>OX374628.1:10015000-12515000 GCA_947347705.1 Nymphula nitidulata
TGTAATTGAAGTATCAGCTCTAACAATTGAAGAATCTGCACGTAATTACTAAGAGAAGAAAAGACATTTAGAAGTTATTCAACAATTTTAAAATTGATTTCATATCTTCTGGTATTGTTTATTCTTCAAATAATTTTTATTTTATTTTATTTTGACGTATTGATAAATTTTCTATAGACTAACATTACTGTCAACATGTCAAAGTTATTCTCTGGTTAAGAGATTAAAAGTTACACGTATTGTGAGTTGAGAATTGAAAAATATAGGCCATTAAACTGCTGATAAGTCTATAAGCTAAATAATAAACTAAATCATACTATTATATAATTGATTAACTAAATAGCAGACAATTGTACTAAATGATATCAATTGATAATTTTGTCATATCTTAGCAGAAATCCGTATCTCGATTGTACGTCAATACTGAACCTAAGCATAATTTAATTTTTATAATGATTAGGTACAGTACACTTTGTATAAGTCCTCCCTTAAGACAGTTCATAACTCTTATTGTAAAGGTAATTAGGATGATGAATTGAAAAGTTTGAACATTTCTATTAGGTGTGAGTTGTGACCTACTAAAAAGATAGCTCATCACATTAATATTTTTTGTGCTTAAGGCTTTAAAAACCGATATAAGAATCTTTGCTACATATTAACAAGATACATTTTTTTACGTAAATACGTTTGTAGATTAAATTAATGTGTATCCTCTCCTCTCTTTTTGCTGTCCCCGACAGGGTCTGTGATGATGTCATAGCTTTAAGATATTTTTACAAATAATATGGTGCAATAATTAATTTTAACTCAAAAGTTGAGAAATCATTCAAATTTGTTATATACAGTTTTTAATATAACATTGGCTGCATTATTTCATAGAAATGTCATGAAATTATCAAATAAATAAGATGTTTTTGAAAGTGGCAAACTAATACAGCCCATGTTTTAATTTATTGTCGTTTTTACGGCACCAGCCTGTATATTGTTAGAAATACGATAGTATCTTGCGTTGCGTTGAAATGCGTTGATCTCTACGTTAGACTGATGTACTAAAATACAGGATTCGATTGGATCGTCAATTTTTCGACGCCAGTTTAGGCACACAAATTTTCTCTTTTTTCCACATCTAAGCAACATTCAACATTTTAATGTAGAGTCCTTCAAAAGAGGTGTGAAAACGCACCTTATAGGTCGTTGAGGGTTCTGTCCACGGGTAGAGTAAATGGTATAGAAGCACGGTGATGATGATGATGATGACCAATGTAGACAAAATTTGGTACTAATTAAAACTGGTAGAGTACTCTGGAAGAGTAGTAGCCAGTTCACTTTACCCTTTACTCTACCCGTGGACAAGGTAGAGTCGGCTAGAAGAATAATAAAATCTATTAACTGACTTATTGACATTTGTTGAACATCGAAAAAAGAATACTTTGTTAAATAAAATAACCTTTATACATATAGGTACTACACATAAATAATTCAGTGTAAAACACCTTTATTACGTTCTGTACTGCGCTCGAGAACTCTATCAATTAACCCCGTACGGGAAAGTTTTAATTTTCCCGAAGCCAAACTGCCGAAAAACCACACATGACGAGTTGAACCAAATTAGAAGGCCCGGGGCGCCCGCCCGCCCTGCTCCAAGTTAAATTTACTTGCGTTTTGCGCGCCGCGCCGCGTAAAAGGCAATGCATAGTAAATTCAGGTTAAAATTTTAGTTTTTAGGACGAATGATGTTGTTATTCAAGATCAAATCATTTTTTTAACTATTCGATCATCCGCTGTTATAGGTGTTTATAAAATCGTTACGCCGTTTTTATGTTTATTCTGCCATACACGTGTCATGCGTAGTAAATTTCAATCCAAGGTCAAACCATACTCTTCAAAAATATTGTTCAGTTAAATCAAATCAAATGAAATGGTAATAAGTATGTGTCAAAGCTTAATCGTAGAATAAGACACTTATTTTTTTTTATAAAAAGCAAGGCAACTAACTCAACCTCACCTGATTTTCTTACTTTTAGGATTTAGTTTTTTTTTTCTTTTTTGTGGCATTTCAGTTTAAATAGTCATAAAAAATATCCTTGAACATAATAGCAATCATATAAAATAGTCTCCTATAGATGACGCGCGCTACTAAGAAAAAAGTCGGTGCACCAAATTGTACGATCGACCTTAAACAAACTTATATCTATATACCTTTGTGGAACCAGCCACGATTTTCGGTATCATACTGTCTTAAGACTGGATTCTCAGGTGGATCTTAAGATTGTCTAACATTCTTTGATATAAAAAATAATCACTTTGCAACTCAGAGTTCCTATACATTTCGATAGGTGTCATCGAAGTGACTTGCTGAGTGAGTGAGAAGAAAAACATAACAGTAGACACTAAATACAAAAGACAACAAGACGCCCGACGTGATCAGATAGTTATTGCGATTCCTCTAAACGCAAATAATTAATCGGATCGTGTCATGTTTAAAATTTAAGTTTCAGCCTTAAGATACTTTCTATTACATAAATTTTGAACATGAAGTACTTACCCAATACAATCTAAATTTTCACACACTTATCTCGGTTCCTGCAGCAAAAAAACTGACACAATTTCACACACTTCTGTTATACTTTTGGAGTAAAATATAAAAAACCAAATTTTTCATTTTTGATGCAAGTTGATATGAGTAAGAAAAACAAAAAACATTTGAGAAACCTTTTTTACATTTACTAATTTTACTTATTTTTATTTAAAGATAAGCGCTCTATTTAAACCGCTGCTTTATTTAAAATTTATCGTTCTGGACCTTAGATGCCACTGATAATTGGACCAATGATTACTTGAATAATCTCAATGATTAAATACTGGATTATTTAGTGATGATGATGATAATAAAACTCCGATAGACCAGTCATCATAAAACTAAGTAAAACTGTGTACCTCGGCAAATGACTCAACATCACCTGATGTGGAGCGGTAAGAAGAGTCCATATGCGAAGACAGCTAGTGCAGCTTGAAACACAGTGTGCTAGCCTCCTCCACCTCGCTGGCCCTTATGGTGCCTTTTCACGCCTCTTTTGGAGGAACCCATGTTATAGGAAGGAGAAACACATGTGTTGGCAAAGAATTCCAAGTCATTTTATAAAAAAAGAGCGAATAATGCCATGCGCAGTACCAATCAAAATCCTGAAGACTGTGTATTTATAGCTGTGAATCGTATATAATCAATCAATTCACATTTGTGCACAAAAAACTTGCGCTGAATACCGTTAATGCTGAATAAGCGACAGACTAATAGGATCGAAGCCATGGTTCATTCCAATTATGTAGCTTCTCGTCGACGAGTCTTAACTAATGAGTTGGCAATACTTAAAAAAGTGCAACCTTGGAATTTTAGCTGTAATATAATATAGGTAGGTACCACCTTCCGGCAGTCTATATTACTTGGTATAATTAATAATATTGACTACTTCGAAATCCGAAAACGTGCATTCGATTTGGAACTCCAAATTCAAATTAATTTAAAAAAGGTTTGACTTTTGGTTTTGTTTTCCCGCCGTTCGTTGTTTTCTATGATATCGCTGTTTTTTTCTGTTTTGTGATTATGAAAAATTTCAATCTACGAGTTCTGTCACAGCCTCGTAGCACCAATGCTGCTATAATGAAGGCCTACAATTAAATGACGTGTATAAAACAAGTATCTCTGTATGCACGGTGAATTTTTGCCCTTTTGATCGAGTTATATTTGTGGTTATCATTCAGTATACTACGGCACCCACTTTCTAAGTTTTCTTTTTATACAACTAGATGACAAACAAGCTGTCGGCCCACCTGGTGGTAAGCGGTTACCTCCGCCTATAGACACCTACAATAACAAACAAAAAACCACTTGATATTTCAGGTGCGTTGTCATCCTGAGTCCCAAGATGAAATGCCATCCATGCCCAGTAATAACTCTGTCTACCTTTCCCTTCGGTCTGAAACATAGCGAACTGTTTTACGGCTGTAATAAGAACGGCGGTGGTACTTACGACCCTACATACGGGCCTACCACCTAGTCAAATTATTATTTTTCTTATTTCACGTAAATCAATCAGTATCATATTGCATTTCATTTTGCTTTTTTTTAAATTGAAGGCTGCCGCCATCATAGAGGTGGATTGAGATGAATCTGCTTTCACTATCGCTATTATGATTTCCTTTACTTCAAATAGAAAAATAAAGGAACTCGGAAAGTAAGTGCCAAAATACCACAAAATCTAGTTGAAGCTTGCCTTGATTATCACAGAAAATTATAGTATGGTTGCAAAATTCCTAAAAAGGCATTCTATCCGTTTTTAAAAACTGCAGTAAGAGATCTATAGCACTTAATTTAACGTAAAAAAGTTACAGTGACCAGCGCTGCAACGTTTCTAAAAGTTTATCAAAATAAACTTAATGTTTGAATTCTTTCACTTAGACATTTATTTAAATCACATTGCAAATAATGCCGTAAACTTTCCATAAAGTATTATCTTATTTGTCATTCTTTATAGTGTAAAAAAAATAGATTGCATAGTAAATGTTATAAAAATTATTTATTGTCTTAGCGGTTCGAATTCGGGTCGATTTCAAACCGTTTCGACGTAAACGCCGATGTCGCGAACGAAGCATGTCTCACTACTCTCACTGCCTCATCCGTTCGAAAGCTTGTTAACTCGAATTACGTATTTGCGAACACTGATGTATCGAGTTAATACATAGGGTTATTCCAAGTCCTCCGTAGCTCAGTGGTCAAAGCAGTCACTATGGTTTTCTATTTTATTAACCCTCGACGAAAAAAGGGGTGTTATAAGTATGATGTGTCTGTCTGTCGGTGACATCGGAACTGCTAAACAAATGGACCCATTTTGATTTGATTTTTTGTTTAAAAGCTGACGTGATCAGGATGTTTCTTACTTATAATTTATGAAGATCAACTCAGGCGTTTGTTGACTATCAGCTCATTTCCTACTTGACAAAAGGGTTTTACTAACTTTCACAGATCTAATTGATTTGTAATTCAGTTTACAGTTACTTCAGTGGGTTTTTTCTAGACATGCTAATCTTGAGCTGATCCTGTCGCATTAAACAGTCTGCGGGATGCTCAATTCTTCAAAAGCCTACAGCAGATATAGCGTGTTTATGCTCATAAGAATAGTTTCAATGAGATAATGTTAGATAGATGATTAATAACGCCGGGGGCTACTTAAAATTTTCCATTTTTTATTATTGTTATATTAATAATTTTCATACAATTCTTGACTACACACTTCGAGGTCATGCTTTCGAACGGGTGAGGCAGTGAAAAAATATTTCGCATCCACATGTAAATCTGGCGGATTTTTACTGATACATTTGAACCCGCAGCTTTGTAGAAGCTCTCGCACTTACATTCCATACATATCCATGTGTCATAAGATTATTCTAATTTTATAAATACATACAAAAAATATCGATATTCTCTTAAAGAATACTCAACTTCACTCGATTGCGCAAACAAAACAAAATATAGACATAATAGATTGGAAACAAAATATACTTTACAATATATTTAAATCAATATCAATCAATATCAAATATATTCTGCACACAATCAGGGTTGTTACAAAATATTACCTACATTAGGAAGAGTCACGACAGGTCTACTTTCGGAACGAGTGAGTGGACTAGATTTGTAGATTATTTTAAGCTGCTATACACGACAATTTCTTAATATAATATTGCACACATAAAAAATATACATTATGAAAACACATGTACATGGGTGGAGCTTATCTCTAAAAGAGATATCTTCCAGCCGACCCTAAACTTAGTGTAAAAGTACGTACAAGCGGGAGGATATTGTGTACGAAAATAATAAAAATAAATAATAATAAAAAAATTATTTCGTGAAACACAGGTACAAATAGTTAGATTACAAATTAAAAATTTCCGCTGTGTCCAGCTTATTAGCGAACGAAAAAAATATATTAATCAGAAAACAAATTACAGAAAACTCAATCTTATAAGTTTTTTATAATAAAAATTTGGAATCAGACCAAATAACAATTACTTATAATATTATAGACTAAATAATAATTATCTACTTAAACCTAATTAACATTACCAAATAATATAAATATAATACATATATTACCATAGTAATACAATACACCATATATACCTACATATAATTCATATTATATATTTTAATTTCAGTTTGAAAGTTATTACTGTTGAACTCTCACGAGTGTCTCTTGGCAATCTATTCCAGAGACGAGTAGCACGCACAGTGAATGAAACACCGAAAAATTCGTAATTGATTTCTTATTAGCATCTATTAAAAAAATTTCGGGAAAAGATATAGTATAATCTAATAGAATATCACAGAATAAATTCTATGGCAAAATTGCCCCACTAATTTTATATCTAATAAGGTCAATATGGGTAAGTGTGTCATACTTTTTTCGAAGTTTATTTTGAATATAAAAAATAAGTAGATTGAGGTATAATTTTCAACTCTATGCGACAGCAAAATATAATAAGGTCCATAATTGACTGATGGTAAAATGTTTTAGACAATATTGTCCATTAGTTTAAGGTTTTTTATAAAGTTCTATGGCACACTTCCCCAACAAAGTGAGGCAAGTGTAACTACGTCGTTTGTATACAATATACAGTTATTTTTTATTTAAAAATATAAAGCATAAGCTAACTAGTCATAGAAACCAATCATTTGACGGCTTTATTCCATAATAAAGTTTATGGGAATAGTTTAAGGGAACAAAATTTATGAGGTAAGTGTGTCATACTATGATCGACAGGGAAGAAAAACATTTTTAAATAAAAATCATAATTCAAAGAAACACTTTATTTAGTAGGTATCTAAGGAACTGTAATACTTATTATATAAAACAAATAAATTCAATAGTATTCTGTGCAAATGCAAATGAGATGAATGTGTGGGTGGAGTGATTAGAAGGGATAGGACTGAAAATGAGTATGTTAGTGGAGGTTGTGCTAGTCACAGAAAACATGAGATTCCTCCGCATCTCGGATGAGAGCGAGCTGAGATGCGGAGGAATGAATGAAATTTAACAAAACCAATGCTAAGTATGGATATGAATGGACGTAAAACGAGAGTTTATCATCTGTGACAGGGGTAACAAGTCTGTTCTCTTTTACAAATGTTTGAACAAGTTCAAATATCTCATTTCGACTTAGCCCAAACCCATTCTTCTCCATAATATGCAAACAGTTGGCTAGCCTTTGCCTTCAATCCGAAACGCAGCGAACTGCTTCACGGCAGAAATAAGAAAAGCGATGGTACCTACCCAGACAACCCTACATACCACATGAGTCTACTACCACTTAGTACCAAAAAGTTATCCTTGAATAGTTTAAAACGGATTTCAGGTAAGATTTTCTTTTATTTATGCTTCTCGTCAAATTTCACAATAAAAACTAAAAATTACTAAATCACTAATATCAACGAATATGTTTGTAACCCCTGACTTGGGGCAAGTGTGACATATAGACACACTTGCCTCATGCAAAGTAGGCACACTTCCCCAGTCATGTAATTATGAGGTTAGATTTTTGTTATCTAAGTAAATATCTTATTTTTACTAATTTCAAGAAAATTATACGAGCAATAATAAGTTTGGTTAGTATAAAAACTACTTACGGGCATAAAATACACAGATTCGTCAAAACCACCAAGAAATTTATTGATTGAAACAATACGTGTGAACTGTAACTTGTGATAAAAAATATGACAGATTTCAAAATGGTAACAGGTTCAAAAGTTTTTGACAGTGCCATCTACACTGAAATTGTGTAAATTGATATTTTTTTTACGCACAATAAGAGATGTCGCTGCCAACAAAAGCTTAAATAGTTTTCGTAATATTAAGGGCAGCTACACTTGCCCCCTAGCTACACTTCCCCACACTGACCTTAAATATTTTTTTAATAAACTATAAAATCAGCTGTTCGTTACATTTTCAACGATAAATAATGAATCGTTTATCAGATATTAATTCGTGGAGCCTCGTAAGACCTCCCGGCAGTCTATGACTAAAGTTATGTGCCGCTTTCTTTAACAATTTTTAATTATGAAAGCACACAATTTAAAGCTTCACAGGTCTTATCTGATAATAGGTAAGCTTTATTATCACATAAAACAGCGGCAAACGGACACTACCTTCACCGTATTTAATTTTAACCTCTAGGGCATTAACCATAAGGTACACTGTCCAATCGATGTTTGTAAGTCCGATGTAGCGAACGATAAAAAGCTTCCTATGCAAAGGTCAGTGCTATACATTGTAACTGGTTACAAAGTTCAAAGGGTAAAATGATCTCGCTACATAACTCCTATTCATGGAACCTTTATATGTCAAGTCCAAAGAAGGTCCTTCAGGAAGTCTATTATGAAGCTACGAACTCAATCAGTCTTAATTTTTAGACATATATTTTATATCAATTTCTTCAGAAACTTAAGTCAGGGGTTCTATGTGCAACGCTTATTTTTCATTAATAATAAATAAAAATATAATAATAATATTCATACACTCACACCTAGCCTAAAGTACCTAAGCATCATTAAGAGCTTGTGTTATAGATTCTAAATAACGGATTAATATTGATAATAATATGTATATAAATATTAGAAATATACTAAATAAACATATAAACATCCATGACTCGTGAACAAATGCTCGTATTCATCATACAAACATTTGCCCCTACCGGGATTCGAACCCGGGACCTCTTGATCGAGCAGCCCGTATAGCAAGGGGTACCGACCACTCGACCAGCCGGTCGTTCATTACATAGGTAGTTTATAGTAGAGAATACACTCAAGAGGTAAGTAAAGTTAATCTTGATGAACTTTTAGTAACCCAAGCTTACCTTCGCAATAATAGTGATGACATATCAAAGTAATTACTGCTTCTCGTATCAACTAATCTTGTTTCTGTTTATAAAATACAGCTTAAGATAACGAACAAAAAAATGATAATTATCTGATAAACGGAAATCTTCTGGAAAGATTATTATTTACCTATGAACTCTGTAATCACTTCATTTAGTGCAGTTTCTATAGTATTCTGATTAGTGATGTGCCGTTCCCAGGAACGTTCTCTATGTTCCCATATGCATGGGAATGTTCCCGGGCACGTTCCCGCTGGGCGGGAACGACTGGGAATGTTTACCTTAGTAGTTATATATTTTTTTTAAACTATACTTGCACTATGTGCCAAAGTGAATACATCTTTTTACATAGTCAAATTCAATTTTGTCCTTTCTTTGGGAAATTTCCCGACGTTCCCCGGGAATATTCCCATATTCCCAGGAATGATGGGCACGTTCCATAGGTCTCCGGAAACGTAGATGAGTGTGATATTACATGAATTAAAACACCGTATTAATTCATTATTTTGATTAAAAAAACTTCGATAAAAACGCAGTTACACGTGTACTTTTAAAATAAAACACTTTTTCGGTTGAAACTCCACGTATTAATGCCGTATTATTGTCTTGTTTAAACGATACTGTTAGCTCATTTTGCAATACATAAAGGCAGATTTTCACACCTTTTAAAGTTTTGTTCTTCGATTTTTTTCTCTGAAAGGATCTCCCATCCCAATAGATCCTTTTTTCTAGGGCTAAAGTAACTATAACAAAATTAAAGTAGATTAAATTTAGTATAATTTATTTTACAACATGTCTGAACGTTAAAATAAAAAATGTAAGTTTACTATTTCCGAACGTTATCTAGTAAATAAGTTGACGGTAGCTGTTAACTAATAGTTCAAAGACGACAAACATCTAGTTTTCACTCGTATAGGCTGGTGTAACACCAACCACCTGTCACTAAACCCAAGTAAAACGACTGTGATCCCCTTTACAAGGCTGAGGAATCTGTCAAGGCTTAAAACCCTGCATTTGTATAACACGGAGTTGCATGGTCTAGTGAGGTGAAATATCTTGGCATAACGCTAGATAAGGAACCTGGGAACTCCATGTGGATAGAACTATGGTGAAAGTTCAAAGGGTCTTTGGAATGTGTCGTTCCACTTACGGTGAGACATGGAGACTAAAACCAAAGATAATAAAGTGGATCTATACAACCAAGGTAAGGCCTGTTATAACTTACGGCAGCATCGCCTGGTGGCCTAGAACGAGGCTGGCAACTTGCGATAGTGAGCTTAGCAAGTTACAGAGAACAGCCTGTCTAGCTATCACTGGAGCATTAGAACCACGCCAACGGCAGCGATGGAGGTGCTCCTAGACATCCCTTCGCTGCATATTGTGATAGAAACAGAGGCGAGGAAGGCGCTACATAGACTCAAAGTAGCAGGACTGTGGGATAATACCAAACCTCTGTTGAAACACACAAAATGGGCAAAAACGTCTGTCCTAGACAAGTATATGGAAATGGGATGGGACAAAATCTGTCCCAAATCAATATTAGAAAAGAAATTTAAGATCAGTATTCCCACAAGAGAGGAATGGAAATGTAGACCACCATCCCTGGAAAAGAGAAGCCTGATCTGGTTCACTGATGGATCAAAGATGGACTCTGGAACAGGTGCTGGGGTCTATAACAAAGACACTCAATTATACCAAAGCATGGGAAAGCTTGCCACTGTCTTCCAGGCGGAGACATATGCAACCATTCTATGTGCAACGGAAATTATTGCACAGCGGACTAAGAATCAAACAATATATATTCTTAGTGACAGCCGACTGGCTCAGCCCTCAAGGCACTTAGCTTACCGCGCATTTACGCAGACCTAGTTCCATATGCCATACGAGTCTTAAACAAGCTTGGTAGGTATAACAGAGTTAGACTAATCTGGGTGTCTGGTCATGTAGGAGTGATTGGCAATGAGGAGGCTGACGAACTGGCACGAAAGGGCTCGGAAAACAAGTACGTGGGCCCTGAGCCTTTCATATCTCTGACACAAAATTTTATAAACACAGCCATTAAAGAGGTAGTCAAGAATAGGCACAAAACTGAATGGCAAAAGGTATCGCGACTAAGACACTCCAAGTCCTTTATTGAATGAAGTAAATATATCGGTACAAACTGTAGAACACAGGCTCGCTTCCTCACTGGAGCACTCACAGGACTCATTTTGCCACCAACTACAAGCTCCAGAAAATGCAAATTTCCCCTGCACAACCTTGTCGGGCATGTGGCCAGGAATTGATGGAACATTTTTTGTCTCAATGCGATGCCCTGGCTAGGATCAGAATGCGTCTTCTGGAAGTGGCGTATCCAAGGCCAGAAGACTATGGGCTCTTACACTCCAAAGATATAGTGAAGCTTATGGTAGCTATATTCAGGACGTGGGAGGAGTGAAGGCATGGGTGGCACAAAAGATCCCGAAGGGTGGAAGTGCATCGTGGCATAGTCACAGTCCCATGATCAGATAAGATTAGATAGTCTTCACTCGTGAACCAGTCTTCCGGAACGATGTCGAAACGTCGAGTTACAAATTAATACCTGGAATTACAACCGAAAAAGTGTTTCATTTCAATGTGTTCTTCCACGGAAGCTTTAGAAACAAACTTGTACTTTTCATTTAAAATTTAAATTCTAACAAATAAAATACTGATGATTCTAACAAATAAAATTCCCACTATGCGGGGAACGTTCCCGGGAATTCGGGAATATTCCCAGGAACGTTCCCAATGGGAATATTCTCGGGAACGGGAAATTGGGAACGGCACATCACTAATTCTGATGCATTTATCAGTATTTTATTTGTTAGAATTTAAGTTTTAAATTAGACTTTTTGTTTTCAACTTGCACCATATTGGTGCAAGTCATCAAATAATTTAAAATTTTAGGTAACTTCCGGCCTCATTTATCATCCATCTTCACTATCTCATTGAGACTATTCTTATGAGCCCATATTTGCTATAACTGCTGTAACTTTCTGAAGAATTAAGCATTCCGCATACTACTTGATGGTACAGGGTCAGCTCAGGGGTAGTATGTCTTGGAAATACCAGCTAAGTAACATTAACCAAATTTCAAATCAATTGTATTTGTGAAAGGGTTGGTAAGACCCTTTTTTTAAATAGGAAATGAGCTGATAGTCATCAAACGCCTGAACATCTTAATAAATTATAGCTAAAAACATGTCAATCACGTCAGCTTTAAATGAAAAGAAAAAGTGAATCGAAATTGGTCCAGTCGTTATGTGTATGTATGTGTATCTGTGTATCCGAGTGTCTTCCTGTAGGATCATAGCTCCTAAACTAGAGAATACACTCAAGAGGTAAGTAAAGTTAATCTTGATGAACTTTTAGTAACCCAAGCTTACCTTCGCAATAATAGTGATGACATATCAAAGTAATTACTGCTTCTCGTATCAACTAATCCTGTTTCTGTTTATAAAATACAGCTTAGGATAACGAACAGAAAAATGATAATTATCTGATAAATGGAAATCTGGAAAGATTATTTTATTTACCTATGGTCTCCGTAATCACTTCATTTAGTGCAGTTTCTATAGTATTCTGATTACTGATGTGCCGTTCCCAGGAACGTTCCCTATGTTCCCATATGCATGGGAATGTTCCCGGGCATGGGAAGGTTCGATTTTAATTTTTTTAGCGGTGAGGTGATTGAGATGGTTCTTAGCTATAGTTTTTAAAGATCTGTAGGCGTTTTGTGACTATTAGTTCATTTCCTACTTGACAAAAGGGCTTTAATTACTAACTTTTACAGATCCGACTGATTTGAAATTTGGTTTATTGTTACTTCAGTGGTATTTCTAAGACATGCTAACCTTGAAACCGCGAACCTGTACCATCGAACAGTCTGTGAGATGATCAATTTTCCGGAAAGTTACAGCAGATTTAGCGTGTTCGGGCTCATAAGAATATAGTCTCAATGAGATGATGTGATATAGATGTTTAATGAGGCCGGAGGATATTTAAAATTTTAATTTTATATTATTCTTCTTCTTCACAATGCTTAAGTAATTACATCGAACCCAAAAGCTTATTTGAGTTTCTCCGTAAATTTATATTATTTTATTGTATAAAAAAAGTAGTTATAATATGCACAAATGCTAAAAAAAATATCACGTGTTTTAATTAACATAAAGTTAGTAATTGGTCTTCTTTCAAGAAATTGATAAAGATCTCTCAGGATATTTCTTCTAGATATTCGTTTATAAAAGATAACGTCGCCACATGCCCATACTGCTATCTTCGCACAGTACATTTTTGTTAGCAGCTATAGCAAACAACTAGTATTGAGTAAATTAGTCAAACGCAACAAGGTCTATCTCAATTTGTTATTCCAATTACGCCTAATTGTCGTCACAATAACCAAAGTGTTCGAGGCCATTGCCAGTAATTTACTCCTACAGATGTTGGAAGCAGATAAGAAAAACAGACAAAAAATATCTAATTGCTTTGTACGAAAAAAAAGGTTTTATTAAAAAAGATGTTTTTAATCATTTATATTTACTATTAGCACTATAACCTATTAGACCTCAATTGTTTGATAAATGATTTGCTTGATTAGCTATACAACACTACTGGGTAGTGTTGTCTACTTGTGGAGTGAAAGGTCGCCAGAGCTCATCAACCTCTTCACTGCTGGGGCCTGAGAACCAATGTCACTTCTCAGTACGGGGCCGTTTTGACATTTTTACAAATTTGGTTTCACTTTATCTACACATATTTTTATATCTATAAAACTTATGCTGTTGAAATTAATAATATATTCACAGCAACTAATGTAGTTTTATAATCACACATTTAACACAATATTATCAATTACGTTCATAGTAAAAAGTACAATCACATTTAACAGACCCTTTATTTGCGAGCTTCAGATCACTATTTTTTTATAAAGTAATTGTTAATATGTACCTATAAAATTATAATTCAATTTTACTACATATTATAGGAAATATGAACTTAAAATCGGAAAAAATCACACATCTTCAGAGGCAATATTTGACAGTGTATTTTAGTGATGTGTCTAAGATAGTAAAACAGTCGATAGATTTATCAGCTTTTTTACGCATATCAAGTCTCTCTAAAACTTTAATGAATTATATTGATTTAGATTACATATATTTGTAAATTCAGTTCTGACTTAATATGTTTAATCAAATTATAATATACCTTGGTATTGCTTTAATTAAAATATATTAAATTCATGATGCAACAAAAAAATATCGAATTTAGTTCTCCATAAACCAATTTCAATATATATTTACGCGGTCTTTTTTTATTGGGAAGACACTAAGTAACAATTTTGTGAACCATAACATCATAAGTAGTAACTTATTTTTTTTTCCAAGCACAGTTAGAAAAGCAGTTCTACCATTGATATATTTTTAATTGTCTTTGCTCAATCACAGTTGCCACCCGTACTACGAAGCGACTTTTTCAAATCTACTTTAATTGCCGTTTATATTGGGAGCAAGGGAACTCGTCTCATATTTCTATGCTGGCAACATACGCTTGCTCTTTGTTTTATTGCCTACCCTAGGCAGCGCGTAAGTAGTGCCCAAGGTGTTACAAGCGTCTATAGGCTACGGTAATCGCTTACCATCAAGCGGGCCGTACGCTTGATTGCGACTCTTATTGAATAAAAAAATCTATATATTATTATGTACCCACCCCACCCTACCACATGTGATATTCATTACTACTTACCCAACACATTTAGATGGCATACAGGCTAGTTAGTTTCCGATGTAAGGAAGTGAATAATTGAAAAGGGACAAAGGAAAGTAAACGGAGCCACACTAACTCTTAACAGGGCTGCTACTCTCTCAGGAAATCTGAAACAATAATGAATCAAGTCGAATAAAATCAAAAAGGCTAAAGGAACCCCCCGTCTAAACATAAAGGGGCGACCAATAACCTAAGTTGGACAAGACAAGATCATGTCAAAAGCATATATACTCCTCTATAATCACTCAAAGATTACCAGATTATCATCTACTACGGTCACCCAAGAAGATTTCTTCTGTGAATTTCAAATTTTTAATATACCTACATAAAAGTGGTAATCAGTTTTTGTATTCCCAGCTACAGTACTGTTATAGATAATCAGACAATCAACAAGGTCTCGCCCAAAGAAAGATTAGTTAAAAAACAGCTAAGCTGTACCCTACCTCCACCTACAGGGGTGCTACATCTCTCCGCAAATGTTATGAGACAATTGTTGTTACTTTGTATAAAAATGCGTCCCTCAACTTCGTCTCGACTTCCTATTTGTTGTGACCAGTGGTAGAGAGCTGTAGTTTCTATTACGAAGACCGAGCCGTAGATGATAGTGGATGTATCAATCAAAATTTATAATCTTGAGACCCTTTGTGCTTCGGAAGCCGCTGATGCCTTTAATAGTGCAATCGTTTTCAGCCAGCAACCCGCACTGGGCTAGCGCAGCGCACAGCTGGTGTTATGGTAAAGACTCCTGTGTCCAGCTGGGAATTGTAAAATGGGCTTTTGATGAGTGAGCAATCAATCTTTGCGATTAAATTCTGTGGAAATATCAAGATATCATCAAAAAAACTTGTACAGACCTAAATAATTAAAGTCAGTAAAAATTCTAGAAATAATTAATTGGCGAGCATTTAGATATTTTTGTTAGAAGAAGCCATAAATTATAACAGAAAAAAAGAAATCACACCAATCTAAAACGCAATTCGAGAACAGTGACAAGTTGCCACCATTAAGTTGACAATCTCGGTCATGATTTAATCATATTTTATGTTTTGTTTTTTCAAGTTCGTGGAACAGATAGTGATCTTTAGTTTGAAGGTGTTATCCAAATCAACCAAGATTTTAACGGCCTGATTGTGTGTGTTATTTGACTGCGATCTTCTGTAAGATAGAAGAGCTAGTTGGGTACTTTTAATTTGAGTGGAAAATTTCACTACATACCTCTCATTGGCTAAACAAAATAATTCTTCTGGATGACAATCAAGCTGACGGCCCACCTATTACTGCAAGACCGTTCTCTTCCTGAGGCCTAATATGTAATCCATGCTCAGTAATTACACTGACTATCTTTCCCATCTATCCGAAACATAGTGGACTGTTTTACGGCTGGAATAGAAGAGGCTTCGGTACCTACCCAGATGGCCCTACATACAGACCTACCACCTAATAAATTATTATATGTTCTTGTTGTACCTAACTTTATTGTCCCTAGATTGCCTATAAGTTAAATGAACGGTTCTGAATTCAAACAAACTTCGTGATATGTCTGGTGTTTCGTATTTCATAAGTTTATTCATCTCCGAAGTTTGGGATAATTTTATCATGGGGTCATGATGTTTCATTTGCGTGTTTTTTTATCGGTGTGCAAAATAATAGCTTAGTAGGTAAAATCATGCACTTAAGTAAAACGGTTCCGATTTAGATATGAAACTTAAAAATGGTTTATTTAGTGTCACTGTCTCTTTAATTTGGGTTTGTATCGGATTCTCAACACTACTTATTTTTTATATAAGAACTTGCGTAATGCTGGTAATAGTTAAATCGGGTACCTATCTTTATTATCGTCAATCAGGGATAATTTTAGTCCGAAACTTCCTTCCTAAAACGGTTTGTAGTATGTCTGCAGATTTCAACATTTTTAATGCAACACAATGTCAAATGTGTCTTAGTTTTTAGTAGTAACAAATGACACTAATACCTAATATTTAAGAACTTAATGAATAAGAACCAAAAATAATGAACTTTATTTTTATCCGAAATTGGTATGGTCCGACACGCTCTAGGCAGGTTTTTTATGAGGCATCCCTAGCTCTTCGTTTAATATATAGAATGCGGTGCACGTCGTAGCTGGTCTAATTAAAATTTATGTACGAACTTCCACCGCACATGGCATATCTATACTCAATTCTGATAAGAATCTATATTGTTCCGCGTATAATCTGCGGCATCAAATTGATTGACAGTGATATCCTTGGTACGCTTTTCGTATACTAAAATAGAAGTTGGGGCAGAAGTGTCTACACATATAACAACCAAATTCGGTCGATAAGTAATAACGATGTTCAATCTCCCAGATTACGTAGATTGGTTTAGAGCACTCAAGTATTTTTGCACGTCTTGACATTAAGTTCATCACAAAGTCGGCAGGTTTTATTGACAACAACAACAGGTTTTTACTAGGTGGTAGGCCCGTATGTAGGGTCGCCTGAGTAGGTTAGGTACCACCGCTTTTCTTATTTCAGCCGTGAAACAGTTCGCTGTGTTTCGGATTGAAGGGAAAGGTAGCCAGTGTAATTACTGGGCATGGACGGCATTTCATCTTATGACAACGCACCTGCAATTTCAAGTGATTTTCCCTTGTTATTGCAGGTATTTATAGGCGGCGGTAACCGCTTACCATCAGGCAGGCCGTCAGCTTGTTTTTCATCTAGTTGTATAAAAAAATGCAACCGATTCAAATTAAGTCAATTTAAAAATTTCATTACCACCAAAATCTGACAGCTCGCTCAGTGCCCGAGAAGTCGTTAGCCCAAAATTGAGAAGCTGTGGAATTATCAGTGTTTATTGTAGAATTATGTGCATTATTAATGAATCATTCATTTTATTGTAATAATACAATATAACCGATACTAATATTTCATCACCTTTTGAATCTTGCGCTACGTACTATATTTGATACACATAGCGACTAAATCTGACGATCCACAAACTGTATCGTGTAACTATTGTTAACGCAAAATTTAAAAAATGTTGTTAATGTATCTCTCAAAATTAATTAAGTATTCAATTATATGGGGAGAAAATTTTCTTCGTATTTTATATGAGTTTAAGACATTTATTTTCAAAGTTTATTTACATTGAGTTATTGTATATATGTGCCATTTTTCATTTTCATTTTGTTCGATGACTTTTTGTCATATTGTAGGTAGTGACATGATCCCGATGCTGGAGAAATTATAGGACTTCCGAAATAGTTTTGGCAGTCCTCTGTTGATGTTAAACCTATTCTTGACGTTTTAAATTATCGGCGCCGATAGCCTGCTTCTTTATCAACCTAATTCGAAAAGGAGGAGGTTATAAAATCGAATGGTATGTTTTTTTCTATGTATACCGATTACGCCGGTATTTCTGATACGATAGTAGGAAACGATATATGCTGGCGGTCACCTATCTAGCTTTGACCTTACAAAGTAATCACTAAAAATTGTAAAAGAAAATTTTTTATTAAAAATAAAAACCGACTTCAAAACAGTAAAAAGGATAAAATAATTAAATTTAATTAGGTCGTATTTATCCACTAAAAACTTGTTTTTTGGAGTTGGTGCTAAGTTTTTTCCAGAAACAATAGAAGGTGAAGCACCGACTCCAAAAATATATTTCTAGGGGATAAGTACTTAAAAATAATTGTTTTCAAATTTTTAGTGCTTTGAACTCTGTTTTAATTTTTGTTTTATTCTTAACACACATATGCTGTAAGAGCCATCTTCAACGGCAATAGTTAGTACCATTGAATAAGTATTATTTTTTGTTTGTCTTACTCAGCCTAACGACCATGGGCTCAACTTATATGGTGGCATAATATTAGTCTGATTAATTACAGAAGTTTAGGCTAAATATATCTGTCAAAGGTACCTCTATAGTTATGAAATAATTATGAAACATTGCATTACTTATTTAAGAAAAAAGCCTATTGAAGTTGGCTATAATTAGGGGGGTATTTTTATTTTCATGTTTTATTCTCATACGTGTGATATTCGCGTTTAAAGAACGTCGTGTGAATAGGCCCTATGAGATATTAGATGAGTAAATAATTCCATTTTGATCTACAGTCGACAGAACATCATCCGTAACAGTTTGACCTTGACACCGCCCTTGCTGCGTTCGTAATAGAGGCGGCTTTCGTAGTTTGGTAGTGCAACTGTTACACTTGTTGTGCTGTCGTCTGTACTCAAGCTCACTGAAACGATACTAAAACACGAAAAAAATACTGCCGTAATTAGAATCGATCTAAACTACAGCCGTAATAGGAACTGTTTTCCTTATATTATTTGTTATTTTAAAACTTCACCTTTCGACCCTTCCCTTTCCAGCCAGCGCAACGTTCACACACAATAGAAAATCTATCGTGATTAGCAAATTAAAATAGCTACTTAGTTCGTAGATTGTAGAGGTCCACAAATCAAATATCATACTTGAGCCTCAACGATTTTCAATTCAAATAAATGTATTAAAATTAAGTAAGCTTATAAATATTAGCTGCTTAAATTATATTTTTTTTGGTGTTCAATTAATAATTTTCCATGCTTCGGTCATAATTATTAGACTTCTTCACATTTACCTAGTAAGATGAATGATTTATGATCCGTTTTGCAAAACAGTTTAATTACAATGACAAAGACATATGCTTTATGTGTAATACGATAGTTTATGGTATCCTGCTCACGTGGTACACACAAAATAATTTGTTTGTCCGTTTTTGTGTTGTAGACCTTGGGACTTGAGACTGAGATTATTACTTAGCAAGCTTAACCCTAGAGTAATCGCGCCTTTCCGTGAAACGCGAGTGATCGCGTGGGGAGCATTTTGCCGCCCACACTTAATACGATTTTTTTTAGAAAATAGGAGTTATATGATTTTATATTTATGTTTAAAGGATAAAATAAAACATAAAATAACAGAATAAGAAACATTTATTAAAGTTTTTTACTTAAAATTTAGAAAAGAATGCTTTGGGAAATCTAAGGTAAAATCTCTTAGTATTTTGCAACCTCTTTACATTTTTTTTATTTAAAAATATCAAAAATACAAATTAATAGCTCTATTACACGTTTTTATCATCTACAATTTGTATTTCAGCAAAACAATCATGGCACATGTACATACAATGTTCGTTGCATAGTAACTTTGCACATCTATTGCACCCTTATTTCGTCCTTCTATTTTTCTTGGACGGACATACTGCGCATATACCTTCCCTACCAGAGGGTATATTTCGATGATCCGATGGCACAAATCGGGCAATTTGGTTTTCAGTTGTTTGTGCAATATGTTTACGTTGGATCTTCTAATGAAATGTGGTCTAGTCATCGCCAGGTCTTTCAGAAATGTTCGTCATAATAACAACTGTCAGTTCGTCTGTCCATTATCCGAGCCACAGAGGGGGTGTTCATTACTTGACGATCGTGAACGAGATTTAGTTGGTGACCGTGGGTGGTGTACTGTGGCTCCACTTCCACGACCACGTCCGCAACCGCGACGTCATCGTAATGACTCCTGGTCAGACGCAGGGGATACTACTGGCGGTACGCGAGAGGTTGATGGCGCATTCTTGTCAGATTCTGTCGCTGATTGCTCCATGTCAGTATTATGATCACTGTATTCACTTTCCCTGTCACTTTCAGACACTAATTGCGAAGAACTATGTGCATCATCTTTTTCGTCACCTCTCTCCTCTTCCAACCAAGCGAGTATTTGTTTGTCTTGTTTATTCATTTTACGCGGTGATTATCTAAAAAGATATGAAATAAACTGATCAAAACCAAACAACAACAACGCCGAATAAACAATTAAAACAAACCAAAAATAAATTTTACTAGGATATTAAATAAAATTTTACTTACGTGAGTAGTCGCGCAGTGAGCAATTTGCCGTCAAACACGACACACTTACGAGAACCTTTCTTTCCTGCGGTTACCCACGCACTGAGTTTACTCTAATTTCTAAAACAAGGAGGTGATGAACGGGGGGGCAGCTACTAGGACGATTGACCTCCTGAAATGCATCGTGTACAAAATAATACGAATAATGTGCCGCGAGCGGCAAAATGCTCATAGCGCGAGCACTCTAGAAGTGAAATACTGAAACTTAATGATTATTTAACTTATTAAGTCTTATTACACGTTTGGTGACCGTTAAAATGGAAATATCATCTATTTAACTTAGTGGACGCCCGCGGCGCCCGCTTAGATGTCGGCTATCGCGCCAAAAGGTAGCGTGTGTCATTTCTCAGCATGTAATTTATCTTCATGCCAAATTTCATCTAAATCGGTTCAGTGGCTTATGAGTGAAAACGTATCAGAGCGATAGGGTAGGTAACTTTCGCATTTTTAATATTATAAAGACGCAACAACTACTTTTTATTTATTTTTAGTTCATGGCATTGTAAATACTATAATAACTGCTTGAATTTTGATACTACTCGAGCTTTTTGTTGTTAATTTCTATGGGTCAAAAACCAATAGACACAATATTGTTATAGTCCTTTTGAACTGCTATAGCACAATAAAAACTTTTAGTTTTTTAGTATACCAGGATGATATGCCACATACTTAGAAATAAGGAAATTATTTAATTTGAAACTGGCTTTTGTGACCTATTAGACGAAAAAAGAAGACGGTCTATTTTAATAAAGGGAACCAGAACTTCTTTACATTTACCATGTAAACTTACAGGAACTACACTAACTTAAAGTACGTATAAACAGTTCAAAGTAAAACAATTTATTTAGTTACGGTCTCTCATATATATTTTTCAAAAAATACCTGAAATTCCACCACACTGCAGAAAATAAAATAATTGCCTATAAAATTATAATGAAAAATGCTTTCGGAGAGATGACATTTTTTGAAATCCAAAAAAAAACATAAAAATATTCAAAGAGATTCTAACCCACACCTCACAATTTCTTTTTATTGTTATTTATTTATTTTAAAAATAAATAGTTCTGGTTCCGATACTTTGTCTACTGTGGGCCTTAGACAGTTACCTAATTATGATGACCTAACTTTCATTACTAATGAAATAACAAATCGATTCTCCATTTCCAAACCCCATAACATTATAGATAATTTGACCAGCAAGTATAAAATGACTAATGACAATAGCTTTGATAACGACATTGAGGAAGCTGAGGCCGTCAACTATGTTTCTAGCTGCTAATCCTATATTTAGACTATTTCAGAACACCACTTATGCGTAAATAACACTACCGGAACTAACAAATTGTATGACATTTCCTCTATGCTAAATCCGACGTTCGGCAAATGGGTCAGTCCGTTACAGAATACCATTGCATCGTCTCTAACTCTATTCAGTAGAGCAACAAGCGCATATATTAGCGGTATACTACTTTACAAACAAAAGCAGTTCTATCGGCCACCACCTGACTATAAGCCTCGCCTATTCTAAAGGCGATACGAAAATAAGGGCGGCAACGCGCAAGTGATACCCCTGGTGATGGAAGCGTCCATAGACCGCTTACCGTAACCGCTTACCATCAGGTGGGCCGTGTGCCTGATGGCAATTTTAGTGTTATAAAAAAATTACTCATGATGTTTGATGTTTTAATGAGGGCTTCTTGTCCAAGGAAAAGGGGGCTCTTAAAAAGGAAATAATTAGGCTCTTTAAAGTAAAAATAGGCGTTTACTATAGTCCTACGTCAGAAATTAACAAAAACTTTACTGTTAGCGCCCTACAATCGACCTTGGATGGACGAAAAAGGACCCTCGGTCGTCTTAGTCGTAGGACTCACGAAGGGTTAAGCGTTCGCTAGTGCAGTCACTCTACTAAACTTACGCCGCTCACCTATACTTGCACACTTAGCTACAATTTCATTGTGCGTAGGATAAGCTTGGATATATCTGTGGAGTGTAAGCGCTGGTAGGCATGTTAGGGATGAAAAATTAAATAACAATGATACCTGGGTGTGAGGAAAAAAGGCGCGACGAAATAATGCAAATGATATTCACAAAAAGCGGCTTAAGTCTGCCGCCATAACTATAATGCTAACAGCTGTCCCGGCTGTTGGAGGTAATATAGCCAGTTCCTCTGTGGTTAAGGAATCCGGGTGTAGCGCCGAGATGAAGGCCAAGATTAGCCCAGTTAAGAATTTAAAAAATACTTAATAGTAATTTCCTCAGACTTAAATTGCAAATAATACAACAGAATAGCACATTACCAAGATTTTGGCTCTTAGCTGATTAAACAGACAGTCTAATCAAGACAGGCATTAATTACTTCAATACATATTGGCATAGCAACACACGTAGCACGCTCGTCGTCTGCACGTAGCCTAATTAACAGCCGCGGCTTAACACAGTTATTGAAGTCCAATTTAACCGGGCAAGGACTGGTCGAACTCCAATTAATTTGGGAACGGCTGCCATCACTCGGAAGGAATTGTGCTTTCAATTTAATGAACAGCCCAATATAAAAAAACAATTAAAATTTACAGCGGCAATTTTCGTGGGATATTTTTTGTGTAAAAACGTTTATAACATCGTCGATAACAACTTTATGGCCGAATTTAAGTTAAAGCATAGGCTTATTTCGTTATTTTCACACTATCAAGTATTAAAGCAAACTTTAATCGTGCTTAACACGGCTGATCTGTGATAGTGATCAGACAATGTGTCGGACTTTTCCTGGTAATAACATGAATGATATAAATTAAAACTGTCATAATACACTAACAAGCTAGCATAATTAAAATACCAGACGATTTAATTGATTAAAATACGCTAATGGCCGAAAATTAATAATCGTAGAGTAGCGCTATACACGGCTTGCCATTGGAACGGCGCTATAGCACTCCAAATTTTTTACTAGCTCTATAAATTTATTAAAGCCTTTATTGTACATCATACAGCAACCAAATACAAATATCTTACATATAATATTGAAGTAACTATTTAACTATTATAAAAAGCAACTTTTAAAAATGTTGAATAAAGTGACGGAAACTTTTAGCGACTCTGACTCGTACTCGCAATGGGAAATGAAATAGGAAATTGATATTATTAGGAGAAATGTTTGGTTGTAATATAAAGTATTATTTTTAACCGACTTCAAAAACGAGGAGGTTCTCAATTCGGCCGGCACGATTTACGTGATTCTTTTTTTGTTCGATGCGGAATAGCTGCCATTTGGTCCCATACAATTTTTTTCAAAAACAGTTGGGTACTTTGGTTTTAAATTTAAAAAAACTTAAATTATGAAGTCGTCTACATATGCGAAATTGCGAAGTTTTGCTTTTCAAATGGCTGTTTAGTGAAACGATACGATAGTAGGAAACAATATAAGTTGACGGTCACCCATCTAGCTTCGAGTGTAGAAGGTAACCACTAAAAATTGTGAAAAAAAAATTTTAAACAAAAATTAAAACCGACTTCAAAAAACTGAAAAGGATAAAATAATTAAATTTAAGTAGGTATTCATCCCCTAGAAACATATTTTTGGAGTTGGTGCTAAGTGGTTTCCAAAAACAATAGAAAGTGAAGCACCGACTCCAAAAATATGTTTCTAGGGGATGAATACCTACTTAATTTTACTTATTTTATCCTTTTCAGTTTTTTGAAGTCGGTTTTAATTTTTTTTATAATCAACATGGCGATAATAATTATTAAAATAATTATTTTCAATAAACATAATCCGTAAACATACTTAAGTTATGATTCTAAACAATCAGCAACTAACATAATTAGACACTATATTTTAAACTATATTAGGTACTTTAATCTTCAGTCTTGCCAAAAATATACTTTATATTAATATGTATGACGATTGTTGTTTTACTTCTTCAAGATAACTTGTGAGTTTTTTTTTTAAATAAGTATGGTAACTAATTTTAGTATTTTTACAGACTAAGACCTTTTGTTTACCTACTAAAAATTATTAGGTAAATTGTGTCAGCAGAAGATAACTGTTTGTTTAAAAGTCATTAAATAAAGTATAATAATTTTACTATATTTATAATCTACCGAAATCCATAAAGTTTTTATATCTATCTTTATTACCTGCAACAGACAGCGCCAACAGTCGGGCGAAATAAATACCGTCAGAATCTTTACAAAAATACTTTTAGTTTTAAGTATCCTAAGAATTCATAGAGTTACTAAATTGGTTTATTTTAATACTTGGCTATTGTATACTATGGCTATTTCAGTGTCTCCGAACACGAAATTCTATAAGCGATGCAAAAAGACAAACTCTTTGTTGGATGTTTTTGTCTATTATGAAATTCGCAATACACACTATATATGTTAAATAACTAAAAACAGCACTATATTTATTATAAATAACAGATGCAACTCAAACTCCGCGCCAAAATGGAAAACAGTTGTGCCAATCTAACAACAAAAAAAAAACAAAAAAAAATTAAGAACCATAAACAAATCATCCATTCCCTATACTTTTTTGACTGAATGAATATATCTATACATGGTGGAAAAAATCTATAGGCCCTTTAGGGGAACTACTTTAAATCTATAAGTTAGCTCATTAACCGACTTCAAAAACGAGGAGGTTCTCAATTCGGCCGGTATGTTTTTTTTTTTTTTTTTTTTTTCTATGTATGTACACCGATTACGCCGAAATTACTGATCCGATTTACGTGATTCTTTTTTTGTTCGATGTGGAATAGCTGCCATTTGGTCCCATAAAAATTTTTTCAAAAACAGTTGGGTACTTTGGTTTTAAATTTAAAAAAACTGAAATTATGAAGTCGTCTACATATGCGAAATTGCGAAGTTTTGCAAAAAAAAAAAATTTTTAACAAAAATTAAAACCGACCTCAAAAAACTGAAATGGATAAAATAATTAAATTTAAGTAGGTATTCATCCCCTAGAAACATATTTTTGGAGTTGGTGCTAAGTGGTTTCCAAAAACAATAGAAAGTGAAGCACCGACTCCAAAAATATGTTTCTAGGGGATGAATACCTACTTAAATTTAATTATTTTATACTTTTCAGTTTTTTGAAGTCGGTTTTAATTTTTGTTAAAAATTTTTTTTACTGAAAGGAAACATTCCTTTATTTTTGAAAACTAACAAAACTGCATTAAAAGATATTCTAAAATTTGCTTGTCTCACCTGGGAATCGAACCAACTCATCATCAACCAACTAAAAATTAAAAAATAATCCCTCGCTATTTTATTATACAAATCGGTAGGATTATTGTTCAGGATAAAATTTGTCTTATAAATATTTGCTCTTACACTCATCTGTTGTGCGAGATATCTAAAATACCAGATAAAATAAGGAATATGCATGTTAACTACGTATTTATTACTTTTTAAATGTCAATTTTGAAAACAGAATAAATAAATAACAATATTCAGGTTGCAACCTGACATAATGATTATTAACATCTTTGACGAAAGAAAAGCAGAAACTATTCATTTTATAAATAAGATTTATATAATTTTGTCTAACACGAGCGCGAATGCCCTCGCACATGTCACGTACCAGCTAACCACATATTTGCTACCGCTTTCGTCAAACATGGGTGCGAAGAACCGGTATACTCTAGTCGCGTATTTCCAGGTACATACAGATATTTGCCTGCGCGCTTCTCTCCCGTCTCTTCACAACACGACTCAGTTTTTCCGTCGGAAATCACTTTATATGTACCCAGAGATGATTGGGGTCCACCCTTAGGTTATGTAGGAACCTCCGACTTAATGCCATCATAGCCACTAAAAACCGACGTTGCTTACTAACTACTAGTAAGACGCGACAAAAGCAGCTCATCGCACACGTCCAGATCGCGGCTTGTGGCTATCTTCGGAGTAGTGTTGAAAATTACATGTAAAATACATATATCTTTTCAATAAAATACAGAAACCTTGCCCTCTTTGCTTGAATATTTCACATTTATAAGTATTTTACGGTGTTTTTTTCTTATTATCTATTAGTATTTTGGTCAACCGAGATATTGAGTCGATAACAATCAGTAGTGTTCAATTAATATTAATAAATAAAACGTTGCGCTTTCATATTCATATCTTTATTGCAAGTCACTACATGTTTCAATTGTAACAATAAGACATAGTATTGTCTGTACATTTAAGTAACACCCTGTAGGGGCGTAGCAATTTATTAGCTGATTGTTAAACATGAATAAAAGATTAAACAATTATATAACTACGTAAATGATTGTATTTTTCAGACGAACCATCAATTTGCTTTTATTCCAAAATTACATATATATTTTATAGGAAAGATACGCCATTTTCAACGCTACTTCGGACCCATCTTTAGCTGGAGGGTGCGGAGCAGACGCACTCCCAATCAACTCAACACGTTTAATAGATGATAGAGCCCCACTCTACCACCTTGTGGACAGGAATATGGTGGCTGGAATTGCTGCGAATGCAGTCATCTCCTGCGCCTAAGTCTCAGTCTGCAGAGTAGGTACACCGTCTGCAGAGTAGGGCCGTGAGACAGATCCACTTGGAACTGTCTCAGGGCCCGTCTCCGCATTCTCCTGCATCATCACGATTGAGCAGAAGGAGGACGACAAGTCTCACCTAGGGTTGCCAGATGGTATCCAAAAGGAGGACATATCCTCCTTTTCCATGTTTTGTCCTCCCGTCCTCCCGTACCTACTGTAAGTCCTCCTTTTTGTTAAACAGCAAAAAGAAGCATATTAAGATTTGAAGTTGAAGTTAAAAACATTAAAAATTTTGATAGAACTGCTAAAGATCTGCGCGTTTTATTTTTGTATAAGCGCACTTAACGGAAATGTGAAAAGAGTTTTTCCACTGATTAATACTCAGTGGAGCAAAGAGAGGAATAGACTCAGTGTGCAGTCAGTTAAATCTTACTCAATACAACTTCAAAAACATGACATGTGAAGATTTTCATAATTATTTGTTAAAAAACCAAGAACTTCTTTCCAAGATTGGCAGCTCAGCTAAATATGATTAAAATAATATTAAAAAAATCGTTTCATTTCTGAATGTCCTCATTTTTTACAGAAAATCCTCCTTTTTAGATCCATCTGCCCTCCTTTATCAAATTATCATCTGGCAACCCTAGTCTCACCTGAGCGCAGTTCCGAGCGCCCTCGAGACTTCCCTCCCAGAAGGTGATGCCTATCAATTTGAACTGTTAAACCTTCAAATACGATTTGTCAATTAGGCTTGAGGGTTCAGGTCCTTATAACAGTTAAAGGTCTATGCCCAGCAGTGAGTGTCTCTCGGCTGATATGATAAAGAGTTAAAACATGCTGTACGGTTATCGGGCGAACTACAATAGTCAGTAAATCAAAACAAGTTAAAAAAATCATTATAACGCAATTGTGTGTCACTTTATTAAATAAATAACTCACATGACGATCTTCACTAAGTAAACACATTTTAAATAACTTAGTCACGTGTCGTAAATAGATATCTATTTGAGTAATCACATGATATCGTTGGCTGATTTTTGAAGCAAAGCTAATATTTTAACTACCAAACTACATAATACAAACAACGCCAACTCCTGTCTGAATGGATTATTAAGTACCTACTTACCAACACACCACATAAAGTTATTCCCAATAATAGATTTTACAGTTTGAAATAACCATAGGGTCAAATCAATTTCATGACTCCATGTAACAGTTCTAATAAATTAAAATAATATTAAAGATTACAAAAAAATACTGCTGCAATCATTGTTAAGATAATATATTTGTTATCGCTGCAGTACCCCTAGCACGAACATTTGAAATTTTCGTATCGTTATCGTATCGTCTCAATCGATACGATAACGATAGAGAACAATAGTGGTCACATTAGACCTTTCGAATCGCCATCGAATCAATGTCAGTGAAACGAAAATGACGTCATGCTATAGTTGTTATGTCTTGCAATATTTTTTGTTATTTTTAAGTTCTCTATGTTACAGAGAAGGCAAGGGGAAGTAATGCACATAAAGCCGTGTCTGAAGTATTTTATTTAATTCTGCAAATATTGTATTGAAATCCTGGTATTACATGTGATTACAGTCTCCGTGACGTACGTAACGTATGTGTACTTTGGTGAGGTGGATAACCACGTTAAATCTCAACGTCTTTCACGTGAAATTCACATAGATTACTATGATCTTCCAAGTGCAAGTTCACATTATTAGAACACATATACCTACACTTGATTTACAAACCTACACCAATTATACTACATAAAACGTTCGCTCAGATATAATTTTGCAATTCATGTAATAAAAATCTTGATTGACACTATAACATCCCGCCGAAAACTTGGCAGTATATTTATTTTTTGTTTTACTAGTTTTGCGTGTAGGAATTTTTGACGAAACCACGCTTTGTATTTAAAGTTATTCCTCCGTATTTGAATTATTTTTATAAATGAATGGTCATTGAATTGATATTATATTTATATATTAGTCTTATAAATATTAAAATCTGTCTGATAAAAAAATTTAAACATCTCTAGTGACCGTAGCTGACATATTCTACTAGCTACCTTGTAGCGTGATAGCCGACATCCACGCGGGTGGAGTAACATGTTAATAATATGTAATAATATTAATTTCACTAGTGGCCGCCCGCGCGCCATTTTCATTTAAAATATTACTATAGCTATGGATTTGGCTAGTAAATCAATTGTTTCACCTGGATAAATGTACCTTCAAAATCGACGTAGCTGTATGTATACAAAGTAACTATATCTTTCACTAGGTGGTAGGCCCGTATACAGGGGTCGTCTGGGTAGGTACCACCGCCTTTCTTATTTCAGCCGAACAGTTCGCTGTGTTTCGGATTGAAGGGAAAGAAAGCCAGTGTAATTACACTAATTTCTGGGCATGGACAGCATTTTATCTTAGGCCTCAGGATGACAACGCGCCTGCAATATCAAGTGATTTTCCTTTGTTATTGCAGGTGTCTATAGGAGGCGGCGGTAACCGTTTACCATCAGGTGAGCCGTCAGATTGTTTGTCATCTAGTTGTATAAAAAAATCTCCAAGACAGAGCAGCGGTGCGGCTGGCAAAACCTAGTGAAGTGACTGGCTACTGCCGACTGTTGCTATATTTAAAAAAAAGTTACATAAAAACATGGAAACCAATTACTTGTCCGAAATTTACTTGTCAAAAAGAGGTCGGTCAAGCGTGTTTGTGAATTTCATTTGACCAAAAACAATAGAACGACATCTATACTATTATTATAAAGCTGAAGAGTTTGTTTGTTTGGTTGAACGCGCCAATCTCAGGAACTACTGATTCAAATTGTTTTTTTTTTTGTGTTGCATAGTCTATTTATCGAGGTATTATTTAGGCTATAAAACATCACGCTGCGACTAATAGCAGATGAGCATTAATGAAAATGTTGCAAAAACGGGAAAAAATATTCCTTTTCAGAGCTTTTGTTGCGTGCGCTGCGTAAACTGTTAAAGTTACGCATAAATCATGTACACAGAAATTGTTCTCCTTTAAAAGTTCTAAAAAAATTGCGCGACAGCATATGTCTACCTTTTGAAATTGACTCACTATAACTATTTTTTGGTTATCAAATTTGTTCTAAAATAATGTACTATCTGCGAAGGTGTTTTTGTAAACATTGTATTAGTCCTTATCAAAATAAATACATTACTTATTCATCACAAGTAGTAATTTTCTATAAACACGATTTAAATTTTAATTATTGAACTTACGAATACGTTGTACTACAGAATAATAATACAGAATTGTATTTACGCTAAACTTATAGACACAAGTCGAAAACTTATTTATTTAGAGTTTCTTATGGACTTTAAAAACTGGTATCTTGCCGTTTTAAATTAGCCACGTTAAAAAACGCCTACTTGAATTCATATTAAGTATTAAATAATTTATTTAGACACATAGCTCTCTTGTAAATCTCTTGTAGAAATAAGTAATTTTAACGTACAATTAAATATTCACTTGTAATTCAAATCATAATAGTATTTCTTTACATAGTCAGAAACAATTATTTTGTGTCATTCTGTTAATATAAAAATAAGGACAAAGGTCTTACAAGTTCATAAATTTTAATAACGTATTAAATTAATCATTGAATATGAGTTGTGTTAGTATAGATTGATATAAAAAATATTGATTTACTTTTATTATTTTATTCTTTACAAAATAACACACGGAAAGATAGTTTGTCATAGTGCACATACAGTCCATTTACCGCAGATTTTATCTTGTCATAAATGTGCGATAATATAGTATCTAATGTTTAATGAACACACAAACCTATTACAAAATTACTTTGACTAATGTTCCGTAACAGTAGTTCATTAGAGTTTATCAAGAAAGAGGTAAGACAAGCCTTTAAAATTATTATAGTTTTAATTACCTTCGTTTATACCGTTGTAGCTATAGTATTTAAACAGTGGTGAAGAGGTTTAATAAATCGTTAAAAGTACCTATCTATGTACATATCTAGAACTCAGATATGGAAGAAATATTTAATTGCCTTACATCTATGATAATAAGTAGTAACCGACTGTGCAAACTAATTATAAATGGATAGAAATATTATGATATGTTTTAACTATAAAATAATATGTAAATTATTTGTATTTGCTATAATGCGTGTATTACTTCTAAATAACGTTACATTCTATTATTTTATAAGTCACCGCAAGGTTCAAACAACAATATTTCATTAATCAACAACTAATCATAGTTAGGTACCACTATAAAAGATATTAACGAAATATTATTGAACTTTGATGTCATTCTTCTAAGCCACTAACTGTCATAATGTTAATACTAATTACAATTACTTCTTAATTCTCCGTATCTCATTTTGATTACTCCGTAAGGAAATATATAAAATGAATACTTTGAACTTTTGAGAAGTGCCCCTTTATTAACATCACAAAGATTATTAATAAAAGACTTCAATCAAGCATGTTTTTTCCAGGACGCAATGGGGGGATGGCTGAGCTACTTTTGGTGGGGCGGTGACCCAGACGAGGTGAACCAAATGTCAGGCCTAACCAGGCGAGAAATTTATGCCGTACAGAAGTCTTGGGCACCAGTCTACGCAAACACAGTCGCCAACGGCACCGAACTCCTCAAAAGGTAAGAAGAATGATGAACCAAGTTAATACTCTTTTTCATATGACTTAATGATATTATTGTATTATTGATATGTTTTGATCGCCGAATTATTCTGATACAACTACCTTATATCTTCGCTAAACATTTTTTTTTAAATAATTATTTCTTACTAATTTCTTACAATTATCATGACAACCTTCCAAACTTACACTTAGAAAATATTATCGAAACATAATAATTTCAATGCATTTTTGGAACTCACTCAAATGACATGTTAAAATATCTACTGCTTCATGCACTTTATTCAGCAGTACAAAAATGCGAGTGAGGGGTGTTTTGGCCAACAAGTTGGTCATATTAGTAATATTGTGTTATCAAAATGCTGTTAACAATCGACGTAGTGTCAAGTAACAGCAGATTGAGTCCTATGTACGGGGAACCACGTAATTATTAAAATGAACTTAATGATTGCCCATTTAAGGAACAATAAACAATGTGAATTTATGTCAGCATCAAGGGTGCCCATAAATTATGACGAGTAATAATTATTTCATGAAATTTCGAATTACTGGTTATGCTTGGTCAATTCAATAGGTACGACTTCACGTATATTTAATATTTACCAACAATGTTTATTAAAGTAAAGTCTAATAAACCCTAAAATAGAAGACGGAACTAATTCACACAAGTCTAAATAATACAAAATCTCATTCTTGCTCCAACACAATTACACTCGCAGCGGGTGATCGTAAAATCTAAAAATGTCACAAGGGAAATCAATAATCACGGTGGCAACTGTGAAATTCAGACTGACTTAGTACCGGTGCAAAGCTGGAAACTGTTGAGTTTCAAGTACTTTACCATAAACTTAAGTGTACTTAAAATACTAGACCAACTTATTAAAAAAATAGGTTCTTAATACTTTGATGCAGCACATCAAGCGTAACAGTTTGAGCTCGAGACCGCCCTTACTACGTTCGTAATAGAGACGGCTTTCGCAGTGTGCTGTCGTCTGTTTTTTTAATATACAACTAGATGACGACACAATTACAATTTTTTTATACACAAACAAGCTGACGGCCCACCTGATGGTAAGCCGAAATGCCGTCCTTGCCCAGTAATGCCACTGGCTACCTTTCCCTTCAATCCGAAACACAGCGATCTGTTTCACGGCTGAAATAAAAAAGGCGGTGGTACCTACCCAGACGACTCTACATACGGGCCTACCACCTAGTAAATCATCATCGTCTGTTCATTTAAAAACATAATATTCCATTACGATTTCTTGTTTTATTAACGTCTGAGTAAGAGCCACCGCACATATACAATTTCAAATCGTACAACTAAATCGCAGAATGACTAATAAGCATAGAATCTTATGATAGCCCGCACATTATATCAACTAAGTCGTTCAACTAAATAGTTGGTCAACTATCGCCCGATAGCCCGCACACTATAACAACTTAGTTGGTCAGTCGCACGGTAAGATGCAGTGTGACCAGACCCGTGCGCGTTTTTCCCCACGCTTGGATTTTTGCCGACGGGCACGCAGCCGCCGCAGCCAGTCGATCTCTGCATTCTCTTCTTGTAACAAATGAAAAAATAGGACTGCTGATCGACGAAGTCCAAAAAAGGCAAGCCCTTAAAAAACTTGTCTGGGTAACATCTCAGTTAAGAATGTAAGGTATGATGTTTCCCACGCTCTAATCTGTCACTTAATATCGGATGCACCCTAAATGTTTTGTTCTGTTTTCGTCTTCTTTTTTTTAAGTTAAGAAGTGCGTTGTTTTTCCGCATTTTATCGCAGACTACACCGCGCTAGCAACACTGTCCACCAACTAAGTCGACGAAGTGTGCGGCCTATGGAAGCACGCAATTTAGTTGTACGATTTGAAATTGTATATGTGCAGTGGCTCTAATAAGTCTACAGAACTCACACGTTATCTTCATTTCAATGATAAATATATATACTATACATTATGAGATCTATAATGTCGTTGAGCACATATTTATGTACATTTACTTAAAATTTTGACGTGTTTAGAATTAAAAAAATGTGACTTACGATTGTATTTTACATGTTCATATCTACTGCAGTCTGAGTAATTGGAATGATTTCTTACAATGTAACGTTTTCATTTAATATTTAGCACTTCTTTGAGGAGCTCGGTGGCGTAAGAGGAGCTCGGTGGCGTAGTAGTTTGAGCGCTCTGGTTTCGATAACGAAAACAAAGCAACTTTCGCCATGGTCGGTCCCGGGATGGGTCAATCAAATTTATAATCTCAAGCTCCTCCGTGCTTCGGAAGGCACGTTAAGCCGTTGGTCCCGGTTGTCACTGCAACTGCTTTAACCCACCAACCCGCACTGGGCCAGCGTGGTGGTGTTATGGCCCAAGCTCCTCATGTGTTTCTCCCATGTAGGAAGGCCTGTGCCCAGCAGTGGGAGGTATATAGGCTGATGATGATGATGATGACTTCTTTAATATAAAACCAACTATTCAAATTGTTATTTTAATAACAATAACCAACTGTATGGTTTATACTTAAGTACATTCTGTTTGACAAAATAAAATTACGAAAATACATAATTGAATGCAAAGTGTGGCTTCTGTTCTTTGAAACTTGTCAGCAACAATTTTTTATAGAACCGACGATCTTGTATGAACTTAAATGTGTATTATAATGATTTTAGCTATTAGTGAATTTTTCCTTTTTTTTTATCTAACTTCATTGGTATGAACTTAAGTATGACGTCATATTGTCACATTGAATTCAAATATGACATTCACACGTCAGTAAAGGACATTGAATTCACCGCCCGTCATTTTGAATTCAAATATGAGATTCACACGTCACTGAATGTCATAATTGAATTCCATATGACAAGTGACGTCAAAAGTTATACTTAACCCCGCTGATTTACGTAACTCCTAAAGGGTGCTGTCCACGGGTAGAGATAACGACATAGTAGCACGGTAGAGTACTAATTAAACTTTTAAAATTATACCAATGTAGAGAGAATTGGCAGACTACTAACTAAAAAACTGAAAAGGATAAAATAATTAAATTTAAGTAGGTATTCATCCCCTAGAAACATATTTTTGGAGTCGGTGCTTCACTTTCTATTGTTTTTGGAAACCACTTAGCACCAACTCCAAAAATATGTTTCTAGGGGATGAATACCTACTTAAATTTAATTATTTTATCCATTTCAGTTTTTTGAAGTAGGTTTTAATTTTTGCTTAAAATTTTTTTTTCACAATTTTTAGTGGTAACTTTCTACGGTCGAAGCTAGATGGGTGATCGTAAACTTATATTGTTTCCTACTATCGTATCGTTTCACTAAAAAGTCATTTGATGAAAAGCAAAACTTCGCAATTTCGCATATGTAGACGACTTCATAATTTAAGTTTTTTTAAATTTAAAACCAAAGTACCCAATTGTTTTTGAAAAAATTTTTATGGGACCAAATGGCAGCTATTCCGCATCGAACAAAAAAAGAATCACGTAAATCGGATCAGTAATCTCGGCGTAATCGGTGTACATACATAGAAAAAAAAAAAAAAAAAAAAAACATACCGGCCGAATTGAGAACCTCCTCGTTTTTGAAGTCGGCTAAAAACTGGTAGAGGACTCGAAAGTGGTAAAGTAGTAACCAGTTCGCTCTACCGTTTACTCTACCCCTGGACAACACCCTAACTATTTTTCTCGATCACTCTGCCTGTCGAAATACCTAATCTTAAAGTTCCTGTATACTCCCTGATGTCGCGATCTCGTTACATAGTCATAGTCATAGTCAATTGTTTTCAATGTAGGCTTTCAACAAAGCACTTATTGACGTCAAAATAAAAACATGAAATTTATTATTATTTAACTACTTAGTAGAATTTAGAAATATAAATTATTACTAGCTTGTAATGTATTTATTACATATCGAGTAGGTACATACCTACCTACATTCTACCTACATGCGTCTTTTGCTCTCGTAATTTTGCCCATCATGTTAAAATGATACACACCAATTTTCTCCACCTCTTTCTCTTTTAGGAAAAGGTTAAAAAAATGTGAACTATCAAATTACTTTTTATAAAGCTTTATAGAAAGCATGTAATCCTAAATAGTATTAAAAAATCATGCCACCCCGCACAGCACCTACACCGCACCCGGATCGCTCCCGTACCGTGCCCTGTGGTTTCTATAACCTTAATTGAACAATGGGGAATATATGCATCATTTTTTTAGATTTTAAAATTAATTCTACACAGTGACCATTTACAAAATTGAAAGAATTTTATAAAAATATTGATGAATATCTGACTTACAACCACATAAAGTTGCGTGCTAGACAAGGAGATATATAAACTTTGACGTCACACACACCTGCCATACATAATACATATAAAAAGTTGTTTTAGAAAGAGACAGGAATACTGCAATGTCTGCAATATCAAATTCAAATGTCTCGGGTATTTAATGGCTCAAATAGGGATGATCGATATTCATCGATGTTTAATAAACATCGATGTTTAACTGGAAAATATCGATGTTTTTACATCGATGGGTTGACTTCGATATTATCGACACATCGATGTTTTAAGAATAAATTATCATAACGTCAACTAGGTACTTACTTCAACTAAATGTTGGATAGTCTTTATCAGATGACTATCAAGTTCAACTATTTTCCACTAGATGACACTGAAAAAACCTATCAAAGTAATTTTTTTTAAAAAAGTGTGCCAAAAAAGTACAGGGAAAGTTATTTTTTTTCTTTAACTTTTGTGATAGCAACAATAATAATACGCATTTCATAAATATAATAGACAGTTTTAATTGTTACCGAAAAACATCGATGTGTTAGATATATCGATGTTTTTTAATTGATATTTATCGTACATCGATACTTTTGGTTCGATGTTAACATCGATGTCAACATCGATGTTTTTCTAATATCGATCATCCCTAGGCTAAAATCAATTCTGTTTTCACTATAGCAGTATAATTTTACGTGATTTTTTTTATAACTTTACTAAACCAGCATATTTTTTTCATGCATATTCTCTATTAATTATTTTAATGACAAATTATTTGACAGCTGTTCTTTTTTCATACATATTGAGAGAGAAAGCGAAATGCCTGCTGTTCTGATTTAGTTTGAGCAGGGGGAATGCAGATTGTCAATTTGTCAAAGTTATTCCCTGTGAAATATCCAATGGTTGCAATCAAGATGGTTATATCAAGAATCGGTCCAATGTATATAATTTTCAATTTAATCCTTGATCACTTGACTCACAGCCACCGTTTGTTTATTCAACAACAAATCCCATAGACTGCCCACATAATGCAATGATTGAGCAACAGAATGCGACACACAAATTCCGTACAATGTAAATGGGCCGTACGAACACACAATTGAATAAATCTGACCGTTCGTCGGCGGATCATGTGAATGTAAATTCAATTTCGTTTTATTGCCGCCTAGACAACTGGGTTGCGTAACCGTCGATCGCTCTTGTTTTGGTCTGGAAACAAATCTACTTATTCCATACTAATCATTTTTTTTACTGCGCACAAACAGTTACATTACAAAACAAACAGAAAACATACAAAAACACAGTTAGGTACATTACAAAAAATCGAAGGGCAATTTAATTTCTGCAGGCTTCTAAGCTCACTAAACTAAGGATTTCTGTCGCAAACTTCGAAATGAATCACTGACCTACATTGGGCTGGAATAGTGATTGTAGTACTCAATTCGCATTAAATTGAGTATTTTTAATACAACATAATTTATGATTAAACGAACTTACTTGTACGTGAAGTTCTATCATAATTATACGAAGTGGTTCGTTCGAAGAGATTAGTAATCTGAAATTTAAATATTATTACATATATACACTTGTAGTTTCACTAAGGATTCACCACATAGCACTGTATTTGAGATATTAGAGGTTAATTTGAAAAAAAAAATCTTTTTGTTTTTAGGAAGGTAGCCGTCGACACTCTGCTTGTCATTTAGTTTAGAGTCCTGAAACACACACATCATGTAGGTATCGTTGATATTTTTAGGTCTATGGGTTTAGGGTGGGAGCTAGGGACTTACTAATCTCTTCGAACGAAGCACTTCGTATAATTATGATAGAACTTCACGTACAAGTAAGTTCGTTTAATCATAAATTATACTCGTGCTTCGTTCTCGAGATTAGTAATCTGAAATTTAAATATTATTACATATATACACTTGTAGACTTTCAGAGATAAAAACGAAAAAATATCAATGATTCCAATCAAATTTTTAAATAAATAATATTAAAAATAAAATTGTAAATTGCATTTATTAATTAAAACAATCATTAGAAACATTATTAGAATCATTAGAAACGAAAGGTTAAACCTCCTTATGTAATTACAGTATTTTCCAAGAAAAAAAACATATCGTTATAATAGTTATGTAATAAAAAATCATGGCATTATAACAATAATGAAAATGAAATTTTTAACTATTGACATTGTTAATAATAGCTCTTGTTACGACTGAGGGGTCGTGCCTGTTTATATTTCTATGATAGAATTTAAAAAATGTGTTGGAGTTTTCACTCCAAGCCGCAGTTTTTCTAATTAAATCAATGTTTACGCCTAATTGATGTGCTTTGGATGAGCTAGCATGTCTCGTACTATGTGACGAGAACACAGAAACATCGATGCCGCTCGCGTGTAATGTGTCCTTTATCCAGCGACATAATGTCTGTGTGCTCACAGCCTTATGAGGTTTTCTACAACCTATAAATAAACAATCCGTTCTACGTGTAGATGAAGTCTTATTAATATAATCAACTAGGGTTTTAGCTGGGCATATTTCTATTTTGTCTAAAAAATAAGGTAACACTAATAAGGGTTGATTCTGTCCTATTCTGGAGGTTTTAATTAAGCCAGGTATTTTAATTATAATCTCATTTGGTTTCATTTCAATATTTTGTAGATTAATTAATGAAAATGTTTGGACACGGTGAGCTGTAACACGAGCTAGTAAAGTTACACATTTCTTTGACAACTGATCTAATGCAAGAGTTTCATTTGGAAATCGTGTAGATAGGTAAGTCAAGACACAGGAAGTATTCCATGTTGTATCATACCTAGGCATAGGTGGACGCAGGCGGTAGACGCCTTTAAAGAACCTTATTAATCGTTCATCTTTGGAGATGCAAGGTCCTAATATTAAGGATAATGCTGCTCTACAACTATTTAAACTGCCGTATCGACTACCGTTATCAAACATTATTGTTAAAGGTTTAAGTACATTTGTTATTGAAGTTTCATAAAAATTTAGATAATTTTGAGTACAAAAACTATGCCATTTTTTATAATATACGTCGTATTGTTTAATGGAAGTATCAGCTAAAGAAGCGAGCGACAAAGCTCCCCTGATAAAATCCCTGCAGCCAGGGTAAGATGATTCTGAATGTTGTGGTTGCTGTAATCATGGAAAGTTATATTGTAACTGTCTGCCTTGAAAGTAATTAATTGTGATACTAACAATTTTCTAAATACAGGAAACCATGGCTGTGTAGGCCACAAAGGTACTATAACAATACCTTTTGCTTTGTCATTAATAATTTTCTTTAAAGTTTTTAAAATAACAGGAAATGGAGGAAAAGCATAGAAAAACAATTTAGACCAGCTAATTGTAAAAGAGTTGACTGCGAAGGCGTCCGGATCTCTATACCAAGCAACGTATTTTATACATTTTCTATTAATACGACTCGCAAATAAATCAATACATGGTGTTCCGAATTTTTCAACAATAAGACAAAATATATTCTTTGATAAAGACCATTCTATATCCGGATGGATTCGTCTCGACTCTTTATCTGCTACGGTATTATCCGCGGATTTAATGTAATACGCATATACGAAAATCTTTCGCGATTCGCACCACTGCCCAATACTTTTTGTAACCTGTGTTAAATGTGGGAATTGTACTCCACCCATTCGGTTAATATAGCTAATTGCCGTTGAGTTATCGACACGTAAAAGTATTTGGCAATCGTGGAGGTCCCGTGCAAATACTTTTAATGCAAAGAATGCGGCTAAAAGTTCCAGATAGTTGATATGATGTTGTTGTTCAGAAGGCGACCACCGACCGCTTGCCGTCTCCGAGCCACACGCTGCACCCCACCCAGTAGTTGAAGCGTCAGAGAATAATTTAACCGAGTAACTGTCATCTTTGATACGGTTCTTAGGTTTTATTAAAGCTCGTAACCACCATCTTAGGTCGCCATGAAGATAATTTGGAATATTCATGTAACGATTGTAATCATCATGACCCAATAAATTAAGATATTTACAGCGTTCTAGACCTTTGGTGTAAAGCCAGCCGTACTCTACGGCTGTACAAGCTGATACAAGTAAACCGACTAGTTTTGCAAAATCTTTAATTTTACATCGATTTAGTGTCATGAAAAAATTGATTTCTTTAATTATGCGTCCTTTTTTGTCATCGGGTAACCTAATTAAAAAATTTTTGGAATCAAGAATAAAACCTAAAAATTTACATGTCATGGAAGGTTGTAAACAGCTTTTCTCATAATTTATGATAAAGCCTAGAGCTGTGAGTAATCTTATTGTAATATTAACATTATTGACACAATCCTTATATGAATATCCAATTAAATGTAGGTCATCTAGGTATATTGTTGACATTAGGCCGGCTAATCTAAGCAATTTAACAACAGGTTTCATCAATTTAGTGTAAACGTAAGGGGCTGTATTCAAACCGAACGGTAGAACATTAAATTCATATATTTTTTCAATAAATTTAAAACGTAAATATTTTTTTGACTCTGGGTGAATTTTTAACAAAAAACAGGCCACTTTAAGATCGCAAGTGGCCATGTAACAGTTTTTGGTCATTAATTTTACTGCTGTGCGTATATCTTCTAGCTTAAAATGGTCTGTTTGTATGAATTTATTCAAACTTTTTAAATTTAGAATTAATCTTTTTTTACCGTTCGGTTTAGGTACTAGGGAAATACTGGACAAGTACTGATCGTGACATGAGACACATTCTGAAATTGCACCAATTTTTATAAGCCCATTAATTATTTTATTAAAATCAATGATTTCATTTTTCGTCAAGGTAGGTGATGAGGGCAAGTTTTGTTGAAAAATTGATTGAGAAAAATTTATTTGATAGCCCTCAATCCAAGACAGTATTGTCCTATCTTGTGTCATTTGTGACCATTGCTTAACAAACGAGGCTAATCGACCAGCGTATCGTACCTCATCTAGTAGCGGCGGTTGGGCCTGGGCGATGTCTTCGATGAGGCGGAGTGCGGCGGTGGCGGCGGGCGGCTCGCCGGTGGCGGCGGCGCCCTCTGTGCAGCGGGCGGGTGAGGCTGGCGGCTCCTCTGCGGCCCCGACTGCCCGCGAGTCGGAGGGGGAGCCTTCCAGTTTAAACCACGCGACGTAGAAGGCTGTGGTTGTTGGGTTTTTTTAACATTTTTGTCGTAGGTACGAGGAAATTTAATTTCAGCACTAGACTTTGTAACTGCTTTGGCAGTCTTTAGAGTTTCAGCCAATCCTTCTCCAAAAAGGTACTTGTCTATTTTAGTCTGCATCAGATGATCATTGACATTCTTCCTTAGAGAGGACAAGGCGAAGTACCGCCTTTTAACCGAATCTAAATGCAGCGAATCGCACATTATTTTTAATGCATCCATCAGCTGTTTCAAAAGTATTGCATTTCTATCCTTTTCTTGCATATGTGTGGTAATTACCTCACTTAAACATGTAATGGCGATACCTAGTTGTCGTTGTCTGTTTTCTATGCCTTTGTCGCGTTTCAGATTTATTTCGGACATTGCGGCTTTTATCCCCGGATTTAGGATTGGTGGAGTTATGCGAGCGCAGTTAGCTGGTGTCAAAAACTTTTTAGTTAGCTCCTTCCTCGCATCATTCTCAAGGCCATTCACAAGAATGTGTTCCAGACGGTTGGCTAAGCCAACGTGTATATCCTTACCAAACTGAGCAGTTTGAGTGGGATCCTCGCCCAATATTTCTATAAGATCGTCGTCGATAGTAGCAGTGGCGTCATCGCCGACAGTGTCTTGGCAAGGTTCCGCGGCTGACGGTGGCGGGGAAGCCGGACGCGGCTGATCCTGCTCTGATTCGTCTTGGGACACCAACTGTATTATAGCCTGCGTCGGTAAATGTTGCACCGGAGCTGACAAGGATATGTCTGAGACTATTTGTAAGTTGACGTCATCGTCTTCCAGTAGGTTTGGCGGAGCTGGAAGTTTAACAGAAAGGTCACAATTCCTTTGAATTGAACGTCTTTCTTTACTCAAATGGTATATGTAACAATTCCAATGAATTGAACGAACCATACTTTACTAAAGAATTATGTACTTGGTCGATGTCATTCAAAAAATTTATAGATATGTGATAATATTCCATTGAATATAACGAATCTTTTGTTTATTTGTAAGTACACAATAATATGTTTATAAAAGACATAACTCGAACCTGTAATAAATAACTTATTTTACGAACATACCTTCATAGTTATGCTCGACATGTACAGAGTCCTCCCGGGATGACGATCGTTTTTGTTTCGCACGTTTTAATTTCTTTTCTAATTTACGTAACTTCTTACTTATATGGTCTATATCACTATCACAACTTCTCTTAGGCATTTTAACTTTTTAAATAAAATAAAATTTTAAAAGGTGTGCAGTGGTGAAGCACTTTAACGTGAATGACAAGCAGAGTGTCGACGGCTACCTTCCTAAAAACAAAAAGATTTTTTTTTTCAAATTACCCTCTAATATCTCAAATACAGTGCTATGTGGTGAATCCTTAGTGAAACTACAAGTGTATATATGTAATAATATTTAAATTTCAGATTACTAATCTCGAGAACGAAGCACGAGTATAATAGTCATAATACTGAAGTTAAAGTACATTAAAAATGTTTTATTTATTATATATACCGCAGTTCCGCGTACTTATTGAAAGTCAATTATTATTGTAAGCCATTCGTTCGTAGAGGAAGCGGCGCCGGGTCTTGTTCTGAGAAGAACGGACAAAAAACTAAGCAAGGGCTTGCATACATAAGTAAAAAATTCGACGACCGCCTGGTCGAGTGGTCTGTACCCCAGGCTACTCGCTCAAGAGGTCCCGGGTTCGAATCCCGGTAGGAACAAATGTTTGTATGATGAGTACGAACATTTGTTTACGAGTCATGGATGTTTATATGTTTATTTAGTATATTTCTAATATTTATATACATATTATTATCATTATTTCTCCGTTATCTAGTATCCATAACACAAGCTCTTAATGATGCTTACTTTGGGCTAGATAATAGGTGTGAGTGTATAAATATTATTATTATTATTATTATTATTATTATTATTATTATTATAATGGTTGTTTGAAAAATGGTAAAATCCACAAAGTCAGTAAACAACGATTAATATAAAAACATATACATCATACAATATAAACTTTTTTATAAACAGCGCGCACCTTTTTTTGTAAAGTAAAAATATCTTTCATGACAGATGCTATGTCCACACAGCCACGGAATAGAATTGCATTGCCCACAATCCCACATATAATAATAAGCCTTTAGCAGTAACTATGAGTACAGCATGGGGTTCTTCAAAAAAGGCGTAAAAAGGTTTTTAGAGGGTCGGCAAAGCGCAAGTGATACCCCTGGTGTTGCAAGCGTCCATAGGCTACGGTAACCGCTTACCATCAGGTGGGTCGTATGCTTGATTGCCACTAGAGAATGCAAACCGGTACGCACGGTAGGTACGAAAACTGCAGCATGGAAGCCCCAACTTGTAAAAAATTGGCATGGCAAGCGCTGCGTACCGCGATGTTGCCGTTGCTGTAATTAAATTGCGGGCGACTTCTTAAATAATCTGACTACTTTCCAAACTTTTTCTCGAAATTCTCTAAATGCAGGCATTTCATCAGCGTGTGGAAGATCATTTCTATCCTAAACTTAATTACTGAATACTAATACTTGCCTAAACTTAATTAGTAACACTAATGTTACTATTCCGTTCATAAGTGAAACTAACTAATTCTGTATTAAAAACTCGTGATTTTGAGACTGATTAAGACTGATTATTGTTGATTTGCTGGTTTGAAATAAATATTATTCCGTAGCCTTGAATCATTGTATTTTTCCTCCATTTACTTAAAGCAAATTTTCATAAAATACGTTAAAGGTTTTTATCCTACCACATCAATTCGGCGGCGAATGTTACCGGACCCGGCCGGGTTAAAAAACATACCGGGTTGCAATCTCTAATTGCCACTTTAGTGGTATAAAAAGAAAAACTAAAAAGAACTAGCTCAGAGACGCTTACTAATAATTCCGAGTTCAACACATCCTGTAAAAATGTAAAGTAGTTAACTATTATTTTCTTAATTTCATTTGATTAATGCTTGAAAGATATTTAAAAATATATAAATTTGGAAATGTCTTAAGGCGAGAACCGTTCCCGCGTTTCGCAATCTCGGTGGCTGATCTACCGAGTATTTCGGATAACCCTATCAATGTCTTCAAATCTGTTTTTCGTTTTAAGCTAATGTCGAAACTATTCTATTTTAACACCCGAGTATTTTTAGCAGATAGGTCAAGTTTCCCATTCCCAACACAACGCTTTTTCAAAGGACTCTCTCACTGCAGGAATCCAACTCTACGGAATTATGTCATTTGTTTGACAACTATCTTCTGTGGTGGAAGGTGGAGGTTTTTCCCTAGCGAACACTCCTAAATCGCCATAATTACACTATGACCTAATGGTACTATGCCATAACGACACTATGCCATAATGATGCTTTGTCTCTCTTTACCCAATAATAATCAAATGATATACTTATCTTTAACTTTATCAACAAAACAACTTTTCTTCTACGTAAATACAACTAATTACTGTGAAAAATATGTGCCGAATCTGTATGTACTTAAGCTCATCCCAAGATTAGAATTCTAGTAAAGGACAGAGCATAATTTATACTAATATTAAAAATGCGAATGTAGCTCTGTATGTATCTCTATCTGTCTGTCTGTTACGTTTTCACTCCTAAACCACCGATTTAGGTAAAATTTGGCATTATGATGTATTTATATCCTGAGAAAGGACATAAGTAGGCTAACTTTCAGCGCGATAAGCGACATCTTCGTGGGCGGAGCCGCGGACGGTCACTAGTATTTTTTTTCCATCCTACTTCAAAAAAGGAGAAGGTTTTCACTAAAATTAGACTGTAGTAGTTATCAGAGGATTTTTCTAAAAAGTCTTTTCAGTTGAGTAAGAACTATTTTCAGGTTTTCATACAAACCAAAAATCGCCAATAATTTTTAACCGACTTCAAAAACGAGGAGGTTCTCAAATCGGTCGGTCAATGTTTTTTTTTTAATTTCAAAATCAGTTGGGTAGTTTGGTTTTTAAATCAAAAAAACTGAAATCAGTAAGTCCTCTACGTATGCGGAATTGCGGATTTCTGCTTTTCTATGACTTTTTAGTGAAACGATACGATAGTAGGAAACAATATAAGCTGACGGTCACCCATCTAGCTTTGACCTTAGAAAGTTATCACTAAAATTTGAAAACAAAACTCGACAATAATTAAAACCGACTTCAAAAACTGAAAAGGATACAATAATTAAATTTAAGTAGGTACGTACTCATCACCTAGAAACATATCTTTTGCAGTTGGTGCTAAGTTGTTTCCAGAAATAATAGAACGTGAAGCACCGACTGAAGTCGGTTTTAATTTTTTTTGTTGTTAAACTTCGAAAAATACTCTGATAACTTTTAAGACTTGCTTATGGCAAGTTTTATTAGAACCGGTTGGTTTGTTTCCATATTTTCGACTTAAAGGTTTGCATGAAAAGCCGTGCTACGTAAACACTCTTAATAAATATAACAACTGGAGATGGAGAACGGAACTCCTCATAAACAAAAGTCTAGCGATAGTAAAAAAATATATAAATATCTGAAACTAGCAACCAACAGAGTGACAGACAGACAAGTCAATAACGCCACGCACCCATAGCTTTATCTTTCGAAATTTAACAGTAAAGATTTATTTTTAAAAATAAATTTAATTTAGTGTTCTTTTTTTAAATTTAAAAGTATTTTTTGGATTTAGTACAGGCTATTGCCAAAAACAATAGAAAGTCACAAACACAGTCATTAAAACGTGTAACCCGTGTATAATCTTTGGAGATTTTAGCACCAAATATTATATGATGAAAGTCTCTGTGATGCTACTTCGATGAGGAAGTTAGCCACGATAAAATTCTCAACGGATTTTAGCACCAAAAATTATATGATAATAGTCTCTGTGATGCTACTTCGATGAGGAAGTTAGCCACGATAAAATTCTCAACGTCTTTCGCATTAATTTCCCTCGGAATACCCTCGGGTGGCTTATGACAATTAAAAACCAATTGTGCTGTAATCAGTCGCTTGACAGGTTGTAAAGTTTATTTCAATGATTCTCCATATTTCTCGTCAATACAAAAATTTGTTACTTCGTGCGCTACTTTGTTGATATCTGGATAAGCAAGGTAAAAATTAATTTGCGGGACTCTGCTAATTGTAACTGTAGAGCCAGTTAACACTTTACATAATGCTCTCTTACGAATAGCCTAAAAATAAAATAGAATTTGGTTTCATTTTGCTACTGTATTCATATTTATCGATCGCTTTAATAAGCAATAGGCCCTATGCTCTTTATAGCACCGATCAGACGAGTTGGATGTGGCAGTACTTACATACTTCATAATAAACCATGGAATAAACTGATGAGTCATCTGTTGTAGTAACAAATTTGTGTTTTGAGCCTCTACTAGACTCATTGATTGATTGAAAGTTCACACTGAGTTAACCTTTCTGGAATTCATATTTAGGTCCCTCATTCATACTATAGCATAACTATGAATAGTACCTAAGCATAAAACAAATTTTATCAAATAATAAAATAAACAAAAAATTTGCAAGGTATCTATGAGAATTGATGTAGTCTATTACGTACGGGCCCTAATTAACTCGTAAAATATAATGCGGTTTCATTTGCATATTAGATGAGGCTGTGTCACGCTGGCTTAACCCGTCCAGCATCAGATTCCAGACAAATGATTTTTGAATTGTTATAGACCTCCAGAGGTATAACGCCTCTTGTCAGATTAATTGAATGCGGCACCTTGACCACTATATTAATTAGTAAAAAGTGCTGTCGATTTAAGCTTTTTTAATTTTATAGAATCTCAACTACAACAGTTTTTCTTTAATTCCACAGATTGTTCCGCACTTATCCAGAGACAAAAGAGTTCTTCAAAATGGTGAGGAAACTGCCCGAAGAAGAATACCTGACCAACTTCCAATTCAAAGCGCATGTGATAAACCTGATGACCGCCCTCAACTTGGCTGTCACCAACATGAACCAACCCGAAATAGTCGCCGCCATGATGCACAAGCTCGGGGAATCCCATAAAAAGAGGAATATTAAGGAACAAAATTTTCTTGTAAGTAAAATATAGACTGAGGAGCTCAGTGGCGGAGTGGTTTGAGTGCTCTGGTTTCGATTACGAAAACAAAGCAACTTTCGTCATGGTCGGTCCCGGGATGGGTCTTGCTTCGGAAGGCACGCTAAGCCGTTAGCCCGGTTGTTATTGCAACCGCCTTGACGCAACAACCCGCATTGGGCCAGCGTGATGGTGTGGTGTTATACCATGACCTTTGATTTGATTTTTTTTTTCTTTTAAATTTGATGACATAGCATTTGACCTACACAATTATTATTTTATGAATTGACCACTGATTTGACTTTTGCAGTTAAATAATTTTCCTTTTAATGTAATAAAAATTCAGTAATTTGACATAAATAATTAATAATAATTTGATAATTTAATAATTTGAAATTGTTTTTAAATAGCACTACCTACTTAGCAAATTGTTGTGCCCAACAGGGTCCAAATGTAACCACCACCACCTCTGTAATTTTAGAAACAATAAATATTGAGTATTGTGGCCCAAGCTCTTCGTGTGTTTCTCCCATGTAGGAAGGCCTGTGCCCAGCAGTGGGACGTATATAGGCTGGTGATAATGATGATGATGAAAATATAGACATATGGTACCTACAGCTTTCATTAATTTAGTAGGTATCTAATATTACCTAATAACTTGAATTTTTTCTTTAGGCATAACATAAATATGAGTTGAACATGAATAAAAAAAAACAATCTTGCTATATCGGATAAGCTCTACATTGCTGTTATTTGTATTTAACTTAATTATTTCATTGAAAATATTCGTAAAATATTCGTTAATAAAATACACTAAGAGTAAGGGTGAGGCTTTATCAAAAAATGTACAAAAAATGATTCGTAATCGTATCGTTCACGCCCGCTTAAAATTTCAAACAAAAGCCAGACAAAATTTAACGTAACTACTCGATACGATGGTGATTAAAATTTAAAAGTGTTCGTGCTAGGGGTATGGTATCATAAAAAAAAATGGTTCCAGCTGAATAGTAAAGGAAATAGGAAATGACTAGTTATATAACTATTAATATCTTGCTACTGGGTAGTGAAAAAAACATCATGTAAATTTAAATTATGTACCAACTTTATGAAAATCTTCAATCAATCGAAGCCAAATAAAAACAAAAGTACAAATAAAACGGAGGATTCAACAGAAAATTATTTCCTAACAAAGACCCGCAAAAAACCTGAATAAGAAAAGCGTAGAGAGGCCCATTTAGAGAGTAGTATGAACCCATTGTTCCAAACGTGCATCCTACTTAATATCCCGTCTTTGTTTGCCCGCAGGACTTGAAGAAAGTTATAGTGAAGATGTTTGTGGAAGTGCTGAACTTGGACGATGCCACACTGGGCTGTTGGGGGAAAACTGTAGACTTCTGGTTCAAACACATATTCCAAACTCTAAACGCTCCTGAAGAAAGATAACAAACGTGACGAGAAAAATTGGCAGGGTCTTTTTTTATGTACACGGGCGAAGAGGCAAAGTCAAGTGATATGGTTCTGTTTGTTTGAACATTCGTCGAGCCAAAGAAATAATATTGTTGTGTACGTACCTAATTTGTTAGTACAGTAAAACCGTCTAAAATATACCTACTGGCATTTGACCGTCACTTTATTCTTTAATTAGGTACCTCTTGTTGTAGTAATAGAGTCAGCGGGACCTAGGGACCACTTTTCAGTTTCATAAAATATGATATATTTTACAAATCATCTAGAGTACATTAGTGTCTAATTATCTAATCATAAAACTGGTGGAATCGGGCGCACATCTCAATTTAGCAACACAACAGAATTAACGAACTAAACCATTGTTTATTCTGCTTTGTTCAATGTAGTATGTATGTATGCAATATAAGCGTCAATTTTATAGGTGTTAGTTTACACATCACTTGAACATTGACGGTTATTAAGAAAGGCTGTGTGTATAGCAGTTTCAATACAAAGAATAATTATGCCGTTTCAAAAATGAGCCCCAAAACATAAATATTTCAGTTAGAATGAAACTTCTCAAGAAGATGACCTTAATGATACTTTGAAACTGTAGATACTTACGCTTTTGGAACTTTTGTAAATAATGGATTAATGAAATAACTTCGACACAGAACTTTGTAAAAGGTGCAAGTGGGTTTTGTGGCCATTTAATTAAACAACGGAATGAACCTAAGCTGCATTTATATTAAAGATATATTTGTCTACCATAAAGCTTAGGAACAGGTTGTGTGTTTGCTAAGAGTCGGTTTCTAGCTCTGCTGTGCTATTCTGTAAGGAAACTCACACCTCACCTCACAAATCAATTCGAATTTAACTGTCAAATAAAGCAAATTTCCACACATTTCGGCAGATGAAATCGAAGTGAATACCATCATGGCTGATTTGAAGTTTCTAGACGCACGAGAGCCTCTGTCTGTAAATCATATAGTGACATTAAATTTTTGTCGACCGACATAATATATTTTACAACTTTAAAATGCTTATTTTAATTAACAACCTAATCATCAAGTACAAAGTAAAGCCTTTAGGTACACGATTATTATTAGCATTGTCATATACTTAAGCATTAGTGTAGGCGTGTAGGTTAACCCGTTCCCTGTCGCATGAATCATAATACAGGATACATACCTAACAATTGATTTTTCAATTGTGTCTAGTTTGTGGACAGGGAACCTTTGTATATTCGACCAATTTTATACTTATCTGATTCTTATACTTAGGTATGTGTCGTATGCTGGTGTGTATTTATCATGCTAAGATGTTAGAACGTGAATAAATACCTATGTATGCCTACTTTCTTACACAATTGTAATTGACAGCACACTGTTATGTTTTAGTTATAACGATGGTTTTATTAAACAACGTACCAATCAGTACAGTTTTTCTTTATTTTATACCTACTTAGTTAAGTTATTATTTTTCGTACCTTTCCTTTTATAAATGAAAACAAAATATTTATTTTTACCATAACTGAGGCGATATACCTCGTGAACATTGTTTCGGCTAAGACATTATTTCTTTTAATTGATATTATACTAACCGCAAAAACCAAAATACTAACCGGAGAGATAGAGGCCTACCACAGTTTAGTTTCCAAGCAACCTGTGTTATTCTTAGTAAAATAATAAAAATTGCTAGGCAACAAAACTTTATTATGCATATATTAGATATTATCTATATCTGTGGACAGTATATGGGATCGGTCGTTAGTGAGTAGATAAATACTTGCAAATAATTCTTTTTTATCTCTAACCTAACAAAGCAAGTTTACAGAAAGAAAGAATAATACCACCTTGTCCGGTAATTACCAGTACAGGTAGGGGAGAGCGAAAATTACAAAATTGCGCGGGTTATTGCGTCTAACTCTGTTCTGCAAAAATGAAGAATGGGCCCTCAGTCCAGATGCACATTCGTGGTATATAATAATATAATAATAATAATATAATAATAATAATAATAATATAATAATAAAAATATATTAAAGCGTAAACATGAACATAGTTGTTTTAACGGGATCGTAAATAAATATAGGTAGGCAGAGTGTGGTACTCCATCACGGCAAATGGAACACGAATATCTACATCACGAATCACGCTACCAAGAATATATAATTCACGAATCACGAATGTATAGTATGGACCACGAAATGACACCTTTTGGGATATTATTCTTTTTTCGAGATAATTATGACTAAATATTCCTAACATCAAAAGATTAAGACCATTTAGGTTCTGGCGCTCGCTGGTTAATCTGTCCCAGCACGCTCGCTTCGCTCTCTCGGCTTTGCGCAGCTGGTTCATGTACTAACTCTCCGCCTGTGTCCCTTCGCTCCTCGCTACCTATTATTACGTGGCCTATTATGGATTAAGGAGCTCGGTGGTGTAGTGGTTCAAATGCTCTGGTTTCGATTACGAAAACAAAGCAACTTTCGTCTTTGAATTATCTTTTTTAAAATCTAAACTTTTAATGATACCAAAACCAGCCAGATACAAATAGTACAGCCAAAGAGATTTTATTACAAGTTCATACATATTAGGTTGGGGAAAAAGTCTTTTCGCATTATAGTATGTATGAACTTGTAATAAAATCTCATTTGTTTTTCGTACTGTCAAGATGAGTGAATCTAATGAAGAAATTCGATACATTTTAAAATTTTACTACAAAAAAGGTAAAAATGCAACGCAAGCCGCGAAAAAAATTTGCGATGTTTATGAACCTAGTGCAGTGTCTGTGAGAGCAGCACAAATTTGGTTTAAGCGTTTTCAATCCGGAAATTTTGATGTCAAAGATGCACGTCGCTCTAGTCGCCCTATTACGGATAAAATTGATGTCATTTTTGAAAAACTTGAGCAAGAGCGGCATATCAGTATTTACGACGTAGCTGAAGAACTGGGAATTGCCCACAAAACAGTTTTGGCGCATTTAAAAAAAAAATGGGTACACAAAAAAGCTCGATGAGCTCGAAGGCACTGAAACAAACCTAATGAACCGTGTACTCATTTGTGATTCTTTATTACGACACAATGAAACCGAACCATTTTTGAAGACGCCGATAACTGGTGATGAAAAGTGGATCACGTACGACAAGAACGTGCGAAAAAGGTCGTGGTCAAAGGCCGGTCAGGCTTCACAGACTGTGGCGAAACCCGGGTTAACTCGCAACAAGGTGATGCTGTGTGTGTGGTGGGATTGGAAGGGCATTATTCATTATGAGCTGTTACCACCAGGCAGGACCATCGATTCCAAACTCTACTGCGAACAACTGATGAGATTAAAGCAAGAAGTTGAGAGAAAGCGGCCGGAATTAATCAACAGAAGGGGTGTGGTTTTTCATCATGATAACGCTAGACCTCACACATCTTTAGCCACTCAGCAAAAATTAAGAGAGTTTAGCTGGGAGGTGTTAATGCATCCGCCGTATATTCCTGACCTTGCACCTTCAGATTTCCACCTGTTTCGCTCTCTTCAGAATTCTCTAGGCAGTGTCAGGTTAACATCACGAGAGGAATGCCAAAACCACTTGTCGCGGTATTTTGATCAGAAGCCCCCAAATTTCTATAGCAATGGGATCATGTCCCTGGTGGTACCTACATACTTTAGTTAAATGTAAATAAACTATATTAAAAAATGTTATAAATTTTCTTAAACAATGCGAAGAAACTTTCCCCCCAACCTATTATGTAAAATATTGTGTAAGACTCGTATAATTTATTATTATACAGTGTTTTGTCACCATCGTTCGAAAGACATTTTTAATTCAAAAACTGATAGTTCATACAAATGGTTTGCCACTTCCAAATGGAGAAGATATTTTTGAAAGTGGCAAACCATTTGTTTGTAATAACTAATATTATATGTTTCAATTTATTGTCGTATTGACCGCACTGTCTTCGGTATAGCTAATATAGGTATACCTTGATTACATTAATAGAATCTAAGGACTCATATTATTCTAAAATTATATATTTATGGACTGCCAGAACACTCAATCTATACTTATCAGTCACATTATTTTCAAGATAAAAGTAAGAAGTCTAGCAATCCGGTAATATATTTGTCCGAGCAGTCTAAAATATAGGTTTATAGTTAGGTATATAACATATGATAACATTAATGGTAAATAAGTATGATTAGAATGTACTCTTAATTATTAATTATTGTAAATATACAAGGTGGTGCCGGAAATACGACAATAAATTAAAACATGAGCTATATTAGTTCATTAGAAATGGGTTGCCACTTTCAAAAACATCTTATTTGTTTGATAATTTCATGACATTTGTATGAAATAATGCAGCCAAATTATATTATTTCATACAAATGTCATGAAATTATCAAACAAATAAGATGTTTTTGAAAGTGGCAACCCATTTCTAATGAACTAATATAGCTCATGTGTTAATTTATTGTCGTATTGACGGCACCACCCTGTATATGTTTACATACAGCTATCTATTATGTAGTTTTTAAATAGATATCAGGTTGTTTTGATTGTTTAAAATATTAAGGTTATTTCACGATGCATAAAACAACAGATCTTAGGATCTAGTTAGTAAACATAGGTATTGCATTTAGATTTACAATTTGCAATTCAAACAAGTCTCTTGCACTTTGCAGCGAGCAACGCATGTAAATATTATGTCCTTATGAAATGTAAATAAAGCTGAGCTACTTTACAAGTCGATTTTTGTTTAGATTTACCTACAACAATGATAGAAAGTCAGTGCGACGAAGGCCGGCATTCTTTTTAAAAACCTAAAATGGTATTAGGTATAAGTAACTTTATTTATTTCCTATCCCGTAAAATCCATAATCAAGGTATATGCCTATCTAGAAATATGTAGAATTTATTGAGCAAGTAGGAATCCTTGCTAGAGCATATTTTCACCGTATTTTCAACTTGATAAGTAGGTATACTACCTACCACGTTTTTAAAACTCCGCAGGTAGATATTCTTTGTCTTGAAAGAAAAGTGGTTGCTTTGTATCGTCATTAGCATTTGAAAAAGGATATTGTGAATCGGACTACAACCAGTACAACAGTGCTAAACATTGTAGCTTGTCGTCAGAAAGAAAGAACGAAGGTACCTCCCTCGTCAGCCATCTTCAAACGCAAGTTCAATTATTTTTAGTACAACAATAATACCTTGGGCGCACTAAAATTTTCCGGAATTAATAAGAAAACAATAAGTGAAAGAAAAAGAAGATACAGGTGGCATGACGTCAACACTACGCCGTAGTCATCCCAGTGCTACACGAGGGTGGAGAGAGGACAGTGGGTCAATTATGCTACTTATTTTCCTAAACGGATCGGCAGCGGTTCGGTATTGATACTCATGCGGTTGTAATATAAAACAGTATTCCACTTATATTGCTAAAGAGCCGGAACGCTGAAGAAACGCTCACGATTGGTTCAAGTTCGTCTGGATAATCGATGTCACAAGAAAAATATAGTATAACTTAATGAGTTGACAGTTGTTAACTTTTGACAGTTCAAACACAGAAATATCGATGTGTTTCGGCTGCCACAAACGTCAAATATTTTGTAGAATACAAAAAGAAAAGTAAAAACATTTGAAAAAGTTTGCAGGTGTATGCGAGCACAATTTTTGATCAATGATATCTACTATTCTTAATTTTTGATTTTAATATTATTATAAATGTTTGAAACCCGTTCCCGCCTCAGGACGTGAAATTTTTCTAGTTTTATATTTTAAATTTAATTACTAATGATATCTACGTTTTTCCCTTTTCCAATTCGTTTGGCTGAGAGCTGACATTGTCATTTAATACGGCGATTTTGGTTATTTTTAATCCCCGATGCAAAAAAGAGGGGTGTATTAGTTTGACGTGTCTGTCGGTGTATCTATGTGTCTGTCTGTACCATTGTATATCCTAAACGAATGGACCTATTTCGAATCGGTTTTTTTTATTTCAAAGCTGACGTGATCGAGATGATTCTTAGCCATAATTAATGAAGATCCGTTTAAGTGTTAGATGACTATCACCTCATTTTCTACTTGACAAGATAAGATAAGATATTATTTATTGAAATTCTGTGTACAATACATGTTACAAAATATAAGATTGCCATTTTCGGGCGTACAATATTATGCAATCGAAAAAATATATTAACATTCAAAGATTAATTGATGATTAGATTATTGATATAATAAAACAAACAAAAGACATAAGGGTCTTATTAGCTTTTTTGGATCCAATTGATTTGAATTTGGTTTACTGTTACTTCGGTGGTATTTCCAAGAAATGCTAACCTTGAGCTGATCCTGTATCACCTAATAGTCTGCTGGATGTTCGATTCTTCGGAAACTTACAGCTGATATAGCATGTTTGGGCTCATAAAAAAAATCTCAATGAGATGGTGTTAGATAATTAATGAGGCTGGGGCGGGGGCTACGGTAATCTTCCAAGCTTCCGGTAAACCGGTAAACAAATGATCGAGTGTACGACGGTGCTCCTAAGCGACAGTAGCCATGTGTTTAGTTGTATTAAAAAAAATAACATTCATCCGCTTTTGCGGCAGACAACACATTCGCCATTTTGGTTGTTTTCGGCTCAAAGGAAATTATAAAAGAAAACAAATATTCATATACTCAACATTTAAGTAATTAAAGCAGCAAAAAAATACTACTAAGTGGTGGGCCCGATGTAGGGTCGCCTGGGTAGGTAGCCTTTCTTATTTCAGACGTAAAAGAGTTCGCTGTGTTTCGGATTGAAGAGAAAAGGTAGCCACTGTAGTGACTGGGCATGGCAGGCATTTCATCTCAGGCCATAGGATGACAACGCAATCTGCAATACCAAGTAATTTTTCCTTGTTATTGCAGGTGTCTATTGGCGATGAACACCACTTGCTATTAAGTAGGCCGTCAGCTTTGTCAGTTGTATAAAAAAATAAGATAGGTACTTGCAAAAATCCAAGACAATGCGCAGTCATCGTATAAATACTGCAGTTTTAAACTGTTTTTTTTTATTCATTTTTGTGCTGCCTTCTATCCAAGGCCTTCAGAATAACGAGACCAACATCTTTTTTCCACGCTTTGTCCTATCTTCACTTTAGTTGGCAACTCCTCGGAAGAAAACACCCGCTGAGCAGACTGCCTTTTGGTTCGGGATCATAACAGTAATTCCAGCTTTCATCACCGGTAAATATGTCGAACACAGCATTTGAGTCACCTCCGTTAAATCTTTTAACCCTTTCACGGCACCAATCAACACGACGAAGTTTTTTGGGCCTTGGTCAAATTATGAGGTATGTATCCACCGGGCACAAAGCTTCCTGCCTGCCAATTGTTCATGGAGGATTTTGTGCAGTGGACTATGCTGATAATTCACTCTTTTGTCAGTCATACGCCGCATAATACAGGATGTTATCTTCAGTCGTTACAGTAGAAGGCCGTCCCTCACGCAGATCATCGATAAGGAATCATCGGCTAGGAAACGCAATCCCTTAATATACGACTATTCTTTATCGTCTCAGAGACTGCGGAGAGTTACTGATGTTAAGGATCTTACGGTGACTCTAGACACCAAAGTCTTCGAAAACGTCAACTCCATTAATATGTACTCAAGCACTGAAAATGCTTGGATTTATATCTTCAGACTTTAGCAACATTAAAGTGATAAAAATATTGTATTTTTCTTTTGTACGTACCTACGTAGTAATTCAGAATATAGGTCTCAAATATGGAATCCACGTTTCAACGCCTATATTATTAGGCTTATTACTTTATTATTTTATTTTTACTTAAAATTATTCACAACCAAATCGATTCTACCCTGCTGGCACCAGAGGGGGGGGTCACATAGTCGTGGTCAAGTCACAAGAAGTTATAGTTTAATTTGATAATAATTTATGTGTAGGTACCTACACGAAATGTGACTTAAGGGCGGTGGCGCGGTAAAATTCAAAATTTCGATGCGTTCCTTCCCGAATAATGCGTTTACCGTCACACAGTATGTATTATATTAAACTAGCTCTAAGTACTTAAAAAGAAAAAAAAGAAATAAAATTTATTTTATTTTATTAATTTGGATTATGAAAAAGCACCGAGTGTATTACATAAGCTCGAAACACGCCATCTCGATGCACGTTAGTGCGACAAATCGCGACAAACCAAATCTCGATGCACGAAATCGCGACAAACTAAATCTCGATGCACGAAATTGCGACAAACCGAATATAGATAAATTATATCGTCATCTCAACAAATAAGGTTTATATTTTTACTTTCTCGTACTTTTACCACAGTTTAATAACAGGATATATACGAAGTTTAAAGGAAGTCTTGTAATCGTCAAAAAATTCGACCTCGATTTTGACAGATTTACACGATTTGGACCTCCCTGAGTCCAAAAATACCGTTTTTGAAATTATGTCTGTGTGTGTGTATGTGTGTCTGTGCGCATAACTCGAGTATGCTTTAACTTATTGCAACCAAATTTAACATGCATGTATCACATCAAATTATAAGGTTTCTATCAACTTGTGAGTCGTCGATCCCGAAAGTTAAGCAACCAACTGCGCGGTCGGTACTCGGATGGGTGACCGAAAATTTAACATGCGTGTATGACATCGAAATATAAGGTTTCTATCAACTTTTGATACCCCCCTTGACTTTCTCGTATACCGGAAACGACTCCCGATTTTTTAATAAAACACATATTTTAGTAATCAATAATATAATCAATTAAAATCGTGGAACAAAAAATGAAATAGTATAGTATTTCTTTTTACAATAGATAATTAATCTTTAATAAATCTCTCTATATTTTTTTCTTTCCTAACTTAATTAAAATTTTGTGTGGTGTTGCGATTTCGTGTGTCGCGTTTACGAGATTTAAGTAGGTACATTTTTAAACACGACGTTTTTAGTTTTTCCATCTTTTGCCAAAACATAAAGATTTTTCGGCTTTGATACACGTGAGCATGAGAAGCTCATGGGAAAAACAGTTTTTTTTTCTAAATGAACACCTGCAACTTCAAGCGTCTGTCCTCAGTGGCGGCGTAAAGGGGGGCGGAGGGGGCGGTCCGCCCCGGGTGCCATGCACCAAGGGGTGACAACGACAACTAATACCCTACAGTCAAAGAATGAAACCGTTAAAACCCGTTAAATCCCCCAAATAATGAATCTAAACAATACAAGGCCCCAAGTGCCCGGCGATACCGGACCGGAGGTTGCGTTGGCGGTGACGGACGTCGACGAGGCGCCGGGACCAGGGGTGCAAACAATTTCCGGGTGGCGAAGACATCCCTTCATACGAACTTGGTCCTAGCAACTTATAACACACGCACACTGCGGACCGAGGAGGAGCTGCAGGAACTAGAAGAGGAATTGAGCAGGATTCGCTGGAGTGTAGTAGGACTTTCTGAAGTCCGACGAGAGAGATTTCCGGGAGGGCGAAGATCTGTCCCAAGGTGGTGTCGGGTTTATTGTCCACGAGTCTCTCGTGAACAACGTTGTACAAATCGGAAGTGTGTCGAATAGGGTGGCGTTCCTTATACTCAGAATCACCAAACGGTATTTGTTGAAGGTCATACAGGTATACGCCCCGACCTCGACTCACCCCGAAGAGGAAGTAGAAGTAATGTATGAGGATATCTCTCGGGCAATATATATTTCCAAAACTCACTAAACTGTCGTCATGGGAGACTTCAACGCAAGACTGGGCAAACGTGGCGATGATGACTTGACAGTGGGGCAATTTGGAGCTGGAATCCGGAACTATAGAGGTCAAATGCTAGCCGATTATATGGAGAGGGATGGACTCTTTATGATGAACTCATTTTTCAAAAAACGGCCGCATCGAGAATGGACCTGGAAAAGTCCGGATGGCGCAACAAAAAATGAGATCGACTTCATCATGTCGACTAAGATTCGGGTATCAATGATGTCTCAGTGATCAATTCGTTTAACACGCGAAGTGATCATCGAATGGTAAGCGGCACATTGAATCTCAATGTGAAATCCGAGAGGTATCGACTGATGAAGACCCCGAACGCTATTAACTGTTCTTCAAAAATGGTGACAAGACTATTAAAAAACTACAGACCCATCACGCCCCTGAGTCATGTGTACAGGTTGTTTTATTATGTGTATAGTTGGGTTATTACGAATCGTCTCGTCGCAGGTTTAACGACTTCCAGCCTCCCGAAAAAGCCGGATTCCGAAAAGGCTTTTGTACTATAGACCACATATATACGCTGCGGCAGGTTATACAGAAGACCGAATAGCACAACCTGCCATTATGCTTAGCGTTTGTAGATTATGAGAAAGCCTTCGTTTCTGTCGAGACCTGGGCCGTGCTTCAGTCACTCCAGAGATGCCAAATTGACTATCGGTACATGCAAGAGCTGCAGTCACTGTACGAAAACGCCACAATGTCTAAATAGTAGAAAAGGCTATTTGCTACGCAACAAAAAAATGTGAACACATAGACATTCAGATGGAAGGAAAATTTCGAAAACGTATGTCTGGAGAAATGAATGAAGGAATTGCAAAGAGCAATGTTCGAATTTCACGATCGATTTTACGAAGAACTGGGCCATCGTTACAGGGCAATGGATTTTTATTAAAACGTTTGATTAAAACGTTGGTGACATCACCAGAAGAAAATCTCAGTGAAATGATTCCAAATCTGTTAAAAATTTACGATGATTTTTCAGCAGAGGACATCGTGTTGGAGATTTTAAGATTGAGGCGCCATTTGGAAGCCGCCAACATTTCTGCCCAAGAAGCGGTTTAATGGACTATATTGGAGCTTCTCAGATTCATTATAAAATGGGGCTATTCTGATTCTTTCCAAGTTTAGCGCTATGTTTTAGATTTTTTTTTAACAATTTGTGTTTCGGTGGTTTCATGTGAAAGAAGCTTTTCGAAGTTAAAATTAATAAAATCTTACTTGAGGTCCACACTCCACAGTGAGCCAAGCGCGAATAAACAATCTTTCGATTTTATCAATTGAAAGAGACAGGGAAGTCAAATTTGATAATATATTGAATATTTTAGTAAAATAAAGTCTCGTAAGCATTTTTAGTATTTGGTGTTTTATTTTAAGTAGGTAAGTAGGGGTGCTCAATAAAAAACCGCCCGGGGTGCTAATGTATCCTACGCCGCCACTGTCTGTCCTTGAGCTTCATTTAGGTATTGTAATTGCTGATTTCAGGGGAAACTGCACTCTTTTAAACTGAAATGGCAAATCAGTCGGAATTATTGGAATGCGGGGAATCAAAACATTTTCTCCAGATGTGTAATTTGTAGCCGTTTACCATTGCATAGCCTTGGCGCGTCTAGATTTCTCATTAATAGGACTGGAACGCCAATTTTCAGCCTCAATTTATGGGAAGGCACTCCTAATAATTCTAAGCAATTGACTCTATAGGGAATGATGTAACTTTTTTTACTTTTTTAGACGTGTTTCTTGCGACGCAGCGCTCATTGTGTATGGCGCGCGGCGCTTGGCAAGTTTCTTACTTGCGTTAACTTCAGTTTGACGTTTTGTAATGACTCCGTAATGCTATGTATTTCTTCTACACTTATTTTTATTTTCTAAGCCGTAAGATTTTCTGCCAACGTCATGACACAAAAACTTTCATCCCTATTTTTACCCCCTTTAGTGCTAAATTTTTATAAACTTTGAATGTCGTATTTATTTATATTTAATCAAAAGTCCAAAAAATGGGTTTCAAACTAAATGACATAATTTCCATACATACTTTCATCCCCTATCTATTCCAACCTCTTTTAGCCCTTTTTTCACATTAAAAAGTAGCCTATGGACATAGGCTACTTTTTACTTTACTCGACTACGTACTACGTACTTTCTCAGACTCTAGACTACCTCTGTACGAAATTTCATTTAAATCGGTTCCGTAGTTTAGGCGTGATTGTGTAACACCCAGATAGACAGAGTTACTTTCGCATTAATAATAATAAATTTATTAGTAAGTAAGTAAGGATAAGGATAAGGATTAAGACCCGGGTAAGGATAAGAAAGTAAGGATTATGTTTAACAAATTTAATTAGTGGTCCACCTAGGTCCTGGACCCACCCCAGAGGGGGTCACGACCCCCATGACGTGTGTGAACGGGCCCTTAGCTTACTCGTCTCATCAAATTACAAACAGAATTCCTTTATTTGGCGAGCGTGCAATTTACTTAATAGTAAAGCCAGATTTACATTTATCTGACGCCTTCTGAAGTGACGCGTCAGAACGGAATCGGTTTCATATCATTACTAAGGTTAGACTTACATTAATCTGTTGTATCTGACGACACGTCACGATATAATATTCATTTCTGCCAACATGCACACCCAGTGCCGGATTAGCCATGAAGCAAGAGTAGCAAATGCTGCGGGCCCCTCGCACCAACGTTTTCTGACCATAAAAAAGTATTATTCATGTGTATATTAGATTTAGTCACAACTCACAATTACTAAGAAGAAATTATTTGCATCAAAATGATCAACTATAATTTTATTTTTCTATCTGCTGGTCATACCAAAAATCATGTTTCTCACCGCGCTACACGCAAGTTGGCTAATCTAATGCTAAACAAAACGGGGAATTCCCTAATATTTTCTCCGTGCTAGTCGTAATAACCCGACCGATTTGAAAAGGGTTATATTGACTACCAATCTATAAGGAATGATCGATATTTACGTTTGGATGATAATATAATAGTTTCGATATGAAAATTTTCTTGAGAAAAGTGGTTTCGTAATTGTGTTGAGTTTTCTTACATAATATAGCGGTGCAACCGATTTTTTTAAGTATTCGTTATCTCTTAAAATATATTAAATAGAACAGTGTTCTTACGTAGTCAATAAGAAAAAAGTATTCAACGATAATAACAATAAAAATTGCTGACATTTTCGGAATATTCCGAAAGCTAAAATCTCTTTCACCAGATGAAATTTTGGAAAAATCTGCAATCATAATAAGTGCTTACGCAGATGATTTGAAGGACAGTCTGGGCGACGAATTAGTGTAGCTCGCTGCAATGCTTAATTCTGATATGGCTAGTATTATTGACAACAGGAATCATGAGGCTCTGGAAATGCAGGTTTACAAGCTGTTGACAAATAATTCTTTACAATCTTGTTTCCCGAACGTTGAAATTGCTTTGCGCTTTTTTGTCTCTCATGATCACCAACTGCAGTGGTGAACTATCTTATGTACCCCTAGTGTAAGTTTCCATCGAATTGAAACGAAAACGTTCGTCGTCGTGATCGTCGTGATAACTGTCAAATTGTATGAACACGGCAGCAGCGCCTCTGTTGTGAATTATTGAAAACTACTTTTTTACGATTATCGTTTTCGTTTCAATTGAAACTTGGGGTGAACACTAGGGGTATAGAACAATAATAATTATTGTTCTGAGCTTATTGTTCTGAGGTTCTGAGAGTCCCTAACACATTTGTGTGTCAGCATGACGGGTGTGCACAGTGCCGGATTAAGCCAGCGCGGGGCCTGCAGGCTGCAGCAAATTCTATAAAGGGGCCCTTAGACTGTTTTAGGTTAGGTACTTACTTATTTACGTACTTACATACTTAGGTCGAGTTTATCGTATTAAATAAAATGAAACTGTTACAACTAAACTTTTCTTGATTTAATTTGGGCAAATTTATAAATAATGCTGTTGATATCGACTTCTCGGAGTAAATCATGTTCAATATACATTAAAGTAAGGTGATTAAGACATTGTTAGCGCATCGTGTTTCTCAATTCATTTTTAACATGTTTTAATGTTGAGAAAGATAGTTCACCACTGCAGTTGGTGATCATGAGAGACAAAAAAAGCGCAAAGCAATTTCAACGTTCGGGAAACAAGATTGTAAAGAATTATTTGTCAACAGCTTGTAAACCTGCATTTCCAGAGCCTCATGATTCCTGTTGTCAATAATACTAGCCATCTTATTCGTTTGATAATTTCATGACATTTCTATGAACTAATGCAGCCAATGCTAAATTATTTCATACAAATGTCATGAAATTATCAAAAGAATACGATGTTTATGAAAGTGACAAGCTATTTATATGAACTAATAGCGCTGATTTTCTATTACAACCATCGATAGTCAAAAACTATAAAACTTTTAGGTAAGTAGCTACCGTGAAACGTTCGTCGGGCCCGCCAAAAGGAGTAGGTATCTACATTGGATTGATGCAAATCTCGTTTTTCAAAGCCGTGGAGTGGGCGGGCTTGACGAAAGTACCGTGAATAGTTTTTTTTTTATACAACTAGATGACTAACAAGCTGACGGCCCACCTGATGGTAAGCGGTTACCGCCGCCTATCTATAGACACCTGCAATAACAAGGAAAAATCACTTGATATTGCAGGTGCGTTGTCATCCTGAGACCTAAGATGCAATTCCGTCCATGACCACACCAGTAATTACACTGGCTACCTTTCCCTTCAATTCGAAACACAGCGAACTGTTTCACTGAAATAAGAAAGGCGGTGGTACAGTCGACCACAAAGAAAAAGTTTCGCCCTCCAGGCTATGTAAATTTTAGTAAAAAAAAAAAGATTAGCCCCGGTGTTTGGCGGGATTTTGTGGTGTCAGTCAAGATTTTTATTACGATAATTAAAAATTGTGTCGGAGCGAACTTTGTGTTATAAAAGTAGTGCTGTTTTATAAATCAAGTGTTTGTGTTGACGTGCAACTTAATAAATATTAGAATAAAAGTGATAATGGTGTGAAAGACGATAAGAACTTTTTGTGGTTATCCTTCTCATCAAGTAACATCATAAGGAGACTGCCATCATGTATTTCGCGTCAAATACTCCTAAGATGCATAGAAATGTGTAAAACTAGCATTTCAATGCAATAAATGAAGAATAAAGAAATACTGAAGACATGGCTGTATGGGCATTAGTTCCCTTTGCCTTCCTATTATAGGGAGAATGAATTAAAAAACAAAACTTTTTTAATTCATTCTCCCTATAATGGGAAGGCAAAGGGAACTAATGCCCGAATGAGCGTTTTCAGACACACTGCCCGACACGATATCTGGTAATGGATCAGGGTGAAAATGTTTGTATTGTCATTTATTTTTTATTTACTTATTGCCATAATGCATTCATCATGGGTTTACATCGCGTTTACACGTATAGCAACATACAAACAATGTGTGTGTGTGTGTGTGCTCTTTATTATGAGCGTCTGATACCGATATCGTGTCGGTCGGGTAATGTGAAAACGCTCAATTTCGCGCATGATACTCTGCACGGGGAATCCGTTAGATAACTATAATTCATTTTTCTGTTTTTTTGACAACTAAGTAAATTATGGCTCGCGAACTTGATATCACCGACGTACACATGTACTCTAGCGCCGCCACTGTTGTCGCTAGAGTCGTTTTGAGATGGTACTAGTGTTCAGCTACTTCTGTGGTCGACCGTACCTACCCAGACTACCCTACATATATTACAGGCCTACCACCTAGTAAGTGATCAAGGTACTACGAGTTTACCACGTATGTTGTATAAAAATAACTACTATCTTATCAGATAAGGTTTCTAAATATAGGAAAATAAAAACTGGATATAAATAAAACAAACATTTTTAATTATTTTTTTATTTTTTTTTACAATTAATCAGATAACATACATATCAAACCAGCCGTAGTATGGCTAAACCCATTTATTATCTAAACTTAAGAACAATACATGAAATTGATACCTCTCAAATTCACCTTACTTTAAATATATAGATATATTATATTATATATGCATTCACTCTACATATAAATCTACAACCTACTTAATCATAATCTAAGTTTGCATAATAAATTCAAAGTAAATATGCCCAAAAGAAATATTGTTGAACTATGAATATACATATAACTTTTTGGCAATTAATTGAGTATCATTTCTGTGCATAGCAAAATTAATTTTCTTTAACATGTAACTTAGATCTTATTTATAAAGAGGCCACAAATATAACATGCGTTTCTGTCGTCAGTTCGATTATATAGGGACTTTTTGTTAAACATTATTTATTGCCTATACTATAAACATTACTCTTATCGAAATGTAAGAAAAATATCCTTACGCATAACTGAATTAGTCTAGCAGTGCTGTGCAGTGAGAGTCGAGGGTCTACCGGTCGAGGAGTGACCGGAGGTCAGGCCACAGTGACGTCACGGTCGGGGGGCGGGGGCGGGGGCGGCGTGATGGCGCGTGTCGCAGTCGCGTAGTCGCGTATCTGCGTATCGCATTCGTCGCCCCCGCCGCCGCCCCCCGCGCCCCTCGACTCGCCTCACCGTTGTGCGTACACATTGCGCTAACGATACAATACAACACTTCACATAATCATCAAAACAACTATTTTGTCGTCTACATAAAATTTGCTCCAAATGTTTATATTAAAATATGTCTACTTATTGTAACTTCTAATTAGTTACAGCCAACTTTACAAATAATTGATACATTAGACTCTCAAATAGATCTCTACTAACTATTTATTAATTAATGGTAAAAAATAAAGAATAAAATACTTCTAAACATTGCATTTCAATCACATAAGGTTTAGTTTAATTATACAATAATAACATTTTTAAAACCCGAACATAAGTTTTACATGAACATTGATATCGTTGAGTTCTGGAATGGAAAATAGCACACTTAAATTCACTAACTGTTACACTTACATAATAATTATTGTTCTCCTGTTTTGTTTGTAAAATACATTGCTTTTAGGTAGTATCAGAAAAATAACAGGAAAATATATTGATTATCTGATAAAATTTATGATAAACACCTTAAAATAACTTAAACAGAAGTAAAGTGTACCAAATAACAGTGCAGTGCGTGCGATAAGTACAGAGTTGATAAAACAATTTGTTATAGGACACACTATGTGAGGTTATTGAATGAGGTAATTAAAGAGTTCGGAACTGCCACGGCCTCGACTGCCGGGCAACGCCGCGCGTTTCGCTGCTGGCGACCAAATTTTACGGTCACATTAAATTATCGGATTCAACTAATTTATTTATCTACAAAGAATGAGGCAAAGACACTAACAAATTCGGTTAAAAAAATATTACGCGCTGATTTTTGCTTACATATGTGAAGGCACTTAAGCATACTTGAATGTTAAAAACCAGTGTATAAACAAATTTGGTCGGTCGACAGTAAGAGCGCGCGGCCGACTGCGCCACTGGCGACGAGTCTCGCTACCCTATTATTTGGTACGTGACGGTTCTGCCTTGTAATTAACTAAGCACTTCAGATTCAATCGTGACCGATTTCAGTGTTATATCTAGTACCAAAACTGTCACTGTTTTACGGCCGTTAAGTACTTAGTCAACTGCACTGCAGCGGCGCAGCTCTATACACCGAACTTGCCGCGGAACACAATGTTTATGTTGTACGTTGAGGATAGTGTACAGATTGATACAAATATTACTATTAAGGCAGCTGTTCATACACAATTAACTATTACAAATTTACGCTCGCCTCCAATAAGATTTACAATACATTTTAATTATTAAAAATACAAATTTCCAAATAAATACCCAACAAAGTTAATTTGAATAAGAACATAAGGAACACTACAGCAGCAATCAAATTGCGAACACATTTGTACTACATAAAATAATACACAACCCTTTGCGCGAAAAAGACTGAAAAGTTGAACTTTTAAAGTCGCAATGAAACTCTGGCTCATAGATTATTTTTCCTTACATTTTACAAAGATTTACAAAGTGAGTATTATTATCTTTCTTACAGTCAAGGAAAAATGCTCCGTGTGAGGACCTTCGTTTCATATTCCGTTAATACTAGATCTTTAGAATAATTTCTCATCACAGAGTTTTGCACAGAAAAAAATGTTTAATTATTTATTTTAAATTTTTCTTTAGCCTATTGATATAATAAGTAAATATGACATAATTTAGTATCTGCCTATTATAATAAGTGTTCCAATACAAATATCAAGGAGAATTAATTAATTATTAATTGGTGTAATGTGAGACGAGACAGCTTAAGTCTACACTATAGGTACTTATTAATTAGCATTATCTTGATATTGTTATAATGAATACGTACATCAATGAAACACGCTTTATAAACTACATTGTACTTTAACTCAAAGGTGGTACCAAAAATATTATTTTATTATTGTAACGCCAATCGCTTTATTATTTTAGAGAGATGTCACTCACTACATAGCTACAGGCATTTAATTTAGATCAATTATTATGTTAACTTAGGAGTTTTATAATTATCAAACTTAACGCATATTTGTGGGAGATATGAATACAACAAAATTAATTCGAATTAGAAATGTAGTAGATATGCAACGTTCAAGATCAAATATTTAAGAAAAATTTCAGATGACAGCGGTGGTATTAATATTATTAACTCTTTTGTCAGCCTCCGTTTATACAAGCGACGGTAAATCGTAGTGATGTCATGTCATGGTCCAACACATTTTAAAGAATCATCGGGATAGCTACTTTAATAATAATGGTGGGATTTATTATACATTAAGCTTGTTCTTTTGTGTTAACTTGAACCAACAAAAGGCTAGTGACAACAATGGTCATCCAATATGTATACTCGATACATTACTAAAGTAAAAAAATATACGAAGCAGTAGTGTCTCGTCACATATAATATGCGCTGACGGCAGTAGGAAACCTCTAATAAAATAAATATTTTCATCCGACTCACTGGATAATATTTAAAAATATTTTCTTAATCACAGATATCAGTCTGTCAAAATTTAAATTAAGTATATTTCAGAATTGGATTAGTCGTTCCTCACTTATTAGGTTTTTATTCAAGTACATTCAAGGTACAAAAGTGACTAATTTAAGACCACAGAGTATTGATTTTGACGCCAATAGATATGGACATATTGAGAGGTTTGTCGTTTAGTGGAACAGGGAATTTGGTCATTAGTACTACATATTACGTATATAAAATGGAGCACGGTGACGTCGAGACCGGTGCACTTCTCTTAGCGTACAAATGAACATTCAATATAAACGATTTCAAACAGGTACAACAGAGATCTAATGAAAGAATAATACGAATATAACTAGTCATAATAGGATATGATCGTTAATTATGCTCGATAACAAAAGCTTATTTTAAAGCAATGTTCGAATGCAAGAGAGACTAGAGAAGCAGTGTCTTGTGTAGTTAGCGAGCAGTATATGGAGTCTACTGCATCAATTAACTATGTGGTGGGGGTTGGCCTTCGTACACATACATAAAATATATACATAAACGCTATATAGTGTTCCAATACAACGAATCAAATGCAACTTTTGTGAGTTTGTAACATGCACATAAGCTTCGCCGGTAATCGGCGTGGGAGCACACACTGCCTAGCGCCGCTACATCCTGCCCGTTATAGGGTCGAGCCTACGCAAGTGGCAGCATTAGCGACCCAAATAGGCTATACTCCCGCGACGCTACAAGACTACACAACAAAATTACTCGGAGTGCATATTATACTCTGACGCTCACTAAGCTAACGGATAAATGGCGACTTACTGATCTATAATTACTATACATATAGCAGTTAAAAATATTCTCAGCAATCACATTTAGTTTAATTACCATATAGAGAATTTAGCTTAGTTCAACATTTTAATCAATGGCCCTCTGTTTACACGTAAAGTCACTCAGTTCATTTTGTATTAATCAGTTGTTTGTTGTTTATCAAGAACACCCTTTAACTTACAGCTATATACCAATAATACAAAAATCCATTCACTATAATTAAGGTAAATTTTAGATATTTAAACACTAAAATGTAAAATATGAAACATCCTAAATAAACTCTGATATTCCAATTTTAGGCATTAGCTCAATTAATTAAAAATATACGCTTGAGTGACTATGATAAAAAGAGAAATAAATGCATTATTATAATACTACCCAACCATTCCCTTGTAACAAGTCACAGGGTTCCAAGCTGCTCGGGCCGATCTATCATAACCTCTACACACTACGTCAAAGCCTTTTTTATTTTATTTTATTTATATTTGGTATTCACTTAATCGCACCACATAACAAGACTAGAGGAATGATTGCCTCTTGTGCCGACGTCGCATCACCGCCACGACCCCTCATAAACAAGGAAGACTAGTTTCTTTGTAGATATATCACCTAATGTGTTTCTATTGTAGGACGTCAACGTCGTCATAACGTACAAAAATATATATAAATAAAGACAACAAGCAAAAACTTTAACCTTATTTAAATTAAAAGGCCCTTCTGAATATTATATTGTACACTATCACTACATAATGTCATAATAACTTCGTTATATGATTTATGCGATGGCAAAGTAATAATAACAATGAAAAAATTAAAATGTCTTTTTAGCGATTATGCGTCGAGTCAAATCAGCTTTGTGAGATTTTAGCAAGACACGATTTTCCATACATGTTTTGGTCCCTGTACCTGAGATAGTAATAAGTAACGTGTGCCAGTTGAAGTACTATGCGATTGTAAATAATGAAACATCAGGAAAACAGTTATTGTTTTTGACGACCCGCTGGTGAAATGTTTTAGAGACCTACATGTAACTAAACTAGAGATCCTATGTTTAAACATTTGTTCGCGAGTCATGGTTATTTGTATGTTTATTTAAGTATATTTCCAAAACATATACATAATATATTATTTACTATATTGCTTGATTTGGGCTAAATAATTGGCGTGAATGTAAGAATATCATTAAATAAAGTCAAAAGCTGTGTCAGTCACAGGCGTGCCTATGGCTGGCCAACGCTGCAGAGGCGCGAGACGAACGTTCCCTCTACAACAGACACTGAGAATTATGCAAACACAACAAATATTATGAAATCAGTTAGTTTCCAAAAAAATAGGCGGCATACCCTATTCGCTGAATACGGCAACATATAGTATGGTTTTAAAACAACATTATAAGCTAATTGGAGATTACAAAACAAGTTTTAGAATTTTACTTCACTCTAAATGGGGAAGCGTTATTTAGTGTCCGCACCACAAAGGGCCAGTATGCGAGCTATGCCGTTCCAGGTAACATCTATCACTATAAGCTTTTTCTATTTAAACTTCACTCATGTCACAACGAGCATATGATCGCATCAGAGTTTAAACTATAATGTTAACATAAATCAATAGACAATCATTAAAAATCTGGTTCACATACTGAAATCCCCTGTGGTACAACCTTAATACGATTTAAAATTAAAATTAACAACAATATGAGCAAACTACTATTTGAATACTTGAGCTAAAATAACACCAGAGCAGCTTGGATAGAAACAACGACCTCCGCGGCAGCTGTTTTTTTAAATGGCTCGCATTTGTACGATCAATAGTATGTTGTGATGTCAGAGATCGACGCAGATTATCTTAGAACATTAGTGGTCGTTAAATGGCATAGACATCGACTTTGGCATTCAAGTTGTGGAATAGACACGAATTTGGATATTACTTCACACGAAACCCGTGTTATTAAAAATTATATTATGAAAGTGACTCAAAAAAAAGCAACTAATTTTAAGTTACACGTTAATTCGGGTAAACTTCATGAAAAATCAAAATAAATAGATAAAAATATTTACACATAGGTATATATAAAATGTTGATTGACGACATAACACTTACAATAAAAGTAAAACATAGCTAAGCTCATTTATGATTACACAAGGCGTGGGCGCGGGCCCCGCTGCACGCAGCCTTATATTGTCTACCGCTCGGCCGTCCGGCGCGGAGCGCACAATTCATTATAATACATTTTTGAAGGAAACGATTACACCTGCCATCTGTTACGGTAACGTACCACAGTTCATTGAGGCACAATCATTGGTTTCTTTTAATTGCTTTTCTTTTTTTTTCTTTTTTTTTTCTTTTTTTTCACATATTTTCTTACATTTACACCTATAATAATTATTATAATTAGGTACGTAAATTTATTCTAAATAACAGAAACAAATTACGAAAATGTTAAAAGTGAAAGCGTGAAGCGTATTAAATCTTTTTTATGAATATAAATTTCACAATATATACATATTACGGTATAGATGTAGGTAATAAATATACAACAACATAATAATAACACAGACTAAATTGCACGTGGGCAATTGTGTGCAGGAAATAAGATGCAGTCGTTGAACCGAGAGGAGATTCAGTTAACGCGGCGGCGATCGCCACTCGTCACAACCTTAGCCCGGAGCCAAGCCGGGCGTGGCCACTCGCTCGCCACTCCTACCACAACGCCTAAACTTTATACCCATTATTAAGTACTGTTACCTTTAACTGACTATACACATTTCAAGGCATTACACTTGTCTTTATTCTATGGACAACATATTCTACAGGGCACTGGATCATTATACTTTCCGTTACTCGGGTTTGTCTAACTGTAAAATGGAAAATTCTTATAAAAATTAACATTTAATGATTTTTATTGCTGTATTAAATTCACATATTGCACCATTCACAGTAAACTTCTGCAATTGAGGCAACCCGAATATTGGTGTACATGTGGACAGAATAATATCAGTTTTAATTTGTAATTTTTCTTTACATTATCAAATTGATAAAAGAAATTCACTTAAATTGAGCTTGACAACAATAAATTGACATTGGCCTGTTACTTTGTGTTCACTATTGTTGTACAGTCGTAACACGATTGATATAGGAACATCAGATCAATAACCCGTACCACAAAAATTAATTTTAAATAAATTTGGAAGAATCGAGCACAGAGATGCAATCTAGCTTTAGACACCATTATCTTTGATACTCACTCTTTGGCAATCTAACATTATTCACGACAATATCTAGTTATGGCCCCTTCGGCTAAGTAGCGTTGATGCTATTGCATATACCGTGCCTTGCGTGTATCGCGGTTGAGATATTTAAGACAGTCTTTGCACGATTTGGAATTTGACTCTAATATTGCCGATGTTTCTTTCTAACATACTTTGACCGCCAACGTAACCGTCCTTTAGAAACGATTCGCAAAATATAAGGCAACAAAGATTATGCAATTCATGAAAGAGAAACACCGTTCGTCGGTCCCTATAGTAAGGTATTAAAAATAGTAATGAGAAATGCTAATTTTTGTTTCTAAATGAACACATCATACATCGAAACATTTATTTATCTCTAGAACTACTACGGGTCCGAAGCGATCAAGAGTTCATAACGCACAATTATATATCCAACATCGTGTTCTCTTAACTTAATTCAATAATTTGTGAAAGATCTCGAGCGCGAGGCCCGACAAGGTACAGCGATTACTTATACATCTAACTTAGCACTAGTCGTTATGTTTAATCGTAAGATCACTGGAAGATGCACGAAATACAAGATATAATAATGTACATTAGTCATTAGCTTTGTGTCACCGGCCACGAGGCCGCAAAGCTGGTGGGTCTGTGGCGACGGCGGGCGAGCCGCACTACACGCCTCTCTGCTTAGCTAATCCCGTAATATATTGGTAATGATATATTTTGGCAGAGTATCTCTGTGGCACACCATCAATAAATTAAAAAGTAAATAAAAATGTAAATAAACTTTATCATAACGAACATTTACAAGTGCGATCGTTGCCATTAAATATCAATAGTATTCTTATCGAAACCTACGATAGGACTTAAATGTATACTTAAAACTACAATGATGTAATACCGACATGGAGCCTACAACTACAAGTATATTATTAACAGAATATCTAAAGCATATGTCACTTTGAATAACGTTCAAATTGAGCCTATAGAAAATACCACAAATCTTTTATTAAATAGATATTGATATGGCTAAATTTAAGTTAGAACTTTATTCTTACCTATACACAAAAGTGTAATATTTACTGTCAATTATAGTACTTTTTAACACTTCTCACAAATGTATGTAATATAAAATGATAAAACAATTTTCAATTTAATAATATATTAGGTTACCCTTACATTAATCGTATAATCTAGATAATCGTTTCATATATTAAACATAAAGTGGCACTTGAATCACAAATACTGGAAAAAATTTGGGGAAACATCAGCATCGGCGGAGGCAGACCGCCGGCGACTCGCTCTACTTTGATACTCTCAACAAAATAGATTATCCTTACATTAGGCAAGATACTTTACATCACAGGATTACTGGATTGCAAGGGAGCGCGCGGGCCGTCGCGGCCGCCGGCGCCGCTTCTGGCTACCTCCGGCCGACGCCCGCCGACGACGGCCGACGCTGGCCGACGACGGCCGACGCTCGCCGATGACGGCCGACGGCGCCCGCCAGACCGGCGCGCCGGCTACACTACCTGCGCCGGCGTCGGCGCCGCTCGCTCCTAGCGTATATTTGTATATACTCATTTCCATTTCAGACTATACTGCTTAAAAGGAATTTACTACTACAAGAATGCACTTCGAATCTCATAATTTTCAAATTTTGTTATATTTATAAAAATTACAAACTAATTGTAAACATTTGTTTATCGGCGAAATGCACTTTTACATTTATTGCTGAATAAAAATATCACTACTGGAAAACGAAAGGCTCATCACGAGTGAGAATTCAAAACAGAATAAATAATAATTAAAAATACATCAGTATGGATAAAACGAGAAAATAATAAAAAAACGAACACGAAAGAAACTCGGAACGCAACAGCTCGACGGGCGAAACAGCAACAGCCCTCGAGTGCAACAAAATAAATACACACTAAAATAAGGCCACGGGACGAGTGACTGAGGTAGCCCGCGACGCAACTACTCTACACCGATACCTACATTATTTGGTAGATTTACAGGAACGAACCGCGCGGTTCATCCGTCAGGCACGGGGCGGAGGCCGGTCTCACCGCGCCGCCGCCCACCCGCCCTAATATATATACTTCATAACTGTCGATACATTCTATGTCTGCCGTTGTATATGTATAATTCTTATGTACACTAAATAATCTACATGAACACTTACAACACAGTAGATAATAGTATTGTGGACAGTTGGCTACCGCGGCCGCGTCGCGCCGCGCCGCAACCGCGACGCGACGCGTCCGACACGATCTGACTAGGCGAATAAAATTAGTCTGTCCCCTTACGGGGGACTATAAAGCGTAATTACAACTAGACACCAAGGCCGGGCCGGCTCGCCTCCGCGCGTCTCACGGGCAGAGCCGAGGCGCCCTAGGCTCGTACTGCTAATTGACACGGCAAGGTGGCCGTCGCGTCCCACTCCACCGAACCATTCGCCGAAAACGTTTTACAATCGCATTTATTACTGCTCGGCTAGCTTTTCGGCAGTTAATTTGTAAAAAAAACTGTCAGAATCAAAGGAATCGACGTAGACAAGAAACTAATAGGAAAGGCCGAAGCGAGCCGTGTAGTATTACAGAATAGCCGGAGATCGAAGATTCCGAAGCAATATTAGGATTCACTTGGGCATATGAAAACAAAAATCTGACTTAAGAAGCTCCACTCTCAAATAAGATGTCGGTGTTCAGAGATGTAAGTACTCTATGCGAAGTACAATCCGAATATTGTATCAAAATGAGCGAGGTCCGGTGCGAGGGTGTCGAGCGGCGGAGGGGGCGGAGGGGGCGGAAGGGGCGCGGGTACTTGCCGCTTAGATGGACTCCCCGCCGAGCAGGTCTGGCGGCAGGAAGGAGTTGAGCGAGGAGGGCGTGGCGCGCTGGTCGTGGTCGGGCCACAGGCCGGGGAAGCTCCAGGCGTCCTTGCCGCCGCCGCGCCACGCGCCGCCGCCGCCCGAGCCCAGGTGCTGCAGGATCATCTGCACCTCAGACTCGGCCGGCGACTCCGCGAAGATGGTCGTGTTGCTAAGCACGCAGTTGTTTAACGCCATCTGAGCCTGCACACAACATATTACAAAATAAATAAATGATTAAAGTTACAAAGCAGGTATATGAACTTTTAATAGAGTACCTATAACGTAAGTATTAAAGGCTGTCTGAAAATGAACAGTATATCGTTACAAAACATATTTAGGTGAGGATTTATTTATAAGACCAGATGAAATTCGTAAAATGTTCTGAACAAACACGACATAATTTATATCAATTGCGTACCTTAGCCGCCTCCTCGCGAGTCGAATAGCGGGCGAGAGCGAGGCCCTGGTTCAAGTATAAGTGGAAGTTCTGCAGGGGACCGTGCTGGATGCAAAGGGTCTTCAGGGTTGACCCGTCGATCTAAAACATATTAAACCGGTTTAAAAACTGAACTTAATATGGAATTCTAAAGTAGATGTTACATCGTAAAAAACTACCATTAGTGATACAGTTGGATTAAAAAGATGAAATACTATCAGATGACATCATAATCACGCGTTCAATAGCTAAGTTTGAAGTAAAACATCTCAAATATTACCTGAGCAGTGAGGTTCTTGAGCAGAAGCCAGGTGGACGCCTGCCAAGAAGACACATTGCGTTGTTGCGCGTTTCCATGGTGCTGTGGCCAAGGCTTGTTGAGGCCAGGGGGCGCGGGCCGGGACTTCCCCGCCCAAGTGTCCGCCGGGGGCTTGAGCGCCGCCGCCGCGCTCGTCGCTGGCGGCGCGTAGCTCCACGTCGACGAGGAGAGTGAGCGCTCGGAGCCCGGCGGCGAAGTCTTCCCGCCCAGCATGTCCGAGTCCTTGATAGCTGCGAGCGACAGTGGCGATCGGACCACGGAGCCCGGAGTCATAGCCGGATCGTCCTCTACGTTCTTCATTTGGTTTCCCTGTTTACAGTTTACATTTTTAAGTCAGCTTCTGTTCGATATAAGAGGGACTAGCTGAGCTGTTACTAAGTCAGAATCAATACGGAAATGAATCTCCATTGTTTAAAAAATATACTGGCTCTAATTCTGCAGAAAACGCACTAAATTTATATTTAATGTCAGTACATCTCGTTCTCTCAATATGAATACAAAAACCATCCTAAATGTCAAATTATATGATAACCATCATATAATTTGACATTTAGAAAGGTGTGTTCAATCTTCGACCTTATTAAACGTGATAAAATGCAGGGTTTAGGAAGCTCCTCCGTACACGTCGTCTAAAATTGTTATATGGTTTCTTTAGAAGCTATCTAAATTTATTTGACAGCTCTAATTAAATTTTTGCTATATTTTTCCTATACATATTAAAAGAAAGAGTTAAACTGAACTTAAATTTAGATTTAGAGTGTATCTGCTGTCTTACAACACAACATCGAAATTTGAGGTATAATTGTAGCAGCGGTTTTAGATATTTCAAATAAGAATTCTGAATGGCCCTATGATAGAAGCATAAACAAACAAAAATATTTTTCATTTTCATTCATAAAACGCGTAACTCTCTCGCATCGACGAGGGATTGCGGTAACTGGGAGCGGGGCGGAGAGTGACCATTCTTAAACTGTTTATTACGTAGGTATTCTATGCTGTTAGTAAGAGCCCAATCTCCATTGTAAACGGGATACTGACCTTCCAGGGCTTGCCGGGCTCGAACTCCGGCACCAGATCGTAGACTGGCTGGTGCGATGGGTGCGTGGGCCAGGCATCTTTGCCGTCGCCAACGTCCGCGCCGCTGTCGCCCCAACCTTCAGAACCGCGTCCGACACCCCAAGTCCTGTACAAAATGTAGGAATTAGATTAGCGAGGTTACTTTGCAACTTGATGCGAGTGATATAGCGTTGGAACTTTGACCTTATATCAAACTGAACACGGTAACAGCGTAAAGTAGTGCTAATTTTAACGAATGTAGCGTTCAACACAGCCAAATTTTCATCTACTACTAACTACGCTTCCTTAAGGCGAAGGGTAAGGAGAATATACGAAAAAAAGGTGTTTTCGAGCAGTTTTTCTGGCGAAAATGCTGCATAGAGGATGTTGTAATTGATATATTATGTAACATATATGTTGAATTTTAGCCAGTAGGTTCTAAATACTAGTAATTAGTTCTTATTATCACTCAAAATTATTTCAAAGTGTCGCGATCTCGATCTCGCTTATACGAATTTGTATTTTAAACGAGGTATTTGTTTAGTGTCAAACGCGGTATAGTTATTCATAGCATTCGTGCCTTTAGCAAGTAGGTCCATTTTTTTCAAAAAGCCAACAAATAAAGGATATAAATTGTTTTAAATGGATTTCAACCTTTGCGCCTACGATTACCACGGGCGGATATTTTGCTCGCAATAATGGCCAGGCGTTCGTTTCCAAAGTTAATATATCCCCGTGTTGTTTATTGATTTACAGTCAGTAAGAGTATTTAAAATAGCTAGTTTAAGTCTCAACCTAATACAACAAATGTTATCACCGACAATAATAGTGATTCAGTAATAAAACGCAATGACTATCATAATACTAAAATAAGACAATACTTGCATCTAGTGATATTAGTGGCTGGCAAGAAGAAATCAATAGATCAAAAGTGGCATTTTTTTTCAACATTTAGAGGACTGTGTGAAATTTTACTAAATATAGTGCAACAGAAATATATTGAAACCGTGCACATATTCAACCACCCTTTTTTTAGTAAATTTAAATACCTTATTTGGACAATTCAAATTTAGCTTCGGTGGTGTATTTATAAAGCACCCAGCGTAACGATCCGTGTATCAAGAATCAAAACCGAATATACATATATTTTTTTCTATATTCTTTTAGGTTTGCATTTTTTTTTATTCTTGTTGACCTTTTTTTAGGAAATATGAGTTACTTACATTCCCTTGTCTGTATATTTTTGATATTTGTTTATTTATGTACAAACATAGCTATTTGTTTTAAGTAATTAGTCAAAATCTTCGTTTTATTAATCGAAATCTTCGCTTTATGTATAAAACAAACTATATAAGCCTTCAGCTAAATTGACGCTTGTAACTAAAAACACCTTTAAAATGTGTAGGTATATTTTTTTTTAATAAACTAAGTATCAGATCACTTCAAAAGTCCAGCGTTTCCGAAATTTAGAAAAATAGTGAAATATTGGCTAACAAAAAAGTGTTTTTATAGTGTACAAGAATTTTTAGATTATAAATAGGTAAATATTTCGTTGATTGGTTTTGTGTATACATCTGAAAAGGTAGGAAAAAGTGATTCTTGTTTTAAAGTTAAGACCAAAAAATTGTACCTTTTTCCATGCTAATAAAGTTTATAAAGTAATAAAGTTATTGTAATAAAGTTATATTATATTCTATTCTATTCTGAAACCACGGAAAGGCGACGTTGCATGTCCGCGGAACTGCCGCGCTACGTTGCCGCTCTGCCGCATGCCGTACCATTTCCAATTGTTCCGTGCGGGGACCGAACTAAACGAGTAGGTACTTACATATATTATAAAAACTAGTTGAAATAGATTAATAATAATAATATACACTCACACCTATTATCTAGCCTATGGATACTATGGATTACGGAGAAATTATGATAATAATATGTACCTATATAAATATTAGAAATTAACTAAATAAATATAGGGTACAAACATCCATGACTCGTAAAAAAAATTGAAGAGTTATTGTTATCTATATGTACTGAATACTGAAACGTGAACTTATTAGTTGCTGCAAAATATAACTGCAGCGGCCAGCAAGAGGCATTGATGGACGAACGGCTAATAAATTTATACTACCAAACGTAAGTCAATGCCTAGCTGTGGCCAAGGCTTGTTTAGTAGGTAGGTACTTTTCTCAAATAATGCGCGGAAATTAAAACTAAGTAGTACCTAGGCAGAACTTTTTATTTGAAAATATAATTACTTTTCAAAGTCAATGATGAGCCGGATATGAAGCTAATTCAATTCACAAATAAGGTACTTCTAGCAGACGCTCACCGTCGATTACCTACTAATCGTAGGTAATCGTCGGTGAGCGTGCAAGACCGCGTAAAAGCAGTTTGCAATACCGTGTATTTACAAAAGTCGCAAAATTGAAATATCGCGCCAGTAGGCTATTAGCGTTGATTCGCTTATGCTAGATTCTCATTAAACAACACCCAGAAAATCCTAAACAAGTTCAGTCAAAAAACTGTGTATACTTTTTTCTTCAATATTTTAAAATAAACAAAAAGCACATACACGGTATTGCAAACTGCTCTTATACGGTCTTGCACGCTCACCGACGGAATGCCTTCAGACGCGCTTCATTTTCTAATGCACAGAGTAATAACCGACACAGAGATTAAATTGTATTATTACATAATAGTCAGTAATAATTTACCTAAAGTATTGGGTGTATCTACATATCCGATCGACCCCTTTTTTACAACTGTCGTATTACGTATTGGGTAGGTACCACGGCCTTTCTTACTTCAGACGTGAAACACACTGTGTTTTGGATTGAAGGGAATGGTAGGCATTTATCTAAGGCCTCAGAATGACAACGCACCTGCAATTCCAATTTATTTTTTCTTATTATTACTGGTGTCAAACAATTTTCGGCGAAAAGGCAGGATCCCGTGTACGCCATCTATCGGTACAGCAGCATGACTATTCGATATTTAGTCTGCTTGAAGTATATAGTATTATCCTAGGCACTGAATGGATGTCGCTTGGTGTTGTACCTAAATGCTCAAGGTCCCTTCAGTACCCCTACGCCTTAATGGTGAGTTTCAGATTAAAGTGTAACTTTGCGTCGAGTCACGTCATGACTAAAATCTTACAGTACCTACCCTGAAAATTAGAATTTGTAAGGCCAAACAAGGTAACTCTTAAATTCTTATTAGTTTTTTTGCATCTTTATCTTTAAGGTGTCTTGGTTGGAACTGTATGTTAGCCATTATTGGTACCGCTTTCACACATCAACCCGCATTGAGCCATAGTGGTGGTGGTTTTGTCGATTAATACTCATAGGTTTCTCCCATGTATGAGGCTTAATGATGATGATGAAGTTGTCTTGCCCACTACACCTTGCCTTACGATAATCATAAACCGTATGGGCGTAAGTAAAAAATATTTCTATTATAAATTAATATGAAATAACCACGCCATTAACATGATTTTTCTACTTTATATAAGACAGAGTTTAACAACCTTGAATTCTACAATTTAGACTCTGGATGATAAGGGTTAGGAAATTTTATATACTTACGAATCAGGCTGCAAGCCAAGTTGATTCAGTTGTGGACTAGTAGTAGACTTGGCGGTGCCGGGCGCGCGGCTGAACTCCGAACCCTCGCCGTCCTTGTCCAGTGACGGCAGCTTCCATTGGTTGAGCCGCGACTGTTGATTCCCGCTGGCTCCATAGGCCTATTTTATGGCATAAGTTCATAATTGATCTAAATTGTTTACAAAAAGGAATCGTTTTTAATGATCAATTAGTTAAGAGATAATGTAAATTGTGATTCTTATGTATACTTAGAAATAAAGTTAAATGGAAACCGCCTCTGTCTCTTTGGAATCATTTAGAAGAAATAACACCACCTCAAGACCAGAGAAGAAACTTGACACAATAAAAATGTTATAATTTTTTCTTACTGCTTGAGTATCCTTAGTGATGCCCATATCGCCGAAGTTGTTCTGTAACTGCGCGAGTGGGTCGTGGTTCGGTTTGAACAAATCCGCCCCACCTGCTTGCTGCTTCATGTACAGTGCTTGTTGCGTAGTTATTTGACTCTGCAAAGAGAAGTTATAATCAATAATAATTTTAAAATATTTTTCTACAGTACTCATCCATCACTAGTAATTTTGATAACAATAGCTAAGAATAGCAAATAAAAGTGACAGCACTAGTTTAAAAGCAGGTCTAACTTTTAGTCCACATTTTGTAATAAAGGGGGTTGTGACCAACATATAGTATAAAAATGTTTAGTAGCTGTGTATTTCTTGAAATAAAAGTGGGGATTGTAACATAACCGAATCAACAATTTTAAAAGCATTTTGTTTAGTTTTTTTACATTGTAATTCGTTTGGTTCAGTAGGCATTAGTAAAATAGTGGAATTTGCGAAAATTCGTGCAAGTTCACCACTGCAAAAGGAGGCAATGTCGCTTTGCTTTATCAAGGTATCGGTATTTATTTTGTTATTTTTAGTAACAATTAAAAAATTCTATTACTCCAGTAGAAACCAGAGAAATAAGTAGGTAGCTATAACCTTACTTTGTATTATCGTTATCATAACCTAATAGAACCACCCAAAGTAGTAATACCATAATGCCTAAAATGATCCCAAAATAAACAATCGCCTCTAAATTTATTGAAATTGCCTATATTTTCTAGCTAAGGTATAGGTATATTAATATAACATATTTTTGCTTAATTACCTGTATAATTTATATCAGATTAAAACCTGATTTGTAGGTTTCTTTTATCACTTAATATAGTTAATCGATTTCCAAATAAACAGTTAGTTTACAATATGAAACTAAAGTAAATAATCACAAGCCGTGTTATATTCGTTTCGATAGTTCTGTTCAAAAAAAGAATGCTAATAAGCATTTAACGAAGGAGTAAAGCCCAACTTGATAATATTTAGATGTGCGCGAAATTCCTGTTAAGTAAGCAAACATTGGTAATTTTCAGGGCCGATATCCCACGCACTATTAGCTGTGCCAATTAGTAAAGGCTCAATTTCACTATAAAAATAGACAGTATTTTTTTAGATAACATAAACAATACTTTTCTACTATTGTTATTAACATACCTGGAGAGCAGTAATTTGCTGCTTCGCCTTATTAATTTGCACAGTGCACTGCAGAGCGAGAGTTGAGTTGCCCTTGGATAAAGCAAGGGAGTGCTGCTGAGCGATTTGTTGGAGTACTTTGATCTGTAATATGTAAATTTATTAGTTACATATTAAAATTTGTACTATATCCATTTAATTACTTACTAATTAAGTTAGGCTTGATAAATAAATCATACAACGAGCGATAATAAGAACGGAAAGAAATGTGACCATATGGTAAGGTATATTATCACCAGATGGGCATCTGATTCATCTCTAGCAAATTGTTCAAACATTATGCATAAAATCCGGAACAGCAACTGTAGCATGTGAAACTCCCTGGAGAGTGGAAAAAAGTTTGTCTCTTATCTTCGTGCGAGAGAAAGAAAGAGAAAACACATTTTATGTTCTAATAAGTGGACATATAAGTGGTAGAAAGATTTTGTCCACAGCCCATGCTAGGCCTGCTATTTTTACCTCAACTCTTATATATACGAGTATTTTATAACACCTTATATTGTTAAAAACAATACTTGTTCAGTGTTAGTGTCCTAATAGCCTCGTCTAACATTAGTACTTCCTACCTATGTATTATATTAAAATTATTGGTATAGTAAAGGTTTGGGTATATTAACTAATTTTGTATTACCTGTTGCAGCAACTGATTCAATAGTACGAGGGTTTGCGGCGCGAGTGGCTGGTTCAATATTTGGTGGTTGAGATAGCCCGCCGACACCGCCATTTGGATCTGTTGCACTAACATGCGCAGTTGTGCTGTACTTGGCTGGCTGCTATTACCTGTGCCGCTATAGATAAAAAGCCAATAGTTATTGATTTCATTCAAAAGTTTGAGTGTTAAAATATTAAAGTTTAAAAATTTCAATAAAATCAAAAATACTTTGCAATTATTTATCAACCCAAAACTCTTACCTATTAGGATTATAAGAATGATGATGTTGCACAGTTTGCGGCGGCGGCTGGTTGAGCAGTTTCTGAACCACAGCGGGCGACACAGCAGGAACATTTGGCGGTGGTTGGAATGGTGCATGATGGCTGAACTGTTCTTCGCGCCGCCACCCATCACGGCTTGTAGCCGATAGCAATTCAAGAGCTTCCTCAGCATTCATATCACGGTTACGGAGTGCCGCCTCGGCTTCTTCCTTCTTGAAGCCCATTTCTATTAAATACCTAATAATAGAAAGATCAACATTAGATAAAATACAATGGTTCGACATCAAAACATGTCATAAAGTGAAATCGTCATACCTGAACTGTTTGCTGTTCCACACCATCTCTTTAGGAAGCTGCTTGCCGAGTGGTCCACCCTGAGGTGGCTTAGGTCCGCCCCATTCGCCAATATCATCTGGCCAACCACCTCCAGGTCCGGTAGGCTTAGGTTTAGGGACAGGCCACAGAGCGGGCCCGGACGGGTCCGGCCACGCGGAGCCGTCGCGCTCAGGCCAAGCGGGGGCATGAGGCTCTTCCCAGGATCCATTGCGTTGTCCGTGTGCTCCCCAAACAGCATCTGGTTTTGTGGGCGTCGGTGGTATGCGTTGCTGTGCTGGAGGACCTTGTGGTGCTCCACGTCCTGCCATGCCCGCCATGCCGGCGCGCTGGGCCCACAGAGAGGTGCCATCGTCGAAGCCACCCGCCGTACGCCGAGCTGCTGGAGGAGACGGCTCCTCCCAGCCACTCGTTTTGATAGAATCCTTTGGACCCTGCAAATTTATACTGTCTTAAAAGATATTCCCAAAGTTTACAGATGTTTGGTGTGAATAATAAACTAAAGTATATTGAGTAAATACATATAAATTTACCTGTCCACCCCACTGGTTGACGCCACCAGAAGGCATCATCTTGTTGGGCCCGCCGGCATGCTGGTGATGCTGACTCCACATGTCTCCGTTGAGTCGGCCTGAGATTCCTCCGCGAAGGTCGTGGCGCGGGTCCGCGGGCTGCTGGCGTGGGTCTCCCGAGCGGTGCGGGTCCAGGCGAGGGTCTGCGCCACGGTGCGGCTCGCCCCAAGCATTCCAATCGTCCTTCTTTGGCACTCCCCACTGCTGAGCGTGCTGCGGCGGCGCAGCTGGCCATTGCTGAGGGGGTGGTGGTCCTGTCCAAACATTAGCAGAATCGGCTGCATCATCATCCTCTCCCCAAGTGCCCCCAATGTTTGTCGTGGGCGTATGACCCCAAGGAGTCTTAGCTGCCGGTTGTGGAGGTGGTTGACCCCCATTTCTGAGATTAGCCTCCCAAAGATCCGTTCCCAGAAAAGCACCGTTGTTGATGCTTGGTTTCCAAGCAGGCGGTCCGCCAGCAGTAGGTTCCACCTTTGAACCAGGTTCGGGAGATCCAGGGACATCCCAATTAGTGTCTTGATTCACATGTTGCTATAATAAATAAAAAAACAGAAAATAAAACCATGAATTAGATATTGAAATCACTGAATATGAATTTGACAAATAATCGCATCTCAAAAACACTTAAATACTTACTCCACCCCAACCATCCTGACTGAAGAGAGCCTCTCTCATAGAATTTATCTCAATCTTGGCGGAAGAAGTGCTGTTGACATTACCACCATTATTTCCGCTACCAGCCGTCGGCCCATTGGTATTTGCAGCTGGATTTGCGGAATTTGTACCCCCGTTATTCCCGTTCGGCGAATTATTCGTGCCTGAGAGAAATTAGTAAATATCTATTACACACCAAAAAGAATCATTAAAACCAAATGACAGGTGTATGAATTTGTTTTAAAAAGTACCATTGCTTGAGGGCGCACCATTGTTATTGGATTGAGAATTCTGCATATTTTGGGGAGAACTTTGCCAGCTTTGACCAGAAGCTGCACTGGTGGGCGGAATCTGGTTTCCATTGCCCTTATTGCTGTTCACTGTAAGAAAATGCCCATAAACTATGTAAAGATATAATTACCTTGTTGTATGCTATAAAAATAATTCAGATACTCCTTTATGAACTTATTACTATACTAATAAAATAAATAGTAAGTTTATGCTACATTAGGATTAATGGTCAGTAAAATAGAATTTGAAAATAAGCATAAGTTTCTTTGTTCACCTACATATCTAATTGTTTGGCTTAAAACAACTTACTGTCTGCTTGGGAAGTAGGCGGCCGTTGAGCCGTGTTATTCCATTGTTGAGTATTGTTAGATCCATTATTTGCCTGGCCACTGCTGTTGCCACCCCAATTCCCAGCTATCAAACAAAATGCTTACTATCACTGATTATTATAAAATTTACACCTAAATAACCATTTTGTTCTCTACTTAGCACAAACTCTTAACTCATATGCAGTTTCAAATATATATTTTTATATGAAAATATACACTCATCATTAACCATAATTAAGCTTGTATTTATTTTAAAGTGATTTAACAATATGTAATGTTCAATTAAACTATTTCATGAAGGGCCATCTGAATTAATATTTTAAGTTTGAATATTGCTGAAAATAGTAAATAAGAATAAAATAATCACCACTGTTGTTAGAAGCAGGAGGACTACCCCAACCACTAGCAGCATTCAATGAGCTCTCACCCCCACCGCACAAACGTAGGAGGCGTGGTACTCCCCAGCTGTCCACTTCGCTGGTTATCTTCTTAACCAAGCCTTTCTCTTTCTCAGTGAGTTCCAACATCGCGTCAAAAGTGAGATCACCATTCGCGAATTCTTTCAAGGATGACTTCGAGCTATGCGCCCTGTCTTTATTGTCATGGTATGTTCTAGCAGACTTGTCGTAATTAGTATTCATTCGAGTTTTCGTTTTGCACATATCATGAGCAGACTTTTCGTTTATTAGTTGCGTCTCGCAAGGCTCATCTCGTATAATACAAACTGAGGATTTAAAAGCGTAATCAGACTTGTTCATATACTCTGGCGCTCCCAACGCCATCTTATACTTTAAGTTAAAGCTACTGAAATATGGGTCACTGTATGAGATACCCTGGACTGTTATGGCGTTAATCATTAAAGGAATGCAGTAGTTAGGCGTATCGCCAATCATTTGGTTTTGTTGGATACTATCAACAAACTCTACATTATAAATATTATTATCTACCATTTTTACACTAACTCGCTGACTTTCATTCTTCTTAACGACTCGCTCAAAAGCACCAAATTTATTTGTGTACACCACCAATGATGAGGTGGAGTTATTACATTGCATTGGTTCGGTAACAGTTATCAATATTGGAGTAACAATTATCCTTAATTAGACGTGGAACACATAATATTACAGAAACATTAGACATCAGACAATTATTTATAAATAGAATAATTTTCTACAATATCCACCTAACATTAAGACTTATTTTCACAGATTGCATATTGTTTCAATTATAGACTAAGTAACAATGGTTCGTAGTGATGCAGTCAATTAAGCAGGTAGCAGTGTTTAGTGCCTCTGTGGCAGAGGGCAGGATGAGATCACTGCTCAAGCTGCTGCGGACACGCCTCTAGCCCCGAGTGGCCCAGCCCTAGAAAAATAAAAAAATATGGAGTTAAACTTAATTGTAAAAAAATAGAATAGTCTTAACTTTTCATTTAACAATTATATAACTATTAGAGCTGATTTGATTGCAGTGTAGTTACTGGATACATCATTTTATTTGAGAGGTATTAAACATAGAAGAGATGCTACCTTTTTTCTAATTTTTTTTTTTATACTACTAGAGGACAAACAAGCTGACAGCCCACCTGATGGTAAGCGGTTACCGCCGCCTATAGACACCTGCAATAACAAGGAAAAATCACTTGATATTGCAGGTGCATTGTCATCCTGGGGCCTAAGATGAAATGCCGTCCATGCCCAGTAATTACAATGACTATCTTACTACACACACCTCTACACAGCGAACTGTTTCACGGCTGAAATAAGAAAGGCGGTGGTACCTACCCAGAAGACCCTACATACGGGCCTACCACCTAATATAAATACAATAAATATAGATTTTTTTTATCAATCTCACAGCAATTATTGGTATGTAAATATTACCTCTATAAATAACTATTGAAACATATCAACAAATGACAAAACTAATACTTAGCATTTTCTCTGCCAAGTAAATTGAATATCACAAATTGTTCAAAATGTTAATGCAATCAATGCGGGCCAATTTAAAATCACTACCTATTTGAATTTTCATACGTACAGTAACAAGGATTAATATGTTTACAGTTTTAAGAGATTGTGACTCTTATTGCTTTTGACGATACTATTATCTAAAAACCAATATCATTTAAGACATATGTTGATATCATTTAGGCCAAAGATGTTACAAAGAAAAAAGATAATAAGCCTTTTCAATTTTTTTAATTAATTTCACCCATGCTGCAATGAGAAATTATAGGTGAAGAATTACTTATATGGAATATATTTAAAAATCTTAGGCCTAGAAATAATGATTAAAACTACCGCTTTTCTTATTTCAGCCATGAAATTGTTTGTCGTGTTTTGGATAGTAGGGAAAGCTAGCCAGTGTAATTACTGGGCATGGACCGCCGCCTATAGACACCTGCAATAACAAGGAGAAAGCACTTGATATTGCAGGTGCATTGTCATCCTGAAGCCTAAGATGGCATTTAATCTTAAGCCTCAGGATGACAATGCACCTGTAATATCAAGTGATTTTTCCTTGTTATTGCAGGTGTCTATAGGCGGCGGTAACCGCTTACCACCAGGTGGGCCGTCAGCTTGTTTGTCATCTAGTTGTTTAACATTTTTTTTTATATAATTTAATTAACAGTTTTTTCTCACCTTATAGGACGGACGAGAGGCTGAGCTGTATATCACAGATAGTGTGGGCTTGGCAGATCCTTCAAGCAGCTTTGCAGTTAGCTCGAATGTTTTCAGAATCTGCACAATACAAAGGAATAAATTTCTGCACACCCATTTTATATTTATTTGCTGACATAGATTATGTGATGTGCCTTTGAAACGTTATTGGCATTTTCATTTCTTATTTTTTGTCATTGAGGTTATTTCAAGGACTACGTAGCTAATATCACATAGAATTTGAAGACACCTTTCACAGGCAGCATCATTTTAAAATTATTTTCGCCGCGTTTATGTGTAAGAACAAGGTAATTATCATTTGTAAATATGATTGAAATCAAAATAGCAACTATGATCAGTTAAACAGATTCCTCGATACTACGCCATTGCGTGGACAAGACAAGAACAAGCACAAGTACTTACGGTACAGGTACAATGAAATAAACCATTTTTCATTAGGAATTTTCACATTTTTTTCTAAATTCTATATATTACAATAGGTACCCAGTATATACCTAGGTATTTGTGTATTTCGGCCTTGAGTCTCGACGACTCGATGCGATGTTGAATATCTACAGAATCATATAGGTACATATAACTAGGCTCTACGATCCACAGTACCTATCTATATCTAGAGTGAAAGTTAGCACGACCCATATCAAAGGATAGCACCTCTAATTTTGAAGAAAAAACATTGTCTTATACGCACAAACACTTATAAAAATAAATTACATAAACTTTTGCCCATTAGATATCTATTTTGTAAGCAAAAATACAAAAAATCTTACGTGACACGACCGAGCACAACGGTGTTATATTACTAGAGAGAATGAGACAGACAATCAAGCATGTTGCTGACGTTCAACTTATTAGAGTGAGACAAAAGATACGCCTGAGAAAGCGATGCCATAAATGCTCAAAAGTATAATCGACGACGTGGTATTCTAATTTATCAGAAGGAAATATATTTCGTAAAACGTACCTTTGTTTTGTTTGGTTGTTGGCACATAAACTTTCGAGATTTATATAAAATCACAATCCCAAACCCCCGAGAACACGGCTTCGACGGCTGGATGGAATGATTTTCGTCGACGGGGTTCACACGAAACACTAACATGCTGACTTATTCAGAATGAACGTTACTACCATACGAATTTAAGCTAACTTGCGCTGTTTTAACATAGTCGGATAATAGCAAATTTCTATATATATCTGTATAGATTAATAACGAAGTATTATCTATAGAGTGGACGCCTATGTATGTATATTGTATATCAATAAGTAGGTAGGTAGCTACGTGTTTATTATAGGTACCGTACGATTACATACCTACGTTGGCAGGTAGGTAGTACTTACTTATTTTTGTACGGCGTGGTTACAGTAAACACATCTTTCTATTCTATTGCTACAATATAATTATCTTATTGTTCTTAAATGAACCTAGATGTAGACTGAACTAAATGTCTGACTAAAATGTATAAAATTATTAGGTAGGTACCTACTCAATACAATAAAATAGGTAGGTTTATGCCAGAACATTGGTCTAAGTAGGTAGGAAGGTACCTAGTTAGGTAAGGCAAGAATGACAGATTTGATCTAGGTTCTAACTCTACTAGCAATAGGTACGCCATAGGTTGAATAGTAAGGTACCTAGGTAATGAGTACCTACAGGATGGTGCTGACATTTGTAGATATAGGTAATATAACATTGGCCGCATTATTTCATAGAAATGTCCTAAAATTATTAAATGATTACCTATGATGTTTTTGAAATTGGGAAACCATTTCTATTTTAAATGAATAGGATGTTTTTGTAATTGGGAAACCATTTCTATGAACGAATTAAGACTAATATAGGCATTGATAAACAAAAAAGGAAGATACGGTCATTGATATAAACAGAAAAGGGAAGATACGGTACGCCTAAGCTTAAATAATATATTTATTAAGTATGAAAGTTAGTTTTATTTAGTGTAGGTAAGTACTACTTATTTAGTGTAATAAAAGTTTATTAAACAAGTAGTACATTTGGCCCGCATTTTTTTTATTTGTTGTAATGTTCATATTGGCTCTTTGGCCAATAAGTTTGCCAACCACTGCTCCATAGAATAAAGATATTCGTCGGCTGCGTGCACTACATACACACGAATCTGCACACAGCAACATTTTTATCTAAATACGCATGCAGCACGGTAATCAGGTAACAGAGATAGATAAACGCATTTGACTGCCTAGTCCAAGCGAGACGACTTTTTGTTTTTAAAAAAGGGAATTCCCCGACTTTGTCTCCCACCTCCCCTTCTTCGTACTGCGGTATCGTCAACAAACAATCTTACTTACGAAATAAGAAACTTATTTTTTTTTACATAAAATATTAATTTTACTATAGTAAGAACAAAAAGTGTGTAGACTGTAAACATTCCCAAATTATTTGAAATCATTTAAATTGTGAAAGCATACTATAATTTTAATTACGAATTTTAATAATAATTACGATCATTAGTGACTAAGCTTAGCATTAATAAAATTATGATGATATTTTTTTAAATAATTATACTGAAATATACGGGGTGGTGCCCTCAATACGACAATAAATTAAAACATACGCTATATTAATTAATAGAAATGGTTTCCCACTTTCAAAAACATCTTATTAATTTGATGAATTGAGGACATTTTATGAAATAATGCAGCCAATGTTATAATATTTCATACAAATGTCATGAAATCATCAAATGAATAAGACGTTTTTGAAAGCGGTAAACCATTACTATGAACCGATATAGCCCATGTTTTAATATTGACAGCACAACTCTGTCTGTATATTTTGCTTTGTTTTTTTTTATATATAAAAAGTACGGCAAATTACTCAATACCACCTGATGTTCAGCGGGAAAAAGAGTCCATATGCGAAGACAGCTAGTGTTAGTGTGGCTCAAAGTGGTCTGGCTTGACCCCAGGAGACGTGGGTTCGATTCCCGCTTGGAGCATACAATTTTTTCATCGTTTTCTTTCTTTTTATTTGTAATTGTTATAGCTAGTCCAGTTTAGACACTGCTCTAAACGACTCCACCTTGCTGGTCTAAAAGGTGTTCTTCACGCCTCTTTGGAAGTACGACAAAGAAACAAGGTACTAAATTTATTATTGCGTGATGTTAAAGTGGAGACAATTGAATTGATGACTCCGAAGGCCTGCACACGTGCTCCTGAGTAGGAAGAGGGAAGGTGGGCTAAGGTCAAAAAGCTCTTCATAGCACTCTCCGTGATATAGCCGTTAGAAGGCGCTAAGCGACGCAATGTCTTGATGCAATTGCAAAGGTTCAAGGTTGTTCGTGAATTCCACATCGACAATGATACGGACAGCACGACGCTGCAATCTGTCCAGTGCATCGAGGCGGTAGGTACCTACTTAGCGGAGCCATCCCACAAGTGCGAGCAATATTCCACTGGTCAGGCGTGAAAAATCGACGCACCTTGTTCAGGACATCGAGCTTCCGTGAGGCTATTTTGATCACGGTTTCGATGTAGTTCCTGGAATTCAGATCGCAACATATCTTCATAACGAGATATTAAATACTAGCAACCACCCGCAGCTCCGCTCGCCTTCCAGGATCTCAAGTTATATCCATAACAAATTTCGTCTAAATCAGTTGAGTGGTATAGGCGAGAAAGCGTAACAAACAAACAAACACACATTCGCATTTTAATATTAGTCAGGATCATTTTAATTTCGTAATACAATTACAGTCCCGCGCACCACAGCGGAAAAATTTCAAATGCTCATAACGGAAAAACTATACCACCTACAGCCATAAAATTTGTTGTAATCGATTTTTTATACTTTCAATTGAATAATTAACATATATTTATGAAATATGTTTATTATTATTATTGCAATCACAAAAATGAACGAAAAAAATTAACATTCCCAGTATTTTTTAGGCACACTTTGTAAAAAAATTAACTTTGATTGTTTTTTTCAGTGTCATCTAGTGGAAAATAGTTGAACTTGATAGTCATCTGATAATGAATATCCAACATTTAGTTGAAGCTAGTCTAGTACTTACCTAGTTGACGTTTCGATATTTTATTCTAAAATCATCGATGTATCGTTAAATATCGAAGTCTACCCATCGATTTCAAAACATCGATGTTATACAGTTAAACATCGATGTTTATTCAACATCGAATCGATGAATATCGATCATCCTAGGGATGGGCGAATGAGAAAAAAACCGATATATATTGAATTGATATTTTACAAAACTATCGATATATATCGTGAAAAAAAAATAGATAACTCGATATAACGATATTTTTTAACCGACTTCAAAAAAGGAGGTTGATCAGTAGGTATGTAGGTAATATAGTCAGAGTTGCACAGTTCTTGTATATGTTGGTCAATATCAGTATTAAAAAAATTTTTTTTTTGGACTAGGTATAGTCCAACTTAGGGAACTGTGCAAGTTTCATCAAAATCGGCGCAGGAGTTTTAGAGATAGTTATTTAAGTGTGTATCAGTCAGAAAGATAATGTATCGTTGGTTTGACGGCGTAAGTATAAAACCTGTCAATATGCATATTGTTTTAATGTTTGCATGCAGAGGTGGCAGCTAAAATATTAAAAAATATATATATTTTAAAGTAATTTAATCTGTCAAGCGGCGTTATACCTCTAGAAGTCTGTGACAAGAGAATAATCAATTGAGTCTGAAATAACTAAAAACAAAAAATTAAGTATAGTTATTTTAAAAGAAAGTTTTGTAGCCGAAACAGAAAGTAGCTCTGAAAAGAGCTTTCAGGACAATCTGTTGAATAAGATGAAGGACAATCTGTTCAAGAGGCTCAACACCAACTGCAAGTCCAGGACGCCGTCGTCTCTTCACGTCTCGCCGTGTGCCGTCGTTTGCGCTCTTATCTTCACACGCCTAGTCGCTCCGATGCCGCCGGTCAAAGGAGCGAGCCAATCGCCTCGACGGCTATTTATACATCACAGTACTGATAGTACTGAATACACACCGAGTGAGAGCAATGGTTAGAGCGAGGCGGCGTTATACACAACCCCTATTGGTCTAAATTTAAGTTTTTTTATTGGTTCAAATATTATTCGTATGTAAGGTTTTTTGTATATATATTCGCATAAGTTTCAAATAAAATCATTCCACATTCAGCAGTCAAGAACCGAGGTTTTCATTTATACCTAGCAGTAACTCTGCTAAACTATCACGTCGGGGTCACCAGTTTAGCAGAGTTACTGCTAGGTATAAATGAAAACCTCGGTTCTTGACTGCTGAATGTGGAATGATTTTATTTCTGTTTCGGCTACAGTTTCACTAGGTGGTAGGCCCGTATGTAGGGTCGTCTGGGTAGATACCACCGCCTTTCTTATTTCATTCGTGAAACAGTTCGCTGCGTTTCGGATTTAAGGGAAAGGTAGCCAGTGTAATTACTAGGCGTGGACGGCATTTCATCTTAAGCCGCAGGATTACAACGCACCTGCAATATCAAGTGTTATTTCCTTGTTATTTCAGGTCTCTATAAGCGCCGGTAACCACTTACCATCAGGTGGGCCGTCAGCTTGTTTGTCATCTAGTGATATTAAAAAAAAACTAAATTAAAGTACTCATAATCTAAGAAACAGTTTAGCACCAAATCAAAAAAATATCCTTTATGGAGTTGGTACTAAACTATCGCCTAAATAGGCCCTAAAGGTTATTTTTCTCATTTGAAAGATTTGAAAGCAAGTCCACTGCTGCCCGCCTAGCATGACCACTGAAACGCGATATGATATGATATGATAAAGCTATTTATCGCTTCGAACTGTCAAAAATCATTGGATATAAGCGCTATCTTGAAATTTTATCGAAACTGCGAACTTGTATTGAATATATACATGTTCGCAGTTTCGATAAAATTTCAAGATAGCGGTTATATCCAATGATTATTGACAGTTCGAAGCGATAAATAGCTATATCATATCGCGTTTCGGTGGTCATGCTAGGCGGGCTGGACAAATAGATCGGGTCAGCACAGATAGTTTATTTGGCCTTAAGACGAAGGCAACTGAGACTATATAGCCTAGACTTAGTCTTTTTTAATCTTAGAGATCGTAGTGGTAGATGACAACGCATTAATAGAGGTCTTAAAAATATCGAATTTGATATCCTGAAAAAAATATCGAAAATCGATACATTGAAAATAAAAATATCGTCGATAAATATCGATTATTTTCTGAAAAAATATCGATATTTTGATATATCGATATTTTTTGCCCAAGCCTAGATCATCCCTATGTCAAATACACCCGGGAATCTTACGCGGCTTAAAAATAAATAATATACTGGTCTGTGTGGATATAAGTGATAGAAAGATTATTTTCTATACTCAGAACACCAACATAAAATTGGTGAACTAAACATCACAGAGTCCTTTTGTATAAAGAATCTAAACCACGGCCAGCATCTGCTACACTGCTTTGCTTGCTGTCTATTGTAGTTTGTGATATGTAACGGCGATTGTGAAAATAAAGCCCCATAAAATGCCTATTCCTGAGACTGGGGACCAATACTCTGTGTGGGTGAGTAAAGTTATATGTTTAATAATAGTTGTTATTTGCAGATATTTCTTATTTATCTAAGACTTTGTTTTAGTGCCTTACCAGGCCGCCGGTGGCCTCACACAGTAAAAAATATTTTTTAACTGTTGTGGTTACCTACTTCACACAATATTTGTTGACTTGAATCCTCCTTGTTCTTTTATTTACTTGACTACCTTTCAGAGGAAATTGATGCAATTATGTGATTTCAGTTAAAGGAACTAATGTTTTTACATTATGAATAGCTAAAGCAGTAATAGTACTGTTATTTGGAAAAATACAATCTTCTGTATGCCACAAGTGCTATTCTGGGTGGGCACTATTTTCTAAAAAATATTTTAAATAAAAATATTTTATCATGTTTATTTTTTTTACAGGTGGGTCTAATTTACATTTTCAATTTAATTGTGGGTACTGGGGCTCTTACTTTGCCTGCTGCATTTGCTCAAGCAGGATGGGCACTCAGCAGTATTTCCCTCATATTTCTAGCATTCATGAGCTTTATGAATGCCACATATGTGATTGAAACTATGGCATGTGCGAATGCAGTATTTAAATGGAACAGACTTCAAATTATAAAAAGAGAAAGTGTAAGTGTAGCATAATTTTAGGTAAAAAGTTAAAAAGTTAAAACACTTAAATATGACTGGTTTCTGACTTGAATTTTAAGCTAAGGGCGAAAAAAAAGTCACTTTAAATTTATAACTGTATTTTCAAATAAAAAGTTCTGCCTATGTACTAGCTATTTTTAATTTACACTCATTATTTGAGAAAAGTATACAAGTCTTAGCCACAACTTGGCATTGATAGACTTAAATTACATGTGTCTGTGCATCAATGTCTCTTTTGCTGGCTGCTGCAGTAATATACTAATACAGCTTAGTGTTTTCTGAGCAATTTTATTAAATTTAAATCATATTCATTATTTATGTACTCCCAACTATTGACTTTCGTCCCTTACCATCCCACTAGTACTCACATCATTTTATGATGAGTGCTCACACAATAGAAAATAATTGTGTCTGAAAAGTGGGTACTTCACTCACAGATTAATAGCCACTTTACCTTTTTGGAGAGAACATTTTCCACAGTCAAATTAATTAGGCATTATAGATATATTAATAATACAACTTTAATACTGTTAACAAATTTTTAGATCCAAGAACGTGATTCAGAGGAGGAGGAGGAGGAGGCATCTTCGTCACAACAAGGTCTAGACCTAGAGGAACCACTGGTATGTGGGGATTCCATATCATCCAGATACTACAGCCTGGACAGGCGAGTAGAGCTTGGTGAAATGGCAAATCTCTTCCTCGGCAAAGCTGGAAGAACAATGTTTTTTTGCACATTATGTGTATACCTTTATGGAGACTTGTCAATTTATTCAGCTGCTGTGGCAAAGAGTATTATGGATGTTATTTGGTAAGTTGAGTAAGTACTTAATAAAATGATACGAACACAGCCACTCATGTGATCTTGAAATGTTATTAAAACTTTGTGTCATGTTTTCTTCTGTCTCCTGATTAATCAACTCCTAATTTTGACACCTATTATCTAGTCCAATTAAAGCATGATTTTACGGATACCAGATAACAGATAAATATAGATAATACCAAAAAGTACCAAATATAACAGAAATACTCATACTAGTATTATAAATGCGAAAGTGTCTCTGTCTGTCTGTTACCTCTGTCTGGACATAGGATAGTTTTATCCCAGATATCATCTGTCAAAGGGGTAAAAAAGGGCATGGAAGTTTATATGAGGAATCAATAATTGCTGAACCAATTTCGATGAAATTTGGTATGGAGATAGTTTGAGACCCTGGGCGGGACTTTTGGCGCGATAACCGATATCCACGCGGGCGAAGCTGCGGGCGGCCACTAGTTTTGTATAAAAATACATTCATTTCAAAATTCATTATTTATTAATCCTAGTATTTCGATGGGTTTCTTATCTGTTTAATTATTTTATTTGCTAGCAGTAGTTATATTTTGTATAGTTTAGTTATATATAACAGTTATGTTGGTTCTATTTAATACATCTATATAAAAGTTTAATCAGGTGTGACTGTGGCTCTTTTGTCATACTGCTGTAATGTCATACAGCATGTTGCCGTCAATACGACAATAAATTGAAACATGGGCTATATTAGTTAATAGAAATGGTTTGCTACTTTCAAAAACATCTTATTCATTTGATAATGTCATGACATTTGTATGAAATAATGCAGCCAATGTTATATTATTTATTATTTCATGTAAATGTCATGAAATTATCAAATGAATCAATCAAATCATGTTGTAATTTATTGTCGTATCGACGGCACCATTCTGTATACTTACCTAAAGGATGAAATTTTAAGTGTTTTGTGTGTGTGTGATGTACAATTCTGCAACTTATGAAATAATAAAAAATACTCAAAAGACTATCACAACAATTTAACTTAAAAAAACTAAATTGTCCTAGCTAAGCATTAAACCCATTGATTTTGAAAAAAAATTAAGGGATTTTTATTACTAAAAATCACAATCATCGTCATCAAACTAGCCTATGTTTTTCACTGCTAAACAAAGGCCTCCCCCATCGATTTCCAAATGGAACAGTTCTGCGCAGCCTGCATCCAAAGACTCCCCGCGACTTTGACCTGGTCGTCTGTCCATCGGAGGCCGTCGGTCTTTGCGTTTTCCGGTACGTGGTCGGTATTTTATAACTTTAACGCCCAACCGGCCGTCTGCTCTGCGTGCTATGTGCCCTGCCCACTGCCACTTCAACTTATTAATCCTATGAGCTATGTCAGTTCTATGGTTCTCTTACGGATGTCATCATTTCTGATTCTATCTCCCAGAACAATCCCTATATTAGGAGTTTATTAGCTCGTTGTGCGACTGCGAACTTACACCGAAGGCCCTTATTAAGCGACCACGTTTCACAGCTATATGTCATCACTGGCAACACACACTGGTCGAAGACTTTCGACTTCAAGTACTAAGAAATTTTGGACGACAAGATTACACAATTTCCCAAACGCTGCCTATCCGAGTTGGATTCGTCGATTTATCTCTTTCTCGAAGTTGGACTTACGCAGCTGTACCATTTGTCCGAGGTAAACGAACTCATCAAGAACTCCCAACTGTACTGGTATAGGTGCGATATGGGTACCTATTCGACATAACCTTTGTCTTATCCATGATCATTTTTAGACCCACCTGTCGGGAAGTTCTGTCTAGCTCATCGAGCATTGTGCTCAATTCCTCCAGGGATTCTGCCATGACTACTTTATCATCGGCAAATCGAAGATGAGTGATGTACTCGCCGTTGATTGATTTTATTGATTTATTTCTTTTGTTCAGTTGATGTTGATGCCGAGTCCTGTCCAGTCCAGTAGTTTGAAAACGCCTTCCAGTGCAGCGGTAAACAGTTTCGGAGATATTACATCTCCCTGTCTTACACCTCTCTGCAGTAGGATAGGTTTCGTATACTGATTCTATACACGGACCGCCCCATGGTGGCGGTCTCGTACAAGGATCTCATCACCTCGATATACCAATAGTCAATGTGGCATTTCTGAAGAGACTAAATCGCGGCCCATGTTTCGATTGAATCGAAGGCTTTCTCGTAGTCCACAAACGCCAAGCAGAGTTGCCGGTTATACTCCTACGTCTTCTGTAAATCCTGCCGCAGCGTATGTATGTGGTCAACGGTACGAAAGCCGTCTAAATTTACGTACGGTGAATTATAATATAACTTACAAACAATGACTACAAGAAAACATTGGATTCCTCGACAGCTCAGTGGTTATAGCGATAACCCAGATTGTTATGAAAGGCCATGGTTCACATTCCACCATAAAAAAAGTATCTTTCCTCGTTTGAACATCAATTAAACATTTGAATAGTGATAGAGTATAACTTATTTATAATATTTTTGTTCCAGTAATAAATATAACTATTTATTTTTATAGTTCGTCAGTACCAGCCAACATAACAGACTCTAAGGAGTGGGAGCAACTGGCATGCTTTAACAGCACTACGGAGTCTGCGCATGGGTACTCCCGTCTTGAGGTGTATCGGATCGCTCTTTTGACATTCGTGGGGGCCATGGGGCCGTTCGTCTTTTTCAATGTGCAAAAGACGAAATATCTGCAGCTGTTTACTTCGGGCACGCGGTGGCTTGGTAATTAATATTTATTTTTATCATGTTTTTAATGTAAGAATATTTCTCCGAAATATATCAAAGCTGGACTTATGCACGTTAGTGGGGTGATTTTGGATGCAACGAGAATCTGAACCATCCCTTTGATTGATTGATTGATTGACGCGCCAAGCTGCGGCGGCTGCTAGTCGTTAATAAATTACAGATAGGTTACTGTCGGGGGTGTAGGTAGTTCCTATTTATATAAACTATAGTAAACATACTATCAAACGTAACCTAATGCTTTTACTTCTCCAGCTGTTCTATGGGAAAACGATAGTAAGACAAGGGCAGCTCTCTTCCATCTCCGTGGTGTTACAAGTTCATATACTGGTGTGGTTGTCGCTTATATTTTTGTGAACTGACTGTACAGACACCAGCACTTCAAGTGTAACAATTGCACTACGAAAGCCGCCTCTATTACAAACGGAATAAGGGCGTTCTCAATGTCAAACTGTTACGCTTGGTGTGCTGTCTACTCTACAAAACATAGAGTACCTATACCTACTCGTGCAAAATAATGGATACTCATTATTTCGGCTTTTCTAGATAATTTATTTACCCAAATAGAGCATAGGATGTGTGACAGAAAAATGGGCAATGGCCCTAATTCTGGTGAACACATGCTAAGTCTAAATTTAAGTTCAGTGCATTTCTTTCTATCAAAAGGAATACGAAAATGACAGATGACTGTCATATAATTTGTCATTTAAAAACGTGCGTTCAATTTTCGACCTTATTGAACGTGATAAAATGTAGTGTTTAGGAGGCACCTCCGTACATGCCGTCTAAAATTGTCTATGGTTTCTTTGAAATCTATGTAATCTTATTCTAATAATTTCTAATTCTAATTTAAGTGACAGCTCTAAACAGATTCTTGCTTTTTTTTCCTATGACTTATTGCGAGAAAGAGATATAATTATGTACTTAAATTTAGAATTAAAGTGTGTCTTCAGAATTAGGCCCAATGTCGCTAAGTATCTCATGGAAGGTTTTGGGTGAATTGATACCCATTTTGTTTTATGGCACTAGAGTCAAGTAAAAAGTTATTATGTAGTTCTATAGAATAAAGTGGGAAAAATGTGAATCGTCTTGTCCGATAGCTTCATGTTCTATAGAACAAATAAAAACTACCCCCAAGCTGTAGTAATTGTTTAATGTTCATCATCATCATCATCATCACCAGCCTATATACGTCCCACTGCTGGGCACAGGCCTTCGTACATGGCAGAAAGACATGAGGAGTTTGGGCCATAACACCACCACGCTAGCCCAATGCGGGTTGGTGGGTTAAAGCGGTTGCAGTAACAACCGGGACCAACGGCTTAACGTGCCTTCCGAAGCACCGAGAAGCTCAAGATTATAAATTTGATTGACCCATCTCGGGACCAACCATGGCGAAAGTTGCTTTGTTTTCGTGATCGAAACCAGAGTGCTCAAACCACTACGCCACCGAGCTCCCAATATGATACCCATTTTGTTTTTTTCAAAAAGTTAGTATGTAGTCCTATGGAATAAAGTGGGAAAAATGTGAATCGTTTTGTCCCATAGCTTCATGTTCTAGAACAAATAGAAACTACCCCCAAGCTGTAGTAATTGTTTAATGTTAATGCATAAAAATTATTTTGCTTTCCAGCGTTCGTGATAATGATCTCAATGGCGATACACCTTCTAATCGGCCGCGGGCCACAGGGCCACCCGCCCGCGTTCCACGTGGCCGGCATGCCGACACTGTTCGGCGCCTGCGTCTACTCCTTCATGTGCCACCACTCGCTGCCAGGTCTCATTAGCCCCATTCGCACTAAAAATAAACTTGGTCTCCATCTCGCCTTAGACTACTCTCTTATTACAGTTTTCTACCTCCTCCTAGCTTTTACAGGAGCATTCGCCTTCGCGCACTTGAACGACCTCTACACTCTCAACTTCATTCCTAAAGATAACGAAAACATGTTACTTGAAATGGTTGAATATTTTTTAGCTCTTTTCCCAGTGTTCACCCTTTCTACAAGCTTCCCTATTATTGCTATAACCCTTCGCAACAATTTGCAAAGTCTCTTTTTAGATACGTCACGTTTGGAAAGTTACAATTGTATATTAAGAAAGTTGTTGTTCCCTGTGATTACAGTTGTTCCCCCGTTATTGTTGACATACTTTTTAGAAGATATTAGTATCCTCATAGAATTCACTGGAACGTACGCAGGTACAGGCATTCAGTATTTAATACCGACTTTCCTAGTGATCTCCGCACGACGACATTGTATCAACTTGCTGGGCTTAGGCGTCGTGAATAAATATAAAAGTCCGTTTTCACATGTTGCGTGGGGTGTGTTCGTGCTATTATGGTCCTTCGTATGCCTCGTACTTGTGACAGTAAATATTTTCGAGAAGAAATTATGACAGTAATATTTTTATCCTGTTGATTAGAGACGCAATCGGTTTTTAATTGTAATGTCATTTGAGCTCCCGGCTCCCCCTAAAATTATTGGATCAAATTTATAAATAACTGCTTACTGCAGCAATAATACTTTTTAACTCCATCGCGCCCTCAGAACTTAGTCCTCTTTGTATGTTCTCTGATCGCGCTATTCGATGACGGGTGCATCTGTCATTGAAATCATAATAATTATTTGATAAATTAAATTTATTCCTTTGAAATACATTTCTTGTAATAAATATCTCATGTTACCCGCAACTTACCTTTAGATACGCCACTTGTTATTTTAGCCTGTATACGCACAATCTCGTCGTCGTTGAGTGAGGATCATTTAGTACGTATGTAAATTAAAGGTAGGGAATATTTTAATGAAGCCAAAATAATCATGTTGGACAATCAAGTTTTCTCTCTCGTGCACTGTATATAGAAATGATAGATATAACTCTCTAAATGACAATAATTAAGATTTCTACGTTTTGTAGATAGTAATGTATTGCTTTCATCATTATAATATATTATATACATACTTACATAAATGGATGGTATTACATAGTCTATTTACATCAAATAATATTTTTGTAGTACAAAAGCAAGCTTTCCCATTGCAATAACATAAAACGTATAGTTGACATTAATATACTTACCTATTTAAATTTTACTTTATTTATATTTTTATTACACGTTTTTATAAAATGATTTTAAAAAAGATAACTGAAATTGCTTGTGAAAATTGTTAAGAAAAATCATTTTTATTCGTTGTTATCTTACTAGACCATTGTTATTGAACTCGACTTATACCGGGTGTTACAGAATTCCGAAACAAAATTTGTAATTCTGGGGGCGTGTGTGTTTGTGTGTGTGTGTGTGTGTGTGTGTGTGTGTGTGTGTGTGTGTGTGTGTGTGTGTGTGCGTGCGTGCGTGCGTGCGTGCGTGCGTGCGTGCGTGTGTGTGTGTATTACTGTAGTGTGTCGTACGATATGTAATAGAACGCATTTTTTAGGGTTGTCACGAGCAGGAGAGTTTGCTCATGACAACCCTAAAAAATGCGTTCTATTACGTATCGGCACACTACAGTATTATTAATTTAATTGGCAAATAAAAGTGGTCAGAAAGTTATCAAACTTTTAAAGGTAGATAACCCTTGACATACCCACCCACCCCCTAAATTTTATTTCGGACGAAACACAGTTTTCTTATACATATTTTTTTACATTACTTTACTGTGATAGCGTTAACCATTTCTATTGTAAGTTTTAAATGAAGTAACTAGGTAATCAATGACTGAATTTATTTCATATTTTTTGTACTTATAGAACATATATTTTGGAATGAAATAAATATTTTAATTTCAGATTTGTTTTTTTAACTCGCCTCTTTGTATCTATATTAAAAAAATTACAGAATGCGCAGTGCCACCTGCACTGCACCATCATTAGAGATTCAGTGTGTAGTCAGAACAGAATGTCCGAATGTACGCCTGCACTCTCACTCGCCTCGTTTCTACTATATTGCACCTAATTTTTGTTAAGATGGCATATCTAGTATACGGCCACATCTTGTAGTTTTATATCAGTATTGTTTTATATCTGTGTTTTTGATGTTGCTATGGTTGCCCAATAACTTGTTACTCTTGATTGGTAAAAATATAAAGTGAAATCTTCAACTGCGTTTCTTTCCGCTTTAATATGGTAGCAGAGCGTTAAAAGAGCCGAAAGCACCTAAAACAGTTTTTCTTAAGTGGACAAAGGTATACAGTATAGTTAGAGTAAACATGGCAACAAACGTGAAACTCGAAATACGACCGTTTGACGGAAATAACTGGACCACATGGAAATTCCAAGTGTTGATGCTGCTCAAAGCCCATCCCGGAGCGTTAGACGCGGTACAGGGAACTTTGGCAAAGCCGATGCAACCAGGTGCCGACGCTAGATCACAGGAATTAGAAAGGTACAAAATCGATTACGATAATTACCAAAGAATCGAAAGTATTGCATTCTTACTACTCACCACCAATATGACGGAGCAGATGCTTACAAAAGTAATGCGATTCACTACAGCTAAAGAAGCATGGGATGAACTTAACCGGCTTTATGAAAGAGTAACACAAGATCACTTCTATGATATATGTATGAAATTCTTTAGTTACAAGTTTGATCCTACACATAATATGGGAACACATTTAACTACAGCTAAGAATTTATGGCATGAATTGAATCTAATTTTGACCAAACAAAACAAGAGTCAACTACCAGATATGCTGTTAATATGTAAAGTCATGGATACACTTCCTGATGAATACTTTAACTTCAAGTCGAGTTGGGCATTGATGTCAATAAAAGATCACACAATAGAAAATCTGACTACTCAGCTGTGCGCATACGAAAGATCACTAATTCTAAAAAATAAAGATGTCGATGATAGCGATGAAGTCTTTATGTTTCAAAAGCAAGGCAGAAAGAAAAATAAATTATGCAATTATTGCAAAAAAGGATGTCACAAAGTCAGATCGTGTAAGAAATGGATAGAGGATGGTAAACCACCAAACCCTAATCACAATGCAGCGGTGCTGACAGGACTAACATTAGCCTGCTATGAAGAAAACGAATCATGGTACGTAGATAACGGAGCCACCAGTCACGTAACGAATAGAAGAGATGTATTTGAATCTTTTGAGTATTTCAAGGAACTGCACAAGATTATGACTGCAAATGGGCAAGTAGTAAGGGCCATTGGAAAAGGAACTATTAAGGTTGAAGCCGATGTGTTTGGACACAGAGAGCTGCTATTTTTTTCTAATGTGTGGTATGTACCAGATATTCATAGAAATTTATTCTCTGTTTTAGCTGCTCAAGACACCCTGGGAAATAGTACGTTCCAATCAACTTCTCAATCATGTACCCTACAAACAAACAAAAAAATAATTTTAGTCGGAAATCGCAACACATATGGTGGATTGTACAAACTTAACATCAAGGTACTAAAACCTAAAGTTGAATTGGTGATAAATGAACTAACGACGTCACATAACATTCAACTATACCATGAACGTCTAGGACACCAAAATAAAAGACATGTAGCAAAGCTGATACAAAGAGAACTTGGAATAAAAATAGAAACGAGTTCATCTGATATCTGTGAAGGCTGTGTTTACGGTAAGAGTCATAGACAAAAATTTGGAGAGAGACCTAAAGCTACTAAACCTGGCGAGTTGATAAGTACTGATGTATGCGGGCCATTTCCTTATTCAATTTCTAAGTATAGATACTACGTATTGTTCAAAGATAATTTCTCAAAATATCGTTGGATCTACTTCCTTCGACACAAGTCTGAGGTTCTTGTTCGATTAGCGGAATTCCTCGCTGAAGTTAAGACATCAGGACATGTCATACAAGTTTTACTCAGCGATAATGGAGGAGAATATGATAATGAACAAATACGAAATATTTTGAGAGAATATGGGATAAAGCAAAGGTTGACTATGCCATACACACCAGAACAAAACGGTTCGGCTGAAAGAGAAAATCGCACAGTAGTAGAAATGACAAGGGCACTCATGCATGCTCATGATGAGATACCAAAAGGTTTATGGGCTGAGATATCGGGAACCTCAGTGTACATACTGAATCGAACGGGACCTACCTCGATAGAAGGGAAGACACCGCACGAGCTATGGTTTAATAAAAAAGCAAGAATAAATCATCTCAAAATCATAGGCAGCATTTGCTATGCTCACATTCCAAAACAAAAAGTATTAAGAAAGCTAGACAAAAAAGCTGAGAAAGGGATACTTATAGGATATGATGGTGATGAAGGGTATCGCATTTTTAATGTAAAGACTCATAAGTTGATAAGATCAAGAGATGTTACGTTTGATGAAGTACCATTACAACAAAAAAGTAAGAACGATGAACCTGTACAAACGATAATTAAACCTGATAAAGTCAAAACTTATGAGCTACCCGCACCTTCCACAAGTTCACAAATTGTCGAAAATGAAGTTGATTTACATTCAGACACACATGAAAGTTGCGGAGACTTAGAACCTTCGGTTGAGGTTGAAACAAATGGTGATGATGTGACACGACAAAACGAAAGTTCGCCTGTTGAAGAAATATGCAACCGGCGTCTTCGTGATCGAAGCCAAATTAAACCACCCGAGAGATTTAATTTTGAGCAGTTCATTAATGCAACCATACACGTTCCAGAGCCCTCAACATATCAAGATGCCTTACGCAGTGCTGATAAGAATAAGTGGCTTCAGGCAATGAATTCAGAACTAAATTCGCTTAAAGAGAATCAAACCTGGGAACTGACTACTCTTCCTGCAAATAGGAAAGCACTGCGTTGCAAATGGGTCTTTAAAATCAAAAGGAACCCTGATGGAACCGTTGATAAATACAAAGCACGCTTAGTTGTTGTAGGCTATTCCCAAAAGAAAGGGTTGGATTACGAACATACTTTCAGCCCCGTAGCTAAAATGAGCACAATAAGAATATTGTTAAGTATTGCTGCGAACGAAGGTTTGACACTTAAGCAGTTTGATGTTTCTACAGCGTTCTTATACGGAACAGTTAAAGAAGAACTGTTTATGCATCAACCTACAGGATTTGACGATGGTACCGGACGCGTTTGCAAATTAAAGCGTAGTCTATACGGGTTAAAACAAGCACCAAAATGTTGGAACGAGTGCATACATGATTTTTTGCTAGCATCCGGCTTTATTCAAAGTGAAGCAGATCCTTGTCTATATGTAAGACAACGAGGAGAGACAAAACTATTGCTAGGTCTATATGTAGATGACGGATTACTAGCTGCGACAAGTGAAAAGGAAGCTTACAGTTTTATTGAAAACGAGTTAAAAAGACGTTTTAAAATAACTACAAAACCGCCCTCATATTTTCTTGGCCTAGAAATAGAGCGACAAAGTGATGGTATTATTAAAGTACATCAAGCTGCCTATACAAAAAGGATATTAGAGAAATTTGGGATGAGTGACTGTAAGGTTGTTGGAACGCCTATAATCAAAGATTCTGGAACAAAGGGGGAGGAAGAAGCCAGTCCTATAGCTTTCCCTTACAGACAAGCTGTTGGTTCTTTAGCTTATTTAATGGTGGGCACGAGACCTGATATTGCATATGCAGTCGGTGTTGTATCCAGAACCTTAGATAAACCAACCAAGGAAAATATTCAGCAAGTAAAAAGAATATTTAGATACTTGCGGGGAACGGTCGACGTTGGACTAGTATACAAGAAGAGCGAAAAGCGTCTTGTATGTTACAGTGATGCGGATCACGGAGGCGACGCCATTGATGGCTGCTCGACAAGCGGGATGCTGTGCCTATTTGCTGGTTCAGCAATATCCTGGCGAAGTGCAAAACAGTCTATGGTCGCGCTCTCGTCCACAGAAGCTGAAATAGTCGCTGCTAGTGAGGCATGTCGAGAAATTGTCTGGCTAAAAGGGTTATTCCAAAATTTGAAGTTAAACCTTAATACGCCGATATTATACATAGACAATGAATCCGCAATAAAGCTTTCTGATAATCCTCCGTATGAACAACATAGGAAAACCAAACACATCAAGCTTAAGCATTTTTATGTACGGCAATGTGTGGCTGAGGCAGATTTAAAAGTACAACAAATATCTACTGATAAACAACTAGCTGATGGTTTTACTAAGCCGTTGTACAAACCAGCACTAACAAGAATGTGTCAAGAGATTGGCCTATCCCAATAAAAAGGAGAGGGAATGTTAAGATGGCATATCTAGTATACGGCCACATCTTGTAGTTTTATATCAGTATTGTTTTATATCTGTGTTTTTGATGTTGCTATGGTTGCCCAATAACTTGTTACTCTTGATTGGTAAAAATATAAAGTGAAATCTTCAACTGCGTTTCTTTCCGCTTTAATAATTTTGAAGAACACTCGGTAAATCTAAATTGAAGTTCAGGGCATCATTGTCTCTGTATATTAAAACAAAAAGATTTTCGTTCCCATTGAGTAGAATTCGGAAGTGGGCCATTCGAATTCCTTGTTTTGGATGCATCAGCCCTTATAAGATACATATTCAAATGTGGTCCCTCAATGGGAGCGCAAATAGAAAAAGGATTCCGTCATTTATTTTAATATTTTGAAAAGTGTATGCAATTTTCGACCTTATTGAACGTGATACAATTCACAGTCCTGGTGAGCAGTTAGGAAGCACCTCCAGTTATCTGTGCGGAGGCATGTAGGTATGGAGATTATTTAGGGCCTGATTCTGAAGATATAGGGCCTAATTCTGAAGACACGCTCTAAGTCTAAATTTAAGTTCAGTATATCTCTTTCTCGCAATATGTACTTAATTGGAAAAAGATAGCAAGAACTCGTTTAAACCTCTCAGTTGGGATGTTGCCTAAGTTTGAATATGGCGCAAGTTTTCACACATTCGGAACATATACGCTACTGTTACCCATAAAAACCATTCAAACTTAAAATGTATTGAATATTGTTGAAGTTGTACTGTTTTAAAATTTAAAAAATGGTCATACTTTTTTTTATCAAAAATGTTAATGCGATTAGATTGCTGACATCAATTGAAATAACTATTATTACGACAACTATTAATAAAAACATACTTAATACATAGTTATTATCAATTTGTCAGTATGTTTGTCCTATACATTTCTTAGTAATATCGGAACATGTGACGTCACCTGTTCCGTAGATTTTCTATGGAGCGTTTTAGGACGACGCGCCGCAACACATCAAACATACCACTATATCTGTGAAACTATTGATCTTAGACATACTATATCTTTTGCAATATTACATTATGACTTATAAACTTCTTATTTATTAAATAATAAAAAAGTTGTCAACTACCCTATTTTTAGACAGATTTCAAAGGAACCATAGACAATTTTACACGGCATGTACGGAGGTGCCTCCTAAACTGCGTTTTATCACGTTTAATAAGGTCGAAAATTGAACGCACGTTTCTAAATGTCAAATAAAATGACAGCCATCTTTTTCGTATTCATATTGAGAGAAAGAGATGCACTGAACTTAAATTTAGACTTAGCATTTGTGTTCTCTAGAATTAGGGACATAGTCTTAAATCTAAATTTAATAACCTAAAGTATATCTATCTCTTTCTCTCATTATATAGTAGGAATATTAAAAGAATTTGTTTAGAGCTATCAACAGAAGGAGATTGCCGTTGCCATCTCATAATATACCCGCAAGTCTTAATCATTTTAAAACCGTAAATAAAATGAGTTTTTTTTTAAATTTTCTTCGTTTTCTCACAATTTTTTTCTTCCGGGATAACTTTTTACAAAATAAAGTCATTTTAGTATTTTCGACAACTATATAGCTCTCGATCATTAAACGTAGTGCTTTATTCACTTTGTCCATCATGTTGAATCTATGCTATTTTTATAAGCAAAAGGTATGTATAACTGTACAGCCAAACACTAAACGAGTTTTCCTCCTCATCAGCCTATATACCGTCCCACTGCTGGGCACAGGCTTTCCTACACGGAAGAAACACATGAGGAGCTTGGGCCATAACACCACCACGCTGGCCCAATGCGTGTTGGTGGGTTAAAGCGGTTGCAACAACCGGGACCAACGGAATAACGTGCCCTCCGAAGCACGGAGGAGCTCGAGATTATTTTGATTGACCCATCCCGGGACCGACCATTGTGAAAGTTGCTTTGTTTTCGTAATCGAAACCAGAGTGCTCAAATCACTACGCCATCGAGCTCCTCACTACGCCAACGAGCTCCACGAGTTTTCACCATCATATATTTTAAAAATAAGTATGTTTAAATCTATCTCAATTTGAACAAATTCTTTTAAAAGACGAGTGTCATCAGAATTAGGCCCATTGTTTGTTTTTTTTTTACACAACAAGGGTGCAAACGTAAACCCCTCTGATGGTAAGCGGTTATAGGCGTCTGGAGTAAAAACGATGCGACTGTATGAATAATTATGAGTATACCGCATAGACTAGATATGGTTGGTTCCTTCTTCGCCGGATTCCAAGTTTTTCGGATTCCAAACTCGTCGGATTCCAAGCTGGTCGGACTCCAAGTTACTCGGATTCCAAACTCGTCAGATTCCAAGTTCGGACTCCAATAATTATGAGTATACCGCATAGACTAGATATGGTTGGTTCCTTCTTCGCCAGATTCCAAGTTTATCGGATTCCAATCTCGTCGGATTCCAAGCTGGTCGGACTTCAAGTTGCTCGGATTCCAAACTCGTCAGATTCCAAGTTCGTCGGACTCCAAACTTGTCGGTTTATGTACGGTCAAAGACATAAATATGTATACAGATGACAAGCTTAGAACATAGATTTGATCTGACATGATTAATTGTTATAATCCAACGAATTTGGAATCCGATGAACTTGGAGTCCGACGAACTTAGAATGCAACCAGCTTGGTATCCGACGAGTTTAGAATCCGGCGAAGAAGAAACCAATCCTAGATATGTATCCAGCCTTTGGGCCGACCCACCGTGCCACTGGGGGTATGGTCGGTGGTACGGTGGGTCAGTGATGGAGGTTAACATTCGGCGTGTTTTGTCCCTTCACAACGCAGTTCATTGAACTATGGTTTCTGGAAACAGCTTACCACTAACCCAAAAAAATACATTTATAGGAGATAAGTACCTAGGTACTAAAATTTTATACTTTTTAGGAGAATTTAGTAGGAGCACGACCCCTAAGCGGTTTTACCTTCCATCATCAGTTCACCCGAATTACCCGATAGAATACCTATAATATTTATAAAATTATGTTCCAATTCCTAACCGTTAAGGAGTTGTACCTTTCTTCACCAGCTCATCAACATGAGATGATGACTAACAGAAGCAAATACTTGAATAGCTTTGGAAAAAAATATAATAATTGTCATTCGTGCCTATAAAATTTGAGGTATACCCTCGATTTCCCTGGGATCCCATCATCAGATCCTGACTTGTTGACAATGGAGTAGTAATCTATCGAATAAAAAAAGAATTTTGAAGATCGGTTCACAATTGACAGAGAAATCGGTGAACATAAATACAAAATCAAGAGCGAAGCGGCTCTTGATTTTGTATTTATGTTCACCGATTTCTTTGTGCTCCCAACAAATAAACTTAAAATTACTGGTGGACCCACTAGTGGGTCACCGCATTGGGTCCACGAGTCTGGTGGGGAAAAAATACAAACAGTGGAACATATAACCTTCTTTTTCTTAAGTAGATTAAAAACCGTCTGAATAGCCTGCTGCTGACATGGTCAAAGTTCGTTAGAAAACAAGTCTTTATTATATGACAAATTATGTGAGTTTTTCAATAGTGTCTCAATTTCGAAGAATAGTGAATATAATGCTTGGGAGCTCCTTTGGAATGGTTTTTAGTGTCTTATTTTTAGGTCTCCTCATCTTTGTGATAATTCTATCATCCTTGATGATAAAGGAGTCATTATAATGATGTAGTTGGGGCAAGTTAGGGTGTTTATATACAAAAAAAGGTTGAAGAATTATTTACTTTATTTATCATCATTATACATAGTTGTCACTTATCTTTCCGTACAAAGCGACAAAGCCTTTCATAGCTCAATTGACTTTGGCATGAAGTTACATTGTATTTGTGCTGCCGCAGTGCGGCGTGTGGGTAGCATGGTCTTTACACTTCTCGACTGGACATTATAATACTAGGACTAAACAACCCAAATACTTTCCCATAAAAAGCAGGAATACCATCAGAAAATTTTATAAACACTAACAATACCGCAGAACAACTTTTTTATATAAATAATTACTTTGCAGTGATTTTTGTGTAATTTTTCAATACAGCAATGTATTTACAGATTGAAACATATCTTTATCTAATGAGTGCACACTATAACGATGATAATCATACTTTAGCAGAGGACACTGTAAATAAACCCCAATTACTGCTTATGACACAGAGAATAAAGTTAAAAAAAATTACACCAAAATCAAAACCGACTTCGAAACACTTAAAAAGGAAAAATAATTAAATTTAAGTAGTTTTTATAAAAAGATATTTCTTTAAAATCTATTAGTTGACAACTGTAATCAAATTCTTGCTATCTTTTTACTACATATATTGCGAGAAAGAGATATACTGTACATATAATTAGATTTAGAGTGTCTTCAGAATTAGGCCCGATGTTTCTGAATAATGCTTTGCACTAACGCCAAAAAATGTATTTTTATGAAATAAGTAAATACTTAAATTTAATATTTTTTTTCTATTTTTATGTTTTGAAGTCTGTTTTATTTCTGTTTTAAAGTTTTTTCACAATTTTTAGTGATAACTTTCTAATGTCAAATCTAGATGAGTGAACGTCAGCATAATATTGTTTCTTGCTATCATAACGTACCACTAAAAAGTTACAGAAAAGTAAAAATCCGCAATTTCGCATACATTGATGACTTAATTATTCCGGTTATTTTAATTTAATAAAAACCAAAGTACTGAATCGAATATGATAAAATTTCAATGCGACCTATCTGGAAGTATACTATATTCTGAGGTAACAAACATAAAAGAAAACATACAGCTGGTTTAATAACCTTCTTTTTTGTAGTCGGTTAAAATAATTAATAATAACGAATTAAATTTATTTAAATAATTTTATTTAAATCCATGTATTCGAGGAGTTCTACCGGATGGACTTGGACTAGTTGAAATGTCTGTAACTGTACTTTGTTAATTTAATAGATACATTATTGATAATGTTAACATGAATTGAATTATTATTGATTCGTATTGATAGGTGTCGTGATGAAACGTGCTGGGAGTTTAAAGCCTTGTCCTTTTATATTTGAATATAATTATTTAAGTCGGCTTTATTTAACAACTGTAATAATTTAAAAAAACATATTATTCAAGCATAATAATTTTGGAATATTTAAACTAAAACTAAACTAAATTGGATGTACTTACTGCATTAATAATTTAGAATTTTTGAGACGAGTGTGTAAAGCTCTTTATACAATATAAATCAAATATTCTTGCTATGTAATAATAAAAAATAAAAACTAGAATTAACTACATAAAGATGAGTGAACAATTTATACACGCAAAATTATACATTATAGAAAAAATAAACGAATAATGAGACATTCATACATTCTTACAAATGAAAATGGTGATCCGGATGAAGGACATGAAACAAAATACAACAGGAAGGAACATTCTACACGGACACGTGTGAATATAATATAGCGTGTCTTTATTGTAATAACAATATTAGTGTAGCAAAATATCAGTGAGAGCAATAGCTTCGGCTTGAAATTACAATTTCAATAAAGTACACGTAAAACTAACCGCAATAACGTCGTACGATGAGTTAAAAGTAGACATTACTTTTTCACAATAAATAATTATTATATTATTCATCAATAAACCTATCAATCATATCATTCGCATAAGAATGAATATTGCATTTAGAATTTTATTTTAATATATATTAATATCAGCGGGCGACGGTACTTTCGCACCAGGGGGTGATACGAAAAGACGCGTCGGCCTACCGACAGGAATACAAATTTCGATCGGAAAAATCAACAATAGAGCCTAACGGGTACCTAAAGAGAAAAATTACATCACAATAAATACTATCGCTACAAATTAGATCTGCAGAGGGTTTAGATCTGAGTGATTACGCGCGTGAATTAAATACTAGGCTAGGTTAGGTTAGGCTATAACGTGGTGGGGGGTACCGTGATGTCGTTGCGGCGGAGTGCGTTGCGGAACGAGTCGAGGGAGGAGCGTAGAGTTAGGCAGAAGCCGCGGGAGGCTGGAACTAGCGGGTAGTCGGGCGGCGGCTCGGTTTCGGCCGCGGCGCCCGTCGACAGCCGCACGAGCGCCTCGAGGCGGCGGCACAGCGCCGGCGCCTCGAGGCGCATGTGCTGCACGATCTCCTCGCGGAACGGCTCCGGAGGGTTCATCACCATCTTCGTCATGGACTGCACCAGCTTTAGCAGCACCATCTCGTTATACATGCGCGAGTTCTCTTTGCCTTGTTGTGTGCCTGCGAAGAACGAATCATCATTATCATCACCAGCCTGTATACGTCGCACTGCTGGGCACAGATCTTCCAACATGGGAGAAACACATGAGGAGCTCGGGTTATAACACCACCACGCTGGCCCGATGCGGGTTGGTGGGTTAAAGCGGCTGCAGGAAAAACCGTGACCAACGGCTTAACGTGCCTTGATTGAAGAACGAATATTTCAAAACAAATAAAATGTTTTACGGCCGAAATAGGAAACACCTCATAATAGAAACCATATTTATAGTAAGTTTGACAAACAAGCCACTAATAGACCACAAAGTACATTTACTAGGTGGTAGGCCCGTATGTAGGGTCGTCTGGGTAGGTACCACCGCCTTTCTTATTTCAGCCGTGAAACAGTTCGCTGTGTTTCGGATTGAAGGGAAAGGTAGCCAGTGTAATTACTGGGCATGGACTGCATTTCATCTTAGGCCCCAGGATGACAACGCACCTGCAATATCAAGTGATTTTTCCTTGTTATTGCAGGTGTCTATAGGCGGCGGTTACCGCTTTCCATCAGGTGGGCCGTCAGCTTGTTTGTCGTTCAGTTGTATAAAAAAAAAAAAAAAAAATTGGTTACGCTACGATAACTAAACAAACGTTCGTTTGTATAGTCAATAATCTTCTTTAACTGTAATTTTACTGTTACACCAGCCAGATAGCGATAGCTAGAGGCGTGAAAATGCACCTTCTGGACCAGCAAGGTGGAGGCTGCTAGAGCAGTGTCTGAACTGCACTAGATGTCTTCGCATATGGACTCTTCTTACCGCTTCACATCAGGTGGTGTTGAGTCATTTGTCGTGCTTTTTATAAAATAAAATGAAATACTGAAACTTCACTATTTAGATAAAAAGTGTATTGTTTCTATTAGTCGTATGCATAAAACAAATCTAAATTTAAGTGCAGTTTATCTCATTCTTTTAATATTTATAAGAAAAAGATAGCAAGCATGAAAATCGACAAATAACTTAAAAGAGTTGTTTCAAAAATGTATGGAGACCCGGCCATGTCTATGTACACTATACTAAAAAATAGGCATAAATATGAAGAACAGTTTTCAACTGACCATTTTGTTTCTAATTTACTTTGTGTCGTGGTAAAAAACAAGAATTTTTATATAAAAACTGCAACACAGCTAAATGTTCATCATGGCGCCTATGTCACTTTGGTGATGTTTATTTGATTTTATGTGGCCCGCCATATTGTCATATTGAATAATGGTGCAATCGACGAAAAGTTTTGAATTTTGTACCAGCGACCTATACATGAAAACGAATTTTTTGTATTTTTACCGCATTTAGGAGATTTTTCCTGATGTTTTGAGAGAGTGTACATATACTTGGACGGATATGAAACATCTCCTTTAGATGGCTCAAAAAGAAACCCTAGAGAACTTTAGAACGCATAAAGGGAGGCTTCCTAAAGCCTGCATTTTATCACGTTCAATAGACACCTTTTTATATGTCAAATTATACGACTGCCATCATTTTTGTATTCTTATTGAGAGAATGAGATGCAGTGAGCTTAAGTTTAGATTTAGCGTGAGATCTTCAGAATTCAGCCCAGAACTAAGACTACAGCGACAAGGCGTCGACAAATCAGGCCGTGAGTAGACGGAGGTAGTTACCCTTCTGCTTCTCGTAGCCGGCCTCGTTGAAGTAGGGCTCGTCGTTGAGGATGAGCCCCTGCAGCGAGACGATCACCTGCAGCAGCGAGCTGTCGCGGCCCCACACCTCCACGCCGCGGCCCGACCACGTGCCCAGGAGAGACACGCATACCTACCATATGTAATACTTGCATTAAATTTAGTTCATTTTATATTTGTACATTTCAAAAGTCAACCAAAAAGTATTACTTCGGAAACGGACATCGATTTGACGCCAATTTTGTTTAAAGTATGTAAGTGCGCAGAAGAGACACGTATACCTATCATACATTTCCAAAGTCGACCAAAAAGTACTTAATAAGTCGAGAAGCTCCATTTATAACTTACTGTTATAGGAAACTGTCATTAATTTGAAGCCTATATTTTAAAAATATGTTAGTTTACTTGTAAATATTAGGTCATAATATGGGTTGAACTTAAAATGTTCGCAAAAGGCCAGAAAGCGGGATATCGATCTTTGCTTAAAAACAGATTTAATGGATATGCTACACTAGGCTAATTTTATTACAACAAAATTGTGTCTCAGCGAACATTGTCATATAAAATTGGTGTAGCTATCAAGTGTTGTGTTGACATGTGTTTGTTTGTTGTTACATTTCGAGTAGTCCGAATTACACATACGGAGCTCCGCATGCTCTGTAAACTCCATATGCTCCGTAATAATAAATAAATTTTGAATGGTCCGAATAAAGCATACGGAGTTTACGGAGCATACGGACTACGGAGCTCCGTATGCGTTATTCGGAGCACTCAAAATGTAACACAAAGTGACGGTAGTTAACTGAGAACTTATCAAAGACATTTGACATATTCAGTCTTTCCGTTACCGCGGTTGCTTTAAAGTAATCGAAACGTCGTCGGTGGTATAATAATAATGTAACATCTAATTAAACGCTACTTAAATGCGGTAAATTGGTTTTATTTCAAACTATAGGATCATTCATCCTATTAGTGCGTGTGTGTGCAAATTCGTGCGAGTGTGTGCAAATTCGTGCATGTGTGTGCGAATTCGTGCGAGTGCGTGCGTACGTTACCTTGCCGTCCTCGTAGAGGTTGGGGTTGAGGCGGTCGGTGCAGTACGAGTGGTAGTGGCAGAGCGGGGGCGCGCGCGGGTATTCGCCGCCGAGTTGCACGTCGAACACGAACAGCCCGCCCTCGTACGGCGTCTTGGTGGGGCCCGCGATCATCACCGACAGCAGGTCGATGCGGTCCTCGAACGCGCGCACCCACACCTGACACAACAACACGCGTTCATAGTTTGACGACCGGCTGGCCGAGTGGTCTGCGCCCCTTGCTATACAGGCTACTTTGTCGGGTGGTCCGTATCCCGGTGGTTCGAATCCCGGTGGGAGCAAATGTTTCTGTGTGTATGATGAGTACGAGCATTTGCTCACGAGCCGTGGATGTTTATATGTTTATTTAGTATATTTCTAATGTTTATATAATAGGTTGGGGAAAAAGTTTCTTCGCATTTTTTAAGAAAATTTAAAACATGTTTTAATATAATTTATTTACATTTAACTAAAGTATGTAGGTACCATTTTGTTCGATAACTTTTTGCTATCTTGTATGTAGGGACATGATCCCATTGCTATAGAAATTTTCGGGCTTCTGATCAAAATACCACGACAAATGGTTTTGGCAGTCCTCTCGTGATGTTAACCTGACACTGCCTAGAGAATTCTGAAGGTGCAAGGTCAGGACTATACGGCGGATGCATTAACACTTCCCAGCCAAACTCTCTTAATTTTTGCTGAGTGGCTAAAGATGTGTGAGGTCTAGCGTTATCATGATGAAAAACCACACCCCTTCTGTTGATTAATTCCACCCGCTTTCTCTCAACTTCTTGCTTTATTCTCATCAGTTGTTCGCAGTAGAGTTCAGACTCGATGGTCCTGCGTGGTGGTAACAGCTCATAATGAATTTTTTTTTATACAACTAGATGACAAACAAGCTGACGGCCCACCTGGTGGTAAGCGGTTACCGCCGCCTATAGACACCTGCAATAACAAGGAAAAACACTTGATATTGCAGGTGCGTTGTCATCCTGAGGCCTAAGATGAAATGCCGTCCATGCCCAGTAATTACACTGGCTACCTTTCCCTTCAATTCGAAACACAGCGAACTGTTTCACGGCTGAAATAAGAAAGGCGGTGGTACCTACCCAGGCGACCCTACATATGGGTCTACCACCTAGTAGACCCATATGTAGGGTCGTAATAATGCCCTTCCAATCCCACCACACACACAGCATCACCTTGTTGCGAGTTAACCCGGGTTTCGCCATAGCCTGTGAAGCCTGACCGGCCTTTGACCACGACCTTTTTCGCACGTTCTTGTCGTACGTGATCCACTTTCCATTACCAGTTATCAGCTTCTTCAAAAATGGTTCGGTTTCATTAGATTCACTCATCTTGACAGTACGAAAAACAAATAAAAAACACACAGTTTCCTAATTTGAATTTGGAATTATCTTTTTTAAAATCTAAACTTTTAATGATACCAAAACCAGCCAGAAACAAATAATACAGCCAAAGAGATTTTATTACAAGTTCATACATACTATAATGCGAAAAGACTTTTCCCCAACCTAATACATACTATTATTATCATTATTTCTCCGTTATCTAGTATCCATAACACAAGCTCTTAATGATGCTTACTTTGGGCTAGATAATAGGTGAGTGTATGAATATTATTATATTTAATATTATTAGTCGACATCTAAACTATACTGTAATTTATACTTTGTAAATAGTGTCCGACAATCTGGTGAGAGTCGCGGGAAGCCGATGAATGAGGGCAGCGCAGGAACGATCAGTTTAGAGAACCTTGGGGAAGACCTATGTCCAGCATTGGGAGTCTCTTGGGTAATATGAAGATGATGATGATGAAACGGTGTTCTAATATTTAACGTTGTTGCTGTCGAGTTCCTCCAACTTAACTTTATTGTTATTATGAATGCATCATATAGACTATAATTTTAGACACTCAAGGTCTGATACTTGTGTTCATGTCTTTTTTTAAGTTGATCAATTGATGTATATGACTGTTTGTTGCTAGAATGAAAATAAAATAGAAATAAATAACCGAATAACAAAACATCGCTCCTAGTGGTCTTGAACTTGATTAAACCATTTTTTTACAAATTATAAATCGGTATAAGACACTTTTGTTTCGCTTACGAATCCATTTTTCTATGCTGGCAACCCTTTCCTCTACCCGTAAGGGACTCCTCCAATTGGTTTTTGTTTTGTTTGCCTTATTATAGGTTGCCTTATTTTGTTGGTCTTATTGCGACTAATTGTGGCATCTCTAAAAAATAGGTTGTGCTTACCCCAGGCGGTAAATCACTCTTGAGCAATTTAATCTCCCTCTTAACAGCGGAGTAGAAAGTCCTAGGCTCTGAAGGCTGTAGCATAGATAGGTGGAAGCGATGGGCGATTGGGGCCGACTCAAGCACGCAGAATCCTTCGCCGCCGCCGATGGCTTCACTTGTTCCTGGAGGCACCGCTTCGGGCTCCACTTCAGATCCTTCTGCTGTGGCTAGAGGGGCTGATTCGATGGCTGGCACTGAAAAAAATATTAATTCGGATAGTTACTTAAAAACATATTTTAGCATATTTAAAACTAAAGACTGCAATATTTTCTTTTATTATCTCTGTCGTTAAGCAACGCATGCAGCTATTTATACTATTATACTAAATTTGAGACGATTGGTAATTTTAACATGTAGGTATTGAATTTACTATGGCATCACCGCACTGTACCGGTCAAGTTTTGTCAAAGCTGTGTTAAACTTTTATATGTTATGTCAGTATTTTTATTTAGGGTGCAAATTATGAATATGGAACCCATTTAAATACGATGGCGGCTGAATTATCTTCGATGATCTTAAGGTTTTCGATGGAGCTGTTAACGAATATGTCATTCTTTATTGTAGTCCATGATGATTTCTTCAACATTGAATGAAAATATACATTTTTTTTAAAATAAATTAGCTAAGTGAGATCATTATCATCCATCACCTTATTATATAAGTCTTACTACTGGGTACAGGTCTTCCTACATGAAGAGTTGAGCCCAAAATACCGCCACACTGGTCCAATGCATGTTGGTGGGTTAAAGCGGTTGCAGTAACAAACCGCGACCAACGGCTTAACGTGCCTTCGGAAGCACGGCGGAGCTCGAGATAACAAATTTTGGTTGAAGTTTCCCAGGATCGACCATAGCGAAAGTTACATTGTTTTCGTAATCGAAACCAGAGCGCTCAACAAACCACTGGGCCACTGAGTTATTGAGTTCAGATAACTAACGACTTGTTCTTTTGTTCAATTGTTAAATTAATTTAGTTTTTATGTTTAATTCATTAACAGCAGCTCTTAAAACCTCTCCGATCGACTATGGGTTAGTATCAAATATTATATAATACTTGCTCAATTTATTGATACAGTCTCAATAATTGCCAATTTTACAATACAAAGCCTGTATCCATATATATTAGGTTGGGGAAAAAGTCTTTTCGCATTATAGGTATGTATGAACTTGTAATAAAATCTCTTTGGCTGTACTATTTGTATCTGGCTGGTTTTGGTATCATTAAAAGTTTAGATTTTAAAAAAGATAATTCCAAATTCAGATTAGGAAAATGGTTGATTTTCATTTGTTTTTCGTACTGTCAAGATGAGTGATTCTAATAAAGAAATTTGATACATTTTAAAATTTTAATACAAAAAAGGTAAAAATGCAACGCAAGCCGCGAAAAAAATTTGCGATGTTTATGGACCTAGTGCAGTGTCTGTGAGAGTAGCACAAATTTGGTTTAAGCGTTTTCAATCCGGAAATTTTGATGTCAAAGATCCACGTCGCTCTGCCCCCTTATTCTCAACTGTCGGATCAGGGATTCGATTCGAAAAGTCACATGCCGTCTCGCTTTGACGCCGCGCGATAAAAAGTGACAGGTATAGAGTTTCCGAAAGTCGAATTCTTTCCGACAGTTGAGAATAAGGGGGCTGGTCGCCCTATTACGGATAAAATTGATGCCATTTTTGAAAAACTGGAGCAAGATCGGCATAGCAGTAGTTACGACGTAGCTGAAGAACTGGGAATTGACCACAAAACAGTTTTGGCGCATTTAAAAAAAAATGGGTACACAAAAAAGCTCGATATTTGGGTACCCCACGAGCTCACTGAAAGAAACCTAATAAACCGTGTACTCATTTGTGATTCTTTATTACGACGCAATGAAACCGAACCATTTTTGAAGAAGCTGATAACTGGTGATGAAAAGTGGATCACGTACGACAAGAACGTGCGAAAAAGGTCTTTAACAATACCTAGTAGGTACTGTAATGTTCATTTGTAACAAGTAAATCACACGTTAATTTTCTTGTCTGTCTAACATCCAAAGATATCGTATGAAGTACAGGATTGATAATGTTATTTATCTCTAAGTAGAGAAGTAGTAAGAGTAGTTCTTGTTGAAGACTTCGTTAAGAAAATCATTAAATGGTAATAATAAATGATCGTGGTCAAAGGCCGGTCAGGCTTCACAGACTGTGGCGAAACCCGGGTTAACTCGCAACAAGGTGATGCTGTGTGTGTGGTGGGATTGGAAGGGCATTATTCATTATAAGCTGTTACCACCAGGCAGGACCATCGATTCTGAACTCTACTGCGAACAACTGATGAGATTAAAGCAAGAAGTTGAGAGAAAGCGGCCGGAATTAATCAATAGAAGGGCTTACTTAAGCTAGACCTTACACATCTTTAGCCACTCAACAAAAATTAATAGAGTTTGGCTGGGAGGTGTTAATGCATCCGCCGTATAGTCCTGACCTTGCACCTTCAGAATTCTGAAGAGAGCGAAACAGGTGTTTCGCTCTCTTCAGAATTCTCTAGGCAGTGTCAGGTTAACATTACGAGAGGACTGCCAAAACCACTTCTCGCGGTATTTTGATCAGAAGCCCCAATATTTCTATAGCAATGGGATCATGTCTATACCTACAAGATGGCAAAAAGTTATCGAACAAAATGGTACCTACATACTTTAGTTAAATGTAAATAAACTGTATTAAAAAATGTTTTGATTTTTCTTAAAAAATGCGAAAAAACTTTTTCCCCAACCTATTATTTAAAACAAGAGAGGCCGCCATCAGAGGAAAGAAACCCTCAGGACATAGACACATATACCAATGAATGTAATAATAGGTTAAGATTAATAGACTTTCCGGACGAACTTAGTCATTGTTGCGACAAAATGTGTTTTGATCCCAAACATAAATACGTAATTGATAAATTGTATGATGATTTGGTTAGTGCCTTGAGTCAGGCGGCAATGGTGGGTCGTAAAAGAAAGGCGCGTTTAAAGAAGACCGTAGTAGGCTGGAATAAATATGTAGCAGAGGCACACAGGGAGGCTCGTCTAAAGTTCTGTCTCTGGGTTTGGTATGACAAACCTAATTCGGGTAGTATTCATACTGAAATGTGTGAGGCTAGGCGAATTTTTAAATCGAGGCTGAAATGGTGTCAAAACCACGAACAACAAATAATATTGGACATACTTGCATCACATCATTCAAAAAACGATTTTCGTTCTTTTTGGAAGCACACAAATAGGTTACAGTGCAGGCCGGGCCTCCCCGTGAGCATTGAGGGGGAAACCGATTCTGAAAAAGTAGCTGATCTGTTCAAGGATCATTTTGTTGTGAAACCGCTTTTGGGTCCGTCTGGCTCGGTGCTAGATACTGGAGTCGACTTAAAAAAGGAAACTATATTCTCTATTGAAGAAATTGCACAGACAATACAATCTATGTCTAGGGGGAAGTCCCCTGGCCACGATGGACTCAGTATAGAGTATTTGAGGTATGCTGGCCCACATTTACCTAGGGTACTGTATATGCTGTACAATTTTTGTTTGAGCCATAGTTACTTGCCTAGTAAAATGATTCATACAGTGGTAGTTCCTATCATAAAAAATAAAACGGGAGATCTCTCTGATAAGAGTAACTATAGGCCTATATCGTTAGCGACAGTGGTATCTAAGGTGTTTGATGGCATGCTTAATTCACAGCTAAATAAATATATTAAACATCACGATAACCAATTTGGGTTCAGACCGGGGCTGTCGACAGAGACGGCTGTCCTGTGTGTTAAGCAGGCTGTCTTATACTATAAAGAACGTAAAACACCAGTTGTAGCGTGTTTTCTCGACCTTTCTAGGGCGTTTGACCTGGTTTCGTATGACCTATTATGGCTTAAACTTGAAAAGACCGGAATAAAAAAAGAACTCCTTAATATATTCAAATATTGGTACAGAAACCAGATCAATAATGTACGATGGGACGGCGCCTTGTCTCAACCATACGGGTTGGAGTGCGGGGTGAGGCAGGGAGGGTTAAGTTCGCCAACACTCTTCAACCTATATGTGAATGAGCTGATAGGTGAGCTCAGCGGCGCTAGGTATGGTTGTCACATAGACGGTATTAGTGTTAATAACATTAGTTATGCTGACGACATGGTTTTGCTAAGTGCATCTGTATGTGGCTTAAGACGGCTCGTAGCTATATGTGAAAAATACGCTAAATGTCACGGATTAGTTTACAATGTACAGAAGAGCCAAATTATGGTTTTTGGGGCTGGGTGCAAGCGTCCTGATACAATCCCAACAATAGTTTTGAATGGAAGCGCGTTGCTAAGGGTGCGTAAATTCAAATACTTAGGACACCCACACCCACATATATTGACTCCCGACCTCAAAGACGACGAAGATATTGAAAGGGAACGAAGGGCGTTGTCAGTGAGGGCAAACATGTTGGCTCGCAGGTTTGCACGTTGCTCTAACAATGTAAAGATTACTCTCTTCAGAGCTTAATGCACAAACTTTTATACATGTAGCATGTGGGCCAAATTTACTCGTGTGTCTTACAACGCCCTCCGAGTTCAATATAATAACGCTTTCAGGATACTGTTGGGAGTGCCCCGTTTTTGTAGTGCATCGGGAATGTTTGCGGAAGCGCGGGTCGACTGCTTCTATGCGACTATGCGGAAGAGGTGTGCTTCCCTGGTGAGCAGAGTGCGGGGCGGCACCAACAGTATCTTGTAAATGATTGCAAGCAGGCTGGACTGCTGTTACGTTAATTATTGTTGCACGACATCTGCCGGGGTGGTGCAGAAATAATTCGCGTACAAAATAATAATTTAAATGTCCTAAATAAACCTAAATTAAATGTCCTAGTTGATAATTACTTACTAACATAGAATAAGTGATATTGTTACTAACTAAATGAGTTGTGTTACTTGAAATAAAGATTATTATTATTATTATTATATTATTATCTTGGATTCCAATATAAATGCCATATTAGTAATTAGTAACTACCTAACTTCATTTTACGCTTCTGAGCCAAAATGGATTGGTTTGATTGGTTTCAAATTAGGTCTGCCTACTCGGCTTCTAGGCGTTATTATTTTAACACAAGGGGTTAGTGTACGCCCCTAGATGAATATTCCAACTCACAGTTAGCGTCAGACTTGCTAACGGTGGTCGTGGTGACGTCTTTCAACTCACCAGTCTGGCCATCTCCTTTATCATCTTCGTCTCCCATTGTTACTACCAGCGCTCCGTATTGTCTGTAAATATAGTCATTATATAGAATTCATGTTGATCAGTGAAAATACAGTCACCAAACGCTAGTATTAGTTCGATCAATTGCTTAAACTTAATGTTGACTTGCTGTAATGTCTTTTTTGATTTAATAATTCAACAAAACAAATTCATTCAATGTACGTTTCAAGTTTGTTTTCTTACATTATTACATATAATTCGACAACGTGAACAAATAAAGATTATGATAGGAAATACATTTAATAGACAGTACTAATGGGATAAAACATACCATTATATAACATTTAATATATATTCCTCGATGCAAGCATGCACGCAAGCAAGAAATTGCAATAGTAACCTTTAATTTCGAGTTGAATTGCAACGAAATGCGCTTTATTTAGTGGGCAATGTCAATACGAGTATTTAATCATGCTTTAATAACAGAGAATGATACAGCCCTTGTTAACTTTGAATGTTAATTTACATGATCAATTGCAAAATCTTGCAACACACATAACAAGTCAAAGTATTAATAATTTATTTGTACAGGGTGTAGGGTACACAAAAAGAGGCACGCAAACTTACATTAAACAAATTATACCAGAGACTATGCGCAATCTAATTACTTGTACACAAGTTTTACGGAATTCGACGGGAATAGAGAAATTAGGTTACCACTTTTTACGGAATTAAATGCTAATTGTAAATAAAATAAAAGGAAAAATATAACAAAATTAACAATGAAAATTAAATATTCGACGTACACTGTGGGTGGTGAGATGATTAAGTATATTTCTAATGCGCGCATAATGTATAAAGTAGAAAACTTTCGCACATTATTAACAATGTGTGAATGTTTGTATGTAACGCAGACGATGGTACAAAAAAAGTATATTTGGGTTATATGAATTCAAAATTTAACGTTCAGGTTATTGTCAAAAAAATAATGTTTAGCAACCGTCACACGTACAGTTTGAAACGCTGGAAAAAGCCTGTCACTTTCCTGGTAATATGATACTGATATCGGTCACCTCACCCGCACCATGCTACAACGCAAATAATGTTACTATATTGCTTTTTTTATACAACTAGATGACAAACAAGCTGTCGGCCCACCTGGTGGTAAGCGGTTACCGCCGCCTATAGACACCTGCAATAACAAGGAAAAGCACTTGATATTGCAGGTGCGTTGTCATCCTGAGGCCTAAGATGAAATGCCGTCCATACCCAGTAATTACACTTGCGTTTTGTAGCACGGTGTGGATAATTGAATACACGCAAAGTTCGGAGTATAGGTAGGCTAGAATCATGGATTTGACCGCGCACTGTGGTCACATTATAAACCTGATTAGCAAGACAGTTTGATCCACAGTCGGAACTGCGCGGATCTGCCCTTCGATTTGGTCGCTTTCCCACATGCGCAATCCGAACTTCACGTGTGACGGCAGCTATTGCCACAGTGTAGTCCATACGATAAAAATAAATTAACTACTGCGTGTTTTCAAGAAAATTCTATTTGTTTAATATAAGTGTTGCGAGAGTTTTCGCTTGAGATGTGTTGATTTACTAAATATAGAGATAGGGGTACAATTACATTCAAAAAGACAGAAGTTAGGTACCCCTTGTAACTAAATAGGTACAAATATTTACAAGAATGCAAGAGAAAAGCTACATAGAACAATCACAATATAAACCCAAGATACGTTGAGGGTTGCGAAAAGGGGAACTCCTCATAAGAAGTGTGGTCTTAATCACATATCGGTCACATGTAATGAACGGGGTGCTATGATGCAAAACCAATAAGACAATAAAGAAAATAATCAGGAATTCCATATACATACCAGAAATTATATTGAAATTAGTATATTTTTTGGGTAGTTGAGCAAAGAAGTAATATTACAAAGAAGTGTTATATTAATATAGGTCGAATTGCATGGTTACTGAGGTTTTCATTATTTGATTCGACAGTAATCAAATAATATCATTAAAACCTGGCCCACATTATTAGGGCGATAAATAAATAAACTTTATTTAAAATATTATTTTACTGATGTTCATGCAACTGGTATTAATGGGTAGATATAATTTATATTGTCTTATAGTAAATATATGCAATTCCTTTTAAAACATATAAAAATCAGGAAACAGGGACAAAAGCAAATTAAAATTGAGGCTCACACTGAAAAGTGGTAGGGTAACTTCTCTTCTGGCCCGTTTTGCTTTTTCATTAAGCTGTTTAGGAATTCGGCCAGCTCTTGCGGCCTTCTCCTGCGAACACAAACAACTTTTAGTTCTTATTGTTTGATTTTGCTTTGTAAACAGATTACCCTATGGTATTACTAAAATTATAAAAAAAAAAGATATATAATTTACACATGTTAAAAATGTCATAAATGAAATCGACATTGTAATATATTTAAGTATAAAAAGTCATACTAGATAAAAATAACTAAGTAAAGAAATGAAAATAAATACCCTTTATTGTTATTGTCTTTTGTTAAAAAAAACAACATGTTATCAGTAGGGATTTTTCGCAGAACAAAAACTTTTTCGTTATAATGGATTATTTACTTAAACAATTTTATTCGTCCTTTTTAACGTATATATTTAAAAGACAACTCCGTAGCAGCGCAATGAACAGCGAAAGCAGAAAAAGCCCAAACGGGGTTTGTACATACCGGCTGATCTCTGCGTGGGCCTTGACCAACTGCGAGTGAATCAAGGAGCACAGCTTGTAGCACACGTTGCGGGTCGTGCCGTCCACGTCTGACGGCTCGGAGGACGCTAAACATACACCCCGTAATTATCTCATATTTTCATAAAATAAGATAAAGTATTATAAGACTTCAAGTGGATCCCGTGGGTGAGAATTATTTATTTAATAAATAAAAACTACTCTTACAATAGAAGCAAAAAAATAAATACAGATAATATATTAAAGAGAAAAATATTGGACATACGATTTTCACCAATTGGTGTGTTTTCTTGAGGCACACTAGTGTTTGATCCCGAAGCTTGTACAGGCTCAATGTTCAAGTGAAGTTGTTTCTTGGGAGTGCTGCCTTCAACCTACGGAATTTTAATTTCATGTTAATAATTTAATCTATTTGCAAATTATGTTGGTAGTAATATTATTTAATTTTAAAACCACCGCTTTCTTATTTCAGCCGTCAAATAGTTCGCTGTGTTTCGTTCGGATTGAAAGGAGAGGTAGCCAGTGTAATTACTGAGCATGGACGGCATTCCGTCTTAGGGCAGGAAGACAACGCACCTGCAATATCAAGTGATTTTTCCTTGTTATTGCCGGTGTCTTACCACCAGGTGGGCCGTCAGCCTGTTTGTCATCTAGTTGTATAAAAATAAAATAAAATAATATGTTCACCCAATTTATTAGGAAAGTGCTTAGCCAAAAACTAAAATATATATACCGGTTTTTTATACAAATTTTATCAATAACAAGTTTGATGAACCCCACAAGAGTATGATGACGAAACTTAAATTCAAACATCTCGGAACGTCTACTTCTATGAAAAGAATTAAAAGGTTGAATGAAAGAGAAAAAAAATGTTTGCCTGAGTGAATTGTTTTAATTTACACAAACATTTCATTGTTCTGGAGGTAAAGAACGGAACGTAAATAAATAACGGTCAACTCTTATGCGCTAGCTTTAAGGTTCAAAACGACAACTTTCCAAAGCGATAACTCACAAAATTTCCAATTTCCCAAAAATTACTATTTTCTAGATAAAAAAAAACCGCCCAGATGGTGGTGGTGATAATCATCCGTGGTTTAGATTAGAAAGGTAAGATTAATACAACTAGATGACAAACAAGCTGACGGCCCACCTGATGGTAAGCGGTTACCGCCGCCTATAGACACCCGTAATAACAAGGAAAAATTACTTGATATTGCAATTTTATTGCTTTTTAACCTATTCCCTGTCCCATGAATCATATATCATAACATTTGTTATTCTGTTATGTCTACTTTGCAGACAAGAATCCTGTTAACATGTATGTATAAATCATAGCATTAACATTGAATTATTATCGACTCTTTTGGTCGTCACCGTCAAAATAGTACTTATATTAATCGGGTTTTATGTGAATTGGCCTGAATGCCAGTACGGTTACCTCCATGGGCTCGACGGTGAGGTTAGCGGAGATGAGCGCCTGCCCCGAGCGGTTGAGGTCCTCGTCGACGAACATGACCTCGAGCGAGGTCGATTCAGCGGGTGGATCGCTGGCCGCGAACAGCCGAGCCAACTGTTCGTGGACGCGACGCTCGCCCGCCCGAGGAGTAGTCGCGCCGCGTTCACGGACACGTTCTAGTAGACCCTGTAAATGTTTCGCGTGTTTTTACAATATGTGTTTTTACAGTATGTATGTGATTTAAGGTGTATCCATCGTTTGAACGCATACTGAGTGGCATGGAATAATTATATTTATTCTACTTTCTTTAGTATTTTGGCTGCCAAACCATACCAAATATAGGTTCTATACGCCTCAAAGTAGCCTTGGTTAGAAAAATAATTTGCTTCGGAACTATCATCCATGAAGTGAAACTATAATTGGCAAAGTATATGTAGTATGTATAAAATCTAAGTGCCTAGAGTGAAATATAAAATCTAATATAACAGAAGCAATAGTAGTTAGTTTAATATACGACAAAGGTAGCAAATAAGTGTACGGCTCGCCTGATTGTAAGCGGTAGTCATAGCCTAGAGACACCCGCAGGCCATTTTAATTTGTAAAGCCGTGTATCTCCAAAAACCGATAAAAACATTGACAACACAGTTCTACTTATTTTTAATAATGAACTCTCTATCATAAATTAATTTTACTCCATATGGTGTTGCGATGTATGCCAAAAATTATTAAAGTAAATTATATTTAAGATAAAATATTGTGTATTTAAATTCTTACCAAGAAATGGTCTTCGTGGAAGAAAGAGGTACCCATCAAACGATCCAAAAAACGACAATCTTTATACAAGTTGAGCAATTTCCGCATAATCTAGAAATAATAATAAAAAATACATTAAAATAAATCATAAATGAATTTAGTTTTATTGTATTTATGAACAAGAGATGTTTCAAAAACGTATGGAGACCGAGCCAGGTCTATTTACAGTATACTGAAAAAATAAAATAGGAAAAGAGTGTTCAATTGTCCATTTTCTTTTCATTTGCTTTGTTGCGTGTTACAAGACAAGAATTTTAATAGAAAAAAAACTGCAACACAGTCAAATAATCATCATGGCGCCATGTCACTTTGGCGACGTTTATTCTCTATGTCCCTACACATAGAGAATTCACGGCAAAGGGATAAAGCCATATCTTAAGATTTTCTTTCATTCTGAAAGTATTACATTGAAATGCTGGCGACACATTTCAATGCATCTTAGGAGAGTTTAGCGACAAATATATGATCACAGTCTTCATGATACAACTTTGATGAGGTGGATAACCACGATACAATTTTCAACATCTTTCACACCAAATTCACTTTTATTAGTTTGATTTTCACGCACGTCAACACAAGCACTTGCTTCACAAAACTACAAAAATCTTATAACACAAAATTAGCACAATTACAAATCAAATCGCGGCAAAGACTGAGTTTTCGCAATCGAAACTGGAGCGCCCAAGCCACTACGCCACCGAGCTCCATAAGGGGGTTTACGCGGCACGGTTTCCCATACAAACTTCCAAGTCGAAAATATTGGAAACTAACAAACCGAATCTAATAAGACTTTACATGCATAAAGTCAGGCTAGTCTAATTAGTTGTCTAATTAGTCTGACAACTAATAACACTAGGCTGACTTGCTTATGCATGTAAAGTCTTATTAGATTCAGTTTGTTCGTTTCCAATATTTCCACTTGAAAGTTTGTATGAAAAGCCGTGCAGTGTAAACCGATTAGCAATGTATGAAAGCTGACCTCTTGGCTCTGCAGCGTGGGATGTTTGGCGAACATCTCCTCGAGCCGCCTCATGGCGACGCGGCCCCGCTCGATGTGCGCGGCCACCCGAGGCTCAAGCAGCCGCGGCACCGCCCCGCCAACCTCCGCCACCACCACCGCTCCGGCTCCCACGCCCACTATGGGCGGCGGCTCGTGGCCCTGCTGGTTCACGAACACCAGAACCGAACTGTCTGGAAGGAGACGTTGGAAGATGGCACTTTCAAACTCCCATTTGTAAATTTTAAATCACATTCTATGTAAAATTAGCTGACCCGGCAAACGTTGTTTTGCCATATAAATTATTTCTAGGGAAATTCTAGTGTAGAAAAAAATAACTGACTTATTGTAAGTGTGTAAGGATGTGGTATATCAGTGAAAGAGGCATGGAACGCTGTGAATTACTAAAATGACTATTAAAATATAGGGGTTGGTGGTAGAAGGGTGAAAATTTAGGGTTTGTATGTATTCTTTAATGCAACATTGTAAAAAAAAAAAAAAAATGTTAGGGGTGAACAGCCCTTATCACTTCAACAAAATCGGTCAAGCCGTTTCGGAAGAGTATGATAACTAAATTTGTGACACGAGAATTTTATATATTAGATATTTTAAACTAAGACATACAATACAAGATTTAAGCGATAGCAAATTAGTATTAATATGTGGGTGTGTGTGTGTGAGCTGTAATAGCGCGAAATAGACAACAGTTCAGTGTCATATTCGCTTTGCTCGGGTCACTCACTAGCGAATCACCGGTTTCAACTGTGACCTAGAGTAGATTGTAGTTGATTAATGATATAGTGATAGTAGCATAGCATTTAAATATGTTATATGTATGATGTAATAAGCATGCAAATATATACGAAAGACATAATTATAATGTGATGCTGCACTGCATATATGTATATTGTATATATGCATGGTCACGAATGTGATATAAAAGTAAGTTATGTTATTGTTACCATTGCTGAAATATTTGGAGGATATTGCATTGGATATAACTAGAGTAAGGGCGAGAACTACTGCCGACAAACTGCTACCAAATTTGGCAGAATTGGGATTGGGAATGGGAATTTGATATATGAACTGTGCGTTTTTTGGTAACAAATAAATTATATATATATATCATAGTGGTTAAATAAAGATAGGTATGCGGGCGCCGGGTGAACAGACGTTGTCCTCACCTTGCGACGCCGCCATCGGCGGGGAGTGCGGCGTGTGGGGCGCGGCGTCGGGCGTGCGCGGCGTGGCGTCGTGCGCCGAGCTCTGAGTCTCCCACGAGTCCTCCGACCCGGACCCTTCCGAGCCCCACAGCTCCCCGTCCTCCGAATCGTACTCCCCGACCTAATACACCACGTACAACTTGAGTATCTTACGTAAATACGTAACCAAAAAGGGAATTTGCTTAAAATGAAGGCTGAGCTGAAAAGCAAAGGACATAGTAAAAGTTTCCATGGGATTTGGGCTAGCTAATGAACACCATTTTTTCGACCAGTCATTTTTCTAAGAATCCATCTTACCAAATCATTTCCATAAATCTTGACTGATAGAAGCGGGAAACATCACAGAGGTCACCATTTTGAAGGAAACAAAATATCAATGTCATAATTCAATTTTGTTTTTTACGACTTTACGATGTATACTGTCGTTTTCTTTCTTCACAACATTTTCAGTTAAAAACAAGAAATGTCAATTTTAATAACTGTCAATATGACATTAAAGTCAACTTTTTAACAGCTTTATAGTGGCTATGGTACTTTTGGGCACTTTTATAATTTCTTTGTTGCTATTTTATACAATAACTATTTTATTTCGTTATTTTTTTGCAATAAAATAAAAGAGTTTTGTGTTATTTAATGGAAACCGCGTTATTCAGTACATTATTGTCTACAATCTGAAATGGTGATCAGGAGCTGGCCCAAAACTTTAGCATCTCGTGTCTAAATATATTCTGAAAAAAAGGGAACTACTGAGAAGTGGTCGCGGGTTCTGTCCCCGCCTCAGGAAATGGTTTTTTTCTACCTTAGATATTTTTGTAAGTATCCTTCAACACTGTTGATTATAATGTTAAAAATAAAATTAAGAATGAGTACTCTATTGAAAACCACTAAACATCATGTTAGTTAAATAATTGATTAGCAATTTTTGTTGTAATTTACTTTATTATTATTTAAAATTTATTTACCCACTATTAGCCTTAGTGCCTGAGTACTACCTACAGATAAATAGAAATTATTTATTTTGCACATTTAAATGAAAATTACAGAGATATAACAAATACAATATGGCAAAAAGGCGGCCCTATTGCTTATTTCTACGTTATAAATAAAATAATTAAATATATAAAGGATTACCTTATAGAGATCCTGCGGCCAACACATGCTGGTATGTCCATCTACCCACCACACTTTAACACGACCAGTTGGGAAGTTGTCGATCACCTGTAAATAATTGATGTAATTTATAGTTAAAATAAACGGTTCATTTGAGTCCATCCATTTGTAGGGGAGGCTTTAGTTCAGCAGTGGACATCATAGGCTGGTATGATGATGATATTTAAAAAATTGGAGTATCAATATAATCATCTCTTTAGATGTTTTTTTTTTCCATTGTTACCATATCTTTCAGTTAACATAGGCAATTTCACAGTCGACGCAATCATATAAATATCCCTGTGATGGAATCGGTGTGAGCTCATTAATTTCTTACTTAAATTGTAATTTACATTTTTAACTATTCTCAGATGCCTTCAAAAGTAGCGAGCTTGAATACTGTAAACAGATTGGTTAGTTTAAATTAAATACAGTAAAGCGATTCTGGAAATGATCTTGCAGCTTAATTGATGTAATATACTATTCGAATTTTTACTTGAGAATAGTTTCTTCGTCACTTTTGGTTGTAACTCCATCAGAAACGATTATTTTTAAACAGGGGCTAGCAAACAATTACTTCTGGTTATAACAAAAAAAGTGAAGTAAATTCAAATTACCTGTCCAGCAGTGCAGTTAGCATCTTCTCCAGTGAAGTTGGCGACGCGGATGACGACCGTCCCCGGCCGGTACTGGAAGTCTGGGTGGTCTTTCAGGTCGTATACGCTCATCTCACTCTCGTATAACATTTGTGGACTGCAGAAACAAAGGCTATATTAAACGGAAGTTCGACTGTTACATACAAGGCTTAATAATAATTATTTGTCTATTTCTCTTTTTTAAGGACAAGCAACAAGATGAATTTTTTCAATCAATTTCTATTCTTTCAAGCAAGGGTTACATTTTAGTATCTGAAAAGTAATTGTGAGAAACTGGTCACTATCCAAAGCTGCCACTGCTTTGTAAACCTGATGGAAATCTGGTCCACAGTCCTAAATAGAAAACTGATCTTTTGGTTCTCTTTGCCTCGACATCGACTTTTAGGCGCCTCCGTTTTAGAGATATATTATACGTTTTTTGTGGGCCTCTATATAAAAAACTTCAAATAGCTATATAGCAAGGTACTGAAAAGCATTATATCGGATCTGGCTGTGGGGTTTTTTTTAAAAGACACTAGCTTAGCTAAGTAAAGGAAATAAATATATAAATGTTGCCTTACACTGGCTCGTCGGCGCTGGTATAGGTGCGGTACCAGTGCACGATGGCTGTTCTGCCGTGATGGTCCACTCGTTGAACAACGCCGTACTCTCTGTGTTTCAACTGGGTAAAGACAACAACGAATAAACTTTATTCAACGGCAATTTTTTTTGTCAATACTGACGCCACCGCGAAATGCTAGAAATTATAAAGAGAAACAGACTTTTTCCTATTAAATATCCTTTTTCCTATATGATATTTCTAGCTCGTCGTGGCGGCAAACTAGATAGAATTCAAGTTTTATGAAATAAAATTATATTTTATCGGCTTGATAATACGTTCGGCAGCCAATCATAATTGATTATAAGGAATTAATATTTAATAGCACAATTTAAAACTAACCTGTTGATTTTCTTCGACATTGGCTGCACCACTGACAACAAAATCTCCAGGGAAACATTCTTGGCCATCCAAATGGTGGATTGGGTAAAGCTGTGTTGATGGAATGCCCATTTCTATTGTGCCGTCCTAGAAACAATCATATTTTTTTAGAAGAGTGGGTCGCCAATTAGTGAACCATAGATAAGGCCTAATGTGTGGAGCTCGGTGGCAAAATGATTTGAGGGCACTGGTTTCGATCACAAAAACAAAGCAACTTTCGCCATGGTCGGTCCCTGGATGGGTCAGTGAAATTTATAATCTTGAGCTCCTCCGTGCTTCGGAAGGCACGTTAAACCGTTCGTCCCGGTTGTTCTTGCAACCGCTTTAACCCACCAACCCGCATTGACCCAGCGTGGTGGTGTTAGGGCCCAAACTCTTCATGTGTTTCTCCCATGTAGGAAGGCTTGTGCCCAGCAGATAGGCTGGTGACGATGAGATAAGGCCCGCCTACTCGCTGGTCAGTTTCAAATTAAATTGTGTTGAAGTTGGATAGGTATCAGGTATTGTTAGTATCTAAACTATCCAAGACTGCTTCAGCTGTTTGTGGTCTTTAAGGATGGAGACCTGGTGACCTGTAATACAGGTTTATAACCTACCACAGGCACCAGCAACCCACATTCCAATCTGGGCATGTTTGTTTCTAGCTTTTTTATGTGTTGAAATCATGTAATTTTAAAAATATGTACTCATTTGGTATGTGGTGCGAAATAAACGATTATTATTATTATTAACATTGGTCGAGTGTACCTGCCAGACGACGTTGGCACGGGAGGTGGTGTGCAGCGTCTCGACGACGATCCGGTCGCCGGCGCGCGGCGGCGGCGCGGGCGGCGCGCGGCGCACCGTCCGCTTGAGCCGCTTGCCGCGCAGCAAGCGCACGGCCAGCTGCGGCGACCGCTTGCCGCGCTGCGACGCCGCCGACGAGCACCGCGAGGACCACGTCGCGCCACTGCTCAAATATCACATTCCCTACTAAGTTAACGGCGTTCACGTCGCGCGGCTCTTCATGCAAACTGTCCAGTCGAAAATATTGAAAACGAATAAACCGATTCTAACAAAACTTGCCTTGCATAAGGCCAGGCTATTTTTCGAAAAGTCGAACAAAAAAGTAATTGCTGGCGATTATTATTTAATATGAAAAGTTATGCACCACTAATTTGTAATTTATACAAGAAAAAAATTAGGGCCCTTAGGATGGGTTACTAATTATGTTTACGAAGTCAAAAGTATAAAAAAACGAAATCCTTATCCCAAAATTATCCACATAAACGTGCAATAATTGGTAAAATCATAATTGAATCTATGAGTATCACGCGCCTCTGTATAGTACGCGAAGCGCACAACCCCTTTTGATCGAGCTACCTTAAACGCAAGATGCCAATTAAGGCGTTATACCTAAGGATTTGCCTAAAAATCTGTTTGCTCTACATGAGAAATGCCTATGAAGCAGCATGCCTGAAATGTGAAATTGACTAAGAAGCAAAACTAATTGCAGGCCAAGAGTTACCCCGTTAAGGTTAAAAAAAAAATTGAAGCGCGACAGTTTTGATTGAAACATCAGTGAAGTGAACGTAGGTACTTCTCTCGTGAAAAAGAACTTTGATTAAACGTCTGTGCAATGGAGGTGGTAATTTTGAAGAACATATAAAACACTTATTCTTTTATTTTAGTTTAACATTATTATAAATGTTTAAAAAATATATTTAGTTAGAAAAATATTTAAACTTGAAAATTTTTACGTTCTGAGGCGGAGATCGAACCCGCAACCTTTAACCATCTGAGCTACACAGGACTTGGAACAGCCCTGTGAAACTACTCTATTTCACAGGGTTGTTCCAAGTGCTGTTGTTTTGTGTAAGTTTTGTGAAGCCAGTCCAAGTTGTTTTGTGTAGGCAGTGGTTGTAACCACTGGCTACACAAAATGCAACTCTCCCCAACACAACTTTGTCGAGGATGTGGTGAATGCCAGGAACCATTGACGCATCTCTTGTGTCATTGTGATGTCCTGGCTAGAACCAGAATGAGTCTTCTGGAAGTGGCATATCCAAAGCCGTAAGACTACAAAAAGCTCTTTCTCTATTCATTCTGGACACAGGAAGAGTAAACGCAGGAGAGGCACTAAAGATCCTAATGGGTCGAAGTGTACTGTGACTTAGTCATGGCCTCACAGTAAGATAATATAAGATTATGTATTATCAAAAAAATAGTATTGTATGAACTTTTAAAAAACTGTCGAATAATTGAAATATACATAAATTGTTCAAAGAACGTTTTTAGGGGTTTCCTCCACTTCATCGGAATATAGTTATTATATTTAGGGATATTTTCTAAGAATACTGATGTCCTACTTGTCCTGCGTGGAGACAATATACACACAATACTACTTTTATCGCTCACCTGTCAGTGTCACTACCGTCGCTGCTAGTGTTCTCCCAGTTATCGGAGTCATCGTCATTGAGGCCTACTTCTGACTTGCTGTCACCATTCAGGAGCGAGCTGTCCTCGCGGGTTGGCTCAGGGCTGTTGGAGTTATTATAAAAAGACCTGTCTGACTTTATTTATCCAGCGAAATTTAAATTATTCGTTGTATAAATATAGGTGACTTTTACTAGTGGGCGTGGATGGCCAAATCCGAAACAATGAGAAATAGCGAAAATTAATATTTTCTCAACACACCCGCGGCGCACTCCTCTTTACAAAATTATGTGCTTATTTCAAATTTTTATTATATCTTCGCAGTTAAAGGCCTCTGGGGGTATGTAGAAACGAAATCTACAAAGACACGTATAATACAATTGTTGACTTGAAACGATCTTCGAAAAATATTCTAAACAGAATCAATAATATTGCAATGCTGAAAGCATGAAATGCTAGTATTGAAAACAATGGCCATAACTTTAAATATTTATTTTTATTTTTATTTATTTAAGACATATTATAACAGGATACAGTCAATACTATACAAAAAACACTTAAACATACTTATGTGCTAGACTGCAGCCCAAAAACATGTATCACTTGCTAGACTGGTGTTATAAAATTTTACATATCAACCGGAATCTATATAAGAACTATGAGTATTGATAATTATAGTGAGTGTCTTTAACTATTACAATACTACTATAGCTTTGATAAATTACATAAGGAGAGAACAGGAGAGCAAAATATCTAAGTCATTATTCAGGGATAAATCGTTGTAAGGGCGGCACATACGAACTAAGGGGTTGAAGAAAGAAGTGTTATTACGAAAAACTTCAAGTTGGAACAATTTGGTTTTAAGAGATCGGTAGAAGGTATTAAAGTTAGGGGATGAAAAGAGGGCGGGGGAATCTGTTTTAGAATGTAGAATCTTATGAAGCTGAACCAGATCATTACGCTTACGTCTTATCTCAAGTGAAACCAAACCAAATTTATCGAGTCTCTCTGTGTAAAGGATAATTTACGATGAAGACCCTGACGAAATGAGAGCGTCCTGAAAAATTTTTTTTGGATGCTTTCAGCACGATTTGAGTGTACGGCGTACATAGGAGACCAGTTGACTGCACCAAATTCCAGAATACTTCTGACTAAAGTAGAGTACAAGTATATTACACTATGTGCTTTTTAAATTGTTTTGTGTTACGAAGAACAAACCCCAAGAGTCAAGCACCCTTATTATAGACATAGTCGTAATGCTCGCGGAAAGTCAATTTTTCATCAAACACGATATCCAAATCTTTGGCTTGGCTCTGACGATTAAGTGTTTCGCCGTTTAAGATAAAGTTGTAAGTCAACTTATTAACTTTCCTCGTGAAGGTCAGAACAAAACATTTATTGACGTTGAAGAATATATGGTTTTCGGTACACCATTTGAAAATTATGTCAAGATCCCGTTGAAGATTTTCAGCCTCAATTAGATTTCTGATCGTCAAAAAGACTTTTAAATCGTCAGTATACAGTAAACAGGGACAATTTAACCGATCAACGAGGTCATTGATGAAGATAACAAATAATAAAGGACCCAGGTGGGATCCCTGAGGTACTCCAGATGTATCAGTAATAGGTTCAGATAATTCCCCTATCAGAGCAACAAGTTTACTTCTCCGCAATAAGTGCGATTCGATCCATCGCTACAAGGATCCATTTATGCCTAAGTTGTATAGTTTTCGCCATAATAGGTGACAATTAACCTTGTCGAAAGCTTTCGAAAAGTCCGTGTAGATTGAATCGACTTGAATGTTTTTTGCAGACGCTGCACACAGATAATTTTTGTATTCGAATAGATTGGTTATAGTGGACCTATTTCTAACAAATCCGTGTTGATTTACAGGTATTAAAGGTTTGAAATGAAAGAACATAGCGTCGTAGACTATGGACTCAAACAACTTAGCACAGCACGACAGAATACTTATAGTTCTGTAATTCTCACAAAGAGTTTTATCTCCGATTTTGAAGATTGGGACAATTAACCGGTTTTTTTTTCAAAATCACCTGGTTTGATTCCTTTCTAGGAATATTGATTTTTAAAAAATGCAATGATGCAGTTTTAGTTTTCATAAAAATCGGGCCCGAGACTCCTATAAGTACTTTTCGCTATTCCTCATAGTTTCGGACTTGGCCATCCACGCCCACTTGAAAAATTCATCTGTATATCTGATGCTGGTAATCGAGTACAGGTAAACTAAGTTGTAAGATGTACTTCATATTTTAAGACCTTATGTACAATTATTTGGTAATAAACGAATTGAATTGATACATTTTGTATTTACCTGATTCCTGAGTCGTTTTTTTCTTCAGTAACAGTGTCTTCTTGACTACTGGCCATGGGAAGCGACATGTCTCCACTGGGCTCTATCTTGATACTGGGGCAGTTTGCGTCGGCTTTCAGTGCATCATCCAAAGATTCAAGTTTGTCATCTGCGTGGTCTACATCCATATCGTTCTGAGGAGAAAGAATATAGCTCATAAGCACCATTTCAGATTTTAGACGAAAATGTACTGAAATGCTTGTTTTCCCAACAGAAAACTCTGTAATTTTACTGCAAAAATACCAAAATTACATAAATACATAAATTACATCGAATCCAATAAAAAAATATTTTTTACAATCCAAACTATAGTTTTTGAGATAAGAACGGACGAACAAACATAGATACATGCATGATATTTGGAACCCGTCTTCAGAAGCTGGTATAGAATAACATAGGTATACAAAAACTGTGAAATTTTTATAGTATATCGAATTCATAACCGCCCTTTTTAAAGTCGGTTAAAAATGGTATCCATGAGCTTAACCAAATACCATACAAACTTTTACCATGATAATTGGAAAAAACAATTATGGTTTACATAAAACCATGAAATATGTTTGAATTGTATTTACGAAGTTGTCCCCACATTGTGCAGAGATTTATTATAAATGTCCCATTTATGTAAATAAAGGTTCACTTACATCAATGGTCTTCAGTTTCCGATGCGCTGAAGCACGCTTCTTGGGCCTCGAAGGCACATGGTCTGATGAATTAGTTTCTGACTTAGAAGGTTTTTTCGTAGGACGCGTTTGCTTCCTGAGATTTCTATAGTATTTACCTGTTAACAGTAACAATATAAATATGTATAGGTTTTTTTACAAAAATATAAATCATTAAAAGTAAGATTAGTGCGGAGCCGTCCTTTACGCAGATCATCGGTAAGATTAGTAAGGACTAAAAACGGACGGTTAGGCCGGAAAAAGAGGCAGTGCAGTGTGTGCGCAAATGTCAAACTCAAATTTATAATATTGCTGTTGTTAGGATACTGGGTAGGTACCAATCGTCACGAAAACTTAAAAAATAATAAAGTTAATAGGTACTTACTCTGTTGCTTTCGCCACTGCTTCTTGCTTACGAAACTGTCTTCAGGACCGATCGTGAGGAAGTTCCTATCGCCAACTTGCAGTGTGCATGGCTCGAACACATTAAGTAGCTTCAAATTCTTTAGATCGTCGCCTAAAAGAGACACATCGTTTTTAATCCATGGGAAAATGTTATTTGGTTTTAATGACCTCACTTCACTAGGTGGTAGGCCCGTGTGTAGTGTAGTCTGGGTAACTGTAGTATCAGTATCGGTATCGACTAAAAGAGTGTCGCGTATTTTGTGGTTTCCAGCACAACGTCGGCTTTCCAACCACAGAATATCTTTGTCTGCTTTGTAAGTAGGTACCTACTACACAAATTACGAAAATAGTTCTAAAATATTTTTTCTTTTAGAAAGGATTTTCAGAATTATTTGTATTGTTCTTTAACATGCTGTTTTAACAGAAAATTTTCAGTAGATTAAGTGTAAATATGACAGATTACATCAGCTGTATGTGATATATTCAACCAGATAGGCAAATATGACAATTATTGTAAAAGGAGGTAGTGCAGTTTTGGGCCAGCTCAACACCATTTCAGATTGTAGACAAAAAGGTACCGAATAACATAATTTCCTTTAATTTATTGCAAAAAAATAACAAAATAATTATTGTATATAAATGGAAATATATAATGTCATATTGATATGAAACAGTTGTAACAAGGAAAGACAATTTTGTCTTTCTTTGTTTCATGTTTTGGATGCCCTTGAAGTGTTTTTGTGGATTTCCGGAATCTTTTGACCCTATCTATTAAGAAATAAAACGACAATATTCAATGTATAGTCGTAAAAAACAAAATTGTATTTTGACATTGACATTTCGTTTTAATCAAAATGGCTACTTCTGTGATGTTTTTCATGAAATTAAAATATTTTTTGCCACTGTAATTAATCAAGTTTTGTGGAAATGGTAAGATAAGATGGTTTCATACAAAAAGAACTGTATGAAGAAATGGTGCTCAAGAACTGTCCCAAATCCCATACAAACTTTTACTATCTGCTTTACAAATGACCTAAAGTGAAGCTTCCAAGAAGCCTGCTCAGACATCAGGCATATCAAGCAGACGTAGATGGTGACTTGTCATATGTTTGAAAGATATTTGGATTTGAAAGAAAACTACTTTAGCGGATTCAACTCGCTCGGACCAATCAAAATTTAACATTTAACTGGATTTGACCACTCAAAATATAACACAAAGTGACGGTCGTTAACTTATAAACTTATCAAAGGCATGTTCAGTCTTCCTGTGACCACAATCGCTATAAATTAATGGAAACGTAGGGTATAAAATAATAATGTAACATCTAATTAAACGCAAATAAAATCTAAAGTGGGTCTATTTCAAATGTGTAGTGCTCGCGAAATTATATGACAATACTAGAAATTTGTTTTATTTTATAGTTTTACTAATTTAAATATGAAACTCTAAAAAGGGGTCCATGGTTAAATGGTATTGGAATAACTTAATAACTTTACCTTCAACAAGGAATTTGGGTTGTTGAGGAGCAGTGGTATCAGTTGGATGCGTACATAGTGCGCGACATTGCCAATGCACACTGACGCTTTCTGTCACTACTGCCTCAACCGTGAACTGTAACAATGCATTAGTAATTTTGAATAACAATGATATGTTTCAAAAATATTTTTATGCTTTATGGGTGCTAAGCAAAGTATAAATTGGGTCTCTTTCTCAGTTAGTTTAATGGTTGAAGCCAATATGTTATCTCTATTTTCTTATCAATTAGCAATCTCCTTAGCGTAAAAGGGATTCTGAACCCACGCCATACGATAAGTTATTCTTTATTTTGTTTTTGCTAAGTGTCCCTTGCACTGACATTCAGGTCATGGTTATAAATCCAACAAAGGGGGTGCAAGACTTGGTCCCCCTGCCTTCCTCCTCCTTTATCCAATTATTTCAATTTGAATTACCTTATGATCATGCATTTTGTGTTTTCTAGCAGCCTTCATCTCCTTAGTGACATGAAGCCAGTTAGCGTTGTCCAGCGATCCGAGTGGTCCATACACTACTTGCCCTGGGTAGAACTCGGACGAGGAATAGGGTGCGGATCGACGACGCCGCATCGAATAGTCCTCCAATGGGCAATTGTCTAAATCAGGGTACTCCAACTTTGACCCATCTGCTGACACTAAACGAAGCTTACTGTGCACAGCCTGGAAATAAAATTTTGTATAAACTGAATATTGATTGCTCATTTAACATCGATATCAACATGGCAAAAATTTTTATTCAAAGATAATCTATACGAGGGTGTAACTGAAAGTTCTTAGAAAATCAAAAACTGAGCAAACTAGCAAGTTATTACTTTTTTACATCTTTACAATATATCGCTGCATCTGATGGAACCACTGAGAAAAGCACTTTGTCTTTAGGGGTCTTTTCGTCGGCTTCCTCGGCGTCCATAAAACGTTTTCTTCAAAGTTTTACTTTTATTTTCAGGAAATACTAAATAAAAATCGTAAGGTGCGAGGTCGGAGCTATACGGCGGGTGACCTATTAATTCTACGTCTGAGGTTGCCCAATAGTCGATCGTGTGCCTGGCGGTGTGCGACGAGAGCGTTGTTGTGGTGAAGGATCCTGCTGCGAGGTCGTTCATCCAGAACTTTTTTCAAGACAAGTGGCAAACACTCGGCAGTAAGTTGCAGCAGTTTTTCGATCCTCCAAACGAATTGTCGCGTAATGACCTGTCCTTCCGAAGAACGAGGCCACCAGATTTTTTTCCACGCTACGACCTCTCTTCACTTTGGTTGGCAACTATTCGAAAGGAAACACCCACTGAGCAGACTGTCTTTTGGTTACGGAATTATAACAGTAAATCCAGCTTTCGTCAACACGGCGGAGTTTTCAGACTTCAGTCAAATTATGAGGTATTCATCCACCGGACACAAAGCTCCCTTACCGCTCATGTAGGTTTTTGTGCACTTGAAATAAATAAATAAATACCCATGCCTAAGTTTGTCCGAATCTACTGATAGGTTACTCTTTTCTCAGTCTCTATCACACGCCGCACAATACTGATGTTATCTTCAGTGGTCGCAGTAGAAGGCTATCCCTCACTCAGATCATCGGTAAGATAAGTGCGACCACTTGTAAACTCATTGAACCAATTGTTAACAGTGCACCAGATGGGGCTTCATCGTGAAAGGCATATCGATGTATACTTATATGACATCGAAAGTCATAAAAAAACATTGCACGAAAATTTTCTCGGGTTAAATTAATGCTGACTCGGACAATTTTCAATTTCCCGCCAAATCGTAAAACAAATGAATGTATGTAATATATAAACAATATTATTAGCAAAGAATTCCAATTACAAAATTTAAACTTATTTTTTTATTGTATTGTTTACAAGTAACCAATTCTAAAAACTTTCAGTGTCGCCCTAGTACCTAATACTGACACTGATCAAACACCCAGTTCCTTTTAGAACGTACCTCACACGCATAAAATCTGTAAATGTACGTATACTACTACTAGCTGTGCCCGCGACTTCGTTCGCGTGGATGTTGGTAAATAACAATGGTGGGGTAGGTAGGCTAAGGATTTAAATCATGTTTATATAATAACTTTGCAATTAATGCATTGATCACCCCGCCCGAGCCCGCCTGCCGTTAAAATCAAAAATGCGTGCATGCATGATATTTTAAAACTATGATATCTCTTAAGATATTCATTGAAATCAAATGATGTCAAGAACAATTTTGCTCAAAATCAAATACTTGTGGAGAATAATGTATTTATTCCGATAAGGAATAATATTATATTTACAAAAACACCTTTGCAGATAGTACTTTATTTTATAACAAATTTGATTACGAAAAAATGGTTCTAGTAAGTCAATTTCAAAGAATAGACATATGCTGTCGCGGACTTTTTTTTAGAACTTTTAAAGGAGAATCTTGCATACAGGATTTATACGTAACTTTAACCATTTACACAGCGCACGCAACGAAAGCTCTGAAAAGGAATATTTTTTCCCCGTTTTTGCAAACCCTTTTAATTAATGCTCAGCTCCTATTCGTGGTAACGTGATGTTATATAGCCTATATAATACCTCGATAAATGGACTGTCCAACAAAAAAAGAATTTTTCAATTTGAATCAGTATTTCCTGAGATTAGCGCTTTCAACCAAACAAACAAACAAACTCTTCAGCTTTATAATATTAGTATAAATAACACAAGTCATAAATATAATTCTTTAAGTATTTAGAAAAATGTCTCTAAGATAAAAAGATATTTATTAGAAAATGATATGAACCCACAACTTCTCAATCTACCTGACTGTTAGCTTTAACTACTAAGCTATTGAGGACTTGGGAGAACTGTGTCCTTCTAGTCTTTCGGTTTTATGTTATTTGACTCATTCCTTTCCTACTTATTATTACAAATAAATTCTAATCTTTCATGAGTCTAAATTTAATTTACAGATAAATAATAATAAAAATTATCATCATCATCATCACAAGCCTATTTTCGTCAAACTGCTGGGCACAGGCCTTCCTACAGAGTAGAAACATATGAGGAGTTTAGGCCATAATATTTTTTTTAGCACAAGTGAATGCATATTAACATATTAACTAGCATGGAATAAATTATATTAATATTTATTATACACTTTTCTTTTCTCTTCTGTATTTTAGCTGCCAAACCATACCAAGTCTAGGATCTTTTAGTTCTTTATGTGTACAATATAGACTTGCTTAGAAACTACTTTTCTCTGTAAGTGTTATTTATGTATGCACCATGTTGTGAAACTCAGTAATTGACTTAAGAGTTATGTATAAGTTATATTAAGCATGATTGTTAAAAAATGCTGTTGAGTTTCCTAATAAATAAAAAATAATAATAAAAAAACCAACCAACCAACCAACATGCTGGCCCAATGCGGGTTGGTGAGTTAAAAGTGGTTGCAGTAACAACTTTTAAACGGCCTAACATGCCTTCCGAAGCATGGAGGAGCTCGAGATAACAAATTTTTGATTGACCCATCCTAGAAACGACCATAGCAAAGTTGCTTTTTTTCTAAAATCGAAACCAGAGTGCTTAGAAGACTTCACCACTAAACTACTCAAAAATAAAGCTTTTTATTTACCATTATTTTTACAGTTCATAGCTACATTGTGCACTTTGTTTACTTTACACTTAGTGATTCAATGTTTGAAAGGTTGTTAGTAAGCTTAGTACACTTTATTTCTATCGGTAGATAAAAACTAGTGGTTATCACAGATTGGATTTTAGTTTCTATTAGTCATAATTAGTTAATTTATAGTTCTATTTATGTTCATTATTAAGAGCATTTAATATTACAATTGTGTTAAAAAATTATCTTACCTTTGAAGTTCCAACCCAAGAGTCAAGGCACACTGCTAAATCAGGAGTAAATTCTTCTAAAGGCTGCAGTCTCTCACTTGCTACAGTAGGTATAACATGTTTAGTTCCAACAATTTGTAAGGCTGCAGTCATTACAATGTCACGGCAGTAGCCTCGCTGGGTGTCCTTGCCAGCAATAAGGCGGCGGACCACATCACCTGGCATTAGCGATCGGTCAGCTAGCCCAACCTGTGAATTTTATTAAATATTATTATTATTATTATACACAAATAGTCTATTAGACTATATTCATCAACAGCCTTTATCCCCCTAAATAACAGTTCAAACCAACAGCAAAATGTGCCTTCTGAAGCGTTGCGGAGCTCAATATTACTATTTTTACTGACCTGTTGAGGATTAACCATAGCAAAAGTTGCTTTGTGATTGCATTTGTAGCGTTCGGTGTGGTGTTGATGAGGGGTCCAATGAATGAGGCACCAATAGAAGTCATTATATATATTATTTTATCAACCAAGCTAGATGACAGGCGTCAAGACACTAGTAAAGTTTATGAGAAATGTCTCCTCTCACAGTCAGCAGTAGAATAAAATAACGAAAGTTACACTAAATCGATCTCCAAAAAGTGAATTTAAATTTATAATTCTTTTAAAATATTGGCCATTAAAAAGATGTTTCAAAAATGTATGGAGACCCGGCCAGGTCTATGAAGGTACACTATACTAAAAAATAGGTAAAATATGAAGAACAGTGTTTTATTGTCATTTTCTTTTTATTTGGTATATAGCATGGTACAAAACAAGAATTAATAAAGAAAAAACTGCAACACTGACATATTTGTCTGTGTTGCTGTTTTTTCTTTACTAATTCTCAGTTTTCTCTTTATTAATTAATTCATCATGGCGCATATATCACTTTGTTGACATTTAGTTGACCAATTAATGTCGCCTGCTATATTGCCATAGTGAATGACGGATAATTTCAACTTTTGGACAAACAAACTATTCATGAAAACAAATTATTAGTATTTTTCACACATTCAAAAGTTTTTTCTTGATTTTATGAGATAGTGTACACATACCAGTTCGTATATGAAACATCTCCTCTGGAAAAAGAAAAGAGGTGGCATAACAACCATGCTAGAAATTGAAACCTGAGCATTCAAACCAATATGCCAGTGAGCTTCTCGAAATAAGCCAGAAAATACTACAAGAACATCACATTGAATCTAAGTATTGTTTTCTAGAATTAAGCGTGTAATAATCACTTGATTTAACACTATTTTCAAAGTGTTAGGTGTACATGATTCCTAAGTACCCACAAACCAGACACAATAGTATATGTATAAAGGAGCTATTGATGAGGAAACACTTGAGGACAGGGTGAAAAGGTTAAAACTATTAAAATTTTAATAAAGTTTAGTGTTTTGTATTAACTTATTTGAAGTTTTAGCTTCATAACTAGTTAATTTTATACTGGCATCCAAGTTTAGCAGTATTCATAAAAACATGCTCATCCCTTAGCAGCCTGATAGGTAGCTGTGTGAATACACACAATAAAATACTCTTGTCTGGTAAGGGCGTATACTTCAGATATCACTATTAATACAATTATTCTAGTTTGCAATTATAAGTTGGATTACGTATTAAAAATTAGAATTACGTTTTCAAATAATTACATAAAAATTTTAAAATAAAATTTACATGAGGGTAATTCTGAAAACTGGAGCACATTGATTTAATATAGCTAATACCAGCGTTATTCTGAAAACTTCAAGGCTAAGTGAAACCCCATCAATATTTGGGGGTTGATGCACTAGAAAGACCTACAATAATTGATAAATATATCGTCATATGATGCACGATATGACCGGTGGCCTCAAGCAGTTCGTTAATGTATCTTTGCTTACCGACTTCTCGGATATGACTCGTTCAGTGCCGGACGGATGCCACACAACACGAATTTCGCCTTTTTGTACCGCTGCTTCAATGTCGCTCTCTTGATCACTGGAGATGCCTTCATAGTTTTCGAGTACGAGGCCGAAGACCACTTGGCCACGATTATTGATTTTATACACTTCATCTTCGTAGAAATATTGAAAGTCAGTCGGAGAACCTGGATTTTGGCCCGCCATATTGACGGGAATTATCTAAAGACACAAATAATTTTGTTTTTGTGAAATATGTTCTTTCTGACAGCTGATTGCAATGTGTGGCGCATGCGTCAATTAAATAATGCAGCAGAAACGCTATCTGGCGACGAACATAAGGAACTATATTTTATTTTAATACAATTCACAGCAAAGGTACCATAAACCATACAGCCCAACAAGCAGCAGTACTTGTAGTAACAAGTAAAATATTTGGACGTAAGCTGTTACTCAAAGATATTTAAGTGAGATTTAAGCTCAGAAGAACAGACGATGATGATTGATGTTTTTTCATACATTTATAATAATGTTAAAATCAAAAATTAAGAATATCAGAAGAACAGCTTTAATTATTGTTCTAAAAATTCAAGTACATTTTATCTCTTTCTATAAATATTAAATGGAAAATAACAACTGACAAAAAAAAATACATAGCTTTTAAAGAAACCATAGACAATTTTAAAATTCGTATGTTACCTAACTTTGAATTGACCTCGTCTTTTTATAAGTCAAATTATATGCCAGCCGTCCTTTTTAATTGACTTCAAAAAAAGAGGAGGTAATATCTTCCACTCCATATATTTTTTTGTATACATGTTCATTGTATATTGTTTAATATTTACATTGAGTGAGACCGCCCCATCCCCAACAGACCTCGTTTTGCAGGGGGTGACAACTTTCCTGAGACAAATATTAATACCTACGGGGGTAAACTTTTCGCATTGCTAGTTTCAAAAATGACGTTTTTTTAATTATGGTATCCCTTTGTTATATACTGAAAATTATAAGTAGATTTTTTTGAAAAAAATAGTGCTTTATCACTCAATTTATCGGCAACCAAACAATTTTAGACCAATACCTCTCTATACGTTGCTATTTTTAAAAGCAAAATGTGATTAAATTTCTAATTTGATTAACGAAAAATAATTTATTTTCGTATGTTGATAAAATGATGGTAGATTTACCATGTACGCTGGCAAGACCGATCTTACAAGTGGGACGGGCGTAAACAATCATGGCGGATTTGAGTTTCGTAATTTCGTTTGCCGGCCGTTGTCTTCGTTTGTATTTCGTGATATCTCAATTTCATGTGGTTTGGTTTTCGGAGTTTAAATAAAGTTCATCATTTTTATTATTGCGGTACGTACTTGTGTGCTATTTACGCCGTATTATGACATGCATCAGAATTAGTTTTATCTGAAACTTGATTGATTAATATATGTTATGTTGTGGCAGTACTAAATAAAAAAAAAAAATACCTCCTTAGCATAAAATTATTGTTTTATTTTACCTTTTAAGGGCAAAGAATTTTTGAATGGAGGGATGTGCAATTTCGCTTGTAAGAAAACTATTTTTTTTTATTTTTGCTAGAAATTGCCCATCCCTCCATTCAAACTTGTATATATATATTTTTGCCTGAAATTTATATTTTCCCGGCGGAAACGTTCTTACGGTGGGTCAACTATAGGTGGCACTAGAGTGTTGTACTTCCGCTAAAACCGGAAATATATTTTTTAACTATGGAGTGGAGTTGTCATTCTTCTCCTTGGAGTAATATTATTCTATGTCTTTTTGGCTTTAAAGGATAATCTTGTAAGTGGAATTATGAGATTTACACAAAAAAAAAATTAGGAGTTTTTTGTGCATCTGTTTTTTGTGACGTAGCATCAACGTTCATCTTAAAAAACGGGTCAAGTGCGAGTCGGACTCGCGAACGAAGGGTCTCGTACCGTTGTGTAGTACGGAACCCTTCAAAAAAATATCGGGAATGGATGATTTGCTTATGGTTCCAGATTAATTTTTTTGTTTTTTTGTTCTTGTTAGATTGGCACAACTGTTTTCCATTTTGGCGCGGAGTTTGAGGTGCATCTGTTATCTAAATTGAATACAGTGCTGTTTTTAGATATATATCATATTAAATATAGTGTGTGTTGCGAATTTCATAATGGACAAAAACATCGAACAGAGTTTGTCTTAAATTTTGCATGGAATTTCGTGTTCGGAGTCACTGAAAATGTGACAGAAGGTTTACGGTGAAGCGACTTTATCAAAAACACGGTGCTTATGAGTGGTACAAAGCGTTCGAAAGCGGTCTAGATGTGATGGAACATTTGCCTCGCTGTGGTAGGCCATCAACGTCTGCAACTGAAGTTAACATCGCAAAATCCTCGTTCAACTTTGAGTTGAGAGAGATAGCCGGCGAACTTTCCGTATCTCACGAATTGATCCTTACCATTTTAAATAATCACTTGGGTATGAAACATGTTGCCGCTGGGCTAGTCCCAAAAGACCTCAATTTTCTCCAAAAACTCAATCGCATGAGAGTCGCTGAGGACATGCTAGAGCGAGTCAATTCCAACCCAACATTTATGAAACGTATTGTTACTGGTGAAGAGACGTGGCTTTACGAGTTTGACTTGCAAACTAGTCAACAAACTTCGGAGTGGCGCCTTCCAACTGAACCGAAACAGAAAAAATCACCCCAAAGTCGATCAAAAGTCAAAGTCATGTTGATTGTTTGCTTTGACTCTCGCGGTGTTGTGCACCACAGATCAGATAATAGTAGCAAGCTACAGATGCGACAGTCACCGATAGTGACTTTTCGACTTAGTTCCAAGTGTTCCGTTTTGGCGCTGCAGTCGCCGGTTAGAGCACAGATTATAGTAGGTTTAAGGAGATATATGTGTACTTATACGTCTATATATTACTAGTGATGTTCCTTTATATTAATTACTAGTGATGTTCTTTTTCTTATCGATAAATAGTATGGGGAGGTATTCATTAATGGAAAAGTATTTTATTTACAGGATTACAAATAATGAAACAAAAATTCAATGTTTTATTTACATAAACATGTTTTTCTTAATCTAAAGTATTCTTGCAAGAGTTTACGTGCTTTTATAAGGCTTATGAGGCTGAATCATTAGCACTTTTTGCTTCAATCTGTGTGGCATATTTGATAAAAGTCCGTTTCTTTGATCCCAACTTTTTCTTCCTTGTAAAATCTGTAAAGAAATAATATGTCTGGTACATTAAAAAAACAAAGTGGATTTTTTTCAAGTAACTACTGAATATGCAAAGATTTGTCACTTGTATCAAATAATATATTGGTCAAATACATGTAACGACCGGCTGCTTGAGTGGTCTTTACCCGTTACCATACAGGGTATTCATTTAGGGGTCCCGGCTTAGAATCTAGGTAGGGGCAGATGTTTGTATGATGGGTATGAAGTATGAACATTAGTTCACAAGTCATGGATGTTTGTATGTTTATTTACTACATATTTCTGATACTTAATACATAATAATATTGCTCTGGTATCTAGAATCCATAACAGAAGCTCTTTATTCTTATTTTAGAGTAGATAATATGTGTGAGTGTATGAATATTATATATGTAGGTAGTTATATTTTATACATTTTAACAAAAAATATAAATGGGAAAGTGTGATTCTTTTTTTGTTACGTTTTTACACCTAAACCAATAAACTCATTTAGATGTAATCTGGTATGGAGATAATTGATATAGGATACTTTATGAAGTGATAACTAACAGATGTTAGTAATCGCTCCATAAAGTTATATTATATCTGTATAAGATTATAAAAATATCACAAGTATACACATACCTCTTAGCTTCTGCATGACATTCTTCAAAAATTTGTATAATTTGTAATATCATCGGTCATCACATCTGACTTAGGACCAGATATGGAGCTTGATGGCTAATCTAATCATAAATCTGAAAAAAAATAAAGAATAAAAACATGTTAAATTGTAAGTAAGTACATAAGTGTTCTCTAGTCTCCGCAAAGCTGATGTCCAGCTCTATGAAAATAAACAATGAATAATGCATATAACTGAAATGAAGAATAACAATATTTTAATTGTCTGAAAAAAATCTGAAAATTTGTGCATTTAAGTTTTATTTACTTCAAAAGTATTTTATTTTTTCTAAAGTATGTACAGTCGGCAGCACATCAAGCGTAACAGTATATATAACCCTAGTAAACGCTATGTATAGCTATTAGAAAGAAAGCACACCCTCTTCGCTATTGGTTCAACTTCAACCATCTTTTAGAATTTGACCAATAGCAGAGCTTGTCAGAATGCTTCGAGCGTTTATTGGTTAAAATTGGTCGAATTGTTTGAGCTAACGCTATTTGTACGCAGAGTTTAGTCTAATTTCTATGACATCGCATTTTTTAAGTATGAAGTTGGGGCTCAAGTTTAGAAGTTTTTTTTTTGTATCTGTGGTATTTAAAAGTTGAGTATAGAAAAAATCTCGTCCATTTTGTATTGAGACCTAAATTGTATGGGGCGACCTAATATTAAGGGTTCAAACTATTGAATACGAAATCACAAAATCAACTTTGACTGCTTGTTTACTTTGTTTGTAGATAAATGTTAGTTTCTTTGAAAAAAATATCCAAGTAAAGTAATATACGAAATGGCCACGCACTTGAATGGAATAAAAATAAAATAGTAGCACTACACAAATAGGTAAATAATATGAAAATCCGACCGAATATCGGTAAGTTAAAACGCCTACTTTTGTTCTACTGTTTTTAAGAGAACAGGGACATACCAACCTATATTTTAAATAAACTGCGCTTTTCTTCGTGTTTTTGAATGTAAACATTCAAATGAACGCCATATAAGTGTATGAAAGTATTTTGCTTCATTTATTTTTTACCTATATGTATACGAAACAGGTTTTGGTCAATGTCATTTGATTTTCTTCAACTTCTAAGTTTCTAACAAAATGAAAAGTATTTGGTTAGGTTAGGAGACTTCCTTGCTAAAGAAATTAACCTAGCAAGGTTACTTAGGTTACTTAGTTTGATTATTTGGTATACATAAACCAACTAATCATATTTGTAAAATGATTCCAGCTACTATTGTTTTGTAATTAAAAACATCTTTATATTAAGTAGCTGAAAGACTCAATCCAGTTCATTTATGAACAGGTTAATAAAACAAATATTACTTTGCAGGTGGCGGGCAGACTATATATTTTTGGTTTTTAAATATGAGATGAAGATCCAGGCTGTTTAAGAGGCTACAAGATAGTGTGTTGATGTGTGGTGTATTTGTTCACATAATTCTTGTTATTAGTGAATTCTATACCTATGTCTGTGAAATAACTAAGTAGGTAACCACAAACCAGACAAGAGATATTCTATTGTTGAGTGGATGCCAGTGTCAATATTTATGGAATTTTATTAGATATTAACCTGTCAAGCATGAGATTCCAGACACAATTGATTCTTCCATTTTCATCGCCCCCGGTGGTATATCGCCGCTTGACAGATATTAAAAGCTACAGACATAAATTTTTTTTTACAAAAAGTATATAAATGACCACCATATAGAAGTTAGGGTAAGTTTCAGTTTATAATTTTATGACTGACTTCGAAAAAAATGTAAGGTTATTGAAGATATTTTTTTTTAGATACTTAGTTCAACATTTTGGCTTAGCAATAGTGAGCACTTTAAATCAATACATAAGCAACCAGACACATAATTACATTAGTTTTTGTTTCCTGGGGTGATAAGATCAACAGGGCCTGGTAAAAATACTAATAACACCACCACATTACAAAGTAGGTTAGGAAGAGTTGTCCCTATAGGTTCCTTCACCTAGCTCTGCCTGGACAACTGTAATATTCACACATGCATAATTGTTCAGCAACAGCAGTTTTCCAAGTTCCTACATGATATTAGTGTAACTGTCATGACCTGTAAATTCAAATGCTTACCAGTAACAGTAATAGTAATAGTAATAATTGGATAGCCATCCAATTATCTATGTGATTTTTATGATAAGAAATTGATATAATTTCAAAGAGCAATGGTGTTAATTCACCCAAATCATTATTTTCTTAGCCCAAATTATAATAAAATATAGTTTCTAAACCTAACAGTCTTCTAACATATTTTCTCCTATTACTATTGTTGTTTATTATTATTTAAATTCAAGATGAAAAACCTTACTTCTCATTGCAATGGTTATTTGATTTAGAATGGTGTTCAGAATTTAATAATACATCTTAGGCAATTTTATAGGTTAGGTAGTAATATTTCTCACATCATAGGAATGGTTTTTCTATACCAGTCAAGTATCAGATTCCAGACACAACTGATTTTTCAATTGTTGTAGCCATCCAGAGGGATAATGCCGTTTGACAGATTAATAAATTACTAGCATAAAACAAAAAAATGTTTAACTCTACTAGTAAAAGAGAGATTTCTAAAAGTTATTTTGAATTTCATTAAATAATTATAGAAAAGAATAAGGGAGGAAAAATGGTGCTAAAAATACTAATATCTACCTACCTACCTACTTAACTGCATATTGTTATAATTAATTCCATTTAAATATTAGGCACCTAAGTTATTCATAAAATTACCCTAGGCCTACAGATTACTTTTTATTTTTTACAGCCCCCGACCCTAAAAGAGGGGTGTTTTATGTGTCTGTCTTTGTATCTGTAAGTTTGTCTGTGCCATCGTCAGCCATGCAATTTTTTTTGTTAGAAAGGTAATGTGGTTGAGATGGTTCTTGACTTTGAATTATGAAGATCTGTTCAGGGGTTTGATGATAATCTTTCACAGATTCGATTATTTTGAAATTTGGTGTACTCTTACTTTAGTGATATTTCAAAGACAAGGCTGAGGGTTAATTAAAATTATAATTTAATATTGTTAACTTTTAAATAAACATGTTAAATCAATTTTGACTCTTTCTTATTTCTTACACATTCCCAATTAGACCTGATTGCTCTCAAATAAAGAATTTCTTTTATCTGTCAAATCATGGATTGCAAAAACAATTGGTTTTTAGTTTTGTCCAAAAAAAAATGTATTTTTAAGTAATTTTATTGTCATGATTCAACCCTCACTTGTACTGAGGTTAAAAGAGTTCACCTCAGAGAAGTAGACCGAAGTAGCAGTTTCAGAATGTTAATGGAGTGTTTGGCTGAATAATGATGCAATTTGAATTGCAATAATACACTTATGGCTTATAAAATTACTAATCCAAATGTTTTTACATTCAAGAGACAGCACTTCCCCATTTCACCTGTAATTTCAGTTTTGTTATTACTACTTTTAATTATTTATCTTAACACAATAATTTGACACCAGTGGCACAGATGAACTAGTAGCGACCAGTGTCTAGGAATTGTCAACAAAGCTGTTAGCTTCTTAAACTAGTCATATTAACAACCTCGCCAGAGCCTCGCCTCGTGAGGTCGCCAGAGCTCTTGGAGATATACTTATGGTAGCCTGGTACTTCAGACTGGAAATATACATTTATTAGGTGTCAATAGATGAAATGAATTAACGGACTGAAAAACTTTCTCCAGTGCTCATGGGGTGTAGCATCAGTCCGATCAGTCTACCTGTCTGTCTGTGTGTGTCGACTTAATATCTTGTTTGCACTCTTAGCTTAAAAAACTTGTATTAAAATTTGAATCCAACTTCTATTAATTCCCTACTATTATTTTATTTCAATTAATTTTAAAATCCCTACACATAATCATCATGTCAGATAAGAGATACCCACCGCTGAGCTTAAGCAATTGGGCAAGGACCTCCAAACCGATCGGTCTTGCACTGCCTACACACGAGAATAATTTTGAATCTTAAAATTACAAATCGATCCTAAGTAGGTAAGTATGATGATCTTGAAAAAGACTGAACATTTTTTGTTAGAAAAGTACCTAGGTATAATGGTGTGAAAAATGTTTCAACTAGAATAAAATGTTCTCAGCGCTCATAGCATGGCGAACTCCCGGGAGGAGTGAATAAAAGATCTCTCTTCGTCAGAGAGAATTATATAAATAAAACACATTAATTTGTCTCATAATATGTGGACAGGTGGTGGTGGAGAGAGATTTTGTCCACGGTCCGTTCTACCTTCTACGAGTGCTCGTGGGTCCGAACCCGCGACCTTACCACTGAGCTATAGAGGATTTAACTGAATCCTATAAAGTTATTAAAGATATTCCTTAGATTTATACACAAATAATCTAAGTGATAATCTTTTGAGATTTTTAGAAGCGTTTACATAAATGGCCATAACTTAGACTAGTATATAACTATAAATTTTGAAATGTATTTTAAACTATAATCCCCGACTTTACACAATCCTTTCACAAATCCTAACCTAACCTGAGACCATCCATAAACTCTACTAACACAAATCAAAAAGTAATGGCGAATTTGATGCCTACCTATTGATAAAAATATCATGAGCCATACCTTGGTAATTAATAATCGACCTAAAGTATCAGATATAAAGTCGAAATTCCATTGAAAACGTAACCGCATTGCATCATATAATATTATGTCGTATGGTAATTTACCTAGATAGAAAAGGGTAGCTCAAATTAAAATTGGTCTTTTTACTGTATTTAGAATCTACCCAAGTAAGTATATTAGTAAAAAACAAAGCACAAAGACCTATCTACCACATTGATCTACCATACCTATGATACCTACTTCACATAATTGAAAATTATCCAATTAAGTATTAGTTTTTTGATAGTTAGTGATTTACACCAACAAATCATTACAATTTTATACATTTACTAGTATACACAGCCATCATAGCTCACAGCCGAAATATAAAATGAAGCTACAATCATTATAATTTCAACTTTAAAGTGATGTAATAAGCTTCAAAATTGCTTGCGTCACACATCACTGGGTCTAGTAAAATACAATGAATAAATTCGAAGAGAAATTATCAACACCCGTGGTCGAAAGCGTTACATGCTCGTCTTCACTCTTGGGGAACCTGGTTCAAATCTCAGAAATTACATTTTTATGTCAATTTATTTTAACACTAAAATTCACGAAAATTTTGTGTGAGGTCTATTTTCTTCAAAATTGTTATTTCGTATTCTATTCACATTTGTAGAGGAGAATGTTAGGTCTTTAAAATATTGTGAATGAGTAGTAGTCACAGGTATGATAGGAGGTGGTGAACTTTATAAATGTTTAGTAATTAGAATATAAAATTAGAAAAATTTCAGGTCCTGAGGCACGAGTCGAACCGGCGACCTTTCGCAATCCGGGCGACTGCTCTGCTGACCACTGAGCCACCCAGGACTTGTGAAATTCTTCTAGTCCATCTGTATTTGCGTTCATGAGCTAACATCCACCCTACAATGTCGAAATATTCTATTTTTATTTTCTATTCTGTTTTTAATTACTTACTAAGTAATTTTTCAAACATTTATAATAATGTCAAAATCAAAAATTAAGGTTATAAATGTTTTTATTTGTTTTATTAACATTAAATAAATGTAGAAAAACAAACCTAAGTGTTTACTTAGGTTTATTTTAATTTCTCTCCATAACAATGGACCATAATAATGACCTGACAATAGAAATATATTTTTAAGTTAATAACAATGAATAAATAAGGAAGCCTATATTTTAATAGGTATAATAATAGTTGATTGAAATAATTAAGTACGCTGAGCATTATTGATAAATAGGTAGCGTAAATAAAATATCATAACTAGCCATTATAATATGTAGAAAACTTTTTGTTTTAAATTAATGCAATGGTCTTAGCCGTACTTTAATTTTAAATCAAGTTGAAACAACGAAGCGAAGAGAGTAGGCTGCGTACGTAGCTAGCTGTAGCTATAGCTACCTATAAACCTACACATATTTAGTCGGAGGCTATAACGAAGAAATACTTTTAATAGTCGTCGCGATCACGTTCAAGGCCATCTGCGAGTATTGTAGGTACAGAGTACTTGAGAGAGAGACGTTAGATAGAGGCGCTGAGAGACATATGTTTATCCTTTGCGCACAAATTTTCTGTGCGTTGCGCTCTAGGTTCAAGGACAAACTGTTACGCTTGACGTGCTGCCGACTGTACATAGATTTTTTTTTTAATTTTACTATACCATAGAAGCACAAGAAAGATGACTGTACAATAATGACTCACCTCCTGTATTTTAAGAGGCACACCGTGAGTTATTTCTTTTTGTAGGTAAGTACGGCTTGGAGTGAAGTGACACAGGGTTCGAGCTTAGTTTTAACCAAGATAATGCATCCACCATATTCACCAGATATGGCTTCAGCCGACTTTTCTTTTTCCTAAACTCAAATTACCACTTCGTGGCACCCGTTTTCAATTGGTAGAAGACATAAAGGAGAATTCGCGGCGAGAACTCATCTCAATTCCGAAAACAGGGTTTAAAAAAATGTTTTGATGGTTGGATTACCTAATCGTTGGCGTAAGTGTACCTATCGTTTCTGAAGGAGCATACTTTGAAGGTGATAAAATTTATTTGGATGAATAACTAATATTTTGTGTGTTAATGATCTTTTCTACCCGGTACTTTCTTGACAGAGTAGGTATACCAGGTGTACAAAAGTATGGGACAGCTGATTTAGGGGTTCAGATACATGTTATTCATTTGATAATCATCACATTTCTATGAAATAATGCAGCCAATGTTATGTTGTTTCATATAAACCGACTACGTCCAACTATAATTTATAATAATCATGTCGAATAGACCACCCAAATACACACGTTCCGATTTGCCGTGACCTTGAGGTCTGTTCCGTCCGACCAAGTTGGAACGTCTGTGAGCGGTATCAACAGTCACCTAAGCCCAGGGGAATGCTTAGTGAAAACGGGCATAGTTTATCTTTATTAGAACTGCAATGTTTTATAGGTAAATAAATTATTCATCCATCTATTCATTCATACAAGTTTCAGATACTTATTAGCATCTTAAGATCATTCATGACATCATGACTATCATCGATTTTAGAGTCACGTTTAATATCTACGCGAGACATCCCCGTCGCGAAGATATTAAATTCTATCTATTACAGTAAAACGACGCGACAGGTAACGGAGAAAAATATTTACACCCATATCTAACCAGATTTTCCAGCGTCGCAAGCGAAATATTATTTGTCAGTGTCAACAAATTAAATACATACTTAGTTATTGCAGTATTTTATTCATTGTATCCTATCACCGATGTGACGTAGTTCGAGCACTTCGAGCGCTATTCTGGCTCGCGGCTCGCGCGATCAATACTATTATCAAGATAGCTGTGTGGGTGTTTACATTGCGCCTAGTTCACGCACAGCGCTGTTTGAATGAGGTTGTCGCGAGTGATAACGAAGAATATCGTTACGAATGTATATTAGCGGATAAAATGTGAACAATGCCGCTACCAGAACTCATTAAGAGAGCCTCGAGCTACTTTCTCGGCCTGGAGTTTGAGGAAAACGAGGAACCGCCGGAATATGTAGACAACGAAATCTTATTTTGTAAAAACAACGTGTGCGTACATCCACCGACTATAGCTAGACACGAGCTAGACATCGTGCACCACCCTGGTTACCTAACAGTTACTACAAAAGTGTTTACGGATCAGCACAACAATGCTAAAAGACCGACTCTATTCTTGAATTGGATTCCCAATTCTACGTTGCGTAAATGCCCCTCAGCTGTTGAAACTAGTCCTAGCGATGAGCTCGAATGTGGTAATACAAAAGCGAATTCTAAACCGATACCGACATCACGTAATGATTCAAAGCCGGCAAAAGTTGATACAATCAACGAAAATGCATTTTCTGATTCGTCGGAAACAACGAGCCTCAATTCTAACTCCGATAAGCAAAGCATCAAATCGTCCGATACGCGGTACACACACAACGATACAACACAAGACGAGTTATCGTCAAGTTCGAAGCCAACTGTTAAGTCTATTGAATCCAAAGATAATGTATTTAGTAGCTTTGAAAAAGATGACGCTAAGGATGATGTGTTTATGTACGACAAACATGTTCGATCGCAATCAATGACGTCGGTAAACATAACAATTGCTAATCCCAACATAGAAAACGTTGACTTAACTCCAGATTCTCTTTCTGGCGACAAGTTTATAAGGTCTCTTTCAATGAGTTCCTGCGACGAAGGGAATCCAAACTGGATGAGTACGCCGGAATTCTTAGCGCTAAAACATAATTTGGTTTTCCCGGAAAGCGTTCAAAGTTCGCCAGTACCGCAAAGAAGAGCTCCTCTTAGATGTCGCAGGTGAGTGGTTTTTTCATTCTGCTAAAAGTGTAGCAAGTGGGTACCCCATACTTATAAACCCTGAAGTTATACAGGGTGGTGCTGTCAATACGACAATAAATTAAAAGATGGGCTATATTAGTTCATAGAAATGGTGTGTCACTTTCAAAAACATCTTATTTGATAATTTCATGACAATTTTTGTTTAATTTTGTTTTCATAATTTTGAGTGATAACTTTCTGAGGCCAAAGCTAGATGGGTGACCGTAAGCTTACATTGTTTCCTACTATCGTATCGTTTCACTAATAAAAAGTCATAAGAAAACGAAAATCCACAATTTCGCATACGTAGATGACTTTCCCATTTCAGTTTTTTTGATTTAAAAACCAAACTACCCAACTAATTATGAAAAAAAATTATGGGACCAAATGGCAAACTATTCCGCATCGAACAAAAAAGAATCACTTAAATCGGATCAGAAATGTCGGCGTAATCGGTGTATATACATAGAAAAAAAACATACCAACCGAATTGAGAACCTCCTCGTTTTTGTAGTCGGTTAAAACACTTTAAACTTTAGATTTGTATTTGACAGCTGTGTACCACGATCAAAACTAGTGTTGTTGGGGTAGCGACAGTTTCGCTATAGACATTAGGTACATCACACTATAGATGGATTCGATAAAACTTATCGAAAATGTCTTCGTCCTTCGTATCGATCGATACTGAAAAATATCGCAACTATCAATAGTTTTAGTTTAGCACAGTAACAACTGTTTTTGTCGATAGTATCGACGGGGAATAAAAGGTCTATTACATATTACACTTGGTCGAATTTGTAAAAAGAGCTGGCTACTATTCGACCCGAAGCCTTGTAGGTATTTGCTATACAGATGTCACCGTTAATATAACATTTCAGGGATTTTCAAGATAAAGGCCCGTCGAAAATATCCTACAGTTATACCATGGACTCATCCTTGGTTATACTTGGTTATACTGTGTGAATAATCGAACATAGCATCGCAGATTAGCTAAGTACATAAGAATACTCGTAATCAAAAGTAGGTAAAGAACCTTTACCAGCGAAAGTGGAATAGTATAATAGCCTTGTCCTGATCAACAGGAACTATCTACATAAAATACACAGTTAAAAATTTAATTTAATTTCATGATTTGATTTTTCTACTCATAGAGGTTATTCATTTATTCCTGGCCTGAAAAACACGATGATTTTTTTAAAAGCAACTAAAATGACCAACACTGTATTGTTGTCACTAATGTAAATTCACATAATACGAAAACTCAGTTTTTCAAATATAATTATGATTCACGAGTGTTTCACGTAAATTCTAATGATTTAAGAAAAGATAAATTATTTTCCCAGTCAAAATGCATGAATACCACTCATAATAGGAAGTAAACTTCTCGTATGTAAGAAACCTAGCTACTAATTACAATTTTCATTTGCGGCGGCACCATGGTTTATATTTTTTCCGAGAGAATTGAAAATCTGATTTTATCGGGATTTTATTAGTAATGAAAAATGGTCGACCTATCGATAGATATCATGTTGATTCAGTTCAGTTAGGGCATTGATTTTATATATTCTTAATTTTTTTCTCAGGACGAAATTTTTCTAGTTTAGATATTCTGTAAGTAAATAATTTTTCAAACATTTATAATAATGTTAAAAAGAAAATTAAGATTCATTATAACTATTTTTGAAATAACTGAAAATTTCTTCGCCGTGTATAATCATTTTTTAATAATTAACAGTGGGTACTATTGATAAATATTTTTTTATAAAATGGACAGCAGACATTAACTGATATATTACAGAGTAACACGATAAAAATATTAATTACAATATTTATTATTATTTAATGATTTATTATTAATTTCTGTAAACAGACGGTCGGTCGTGTCGGTGTAGTCTACATCACGACTTCTCTCCGATTTAGGATCCTTTTAGTGTAGTGTGATCGCTACACTAAATAGGATCCTAAATCGTTTGTTTACTTATTTTCCTAAATGTTTCTAGTTAGGAATTAGGAAATAGTATATTGTAATAAGTGCTTAAGTCTGTTTGGAAGATGTGAGAGTCATAAGGACAACGTCCATATCTGGCATAAAAATAAATAGCTCCCTCTAATCGCTCTTGTCACTGGACAGGGGTCCTATTTCTTCTTTTTTCACCAGAGCTTCTGCCGAGTGTGGCTGTTTCGTTCTTAGAAAATATAAAATTGAAATTTTTAAGTAACCCCCGGCTTCATTAATCATCTATCTAACACCATCTTATTGAGACTATTCATTTGAGCCCAAACACGCTATATCTGCTGTAAGTTTCTGAAGAATTAAGGATCCCCCAGACTTTTTGATGGTATAGGATCAACTCAAGGTTAGTTATGTCATGGGAATGGCACTGAAGTGACAGTATAGCAAATTTCAAATAAATCGCATTTGTGAAAGTTAATAAAACCTTTGTATCATGTAGAAAATGAGCTGAAGTCATCAAACGCCTGAACTGATCTTCATAAATTTTAGCTAAGAACCATCTTAGTCACGTCAGCTTTCAAACAACAAAAAAAAAACAATCAAAATCGGTCCATTCGTTTAGGAGCTATGATTGCCTACGATGCCACAGACAGACACAGATAGACACGTTAAACTCATAGCACCCCTCTTTTTTCGTCTGGAGTGAAAAATACAAAATTTGTTATCTGAAAGCCGAATATTTAGGTAGAAAGTTTTGACCTCAATCAGGATATTAATTTGAGAATGTGACGAGTGTTTTTCACGCATGCAAGGTGCAAATTTTACATTAACGCCCCGCGAAGAAAAAGTAAGCATGTTCTACATTGCGACACAGTAAATAGATATCACTAAGTAGGTATACCCTTCCTACCTACTTATTTAATAAATGGTGTTAAACCAGCAGCCGACAAACTGATTTGCAGTTTGGCGGATTGTAGAATATTTGTAACCAAAGAGTAATGTAAGTTGTATCATATTTGACTTGATTTTTTAACACAGATAATATAAAATAACTTGTTATGTGCATAGACCAAATAATATGATTCTTGATAGGTATAGATAATAGAAAAGAATATATTCTATTCTACAGGGTGGTGACGACAGCACGACAATATATATTTAGTTCATAAAAATGGTTTACCACATTCAAAAACATCTTATTCATTTGATAATTTCACGACATTTCTATGAAATAATTCCGCCAATGATATATTATTTCAAAGAAATGTCATGAAATTATCTAATGAATCAGTTGCTTTTGAAAGTTGCACAACATTTCAATTAAGAGCTCGAGAATACAAATTTAATTGACCCATCCCGGAATCGAACACGGTCTTTGTAGCGCGGGGATATACCTAACGGCAAACCAATATTTCTATTTATTCGTTTCACTACTTGTGTAATGCCATTGTCATTTGTGGACACGGGAACTATGGCTCTGTAGAGCCCATGTTTTAGTTTATTGTCGTTTATCGTCACCATCCTGGATCTTCTATTCTATATCATCCTTGATATAATAGAATGTAATATATTCTATTTTAGTCTCAATGTTTTTCCATAAAGTCAAATGTAAATATCAAGACAGTACCTATAGCACTTTCACCCGTGGTCCTCGTAACTGACATTGATCTCTCGTAGCCGTAGGGTCCATTACAATCAAATTCCTTTAGTCGGGCGTCATGAAGCCCGCCCCCGAGAATGCAATTACTATTCACTGTCAGTCGGCACTCTTCTATTTCTATACCTAGCTATCAATCGGTATAAGATTCACCATTTTAACACCTATTAGTAGGTCCGCTTACGTAGATGTTTGTTTTCATTGTCTTACATCTTAAAATAACTTTTGTAATAGTATACAAACTATTAACCCTTTGTCCCTTACCAGCACCCCCGTCGCGATGCCCCCGGATAGCATCTTCTCAACAATAAAAAACCTAATTGTGTTTTGTTAGTTCTTAGGTACTTTGTTAACTATAATAACTTAAGAAGATGAAGTCAAGATTATATCTAATATTATCTATATAATTATTAGTTCATGCATTATACTTAAGTTATAAAGGAAAATATAAAAAAATTAAAACCGACTCCAAAAAACTGAAAAGGATAAAATAATTAAATTTTAGTAGGTACTCATCCCCTAGGAACATATTTTTGGAGTCGGTGCTTCACTATCTATAGTTTCTGGAAACAACTTAGCACCAACTCCAAAAATATGTTCCTCGGGAATGAGTAACAATTTTCAGTAATAACTTTTGACGGTCAAAGCTAGATGGGTGACCGTGAGCTTATATTGTTTTTCTATTATCGTATCATTACACTAAAAATTCACAGGAAAGCAAAAATCCGCATTTTCGCATACGTAGACGACTTAATTTATCCAGTTTTTTTTATTTAAAAACCAAACTACCCAATGGATTTTCAAAAATTTTTTTATGGGTCCCAATGGGAACTATTCCGCATCGAACAAAAAAAGAATTATCAATATCGGTTCACCCAGTCAAAAGTTATGAGGTAACAAACATAAAAAAATATTAAAAAAAACATACAGACGAATTGATATAACCTCCTCCTTTTTTTGAAATCGGTTAAAAATGCCCAACGCCGTTACTAAAGGTTCCTGTTTCCTCTAGGTTCTCAGTGGATCTCAGTCAAATGCGTTCGCTTCGGCTGTTTTTTAATGACGACAACTGCACCTGTGGCCAACTCGTCGTAGCCTCTCGAGAATCTCAGTACAAAATTCTACATTTTCACCATGGGGGGCTAGATAATTTAGCACAAGTTCTGCACAGATGGCATTCACTGTTACATAATATCAAGCTTACGCCAGGTAATAAATCATAAAATAATTTAGGAATATTTTTTGAGATCTTTTTTTTAATAATTTGTTTCAACATTTTAGGTTCAGAAGAACCAAATTTACCTTACCGACATTTCATGGTGTGCCGCCCCGAAGTACAAAAATCAGAACAACATCCAGAAGAAGGTAAAGTCCCAAAAATTTCTCCTGAATTATTCTACGGTAAACTAATGAACAGCAAAGGAGTAATAGAGGATGATTTATTCTTGAGAAAATGCATTTTCTTTGGTGGACTTGACAAAGAACTTAGAAGGGAAGTTTGGCCCTTCCTCCTTCATTGCTATCCATATAATTCAACTTACGATGAAAGGGAAATTATATTACAAATCAGAACAAGAGAATACGAAGAAATTTCGAAAAAAAGGCTGGAAAAGATGACCCCCGAACAGCATGCAGTATTTTGGAAAACAGTACAATGTGTCATTGAGAAAGATGTGGTGAGAACCGACAGAGGTAATCCATTCTTTGCTGGAGATAGCAATTATAATATAGAAATTATGAAGAATATTCTATTAAACTACGCCGTTTATAATCCAGTTTTAGGGTAAGTTAGACATATTGTTTAGGCATTTTGTTACATAATTTGGGGTTTCATCAACCGTTTTTTAATAAAAATTGATATAAGTAATAACGAAATTTCTGTTTGCAGATATACACAAGGAATGAGCGATCTTCTCGCACCCGTCCTTTGTGAAATTAAATGCGAGGCAGAAACGTTTTGGTGTTTCGTCGGGCTTATGCAGAGGGCTATATTTGTTTGCACACCCACTGACAATGATATGGATAACAATTTGGTGAGAACCAATCAAGAAGATAAAGTTAATATTATTTGGCTGACTAAAAAAATAATGGATGCATAAATTAGTCCTTTTAATAAAATTATTAGTGGGTATATCGTGTCTGTACCTAGGAAAATTATTCTTATTTTATTGGTTTACAGAGTTACCTTCGGGAATTAATTAGGATAATGTTACCGCATTTCTACAAACACTTAGAGAAACATTTAGATGCTATGGAATTGCTGTTTTGCCATCGATGGATTCTACTGTAAGTTACGTTTGTTAATCAGCTGTATTTTTTTGTTTGGCCAAATTTAGTTGCCAGTATTGATTGGTGTAATAAGTATTTGAATTATTATTTTATTGTTTTCTTTATTTGTAGCAAGGATTTCTTGCTTATACTACCTGTCCGAATTCCAGATGCTTCAAGCGTGAATTCACAGAGGCAGTAGCATTGCGCATGTGGGAGGCCTGTTGGGCTAACTACCAGACTGACTATTTCCACTTGTTTCTATGCCTGGCCATCATTGCTGTTTACGCAGATGACGTCATAGCACAAGATCTCAACACCGATGAGATGTTACTACATTTTAGTTCTTTGGGTAAATATCTAAATCAAGTTTTTTTATATTGTAGGTACCTACCTACTTTTAGATTTCTAATACAGTGATTACTCATTTCACACCATAAAATAATTATCTTCATTCTCAATATTTTCCCTTAATTCTTCATTTGTCGACTAATATTTGCTGGTCTTTCTTTACATTCCAGCAATGTACATGGACGGCCGATTAATATTACGGAAAGCACGTGGTCTCCTCCATCAGTTCAGACAACTTGTCAGGATACCGTGCACGCTCGCCGGCATGTGCCAACGGTGCGGCCCTGGCATATGGGATTCCACGCATAGACCTAGCATAGAATGCACAGGTGCACATGATGTTTGCCAATATGCCGTGCATTAACTTGTGTGACAATATGACAATATTTTATCACGGTTGGATGAAGTTTCACAGTCGAGATTGGCAGTTACATACAATACATTACAAAGTTAAATTTTCAAATGTTTTTTTGGTGTGGTTAGAAAATAATGTTTATTCTGGATCAACTGGAATTAAATTCATCGACAGGATTAAATATGGATTGATTTATCGACTGAATTGAACAAGGTATGGATGGAATGACCAAAGTTAAGCATTAGAATACCTATACCTTCTTTTACATACTAATTTGCACGAACGACGCGTGCGAAAATTACCGAAGAAAATATAACTTCAATGAACATCGAATATCAAAGTTAAATTATAACTAGAAAGTCCGTCTTGGTGATAGTAAAGAGGGATAAGAAGATAAACAGTATACGCAGAAAGTAATACGCAGTAGGAAATCGTTAAAATTTAAATTATGATCCATTTTTACTTAGTGTTGGAATCTTCCATGAAGTATACTGGAAAAAACGTAAGACCTTACCTGAAATCGAATTTTACATAGATTCAGTCAACATAGTACCTAGATGTTACTAGCAAAGCATATCTATTAGTATTTATTTCATATCGACATCATCAAAGTAGGTATATTACCTAATTTCGTTATCATTGCACTAAGATAGGAAATCATTATGTAGGTATAATTATGCGATGCATCATTGAAGTGGAATCAGAATGAAATATAATAAACTGAGCAACTAAAAAATACTAAGTTAGCGACTCTAAAAATTTGTTGTGGTCGACTATTCAACGAATTGTCGCCGATATCAAATTTTTTAGTCGCTCAGGTATATTAGCCATATATTAGAAACTGTCTTAAATTTTTCTCTAATCGGGTGTAGATATGCTACTTTATCCACTAACAAGAAATAATCGCAAATAGAACAAATACTACAGAAATTACATACTGCATTGTCCCGCCTAATCTATTTTTATGGTAGGTACTGCCACTTGACTAAGAATACGAGTCACTCATATCGAGCATCCCTACCTAAATCTCCTCAGCAAAATTGGGAGTCCCAAAAAGTAGTATGATAAAACATGGCCTTTGGGTTCAATCCAGTTAAGCAATTTCTTTAAGGCTTTGCCACATTTGCCAGACACAACGCGTACTTACCGCCGCGTTAGAGCGTCAATCGTCGTTGCGTTTTAACGTCGCGTTCTTTCATGTCACACACACTAGATTGATAAGTTAGCGGAACGCTCCAACGCAGCGTACCATTCAACAGAGCGCAGTGCAGATCACTACCAGTCTTTGTAAAATCTGTGTGCTATTGAGATGTGTTCATTTGGAAGAATTATACTTTAATATGCTTTAACACGTATACATTCACTTTATTAATAAAAAGAGAAAGGAATTAGGAGAATATCATTGTTTGTGTCACGAACTTTCATCACCTGAAAATCGTTTTTTACACACTTTCGTTTTGATTGCTTTTCCGATTTATACTCACAATTTTGCCTTTATTGTTACATTTTTATAAGTATTATCCTTCGTATTATATAAACATAGGTGTTTCCGAGACAATTCTATTAGTTTTTCAGTCATAATTGCAATATTTTAGCAAACGAGCAGTCGGGCGTTAAACACAATTGTAAAAAAATACAACGCCCGGCGTCAAAGCGTTCTAGCGCCCGCCGCGACGGAGCGTTGCGTACTGCTAACGCCGGTGCTCTGTTCTGTTTGACGGCTAGTACCGTTCATAGTACAACACAATTTGACGCTATAACGCGGCGTCAGACTAACGCCCTGACGCGCGTTAATTACGCGCTCTGTCTGGCAAAGCCTTTAGTTGCAGTGTGGAAGCCAAATACCTACTGTCAGTCTATTTTAAACTCTACCTGTTTTATTACTTTGTTTTTATTATAATTTATCACACATTACTATGTGCCTAGGTCGTTATGTGGCTCATCTAGGTCGTCAGTTTGCTATGTTTCAGATTGAAGGAAAAGGTAGCCCAGTGTTAATTACTGGGCATGGAAGGCAACCTTCTTATTATTAAACCATTTTTTCAAAAAAATGTTTAATGAGGTCATAGACGTGCAATCAAATTAGTTCTGACTTTGTGGTTATTGGGAAATTAATAGTAAAAAATACTATCAACTCAAAACTCTTTATTTACTACAGAAAAACAGGAACATTTTGCAATGTTTCGTAAACTTAGTGTGACTTCTGTTGTTGCAGATTAGATGACAAATAACAAATGTTAGGGTTTTAAGATGTTACTCTTAGCAGAATACATGCTGAACTGGAGTCATCTGTCAAACGATTTCTAACCGAGTCTTTAATGTTATTCTTCTCTGAAAATGACTCGCAGGCATAGGTTGACGAAAATATTGTTAAAATAGCATGAGCCAGCTTCTTCAAACAATTAAATGTCTCGTGCCCAAAATATTGTGTCATTGGTTAGCCATCCCTGCACTAGTCCTTCCATAGCTTAATTATGCTGATAGCGTGTTTGGAGAATGTCTGTTGGCCCGTCCGTACCAAGAAAATAATACAGCGAATTCAAAATGCTTGTGCACGGTTTTGCTTCTCGGTTGCTCGCGGATCCTATATTACTCAATTCTGAATCGCAACAAAATGTTGAATATGTCTGTTCGACGTAAATTACATTTTGTATCATTGTTTTTCGGTATCATAAATAGTAAGTCGCCTCGATACTTGTTTGATAAACTGAAGTTCCCACAACGTCAACTGAGCTCCACGTCTTTTATTCCCAAAATAGCTTTTCGTGGCAGTTTTCGTTATACTGCCACGAAGTGTTTGAATAATCTGCTGCCACTAATTAGGAACGCGAAATCTTTGTACTCTTTCAAAATTTCTGTATCAAGAACAGATATCTAAAGTTTAAGCGGCTTTAAGTTTTTATTGATTGTTATAGTTCTTACATACAGTTTTACATCCTACATCCGTATCTACACTTCACAACTCATTTCTGCACCGTTTTGTTGTTTTGTTATCTTAATGTTTATGTATAGCAGATATTTATTAACAAATTATGTAGGTAGTCTTGTGGGATGGTGGTGTTATTTGTCTACCCCCAATATGGTCCCAGTGAAAACCAGCGTCATTGTTCATTAATGCTGTCACATTTTAGTTGAAGATTGTTAAATCTTTTTCATTGTTGCTTTGTTGATTATTTTTGTCATATCATTGAACTAAATAAACGTTTTTCATTTCATTTACATTAGACATAGGTTCCTTAGTACAAAAAAAATACAGTATTATTAGCATTGCTTTGTTATCATTATTTAACTGTACCTAAAATAAATTATTATGTACGTTAAGAAATTCTATTAAGTACATAAAATGAAAATATATAATTAGGTGCCTATTATTATTGTTCTCAATCTGAACTGTAAAATGAACATATCTAAGTGAAAACAACTAAAATTGTTTAAAACTAACACAAAATGTTTTCTATTGTCAAAGTAAATGAGAAATTATAATTTTTATTATTAGGTCATACTCCAGCTAGATGCATGTATTTATTGATTCACTCATCAATTCATGAAAACTTTGACATCGATGTAGTTAAAAAATCAATGTATAATATGTAACTATTGTAAAGTTTTATTAAACTCGTTTATAATAAGGAAATGTAAAAATCGTGAAGCTTGAAAATGAAATAACTTTCTACAAAATTGTACCTGTTTACATAATTTTACACGAACCATTGGATCTAGTATTAAAGTAAATATGGTTCATATCAATGAATAACATTAACGAATCATTGTGTGGAACTCGGATAGAAGTGATAGTTCCTATGCTATGTGTATGAAAGTTTGAAAATATAAAATTTTTAGAATTTCTGTAGAAATAAGAAATATTTATGAGTTTATACCTACCAGTGACTTTCTATTTGTCTTTCGACCCTTAGTGCCACCCTCCGCCCGGGGCTCACACACAATTAAAACAAAAAAGTGTCTGATATGTGGTAAAATCACCTACAAATTTGAAATACATCATCATCATCATCAGCCTATATACGTCCCACTGCTGTGCACAGGCCTTCCTACATGGGAGAAATACATGAGAAGATTGGGCCATAACACCACCACGCTGGCCCAATGCGGGTTGGTAGGTTAAAGCGGTTGCAGGAACAACCGGGACCAACGGCTTAACGTGCCTTCCGAAGCACGGAGGAGCTCGAGATTATAAATTTGATTGACCCATCCCGGGACCGACCATGGCGAAAGTTGCTTTGTTTTCGTTATCGAAACCAGAGCACTCAAACCACTACGCCACCAAGCTCCTTACGCCACCGAGCTCCTCACATTTGAAATACATAATGATAATAAATGTAATGCAAGTACAATTAATAAATTGCTAAAGAAGCTATTTATGATTTAGTATGTAAAATAGTACTTAGTCAAATACAAGAATTGTAGATATTGAAAATAACATCCCCATCACTACTAATAGAATTCCTGCCTATGATAATTCTAAATATTTTTAGTGATGTATAATTCCCTAAGAATATTTAGAAACGGAGGGCAAGAAGTATCAATATCATGTTCAGTGTTCTTTTTAAGTGAATGAGTTTATTTCGCATATTGTGAATTGTTACGCGTACTGTGATATGTAATGATCTGCTTGTAATATAATATTGTGTAAGTTATGTTGTTATATGAATTATAAATATTGCAAACTAGGAATCATATCCAATTAAAAATATATGTATGAGCATTCAATGTGGGTATTTTTCTCTACAATAAAATGTTTTTTTATTATTTCTTGCTATAAGATGTAATAGTCACATCATGTGAGATGTCATCTAAGATGTCCTACCTCTTAACTCTTAACTGGTATAGGTGCGACATGGAAATTCGACATATCCTTTGTTCCGTACTTACATGTTCATTTACCGTCAATACAACAACAAATTAAAACATGGGCTATATAAACTAGTTCATAGAAATGTTTTGCAACTTACAAATGCATCTTATTCATTTGATATTGAATTTTATAACATTTCTATGAAATAATATAACATTGGCTGCATGCTTTTATAGAAATATTAACAACTAACAAACAAATCATATGCATTTGAAAGTTGGAAAACATTTCTATGAACTAGTATAGTTTTAATTTATTGTCGTATTGACGGCACCATGCTATATGTATAAGTAAGTTAATTTGGAATGAAAGACGTTAAGAATTTTTAGTGGTTATCCACCTCATCGAAGTAGCCACATGGAAACTGTCATCATATTATTATATCTGGCGCCAAGCTGCATACAAAACAAGATTTTTTATAGAAAAAACTAAATACCTAGCAGCTACTAGGTGGTAGGCCCGTATGTAGGGTCGTCTGGGTAGGTACCACCGCCTTTCTTATTTCAGCCGTGAAACAGTTCGCTGTGTTTCGGATTGAAGGGAAAGGTAGCCAGTGTTATTACTGGGCATGGACGGCATTTCATCTTAGGCACCAGGATGACAACGCACCTGCAATATCAAGTGATTTTTCCTTGTTATTGCAGGTGTCTATAGGCGGCGGTAACCGCTTACCATCAGGTAGGCCGTCAGCTTGTTTGTCATCTAGCCAAATATTCATTATGGCGCCCATGTCAATTTGGTGACGTTTAGTTGACTTCTATGTACCCCGCCATATTAATGGTGAAATTGATGAATCTTTTTTAACTATGCACAGACGGCAGTATATCAAGTGTAACTTTTGCACTACGAAAGCCGCTTCTATTACAAACGCAATAAGAGCGATCTCAAACTGTTATGCTTGATGTGTTGTCGACTGTACAAGTGAACTATACATCATTAGTACGAATCAACTAGATGGGTGACCGTCGTCGGCATTATGGACTTGTCTGTCTATCAGTATCTGTATCTATATCTATATGTCAATGACTATACCGGGCGTTACAGAATTCCGAAACAAAAAGGGTTGCGGGGTCAATATATCGTAATATGTGCGCGAGTCGTGTGTGGTGTATGTACGATACGCAATAATACCTACGCATTTTTAGGGTTGTCACGAGCAAGACAAACGTTTTTATTTATTTAATTGGAAAATAAAAGTGGTCTGAAAGGTGTCAGACTTTTGGAGGTAAATTTTGACAAGGAACACAACCACCCCCTCAAATTGGTTTAGTTGACAAATGTCAGATTCTGGAAATGTCAGACGACTATAAAAAGCCAGATTCTATGAATGCCATTTTCTACAAACGGCAAATTCTACAAATGACAGATTCTAGAAAAGCCAGATTCTGATAATGCCAAATTCTATAAATGCCAGATTCTACTAATGTCAGATTTCATATCAATAGATTAGTTTAAGTGTGCATTCAATTTTCGACCATTTCGACCGACGAATTATATGTAGTTTAAACCTTCGAAATGGTCGAAAGTTGGATTAAACCAATTACTTAATGATTTCATGTCAAACTCACCATACCCCTAGCCCTACCCCTGGGGGTAGGGTGGGACTAAACCATACAAATAGTGCTGGGTGCTGGGATTTAATGGGCAAATCGAAAAAAAAAACGGTTATAAGAAATAAATAACTCAATATCCTATGTATGTAGCTGGATTATCCCCTGAAGTACCAGGCTACCATATCTATGTAGGAGATGTTTAGCATACTGTTAATTTTATTTATATAATAATCGTAGGGGTACAATAAATAACCTCTGGTATACTTATGGTAGCCTGGTACTTCAGATTGGAAATATACATTTATTAGGTGTCAACAGATCAAATGAATCAACAGACTGAATTACTTTCTCTTTGTCGCATTGTCGGTTTAGTTTAATTAGAAGCTATTATAAAATAAAATAAAGAATTATGCTATTAACACCAGGTTCGTAATATTTTTGGAAAAACAAAACCTGTAAACATATATATAGTGCACAACACTACGGTGGTATGGTTCAGTCCCACCCTACCCCCAGGGGTATGGGTATGGTGGGTCTGTGATGAATGATTTTGCTATTGATATGAACTCTGACATTAGTAGAATCTGACATTTATAGAATTTCGCATTATCAGAAACTGGCCTTTCTAGAATCTGTCATTTGTAGAATTTACCGTTTCTAGAAAATGGCATTCATAGAATCTGGCGTTTTAAACTCTCCTGACATTTACAGAATCTGACATTTGTCGACTAAACCCTCAAATTTTATTTCGGACTTTTGTGACTCATTGTATATTATGGATTTTGACATTTGCGATTAAAAGTCGATCGGTCAAATGCCATACATTTTTCGAGCGATAACGGTTATCGAAAGGCATCTGCTAATACTAGTCTCAAGTTTATTATAAGGTCGTTGTAGAGTCGACAGAACGTCAAGCATAACCGTTTGACCTTGAGACCGCCCTTACTGCGTTTGTTATAGAGGCGGCTTTCGTAGTGCGACTGTTACATTTGATGTGCTGTCGTGTTTACGTACAGAATTCAAGCAATCCAAATAATGTCGCTGTATTCGTAATGTGTTTTACTAGGACGGAGACGGGATAATTTTTGGTAATATTGTTTCATAAAAATATATACAGGATGGTGCTGTCAATACGACAATAAATTTAAACATGGGCTATATTAGTTCATAGAAATGGTTTACCACTTTCAAAAACATATAATTCGTTTGATAATTTCATGACATTTGTATGAAAAAATATAACATTGGCTTCATTATTCCATAGAAATGTCATGAAATTATCAAATGAATAATATGTTTTTGAAAGTGGCAAATCATTTCTATAAACTAATATAGCCCACGTTTTAATTTATTTTCGTATTGACGGCACCAACCTATAGACAAGTGCACACACCACGAGCGGACGGACTAGACAGGGACGGGGATATCTAATCTGTGCCTATGGGACGAGTAAGATATTTTCGGTGACGATGTTTACTAAAAGCAATAGGCATCTAAACGTTTAGTTATTCGAGTTCAATTAACCATCGGCCTAGGCATTCAATTGGATGCCGGCGTTTAATCAACGGCCTAGACATTTAATTAGGTGCCGGCGTTTAATCAAAGGCCTAAGCATCCTAATAAGTGGCTAATTTAACCAGATAGCGGCGACATATGCATTTAACAAACACCTTGTTTTGATAAAACTATGTTCCATCCCTGTCCCATCCACGTCCCGTCACTGTATGCTGCGACCTTTAGTCACTTGTAAATATATAGTGATAGCAACATTCTCATTGTAGTGGTTACATAAAAAAAAATGGTAGAGATTTATGGGCACCTTGAGTTCCTTGAGTTTATCTATTTGCTGATAATTGTGATATCTGCCGCCGTAACAAATACAAACTGTGAAAATAATACAATTATATTAGACACAAAAATGGCCCATTTACCGAAAACTATGAAGGCTGTCGGCTTTTATAAATACTTGCCGATATTGGATCCGACAAGCTTTACAGATTTGGAGGTAACAGTGCCAAACATTCAGAGAAACGAGGTGCTAGTTCAAGTGAAAGCGACGTCTGTAAATCCCATTGATACTAAAATAAGAGCACCGAAACCGGATACTGAGATTATGCCAAAAATTCTAGGTTTTGATGGATCTGGAATAATTGTGAACAAAGGCGACGACGTCAAGCTGTTTAATTTAGGAGACGATGTTTTTTTTACCGGTGATCTTAGAAAAAATGGTTCTAATGCTCAGTATGTTGCTTTAGACCAGATTTTAGTTGGCCCAAAACCGAAAAAATTGTCATTCGAAGAGGCAGCTGCAATGCCGCTAACAAGCGTTACAGCTTATGAGTCTATTTTTGATCGGTTGTCGTTAACAGAAAATGATAGAGGTAAAGCATTTTTGATTATAAATAGTGCAGGGGGAGTGGGATCTATTGCTACACAATTGGCTAAAAACATAGGACTAAATGTGATTGGAACAGCATCCCGCCCTGAAAGCGAGTCATTCTCTTATCAGCAGGGTGCTAAAATAGTGCTCAATCATACTATGGACTTAATTCCCCAGTTAGAGGCTAGGGGATATGGGGATGGAGTTCACTTTATCTTAGTCAACTATGACCCCTATCCATACTGGAACACATTGATGAAAGTTATTAAGCCTCAGGGAAAAATTTGTCTTATTGTTGATAGCAGTGGACTTGTTGACCTGAGGCCGTTAAAAGACAAAAGTGTGACGTTAGTTTCTGAGATGATGAACACTAGGATTAAATATGATACAGAAGACAAATTACGGCATCAGGAAATTCTGCAAGATGTCTCCAAGATGTTTGATGATGGAAGATTGAAAAGTACTATGACAAAAGTGCTCTCTCCAATCAATGCAGTGAATTTAAGGGAAGCTCATAGGCTGGTTGAAGAAAAAAAATTACTTGGAAAATTAGTATTGTCTGGTTTTTAAAAATTTATGTTAAAACATTATTTTTTGATTATATTGTTAGTAGAAAATAGGACAGAATTAAACATATTAAATGTTCCTGTTTATTGTCTTATGTAATTTTATTTTATTTAGACTTAAAATGTGTAATCATCATACCATTTATTATTTAATTAAATTGTTAATTTTCTGCTACTAATCATCATCCGAATCTAATGTCATCTCATAATATTCTGATAATTACGAAAACTAAATTAGTCCTACTATTCCGATCATTGCTAAGATGCCACAACTCATTGAATAAGGCCCATTTCTATGATGCAAGATTCTTTCCTGTAGCATACAATTAAATTGAAGCAAACAATGACATCATCATCATCATCACCAGCCTATTATATGTCCCACTGTTGGGCACAGGCTTTCCTACATGGAAGAAACACATAAGGAGCTTAGGCCATAACACCACCATTCTGGTGTAATGCAGATTGGTGGGTTACAGCGGTTGTAGTAACAAGGGGGACCAACGGTTTAACGCGCCCTTCGAAGCACAGAGGAGGTCGAGATTATACATTTTGATTGACCCATCTCAGGATCGACCATGGCGAAAATTACTGTTTTCGTAAACGAAACCGGAGCTCTCAAACCACTATGACACCGAGCTCCTCACTACGCCACCGAGCTCCTCTGGGAAATGACATGCATAGTCTAAACAACACAATAGACTATGGAAGTCATTTCTTGCTTTAATTTAATTGTATGGTACAGACAAGAAACTTGCATTGTGTAAATGGGCCCTACAGAACCATAAAATAAAATAAGTACTTGCAAGACAGCTATTATAATTATAATTATAACTGATTCCATTTTATAATAAACAGTTGTATTGACAAGGAAGGAAAATGTTTCTAATTTCCTAGTTTTCACTTCATAAATAAACTAAAAATGACTAACCAAATAATTTATTGTGGATTGCTAAAAGATGCAACATTAGATTGATTGAGTAGGTTTGGATCAAATTGCTGTCCTTGGAATGGAGAACCAGGTGCATTCCATGCTTTCCTCAATATTTCTATGTTTCGAATTTCATCACTAGTAGGTAGTCCTCTGAATTTTTGTTCTTGATTCCACTGCAGTTCTCTGACCTGAGTTTGAAAAAAATGTTATTGTACTTCCACATGTATCTCCATTTTCCCATAATGGAAGTGAGACATCTTAGAAACACGAAGAAAATTAGAAGTTACTTTACATCAATTTTATTTAGCTAACTGATATCTTTCAACATGTGATATAACAGACATAATATGTCATTACCTTGGCAATATGATCCTCTGGCAAGTCATCTAAAGGTCTAGAGCAGTCTATCTTTGACAGGTCAATTGATTCTTCGTTATTCAAGAATTTGCTCCACCAGCGTTCTTGAACCTTTTCTGCAGAAAAACGCATAATTAATTGATATTTATAGGAATCATTACTTATCCAACTGCAGAGAGGGAGATGTAATATAACCAAAAATGGTTTCTTTACCACTGTGTTAGAAAACATTTTCAAACTAATGTACTGGACAGGACTCAGCATCAACATCAATGGCAAGTACATGACTCATCTTTGATTTGCTGACGAGACAGTAGTCATGGCAGAATCCATGGAGGAATTGAGCTAAGTCTAAAAATGGACATGGAAAAGACAAAGATTATGTCGTACATATACCAGTTAGAGTTGAGAGTTGTGTTCTCGAAATTGTTGGCATACATTTAGCTAGTACAGATGTATCTAACTCAAATGGGCAGCATTTGGACAATTGCATAAGATCTTCTTGTCTAAAATTCCGCAGTGCTTGAAGTCGAAGACCTTCAAATATGTCTGTGACACATAGTCGCTTCCTAAGGGCCTTGTGTGCAAGTTTGCAGTCACCCAAAAGTTTTAATGGACAGACAACCTGGTCAGGGTCGTGTGGAGTCGTTGGATGCAGAACTTTTCCTTTTGGAAATCAATTGGGAGGCCTTTATTCAGAATAGGATGATATTAAGATTATGTTAATATAAATCAGGCTAAGGTGCTCAATTGAATAACAGATATACAGATACAAACCCAAGTGTATTAACAGTCTCCCTTCACTGGTACTCCAGAAGCATTCCAAGGTTTTAATCTTGTGTGGCAATGAGTCATTAATAATGACATCTCCATTAGAACATGCCACACAAATGCTACCACTGTTCAAGGTCACTTTCAGTTCTTTTGGTGATTTTATGTTTGCTGGAAGTTTGACTATAGCATCTGAAATGGAAATTATAAAACAAATGTGTTAGAGTTGTCTAACATTACTTAATTGTAATGGTATAGGAAATCTACCAAATATATTTTGTTTCTCTTATTTTATTCAGCTGTGAGTAACGCCACAAATTATAATCTCATAATCTGAGATACAACAATATTTTTTTTTAAAGCTATTAGTTACCCAGTTCCATTATAGTCTGTGACCATACATAATTATCTCTCTCTGCACCATTATATGCTTCACTGTTTTTCTGTGTGGGGATAATTGGAGGGGAATAAGACGATGATGATGTATCAGTAATTTCTTCTTGTTGGCCAGTTTTCAATTGATCTTTTGCTACTTCCACTTCCTTAGTTTGCTGTGATGATTTTATCTCCTCTTTATTTAGTGTTTTACTATTCACTGTTTTACTTTCATTGGATACACTAAGATCTTCTTCATCTTCTTCAGCAATTACTTCGACTTCTTGAGCGACTGTAGAGCACATTATTTCATTATTCAAGTCAGTAGGCTTATTAGCGCCATTTGGAGGTTTCCAATTTTTTGGATCACATGTCCGTAATACTTTAATAACCAATTCTTCAGCAACTCCAGGTGGAAAGCCCATGTTTTGATATTGATCTTCACATACATAATAAAAGTCGGTTCTTAAACAAGAGAAAGCTATATTAAAAACTACAACACAAATTAAAACTATTAATGTGCTAATTTACCTACCGTCTTGCCAAGAAATTGAATACAGCCGAAAGAAATCCTAAAATTGATTTTTCATTAACTAAAATAGACGTTAGAACTTCATCATATTTTATAATTTCTCTAGATTCTGACATATTGAATAAAGTAATATATATTTTTATTTTCTTTCATGTATCGATCGAATGAAAAGAAAATCAGTTAACAATTACTCTACAATAGAAATAGCAAAATAGTTAATTGAATTGAATTAAAAATGGAAATAAAAATTAAAAACAAAAAGACGGAAGAGGATGCCACAGATTACAGAATACTTTTGCCACAGATTCGATCCAAAAATGTACTCTTTGATTCGATCGACACAGATCGACACCATCAAAGCAAAGAGTGGCCTAATTCTGGGAACACACTTTAATTCTAAATTTAAGTACAGTATATCTCTTTCTCGCAATAAGTAATAGGAAAAAGATAGCAAGAATCTGTTTAGAGCTGTCAATTAAATTTAGATAGATTTCATAGAAACCATAGACAATTTTAGACGGCATGTACGGAGGTGCCTCCTAAACACTGCATTTTAGCACGTTCAATAAGGTCGAAAATTGAACCCACCTTTCTAAATGACAATTTATATGACAGCCATCCTTTTCGTATTCGTTTTGAAAGAAAGAAACAGACTGAACTTAAATTTAAACTTAGCATGTGTTCTCCAGAATTAGGGCCAATGTCAAACGGATATAATTCGGATCTAAAACTAAAAGTATTGTGCGATTGGAGGTTGCAAATAGCATAGAATGTAAAGAAAATATCCATGAAGCCTTAATTTTTCATCAGTGAGTTATTATAGTTTGTAATGTTAATGAGTTATTTATTAGTAAAAACTCATTAACATTAAAAACTATTTTTTTAGAAGACATAATAAGTAATAACTTATTACTTATTATGTCTTCTAAAAAAATTAGTAGCTAACAATAATATTCATTTATTTATTTATTCTTTATTGTAAAATATTATTGGACTAAAAGTGACTATCGTGCGAAAGACAATGAAAACTTTGTTGAAGTTATCCACTTCATCAAATAGCATTATATGGAGACTGACACTGACATCAATCTTAAATTATTTCACGTCAAATTTTCCCAATGTGCATTGAAATGTGTAATACCAACATTACAATGCAATTAATGAAGACACACACATGGCCCATACGTGGCTGTATGGGCATTAGTTCCCTTTGCCTTCCCATTACAGCGAGAATCAACAAAAAGAAAAGGGTTTTGGCGGGATTTTGTGGTGTCAGTCAAGATTTTTATTACAATAATTTAAAATAGTGTCAGAGCGAACTTTGTATTATAAAATAGGTGTAGTTTCATAAGCCAAGTGTTTGTGTTGTGTAATACATACAACTAAAAGATTATTAGAATAAAAATGAATATGTTGTGAAAACGATGAGAGCTTTTTTGTTTTTATCTACCTTATCAAATAGCATCTGAAGGAGACTGTCATCATATATTTCGCGTCAAATACTCCCAAGATGCATTGAAATGTGTAACACCAGCATTTCACTGCAGTAAATGAAGAAATAAAGAAATACTGCAGATATGGCTGTTTGGGCATTAGTTCCCTTTAAGGCAAAGGGAACTAATGCCCATACCATTAAAAGAATGAATAAAAAAAAAGGTGTTTGGCGGGTTTTTGTGGCGTCAGTCAAGATTTTTTTATTACAATAATTAAAAATTGTGTCGGAGCGAATATTGTGTTATAAAAGTGGCGTAGTTTTATTAGTCAAGTGTTTGTGTTGACGTGCAACTAAAAGATTATTAAAATAAAAGTGATGATGGTGTGAAATACGATGAGAACATTTTTGTGGTTATGCACCTCATCAAGTAGCTCATAAAGTGACTGTCATCATATATATCATAATTACTCCCAAGAAGCATTGAAATGTGTTTCGCCAGCATTTTAATGCAATTAAAGAAGAAAAAAAGAAATACTGAAGACATGGCTGTACGGGTATTAGTACCCTTTGCCTTCTCTTTATAGGAAGAATTTAACAAAACAAAAAACAAAAAAAGAGCTTTCCGTTTCACGTAATTTTAAGTAAGAAATTATGAATGAATTAGACAAATTCCGGTAAAATCACCTTTACGTAACCTTTCTTGGTGTAACATAATGTATTATTTTGGTATTTTAGCGTTTTTTCGCTGACTGTAATTTTTTTTACAAAATCTGTGAATGCAGTTAATAAAATCTTAAAAAGTTATGAATGGTGATAAATCACCTTTTTCCTGTAACTTTAGCGGTTAAGGAGTACTTAGCGCTACTTACTGTCCCGTCTCATAAACCTTACCTTATAATATTTTATGGGACCATTATCTTTTAATATTCAAAGTCTACTAAAATACTAGCAGAGGGAATAGGTTGCTTTAGTTAGTCAGTAAAACTACTATTATAAAATTAATATTTTTAACTGGTATGCCCAAAACCACTTTTTTAATTTACATTCCCGCCACTTGGTGGAGTTGTTTCGCTTTCGAAAGTTTCACATCCGCAAGAGAGCGGCAAGGCAAATCAAGGCGAACCGAAGTAGGCAACAAAGTCTCGCGCGCGAACTCGGTACGCTGCAAGCGATGACCGCATTCATTCGAGTTTATATTATATTATTGTGATTGTGCTGTCGTGTTCTCTGGTACCGTTGAGTGTTTACGAAAATGCTGTATAGGTGAACTGATTAAGTAAAGTGTTGTGATTGTGTCAACTATTTCTTAGCTATCCTGTCCCTAACAGTCTCTCGAAGGTTGTAAAAATGCCTTGCTCTGCGGTAACTTTGTCTATAGCGACCATTACAGCAATCGTGGCTGCTGCTCTAATGGCCATAGCCTTTTCAACAGATAACTGGCTCTACATAGAAGTAAAGAGAAGCAATATTCAGGTATTGAAATTAATTACGAAAAATATAATATAACTAATTATAGAACACTCAACCATTTATTACGGGTGTATTTTTTTGTGTCCGATGGGCTCTAAACTATTTATTTGATCCCACAGCAACTCGAGCTTATTTCAGTTTTTTAATTTACCTAAAATAGTTGGTAGGCATTGTTGCTTAAAAAAGTAAATACTTGATATTAAATTTTAGTATGGCTTGACCGACACAATTTTTTTTTCCTCGGCCGAGACTAAGAACCGAGACCAAGAATAGATAAATCATAAATTTTTTTTTTTTGTAAATTATAGTAATTAAGAAAGATTTTTCAATATGGAGACGACTAGCTGGCCAAGTGGTCTGTACCCCTTGCTATACAAGCTACCAGCCCCCTTATTCTCAAGTGTCGGAAAGAATTCGAATTTCGGAAACTCTATACCTGTCACTTTTTATCGCGCGGCGTCAAAGCGAGACGGCATGTGACTTTACGAATCGAATCCGTGATCCGACAGTTGAGAATAAGGGGGATGGTCAGGGGTCCCGGGTTCAAATCCCAGTAGGAGCATATGTTTGTATGATGAGTACGAGCATTTGATCACAAGTCATGGATGGTTATTTGATATATTTATAATATTTATATCCATAATATTATCAATCTTTCTCTGTTATCTAGTATCCATAACACATTATGTTCTGAATGATGCTTACTTTGGGCTAGTTAACATGTGTGAGTGTATGAAAATTATTATTTATTTTATTAATTTTGCATACTATTGTGCGAAATCAGTGCAGCCTGGATCACAATTAACAGGTTTCTTCCGCACTGACATGCAGTGACGAACGTGAATGTGTGTGGTTAATTTGAATCGCATACACCATATAATTTTAATATTAGAAATAAATTAAGTCATTGTTTGTATACCTTTAACTTTTCACCATAGTCTTTTTATGCCTATCTCAATAGGTATCTACCTATATTACAAAATGGATTAGCTTCAATATATTTTTTTCTTACAATGTAAAAAACCTACTAAATCTTTGATTAATTTTTTAAAAATATTTGTCTCAAAATAAGTCAGATCGAGGACAGTAGCCAAAGCCACTAGGGTCACTGAAGTGACATAAAGTATGATTTGCAAAACAAAGCAACAAAATTGATTGTTTTGAAAACAGGAATTTCAAAAATTTTGAACACTGGTTCCTCCTTAATATAAAATTACAAACAGATACACAAATACCTATAATCACGGAACAGACACTGTGTTTGTAAAATTCAAAATTGGCTGTCTGTATTTTACTTGAAAGTAGGTAAGTACAATAAAATGAAGTACACAGGTACACAGGGTTAGGGTGTCGCAAAGAGGGTGCAGAACATAGCTGAATTTCTGGTGCAAATTAGTGTGAAGCAGGGCCTTCAAACAATTTTTTTTTAAATATACAATGTCTGATGTTTGTTAGGGTGGGTGGTTTTAGAGCAGGGCTATTAATGGCCACCGTAATAAAATACCAGAGATTGTGTATAAAAATAATAATTATTCTCCCTTTTCATATCTACCGTAAAAGTAAAAAAAATTACAAGTCCTAGCTTCATACAAAATGACTGACAATTCGGCTGTCCTGCGACCCTTTTGTCGTAATATCGACAACGTTTATTTGTGTTGACCTTTCTTTGCGAAATAATTAATGGCGCGTGATTTATAACGATATTCGATCTTACCTAAAACATTTAACTAAATAAGGATTGTGTCAAATTTTTATCGTAACTCTAAACTAAATAACTCTAAATAAAAAAGTGACTAGCTTGATTGTTTATTTAAAACACCTTTTGTTTTGCAGCATCATCAGTTAGCAATCTAAAACATTGATGATAAATATTGCATCATGGAAGTTGCAATATTTCCTTTGATTCACTGCAAATATACAAAATAATAATACCTACTTATCTTGTTTTGTCTTTTGACACTTACGAAATCGAAGATAAAGTTCAAATTCGACTAAGGTATCATACGAGATCGTGTGCATTATACTGAAAGCCAATGTAACACGTATTCTTTTGATTCAAGTCCTTGCGGTTCACCGTTAGTTAGACACGTTACGCATAAATAATTCACGTTTAATGGCACGAACAAATATGTGGGTAACTGTACTATACCGTGGTCTCCTGCCCTCTAATCACGAACTCTCTTATTACGATTACGTTAAGTTATTAAATTAAATCTATATATTTCATACCTACCTCACACTTTTAGTACTTGTACCTTTGCCTAAAAGGTACATTAAGAGAGACAAGCTTATTTTGTAAATTAGATATCGTCCCAAGATAAGAAATGTAACCGTTAGCAAAACAAACTTGTATTGTAGAGATCCCGCACGAAATCTTTACTTTTTTTATACTTACTTAGTGGGACGAGGAATATATCTAAATAAACGAAATGTTCGAAACGAGCATATTATTTAAGCGCATTTTTTTGAGTCACGCTGCTTTCTGTTCTATTCTTACCGTGTCACTATGACACGACGACGAAAAATTCATTAATTGTACTTTAAATGCAGCGTTAATCACGTGACTCAAAGAACGCGTGACACTACCATGTCGTATCTAAGTCTAAAACATAGGTACTTACGTAGGTAGGTATTGCCTTGCCTATCCTCCCTCTCTCCAGTTCAGAAATCGAATATTATAATATTATATGTACCGAATAAAGCGTTGAGGCGGAAAGGTCTTCGAGTAGCGGCCGCGTATGGCCGGGACGGCGAAGGCGCAACGTTGGTAGGCTTCCCATTCCCATTCCCGACGAGCATCTGGTAAGGGTCGCCGAAAGTCGATGGATGCGGGCAGCGCCGAACGGTCCTACCGTTCGGCTTGGCGAGGGCGAGGCCTATGCCCAGCCGTGGGCGTCTCTCGGCTATATGTTTTTTTTATACAAAGCGCGGCAAATGACTCAATATCACCTGATTTGAAGTGGTAAGAGGAGTCCGTATGCGAAGGCAGCTAGTGCAGCTTGAAACACCCTGCTCTAGCGATCTCTATTCGCGATATATTACTATAGCTATTCTTTTGAACGCATGTTATAGGAAGAAGGGAACACACGTGCCTGCAAAGAATTCAATGTTTTGGAAGTTTCACAAAAGGGCTTATTACATTATCCTATTTCCTAACTCTTTAACTAGGAAACAGGAAGGTGCAATCGCAGTTAGAGAGTTAGAATCCTATCTAGAGAGTTAGGACGTCTCTGTTTCCAAAAGACAATAATATAACACGGTTCAAAAATTGATTAAAATTATTATAAAAACGAGACAATGAATTCATAAATATTATAAATGCGAAAGTAACTGCCTGTCTGTTACGTTTTCGTTCCTTAGCCGCAGAACTGATTTAGATGAAATTTGGCATGAAGGTAGATTTCATCGTGAGAGAGGTCATAGGCTTATTTTGGCGAGATATCCAATATACAGGCGGGTGAAGTCACTAGTACCTACTTAATAATTATAAATAAAATTTAATTGTTAGGAATAAAAAAGTACAAAATTCATATGAGATATTTTTTGTGAATAAGAAATATTCTTTTACGCGGTACTTTCTCTTAATTCTGACATATACATAGGTAAACTGAAAATATTACAGAGTAACAATATGTTAACAATATAAAGTATTAATATTAAGTATACCTACTTTATTTATTATTAATTTGTGTAAATAAATTCGGTGTCATCAATACGTGTAACGCGAAGCAATTCTACATCACGACTGCGTGTTCTCTCCGATTTAGAATCCTACTTAGGATCCTATCTAGTGAAGTGTGATCGCTGGCTCTCTACTTAGGTCTCTAACTCTGTTTCTAGTTAGGAAATAGGATAATGTAATAAGCGCTAAAGAAACGAGTTACTAAACTTCTTTGTGCGTGATGTTGAGGTGGAGACAGTGAATTGATGACTCCAAAGACCGGCACGCGTCCTCCTGAGGACGAAGGGGGAAGGTGGGATAAGGTCAAAAACTCTTCAGAGCACTCTCAGTGATAAAGCCGATAGAAGACGCTAAGTGATGCAATGTCTCCATTGTAGAGGCTCAATGTTGTTCACGGTCAGGTCGGTCAGGCCTCTACATCGCCAATGATTACGTGCTGTCCAGCACGGGGCGCTGCAATCTGTCCAGTGATGTCCAGAGGTACTTGGTGGAGCCATCCCACAAGTGCGAGCAATATTCCACGGAGGATCGTGCCTGAATTTTATAAAGCAGGCATCATTGGTCAGGCTTGAAAAATCGACGCATTTTGTTCAGGACACCGAGCTTCCGTGAGGCTGTTTTGATCACGGTTTAGATGTAGTTCCTGAGAATCAAATTGCAGCGTATCTCCATGCAAAGCAGGTTCTTGGAGCCCTGTGCCAAGAGAAGGAAGGGGAAGGAATGGCGACATTTTAGCTGTGAACGCGCACACCTGTGTTTTATTAGTATTTAACTCAATATCATTGATAGATCCCTATTTAGATAGATATAAGGCTCAACACCCTGTTGAGCTCAATGGTAAGATTCATTTTACCATTGAGTCATCCGCTTAGCAATGAATAAGCATGTCATTGATATGAAGAAGAAAGAGAGTGGGGGATAGAATAGAGCCTTGTTTACAGAGAGAGAGACCAGAGTTTGCTGATATCAACCGCGAAGCGCATAATTGATGATGATGACTGATAAAAGCTACGTTTGCAAAATATTTTAACGCTATTTTGCCATTGACATATTGTGTTTAATTTAAGTAGGAATGCGTCGACTATTTTATATCTTGAATTATCTATACACCTATATGTATATAATTCTTCCGACATTAACAGTTCATTACCAATTTGAAATTGTTTTATAAAGTTGTAATAAGTTATAGGACAATGCCCGATTTACTATGAAAGTTAGTCTATGATTGCGCTTTTAAGAAATTAGTGCCAAAGAATGGGAAAAATATATAAATTATAGTTATGTAAAGGGTAAATATATTGTAGTTCAGGCTCAGAGTCTAGGAAGTAGGAAGTCAGTGCAACATTTGAATATTAATTTAACTTTTGAACTCCACGTGTGATTTTTTTGAGATACGTTTTATTATTGCGCATCTTTGGTCATGTTTGGGCCTTCTCTTTTTCGACTGAAAGACGATGACGACAGGTTCCAAAAGCGTTAATCCGCATAAACTGGAACGTCCGTCTTTAATTTTCCTTCTAGTTTTATCTATAATGCCGACGTTTTTATTTCTGGAGTTGGATACAATTTTTTTGGTGGTGCGAGCCGTTTGTACGTGCCTGCCGAGCATCTACCTGCGCAAACGTTTAAACTTTTTTTCCCTTTAAGTATAGGTGCATATTAAGGATTTGCTGGAAAGTATGCATGGTCGGTCGGTATTATATTAATACTGAACTTGTAAAGTTGTAGAAATTGTGTGTAGAAATTGTTGTGTAATTATTGGGCATGAACGGCATTTCATCTTAGGCCCCAGGATGACAACGCACCTGCAATATCAAGTGATTTTTCCTTGTTATTGCAGATGTCTATAGGCGGCGGTAACCGCTTACCATCAGGTGGGCCGTCAGCTTGTTTGTCATCTAGTTGTATATAAAAAAAAAACAAATATTGGTGGCACATACCTTCTTGAGGGAAGCAAGCGAGCAATGGGCTTAACTCAGATCATCAATGATCTGAGTTCAGTACCTACCTACTAAAACTTGGGCGTATTATTTTGTAACTCGTATTCTATCTTACGTCATCTATGGATATAAATTAAGTACTCCGTGGATATAAATGACCTAGGAAATACCGTTGCTATAGTAACACTAAACGTAGCAAGCAACAATGAATGTTAAAGTTAGTTGTCAAGTCAAACAAACATGAACCAAAAAATATTATCGTAGATTAAAAAGTGGCACAGGGTAACAAACCCAGTAGTCAGCCTTTTAGCGGAATTTCAAAGTTACAGTAAATTTAGTTTTGTGCGCCAGGAAGTTGTTTGCAAGGGAGGGTCGCATTTTGGAGGGGCCCTTAAATAAAGTTAATTTGAAAGAGTTCCTTGTAAGATGCCAAAATCTTGACTAGCCGCTCTAATATTTATACGATTTTTAATTGCCGCCATCACCAATTTTATTGCTGTGAAACCGTACACAAATTTAGGCCTAGTTAAAACCCATTATGGCTCAATTTTGCTGCAACAAAACTTACGGCTGACTACTGGATTTAGAGATCTTTTAGTCGGCCACATACATTTAAACGTGGTCGGCTACTGAAAAAGTAATAAAGTACTGGTGTTCTAATAGTTATATCAAGCAAAACAAGAACTAGATGCTCTTTTAATTTCATCCAGATATAAGAAAATACAATAAATCCAGTAGTCTTGAAAATTCTAAACCTCCCTCCCAAAATAGTCGGCTCCCATAATTTAAGCTTATTTTATGAATAAATATGGTTTTTAAGATAATGTATTATCAATAAATAAACATTTTAGCAACCCTTTCCCCTTACCCTAAAAGATATCTGCCCAATAACAATAACGGAAAAAGAAAAATTTTCTTTGATGCATAATTTTGTGTATTTAATAATAACAGTTTATTTAAAATAAGCGTTCCATAGTGCACTTTACTACTCATCGAATTTAGATGACCAGAACAGCGATATACTTAATGGAAAGCTTGAGAGAAATTTATCGCGAAAGTTACGTTGTTTACATTGGCTCTGTGCATATATGTATTTATTTCATTGATATTATAAGAGTTTAAAATATGGGTAAAAAAAATTTATAAGTAGAAATTGGACAGTGGAGGGAGATACAAAAAAATTGGTAACATTATAAAGAAATGATCTACAGTGCATGTTAAAAATAAAGATCTTTTTACATTCAACGACATCAACAATACTTTCTATTGTTACAAATAACATTTAAAATCAGTTTTAGGCTCGAATAGTTATTTTGCATATAGAAAAAATGGCAGGTGTAAAAACGAAATTGTATAACATTAAGTTCAAAGAGAGCTAAGAAAAAGTTCTGTTTACTGATTGATTCATTTATGTTTGCCAAGATTCCTTTGCTTAGAAATCTGCTAGCCAAGAAGGCTTTTCCAAGTTAATATTGAGCCATACCAGCTGCATGCACAAATTCATAATAGACGCTAGACAATTAATTCCGTTTAAACGAACCTACACTAACATAAACATTCAAACATTTGTTTCATGGTTCCCTTAAAATTAAAGCACTATTTTATAATAGGTAAATAGGGCGGGCGCGGGCGGGGCAACAAGAGGGAGGGAGGATGGAGGGCTCGTGACAATATTTTACCATAGTTCCACTCTTACTGATCATTTGTTCTAAAATGCACTAATTGCGAAGGTGTTTTTATAATCATGATTTAAATCCTTAACCAAATAAATACTCGAGTAAAATCATATATCCTACCCACCTATGTACGACATGTAGGTACCTAGTCATTTTTCTGACATCCACGCGAACGAATTCGCGGGCAGAGCTAGTTTTATTATAATATAATCATAGCAAAAGTTGTAGTTGAAACCATAAATTAATACAGTCTTAAATAAAATCGATAATAGGTAAAATTAATGGTAATATAGGCGGTATATAATTTACAAAACCGACGCAGTCGAAAGTTGTTATTTAATAGTTTAGTTTTATAACTTTAATCGTTTTTTAAATATCAACCAAAAGATTCGTGACTTTCGTGACAAGTCAATATCATTTGACACCGGAAACTAGGCGTGTGATTGTTTGTTTAGTTACCTGGCTTTATACCGGATGTTGCGTTTATTTATCCCGTTACAAACAGATTTGGGGATCACGATCAACCGTAACAGCGGCGAGGTAAAATGTTCCTTCTTGTATAAACAACCATTCAAAGTCAAGGCATAGTCTAGGGCAACTTCCATCTGTGTGGTATGTTTATTTACTTTAGTTTAAGGTATCTCTAAATACGACTTAGGCGAAGAGTATACGACGAGAATAAAAAAAGCACATTTTAATGTGTTCCTATATCGGTATTATTCTATTCCGTGGTACTATAGGTAGGCATTACATACTGGCTAAAAATATTGATTTCTTATTAGATATACTCTGTCAAGAAAAGAAAAGATCAATAATACACAAAATTATTCTTCCAAATTTATTTTATCACCCTTCAAAGTATGCTCCTTCAAAAACGATACACTTACGTACGCCATCGAATAATCCAATCATCAAAACAATTTTTAAACGCTGTTTCCGGAACTGAGTTCTGTTCTCGCCGCGAATGCTCCTATATGTTTTCTACCGATTGAAAACGGGTGCCACGAAGAGGTAATTTCAGTTTAGGAAAAAGAAAGATGTCGGCTGGAGCCATATTTGGTGAATATGGTGGTTGCTCGATGGTATTTGTTAAGTGTTTGGTAAAAAAGTCGTTCACAATGATGGCCTTGTCCGAAGGCGCATTATCGTGGTGCAAAATCCAAGGATTTTTCTTTCCACAAATCTGGCCTTTTTCGTCGAATTTGCTCTCTTAAACGCCGCAGAACGCTCAAATAATATTCTTTATTTACCGTTTGACCTTCCGGCGAGAATTCCGAGTGCACAACACCGCGAGAGTCAAAGAAAACAGTCCACATGACTTTGACTTTTGATCGACTTTGGCGTTGTTTTTTCAGTTTCGGTTCAGTTGGAAGGCGCCACTCCGAAGCTAGTTTGCATGTCAAACTCGTAAACCGACGTCTCGTCACCAGTAACAATGCGTTTCATGAATGTTGGGTCGGAATTGACTCGTTTTGGCATGTCCTCAGTAGCTCTCATGCGATTGAGTTTTTGGAGGAAATTCAGGGGCCTTACCACCATCTTTATAAAAGCGATTCATGTTTCGCGCGGTTCAGTATTGGTTCCTAAACTGCATCGCTGTCATAGTCGTAGATAGCGTCGTAGTACGAATTAACGATTCTACTCAGTTTAGGTCCTAAACTGGATCGCGATAAAAGATGGTGGTACGGGTGCAGGTCTTTTGGGACTAGCCGAACGGCAACGTGTTTCATACCCAAGTGATTATTTAAAATGGTACGGATCTACTCGTGAGATACAGAAAGTTCGCCGGCTATCTCTCTCAAAATTGAATGAGGATTTTCAGTCACTATTTCCCACACTTTTGCGATGTTAACTTCAGTTGCATACGTTGATGGCCTACCAGAGCGAGGCAAATCTTCCATCACATCTCGATCGATTTTGAACGCTTTGTACTTTGTACCACTCATAAGCACGTGTTTTTGATAAAGTCGATTCACCGTAACCCTTTTGTAACAATTTCAGTGACTCTGAACACGAAATTTCATTAGCGATGCAAAATTTAAGACAAACTTCGATGTCTTAGTTCATTAGAAATTCGCAATAAACACATAAAACGAAAAAATATAAATAACAGATGTAACTCAAACTCCGCGCCAAAATGGAAAACAGTTGTGCCTATCTAACAACAAAAGAAAAAAAAATGAATTTGGAACCATATCCATTCCCGATACCTTTTTGACTGAATGTATATATACTTTTTATTAATTTCTAAAGTCACTTCTATAGTAATTTTCGCTACTACTACTACTACTACGTAGATATTTGGTCCCGATATCGCATGTAAGTACAATCTCTCGTATGTACCGCCGCACCATCTCTTAGCTGTGAGAATCTATGAATTTGATTTGACGTAGGTACGTAACAGAGTTTAATGAAGATTTACCGCCTCTGTGGTTTAGTGGTTGAGACCACCTACCTCAGATCTAGAGGTCCGGGGTTCGATTCCCAGGAGCAGAAATTTACTGCTCGGTTTGGTTGGTGGCAGGGCTTTTCTAAGTCCGCCTGGCTAGCCACCAGCATCTTACCTAAGTCTGCCGCCCCATAACAATAATGTTAACATAATTGTTGTGTTCCGGCAGTTAGAGGTCAGGTAATAAAGTTCCTCTGTGGTTGAGGAATCTGGTTGTAACTCGCTTCCATCGTCGTCCTTATCTTCACTTACCATCAGGTGAGATGAAGGCCAAGAGTGACCCCGTTAAGAAAAAAAAAAGATTTTATTTTAGGATATAATAGGTTGGGGAAAAAGTTCCTTTCGCATTTTTTAAGAAAATTTAATACATTTTTAATAGTTTATTTACATTTAACTAAAGTATATAGGTACCATTTTGTTCGATAACTTTTTGCCATCTTGTGTAGGGACGTGATCCCATTCCTATAGAAATTTTGGGGCTTCTGATCAAAATACCGCGGCAAGTGGTTTTGGCAGTCAGTCCTCTCGTGATGTTAACCTCACACTGCTTAGAGAATTCTGAAGAGAGCGAAACAGGTGGAAATCTGAAGGTGCAAGGTCAGGACTATACGGCGGATGCCAGCCAAACTCTATTAATTTTTGCTGAGTGGCTAAAGATGTGTGAGGTCTAGCGTTATCATGATGAAAAACCACACCCCTTCTGTTGATTAATTCCGGCCGCTTTCCCTCAACTTCTTGCTTTAATCTCATCAGTTGTTGGCAGTAGAGTTCAGAATCTATGGTCCTGTCTGGTGGTAACACCTCATAATGAATAATGCCCTTCCAATCCCACCACACACACATCATCACCTTGTTGCGAGTTAACCCGGGTTTCGCCACAGTCTGTGAAGCCTGACCGGCCTTTGACCACGACCTTTTTCGCACATTCTTGTCGTACGTGATCCACTTTTCACCACCAGTTATTAGCTTCTTCAAAAATGGTTCGGTTTCGTTACGTCGTAATAAAGAATCAAAAATGAGCACACGGTTCATTAGGTTTCTTTCAGTGAGCTCGTGGGGTACCCAAATATCGAGCTTTTTTGTGTACCCATTTTTTTAAATGCGCCGACACTGTTTTGTGGTCGATTCCCAGTTCTTCAGCTACGTCGTAACTACTGATATGCCGATCTTGCTCCAATTTTTTCAAAAATGGCATCAATTTTATCCGTAATAGGGCGACCAGAGCGACGTGCATCTTTGACATCAAAATTTCCGGATTGTTAACGCTTAAACCAAATTTGTGCTACTCTCACAGACACTAGGTCCATAAACATCGCAAATTTTTTTCGCGGCTTGCGTTGCATTTTTACCTTTTTTGTAGTAAAATTTTAAAATAAATCGAATTTCTTCATTAGATTGACTCATCTTGACAGTACGAAAAACACACATTTTCCTAATCTAAAAAAAAACTTAAAATCGGTCCATTCTTTTAGAAGCTACAATAGCACAGACAGACACAGAAGACAGACTGTAGCTTCACTTGTAAATAGACATTAAACTTATAACACCTCTCTTATTTCGTCGGGGGCTAAATATTAAGCAAATCAGCTTTCTACTTGTTATCCTTGTTACTAGTTAGTAGTGCTGAGCTGACATTATTGTTCACAATACTCTCTAAAAGTTCTGCGACTGCTCTCTAAAGATGTATCTCGCACGCGTAAAATGCGTAGACAGTATTTTTATGATAATACCCAACTCTGTTATAAGCAAATCGATATCACAATCGAGAAGTCTGTGAAACGATGAAAGCGGAATATTATGATGAATACAGTGGTAAACAAACGGAAGTCGTGAGAAATAGGCAATGTACTTGCTTTCAAAGCAGGTTGTTCCTACAGATGATGTTCACATTTTCACAACGATCGCAAATAATAGTTCATTTGTTATACAAGAGTGCATAGTTGCTTTTTAAACCGCGTGCTCAATTGTGATGACAGAGCAAGCGAAGGTTTCTAAAATTTAGAATCCTGAGCGTTAGCGAAGGAATCAAAAGAGCACGAGGTGAAATATCTTTGCACTCGAGTGCAACACGTAACTTTTCATCCCACCTTAACGAGGAAATGACTAAATGCAAAAAAAAAAATGTGAATTATTATCAGTTTTAGTCAATTCTGTTGGCGTCAATTAAACTTCTTCGTCGCTAGAATCACTCATTTTAGTTTTTTTGTTTTACACCTATGGTTATAACAAATATCTCGTGAAAAGAAAATGGCGCGCGCAAAGCAAATTGAACAAAAAGTACACCAAGGAGGTGCCGAGTCTGAGTTTTTAACAAGTTAAAAAAGGTTGTATGATAAATTCGGCACCATGGAGGTAGAAGTAAAGAGGTTTAATGATGTTTTGAATTCAAAAACTTAGTGCACACGATGTTCTAAATTCAAATTTACTTTATCCTCTAGAGCGGATAAAAACGGCTTTTGCACTCAGATATCGAAGAGCACAAATACTCTTTCCGAGAGGGGGGGGATGAAATAGTTATTTGTTATACAAAGAGTGCAAAGTTGCTTTATAACCGCGTGCTCAATTTTGATAGCCCAGCTAGCGAAGGATTCTAAAATTAGAATTAAATTTACTTTATCCTCTAGAGCGGATAAAAACGGCTTTTGCACTCAGATATCGAAGAGCACAAATACTCTTTCCGAGATGGGGCATGAAAAGGTTATTGTTGTTCCACGTACACTGCTGATTCAGTGATCGTTGCTGTGTTTCATGTGTACAAAGTCTGCAAGAATAGGTTTCTCTGCGGACATTGTATTATAAGCACTCTCCTATATGTATGGTGTCGACAATGCAAAAGTACGAAGATACGCATTATAAGGAAAAATGATAAAATAAGTATTTATAAATATAAATTAATACCCTAAATAGAACAAAGCCCGCTTCTGATGTTCTCTCTAGTCGCCCTATCCATAGCATTTCTTTTTTCACTTTCAATATTTGAGTTATCTTATCACCCTGTGGTTTTACTCTAAGGTAATATGAAAGAACTGTATCTTTCGATATGTCTAGGCTAAAAAGATTACCACGTTAGCTCTCCTTTCGGACTTCTCTGCAGTCGAGTAAAATACCAGCGCAGATATTGCAAGGACATAGCGTCAATGCTTTCGTTAATAGCAGTTCACTTACCTAAATAGCACAATGTCTGATAATTTATTTGGTAACTTCTTTTAGAGGGAAACAGGTTTTTAAAACATTTTTTTTATTTTATTAAACATTAAATCGGAAAAATTCATATGTTTGCTGTCAGTTTGGTTTTGTTGCCATTTTTTATAATTCACCATAGTCTTTAATTTAAAAACTTAAATCATGTAAAGGTGAAAGTTCACGACAGCAACTTTACGGTAAGTAAATCTTCGGAACTGTTACGCACTGCTAGAGAAATTCCACTCAGTTTACGTCTCCGTCCGACGCCGACGTTGCATAAGCTTGGCTAAATAATTTGATGGCCTTCGTAGTGGTCGTAAAACAAATAAATACTTTGAAAGTGTGGATAATCTACCACCGTCGTCGCCGGCACTACTATTGACGTATTGGTGAAATATCATTGCCTTTCACATCACATCTCTCTGTTAACTTATAATTTAGTTTTCCGCGCTTTCTCTGCGCACAGGTGGGACAGTTTTTTTAAGTAGGTACTACCCTCATAAACGGGCAGGGATGTCTGTTGTCTGTTGCGAATATTTATTTTCTTATGATTATTTACTACTATTTTCATCGTTTTAAATACATTACAGGGAGGCTTAATTCAGTAAAAGTAATTATGATATGATTAGGAAACAAAACTCGAACTATTAAACGAAAACATTAATTTGTTGAAATTATGTAATAACTATAATAAATAACTTTCTACGGTGTACAATTCAATGGTGACTTAATATCCGTAAATCCAGCCATGCCTAGCTAATGTTTTATGACAGGCAATTTCGTTTAGATTTAATATGCGAAAAGTAACTTCTTTTTAGTCGACTTATAATAGATTTGCAACGAAAAACGAGTTACCTAACTCTATTGCCTGACGTTTGCAAGTTAATAGGTAACTTAAAGATACTTTGTGAAATGTAGTTATGTTACTCTACTTACATTTTATAAAAAACTACTATATTATTAACTTATTAAATACATATTCGTTTTAACATAAACATATCTATACACAATATATGTTTATACTTAAATCATTTTAATAAAAAAACTTAATTTGCGTGATCCACATCATCTTCGCTGTTCGCATGCTGTAGAGCACATTCAATCCAAGTGAAACCGTTATCCAAAGTAAGCTCCTTGATAGAGTCACTTCGTATATTATGTATACGATTGGAAAATACTTATTAGACAACTCTTCATACATTAAAACTTTTGCTTTGCGTTGTGAATAAAAGCGAATTCAACTTTCTTCTTTGAAATTTTATAAACTATTAGTGACATCTTAAACAAATGTCTTTCATGTCTAAACATCTAACAGTAACTCTTTTTTTTTAACTCCCGACGCAAAAAAGAGGATTTTATAAGTTTGACGTGTCTGCCTGTTGCATTATAGCTTTTAAACGAATGGACCGATTTTGATTCGTTTTTTTTTGTTCAAAAGCTGACGTGATCAAGATGGTTCATAGATATAATTTATGGAGATCTGTTCAGGCGTTTAATGACTGCCAGCTCATTTTCTACTTGTCAAAAAGGTGTTACTAACTTTCATAGCTCAGACTGATTTTAAATTTGGTTTACTCTTACTTTATAGACATGCTAATCTTACGTTGATCCTGTAACATCAAATAATCTGCGGGATACCAATTCTTCAGAAACTTACAGCAGATATAACGTCGTTGGGCTCATAAGAATAGATCAATGATATATAGTTTTAATGAGATGGTGTTAGATAGATGATCAATGCGGCCGGGGGTTACTTAAAATTATCATTTTTATATTATACATGACATCACTATTTTGTAAAAAAATATTTCGATACTTGTTCGCTCATGATAAAGTTATTTCCACGTTGCTTCTTTTATTTAACCTTTACATCAACTTCCTATTGTTCTAGAAGTGTACAGCCACTAGATATTAAATTACTATGCGGTTAGTCCCGGCCCCCGGCAGATGATACAGTGTAACCCGAGATGTATATGACAGGTGGGATCTATTTTAGTACAGTATTTTGTGTTCAAACATATTTTTCTAACGGCCTGTAACGGCTGCAGTAGGTGCTTTAAAATATATAGGTAGGTACTTACCTATTTCTATAATATAATATACTTACCTATTTCTATAATAGGTAAGTACCTACCTATATAATTTAAGCACCTACTGCAGCCGTTACAGGCCGTTACAAAAATATGTTGGAACACAAAATACTGTACTAAAATAACTTATTCATAACTGATAAGACAACGATTAATAAAGCGGCTGAGTTTTCATTAGGTTCGCTAATTTAAGGTACAAACAGCAACAATCTTAACTGCCCGTTCGAGACGCAACAGACAAAAAGGTAGAAAGAGATGAAATTGTTTGTACAAATAATTTCATCTCTTTCTACCTTTCTGTTGCGTCTCGAACGGGCAGTTAAGAGTGTTGCTGTTTGTACCTAAGTTTAATTATCATAATTGTAAAAACAAATATTTTTAAATATCAAGTATTTTTGCTCTTTGTATGTAGCTTTATTTTATATGATACTAAATATAAATAATTATCTTTTCAAAGTTTGTTGGAGTTTTTATTACATGATATATAACAACAATTATGTTCAAGGCTGACTAGACTAGTATCGAGTACCTACTACTATTGCGGAGATCATCTGCCACGTCCCGTCCGCTTGCCTTGTTCACAGTATAGCGTCAGCTATTTAATTATAGTATCGATTACGATTTTCGTTGTTTTGTATAACTTCAACTTCTGTTGTTTTCTTGTAGTCAAGACTATTTTCCTTTAAGTACCTTCATAAATAAACACAATGTATGTAGAGAGATATTTTGAATATTGTCTATATACTCCTACGAATATATTGGATTAATATTTTTGTATAAACAATATACCTAATAGTACTTATTGTTGCAAAACTTCAACTTAAATTAGGTAGTAGTAGGTAACTAACTACTAAGTCCATATCACTTACTGTTTCTACAACGGTATTTATTTATTACGTATAAATAATAAGACTTATACATGTCATAGGTACTTCAGAAATTAAGTATACTTAGTACTTTCACCTACATAGTTTTCCAAACAATTAGTTTGATTACCTGATAGCTTTAGGTTTGATTACGTATAGAAGCTAATGTAAAGACTTTAGCTACCTACCTATTACGAAATGAACAACCATTTGCAGTAATAATAATTATTGTTTTAACTTTTTGTCTATTACCTTTTTGTATATATAAATAACAAATATTGTGTCTGGTTTGTGGAAACCTACCTACTTCCCAAACGTTAGTCTTTGACGCTATGAAACAATTTGGTGTTTTTTTACATGAGGCAAGCAGCTGCATTATATCTACGAGTATTACAGTATTAGAATTTCCTCAAGACTTTTAATATTTTAATTAATAACTTGTTCAATTATAGTTCTTGTTAGAAAACATTACCTATCCTAAGTATGATACCTGAAAATTTACAACATTATTTGGTCTATGCATAAGGCAGGTCCGTAATATAAATGACATAAAGAGCTCTGTCGGCGGGGCAACTCGGGGTGAATGCCGTCGACATTGCAAGGTGAGCGAGACCAGTCCAGCGCACACGCTACTCCCGACTCCCGCAACAATGCCCTGACTTTTATTTTTATTGCGCACCGAGAGCAAAGGAATTCTGCACTGGTTCTCCGGGAGTAATGGTGATTTTTTATTTTTTAACTTACTCCCTACTGCGTAGGTATACATTTCTGGGAACATATAAACTTTGTTAAAATTTATTTAGTTCTGTAGTTTAAATACTGAACAGATTTTTATAATACATAGCTACCTAGGTATTTTCATATGCACAGTTAATTGTATTTAGTTTATATATTTAATAGTAATTTTAAGTATCTAGAATCATTTATAATTTATAAACAGACAGTTTTTTGGAACATCGCACTTGTTTGTTAAAAAAAACTAGTGGTCACGTCAGACATAAATATTCAAGTCACGCAAGATATCAGTTCTGCCAGTCCGTTTGTCAAGAAGTAATAAACACACCCGTTTGTTACTGATAAAAACTGCATCGATTTCTAAACGTTATACATGTTGAAATTAAGGAAACTTTCGTTTCTTGGTTTTACTTACCAATCTTTCGTTGATGTCTTTTATATGGAAGTTTTATCTAAAAATAAATAAATATTTTTCTGAAATGTTTATTATAACTTTTTCTTATGCTTTGTCAAGTCAGTCTTATTATTAGATATCTATTTGTTTTAAAAGTTACTTGGTAAAGCAAACTCCAAATAACATTAACCAGCTGCCGGTAAAAGCTTACAAGGGATGTATACTTACAAAATATAGTAACCTAACGTGTTATATTCTCATTGACCTAATCTGCTTTAGAATTAAGTTCATGATGACAATAAGATGGTATAATATTCTAAATATTGTAGTTCACTAGAAGTAGGTAGATGGTTCAGACTTCAGGGAGCATAGACAATATGCTTTTCGTTAAAAGGTTCTGTGTTCCACAATAAAAATTATTGATTTAAAACTTATCGCTAGAGCTAAACTGATGCTATGGAATTTGACATAAGCCCTCGATCATCTTTCGAACGCAAAATTAATGTCCAATCTCATAGATTTTTCATTAATATAGCGGAAGCGATTATCAATAGGCTTCTTGTCTAGGGGATAGGACCTACAGATTAAAAATTCATTCGTAGTGTTACCATTTATGTTTATACCATATATGTTCGTTTTGAAATTTCGTTTTGTAGTAAGTACCTAAGTTACACAGTAATTTTTCTGTAACAATATGGGTTATTACAATAACTTACGTAGTACTTAATATGAAATAGGTAGGTAATTTTTGTAATGTGTAAGAAGTAGGTACATAGTGTTGGTGATTAATAAAAAGTTATGACATGTTTTTCGAAAAAAGTATGTAAAAGTACTTTGTTGCTTTGTTTGTATGTAATATACATACATAAGTTTGTCTTCTGTGAATAGTAGAATTCATTGTACCATGTGAGAAAAAGATCCTTTTCACTGTATAGTTTGCAGATTTGCCAAGTACCTCCTCGATGCACTGGACAAAATGCAGCGTCGTGCTGTCCGTATCATTGGCGATGTAGAGGTCACGAACAAACTTGAGCCTCTACAATTGCGTCGAGACATTGCGTCGCTTAGCGCCTTTTATCGGCTTTATCACGGAGAGTGCTCTGAAGAGCTTTTCGACCTTATCCTACCTTCCCCCTTTCTGCTCAGGAGCACGCGTGCTGGTCTTCGGAGTCATCCATTTACTGTCTCCACCTCAACATCACGCAGAAAGAAATTAAGTTCTTCGTTTCTTTGTCGTACTTCCAGAACTTGGAATTCTTTGCCAGCGCATGTGTTTCCTCCTTCCTATAACATGGGGTCCTTCAAGAGAGGCGTGAAAAAGCACCTTTTGGGCCGGCAAGGTGGAGGCAGCTAGTGCATTGTCCGTTTCTGCACTAGCTGTCTTCGGGTATGGACTCTCCTTACCGCTTCACATCAGGTGGTGTTGGGTCAATTGCCGTGCTTTGTATAAAAAAAAATATGCACTTTTTACTCTGGTATTATTAAAAAGAACGAATAATAATAAAAACATAATAATTACCAGTAAATAATATCGGTAAATATAATACGATTTCAATGATTTATCTCTCGGGTTACACTGGATAATCATACGCAATAATAATATAATTAGAAATAAATCAACTTTAAATTTCTAATTATATTATCTGTTAACCAACAAAAAGTTTTAAATTACTATCTCTACAAAGGCGTTCTCCGTAAACGATATTTACGGCTTACATACATGTTCGACTTTGAAGTTTTGATGAAAAAAAACCTCATACAACATTGCGGTTTGAGGTCAAATTTGTCACCAAAATACTAGTAGTATGTTAGGCTAAGTAAGCGGATGGAAGCGGGAACTCTCGCGAAAGTGGCCACACAATGGGCGAGCCTTGTAATTAGAAGACTCGACGCGCCGAGTGTGGCGAAAGTGACCGAAATACGACACACACACCTGCGTATGTGGAATGGGATTGAATGTCATATTAACATATCTTTCGATCTATTACTCAAACGCATTATATTTGAGGCTGTTCTTAAATATTTTAAAAAGTATTGTCAATATAAAAAAAAATGTATTGCTAAACGTCAAATTAAGCACTCCCTAAAATAATACGCAGGACTTAAAAGTTTAATTGACGTTTCAGTAATTCTGCTATATATTGTGTACATACCTAGTTAAGAGTTTTAATAATGAATGAAAGTCAAAATTGTTAAATATAAAGACTTATTATTTTCCAGATTTTGATAAAAATAAAACATAATTAGCCTAAAAAATATATAATGATTTAGTGTGCACTGTTGGCGTCTTCTTGATCAATTACATTGCATCACGAATTTACGAGGTTAAATGATTTTTTTATTTATGAACCAAAATTAATAGACTAAAAGTTGTTCGTGCGTAAGTTGAAGAACAAGACTTTCACTGAAATATTTAAACCATCGTTTAATTCTAATGGTTTTATGTCTCTCAAATGCAAGAAGTCACAGTAGGTACTTGTTACAATTTTGACGCAATGAATACGCGTAATTAAATATTTACAAATCAATATTTCGTATATTTTATATAAAAATAAAGGAAAGTGAACCCAATTAAGTAAACTTCAATATTTATAAGTCATTTTGAAAATTTAATATCTATTAATTGAACTCAATTACAGATTTTAATTTCATCTGTAACTTTCTTTACATATCTTTCTTTACGTTATACAAAAGTTGATGATAAACCATATTATTATTAATTTTGAGCACTTATTTTAATATCTATCTTGCATTTTCTAAGAAACTTACATATTATTTTGTCTGAGTACTTTCCATCCTTCATCGGCAATGTTTATTATGCGTGTTTGCTCACAACGGCGTATTTTAAATTATCTATAAGGGAAAAGGGATCCATATTCACTGTCCGAATTATCATTTGGCCGATTACTAAGACTTTCTTTGGACTTTCCTATCGATTACCGTCATCCGATAGGTACACAGTTGGTAAAAACGACGAGCGATGAACTTGAGTTGAAGGAACGTCGCGCTCCGATGCCTGAACGTCTACGATACTCGTACTTCGCTTATCATTTTACACGTTCCTATGTTAATGCAATAAAGCACATTATATCACTTATGTTTTGTCATGCTGGCCTTATTAGTGCGTGGGAATGTGATCGGATTGAAAAATTCTGAATTATACGTTATCTCACCGTGTTGAAATTAAGACGTCTATTCCCGTTTTTGTTTAGTGCAATAATGGTGAAATGAGACGCCTGCGATGTATTCTGTAGTTGAAATTATTTTACTTTTGAAAGATTATGACATCATATCGGGTGCACTCTGTTTTTCCAATAAAAATAAAAGTTGATCCTCTGATTCGCTTGAACGTAACTTTTATGTCGTTATTAAATTTTTTGTAACTTGCGTTAATGGTTGAAAACAATAGATTGTTTCCAACCATTAATTAATTAGATTGTTTACAAACATGTAATGAGATCTGTGCCCAGCAGTAGGACATAAAGGCTTGGATACAGACCTACCCCGCATCTGCAAACGTCACGGTTTGGCCCAATTTTTCTGTTCACATGTAAATATAATAAAACACCTATATGTAATTCATATTTATTTGGTGCATTGTGTACCTACATAATTTTATAAGACTTACATTAAAATGTAAAGCTAATACAACGGTTGAAAAATGTCATTTAGAATCATTTTTTAAGATATATTAAAAAAGCATCGGCACCAGCCCGCCTAGCATGACCACCGAAACGCGATATGATACGATATGATAAAGCTATTTATCGCTTCGAACTGTCAAAAATCATTGGATATAACCGCTATTTTTGAATTTTATCGAAACTGCGAACATGTATACAATACAAGTTGAACAAGCGTTTCTGTGGTCATGCTAGGCGGGCAGGCATCTATTTTTATTGTATTGTGACTTCAATAAAAGAGAGACAGTAAACCTAAATTTAGTCATAGATGAGTGTTCTGTGTGACATGAAGATTAGCTTTCCCTAGAATTCTTGTCATTTCCTGCATGACATAAATTATGATTGCCGATATTATAATGTTAATTCCTATAATCATTGCCGGTGAGTTTTCTTCATTTATTGTCTTCCTTAGAAAGGCCGTCTTCTCATGGGAAGTCATTAATGTAACCAGTTTCTCGGAAACTCGTTGAATCGCGACGACCTACGAAAACGTTGTAGAGACTTGTTATTTATAGGGATTAGAATATTTAATGTACATATAATATACATTTTTGTCACACTCACCCAAATTAAGTTTTATTAAAAGCTGGTGTTATGGATAGTAAATAACGGAGCAATATAGATAATAATATGTATAAAAATATTGAAAACAAAGGAAAACAGTGCAGTGTATTAAATTACATAAATAATAATATGTAGTTACTCTAGACAAAAATCGCACTTTAGATAATAGTTTACAGTAAAGGTTACCTATTATTTTAATCAAAATCAAATGAAATAAGCGACTATTTAAAAACAATTACAAGTGTCCATGCTCATGATGTGTTTCTCCCATGTAGGAAGGCCTGTGCCCAGCATTGGGACGTTTATAGGCTGATGATGATGATGATGATGATGCTCATGATGACTCGATTCTCTTTTGTGTTCTAGTTCAAAATAACTTTAATATTAAAATTGAAAGTGTCGATTCGGACACAGTGTCCCAACATTTTGTGTCCGAAACGTCAGTTACTCTCTTTTTGATTGTTGCATCGAAATTAGCGAGGAAAATCAAATTGAAAATTATCAATAGCTACGGCATAATGTGGCATCTGAACTAACACGAATCCATGTCCCTGGCACTTTGCATGTACAGTCGACAGCGTATCAAGCGTAACAGTTTGACCTTAGACCGGCCTTACGTATAGAGGCGGCTTTCGTAGCGCAACTGTTACACTTTATGTGCTGTCGTATGTACATTGAAGCAGGCTGATTTTAAAACTCCCGAGTCTTACGGAGTCCTGCATAATAAAGGCGAATCTTTAAAATAAAGATTTATTATGGTTTAGTTTTAATTGAATTACCGACGCCTCTGTAATACATACCTACCTAACCAGCAAAATATATTAACGTTTAGTAATATTTTACTTACTAGACAAATTTAACTTACCTCTATCATCAGTATAATAAATATTCGAGATTTTTGTCAAAATATTGAACATCTGCCCCACTGTCGTCTGTCTTACTCACTTTTCATCGTAAGAGATTTTAAAAACGTAACGTACAATTTAAAAAATATTCTTTAAGATTTAGACAAGCACTGTCCCGGCCTGAGGTCCTGACAACGACGCCTCACTGAAAAAGCACAAAGTCAAAGTCACAATTTATCGCATTCATGAATGTGAAACACGATCGTAAGACATAAATTATCATAGTACATCACGACACGCTTTCGGCATAGCCTTTAACCAAATTATAAATTATGAACGTGTGACAGATTTTGTTGGTAAAATGAAGGTAATAAAAAGTAATGTCAAAACTAATATAATGTTCTCAGCATTGCTAAAATAAATATGGTAATTAATTTAACACCAATTATTTCCACATTCACCTTAGAGAAGACCGCATTCGAATAACTACTTTGTAGTGTGGTGTTCTTGCGCGGAGTAAGGTCGCCAAAGTTCATTAATAATGTCATTAATTTCGAACAGAAACAAGTTTATTTACAAAAAAATAATTCATTCTTGATAGAAATAGGTAGACCTGAAAAAATATTGACGGTAGGTTAGTAATCATAGTCATTGACTATATGCATTGTAAATTGTCCCTACCTAGCATTGTGTCTTGATTGTGTTCTGACGATTATCACAATAGCATTTGTAAATTCCGAGATAACGTGACAATGCCATGCTAGTTTAGAGAAGCAGACATTGTTGTCGAAGGTACCCGATGTTCCCAAAAGAAATGGGTAGTTAGGCAGGTATTTTTTGTGCAGTTCTGAAGTTTCATAAATTTTAATACCGTATTTACTAGTTATTGTACTAAAAAGACCTCAGTGTTCGGGGGTACCTGTTTTTGTAATTATTATCTAGTTCCGGTTGACTAATTTAAAAATTACACTCACTACTTTTGATCAACCTTAACCTGCGAAGTAAGTACCTACCTACCCACATCAAAGACAATTCACAAAGTAGATTTTCTACTGTTTCAGGCAGCGGGCGGGCAAGTGACGAAAGGTTTGAGTGCTGTCGCTGTACTTCCTCTCGCTGTCGCTGTGTTCTTTCTTTTATTTTAGTTCGGTTTGATAATTGAAAATTGTATGTGATTGAAAATGTTATGTGAATTTTATTAGTTACTGGCATTCCAAAGTTCTCATTTTACATGTTCAAAATATTTCATTTGTCATCAGTATGGGTAGGTACTATAAATGGTGCATTAAATAATAATTACACAATCATCAAAATTCTAAATACAGTCATAAAATAATTACGTTTATCATAATTAAGCACATTAAGATTAATAATTAAATAATACATTTAGAAAAATTGTTATGCACACAAGGATGTATCAAAAAAAATTACGGACGTAGGTGCGTCGTACGTATTCGTCATACGTTGAAATTCCACTCATCTGAGTGTGCGATGTAAGCAGATTTTGAATCGTATTATACATACTTAATATACGTAGGTAGATAATATAATACTTTTCGAGTGCTATTATTAATTTCCTTTTTATTATTATTACACAGAGTCGAACATTTCTATGGGTAATAATTACCTACTTTTACTTAGTTAATACGGGTATCTAATATGTACATATATAAGTATATTTTTTTAAATTTTGTAGCCTGGTTTTATAATATATTTTTTTTATGGGCTATAATGTGAAATTTACTCTAATAATAATCAACAGACAGTCTGAGTAGATAACAGTAAAACCGGTCTAACTTGCCCAACATGTAAACGCAATGAGGTGGTTGGCTCTGATCTAATTCACCGAATATTTCTGATATTTCGTGAATCAGAAATCGATTGGCCATATAATAATACTTTCCTCATTTGCCTGGATATTATTATCAATCTATTTAAGTCAATTAACATTGTAATTATACTTTAAGTTGAGATTGAATCGAACAGCTCCAAAATGGTTTCTCAGTTATTATTGTGAGACGCCCTAACAACTATTAATACAAACCGTTTAGATGTTATTATTATTATAACAATTAAAAATATGATATTATTATTATTATTTATATTTTTGATGTAAGTATTTATTTACCTGTGTGTTCTCAGAATCCATTGAGACTTTTTACAGTTGGTGTTTGTTACCCTATTTTTTTACTTCCACAAAGCGCTCAAACATTTAAGCTCAAAACCTTTTTACTGAATTCCATAAGTCAAGGTGCATTTTGTACGGTCTCTTCAGGCTAGGGCTGGGCAACCAAAGGAATGCGGGAGTGGGCCGGTTTGGTTCCTCTACGCTACGCTGATTGCGCGTACGGTCTGACGGACAGGCCCATTGTATCGATGGGCTAGTATTTAATAGCTATATAATTATATTGATCAACGCCACAACGTTGTTTGGAAATGAGTAATCTTATTAATTTAAGTATTTGAACTTTATTGCGCATATTAGGAGTAGTATCACTAGGTATTCTCTACCAGTCGATCAGAGAGTTAAGTGTACGTCTAAATGTCATTATTAAGTATGATTAAATTAGATGTTTTAAAACTCATACCTATAATATGTATTTCTATAAGTATTAGGAATTACCTACGTTTTAATTTAAGCAATAAAATAATGAAAATGTTTTACCTGCAAATCAAGTTAACACTTTAACATATTATTTTGTGGGTATCTTATTAATTCGTTGAAATGAATAATTTTTTGTACCGTTTGTACAATCTTCAGCAAAAGCAAGTGATCAATTTCGCCAGCTCGTAAACTTTATCGCTCTAATAATAAGAGTCATGAAGTGCTTACTAGATTTTGCTGATGACTTTATTTTATTTATTTTTAATCATTTTGCTAAAACAAACATTTGTAACAGTATTAATGTATTGTTCCAGTCATACGTGGCGCAGAACACAGCGAGCAACTCGCAGACTCTTCTCGACAGTCTTAACAACAAATACTACTTCTACACGAGGACGCGAGGTCTCTTCCGCATCTGCTACCCCAAGGAACGCCCTCCCACAGGTAGGCATATGTCTGATGTATCAATTGTCTATTAATTACGCAGAATATTATGACTTCTCCGTGATGACTTCAGTGCTATGTGAGTTAAAAAGCGTAGTTACTAAACAGTTTGGTTAATAGAACAACAAAAGTAAGTCAGTCATTAAGTTTCGGCAATATTAGTTTATTAGCCATAAAATACAATTTTTATGACCATGAACGTTATCGTTCATGTCATGTTTATCGGCTTAAAATTATAACTTAATTATTATGTCTACAAATAGACAATAACTATCAAACTGTACTAAATACCATAAATTAATTATACTATCCACAGTTTCTTCGTAAGCCCACAAAGCGATTTAATCATTGTATTTACGCTAATTGAGTGTGCATGATTATGATTACTTCAAACTATTGGAGCATTCAGTACATTGACTTGCTTAAGGATTATCAGACCTAACTATTGTAAATAAGTTTGCAAATAACGTGGTACCGCTGTATGGTCAGTAGATCAGGCGTACGGTACCTTGCTCTGCAACAGGTGTCTAACTGTTGGCTGAGAATGAACATGCTGATTTGTGTAGATAACATACCAACTACAAATAGTGGGTATAAATAACAAAACACATAGGCCCGTGTAACATTAAAAAAAATACTAAAACAATGTTTCACGTAAAAACTTTAAAACAAACCCTCGCGACACACTGAGACTGCCCTAGATCTTATGAATGCATTGATGGACTTGCCTTCTCTATTATTATCCTCTTAGAATGAGTAGTTTACGTAACCTACTCATCCCAAGAGGCTAATTAAACCCTGGCTGCGTCGCTACCACACTCAGGGTACCTACCTACCCTGGCTGCGCGCGGAGCCCAATCTTCTGAGATTGTGAGGGACGTTGTATAAATAAAATTAAAAAACAGTGTGCCGTAAAATTCAAGTCAATTCAATAATAATTGTTATTTCCATTATACTTCTTGACTGTTCTTGAACTGTTAAGTAGCTCCGTTTGATTGATTTAGAATTTCAATACTTAGCATCTCCCAAATTTCATACATCTGTTAAGTGCTATACTCGAAAGTTACAGCATTAATTGAATTTCACATTATGCGCCTCATGTAGTGTGATCCCTAAACAGGCAGGTGACGTGCTTGCTTATTTGGAACGACGGTTTTTGTGTGTCGAAGGTCTAGGACGTACGTGGGATATGAATAGAATTTACGATTTTATGATTTCTAAAGCTGAAATTGGGTTTGTTCACTTTGGAATGTTGATGTATTCAAATCGAGCTGTAGGTTGAATATTAATGTACAGGGACCAGAAGTTAATAGGTACATACTGTTAAAGAAGTATTAAATTAATTAGCATCTCTAATTTTCAGTATTCTTCTCTTCTACCATATTAAATAAATTGCGACATATAAAAATCGGCAATGTCGCATTTATTGTAATTTTTAACCTTTCGAAGCCCGTCATACCAGACACAATTAAATTTTAATGGCTTGTATTTCAGTTAAATACAAGCCAATAAAATTTAATTGTTGCTGCATCATACTAATCTAACCTAACCAACGAAAATACTTGCTCGTCATACGTGCCAGCCAAGAGTTTATTAGTATTTGATGATACACTATAAGAAGCAAGTACTTTACCAGACTGAAGGATATTATTATTGCCGGTAGATCACGTTTCGATGTAGGTGATTATTAATACTGCAAATATGTTATCAAAATTGAAGGTGATGGATGATACAACTTGCCGTTATAGTCACGTTTATGTCACGTTCAACTCGGTCTAGGTTTACTGTATCCAGTAAACAGCTTATCTTATACCACCATACTCCTCCAAAACGGCTTGACCGATTTTCATGAAATTCATTAGGTCTGAGAATTGGCTACTATCTATTTTATTTTTATTTTTTGTACAATTTTTATTTTTATGGCATAACTACGTTTGCGGGGTCAGCTAGTAAGCTGTAAATATTTTACGAGTCTGCTCCCTAACCCTGAGGTCTTTTATACGTAGAGTATTCTTTCTTACATTCTTGTTCGGTACGGTAGGTACTTATTGATTAAAAAACCATCCTTATCTGAAGGCATTATGATTACCTACGTGGGATTTTATAAGAAGCAAAATTTAAATAAGATGAATATAAGAATGCCATGGGATTGGGAGTTCATGGTAAGTTCTCTGCTTCGGTTGAATCAATGCGCATGGTCAGTACTTTCTGTTTCAGGATTGGCAATTCGAAAGTCAGAAAGTGTCACTATATTCCTCAATTGCCGGTGCTTTCGTCTCGTTTATTACCTACCTACATATGTAGCATTGTGAATCGAAAATGGTTTTATTATAAAAATTCTTGAATATCTACCTAGATAAAGTTATAAAAGTCTCGCAGAGGACCTTCACTGAATGAAACGTATAACGTAGAAAGATGTTTCTTTCAGACATTCTTCAAATCAGAGGTTATTTCTCATTAAACATAAATCGTGACCTCAGTATGCAAACAATAAGCCAGACAAAATTGAAACGAACATTTTTCGGAAACATTGATTTGTTCTGCGGCAGTGTGACTAATGTTGAATAACATCGGAATCTGAGGTCGTCGCCCACTGCCCTCCTATTCGGAAGCTCTGCGTCCTTGACCTCACTCTGTGTAAGCTAAAAGCTTTCAGGAATCTCTTAATCTAAATTCCTATCTTAAATCGAGGTGGCGGTATATAAAAATTAACCGCACGTTAAATTTTTATACAACCAATTGTCATCATCATCATCATCACCAGCCTAAATACGTCCCACTGCTGGGCTCTGGCCTTCCTACATGGGAGAACGCAGGAGTTTGGGCCATAACACCACCACACGGGACCAATGCGGGTTGGTGGGTTAAAGCAGTTGCAGTAACAACCGGGACCAACGGCTTAACGTGCCTTCCGAGGCTCTGAGGACCTTAAGATTATAAATTTTTGATTGATCCATCTCGGGATCGACCATGGCGAAAGTTGCTTTGTTTTCATAATCGAAACCAGAGCGCTCAAAACCACTACGCCACCGAGCTCCTCGATAACCAATGGGCCTGATTCTGAAGACACTCTAATTCTAAATTTAAGTACAGCATATCTCTTTCTCGCAATATGTAATAGGAAAAAGATAGCAAGAATTTGTTTAGAGCTGTCAATTAAATTTAGATAGATTTAAAAGAAACCATAGAAAGACAATTTTAGACGGCATGTACGGAGGTGCCTCCTAAACACTGCATTCAAGCACGTTCAATAAGTTCGAAAATTGAACGCACGTTTCTAAATGTCAATTTATATGACACCCATCCTTTTCGTATTCATTTAGAGAGAAAGAAATGGACTGAAGTTAATTTAATCTTAGCATGTGTTCTCCAGAATTAGGTCCAGTAAAATTATGCTTATTACTTAAAGTAAAACTTTTTAGACCTCTCTCCCACAGACATTAACCACAGAATAGATTCTGTGGCTGAAATCATACCATCATGACATTCAAATATTCTTGTAGGGTTATTATTGCAGTCAATTATTTTGGTGTCAAAAAAGTATTAGCAAAATCTTTTATTAAATAATTTCAAACTATAGGTAATTGTTGTCATTTAAGTTCAATGTAAAGCGCTATTTGCCGTGTATTTAAAAAGTAACCAAAATGTAAATTTTATATTATAAAAGTAACCGACAAGGTTACTTGTCCGTTATTTTAATTTACATCTTGGTTCTAATTCTACCGTGTAAAATTTCCGCCAGGGTCTTACCATAGCGTCTTGCCATAAACATTTTTTTTCATTTAATATTTTGTTCATGCTGATGCAACGGTAGATATCAAGTTATACATTACTTATGTTGAAGCAAATGATGAAGTTTGTTGTTTGCTCTAGTCCATCTTTTCTTTACTACGCGACGACGCTGCTGGTCCATACAATGCACCATAGAGTTTTAAATTGTAGGAGCTTCGACTGGAAACTTTGTTACCGACAGTACCCTGCCAGACCTTGCCCCAACAAAATTAATTTGTTTGGAATTTGGATAACTTTTACAAGCTTCGTTCTCATAATATTATATTCTCAAAATATTACATTCGCAAAACATTACATTCGCAAAACATTACATTCACAAAACATTATATTCTCAAACCTACTTATATTTTGTAACTACGATCATTCCCGTCTGCCCCATTAAAATAGCGTGAAACAACAATGATTTCTTAAAAAATAAACTTGTCCCTTGGTTGGGGTATCTGTTGTGTCTTCTAAGTCCTTATTCCCCAGCCCGGCTATTTATTGCATATATCAATCTGAACTGCTCCAGATATAACGAGCTTATTCAGGAAAATTTACTACAAACAACGCACAGTCCTTTTTGGTTTCTTTTATTTCAACTTTGATTTGTTTAATAAAAAAAATAATTATAGAGTACGTAGCATTGCTTTGCATTATTTGATCTTGCATTAGCGAGTTCATTGTCACTAATGTTAGTAGAAACCTGTTCTACCGAAGTAAATAGTAAAAGTGGCTGTATAAAGTTGGCCAACGGTATTAATTCGGAATAATATCGTGTTCTATGACAATTCGGACTGTATGTTGAGCAAGTGATATGCATATTGGCAGTTTTGTTAATAGTCATGTCATGCATGTATGAGTTATGCGAATGTATGCCAACTACATATTGCACGTCAATTTTAAGCTCTAATAAAAACTTACCTCATTTATTCCTACAATACTATCCCTAGACGAGTATAAATACGTAATAAATTTATTCGTTAGATCGCCGCTTCATGTAAACTTTAAATTAAAAAAGCTTAACAACTAATCAGTGTATTTGCTTCAGTGGTTTCTCTATGCCTAAAAGACAAATTAAGTTGCATACCTACTTGTTGAAAGCGCCTACTGGTTTATAGTTCCTATATTGTGATAATGAAATATAAAGATAAAGGAGATGTTTCATATCGATCCATTTGTATAGATAAGAATACCTACCTACTTCAATTTTTATTTGTTTCTTTTTAGTGTTTTGAAGTGGTTTAATTTTTAATTTCGTTTAGCTAAAGCCTTATTGTATGGCTTCCTACATGGGAGATACTCCTCATGTGTATCTCCCATATAGAAAGGCCTATGCCCAGCTGTGGGACGTATATAGAGGCTGGTGATGATGACGATGATGTCCTAATTGCATGCAACCATTGAAAACACATGGATAATCACATGTTATGTTTTAAACCTAACGACGTTTTGTTAGTGACCATGTTCAGAAGCTGGTATGGACTGACATACACAAAAAATATGAAATTCTTACAATATTACATACATACGGGTGATGATACATGAATGAACTCTTTTCCTGAAATCGGTTAAAAATCAGGAAAAATTAGCTGAATCTAGGAAAAATACTAATCATTCGTGTATTGTTCACTGGTACAAAGTTCAAGATGATTCGTCCATTTCACTAATATTCAATATGGCAATATGGCAGGCGACATAGAAGTCAACAAAACGTCACTAAACTAAAATGACATATGCGCCAAGATGGATATTTGGCTGTGTTGCTGTTTTTTCTATAAATAATATTGTTTGTACCAAGAAACAAAGCAATTTAAAAGAAAATAGACTTTCAAAAACTGTTATGGATATTTTTGCCTATTTTTAGTATTGTGTACATAGACCAGGACCCGTACCACCATCTTTTATCGCGATCCAATTTAGGTCCTAAACTGAGTAGAATCGTTTAATTCGTACTACGACGCTATCTACGACTATGACAGCGACGCAGTTTAGGAACCAATACTGAACCGAGCGGAATATGAGTCGCTTTTATAAAGATGGTGGTAAGGCCCCTGGGCCTCGATCGCGCTAATTTACATTGTATTGGGTCGGCCGGGTCTCATATCATTGGATGAATCTCTGCATTGGATGAATATCATGGTCAGGATTGCGATAAAAAAAATCGTATAGGTTTGCTGTGCTTTATTGTAAACCATAACCTATATTTTATATTGTAATTGTAGTTTCACATTACTTTCTCGATTCATTATAAATAACAAGATTCGTATAGTTAATATATCAGATCGGTGCGGTGGTGGCATCACAGGTGAAATCTCCGTCCCACAAACCGAGTGGTAACCGGTCCCGACCGGTGCAAGCGAACATGCGTATGTTGGCCGGGGCAACTATTCACATAATGCCTTTATATCAAATATTCGACGTTTTATATCATCACTTTAACATTCGCCAACGCAAAAAATATAGGCGACCAGCACCCGTACCACTATCTTTTATCGCCATCCAGTTTAGGACCTAAACTGAGTAGAATCGTTATATCCGTACTACGACGCTATCTACGACTATGACAGCGATGCAGCTTAGGAACCAATACTGAACCGAGCGGAATATGAATCGCTTTTATAAAGATGGTGGTAAGGCCCCAGCGGGCTTATTCGCTAACTTATTTTGACAGCTAAAGTGATGGATGACCATCGAAATACTAGCAGATCCACTGACAGCAGTGGACGACGTTAGTATAGTTAAGCAGTAAACTAAATTTAGATTTTTGCGTGTTACTTAATAATAATAGCGTGAAAACTAAAGCTTTATCAATTCTACTTTTGTTTTATTTATTTTATATCTACTCCACATAATATAATATAATTAGGCAGAAATACTTATTTCAAACTAGGCACTAATACAATATATGTAACGTTTATTTCAGAGACGAAGTCTTCAACCTTTCTCATTTTGTTTATTTTTTACAAAAGCCATCTGACGCATTTACACCATATTGCGTTTAGGACATCCACAAAAACATTTATAAACGCCAAAATAGTCTCAACTTATTTTTGCGCCAGGAAATCCTTCACTTGAAAGCACGTTTCTGCTTAATTTTTTTAACCATTCTGAATGAATCTGGAAGGTCGCAGCCGTATGGACGTCAAAACTTGAAATCGCTTATCAGGTTTTGGTGAAACACTTTGTATTTGGGTTACTTAAAAGTACCAATTACCGGGTCGACTTATGCAGGTTATTAGTGAATTTGCATACTTGGCGATAAAAATGTGGAGTAAGCAAAAATATAAAAAGTGTGTACAGTACCACATCATATACAAATAGAAAAGCAATGCACTGCGTAATCAGAAAACTATTCAAACGGGTCTTGATTCCGGCTGCATGATTACCGTTTGTCTTTGTTTTGCAATACGGTAAACGTTATTACATTTATTTACAAGATTCATTTGCACGCGTATATTTTTTATTTATTGTTTAAGTTACAATGTCTCGACGTCCTTTTATATGTCCAAAAGAACTCAGCATCACACCTAAGTATGAAAATGAGACAAAGTCCATTGTTTTGCACGATTACTAAAACTCAATTAATGAAATACTCTTTATTCCACAAAAGGATACATACTTACATATTTAACATCAATAACAAGCAAAACAATTCAATTGGCGGCCTTATTGCTTATTGTTATTGCTTATAGTTTATAACTTAAGCTTAAACTTTTGTAGCTCAAAGGAAAAATTATAAGCTATCTTGAGAAAAAATTTGTTTGCCAATAAAGAGTTTCAATCTCGTCGCTAGTAATACTGGATCGAGCGACATGGAGTTTATAAATATTATGTATAAGTAGAACTCGCGCCAAACATCTAGTTTGCTCTGAAGTTCCATTGCACAGTATTGCACAGCTGGCCACAGGTACTGTCCATACTGCGTTGTTCCGCTGTTCCATATTTCGATAGTACGCAGCGAATCGACTCGTGTTTAGAGCGAGTAGAAGTTTGGGCAAGGTATTACTCATTTTGATACCAGGCGGGGTGCCTCAATTCTTACGGACATTCTAGAAGAGCTTATGAATAAGTCAATATTATTCATCAATAATGATCTCACTGTGTCATGTCTGCGAATGTTATTTTGTAGTTTTTTTTTTGTTCAGTTTCTGTAATAACTAAGAAGGGTACGATGGAGTCGAAATATCAAACAACTTAGCACAAACTCCAAAAAATATGTTTTTAGGGTATAAGAATTTTTAAGTCGGTTTTAATTTTTGTTTAAGTTATTTTTTTTACATTTTTTAGTGATAACTCTCTAAGGTCAAAGCTAGATGGGTGACCTTCAGCATAAATTGTGTTTTACTACTGTATAGTTTCACTAAAAAGTCATAGGAAACCAAAAATCCGCAATTTCGCATACTTAGACGACTTACTCATTCCAGTTATTAACCCCCGACGAACAAAGTTATGAGTTTGACGTGTCCGTCGGTGTATCTGTGTGTCTGTCTGTGGCATCGTAGCTCCTAAACGAATGGACCGATTTTGATTCGGGTTTTCTTGTTTGAAAGCTAACGTAACTAGGATAGTTCTTAGCTATAATTAATGAAGATCAGTTCAGGCGTTTGATGACTATCAGCTCATTTTCTACATGATAAAAGGGTTTTACTAACTTTCACAGATCCCATTGATTTGAAATTTGGTGTACTGTCACTTCGGTGACATTCGTATGACATACTAACCTTGAGCTGAAACTATACCATGAAAAAGTCTGCGGGATCCTTAATTCTTCAGAAACTTACAGCATATATAGCGTGTTTGACTCTTATGAGTAGTCATAATGACATGGTGTTAGATAAATGATTAATTTGTCCGGGGGCTACTTAAAATTTTTAATTTTATTTTGATTTCAAAACCAAACTACCCAGTCGATTAAAAAAATATGGGACCAAATGGCAACTATTCTGCATCGAACAAAGAAAGAATCACGTTAATCGGATCAGAAACCTCGGCGTAATCAGTGTACATTCATAATAAAAAAATACCAATCGAATTGAGAACCTCCTTGTTTTTGAAGTCAGTTAACAAGAATAAAAAGCCCTGCTAAAATACCGATATAAACATAATTGTTATCAGCTTATAATCACAACAACGGATAATAAAGTCTAACAAAATAATTCTTTTTCCAACATGACTCTTGCCTCCAAGAGTTACATGTATTATGCATGCAAATTCCTTCATTGTAAGCGGCTAAACAATAATTAGCTATACAAGTAGGTGTTAGGTTTATGCCGTAAGTATTGTTGATTGAATGCAACTCTACGGCCCAGCCTTGGTGATGCCATCTAGATATTTATACATATATCTTGTATGCAAGTACCTACCTGCCATGCTGTATGATGTAGTCATTTTGTTATGTCATTCCTTTAAACTGATATGTGTAATAAATAATGTAAGATTAGTTCTTGTACCTATCATGTCAGCCTCTGATGTCCATTGCTTAAGCCAACAATTGAATTTTATATCCAAACAACGGTTTTACTCATCCTGCATATGGATGCAGGATGAGTAAAACCGTTATATATGTGGCGATGGCGCCTCCTCACGATCCTGAGGCCCTAAAGACAAGACCACTTTCGATAATGCTGCAGGGGCTGCCCGTACCTTGCTACTTATTAATTTTACATAAATTTTACATAAATTTGGTATATAAATACCAAAGTCATTTATGTAAAATTAATAAGTAAAAACACAGTATATCTAAGTGTATAAAAACACAGTATATCTACTTAGTACATTCTATGTATAAACATAGAATGTACTAAGTAGATATACTGTGTTTTTGCCTATGTGTAAAATAACTTATTTATAGATAATGCATATACAGGTTGTTAGGGGGACGCTCTCGAATACGAAGGCAGGTGGCAGTGCTGGTCACCCTAAACACGACCTGCTAAAAATTAATTTGAAATCGCGAAAAGAAACAGCTGTTTCGTACAAATTGTAATATGTATACACGTCCTGTTTGTATGGAACAACTAATTTTTTTTCGTGATTACAAATTTATTTTTCAACAAATCGTGTTTAAGATGACGAGCACTGCTACCTGCCTTCGTTTCCGTGAGCGTCCCCCTAACAGCCTGTATGTATTGAGTAAAAACCACAAAATGGGGGTACTTAGGTAGTTAAGTCATCCTTAATTTAATCGTTGCATAGGCAAGGCTACATCGGTAGAAAAAATCCTTATTCATTAACTCATTGTTTGAAGGCCTTATCTAGAAGATATGGTTTACATCTCTTTATTATGTTTGTTCAGCACAATACTATGATAGTACAAACAAACAATCACCAATGTGACATCATTGTCTCTTGGCTTTACAGCGATATTGGTATCATTCACCAGGAAGACTTAGTAGATATTAGTCTGAATAAGCAATAAACGTCCGACTCAAAGGAATTTTCATTGTATTGTAATATTACCTTATACTAGAAGATATTACCTTATACCTAATAAGGTAATATCTCCTCCGAAGTAAAAGTTATTAAAAACTTACAGTTTCAGTCTTTGTCCATAAAGTGAAAACTCGTCTTAGTCAGAAAGTCGTACATGTCAATTAAGCTATTATTTTAGGAGTATTTCTGCATACTTCTACTTCATAGTACCTAAGTATATCAATGACTGGACCAATTGCATTGACTTATTATTTGCATTATTCTTTACAACTTCCAAGTTTTTTCCTTTTGTGACCGCTACTTGCACTGATTTTTTTATGTTTTTGCTCTCATTTGCACGTACTTCCTTCGCAGTTGTATGCAGACAATGGTTTTTGTGCCGTGCAACATGTAGTTTTAATTGCACGATTGACGCGTTTCATTTAACGTGCAATAAAAACGTTCGTGGGAGATATGAGTGTGTACACACACCATGTGGTAACTGCTTTTAAGTTATTCTGGTATATAAATTAAAAAATATACGCAGGTGAAAAGTGTACCATCACCAATCTATACTGTCTACTAATCTACAACCTTTTGAAGTTCTTGAATTTTGAAATTTTTCTACTTGGTATAGATATTTTTCTTTTTAACAAAATTGCTGACGTTAGTTCCAAGACTTCCAGTGACCGTTAATTGATCAAGTTTGTTTTGTCCTTTAGAATATTGTATTTGTATACCATACCTCGGAAATTATCACAACTTCAAATATAAATGTGATATTGTAAGCTGTCAATTCTCTTACTTCGAATCAACTTCAAATAAAGAGGACAATACCACTGCATCTTACAGCTCTTTTCAGCTTTATAATTTGCTGACTTCCATCGTAGATTTGGTTATATCCAGTTTCCGGTAGAAACTGCAGATATAATCTTCTATACCTGTAGAAGTTTCACAAGGTCGTGATCAGTGCGTAAAATAACTAGCTAAACCCATGTTATCTATTCGGGTTTTGTAAGCGGCCACTGTACCGTGAAGGAATGTAGCCACGTTCTTTAGGATGGGCACTCGGTGTAGGTAAGTGCGCCGACGAAATCGTATGTCGATAAAATCGGAGCTGCTTAATGTGTCGAATCTTGCGCAAGTTTACTTGCAACACTTCGGTTGCTTTGCTTGTAATGTTATGTGAACAATTTTGTCACTGCCACATTATTACAATTGAATCCTAACATTTTAGGTGAATTAAATCATCATAAAATTTTCAATGGTGGTAGATAATTTGAAGAAAACACTCATGTTGTATTGGATCTCTAATTTTATTATTTATTCACTTAATATTAAACTAATATGAGAAAAACAAAATAAGATTTTTTTTATGAATATCAGATGCAATTGCGGCCTGTGCTAACCGAACATTTTTGCGTAATATTCGGTTATTGCGCTAGGAAGCCAACATACCTTATATTTGGTATTCGGTGTGACTCTACTAGAAAGAGGAATACCTAACCTAGTAGAATTCTACCTTATTTTTTTTTTTAATTTTTTTTTTCGGGGAGGAATCCGCTTACAGACCTACCCGCCGCTGGCGAAGCGACGGGCGTGTGTGGGGGTCGCCCAGTGCTTGATGGTAACGGCACTGGGAATACCCACTAAAACTCCCCGGTAACTCCACTGCCCTTGCTGGGGATAGACTGGGCTCTGCCGAAGCAATTTCACCAGCCTATCCCCGGGCAACCCGGCCTTATGACCAGGTTTAGCGCCGATGGGGATTACCCAGAGTCACTTGGGCAATCCCAGACGTCGCGGCTGTGCAATGCATGCGTGGGGGCCACCCACGCACGCAGCCGCGCCTAGGGTGCAGGAAGTCGGGCGACCACCGCCCGCCTTCTCGCGCCCACTCGTCTACGCCGGATAGGGGCGGCTAGAGCATCCTCCTCCCGCTCCCTCTCCGCTGCCTCCTTCTGCGTGAGCACAGTCTCGCAGAAGGAGGCGACAGCCTCCCATACTCTCTCGCTACCAACCATAGACCGCCGCCGAGCGCCGCAAGAAGGTCGTGGCGCTCGCGTCGCCAGGCCGGACACTCCATTAGGGTGTGTTCGGCCGTATCGTCGGGGGAGTCGCAGTGATGGCACCGCGGCGTCTCCTCCCGACGGGCGATACGGTACAGGTAGTGGCCGAAGCAACAATGTCCGGTCAGTACCTGTACCATGCGGTAGGTTAGGCTGCCCAGCCGGCGCCCAACCCACCCCTCCAACACCGGACGGATCGCTTCGATCGTCCGGTGGCCGGCTGCTGGGGTGGCGAGTGCCTCACCCCATTGGCGCATAGCCTCCGTCTGCGCCAGGGTACGAACCCGCCTCACTTCGTCTAGGTCGAGTCGTTGCCCCCGCTCTCTTGCTGCGACCCGGTGTTGATGCACCCTTGCCAGAACCAGGGCATCAACCTCCCACGGGAGCGTACCCGCTAAAACGCAGGCAGCTCCGTGACTGACCGTACGGTAAGCCCGCACGGCCCGGGTCGCGATGACCCTCTGCGGCTGACGCAAGAGGGCCCGTAGTAGAATTCTACCTAGTGGTAACTAAGCCCGTACCGCCCGCCCCCCCTGAGTGCGGGTAGGTTTATCATACCTTTATTATTTTAGCCGCGAAACAGTTCGCTGTGTTCAAGATTGAAGAGAAAGGTAGCTAGTGTAATTATTGGACATGGAACGCATTTCATCTTAATCCTCAGGATGACAACGTACCTGCTATACCAAGTGATGTTTTTTCTGGTCATTGCAGGTGTCTATAGGTGACGGTAAACACTTACCACCAGGTGGGCCGTCAGCGTGTCTGTCATCTAGTTGTATTAAAGAATAGTTGATGTACCTAGGTAGATACATACTTTACTTATTTTACTAAAATACTGCTTAATAATTGAGAAATTATGTATTCATAGAAAGTAAATAACGATAAACTAAGGTTTTTTAATTACTTATATCTACAGGCACGTGTCTCTCTTAACCGCCGCTAAGTTTCATAAGAGATTAAGCTATTACATAAGCAAGCATATAGAAATTGGAAAATTCACTAATATCAATAGAAAGCACTTAAACAGCGGTCGGTGAGAGTGAACACGAATTCGGTTTGTTGTTCACACCTAATGCTAATTCGCTTTTTCTTTTTTAATTCGACGGTTTGTTATAAGAAATTTAAGTCGATTGAAAAGAGTCATCTTAATGTGAACAAAACACCGTATTTAAAAATCATCGGTGTGTTTTGTGTGTGTGTGTGTGTGTCTGAGTCAGTGAGTCAGCATAATCGCTGTAAACAAACAACTGTTATTGTAATATTTATGCATAAGCGTGCAAATTGTATCTTCGATGGACGTAAGCAAATGTCTTATTATTTGTGTTGAAAAAAACCTTTTCGGGATGTATCGTGCTGCAAATTATTGACAGCCAGTGTGCCTAATTACTGGGCATGGAAGGCATTTCATATTAGGTCTCGGGATGACAACGCACCTGCAGTAGGTACTTACCTAGTGATCTTTTCATTATTATTGCAGTTAGATATAAGCGATGGTAGCTACTTACCACAAGGTGGGCCGTCATATTACTTGTCATTTAGTATAATAAAAAAATATAAACTTAGCGATAAAGATTTTTTATTTTATCAAATACGTGTGTAATATATTGGAACAAATTCTTATTTTATTTACCACACGTGCTGCACGAAATAAAAAAGCACTTTACTATTTTAGTCAATTAAATTTATAGTATCCAAGATTTGGCTTAGACGCAATAGTTATATTGAGATTAAGCCATGGACCACATAATATAATCGTCCTTGACTAGAGGAACCAAACAAGACTAACATTTAACTGTCTGCTTCATCTATATAGTTTTCAGCCTTCAGGCCTCACATGAATTATCTCTATTTCATAAAATACTGAGGCACTTTATGAAGTGCAAATCTGCCTTCTGGGATGGGCCAACGATATAGTATAAAGTGTAATATCACTAAGTCTCATATTAAATGTGCGTGTACAACACACGTTGCAGTAGGCGAGCATACGAGTCCGGAGTACTCCGAGTCAATACCGTTGCTTGACCGCGCAAGCTTTGACGCTTGCTGTAATTTGCGAGTCGCGAAGGAGATGTAATTTTATAAGTAGAAACAGTCGACCACATACATATTTAATATAAAACACTGCAGATACCGTCCCAATAGAAAAACTACGACGGAATAAGCAATGACATGGTAGCAATCAAGTAAAAACTTAAGCTTGTATCTTGTATTGCTTAGCCTTAGCTTACATTACTTTAGGTGTGAGTCTTTATTCTATTAAAATTTTGAAACACAAATACCACACTCGTAATTGTTACACTTATTTTTACCAGTTCAGTTCCTTCCTATTAATTTTATCTTTTTGCATAAAGTTATACTATCAAGTTTACGACGACCATACTCTCACGAGATGTAAGTTTATTACGAGTATACTACCGTCTAATAAGGTAAACCTTATTCACTCCAGCCTATATTAGATTCAAGTTGTCCCATTTAATATTAAAATTATTGAAAAGCAATGAATCACATTCTTTTCAAATTAGAATTAGTAACAGCGTGGTAATTAGTGACAAAGCGTCGTATTTTTTTTAAATATAATATTGTCCACGTTACGTTGTAGTGATTAGTGATTCTAGTATTGTTTAGTGAATTCATACTTAGACATAGTGGTCTTTAATCGATATCTGTATTATGTAGCTCCTGTAGCCTTTTTATAAATAGGGAGGTCTAAGGAAGGATTATTTACTCTCATTTCTCTTTCGCAAAATATATATATGTTTACTTTCAATGATTGTTTAAGTTTGTTAAAGTTTATTGTACTGACTGAGTGTATTGTTTCTTTAACCGCCTTCAAAAACGAGGAGGTTCTCAATTCGGTTGTTATATTTTTAATTGTATATTCTGCGTTATTAGTATCCATAAGAGATACTCAACGCTTAATTTCATATAGATAATAGTAAGGGTGAGTGTAAAAATATTATTATTGTTGTACGATTACACTACCTACCTACATTTGAATTTGATTTACCTACCATCATGTACTTCTTGTAAACACTACAATGTCACTTCTTTTCATTTCTTTGAAAAATATTTCGTTATATTCATTAGGTAACTGTTCTTTTTTCCCTAAAGCCATCTTCATTATCGAATCGCGTTAAATTTTTGACTTGCACCATAATGACTCCTCAAAGGCTCAAGCGGTTCAGCGCAAGTACGGCGATCACGTTAACCTTATTTACGTACCACGTATCAATGAACGCGTGTCGCAAAGTAAAGTTAGCAACACAAACGTGGCGCTAGTATCAGTAAATATGCCAACGATTACTATGTTCAATGTTCAATACTAAAGAGAGAGCTACTATTCAAGGTAATTCGATTACTTTGAACTTTGGTTACTGTTGGGTGGTAGCGGTCTTCTAAAAGTAGCTCTATATTTAGGTATTTCAGTATTTATTTATAACTTTATGTACACACAACATAAAAGAAAGAAAAACAATTTATAAATAGTATTTGTACAAAGGCACTGCTTATTTCTAAAGAAATTTCTGCCAGCAGACCTGCGAGTAGGATATATTAGTTACAATTAATGTAGACACAGTTAATATAAATTGACTAAAAATAAAGTAAAATATAAATAATTAAATAGATACATATATACTTCTATAATATAACATAGATATATATATAATATAACATAACATAGATATAAACAGCATTTACGAAAGAGAGGAAAAGATAGTGTTCTTTGACGCGTCGCTTGAAGGCGGAAATAGTGTTCAAGTCACGTATATCAGGTAGATTCCACAAACGAACTGCATGAACAGTAAAGTAATAGGAGTAGAGTCTTATGAGCTGGGATGTTAAGTAGGTGTTAGGTAGAGATTGGATCTGCAAAGGGTATCAGTAGGACGTGAGTATGTAAAACATTCCTGCAGGTATTCAGGGTAGGATGGATCACGGAGAATGTTAAAAAGGAGACATAAAAGCCGGGTGTCCCTACGAAGACGGATTGGAAGCCACTTAAGTTCCTTACGGTACTGAGAGACATGATCGTACTTCTTTAGCCCATAAACAAAACGAATACATACATTTTGCAACCGCTCAAGCTTGTTGAGGAGCTCCTCATTGGCATCCAGAAAGCACGTGTCATCTATGAGAGGTTGAATGAGGGATTGCGCGAGAGCGATCTTCGTCTTCAGGGCCAAAAAATTTTGTAAGCATCGCTACGAATGAAAAGTGAAGTGCACTTTGCGACTTATTTCATTGACGTGAACGTGCCAATAAAGATTGGAATCTAACATAACCCTAGATTTTTCGCAGTTTGTGTGTAGGCTATTGTAACACCGTCTACAAGTCAACAAGACATATCATAGTATCAGACAAGTCGAAGATTAATAGTGAATACTTGATAGGTAATTAGGTCCATATAAGAAAAAATAGCCTACTGATTTTAGCAAGTAGTAAAATATACATTGTTAAATTAAAATAGTCGTATTTTAATTTAACAATGTATATTTTACTACTTGTTGTGTATCGGCGTTACATACATGAGAGAAACACATGAGGAGTTTGGGCCATAACTCCACCACGCTGGCCCAATGCGGTTTGGTGGGTTAAAGCGGTTGCAGTAACAACCAGGACCAACGGCTTAACGTGCCTTCCGAAGTACGGAGGAACTCGAGGTTTCCATTTTTTTAATGGACCCATCCCGGGATCTACCGTAGCGAATGTTGCTTTGTTTTCATAATCAAAACTATTACGCCCCCAAGCTCCTCTATTAAAATAGGTAAGCAGTTAAGCACCCTATTATAATACAAAATCTTCTCTTAATATTTTTTGACCATGGGGTCAATGGAGATACGATAATAAAGCAAGCCTGTGGTCGTAATATTTACATTCCAAAGCGGGCTCTTAATGCTATTGGAAAATTGCGAGAAAGTGAAACTGGTCATAGGCAATTGGAGGGAAAAGTGAGCTGTGGAAACGCTAGATCCGCTGGTGTATATTTTCTTTCCTGTACGAGGTATTCGCCAATTACAAGTGTAAATGATACTCAGGAATGAAAGGTGCGTCACTCGATAAACTTAGGAAAGTGGAGCATACTCGTTATTAACTTAATTGGAAGTACTATCCTTACCTGTCTATGTAATGAACACCATAATTATATTTAGGTAAGGTAATATGAAACTAAAGCAAATCAAAACTGGTTTCTATAAGCATAGTATCAAATAATTTTACAGATTTCATATTGTTTTTTTCTGTTTTCTACCTGAAATTACATTAGTAAAATACATTTTTTTTATTTTTGACGGATACTCAATTTAGAAAATTGACCATACTTAGTTATTAGACTTTAAAAAAGAAAATTGATACCACCGCTTCGACGCATACTTTAGCTGTGAAGCAGAAGCGGCACATGAAGCTTCTCCAGCTTGCCATGCAGTAAAAACGTTATTAAATTAATTACCTCATAACGTGTCATTGTTCTATAATATTGGTCCAATATCTACATGGTTAGGCAAATCATTTATATGAATTAAAAACAGATAAGCCAACTGAACTGATCCATTTGAACACATTTGTGACCTTAGATCCAGCAGATCTATTTTATTTATCCTTCTGAATACTTGTGCCCAGGTAAGAAGTACGAAGGTAGAGAACCTTGTTTCTAATTTCAAAATGTCGAGCATTACCTTTGCCAAAATTTTTACACAGACAGTAGAATATCAATGAGATAAACTGACCCCACGAATTTCCAACATGTAGATATTTCAACATGTTGAAAATTCGTAGGGTCAGAGGTATCGCCATCTTTAAACAGCTGTCGTACTACCGCTGTTTAAAGCTTTACAAAGTTCACTGAGCTTCATTAAGTCAGGAAATACACCAGAAGCCACACACCACACGACCACTTACCAAGTATATATGCAATTTTATCTATTATGTATGATGTCGTCTTGACTGATAGTGCCCAGATATTCATACTTTGTATTTACAGTATATTTTTATCAACAATGGAAAATTCGAAATCAGTGGCGCGTTTAAAAACATTTCGGTTATGAAGATGCACACTGCACAGCAAATCTGGTAGATGACTTGAGAGTTTTAGTTGTGTCTATATGAATATCAGACAAAGAAAATTCAAATTGCCGCAATTCCAACTTTATATATGTTAAAGAAGACTTAACAATATTATTGTTAATTTTTAAATTAATTTGCTTTTACCTACCTTAATTTTCACTGAAATTAAATTGTAAAAAGCAAGGGAATTCTTATTGTCAAGAAATCGTTCATAATATATGTATACACCGTATTGTATAATAAACAGAGACGTGAAAATGAGAAAGTAAATTAAATTTTTTGTTGGATATTTTATAATTATTGAAATTATTTGAAGTGGTTTTTTTACTACAAATTACAAATATTGCTAATGTAATTAGATAATGCTGCAATAACAAAAGTGTGTAAGTGTTTTTTGTATTATCTAAAAAGAGAGAAATTAGAAATTTTTCAAATAAAATATAAATTACATCATAATACTTATGATTACATATTATGTGTAGCAACTTAGTGTAATATTAATACTAATATTACACTAATAATTTTTTGAAAATGCACAACTGGGTTTATGAAACAAATTCCGATGTGTAGGCAAACTTATAAACAAGGTGGGATAATTTCGATGTTTGCCACAATCACTTTTAATTGTCATTATGTCGTACAGAATATGATAGTGAAAGTTTTTAATATTCATGTCAAATGAATATACATGATAAGATGATTTCTTACGACTTTTCTTTAAACGGAAGTATGGTTATAAAGTTGAATGTACTCTACAGAGCTAATTTTGTTTTATATTAAGCCTTTAATATTACGCAACGTAATCGTAACATAGTACAATTAATTATATACAGGGCGGTGCCGTCAATGCGACAATAAATTTAAACATGGGCTATATTAGTCCATAGAAATGGTATGCCACTTTCAAAAATATCGTATTCGTTTGATAATTTCATGACATTTGTATGAAATAATGCTGCCAACGTTACACTATTCCATACAAATGTCATAAAATTATCAAATGAATACGATATTTTTAAAAGTGGCAAACCATTTCTATGGACTAATATAGCCCATGTTTAAATTTATTGTCGCATTGACGCACCACCCTGTATAACATATAATTTTTTTTTTAAGATTTCATGAGCATATAATAATATAGAGAGATCATGCCAATGGGAATCAGCAGGTAATGATTTGAAGATTGAGTAAGTTGGAGGTTCGAAATACAGAGCTAAGGGACTAATCAATTTTCGTCAGTTGAAACGTGCCATGACTATTATTTAGTTAATTTATCTAAGGTCTTTACTATGCACATAGTATTGCGACACACACCTGCGACTGCGATTATGCACAATACCAAGGACACACGAAGCGCGACTTTCTATTAGGCCGCCTACGGACTGGCGACTGGAATGTCCGAGGAGTCACCTATTTACTCTTTTGCCATTCTTGGTACTCTTTTGCCATTCTTGGTCGAGGGTTTTGAGTGTTGGAATGCGGACAATTATTTATAAATTTCTAACCTAGAAAAATTAAGTCCTTGGTAGCTCAGATGGTTAGAGCAGTCGACCGGATTGTAAAAGGTCACGGGTTCGATCCCCGCCCCAGGACGTGAATTCTTTCTAGTTTAGATATTTTTGTAACTAAATATAATTTTCAAACTTTCATAGTAAGTACTTAATTAATAAAAATAAAATTAGGAACATTTAAATAAAAATAACTTGATTTCCTGCGTAAAGCCAATTCGCATCGCTCGTCATATGAATTTTAACTTTATAAAGATATACCTTATCATAAATATGAAATGGGTTCTTAAGTTTCAAAATAAATTCAAATCAACTTCTAACTAAGAATTTAGAATAGAAGGATGACACATCCATCAATTATTAAATAATAATATTTTGTTAAACAGTACCTACCTTCGATGTAAAATACAACAGCTGTGCCTTTCTCCTTAAATATCAACTTGACAATTCATTTGTCCTCCTAATTATCACTTGCCGATGTAGGCAGAACAATGAGTAAGTGCTTCGAATTCGAATATGCAAATTGTTGTCGATTGTTGGTAGTTCACCTTGTAGATGATTGAAAGAATTTGATATCTAGTATTCAGGTTTCGCAATAATTCCTATCTAATGAATGAAAGATATTATTGTGCTTATAGTAGTTCTTCGGGGCTTCGTATCTTCGATCTAAGTTGCACATGATTTTTTATGTTCTATGATCTAAGATTTACTCTCATATCGTTCAATAACGATTCCTATAGTTCTTTCATGGCTCTATTTTAAACTTGATGAGGTTACGCTTATACGAAATATTCCATTTTACAGTAGTTAAGTAGGTTACCTTTTAAACTTTTAAATTTTTAGATTCGATGCTTTCTTTGTATGCGAGTCAAACGAATGCAATGCCCCCTGGAGGCAAAGTATCCCAAACTTTGTAGTTATCTAACACAGCATGTTTAGTATTTTCTACATTTGCCAGGTTCGATTCCCGGGTCAGGTGAATGACTTTTAATAAATTATTGAATGCAATTATTATTATTGTTAAATGTTTCCTTGGAGTATTCTTCAATAGTTAGGATACTTTCCCTTCGGGGGCATTGGTTTGACTCACCTTGTACGGAAATACGGACATACTAAGAAATCCCCTGTAGTCAACGCTAAGATTGTTTTTGTTAACTTATATCCACACATCATAAATATCATCAACATAATGACAGTTTACATACCTATTTAAACCACAACAATCTTCAAGAGTCTAGAAATAACTCACAATATTTACAGGTATTTTTTTCCAAGTGAAAACGAATTGCGGTCGTTTGCAGAGGCATTAGTTTTAACCACCTGTCACTTTCATTACTATTAGTTGGTGCTAAGCTAGAAAGAGAGGTTAAAGCAATTATTGTGCTAGTTGAGTGAATGGAGGCTGTGAGAACAGAGGGCAGATTACGTATACAATGTGTGTTATTTTTGCACAACTGTCTAATTATCTTTGAGCAGAACCAAAGTGTCTTGTTCTCCCCTACCATATCTTAGCACGTTTCGTCTTGATTTCTACAGGGTAGGCAACGCACAGCTGATACTTTTGTGTAGGTATTACAAACATCAAATAATCATCTATCTCTAATCATATAATTACGATTAGGTATACCTTGCGTACCACCAGGCGGACTGTATGTTGGTTTTTAAATATAGGTACTTAGCAACGAAAAAAAATATAGCTTTAGTTTATTTTTCTTCAGTTTATTATCCCTTAAATGTTATTTACTTTTAAATTACAAGTTATCACCACGCAGAACTGACTGATTACCGCTAGCATCTCTCATCTCGAACAAACAATGGCGCGAGAGGTGCCTCCGGGGTATTGTGTGTGATGCAGACGTTTCCTGGTTCGTGGTGTCGGCAGTTATTTGAGATCGAGCGTCATCTACACTTGTGTGTTTATTCATCATCATCGGTGTTACCTACTCAAGTTAAGCGACTAGTAATAAACTCAATTTGGTGAATGAGCCAACGCGAGTCCCATCAGAATAACAGGGGGATTTAATGATGAAAAATTACAATCTGACGGAATTCGATACATTATTTGATAAATTTGGCATGATAGAAAAATTAGCTTAGAAGTGCCATTGTTGGTATATTTTATAAACCAAATGAAACACATTTATTTGCTTAGAATTTACAGTTGTTGTAAGATATATCTAAATATAAGGTTTTCTGTACATTCTTTTCACCTTGAGTGACATGCATATTTATAATTCATCGTCATCATATCAGCCTATGATATTCACTGCTAAACAAAGGCCATCGATTTCCAAACGGAACGGTTCTGCGCAGCCTGCATCCAACGGCTCCCCGCGACCCTGACCAGGTCGTCTGTCCATTTAGTGGGAGGCCGACCTACTTTGCGCTTTCCAGTACTTACGTGGTCGCCATTCTAGAACTTTAACACCCCACCGGCCGTCTGCTCTGCGTGCTATGTGCCCTGCCCACTGCCACTTCAACTTACTAATCCTACGAGCTATATCAGTGAATTTGGTTATCGTCCGGATGTCCTCATTTCTGATTCTATCTCGCAGGGAAACAGCCAACATAGCTCGTTCCATAGCTCGTTGTGCGACTGCGAACTTGCACGGAAGGCCCTTAGTAAGCGACCACGTTTCACAGCCGTATGTCATCACTGGCAACACACACTGGTCGAAGACTTTTGACTTCAAGCACTGAGGAATTTTGGACGAGAAGATATTTATAACTAATATTAGTACAATTTTATTCTCTGTTTTTAAATGTTATTTGCACCCAGCTGGTACTCATTACTTCAATACATAACTTTTTCGTGGACTTCCTTTTTTTCAATGTTGTATGTTTTTCAATATTCTAAACTATTATTTCCTTTATTTACAGTGGAAATATACCTGTCGCCTGTGGAGACACACTGCAGTAATGTGGACTACTTCATACCTGATGAAAACAATGAAACTAAAGGACTTTCAGATGATGCGATGAACAGGTAAAGATCTACTTGGAATATTTTATTATGCTTAATTGTAATGTAGGGAGTGACTTACCTTTGATTAGAAAATAAGTCAAAGCCAAAGGTGACGGGAAAAAGTTGCATTTAATATAAAATTATAAGAACGGTGAAAATGGTGTGCTTTAATATACAATAAATACCTAGCTATATAAAAAGTAAAGGGAAATAGACGAGAAGGTTTTATGTATATTAATTTGTGAAGTACGCAGAAACTATACAGTATGATACACAATAGATAATCTATTGTTGGGGAGTCGAGGCGATAGGCTATTAGTAGGAGGTTATGGAGTTTCAATATTGTGTATAAATAAAAAAGTAATTAAGCTTACTAAAGTTTTATATCTGGCATTTCAAAAATGGCAAAATTACAATCGTTATTTCGTGGTAACTTTAATAAACTCTGGCTGACTGTGGTGTGGATATAATATTGAAACCGAATGTAAGATAACAGAGGATTTATATACTGGTAGTCTACAAAATGCCTCCATGGGTGCATCTAAAATATAGAAAAGACGGTATTTTTATAAAGTGGACATACATGAAAACTGTTGTAAATAGAAGGTAACAATCCAAATAAAACAATCACTGATCATAATGATTAATAAAATAAAAATACGATAATATCTAAGTAATTACGAAGGTTTCGAATAGGTACCTATATAATAATTATTAGCTTTCGATATGTTTCCAATTTGATTGCTTTTGTTTGTTTTACTTAAATAGGCCACAAAGGCGACTGTATCATTAATTTTTGCAATAATTGCCCTTACAAAACCGGAGTTTCGTCAACTATGAGGACACTATAAATTTTGTTACTTATGTCCCGTACTTTAAGCATTGCATAGACAATTACCATGCATTTCAAATGTGACCCTTGCAGTGATTATACATATTTTAGGTTGAATTAGAATTGGTATTGTAACCTTTTGTCTCTATTTATACAATAGTGCTAAGCAATCATCGATACGAACCACTTGATGGTAAGTAAGCGATTGCCGTAGCATAATATATACGCTTATAACACTTGAACTACTCACGTGTTGATTGACAGCATACAAGACAAGTTACTAATGCGCGCGCATTGCTGACGCTGACTCACTCTGTAAAAGTCGAAGCTAAGCGTTGTTGGTAAAAAAGGGGACAAGTCCGCGACTGGGAAGGAACTGACCTTATAGAGGTTCGCAGTCAAATAACACTAGTTAACTTGAAGTACTAACTATGTTTCTGTGGTGAGAAAGATCTTAGAGAGGAAGCGTTATTATGGTAGTATTTTTTGCAGAGCAGGCAACGGGTGAAACTTTTGGTGTTAAAAGTTATAGGCAATGATAACCGCTTACCATCAGGCCGTTCGTATGCTTGTTTGCACCCTGTGGTGCAATAACTCCAGAGCTCTACAGACTCTATGCACAATACTACAAAAGTGGTTTAATTTGGCTGCAATCTTCGCTAAGGCTAGCCAAGCCTTTCCTAGTAGAGCGTAGTAGAACATATAGGAGTAAAAATGTACTGTCCTCTATGCCGTTAAAAGGAAAACCAAATTGAACAAGTACACCTACTTTCGATTACCATGTCTTTGGCACTTTTTATGTTCAAAGATAATGTTCTCAAAGGGACAAACTAACACGTTCTGTTATTTTTATTTTCTAGAACAAGCTAAGATAAGAAGCGTAAAAACAAAGTTCAAAGAGAAACGCTACACACAATAACTGCTGTCATAACTTGTTATTCGTGAATGTATTGAAATTAGTGCTCAGTCTGATACCCGACTTGCTGATGACTCTCACTCTGGTGGATATTAGTTTGTTCTCGGACCTTGTATCCGATTGGCTTAAGTAGGTCGACATCGATCGTAATAGGGCTAGTAAAACTTTCGTACCAAAACATGAATTAACTCTAAAAATGTAGGTTGGTGTACACACAAAACACCTTTGATGTTTTTTCAGAGTTGGTAAGTAGGTAGGTAGTTCAAGAAAACTAAATAAAAATAATAATAATCCTATTTAAATACTTCATTATATCCGATAATTAGTAATGTTTCATTTCGTTTTTGTTCGTATAAAGTTGGTAGATTTATGGATGTGGAATTATTAAATTATCAGTTTTATTTATAAAAGTGAAAATGTTTATTTTTCTGTCATGAAATTGCGACAGCCCTACGAGCCCGTCGATAGTCAGATTTAAATCAATCGAACAAATTGATTTATTGCTCGACCTGCACTCGCCACGACTTGTGATTTACTTTCTGTTACAGTTAGCGAAAAATTCATTACACACATTAATCATTAATATTATAGTAACTATAACTACCACTTATATTCATATTACAGTTACCTACAGTAGGTCAAAACCACATTCATTAACATAACAGGCAATTGGGCCAATATACGTCCGACTACTGGAAACAGGCCAGACGAGGGCCAGACCATCAAGAGTTTGGGCCTCAACTCCATCACACTAACCCAATGTTTTTGGTGTGTGCCTTTCGAAGCAAGGAGAAGCTTGGCATTATAAATTTTTATGTAGCATATTAAACAGCATACAAGTATTTGGTGACTTTGCAATGTTAATTCTACATAATTAACATTGCAAAGTCACCAAATACTTGTATGCTGTTTAATATATTAAGTAGGTGATAGGTCCCTTACCTATAAAAACCTAATCGTAATTTAATACAAAAACATGTACATAAATGTAAATGTAAGTCAAAATTTCTGTTATTTTAGTATGGTCTGATGTAATTTATGTATTATCTCGTGGAGTAAATGTAAATGTAAGTCAAAATTGCTGTTATTTTAGTATGGTCTGATGTAATTTAAGTATTATCATGAGATGTAGACGTAGTTGTCGTGAAGCAAGACTGGAAAAGCAATTGATAAGTCTCGGTTATCTAATGACGAGAATCATTAGCAGTTCTTGACTAATGTCAAAGTTTTAATCACCTCTGCAGTCATTACTGTGACAGGTTTCAAGAAGCTGTAAGTAATGGATAATTAACGGCACAGGTCCACTATTCTGTCACAAACTTCTTTTAACTCAATTTGAGTTTGCGACATTTAAGCTTCCTTCCCAGAGTCAAAATATTGCGGTGAACGTTTTCGATTGTCATAATTAGATACTTGATGCATAATTCGTCACAAGTGACAATCTGATCCATAATCAGACCCCCCTCATATTTTGTGTACCAACGCGATTTAGTTGTTATTACTTTTCGAGCTTCTTTATCTTTCTAATATTAATAATAATAACCATACACCCACATCTATTATCTAGCCTTATCATTAAGAGCTTGTGTTATGGATACTAGATAACGGAGAAATAATCATAATAATATGTATATAAATAATACAAATGTACGAAATAAACACATAAACATCCATGAATCGTAAAAAAATGCTCGTACTCATCATACAAACATTTGCTCCTATCGGGATTCGAACCCGGGACCTCTTGAACGAGTAGCCTCTATAGCTTGCTATACAGTGGTCTGCTTTAAGATAACTAAGTACCTAGTTTAGTTAAATCATAGACCAGACCACTCGGCAAGCCGGTCGTCAAGCCGGTCGTAATGCTGTTACCAAGATGACCGCCTTTGTAGTCATCACAATAATTTTCTCAGATTTAATAAAACAGCCAATACTTTAATTTTCAGGTTGCACATGGCTCGGTCAACGGTAGCGTTGTTCATTGTGGCATTTTTGGCGCTGTTCGTCGGCTTCTGGACCGGTGTGGTAGGCTGCTGGAAGCGCAGCCCGGGCAATATCACGGCCACTGCTATACTCATGCTTGTTACATGTAAGTTGCACTTCTGGTACTTGAGTACTAAAATTTTTGAACTTCTAATTCTGTCCATGATTGTATTTTTTTCAAAATAAATAAATAAAAAAAGATATCTGCTTAAAAATTGAGTAGCAAGATTCCACCCGAACATAAGCAAGTTAAATAAAAGCTTTAAAAAAATACAGCCAATAGTAGAAGTAGAAGTTAACATGAAAGTATTGGATTTCCGAAAAAAATAGTGCTTGAAATGACTGAGTTAATGCTCCTCGCCTTTTGGCCATTTCTATTTAGATTACATAGGATGTATTTTGTAAATAACGAACAAATAGTTACTTTTACAGTTGATTGGTTATACACGAAATGACAATAATAATTAAATTCAATAGTGTAAGTTAATTTCTTATGTAAATCAAGAATTTGAGATACCAAATCTGTAACAGCTTGTTGTTATAAAACATTTTTGATTTTAATTTTGAATAGGCATTACGTTCCCCATGAAACTCGAGTTTGTTTCAACGAATTATAAATCGTTTCATATTTGTGTTATAGGTCAACATTTATTGTATTTAATTATACACGAAATGACAATAATAATTAAATTCAATAGTGTAAGTTAATTTCTTATGTAAATCAAGAATTTGTGATACCAAATCTGTAACAGCTTGTTGTTATAAAACATTTTTGATTTTAATTTTGAATAGGCATTACGTTCCCCATGAAACTCGAGTTTGTTTCAACGAATTATAAATCGTTTCATATTTGTTTGACAGGTCAACATTTATTGTATTTAATTAAGGATGATAAAAGTAATTTGGTCTATTATTTAACTAAACTACTTAGTTATCTTAAGCAGTTTCATTAAAATTTATTTCCATTATTGTTATATTTTAGGTCTATTATCGGCTGGTGCTATGGCACTTTGGCATGGTGTGGAATTCTATGAAAAAGAAAAGGTCGTTGGCGAAGAGTTTTACCAGCAGTGGCCTAGCGTAAGTTGGACTTTTTCGTTGTTATAAAAAATGATACCTACTTTCATTTGAAATCATAGATAAATAGAACTGAAAGTGATTTGAATATTTTTAAAATAAATCAACGTAAGTATATACAATAGTAACTTATTTTTTACAATATCCTGTTGCCCAGAAAAATGAAACGTTTCACTAACTTATAATTAGACATAAAGAATAAAGGCTATATTGTTAAAATCTTGAACTTTCTTATGTTAGTAATAAAATGAGACAAGTTCATGAGAACCATTTAATTTGCATTTACTTACATATTCACAATGTAAATTAAGCAAGCAATATCTGGTAATATCACCAGCACCACCGGTTTTTATTGTGAATACATACTTCCTTCTAGCTTTCGATAAACAAATCACATCGACCGGTTTTACTAGGTGTTTCTATTTGTCGGAATTTGTTTTCGGGTGTTTTAAATTATAATGCTATTCTGCACTCATAGAAGTAGAACAGTTACCAAACAAAATGATGACGAATGAAAAAAACATACTATTTTTTTCACAAGATTTAATTGATTAAGGAATAACCCGATATCCAATGAAATCTAACAGGATAGTAGGTGTATATAATTTAAGGACACAATACAGGGTGGTGCCGTCAAGACGACAATAAATTACAACATGGGCTATAATAATTCATAGAAATGGTTTAACGCTTTCAAAAAAATCTTATTCTATTGATAATTTCATGACATTTCTATGAATAATGCAGCCAATGTAATATTATTTCATACAAATGACATGAAATCATTGTCGTATGGATGTATTTGGCTAATTTCTACCATAAGCTAGCGGAATCCAGTATAGGCCTAGGTACATGAAGTGTCAACACTCTACAATTTTATTTTGTTAAAAATACGGAATTTGAATGTTGCTAGTTTGAAACGGCAGGTATTAAAAAACAACTCATCGATCTGGTACGATTGGTCCTACATCCTGGCTTGGCTGGCCGTGGCTGTCTCCTTCGGGAGCTCGGTACTGTTCTTCTCAGCCGCGGTGTGCCTCAGCAAGGAAAAGCGTCGCGAGCAACAGAATAACGTGCAGTACATTATGCCAGGTTAGACCGCCATCTTGGTCTGTGGTGGCCATCTTGGTCTGTGGCGGCCATCTTGGTCCGCAGCGGCCATCTTGCTCGATTAACGCTTGGCGGTTAAGGCAATATTTGTTTTTAGTTGTCCATACTGTACATTTAAAGAACATAATATTAATAAGTATTTGTATTTTCGTATATTTGTTTTAATCTAAATATTTAATTTTATGTTTAATATTTATTTATGTTATTTATGTTTTATATGTTTTATCTATCTACCCTACCCTTAGTGTTTCTCCAGTAGACAGTAAATAAATATTATTGTTTACCTTCAATGAAAAACTTAATTTTAATGTTATTTATTATTAAGTACATATATTTATTATTTAATTTTTTTATCCATCAATTAATTACTATAAATCTATAATCTACCTATTTATTATATTATATTCGTATTCGTCAGGCGTATGTCATCGGCGTATGTATGTCAGTACGTCATAAACATAACTTACCTACGTTTAAGTGTGTTTCATGTAATTATACCATACTAACAAAAATGCTTTTCTTTCTTTTCATGTTTCTATGAAACTTGGCTACTGCGTTTAATGGAACGGCGCGCGACCGGTCTAACGCACTCTAAATAAATAATAATGCGCTGTCTCTAAATATCTGGTTTACGCCAAACGCAATACTAACATGCTTAAATCAACATTAATGGAAATTAACATATGTAATGGTGTTGTTTTCTTGAATAACGAATATTTTACAATTAAACGTAAACATACCTATTACTCATAACACTCTTCTAACATAACCTTTATTACTTATTCGTCAAAAATTGTGATCGATTTCGTAACATATCACACGAAACACGAATTATTACAACAATAAAAAAATACTATTTGAACGATATTCGCGAATGATACCGGTATAAACCAGATATTGCGTGATAACGCGCGCGTTTGGTACGACTGGTCGTATATGGTGGCGTGGTGCGGCGTGGGCCTCTCGCTGCTGTCCGCCATCTTGTTCTCGTCGGCGGCCATTTGCTTGCGCGGCGAGCGGGAGCGGGAAGAGGCGCTTAACATGCAGTACCTCATGCCCGGTAAACGCTTTTATCACTATTGAGTTCTGTTCAAACTCATTAAAAAAGGCCATTTTATTATGAAGTAAATACTTACCTATCATTGATTCATTAAGTTAAAGAAGTTAGACACCATGAAGCACTGTTAAGTTAAGTTCGTTCAATTTAAGTATTTATAAAATTAGATAAAAAAATATTACACGCCACTAGCAAGAATACATTTAATTTCTGAAAGAATTAACCACATACCTAGTATCTTTTGTAAATACTTATTTCTATTACGGGTATGGTGAATGCTTCAGAGTCGCTGCGGTGTTTGAATCATTTGTGATTTTTAGTTATATTTGCCTCTTGGTACTTATATAAAGGTTAAAAGAATAAACTCTAAACTGTAAGTTATAGTCTTACCTACTTAAAGGTGATTTTTTTTTAATTGATCTGATCTTGTATTCTGAACGATACCCTGTAAATTTTCAAGTGAATAAATAATGCAGCAGTTACTGATTTACTGATGCTAAGATAAATCGTTTGCGTTTCCAGTGTACCCGCAAAAGCAGCAATACGCTTACGCCGGATACCCGCCGCCTCAGGCGTACCCCGGCCCCTACTACCACGGCTCGCAATACGGGCCCTACAACTACTGAGCCAGCGACCAGATGAGGGACCTCGTGGCGGCGCACTTCGCCAACGCGGCCGCGCCGCAAGCACCCGCGCGCAACCCCTCCCCGCCCCGTCCCCAGCCCAGCCCCTCCCTCGACACGTACAACTCCCACCGGCGGCTGCGGCGGCCCAAGCTCGGCGATCGGAAGGTGTATAGGCCCGCGCGCCGGCACACCCTGTCCCGCATCGACGAGACCTCCCCGCGCCCGCCGCGCCCCCGCTCCAAGAGCCTGCAGCACTCCGCGGACCTCGCGTCCACGCGGCCCGTGCTGCGCTCCCGCTCCAACATATCCGCGGACACGAGCCGCAGCGTGCCCGTCTGCAACCAGAGCCTCGAGATCGGCAACCAGGTGGAGAGCGGCAGCCCGCAGTACGCCGAGCCCAAGGGCTACGACTCGTCCTCGTCGTACGACCGCCCCGCCTCCATGTCCGACCTGCCGATCGTCGTGCCCGTAGACCCCGCCAACGGCGCCTACTTCCCGTACCCCGAGTACTCGTACTTCCACGACGACGACTGCGCGCTGGCTCGGCTCAGGCTCAAGAAGCGCATGAAGAAGCTCTCCGCGAAGCACAGCAACCTGTATCTAGCGTTTATGTACTGAGCGCGGATGGCGCAGACCGAGGACAGTTGAAGTCGACGTTTCGAACGATGCCGTCACAGTGTATGACGCCACGGCCCATTGATATTTTCAATGTTGTTTATAAATTGTTATCTACCCTGTTTTTTCAAAATATTCATACACTGTCTTTTATACATATGGGTGCCCCGAATCTGGTTAGAGTAGTAAATCTATTTCTATTGGCACGTTTATTTGGTTTGGCGAGTTGTTGTAGTTGACCCTCGACGGGATATTGTGAGAATGTAATAATTATATTAGGCCGCGACCGGACGACCGACAACTTCGCCGACTCTGCAGCACGGCTCCGAAACTCCGACACCACTGGTCTCTTGGAACTAACGAGTGTTTTTTCCGAAATTTTAATCAATTTTAGATAATAATGGTATTATAACAAGGTACTTATCAGATATGCGTTGATACCTATAGTTAAGTAAGTAGGTGGGTAGACGTGCGATTCTGCCATAAGTGTATGCGATTCAAACAAAACGTTAGTTATTAAGATCGTTTAAGTTAATATCGAACGACATGTCGCGTGATTTAAGACGATAGTAGTAGGTAACTACATTGAACAAATTCTATGTATATTGGAATGTTGTGCCTTTATTATAACGTAACGTAAAACAAAATGCTCACTTTTATTGAATATTAGAAAATACATATCTCGTCAAATTAACTTATGTAGATGTATATTTTATATTATTGACAATATACCATTATACAAGCGCGTTATATGTTTAGGTGTTGTCGTTATAAGGCAATGCAAGGTACTTCTGACTGAAATTATATTTTCTTTTATTTATATTTAGTATGACATAATAGATAATAATAGACTACGTACCGATTTGATGACGAGTAAGATACTAAGATCCGTCCCTTAACGATACTTTCGAGTACACACAATTTTCTGTTTTTACAATAGACATCTAGGTATTTAATTATTAGTCAGAATGTCGAGGTACTGAACCAATAATTTTGTAAATTAATTAATTTAGTTTAATTAATTTGATACGATATTAGAGATTTTTAGAATTATTTTCACTGGAAATGTATTTAAAATTTTATAAATAAAAAAGTAAAAAGAAGTGTTTTTTTTATTTGTACATTATATTCCATAACAAGCGTTCAAGAGTATCGGAGATTGATAACAGTAAATTTTGTGACTGAACAGCAGGCTAAAGTAAAAAAGATGTTCACATAGCCCAACTCCATTTGTATTTTTGATGATACAATTTTGGTAAAGAAGCATTGATTTGAGAATCAGTTAAATTCGTTATTAAATGGTTATAAGTAGTTACAGTAGGTAACCTAGTGAACCGTAGTGAACGTGATAAAATGCAGTGTTTAGGAAGCACCAACTTGAGTAAAGATCAGAGTTAAGATGTCAAAAGTCCAAAGTATTTTTATTTAAATAGCCCACAAAGAAACACTTTCAAATAGTCAAAAAATTCATTTTTATAACTATAAAAAAAAATTAACTAACAACATCAAAGTGTCTGTCTGTATGTCATGTCTGTTTTTACACTGGTTCCAAAAGTTGAACTCCCGAGTACTGAGACACCTCCGTACATGCCGTCTAAAATTGTCTATGGTTTCTTTAAAATCTATCTAAAGTTGACAGCTCTAAAAAATTCTATTGTTTCAAATTTTTTCTATTACTATTGTGAGAAAGAGATATATTGTACTTAGATTTAAAGTGCGTCTTTAGAATTGACCCACTCACTGGACTGCTAAGGTTACCCACTTACTGCAGACAACCGGTACCTTTTTTGTCGGGAAGGAATCCGCTTTTGGATCTGATCGTATTGCCACTGGGAAAACCCACTCTAAAACTCCTCGGTAACTCCACTGACCTTCACGGGGGCAGCCTGGGCTCTGCCGAAGCAATTTCACCAACCCACACCCAGAGACAATCGGTACCTATCAGTTTTTTTTTTGCGAAAGTGGACACTTGCCAGTAATAACAGTAGCAAAATCAGTGAAAACAATTGCCTAAATAGAATCAGTTTGATTTTATGGGACCACAAAAATTTACGTCGTTACGGCTACCGTAAGAAGAAGGTGAATGAGCTTATTACATGCTTATCTTAAAAATAAATGAATAAAACTCCTTTTAAAAATATACAAAAAGTATATTAAAATCTTTGTACAAAATATTTAATATGGCGACTGGACGTATTACACTGATGGAATGGTTATAGTTTACTCTTATCACATTTTCTGAGCAATGGCTTCATTTTAACATTAACTTTAAAGTAAATTACGAATGCAATATAATATTTCATAAATAAGATTTATAATTATTATGGTTTTTTTATTATATAAAACACATTGATAAATAAAAGGAATATGAAACAACACCCACTGAAATTAACATGTTAGAAGTTTGTAGTTCACTCAAGGCTATAGCTAGTAGGTACAGTCGACATCACATCAATCGTAACAGTTTGGACCTTGAGACCGCTCTTACTCCGCTCGTAATAGAGGCGGCTTTCGTAGTACAACTGTACTGTGTGCACTTGATGTGCTATCGACTATTCATTTTCATACAGACCATCAAATCAACAAAATAAGGTATTGACCTAAGCAAACTAAAATTAAAACTCGCTGGTTAACTTAATACCTATGATCAAGAGGATAAATACGATTATCAAGTAGTAGTGTTCTTATAAATAATTCACTATGAATTGAAAGACACAATATACCTACAAGTTACATTGAATTATATACCAAAACATAGTTGGCAAACCAACTGCATGTTGTAGGTATTTATGAAGTTGAGTTTTAAGGCGGTACCTCGTGAACATGTTTTGGCCGATACAGACAGAGATAGAGATATGACTTGTCAGTGTGAGGGAAAAAGACAAAAAAGCGGGACCAACAGTATAACGTACTTTACGAAGCACAGACAAACTCAAGATTACGAGTTTTTGATTCACCCATCAGGAATCAACCATGGCGGAAGTGGAGGAGCCCGTTGGCGTAGTGTTTTGGGCGCTCTGGTTTTGATTACAAAAACAAAGCAGCTTTATTTATATTTATAATCCCGAACTCCTCCGTGCTTCAGAAGGCACGTTAAGTCGTTGGTCCCGGTTACTGCAACCGCTTTAACCAATAAACCCGCACTGGGCCAGCGTGGTGGTGTGATGGCCCAAGCTCCTCATGTGTTTCTACCATGTAGGAAGGCCTGTGCCCTACGTATGGGACGTCTAATGACTGATGATGATGAAATCCTTTAAAATATTTAATATTAGCGAGGCATCGTCTTAGGTTGAGAGAAAAATATTTCTGAAACGCGTATCTTATTTAATTTAAGGTGGTAACCACATGTTTCATGCTAAATTTCAATCCAGCAAAAAAACTTCCAGTGTAATCACACAAACTATTTCATATACGTACACAGCTATATAGGGGTGTCGACTATTGGTCCTGGTTGGGACAACGCCTGTTTTCTTTCTTGTACAGCCGTGACGAGCTTCCGGTAAGGCCCTAGCGGCAGCCCTAAGGACTTCATGTCGCTCTCCGTGAGGAGCATCAAGGCGTCCAGGTCTATTTGCTCGTCTTTGAACTTCTGGACGTACTGCCCGAGGCCCCAGGCTTGGAGGAAGCGTTCGAGAGAAGCGTAAGACGACTCTTCTGTTTCTGCTTCCTCGTCAGAGGTGATGGTGGAGCTTTCTGGAATTTGAAACATTAGAAAATTATCAATTTATGTAGGTACACATAAACAAGGACAACACAGTACAAAGGAACTGCAATATCTGAACAATGGAGCTGGAACAATTTTTTAATAGGTATTTAATAAAGAATAGACTATGCGGCAAAACTTTTCAGAAAATATAGTTTGCTTTTCTGTTTGAACTGTAACTCGTGTGAAACCTATCATGCGACCTGCGAGTATGAATCTATAAAAAAAATACATTTCAGAATTATTGATATGACCATATTGTTTATGTGAGTAATATTAGGTATGTTAAAATGGGTAGGTGCCGCTTGTTAAGCTTATGTTATGCTATGTACCAAACACCCTGTATTTGTATATATGTACAGTGGACAGCACATCAAGCGTAACAGTTTGACCTTGAGACCGCCCTTACTGCGTTCGTAATAGAGGCGGCTTTCGTAGTGCAACTGGTTTTTTTTTTTTAAAGAACTAAATGACAAACAAGCTGACGGCCCACCTGGTGGTAAGCGGTTACCGCCGCCTATAGACACCTGCAATAACAAGGAAAAGCACTTGATATTGCAGGTGCGTCGTCATCCTGAGGCCTAAGATGAAATGCCGTCCATGCCCAGTAATTACACTGGCTACCTTTCCCTTCAATCCGAAACACAGCGAACTGTTTCACGGCTGAAATAAGAAAGGCGGTGGTACCTACCCAGGCGACCCTACATATGGGTCTACTACCTAGTAACCCTGTACCAAACATCCTGTATTTTTATCAAACGATATAAACATATAACTTGATAGATACCTTTTCAACACAGAAATGAATTTATGGAACCTGTACATTAAACATACATTGTTCGAAAGATAAAATATACACACCATACAACGGAACATGCAGTAAAAAGTAGTGTACCCGTTTTACCTTATACCATAAAGTAGATTGCGTTGTTTTTTTTTATACAACTATATGACAAACAAGCTGACGGCCCACCTGGTGGTAAGCGGTTACCGCCGCCTATAGACACCTGCAATAACAAGGAAAAGCACTTGATATTGCAGGTGCGTTGTCATCCTGAGGCCTAAGATGAAATACCGTCCATGCCCAGTAATTACACTGGCTGCCTTTCCCTTCAATCCGAAACACAGCGAACTGTTTCACGGCTGAAATAAGAAAGGCGGTGGTACCTATCCAGGCGACCCTACATATAGGTCTACCACCTAGTAAACCTATATTTATGTAGGTTGTACAGCGCCGTGCTTATCTTTTACAGGTTTTTTTTTAATTTTCATAAAAATATTATAACAATACCACCAAGGAGTTTCACATTACGTGAATAAATAGGCGGAATGTTTCGAACCTCCTTGGAAGCTTGTAGCTCAATACGTTTGTCTTCATACTAAAGTGCAAATGAGGAAAAAGATGTACCTAGTTCTTATTTAACTTATACTTATAAGGTAGTTGTCTATTGAACAAGCTGTATTTATTATATCGATTATTGAAACAGAGTGTTGTATCTGCCCCTTACACCATGATACTTTGGATTTCGAACCCTCAAATCTTTCTTATTTGATTGGCAATTAGGTTGGTTTTTTTCGCATTGCGTGCAGTGTTCCACTCATCCGGCCGGTAGGAGTGCCGGGCGGCCAGGCAGCCCGCCGACCCTATGGACAGGTCCTGGCATGGTTGACATAGTACCTGAGCGCGCGGTGCTCCACTCAGCGGGTTGTTAGGCGTGCCGCGCGGCCAGCGAGCCCGCCGACCCTATGGACAGGTCCTGGCATGGTTGACATAGTACCTGAGCGCGCGGTGCTCCACTCAGCGGGTTGGTATGCGTGCCGCGCGGCCAGCGAGCCCGCCGACCCTATGGACAGGTCCTGGCATGGTTGACATAGTACCTGAGCGCGCGGTGCTCCACTCAGCGGGTTGGTATGCGTGCCGCGCGGCCAGCGAGCCCGCCGACCCTATGGACAGGTCCTGGCATGGTTGACATAGTACCTGAGCGCGCGGTGCTCCACTCAGCGGGTTGTTAGGCGTGCCGCGCGGCCAGCGAGCCCGCCGACCCTATGGACAGGTCCTGGCATGGTTGACATAGTACCTGAGCGCGCGGTGCTCCACTCAGCGGGTTGGTATGCGTGCCGCGCGGCCAGCGAGCCCGCCGACCCTATGGACAGGTCCTGGCATGGTTGACATAGTACCTGAGCGCGCGGTGCTCCACTCAGCGGGTTGGTATGCGTGCCGCGCGGCCAGCGAGCCCGCCGACCCTATGGACAGGTCCTGGCATGGTTGACATAGTACCTGAGCGCGCGGTGCTCCACTCAGCGGGTTGGTATGCGTGCCGCGCGGCCAGCGAGCCCGCCGACCCTATGGACAGGTCCTGGCATGGTTGACATAGTACCTGAGCGCGCGGTGCTCCACTCAGCGGGTTGGTAGGCGTGCCGCGCGGCCAGCGAGCCCGCCGACCCTATGGACAGGTCCTGGCATGGTTGACATAGTACCTGAGCGCGCGGTGCTCCACTCAGCGGGTTGGTATGCGTGCCGCGCGGCCAGCGAGCCCGCCGACCCTATGGACAGGTCCTGGCATGGTTGACATAGTACCTGAGCGCGCGGTGCTCCACTCAGCGGGTTGGTATGCGTGCCGCGCGGCCAGCGAGCCCGCCGACCCTATGGACAGGTCCTGGCATGGTTGACATAGTACCTGAGCGCGCGGTGCTCCACTCAGCGGGTTGGTATGCGTGCCGCGCGGCCAGCGAGCCCGCCGACCCTATGGACAGGTCCTGGCATGGTTGACATAGTACCTGAGCGCGCGGTGCTCCACTCAGCGGGTTGGTATGCGTGCCGCGCGGCCAGCGAGCCCGCCGACCCTATGGACAGGTCCTGGCATGGTTGACATAGTACCTGAGCGCGCGGTGCTCCACTCAGCGGGTTGGTATGCGTGCCGCGCGGCCAGCGAGCCTGCTGACCCTATGGACAGGTCCTCGCCGGCGCCCACCGCGCCTACCGCGGGCAGCGCGCTCAACGTCGCTGTTATAGACCGCCTGCAATATGGTAGAAGGTGATAACTTTTAAAAAGTTAATTCATAAATAAGAAGTTCAAAATTCACAAAGTAATGTCGCACTTGAAGTTCTTCAAGAGTTTGTTCTCTCTGCACCTCTTTTGCTGCTGCACATCAATGACTTGCTTAAGCCTGGCATTGTTGGGTGTCTCTTCACCGCAAAAAAAAGTCCGATCATAGGGCCCAAACTTTTCGGAGTACAACCGTTCCGACAATCTGGAGCTTCTTGGAATGGAATTAACGTCTAGCCTCAACTTCGGTGTTACCATTGAGTCCAAAGCTTAAGTTGCGGCCAAGAAACTGGGCCTCCTCAATTAGGTGAAGCAGTACTTCACCGCTGGACAGCTTCTAACCCTTTATAAAGCACAAGTCCGATCGTGCATGGAGTACTGTTCTCGCCTGTAGGACGGCACAGGCAAATACCAACTTGCTAGATACTTTGAATTTAGTAGAACGCAGAACCAAGAGACTTTTTGGTGTCGAAAGAGTGGTGGAGACTAAGCTTCATAGCTTGGACCACCACCGTAATGTTGCTGGCTTGTCGGTCTTCTACAGGTTGTACTTCGGAGAGTGTGCTCTGGAGCCACATGAGCTCACTCCGCCGAGCCCATATCACCACAGGACTACTAAGTCTAAACTTTGGGCGATATTCCTACCAAACATACGCACTAAGCGCTATTCGTCATTTTTTATAATACGCACGGCTGGGAGTGGAATGCTCTGCTGGCTTCGATGTTCTCTACGGTATATAACCTGAATACCTTCAAAGCTTGATTAAATAGGCACCTCGTGGGTAAGCTCGTTGCATCGTCGACCCCCTCATTGATTTCAATGTTCTTGAAAACCTGTTTAAAAACCAATGCGATAGAATTCCAAAACTAGAAGATGTCTCACCTGAAGGCCACGCTACCAAAGCCAGGTCGGTCGAAGATGCTGGCTGGTTCCTGCAGCAATACCTCTTGTCCAATGCCACTGTCTTCGTTGGCGGCGGTCAGGAAGTCTGGCTGACTGGTTGACCTGTAATATAGTGTCAAACGCTTATTAAGATACTTGATAAACTTATAAGTTATTTTGATTTTTTTTTGTTTCTGAATTTTTCAATCTGTGAAGCACCCATATACACGCCAGCACATCAAGCGTAACAGTTGGACTACGAAAACCGCCACTATTACGAACGCTATAGGAGCGGTCTCAAGGTCAAACTGTTACGCTTGATGTGCTGTTGACTGTACATAAATATGTTGCAGACTCAAAAGTAACTATTGTTTGGGGAAAAAAATGAAGTGTTATACCTACTTGAGAATAAAGATAGCACTTTCCACAAGTGCTTGTTTTATTATTTTATATTATAAAAGTTAAAGATTAATATGCATTGATTTTTTTACCTTTGTAGACGCTAAAATTATTGTTAAGCGTTATTTACCTAGACAGCGAAGGCTTGCTCTTAGCCTCGTTGGTCTCAGTAAACACGTCGGCGACGTTGCCCCGTTGCTGGGGGCCCGCGCCGAACGTTCCCACGTACAACACTTCGGAGTCACGCCTCATGCCGCTCAGTGACGTCACCGAGCGTCTGCCAGTCGCCTCGATTTCACCCACCTGGTCGAAGCAAGCTTCTTAATTTCTCAAGGATCTTGTAATGTTGATTGAACGGTTTCTATATCCCGAGAAATCGGTAATTTTCGGGGTTTTTTTGGGCGTATGAGACTGACTGAAAGAGCTGATAAGCAGCAAAGATACTAAGAAACAGGCGGATCTGGTATATATCCCGTGCCTGTGCGATATGGCCATCTTATGCATGCGGTGCTTAACATCACGCACAAAGAAGTTTAGTAAATCGTTTCTTTGTCTTACTTCCAAAACTTGGAATTCTTTGCCAGCTCATATGTTTGCTCCTTCCTATACCATGGGTTCCTTCAACGGAGGCGTGAAAAGGCTTATAGAGCGGCAATGTGGATTCTGCTAGAATAGTGTGTTTCAAGCTGCACTAGCAGTCTTCGCATATGGACTCTTCACCGCTTCACATTTAGGTAATTATGGAGTTTAGGCACTATCTTTTTTTCATACAAATCACGGCAAATAGCTCAACACCACAGCTATTTGCCGTGCTTTGTATGAAAAAAAGATAGTGCCTAAACTCCATAATTACACAATTTAACACCCAATTGGCCAGGTACCATTTTCTGCAATATGAATGCTAGCACAAATTACCTTGAACTCATCGTTAAGAGGTCCAGCTCTGCCGAACGTTCCATGCTTCACTTTACTGGCAAGGGCCTTCTTGTAGACCGCGCCCCGGCCCCTAACGCCCGAGTTGACGGTGCCCACCAGCGCGCTGTATGTAGGCCGAGGTTCTTCGAGGAGGTTACCTAGAGATGATGGACGAGTATAGAGCCAAATATGTTATACAAAGAAGCTTTAAACACGTTAACATTTCCAGTACAAGTAGGTAGTCGAAACATTATCAGAATAGTTACAAGATTCCATGTTTAAGGCGTCACTATTCAGGAAACCGAATAAAATGAGTGACCAGAGAGAGAGAGAGAGAGAGAGAGAGAGAGAGAGAGAGAGAGAGAGTAAAGATCGCAAAAGAAGAAGGTCACACATTCACAATTGTAGTATGAATTAGAGACGTTGGAATTTAATTAAGACGAACGTGAAATTAAGGTTTCGTTGTAACATTCGGTGGCACATTTCTTCTAATTAGAATTTACAGTAAGCGTAATCTTTATGGTAGTTTTATCCCTTCAAATGCCCGTTTTCCGATTTTCGCACACGTATCTTTTTGGCTTTGAACGTGATGAAAGCAATTGAGGAAGTGTTTAGTTACAATGACTAAACTTCCGTCCGTTTCGTGCGTAGATAGTATTTTCAAAAAATATTAATGATAATGATAACTATGGAATGTTAGCTGCCTGGCGGAAATAATTGGAGATATTGTGACAGCTAGTAACTGTACATTTTAAAATAAATCCAGATAAAATTTATGAACCCAAATACACAGGGTCCAGTTTGTTTCTAAATGAGAACCTTTCATTGTGGAATTAGTTTTGCTTCAATTTCCGTTTCATATTCTTGCGATGAGAATTAAAGGATTTCGCCACCTAAAGCAATAAAAACGGTAAACCTCCGTAAAATACTGAATTTTGTTGTAGGTAGGTAGGTACTCATTTCCTATGCGTGACTAAATTAGAAGCAGTAGGTAATTCTAATCGTTACTTCTTCATATCAAGCTTCCTTTATGAAATCAGGAAATTAGAAACCAATTTAAATTTTGCAGCATATTAACCCGTCTAGCGTGAGAAATTTGAAATTTATTTTACAATTTTGAATTTTTGTTAACATTAGAATTTATTGACTATGTTAACATGGGTAGGTGCCCGCTTGTTAAGAATAAAATGTTTAGGACCAAAACCTATTAATACATCACGTTGATCGATAAACCAACATCGTTAGATGTCTGGAGTCAGCCAGGTGACTTGCGAGTTCCAGTAGGAGCAAGCAGTATAGTTATATTCTAAGTATTCAAACAAAAAGCGAAATATGACCCGAAACTAATTAACCGATTTAAAGTTTTAGTCTATCATAAATACCGACGCTCTATAGACTGAAGAGTTGATCCAGTTTAACCATATAAGTACATAATATCTAAGTTCCCTGTAACTTCATATTTCGTAGGTACCTTGACTAGAAGATCTGCTCATTTTCTGCTTGAGCGCCAGCAGCACCGTGCTGGGCCTGTGCGGCATCGGCGTTATGTCCTCGTTGTATCCCTGGTCCCACTCCTTTGCCAACTTCTTTAGCTCCTTCTCCGCCAAAAGTTCAGCCTTGCTCTGCCGTTTCTGATACTGTTTGTGGTACTTCTCTTGGTCTTTCCTCGCCTTTTCTTTTAGGTTCTTTGCTTTTTTCCTGGAATTTCGAATATGTAGGTAGGACTATATTATACTTACAACGAGGTCTGTCATTAGTTATGTGTCTACTTTGACTGTAAATATTAAAATAGATCTTTGTCAAATAACAGTATTCTGCACCACAAGTTATACTTTTTGATGCATTGCTGTGCTATTGTAATTCAGGTCGTAACAACATTTTTCTTTATTTCAGGCTGGAGTGCCTGGTTGCCAGTGGTTGCTCGCTGATTCCGCTACACGTTTTATTTCCTTTTTAAATTAACTGTGCTATTGTCATCCACAGTGAGATTTTGGAATATTTTATAACTTAAGACAAGAAACTCTTTTCGGATCTGGTTTACAAACTTCACTATTATCTAGTTATGTTCTATTATTATTAATATGTTCCATTATTGTTTTTATGTTAGATATTTAGTGGGTGCCGTGGCCACTGCTATTGTGATAGTTGAACAATCGACTAGATAGTGACCCTGTCTGCTAAGTCAAAATTCCCAGGTTCTAGTCCGGGTAGGCGCAGATATGTTTGTGATGAACCTACATTTGCACATAAGTCAAGATTATATTGAAGTATGGCTGTATAACTAACTAACTTTGTATTCTATATATGTAGTATCTATATCATAAGTCCATAGTTTGGAGGATCAAATTGAGGTGAGTGTAAGAGTATCATTAGGTATTATTATTAGTCGGAATACGGAGATGCTTAAAAGTTATTGCATACTATTCGTATTAAGTTGGACTGTGAGGTTTCACATGTAAAAGTTTCGGATTAAGGTCCTGCATCTTACTCACTTGTCAGTATTTTCCAATTTAGCTGTAGCTTGGTCCAGGAACCTCAATATCTCATCCCGTCCGTTAATTGCTGCTAATTCCTGAGCCGTGTGGCCGTCCACGTCCATAGCGAATACATTTGCTCCGAAGTTGATAAGGAACACCACGCAATCTTTGTGGCCTCTCGCTGCAGCTAAGTGTAGGGCTGTATTACCAAAGTAGTCGGCTTTGTCGGGTTCTCCTCTGAATTAAGATTAATATCAACTATATTTAGTTACATTATACTATTTTAAGTTTTATTACGTAATGTCAAATGTAACCCACATTACAACTAATATGTATAGGTAGTTAGTTCAATTAAATTTTCAACGATACCACAATTTTTAAGTTATATGATTTTTCTCTTTTTCAAAAAAATATGCATTGTCGCCTATTGATTCGTGACCATTAGTGTATAGTGTTCCTAAGTGTATTCTTTTTCTATTCATATAACTCATACATTATGTTGAGTGAAATTCTCAGCAATTATGAAACAAATACTTAGCGTGTAAAACAAAGGAGTTTTACAAATTGTGGTATCATTTGTTTTTGCCGCACGATCAACCCACTCGCCGTGTGCCTAATTGCCATTTGGCGACAGTCATAAAGTCATAACATGATTAAGTTTTCATCAACATTTGAGTTACTTTCCGTCATTATTGCCTTTGAAATTTGTACCAAAAGGTGAAAGTGAGCTGCCGTCACGTTGCCGTGAAAAACAGATTATACGGTGCAATTATTTAAAAATGTCTAAGCATTCGGCAGCCACGCTAGTTGTGAACAATGTGAGAAAGTAACCGTCCAACATGATACGCCCATTGTCTTGTTAACGTGCTTGGTAAATTATGGTTAAAGGCCTTTGCTTGATAGCTCACTTTTAATTATAAATTGCTTAGTTTATCTTAGTTTATCTGGTAGCCTCTTAGTAGTGTTTAGGAGATGTTCTTTTAAAATTTTACTTTTTCATGGTTGGTGTCACCATCAACTACAAATGACTAGCATAAATACATATTTAATATTTTATCTATATCGAATCAACAATATTTTTTATATTAATGAAGATGTGAATTCGATACTTGTACAGTATCTCGTTGCAAATGATATTTTAAAAGCTCTGAAAGCTCTTCTGTCTCTGTGTATGTTACTTGGTGGCCAGGCGGCTAATAATATTGACTGCTTTGATTGCTTTGATAGCATGCATTGTGGTTTTTAAGACAAAGAAAGCGATGATATTATTTTAATAATGCTACTTATAAAAGATTTTTCGGGACTGACTATTTGATATTGGCTGGAGATGACCTTTACCACGTGGCCTATACATACAGCGTCATCAGGGTTTTAAAAAGGCGAGAACAGGTTTGGACGGGAGAGATAAGCACATATTATGGGTGTTTTGCAATATTGTTCCGACGAGTATGGTGTATGTTAAAAGCATGGCTAGTACGTGGTGTGTTTGTGTGCGCTGGTCGTGAGGGCTGTAGAGCTACCTGTACATACGTACCCTCGCCCACATAGTAGTCTGAGAGCATCGATGTGTCCTTCGAAAGCTGCCCACAGGGTTGGCGTCATCCCTGACTCGTCTTTGTTGTTGCACTCCTTCCTGGTAGCCTCGCGAAGCACATCCAATAAGCCATCCTTGGCCGCTCTGGGAGAATTGTACAGTATTATTACAGGTTCTAGGTATATGTAGACCTACGGAAATTCGCTAAAATTCATATTTACTCAAGAAAGATGCCTTTAATTTTAGTGAAATGAACTTCATAGCGGAACATTTCAGTTTCAGAGTTCAACTGATGCGGCTATTTTGGCGAGCGAACGAGTAGAGACACATCGTCTCTACCACTTACACAACGGTGCAAGCCAAAACGAAGCTTATCTAATCTCTCTTAGACCTAATTAAAACTCCAAATGAAGATTTAATAATTTATGAATATACTGGGTGGCACATTTGGATCGGTCAGTATGGGAAAGTCTGAAACTATAAGACATACGAAAATCTCTTCTTAGGAACCATGTCATCGATTTTAGTAATAAGGAAAACTGCATTCATACATTTTTAAAAAAAACGTGTACTCAGCTCAGGAATCGAACCCGGACTTTTTGAAAAATAAAACTAACACTATTTTTGTTTAGATATCGATTGTGTAGGTCCTAAGCAGTAAACGTTACTATGAAACATGATGTCTAAAATGATTAAAATGCATTGTTTTCATATCCTTTGATTAAGTGTTAGAAATTACCACCATTACCACCATAATATGACGTTTATCACGTCTCTCTTCAAACTAAGACGTTCCATTTTCCAATGAGGTTTATCACGTCTTTGTGTCTACAACATACTTATTCTAAGTGGGCTTTTCAAATGATTATTAGTGTAAGTATGATTAATAGAAGTAAGCAATTATAATTATAGATAGATAATAAATTATCGCATATAACAATATGTAAAGCAGTGTATGTAACAAATTGCGACACCAGCAAAGCTACAAACAACCATAGAGACAATTTTTCGCACCTAAACGAGTTGAATGTTGTGTTGAAAAAATGGTGGTAATTTTGATCACTTGCAGGAAAACAATGCATTTTATTAATTTTAGCCATCTTATTACATAGTAACGTTTACTGCTTAAGACATACACAATCGATATCTAAATAAAAATAGTGTTAGTTAAAACTAACACTATTTTTAAATATAAATATAAAAATAAATTTATCAAAACATCCGGGTGCGATTCCCGAGCTGAGTACACGTTTTTTTAAAATGTATGAATGCAGTTTTTCTAATTACTAAAATCGGTTCTTAAGAAGAGATTTTCGAATGTCTTATAGTTTCGGACTTTCCCATACTGGCCGATCTAAATGTGCCTATTTTTAATCTCTCGTATGCCTAAGCAGATCAGAAAAGTCATGATTACATCAAAAAGTTAGAGGCGTTTATTAGACAAGTACCTAGACAAAAGACAATGCTAAAGGCCTTTCCACATTTGAGTTATTAACCACAAGAAAGAAATGCTTAATTTAAATTACAGGAATATATTTCCTCTCACATAATACGAGGTTTGTCATGAGCTTCGAGGGTCAGGTACCAGAACCGCTTTTCCCGCAGGAAAACTGCGGTGTTAGAAGACAGTCCACAGATAGACTTTGCAGATATTGGGAGTTGATTTCACAGATTTTGCAAAATGATCAATTTTTAAAACTTTTTTGTGATAAAGATCGCAAAGAAGTCCGCAGGTAACACGCTGTATCGCTGCCTACTTCATGATAGCTGCTTATGGGGACCGCGATTGTAGCTATCTATCGACGGCTTTTTAGGTAGAGTGACAAAGTTATACGATTCAATCTATGCGGTGACGTAAGTAACGAATTGTGACTGTGAATTAACAGATCAATGTAGTTATTAGCAATATTTATCATGATTATCGATTATCTAAAATGGAATGATATAATTTATCGTGTATATATAGTATTGATTAACAAATGTTATCAAGACTAATTTTACGATTTTCTTATTTTAATTCTCATTCTTCAAGACGTCTTTTTACTATTAGGTAATCTTAGAGCGATATTAGGTGCCAACGTTACTGCAGTGGTTGCAAAACATTCAAATCAGTTTAAGCTTGAGGTTTAAAATACTTATTTATATTATAACAATATTGTACAAGTCATTGACACACAGGTGGTCGTGCATATGGCACCGGTGACCGGTCACCACGACAACCACACATAGTACGTGCATTACACCGCAAATCGATTGCTGATAACCATTCGCTAAGGGAATGTCTCTCTTATTCATATCGTGTTAAAGTTGTATAGCTAACTGATCATTTCAGCACCCTATTCGTGATCCTGGCCGTCAACCGTGAAGGTGCCACTATACCCAATTGGATATTTTAATAACAAAAATAAATCTATTGCGTTCAATGCAGTACAGTGTTCATAGTTTATACTCGAGTTAGATGTAGGCTTAGGGCTTACGTTATACGTAATTCTTATGCGTATGTTAGACTAAATGTAGGATACGAGGTACTTTCAAATTGTTTAAATGCTAACGATAATTAACAAAGAACATAATTCCGTTGAAATTATCAGCAATATACCACGTTAAGATTATAGGTACCTACCTACTCTAAGTCGTAGGTACGTTTTGCAATATTCTCTTTTGAAATGCTACTTATCAGATACTCCATTATGCATAATATTGTCCGAATTCAATGTAACTGAATTCGAACAATATCACAGTAATCGGTATTTGGTTAAACTGTACATTATGACGATAATAAAGATTAATTTTTATACTAGGTATTCGGGAGTTATATGTTTTCTGTTGTACTTAATTAGTTGCTGAAATTGCATAAATTCCATTAAATTTTCAACTAGCTAGGCACTTATAAATAATCAATAATGTAGGCAGCTATGTTAGTCACGGATTGCGCGCTGTCCAAATGGTTCAATGGCCCACCGGAGCCTGTTTCCGAAAACAACAGGAAACAAGTGTACATCTCATTTGATTTGACGCATGACTACTACACAATATGTAGGTGATTCTGACGCTGGCGGAACAGAAAATGACGATAGTAAAGATAGCAATCTGGAAACTGGTAAAACTCATATTAAATTTCTTCCTTCAATTGACCTACATTTTTATATCAAAGACACAAACAAGCGGATTATCTATTCGATGGTAAGTGGGAAAATGTATCGCATTTCGACACCCGCAATATCAATGACATTAGGTACATACTTATTATTGCAGGTGCGTTGATATTCTGAAGACATAATTAAGATATTGATGCTGCCCAAGCAACTGAAAATAGAAAAACTCGAAAAAGCGATGGTAGGTAACTAAACTGGACCTAATAAGTGTCTAGATATGTCAAAAAAATCCATTTGGAATATGTTTAATATACCTTGAGATTGTATTTACGGAACCCTGGCTTTAGCGGTCGGCGCGTGCTAAGTTTGATACTCAATATCTCCGTAACTAATAGTCCCATTTCAATAATTCAAAACAATATACCATTTGTATGTCTTATAGAACAATGTGTATACGATTTAAAATGAATTTTGTGTAGCTTTACTGATCCTCATTAACCTTATAGAGTATTCTCTGTTATTTAGGTTAGAAGAACCTATTCTAAGGAATGTTCGTCATGTTTGACGTCATGTCTTGAAGAAGAGTACTTAATGGAAATTCTTTATGAAATAAGCTTCCAACAACCAGCTCTAAACGGAATCCAAAGTGGCTAAATTATGTTTGTGTGATTCGGCGTATTTTCGTACCTAATTTAGAGCATATAAATAGTCCATATTTATTCACCATTTCCATTTCGTACGTGTAATGTAGAATGCCACATTGTAATGTACAATTTATTGATTTGGTAACTAAAAAAACATCAAAACACACTTGATTTCTTTCTCAAGAGTCAAGGAACGAGAGTTCTTTTTATGAAGGATCACGAAGTTCTTTTCACGAGTTCTTTTTATGAAGTATGAAGGGTCACATTTCACAGCCTGCGACTCATAACTGTCATAAATATCTCATAGCTTAATGAAAATTGATTTTTTTTCTCACGATCTCTGGCAATAAATTGTAACTGAATTGTGTAGATAAATTGAGAAATTTTCTTGTTGGTAGCAGGGACGTTCCTAACTAAGATTGTTCTCCTGTTGCCAACGTAGACCATCATGCAAGCCGTGTGCTTCTCTGCCACCCATTTAGTATAAAAAAATATGTGATATTTGAATGAATAAAATATAACATACCCTGGTGCTTGGTTCTAAATGTAGAAAATATAAAGTTAGTAGCTGCAATGCATTTCAAATGTTAGTACTTAAGTAGTCAATAGCAAGCAAGCAAGTAAGGATTGATAAGCATGGAGCATGCAGTTTTGATATGGCAGTAGGTAGGTAGGTTTCGGCGACCTACTTTATATTACAATATTATGTAAAAATAATGTACAGTCGACAGGATATCAACTGTAACAGTTTGATCTTGAGACCGCCCTTACGGCGTTCGTAATAGAGTGCATCTGTTACACTTGATGTGCTATCGTCTGTAAGGACTAATTCATAAAATAATGATAGAAAGGCGAAACTCTAATCGAAAATAATTATGAGATCTAATAATTGTCGACAAAAATTACTGTTATGAATATTATCAACCGAAAGTTATTAAGCAATAACAAATAATACCAGAATTTAAAGAATTCTGATTAAAATAGATTAAAATTTATCTTATCAATATTTACAGCTTATGAAGATAAATCCAACAGGCATACTCACTTATGAAATCTATCCGTCGTCATTTTTGTAAAGTTCTTAATTTCATAGAGTCCGAGCACTATTCACTTCATAAAAGTTTATTCAACTCATTTTTTTTGACACTTTGTTCAATTATATCATTGCGATATTTATAACTTGGAAAGTTAAGTTTTGTTATACTTTTCACTTGCTACTTATTAACCAGGTGCAGGGTTTTCTAAATCAGTTGAAAATTTTGGTATTCTGTTGTTTTGTTTCAATGAAGCACTTAAATACGACTACAACGTGTAGTATTTAATAAACACTGGCATAACTGTTCGTAATAATTATGCTGATTGGCCAGATAAAAAACGTACCTACTCTATGGGCCGGTCTACTTACTAGCGTTGGAATTGGAAGATAAAGAATGATCGAATGAACTACAATACAGTGAATTGTTGGTAGCGACATCTTTAGCTATAAAGTAAAACTACTATGTTGGGATAAACTAGCGCCATCTACTGTTGGGTAAGCAACATTTTTGATGGATCTATTCGTCACGAGAGGGCAACACGAGCAAAATATTTTCCAAGGACCTCACAGACGAGAGATAATGACATAAATAAGATTTAGTGTATTTTTATATGAGTACCTACCTATTAGTTTTATATTTTGTTTCTTGGAGCGTTGGAGCTAACTGTTTAGCCCCTGACTGACTGGCATAGAATGCTATCAGGCATTAAGTCCGACATTTGTACACTTTTTAAAAATAAAGTAAGTAAGTACATACCTATAAAATGAAAAAATATTTATTTTACAATTTCTTAAATTTAATTCGTGTCATCTGTTAACGAGAACTATAGTGTTTTTCAAGTCTTGTGAGTCCAGAAACACTTCAGATTTTTAAATTTAATGCAGACTATTTTCGAGAACCAAAAATAGCTAATCAAAAAAATAATTAATATTTTATGTTTATTCCGTTATCTAGTATCCATAACACAAGCTCTTAATAATGCATCTTTAGGCTGTATAAAATAATAATAATAATATATTTATACACTCACACCACTTATCTAGCTCAAAGAAGCATCATTAAGTGCTTGTGTTATTATGGGTTAGTACCCTTAACAAGATATAATAATAATAATAATTTATTCATAATTAATTAAGATATGATACACATCGGGATCTTTTGTGTCTCCCCTGCGTTTACACTTCCTGTGTCCAGAATATAGATGCCACACGCACTTTGACCTAGTCACACCTACCACAGCATTATTCCGAAATTATCTGACCGACCGTCAAAACTTCGAATGTCATTTCGTCGATGATAAATTCTACGAATATTCGTTCCACTGCTAGTCGTCGAGTAATAATTTGTTTACTTGTCTGTTTGAATGCTAGTGTGCATTGTACTTGTTAAATTGCTTACTCTTAATAGATCTCATTTATACCAGCACCCGTTCCTGAGTCCATCTTGGATCCGTCCTTGAACCAAATCAGACTATTCTTTTCAGGAACTAGGGGTCTGTATTTCCATTCCTCCCTGTGAGGATTGCTAACTGTGAATTTTTTGTTGAATATGAATTTGGGACTTATTTTATCACATCCCATTTCCATATACCCGTTTAGGACAGATGCCCGTGCCCATTTTGTGTGTTTTACCAGAGGTTTGCTGTTGTCCCATAGACATGCTATCTTAGCGCATATCATGGCTATGTTTCCTTAGTTCTTACTTATGGAATACTGATATGGGATAACTCTGTTTTTTTTGATAGGGCATTCAAAATTCAAAAGAAATGCATTAGGGCAATTTGTGGAACATGGCCATTTGAGAGCTGTAAGCCATTATTCAAAAAATTAAATATATTACCTCTGCCGTGTATATACATAAGAGAAGTTTGTATTTTCGTTAAAAAGTATCCCTGTTATTTTAAGCTAAACAAAGACGTCAGTGCTAGGACAACTAGATATCCACACAAATTGTACATACCCAGATGCAAACTTAGTATTTTTAAGAGAAATGCTTATTTTATGGCAATTGCTATATACAATAAACTGCCTAGTTGTATGCATGAGGTATCTCAAAAAATTTTTAAGAAAATAATAACTCAATGGTTGAGACAAAAGTTATATTACAGTGTACATGAATATTTGAACGATTGAATTGAATTTAATGTATTATGGTACTAAAAATTATAACAGATAAGAATAAAATAATTATTGAATATTTGAATTAAATTTTGGGATGTTTTAATGATAATAATGAAATAATGTAATTTATAATAATATTGATATAGAGAAGTAATTAAATTAATTAATTTGACATTCTTACTTAGGAATTATATTTGCATGCTTAATTAAGTGGAGTACGTGTGACTTATTTTATTTGTAACATCATTTGTAATACCGTATTCTTGCAAATAAATAATATCTTATCTTATCTTATCTTAAGCCTATGTAAAGCCTTTCTCGCCTCTGTTTCGATAACTATGTGCAGCGGAGGAAGGTCTAGGAGTACCTGCATCGCTGCCGAACCACCCCAAGGTTCTAAAAGCTTCGGTGATTGCTAGACATGCTGTTCTCTTCAACTTGCCAAGTAGGTACAGCTTTGCAAGTTGCTAGCCTTTTTCTAGGTCCCATATAAATATTGGAGCTCAGCCGACTCCTACCAAACATAGGAGGGCCCAACGTTGCTTGCCGCCGCCTTTACACCGGGGTGGTTAGGGCTGTGGCACTATATGGCTCACCCGTGTGGGCAGATACCCTATCACCACATAATAGGATTTAGCGGCGCCGAATCGCAGGCGGCGTAGGTACAGGTTGCTCGGTGGCGGTCCCCTCTCATTGTCAGCTATGGTAAAAACCATGGTTGACAGTGAGAGGGTATAGGAGGCTGTCGTCTCCTTCAGCGAGAGTGTTCTCACGCAGAAGGAAGCAGTGGAGAGGGCACAGGAGGAGGATCTCTCCTCTCACCTCTCGCCGCCCCTCTCCGGCGTAGACGGGTGGGCGTGAAAAGGCGGGCGGCAATCGCCCGTCTGCCTGCGCCCTAGGTGCGGCCGCGCGCGTCGGGTGGCTCCCACGCGCGCAATACAAAGGCCGCCACGTCTTAGATTGCCCATGGTAACTCTGGGAAATCTCCATCGGCGCGAAGCCGGGCCTAGGGGTGGTTTGGTGAATTTGCTTCGTAGACCCCAAACCGCCCCCGCGAAAGGCACGGGAGGTATCCAGGAGTTTTAGCGGGTATTCCCAGGGTCAATTTAGACGCTGGGCGAGTCCCGCATACGCCTACTGCTTCGCCAGCAGTGGGTAAGTCCATCAATGGATTACTCCTGGTAAAAAAAGGCAGCGTACAGGTCGGAGGAGAAGACTTACATCCCACTCCATCCCCCCTAATGGGGGTGGCGGACGTCGGAATTGGGCTCCGACGTCTGCGACTACCGTCCCCTCGCTGTAGGGAGGGAAATACCCAATGTTTTCCGTGGGTATTTTCCTTCCTCCTTGTTGACTAGGCGCGTTCACCGGCCTCCGTTGGCGCGCTCACGGACGCCTTCTTTGTCTTCCCCGCGTCGCACTAGTTTACGGTATGGCGGAAAGATTTGTTCCTGATTCGTAATATTCCAAATTGGTCATTTTCCAAACTCGTCATACCATGTATGTTTGCCCGCACCAATTTATTATAGCAATCGTCTGTGGTAAAGGTATGATAAGAAACTCTTTAGATAATTAATAGATAAGTGTTACTTGGCTATCATGTAATAATGGTACGGACGAAGAAGTGCATTTTATCGCAAGTGAAAGAGGAAAAAAGTTATTGTTTCATTCTGGATACAAATACAGTTTTCACAAAACAAATAAAAATTATTCTGTTACCTGGAGATGTACAAAAAGGGGCGAATATTCAACTTCTATTACTTTAAATGATAATAATGTCGCCATAAGGCAGCCTAACCATGTATGCAATCCAGAGTTTATGAAGTTAGAGGCTGACAAATGCTTCCCAAATATGAAAATGGCCGTCATCAATGATTTGGGACCTATACCAAAATATTTGAAAAAATTGAACATGATTTTATAGAACTGAATGGAGAATCTTCTTTATCGGAGCTACCGACATGGAAAAACAAAAAAGTACTTTATACAATGCCAGAAACAGATCACTTAATGTCCAAAAATGCACATATGATAAAATAAGCGATGTTTTGATCTCAGAAAGCTATCCAAAGATTTTTTAATTTGTAGTGACGGACATGACGAAAAAAATTTAATATTTTCATCGCCTACTGCTTTGTACTTACTATCAAAGACGGAACATTATTACGCTGATGGAACTTTTAAGGTTGCCCCACCCCCTTTTTACCAAGTCTATAGTCTTCATGCAAATTTGGCCACAAGTGATATAAATTCATATTTTTTACCACTTGTTTATGCACTTTTACCAAGCAAAAGTGAAGAGGTTTATCGGCTATTTTTCCTTCTAAAAGAAAGGTTTGGTTTAAATATCACCAAGTTTAAATGTGACTTTGAGAGAGCTGGCATAAACGGTATGTATTTCTGGTATTTCCGGACGCAACAGTAACAGGATGTTATTTTCATTACCAAAAAGCCTTGTGGAAAAAATCTAAGGACTGTGGAGCATTTGCAACTGAAGAAGGCAGATTTTATACAAAACTATGTGCAAAACTAGCGTTGTTACCCAAACAATACGTACCAGAGGCCTACTTAGAAATACTAGTTAGAGATAAATTTACAAAAGAAAGAAAAATAGTACAGAATTTTGTAGATAAAAGAAAACTCTTGTGGAGTGTCTTAGTAGGCTATGTGAAGTATAATATTTTTAATGATTTATTTTCTACGGGGAGAAGACTTGTTTACCTATATTAATGCAAAGAAAGCGTGTTTGTCTTTATTCAGTTTAGTTTTTAATAAGTTTAGTCAAATTTAAAAAAATATTTTAACAAGAAATAAATTAAGTTACATCATATTTTTGTGGTTTTATTTTGTTCGAGGCAGCAGCTAACATATTTAATTGCTAGCCCATTTGGGTTGAATTATCTGTTCTGTTTCGATTTATAACTTTTTTTAGTTAAGTATAACCTATTTGACAAAAAAATTAAGGTTATGTGTCAAGTCATACAAATTTGTTTACATTATTTGCATTTTCTTTTGGACTCCGCCTTAAGTAAATTATTGTCCAATAGCCGTAGTAGAAAGTATAACTACAAGTACAATCTGTCCTAAAGTCCTAAGTAATAGGTATTTATTATTCCTGTAAGTACCTGTTCGCAATTTAATTTGACTATACAATGACGAATTTGGAAGATGAAGAAACTGGAATATGGTGAATTAGGAATATGACCAGTTAGGAAAGTGTCGAGTTTGGAAGATGATCAATTTGGAATATGACGAATCAGGAACAAATCGACGGAAAGCTGTCTGTTTTTAGTGAGTATGCTGTGCTGCGTTACCTGTGTACACAGAGAGTCTTACATAACCCTACTTCGGCTCTAATTAGCGTAGGGTAGCTATAAAAGCTTGTTGGACAAAAAAGGTCCGATATTAATAAACATTCAAACATCGTCAAAAGAGAAGTCCCGCGTCGTAAAGATGAACTAAGTTTTTGACTTTTTGACACAAAAAAATTCAATCCGTATGCAACGCCATCTCTGAATAATTTACACATTATATTGAAATTATTATATCATTTCTAGAACATAATGCAGCCAATATTGTTATAATTATTTATTAAATGAATAATATGTATTTGAAAGTGGCAAAACATTTCTATGAACTAGTACAACAGCCCATGTTTTAAGTTATTGTCGCATTGTCGTCACCACAAAAGACGCACAAAAATTTAAATGGCGTTGTATCACAGAGGAAATATTATTCTGTGGTTGTATGCTGGATCCGGTAACGCCAGTAGATGGCGTTGTATGCGCTATCCTTTGATTTATGATTCGGTTTCATCGTGTATCATGTAGGTATACTATTCAGGTAAGTAGCTGTGCTGACGTGCGCCGCAATTCATCAGCGTTTTTACTAATTTTCATCCAGTTTTCGACCGTTATTGCATTTTAATTCTACTAAATGTGTTCCTAACTAAATTAATCTACAAAAAGTGGTCCACAAGGTATCGAAGTGTTGAGTCTAGTTTGATATACTTAGTGCACATTCTAAAAGATTACCTACCTATGTCGTTTGTAATCGTTATTCAATCAAACGAATCGATAATTTAAGGGACTGTGTGTTTTATTTTCCGGGCAGAAGTGCACAATACGTTAGGAGCATTTATACCGCACGCCTTTTTATACAAATTTTTAAGTAAAAAATAATGAAAACGAACAAACTATTCTAATAAGACTTCACATTCATGTGCAAGTCAGGCTAGTCTAAATAGTTTTCAGAGGATTCTTCGAAAACAGTTTCATTATTGAGTGAGAGCAATTTTTAGCTTTTCACACAAACCAAAATCCGCTAATAATTTCTTAATTATTAGACTTTTCGAAAAATCTCTGATAAATTTCTAGATTAGCCTGACTTGCGCGCCTGGCAAATCTTGTTGAAATCGGTTAGTTCGTTTCCATGATTTTCGATTTGAAATTTTATATGAAATTCTCATAATAAACTCTGTTCCTTCAAGTTTAAAATTGACGTTAAACCTATTAAATAACTGAAAAACCGACATACAATTTTGTAAAAACTCAGCAATGGCCAAAGTTTAAGTAACAAGTAAAAAATCATATGATGCACCATAGAGTAACCACAAACGTGCATCGGGAGCATTCGATCGAACCGTGAAAAATCTAATCCGTTAGATATGATTCAAATTCAGATTCAAATTTTATTTTAGTTTAGTTGATTAATTTAAATTTGAATTTTGTATAATTTTTAAACTGAATTCGTATTGAGTATTCAATTTCATAATAAAAACTGAATTTAATGTAGCTTTTATGTTGACACAACATTATTGATCCTAAAGCGGTACGAAGTTTGACGGGTCAGCTAGTAGACTATAAACCTAATGGTAAGCATAATTATTATCCTCTTTGCTATAAAATGTTTTACGTCAACATTTTGTTAAAAAATTATCCCGCATTTATCTATGAAAACCATTACCTATCTGTATAAGCGGTATCAATATCTATCTAATGCATTCTGGACGTATCGTTGCGAGTGTTTGGTCATAAATTATAATATTATCATCCATTAGTGGGTGAGAAATAATTCACTAACGTGATAAAAGGTAAAATGAATATGCTTAATTGAAGCCGCTTAGCAAATATTTGACATCCATTTGGAGATAAATATCGGATAATGTGATTCGCGTGTAGCTATCTATGGGCGCCGACAACCTATTGGTTACCATATCTATTGATTGCAGGTAGCCTCCTTTGATGTTAATTCCCCTAGCAAAATATAGCATGGGATTGAAAAACACTCAGTAGCTGAGGTTCGATGCACGCTAGCTCGAAATAATAGTTAAGAATAAAAAAATGATTACGCTAGGTTACACCTCAGTTCTTTCCTTCATTGAGACTATTCTTACGAGTCCAAACACGCTATATCTGCTGTAAGTTTCTGAAGAATTAAGCATCCCACTATGTACCATTAAGGTACAGGATCAGCTCAAGGTAACACCAAAGTAACAGTAAATGAAATTTCAAATTAATCAGATCTATGAAAGTTAGTAAAACCCTTTTGTCAAGAAGGAAATGAGCTGATAGTCATCAAATTAAGAACCATCTCGATCACGCCAGATTTCAAACAAAACAAAAATTAATCAAAATCGGTCGATCTGTTTAGGAGCTATGATGCCATAGACACCACACACACAGATACATAGACAGATACCAACCCCTCTAAACTTATAACACCCCTCTTTTTGTGTCGGGGGTAAAACTTAAATGAGCCATTTAACGACAGACGCCTAATTTATTACCAATTTCTTATAAGGACCAATCTATTATTTCGATCTAGTTTGCGATGAACTCTCGTGCTTCGAACCTCAGATACCGCGTCATTGAAAATAGTTTTGAGAACTTTTAAATTAGACATATCGGATATACATCAAAACAATAATATAATCTAATTTCAATAACTATATTAACTCGCTCTAATATCTAATTTTTAAAAAACGGACAGGCTTTTAATCTAACACTTATGTGTATAAATTTTTTATCTAAGTAGGTACCTATAATGTAAAAGTAAAACTACAACTACATTATATAAGCAATATTTTATCTAATTTTCACATTTTTTCATAAAAGATTATCATACATCCTGTGGATTTCCTAAACTTTTTATGTTGGGTATATTTGAATGGAACAAACTTTGTTTTTAATGAAATACCTCTTGTAATCACATTTTATGTTTATGATGCGTTTAAACGCATACTTTAAATCTTTCTTTCTTTATTCGTAATTGTTACAATACCTCTTGTATGTAAATAAGTTATAAAACATTATTAATTTTAAACAATAAAGACATATGAATAGAAATCATCCATTCGACAGGCCAATAATATGGTGCTCTAATACGTTTACAAATACCTACATTGCACAATGTGTGTACCTTTAATGTACCCACGTACTACGTAGTTCATCAGCATATCGACCAGCTGGTCGAGTGGTCTGTACCCCTTGCTATACGGGTTGCTCGATCAAGAGATCCCGGGTTCGAATCCCGGTAGGAGCAAATGTTTGTATGATGAGTACAGCATTTGTTCACGAGTCATGGATGTTTATATGTTTATTTAGTATATTTCTAATATTTATATACATATTATTATCAATAATTATCCGTTATTTAGAATCCATAATACAAGCTCTTAATGATGCTTACTTTGGTCTAGATAATAGGTGTAAGTGTATGATTATTACATCATATTATTATATTATATATTATTATATTACCTATATTATTATATTATATCACGGATTTTGATTTTACTCAATACTTGCAAGTTCACAACACGCCTGCCAGTCTTGAATTTCCCACTCATCCGAAGGCTTGTCGTACCGTAACACCCTACAGAAAAAGAAAAAAATGTCTGCCGGAGGCGCGACGCAATCACCCGATGGATCGGAGGCATCCCGTCTGAATTTTAAACGAACACGCGGTATTTTTTATTATATTAAAGTCTTGTTCGCCCTGATTTGTGGTCGATCATTCATAAAACAAAAGTTAAGTAGCTGGTCCTTTACCTTGCATGAAGAAAAAGGTAGACTGTTAATATTTTTTTTATAATATTTGTACTTGAAACGACATAATGTAGATACTTTTTGCTTTTCGCCTTCGAGTATAAGCAACATCTTAGAAGTAATAAAGAATCTAAACTTACGTTGGAGTAGACGAATTTCCGAGTCCAAAAAAAAACAGAAGATAAGTTAAAATTAAATGTAACACTAGTTATAACTTATACCTATAACAAGTAATAATTGGTTGAATCAGGTATTCTCTATATCCACAGATCATATGGTGCGTATCCACGCACCATAGAGTCCAGGATCCAGTACCCTTTTTGAAAATTTGACGAGATACCCAACGTTTTTGTCTATGAAAATTATCGATAGTGGTAGCCCATACTGGGTAGTTGGGTACTAATAAATCGTTTCGAATAGGGTAATTGCCGAAGATTTAGCTTGGTAGTAATAATTTTCAAAAAAGGGTGCCGGATCCTGGTCTACTATAATATGTCTGAGTGTGACTTCACTGAAATTTAGTCACAAAGCCAACTGATAGTCTGAAAGTGTACAGACTGTGTTGTAGAGTCTTAGCAAACTACTGACGACGATGATGTTTAGATTAATTTGTGTACACAAAGTACATTGTAAAATACTTTGTAATGTACTCATAGACTAGATACTGTAGATATTCTATTGTTTAAGTATCTGTAACAAAACAAAAATAGTATGATTGAAGTTGACAGAAAATTAACTATTCCAAAATTGTTACAGGACCGATTTTTTAATTATCAGCTAACTGAGGATTGAAAAACAATAGTGTAATAATTTTGAAATTGACAATTTTTTACTAACAGTAAACCTAAAAATCATTCGCTTTCGTCTAGTTATTATGTAACAGAAGTGGGTAATGAATGACAAGTTGATAAGTCATTAACTGCACACCCCACAGTTCAGCATACCCGATAACTTTAAATGAGCAAAACCGCAAAATGCGAAAATGGCGCGGCTGCTCCAACATTATATTGATTTCGACGCCATTAAAACGAACCGGAAATTAAAAAGAAATAAAAACATATTGCTTTCCCGCGCGCACCAAACTTCACCCAATTTGTACGCGTTCTGTTTTCGAACGCTGTCCAATATTTATGGTGGAAAAAAGTAACTTCGTATCTTATATCATTCAAAAATCAACTTAAATACGTTGATCTTAAATTAAATTTGCCAAAGCAATTCAATGGTACTTAATTCCTTTTCATGAATCCATACATATGTGTAGAATATAGGGTAGGTAGATTTTATTTGGCATGCCATTATTGTCAGCGTGATATGATTATTATATTATCGGGCGATAAACGGGCATAAAAAAGATATATCGTCGAGGCAATCATCTCGTTCGGGATTATGACGTTATTACAGTGTTTCGTGTGGATTTATCGAGAATACGCAATGCTAATTAGACATTTGGGTTGTACATCAACGTTAATAGGAAATTAAGAGCTGGTTTTCGTAATCATTTAGGATCGAAAAGAACATAGGAAAGACAGCAGTTTTGTTTGTCGCTTTTGTGGTTTCTTATTTATCTACCTAATACTTAGTACTTAGGCTATTGCCTTATGTACGACCATACATTATACCTATCTGTTGCAATAATTTAACATTTTGGTTTTATCAGAATCTGTGGACTCACTATAACCGGTACGTGTATATCTATTTAGTTTTTTTTAATATCTTATTTAGCTTTAGGTTTAGCTAATACTGACAGGCGCTAACGGCTTACACCCATCTAATATCAGAATGTTTTTTGAGCACATGGGAATTTTCTCCAAATTTAGAAAAATACTTCGATGTCAAATACTTACACAGGCAACTGTTATTCAGTAACCTACACAAATCGTTTCCGGATGAAAGGTTTTCAAAGCTAGACGTTTTTTGAATGAGTTAGTCCACTGGTCATAATATCAATTGAAACAATTTGACCACAATGGAAAACGACTAAGGAGCAAGTCATCTCCTCTTCTCAAAAGTCCATAATGTCAATGTCAATGCCCTTCGCAAAATTTATAAAATCAATTTGTTTATAACGGATATTTAGGCTCTTTATCTTAAGTAATCGATTTTTCCACTTATGCTTAGATGTCTTCAAATATAGAAAATTCTCCATTAGGTAGTACATAATAGAAAAGCAATGGCTAAAACCAACTAAAGATACAAGCTGTTACAACGATATTTTTGCGAACCAATGATACTGTAGAAAGTTGGAGTAGATGTTTTATTTCCAATGTGAATGGTAAACCAACATTAGTTCCTATTGTTTATTGATGCACTTAGAAAAAGTCCAAATAGCAGGAGATAAGATTTAAAAACAGTAGGCATGTTTGACGCCACCAAACGGCAAAAGTTAGAAATCGGTTTCAACATCCGATACTCGAACTAAAGAAATTATAAGAAGAATGTACTCTAAACTCTATTAGGACTTAAAATGCTATACATAAAGAAGTAAAAAGAAAATGTTGCTGTCTTTCATATACCTATAGGACGATGTTGTAAAAATCGCATTTGACGAAAGCTTTTGACTTTGTAAACTACGAAATACTTCTCAATACACTGGAGCAATTTGGAGTTTGTAGAAACGTACTGAAACTAGTGAAACCATAGGAAACTAACAAACAGGGATATTTTTTTCATTTAAGTACAAAAAGTGAAACTGTATAACTTAAGTCTTATACAGTCAAAATAGAATCATCATCGTAGTATCTAACCTTTATTGAAACGTTTAAAATTGCAGTTACTCCCATGACGATTGACGTGTAGGATTGTTTTACATGGCTTAACACTCCGTGTTAGGACTATGTTATGAAAACTATTATACTTACCTTTGAAATTGAGCACGTTTTGCCCTCAGGGCATTCTACCTAACGATTGCCAAGTCCCCAAGGACGTTTAGCTTCGAAGACTCCATGTTCCCTGATCCGTACTGCACAAATTATTAATACTCACTTAACTAACCGCAACTTTGTTTGGAACGAAAATATGGAAAGCGTACTTACCACACTCAGTACTACCTTGCATTAAGGTAGGTAGATTAGTTCACATTATGTTCTATGGGACTTGACATCATTTGAAAAAATAAGAAGATCGTTCTGTCCAATGACGTTCATATTCCATAGAACAACTGGGAACTACCCAATTCTTCGAAAACAGGCAATACTTACGTTTTATTTATTCGGCCACTTTTGATTTATTTTACTTCAAAATTATAAGTGTTACGTTGTAGAGGGGTGTAATTGAGAGGTGTCATCGCCATTATCCAGTCACGACGTCATGTAGCCCAAGAGCTTCCGCTACTCAGACCGACAACTCCATTAATTGGACAAATAAATGAGCCTAGTTTTGATGGCGCGACTAAAAAAGGTTATTTTAAATCAACCTAACTAAAAGTTGTGTTACTGAAAAATCGTCATTCTGATAAAGATTAATAAATTTCAGTATTATTCATTCCACAGAGTGAAAAATAAAAGGTTTCATTTTGTCTACTCTGTGGTTGACTCCCATAAAGACGCAGAGAAGGCTTTTTTTTGTCTATTTCTTAAACAAAAAGAGGTACCTACCACCACTGCTAGGCACAGGACCTCGACTAAGGAGGTTAAAAAACAACTGAGTAGGTAAGTACTACCGAATTTTCTATCATTCGGTGTAAATATTTACTTTTACTGTAAATAAAGTTTGTAAAATAAAGCAATTTCGCTGTTACAGACAGGGGAAAAAACCATTTATCGCCTTCACTTCTAGCCAAGGTATGCCGCGACGAGGCGCTGCACGCCGGAAGTCGTCAGGAAATGGCCACTAATGGCCGCCGCGCCGGAAGTAACGCCATTACCGGCCAGCGCTGCTCAAATAATTACATAAAGCTTAATATTGCTAAGTTTATATAGGTGTTGAGTTACATTGATTATAAGTGTTCGGCTCACATGAAGAGTTGCTTGTTGCGAAGTGAGCTACAAACATGTTACGTGCAGGAAATATTAAGTATATACTGAAAATTTGATATAATATGTTTTGCTACAATGTTGTTTTATAATATCTTAAATTACATAACTATTAAACTCTTAAAAATAATAAAACATTGAAAAAAGTTTATTCTGCTGTGTATAAATATCAGAGACAATACAATTCATGAAATGGTTTTATGGTAGCAACGGATACCTATCATTTTAGCCTTTGTTCCCGTTGAGCTACACCATTTTGTGTTACACTAGTAGCTTTTCTCCACCTTTTCGACGTGTCTCTTTAAAGTTTCCCAAACTGCATTATAAATAACTTCCGCTGACAACTTCCATCCGTATCCGTCCCACGGAGTCCTGAACTTACATAATAAATCTTGGAAGCAAGTGAAAAAGATCCGCAATCACTTTTAAATTGGAAACTCGTCTTCAGTTAAATTGGAATATCCAGTACTTACACAATTCTTCAGATAAAAATATATTTTTTTGTTCTATAACCTTAATCTTGAAAATTCTCTGGGTAAAGTAAGCTAAGTGCCTAAATTTTTTAAAGGAAATTGCAGAGTCCTTAAAAGGCAGCTCGATCTAAGAATTTTCGCAAATACTTACTAAAATATCTTTTCTCCCAGTCTTCATCGTGGTTGGGTAATATTAAGGTTCGCTTGCAACATAGATTACGTGAATAACATCAGCCTTATTAAAATAGTTGTTAAAATTTAGATCTGGTTCTGCCTGATGCCGTCTCTAGCTGCCTTTATTAATATATAAAATATTCTTGACCGCCACACGTATTCCCATGTTTCTTTTGACATGCGTTTCTTAGAGAGGCGTGGAAAAGCATCCTAAAGGGCCTCTAGATTCTTTTGTGCCATGTGGACGCGGCTAGAACAGGATGTTGGTGCTGCACTAGCTCTCTCCGCATATCGATCTTTTTACCGTTTCACATCAGGTAGTGTTGAGTCCCATTTCGTGCCTCGTATAAAATAAATAAATGCATAATAACTACGACTGGCACCGTCTCAAAATATTCATATTGTAATATGTTTCATTAAGATGTCAAACAAAAAAACTACTTAATTTAAAAAAATAGCTGTGAATACATACTATCACAATTACAAAAGAAGGATCGCGTGGGTCATTTATTTAAAATAGGTACTTAAGTACTAACCGAAAAAATCGGAATAACTTATTTTATGTTTATTCCATAAGTATTTAAACAATGTACTTTAAGTACTTGCACATGCATTGTTTAAGAAAACATAAAGCATATAACACTAAAGTAAATACCTAAGCAAGTCACAGTAAATTAACTACACTCCTAGCGACTTCCCAGCTCCATTGTTCGTAAGAACTGTAATTACCTCTTTATCTGTGGCAACAATGTGAATGTGCTAATATGAAATCGGAGTGCAAGTAGCTGCGTAGATTAAAAAATCATCCAGGATAATAAAGAACTTATCAGCTGTGAGATCTGACGCCACTGCCAAGCGAATGGAAAAAAAATGTAAAAAGGCGGGAATTTGATTCATAATGGAGTCAAACATGGCGGCGCTGATTGCGATCTGAACGGGAGATAAGAATGGGGTGGCTAGCTTTGTCTTGCTGTTGATTATTATAATAGAACAGCCATCAGCTCGTGTGTTTGTGCAATTTGATGATGGGAAATATTACCTACACAGAGAATTTATTTTACGATTACATTTCGCTAAATTTAACAGAGTTGGCCGAATCAAAACAGAAGGAGAGTTTGGCTCCAAATATATTAAGACAACCATAATCACTTTTATTATAATGATCTTCCAAATGCACGTCAACACAAACATTTGCTTCATAATACTACACCAATTTTATAACACATCGTTTGCTCAGGCGTAATTTTTAATTATTATTGCAATACAAATCTTGACTGACAAATCCCGCCAAACACACAATATTCCCTACATAGAGAAGGTAAAGGAATGGCCCATACAACCAAGTATGATATAGCCTATACATAACATACTATTATATTTTTCAATTTATTTTTAGATTTGATTTGTCTTCGCGATAAAATCGGGTGGGTTATCTCCTATACAACTCTGCGTTTCATTCACATAATAGTCTTCGTTAGAGTCTAGTCTATCGATTGTCCCGAGTGCGAGGATTGAGTTTGATTTACCTACCCAAAATAGTGTAAGTACTATATTCGTGTTAAAATGTGAAATCATAGGTAATCCTCAGAATCACCTTTGCTAGCAAAAGTATCAAAATATATTTTTTAGGTTGCAGATTTGCGTTTTATATACAACATTCGGCTTAGGATTGTGAAAAGTAGTGAAAACTGAATAAACACTAGAACTCTCGCTATAAATTCAAATATCAAGACCTTTGTCTCACAATACTCAATGAAATTTATAAAAGTTATAAGTAATTAGAAAATTTAAATTATTGTATGTATGTGGTAGCGTGGGGGTAGCTTTGAGTCTTATATTATAGCTTATAAAGTGCTAGAAATGTTTCGAAAATTCGGGCGTGTGTACATAGGGTACCTACCTACTCTACATAAATACGAAAAACATAACTCCGAATATTACTATTAGGTATGACGAATTACAAAACACCGAATGATAAATCGGAAAATATAAGGAAGCGCATTTTTAGCATTCATTAAGGTGAGAAGCGTGATTTTAAATAATTAAAATTTTATTTATTATATTATACAGTTTTTTGTGACATTTTGTCTATTTGGCCATTTAAGTAGATTATTAGTAATTTTGATTTTAATCATCTTTAAAGATCTTGATAGAAGTTTTCAAGTTAGGATATTTTAATATATTGCTAGTATTACATTTATACCATTAGTACTATACCCATCACATTGGAGCAATAAACACTAGTGGGGACTAGGGATTCAGAAAGCGCATGAGGCGAATTGTAATTGCGCACGCCCCAACAAGCGGTATCGCGAAAGATCAAAATAACATTTGTACCAAAATCATTTATCAGCGCTGATTCTCTTTCCATTTGTCGCCCCTGGCCCACACCACTAGCAATTCGCTCTATGATTGTAAGACTGCACCTTTATTAGTGACGAGAGATATTATTTATTATTTTCTTTTTGTGTTACTCATCCTAACTCATATTATAAATGCCAAAATGAGTTTGTTTGTTACGCTTTCGTGCCTTTAAACCTCTTAACCGATTTAGAGAAACTTTGGTATGGAAATACTTTGAGACCCTCGAAAGAACATAGGATACTTTTTGGAGCGATAACCGATATCCACGTTTTTTCGATGATATTAGTACCTCCCACGCACTTTAATTACACTGGCTATTTTTTAAAGCAACGTAAAGAATAGATTTGTAGGAAATATGCACATAATTAGTTTACTTTGAATGCAACATTTCTTCTCAAAACAAAAAAATTATAAGAAGCTAATTTTTTTTAATGATAATCTTGAATTATTAAGATTTCACGAAAATTTACTTATGTGGAAAAAACACATGTGAAAACAGCCGGCACATTTTTGTCATACAACTAGGTATTATAAGTATTGCATATATGTTTCTCAGTCACAGCGCTTTTCCAAAAACGCTTCCGCGTTTTTATGTTTTTTGTTTTTTTTCCTCGCTTTGGGGCCTTGGTACTACAAAGTTTTTTCTGTAAGGTTGAGTTCTACCCCAGACTGGAATTCTAAGTTCACTGATATTCAATCTATTTGCTATACCCAACGGGCATCAAAAATATTATATTATATTTTACATCTGTACTCACACATGAAAACAATAAAGTACTTTGACTTTGTCTGATATTTGCAGATCTTATATAGTTGAACCATACTCTGAATATGAACCAAATTTGAATAACAAGACTGACCCCTCGTAGTTTCCGATTTTTTTATACGTAGACACGTATGAAAAAAAATGACACTATTAAAAACGAGTACATTGTCGCTACCATATTATTTAAGGACTTATTTTAATTACATCAAATTAGTTAAATGTAATTTATTTCGAGTTGTTAGTTAAATGTAATGTGTTACAAATTAGTTAAATGTAATTTATTTCGAGTTGGTAGTTAAATGTAATGTGTTACAAATTAGTTAAATGTAATTTATTTCAGTAGTCAATTTCGTAGCACGTGCTACGAAAGTTCGTAAAAGTAAAACATGCGTGGATACCATATTACCGAATTATTTTAATAATACCAACCGATAAAATTAACTTTTAAACTACACCAAATTAGGGAAATGTAATTTATTTCAAGTAATTATTATTTCCGTAGCCAATTTCGTAGCACGTGCTACAAAAGTTTGTATGAAAATGTTTTCTGATCAATGAACGATCGCTCCCACTTCCGCTTCATCTATGAACAGTGTCTACAGGCTAATTCCTCGACTAATGTGTTCCCGGGGAATCGCGTCTTGTGGGGAACTAGTCATTAATACTTGTTGTCGACGGCTGCGTTAAAATTTAATATTTGAATTAAATCCGCACGTCTGTTATGAATACAAAATAACTTGGCTCAACATTGTTGGAATGCTTAATTTATTGAATTTTATAACTTTTCAACTAAAATATTAACTAATAAATACAGCATTTGAAGATTTTCATATAAAATTGCCGAAAAAACGTCTGTTATCGATACGAAACCTAAAATTTAGTTTATCGAGAGATGTGTACTTGCAGTGCAGATATGTTATTTTTTGAAGTAGATACCCACAAAAAAGACACAATAGATATTCCATTGTTGAAGCGCCACCGGACACCCTTTTTTTTCTTAATACCAGATCGGTAAGGGAAAAACTATATTGGATTTAGTTTTCTCATCCAATCCGTATTGAAAAACCGTAAAATACTTTCGTTCCTAAAATTACTAAAGCAGATTGCAACCTCATGTTTCAATAAAAATCATATTCAGACGATAAATTTGATTTAATCAAGGATGACGGAACTACTGCTCCAACGATGTGTAAGAAATTATTCTGTTTGTCTCTTAAGGTATTCTTTCCTAAAACAACAAAACACAAGTTCCATAAAAAGAGAGATTTGCGAAATCTCCCCCCGTAACTCAATTGTGGCCGATCTATTTCGCGCCGAATTCGCGCCATATTGCGGCCCACCCCATCTAAATGATAATTCGAGGGCCCTTCTTACAATAAAAATTATTGTGGCCAGTTTATTTTATTACGTTTTGTATTGCGCTCAAATGCCGATGTATCTGATAGTTTTTTATGCAACTAAGCATAGTATTACGAACCTTATGTGTTAGCATGCAAGGGTGCTAGTTTCGATAGTGGTCGATGTATTTGAACTTGTCGCGCGTCGTATCGTCCAAATAGACAGTGATTTCACGCCTTACCCTTTGACCAATTTCGTTAGGATTGACTATTCAAACGATGCTCCCGTATAAATTTTCCTCTTCATTTTATAGCCGAATGCTATTTGTGTTTCGGCAATCTCATATAGAGGTTCATATAGTATACAACTTGATGTGTCGTACAATATCGTTAGTAGGTGATGTATGTCCATCGAATTAAAAAGATTAGCAAAATTTCACACAATCTTAAATTGAGAGAATGAAATGCCTAGTAAAAAATAGTACAAATAAATAACATACATTTAAAACATACATTGTTTACCAAATAATTATAATTTTCATTAGCATTTGAAATTAATTCGGTAACGATTTTTCTATTTTATCTACGTTTGTAACCTGAGTTTTATTTACTGTACGAATAAGTTTTTCTGGCTCAGATCTCGTCAATTTACTATCAATATGATTAGAATTATTTAATACGACAGTTGTAGATAGATTCTGATCGTCTTGTATGTCTAAATAATCTCTCACGACTCTCCGGCCTTTACCGATTGCATTCGGGACGGAATCTTCAATTTTGTTATTACTTCTTTCATAATACCAAGTTTCTTCTGGAGGACTTGACGTTTTCTGTAAATTTTAAAGACAACCTAGTTTTAAATAATCTATTTGCCCACAAACCGGTATAATGGAGATAATTTACAACTCGAAAAGAAATTAATATAGTTTTTTTTACAAACAAGATAGCGGCCCACGGGGTAGGTAAGCGGCCACCGTCTTTTATTAATAGACGCAAGTGGTAATTACAACAAGTGCAGACGACGGCACATTAAGTGTACCAGTAGCACTACGAATATCGCCTCTATTTCGAATGAAATAAGGGCGTTATCAAGGTCAAACTATTACGCTTGATGTGCTGTCGACTGTACATTCGCAAGTTGCCTATTCTATAAAAATAAAGAGCAATCATTGTACGGGCAGGATTGGGGATTGACGACTTCTGCCACAAAAACCACTACTCTTACGATTTCTGGTGACACTTATTACTGACTCAGGCATGGCATTTAATAGTTCGGTACTGTTGTTTGGCTGTGGTTTTATTGTAAGGTGGATTTCACCAGGCTTACAGTATTGTATTTTAAAACAACATATTTACAACACTTTTTGGATATCACTAAATAAGGAATTGTAGTACTATTGACTTCAAGTATCAAATGCAATGCAGACATCAAGCGAATTCTAGCGTAGGTAAGCTCGAGGGTTTAGGAGCCGAAATTAGCTAGCCAGGAGGGAGCCACCGCCACCGAGAGCATACCTGCGCTTAGAGAGGTTCTAAGCTGAGACGTCTCTGGCGCTACTTTCAGATCCGCTTTCCTCGGATCACACGCGTACCACTATACGTGCAGCGTAGAGCATACTTAAGTGCCCCGCGGTGCGGTGCATCTCAGAGTCACATTTTTGCCCTCAGTATGAATATGTAATTAAGGATACGCGAGGATTTTCCCGCTTGGTTTGAATTAAGAATCACCCTATGATTCAATAATAGCAAAGAAATCACAACCCATTTTTACAGCGCTACTACACGAGAACTGCTCAACAGACCATCTTTAATTTAAGTATGTTGAAGTTCTTCATCGACGTGCAACGTTCGTTTTGAGTACAGTTTGTATAACTACTGACACAATTATATAATCATTATGCCAATAACTCACGTCCGAGTGAATCATCCATGCCAAAGTTGTGTTTTCCATTCGGGGCCCCAGTAAAGGGTTCATCTGAGCAATATACACCGTCACCCAACTGTAAATATAAAGATATCTTTTAATGTAAGTTAATCTCGGATATATATCCTCAATCTAAATATTAAGTATAGGTGGTAGAGTTATCATCATCAGCCCACAACAGTCCACTGCTGAAGATAGGCATATGAACGCAACTGGACTCGATCCAGGGCTAGCTTCAGCCAGTTGCTGCCAGCCACTCTGCGGAGATCGTCACTTCACCGAGACTGAGGACGGACCTAAGCCGGGTATGGATTGATTCCACCTAATTGTTGGTAAATTCTCAGATTATTCAGAGTTTAGTCCTGTAATCACTGGTTACAAGCAAGTTACATAGAAGAAGATATAACAATTTCAGGTCTCACCACCCAGATCAACTTTACAATAATTTGGACAATATTTATATAATTTTTGTCTGTAAGCTATGATTCAAATATGCTCTTTATTTGATAAAAGAGATTACACTTACAATATCCACATACAGAAAGTTGTAATCATTACACACCATCTGAAGAGCCTGTAATGAAAACGCATTTATGTATTTTGAACTTTGATTATATTCTATGATTAAATATTCGCTGTGTTTCGGATTGAAGGGAAAGGTAGCCAGTGTAATTACTGGGCATGGACGGCATTTCATCTTAGGCCTCAGGATGACAACGCACCTGCCATATCAAGTGATTTTTCCTTGTTATTGCAGGTGTCTATAGGCGGCGGTAATCGCTTACCATCAGATGGGCCGTCAGCTTGTTGGTCATCTAGTTGTATACAAAAAACAAATATTGAAATAAAATTTTGAATTTTAATTGCAAAAGGTTTTGTCAACCAAATTATCAGAAAGCAGTGTTGATCACTACTTCGACTTACGGCTTATTAGGACCTTTGGGTATAAAAAACGGTCCTACAATGAATAATGCTCCGAAGACGCCAGTCAACACGTATATTGGCATGTATGAAGGCGGATTTTTGCCACTTCTTGTTGCTGTAGATGTTAAAATTTTGAATGTTTCTAATGAAGAATTCATGTCCAAAATGAAAATTATAATAATTTTAAGCACTTAAAAATATCTTAGATAAACAATTAATAACAATAAAATCACAAATCATAAATGATAAGAAAAACCATGCAACAAACAGGAATGACAATCTAAGAATGACTTTTTCATTATATTCCTCTATGCTTTTTCAACATCAACATTGCCAGTGATACCTTTAGTTGAAAAAGTTACTATTGTGAAATAGAAGATGCAAAGCTTTATGTAAAGGAAATTGGAAAGTTCATGAAAACCCCTTGTTGTCTTTGTTTTGGATGTTCAACTAAGAAACAAGGTACATTTTTTTTGTGTGTGATGTTGACAGTGAATTAATAATAACATTATTCATACACTCACACCTATTATCTAGCCCAAAGTAAGCATCATTAAGAGCTTGTGTTATGGATACCTAATAGAGAACTGAGAAATATTGATAAAAATATGTATACAGGGTGGTATCGACAATACGACAATAAATTAAAACATGGGCTATATTAATTCATTCATTCATTTCATAGAACTGTTATGAAATTATTAAATGGATAAGATGTGTTTTGTAGATGTGTTTATGTTTATAAAATGTTTTGTAGCTTTCAAGATGGAAAACATTTCTTTGAACTGATATAGCCCAAGTTTTAATTTAATATCTTATTGTCGTCACCATCCTGTATAAATATTAGAAATATACTAAATAAACATACATACATCTATGTCTCGTGAGCAAATACTCGTACTCATCATACAAACATCTGTCCCTACCGGGATTCGAACCCGGGACCCCTGACCAAGTAACCTGTATATTAAGGGATATGAACCACTCGGCCAGCCGGACGTCGAATTGATGGAATAAAGCCCAAAAGTTCCACAGAGCATTACCCATGGTAAGTAACGCAATGTCTCAACGTACAAGCGAAGTAGGTAAGAAATTGTTTATTTACTTACAGAATTTTTCCCTTTCGTTACTTTGTCTATTGCCAGGTGACGATAAAATCCGTGTGTCTGATTTTTTATTAAATTAAATTTTGTTGGGAAGCTAGACTACATAAAATAATTGGAACTAGTGTGTCTTACGCTATGACTATACAATTTGCCCGGCCTTTTCAATACAGTAGATACTTAACTAAATACTATATTGTCGTTTAAAATTAAAGCCTAATTAGGTATAAATTAGAGTGTACTCAAGGACTTGAATTATTAGAATTCCACGCTGAGTTCTCATAGCGAGTGTCTGTCCGTACCCGAGGCTCGATGGCTGGATCACTATCTCGATCTTCGATAGTGAGAGAGTTGCGCGCGCGCGTGTAATGACTCAATTATCCGCTTAGAGGGGGCGTGGTCCTGAACAGTATGTCTTCATTACAAGAACTGGCTAGATTAGTATTGAGATGGAGTTCGGATGTAATTTACTTTTTGTTGGAACAATAGGTATTTGGTCAAAGTTAAACCTTCTTACTCTGTTGTACTCATATTCATGAGCATTGATTTGACTTTAACACTTCTTGATCTGTCTTGTTTTGTTATCAAAATTGCCAAGAAAAGTTAAGTAGCGAGTATAATAATATAATTCTGGCCTAGCTTCATAGCTACTCATTTCAATTAATATTTTGATATTTTTAAATATAATGCTCACACAACCAAGAAACACAAGAATGTTTACACAACATGAATTATATTGAATGTATTACAATTATTTGTTATTCTAACCAGTGTACGTTTTGGTTTAGTGCTGTAAGTCCACTGTTGTAATTAAATAAATAAATAAATAAATAAATAAATAACTTATTTCCAAATATTAAGTTTTCAAAGATACATAATTAATGTTTAAAGTTATTGTTTAACGTAGACTAAAAAGTATTGTATTGTATATAGTTCGTGGTCAGGAGAAAATACCCCGCAATAAGTCACTTGGTATCGCAGATGCGTTGTCATCCTGAGGCCTATGATGAAATGCCTTCTATGCCCAGTAATTTCAATAACCTTTCCCTTCGATCCGAAACACACACAGCGAACTGTTTCACGGCTGACATAAGAAAAGGGTGGTACCTATCCAGACGATCCTAGAATAATCTGTGACCCTACAAACGGGCCTACCACCAAGTCATTTTTATATACTGAAATTGTGACTCGATGAAGTATCCAATGAAATATATTAATGGTCTATTACAAAACCCGCCTCCATACAAGCCTACCTCTAGGAACCAACATCATAGGATGTTATCTATTGGTACTGGGAAATATAGCAAAGAATTTATTGGTAATATCGATGGCCAGTTTGATGGGTACTTACAGCCATTTCCAGCATCAGGCCAGCGCACTTAGCCTTATCTGATCTCCAGCGTTTGACCTCGGGGGTCATGAATTGATTCTTGATTTTCTATTTTAGGTATCTCATACATGCGGGTACTGTTTTGTTACCGTGACGCCTTGAGGGTACTCTAGTTGAAATTGGATCATTTGGTGAATATAAGTATTGAGTTTTTATTCATCCATAACTAAGATGCAATGGAATAAAGCTTGGGAAAATAAGCACTATGTTATCTTTTCATAAATGGAATTATTATTATAATGAATAAAAAAATAAAAATTACAAGTACAAAGACTTAATTAAACGTCAATAATAAGCCATCCATTCGTACATCTACCAGGAGTCTAATCTTCTACTGAGAAAAACGTTCAAGAAACTTCTCCCTTCATTGCACGTCAATAGTGGATATTAAATCCGAAAAGTCAGTAAAAAAACCATTAGTAAAAAAACAGATTTTAAAAATATCTAGTGTTTACATCTAAATACACATTTCCCAGTTAGTTTACTTTTATTCCTAGTGTACAAGTTTGGGTCAAAGTCCAAAAATTCCGAAACTGATTTTTTTCCAGCACACGTGTTTCCTCCTTCCTATAACATGGGTTCCTTCAATAGAGTCGTGAAAAGGCACCGGCAAGGTGGAGGCAGCCACAGAATGTCAAGTTGCAATAACTGTCTTCGCATATGGACTCTCTTACCGCTTCACATCAGGCGGTGTTGAGACATTTGCCGTCCTTTTTACGTATAAAAAAATATGTAGTTATTAATATTTATGTTTTTTTAAGGATTTTTATTCATACTTTGTGACGTGTGATTTCGGTGGAAAATCTTACCAATTAGCTGTCAATTATTGCTTACAAAAATTTTAGATGATTATTATTGGAACAAGAAAAGTAGTTATTATACATTTACATCTCTATGTTTAAAGGTACCGATGACACTTGCCCTGGAAGTGACAGCTGGGTTTTGACAGCTATCAGCGTGACAAGACGGGTCAAGCGGGCCGGGCTTCAATTTCCGGGGCGCAGGGCTTTGACACGATTTGAATTTTGATTCGGGCGGAACCCTTAGTATCAATCATTCGTTTTTCATAGAATGAAAATATTATATTTTAGTAAGTATGTTTTGTAAATGATTTTGTGAAAAATCACTAAAAGCATTAATTTTGTTTGTCTTTAAAAATTATTTCTGCATTTGGTTAAAATTGTCGGTGTGAAAGCTCAAAGAAATTTAAGTATGCAACTTTATCAAAACAACAAATAATCATATCAACTACAAAATAAAGTAATATTCAAAAGCATTATTTTATTTCATTGGGTATGTACCTACTTAAGCAACCTGTCAACTAACTACATAACTCTTTCACACCAAAAAATGCCCTCAATTGTATTTTCAAAAATGAGTGACATAAACTTAATCACCATATGGATAAAATAAAAACGATTGTCTCTGTTAGGTCGCGATGCTCACTAAAAAAGCTGAATTTCTTTGTAAGCAAATTGTATAGTAAATAAAATGAAGACGAAATAATGTTTTAAAATAAGACAAAACGCATTCGATTTGACCTACATCTGCACAGGTGTCGATACTCAATTCTGAATCTTCGCTATATATATCCAAAGTATATATTGGTAAAGCAATAACAAGACAATGTATTTCCTCGAATGCAAAATAACTATTCGTGCATGCAACGCGTCATACGTATGCTCTGCAGTGGCGCAGTCTTTGGAATAAATCACACATTTGATTTATTTTTATTCGACTCGTAACACAGTAGTGGTAAGAGTCGCAGATATTGTAGACGTAGAACGCGAAATAATGAAAGTAATAAATTACTTTCATTCCTAACAGACTCCTAATAATAACCCTATTAACACTGACTGTTCTTAAGCGGAGTTTTATTTTCAAAACCGAAAACGTTGCTTCAAAATATTTTTGAAAGTATTTAATGTAATAATATATATTTTAGGTAGAGTCAAGTAGAGTCATGTAGAATGGCAGAAATATAATAAGTTATGCTTTTATTTTACTTTAGAGTAGCAATGTTCGCGGCTTTTAGATTAGCTGTAGCGTTAACTAGTGTAGTTTAAATCAGTAAGTATCTACGTAATATTATTCACTATGAAATGTGCCTTCGACGATTGTATTATTTTAGTAATGTTAAATATTATTCAGATGAAATACATTCTAACATTTTTAACAATCTTTACTACTCGGTCTAATAAAAAACTGAAAAGGATAAAATAATTAAATTTAAGTAGGTATTCATCCGCTAGAAACATATTTTGGAGTTAGTGCTAAGTGCTTCACTTTCTATTGTTTTTGGAAACCACTTAGCACCAACTCCAAAAATATGTTTCTAGGGGATGAATACCTACTTAAATTTAATTATTTTATCCTTTTCAGTTTTTTGAAGTCGGTTTTAATTTTTGTTTAAAATTTTTTTTTCACAATTTTTATTGGTAACTTTCTACGGTCGAAGCTAGATGGGTGATCGTAAACTTATATTGTTTCCTACTATCGTATCGTTTCACTAAAAAGTAATTTGAAAAGCAAAACTTCGCAATTTCGCATATGTAGACGACTTCATAATTTAAGTTTTTTTAAATTTAAAACCAAAGTACCCAACTGTTTTTGAAAAAATTTTTATGGGACCAAATGGCAGCTATTCCGCATCGAACAAAAAAAGAATCACGTAAATGGGATCAGTAATCTCGGCGTAATCGGTGTACATACATAGAAAAAAAAAAAAAAAAAAAAAAAAACATACCGGCCGAATTGAGAACCTCCTCGTTTTTGAAGTCGGTTAAAAACTGCTAAACATAGGCATATGAACGCAACTTGGCTCGATCCAGGGCTAGCTTCATCTAGTTGCTGCCAGCCACTCTGCGGAGATCGTCACTCCACCGAGATAGAGGGCGGACCTGAGCCGGGTATGGATTATAACGGCTGGGAGCTTCTTCCATATAGGTAGCTAACGTACACGTAACGTTCAGTAGGTACACGAGGTTAGGTACGAGAACAGTTTAGTGAACGCCACTTCAAAAACTGACTTGAAATGTATACATCCTGAAAAATAAACAGATAAAAAATTGATACTTTAGAAGATAAAATATAAATAAACAGAGGAAAATAACGAAGTACGGTTAAAATCATGTTAACAAAATGCGTCTGTCTCCTATCTGCTGAACTTATGATGCGTAGGTACGTCAATAAATATCTTTTTTTTTCTACAACTAAATGACAAACAAGCTGACGGCCCACCTGGTGGTAAGCGGTTACCGCCGCCTATAGACATCTGCAATAACAAGGAAAAGCACTTGATATTGCAGGTGCGTTGTCATCCTGAGGCCTAAGATGAAATGCCGTCCATGCCCAGTAATTACACTGGCTACCTTTCCCTTCAATCCGAAACACAACATCTATACTAATTTTAATGATTGTTCTTCTCTCATAAAAGTAACATGTAATTTTTTTGTAACAAAAATGGCTTTTTGTCTGTATGTTACGCTTTGATCGCAGATAATCTTCATTACCGCTGCATAATAACAGAAATACCTAACTTCCACGTTAAGTACAATATTAAGATTTTGATGTCCTATGTTAGCTTTAAATCATAACTGAAGTGTTTCTCACGACGACAAAGGTCTATAAACAAATCGACACGTACTATTTGTGTACATATTAACACCATGATGTTGGTAGCACAAAGCCTCGTAACACAATGGAGAATAACAAAGATCACAAATCATAGCAACACTCGTATGAGCGGGCGTACCAACTGACTAACTAAAGCAATCAATACCGAACTTTATTCTTTGAGACGTCAAGTTCAAAGTCAGTTGTCGTTAAAATAGATTGGATAATATAACGCGCATTCTGTGGCAGAGGTGTCAAACTCTTTTTGTTTTAGCGAAATGAGAAAAATGTTCCTTTCGCATTTATTTCAAAAATAGGCTCTAAGAAATCTGAAATACTAAAGGTAAAGTGGCACTTTACAGAGGAGTTTCTTAATTCTGTGCTTTCAAACAATGAAAAATTTTGAATAAAAAGTTAGTGTTTTAGCAAGACAGGTTGCAAGAAATAACTGAAATATTCTAAGGAATTCACTCCAGCCATTTAATTTTATTATAGTAAAATGGAATTCTTAAACTCCCTCAAAAAGGTATCTTAATTTACTTTGTAGCAATTTGCTACAAAGTAAATTAATTGAAAAAAGACCATAAATGTTCGCCACCTCTGCTGCAAGGTGTTAGGAGATGTCTTATTTAGAATTTCACGGCTCGTAGCAATGTTGTAGATCAAGGAAGTAGTTACGACAAGAGATAGCTGTAAGTAGGTGTTATATTACCTCAGCCAGGCTGTTTAGTTAGGTGGGGTAGGAAACCTTTTGAAAACCGAGAACAAGAATTGAGGAACAAAATGAGGAAGAATAACTATATACTGCTGATTTATTTTAAGTGGTCTTTGTATTGCGGTTGTTAAAGTTACTTACTTGTAGATGAATAGCTTAACTTTTCGTCTCTTACCAGCCCGCCGAGACTCACACACTATAGAATTATATTCTGTCTGATGTTATGATAAGTTCGTATTTTGTAAATCATTTCTCCATTTTCTGAAAAACGAGTCGTGTGTTAATAAATGAAGAAAAATATCTCTGTTGACAAAAGAAATGCTTTGAAATTCGTGGGAACCTTAACTCGTTATAATAAGAGTAATTTTTCAATCGACGTGTTGCGCTTAATGTGCGGCCATCTGTACAGTCAGCAACGAAGCTTACGAAACGCGAGCGATCTAATCTAAGTATGAAATTAAATTCGTGACCATACTAGATTACAAATAAAAATAATCTTAAAATTAGGGAACTATAAATCATCATCAACATCCCCAGGCTATACAGGGTGGCACATTTAGATCGGTCAGTATGGAAAAGTCTGAAACTATACGACATGTGTAAATCTCTTCTTAGGAACCATCTCATCGATTTTAGTAATAAGATAAACTGCATTCATACATTTTAAAAAAAAGGTACTCAGCTCGGGAATCGAATCCGGACGTTTTGAAAAATAAAACTAACACTATTTATATTTAGATATCGATTGTGTAGGTAGGTCTTAAGCAGTAAACGTTACTATGAAATATGATTTCTAAAATAAATAAAATGCATTGTTTTCATATTCTTTAGTGTATTTAAGTAAGTGTTCGAAATTACCACCATTTTTTTCAATACAACATTCAACTCGTTTAGGTGCCTAAAATTGACGTTCCATTTACAAATGAGGTTTATCGTGTCTCTGTTCAAACCAAGACGTTCCATTTTCAAATGAGGTTTATCACGTCTTTGTATCAACATACTTATTCTAAGTGGGCTTTTCAATTGATTAGGTATTGTATATAAGTAGAAGTAAGCAATTACAATCATAGAACGATAATATTATCATCAGACAAAAATATGTAAAGCAATGTACTAACAAGTTGCGACACCAGTAAAGAGCTACAAACAACCATAGAGACAATTTAACTCACCTAAACGAGTTGAATGTTGTGTTGAAAATAATGGTGGTGATTTAGAAAACTTACTATAATAAATTAAAGGATATGAAAACTTTGCATTTCATTCATTATAGACATCACGTTCTGGCCCAATGCGGGTTGGTGGGTTTAAGCGGTTGCAGTAACAACCGGGGCCAACGGCTTAACGTGCCTTCCGAAGCACGGAGGAGCTCACGATGACTAATTTTATTGACCCATCCCGGGATCGACCATGACGAAAAACGCTTTGTTTTCGTCATCGAAACCAGAGTACTTAAACCACTACACCACCGAGCCCCTCGAATTATAAATAGCCGTAAATAATCTCTCTCACAGTTAAATTAATCTGTTTCTGTAAACTGCAACAAAATCTATTTCATGGCAGTCATATTCATATGTTATAATAAGTAATAAAATTTTATAAAAATCAACGCTAAGGTACACAGACATTTGATTACGCTTTCAGACCTATGGTTGTTTACAATTATGTTTATTTAGGTATATGAAGGCTCAAAGTAAAGGCTACGCTCGGGGTTTCTCTGCGTGATCGAATCGGACATGATGAGATCTTCTGGAGAACGAACGTCGCCGATATAGCCCTTACAATTGCGAGTCCCAAGTGGCAGTGGGCAGGCCACATTTTTATATTCTTTTTATTATACAACTACATGACATACAAGCTGACGGCCCACCTGGTGGTTAGTGGTTAACGCCGCCTATAGTCACCTGCAATAACAAGGCATAATCGCTTGATACTGCAGGTGCGTAGATAGTCAAAGATGAAATGCCGTCCATGAACAGTAATTACACTGTCTACCTTTCGCTTCAACCCGAAACACAGCGAACTGCTTCACGGCTGAAATAAGAAAGGTGGTGGCACCTACCCAGACGACTTCACATACGGGCCTACCACCTAGTATTGTATTGCAAAGAGTACTAACGGTCGTTGGAGCGGAAAGGTTGAAAAGGGAAAAGGAAAAGGGCTGGAGTGGCAGCCATGTGCCGGGAGACGTAGCGTTAGCAGCGCCCCCACAAGGTGGCCCATACTTTTATTGCACATGATAAAGTACAGTTTAGCGGACTGAATACCATTAGGCATTCTTTAACAGTCAACCGTAAAGTTGAGTCCAGAAAGATTAAATGGGTAGTGCAAAAATAAATGTTTGAAAACTCCGACTCCAAAAACTAATCAATACAAGTACTACGAATTAAATATTGATGAATAAGGATAGATAAATATATAATTAATAATATTTTATTATACGTAATTATTTATATTACAAAATATGTACCCATCTTTATCTCTTTATTCTTGCACCCATTCTGTTGTCATTTTAGTCTATTCCCTTCACCCAAGGTTGCCTGGAAGAGATTGCTTGTTAGCAATAAGGTCGCGAGGTGGCAGTGGGCAGGTCACATTGCGAGGAGGACTGACGGCCGTTGGGGCGGAAAGGTCCTCGAATGGCGGCCGCGCACCGGGAGACGCAGCGTTGGTAGGCCCCCCACAAGGTGGACCGATGATCTGGTAAGGGTCGCGGGAAGCCGTTGGATGAGGGCAGCGCAGGACCGATCGGTTTGGAGATCCTTGGGGGAGGCCTATGCCCAGCAGTGGGCGTCTCTCGGCTGATATGATGATGATGATGATGAATAAGGTCGCCTTTTGTAGTATATGTTTTCTTTTCTGCTTTTTATGTTTTTCTTTTGTCTTAATGTGCAATAAAGTATATTTGTATTGTATTGTATTGTAATTCATAAATATAAGATATTAGGTAAATTTTCTCAATTTTATAGAAAAAGTTGGCGATAGTAAATACAGACGACATCACGTCAAGTGTAACAGCTGCACTGCGAAAGCCGCCTGTATTACGAACGTAGTAAGGGTGGTCTTAAGGTCAAAATGTTGCGCTTGATGTGCTGTCGACTGTACTAGTTCGCCGGGCGCTCTAAGTCCGGCTGGAAACCTTTTGTTTTGTAAAAACAAAAGATCGCATCGCAAATCGCTACCTAAATAACAAATATTTCTAATAAGTGGATGTCTTAGTCCTTTTTTTTATTATCTAAATTTTATTAAGGGTCTTTTATCCAGTATAAGGCATGTCAGCCCCATCGTAACCTATGACCTATGGTAGCATATTTCCGCACAGCGGGAACGGGAAGAGTCAAAAATGGTGCAAAAATATATCAATTAAATTTTTTGCAGCTTCAGAAGATGGTTCTGACAATATACCTATAAAGGCAACATTGATTAATGTTATATCTGTGCACCATCGCGTCCCTCCCACTCTTATATTTTACATACTCTCTCAGCATGTGTTGGACATCATCTATGGTGTCACCAATATCGCAGTTAGAACTATTGACTCGTCTCATTAAAAATGCAAATTTATGAAATTTATTTGACGGATAATGTCCAGACCGCAATCTGTGTAACATTACAATATGTCCTTAGTCCTATATGTATTATATACATATTTAGCTCCATGCGGGCAAAACTAACAGCTATACAATATTTTGTAATAGTTTATCAATGCCGGCTAAAATAGAATTAAAAAGGTGACCTCAACGCTCCAGAAAAACCGCTCAACCTCAATATTTTAATTGCGTCGAAAGCGATATTAAAATTCAATAAGAACAATCTCGCGGTCACATCAAAAAAAGATTTACTTCAAATTTATTATGTCCTTGATAACCTCTGTATCTGAGACTGTATCACTTCACTCACTAGTTGCGCCACTCGTCTGTACAAACATCTTCTTTGATGAATTGTAAAATTATGACAAACATACAAAAAATATTTTTTTGCATGGATTAGATGACTTACTGATCTATCGTTATAAGTTTATTACGACAACTCTTATATTATTACTTATTATCTTATATTATTACATATTTGAGATAATAAGTCACTAACTTTACATCGATTTAGTTTAAGAAATGTGAATAATAAATTATTTACAAGATGAAAATAAAGTGAAAGATCTTCCTTTCTTTCCCCAACAGTAAGTTACAATAAGTATGAGAGGAAAAATATAGAGAACTAGTATGAAAGTGTTCCACTAGTAAGCAGCAGCTTTATAATTATGTTGGAGATATAGGTATAAAATAAAACTGTTTATTTATTCATTTTCGGGTAGGTATAATAAGACACACTCACACAATATGTATTTATGCTTTATATATTAATATTAGAAATATAATATACTTCCATGAATCGTGAAAAAATGCTCGTAGTCATCATACTAAGCTCTGCTCCTACCGGGATTCGAACCCGGGACCCTTGACCGAATAGCTACTGTATAGCAAGGGGTACAGACCACTCAGCCAGCAGGTATTCCGAATATTATTTAGATATTTAAATGATTTAAAAACACCATGCATTATTAAATGTAGAGTAGGTAATGCAGCAACAAAATCATTGAAACACAAATTATTACGTCGCAGAGGATGAAAGATACCAGGGATATGGTAAATCACAGAAGATAATGTTTTTTTAAAGGTTTTTGATCATAGGAGTCATAAAAAATATTCTTGCACTTACCGGTTATTGAGGTAAGTATAAAGTAGTAGTTTGTAGTAATTATTACGAGCGTTTAGAAGCTAGTTTTCGTCGTTTTAGAGGCTTTTATAAGCTCAAAGATGATAAAATGTATTTTTATTGAAAATATCAATTGTCATTTTGTCACCTTTCTTTCGACAGTAAATAATTTATGTTTCAATGACTATTGCTATATTATCTACTCTACATTGAATAATGAATGGTTAACAATATGAAAACTTTTAATATCTAAGCAAAACTTATTTCATCTTTTTACTAAAACAGTTAATAATACAAATATATCAATAATACAATCTTTCTTTTTTTAGGGAAATACCCCACACAGAGTCGTAATTTTAACATCTTCCATGAATTGATTATCTACCCTAAAGATTAGATCAAATCTCCTTTTTTATGTAGCAAACAAGCAGACAGACATCTAGGCCCCCACAATAAATTAATATAATATTTTTATCTGACCACCTCTGACCCGCTCTTGTTTTGATGGAAACATAATGAAACATGTTTTTACTTTATCTCTTGTTTTTCATAGCTTGTCGTTGTGCCTAATTATTATATTAAATTCTGATTTTACATGTTATTGATTTATAAATATATTGTCATAATGCGATTTGACATTGTTCAAGAATAATATTTATCTTCGTTTTATTTTTCATTTTTACTAACTCTCGCTGTTTGAGAATAACGTCACAAATAGTAATCCCTGTCCTCTCGCCTGTTATTATCTGCTGTGAGCATACTCGGAGCCGACAGTAAAAAGAGAGAGGACTTAAAAAACCTTTAGGTCTATTGCTGCAATTCTAATGATTTGTAGCGAGCACACCATCTGAATATATCACAGTCTTTCAAAAGAGGAAATTTTGTTTCCAGTTACTATTCTATTTACAATAAGAGTAACGAACTGCGAGAACATCGGCTCCTTACGACTTAAAAAGGGACGTCAGTTTATTAAACAAATTAAGGCCTAGGTTTTGTAGCTACTTAAATTTCTGCTTTTTTCTCCCTTGCTAAAATACTTGCTTACTACAATCGTTAGTTACTATTCTATGAGCTCGTTAATTTTAAAACCTACAAGGTATGTCAGCAAGTCATAAATCACTAGATCGAAATAGGCCACATACATACCTACTGGTGCGATAATTCAACAAATTGTCGAATGCACAGCCAGAATGGGCTATAAAGATGATTCACGGGCTACGTCGATATAGACCAATAGTTAAGTAATGCTGTAACCTCCTCTCGTTCCTTTCAAGAGAAAGAAAATTAGTATTAGGGTATCTTTGAGTATTACAGGTAAAAGAGATGCTCCAAAAATGTATGGAGCCCCGCCAGGTCTACGTACGGTATTATACTCCATTTGCTTTTTTTTGCTTTGTTTCGTAGTGGAAATCAAGAGTTTTCAAAGAAAAAACTGTAACACAGCCAAATATTTATTTATTTGACTAATATGTTGCGTTTCTGCCATATTTTTTTTATATATACTACTAGATGACAAACAAGCTGACGACCCACCTGATGGTAAGCGGTCACCGCCGCCTATAGACACCTGCAATAACAGGGAAAAATCACTTGATATTGCAGGTGCATTGTCATCCTGAGGCCTGAGATGAAATGCCATCTATGCCCAGTAATAACACTGGCTACCTTTCCCTTCAATCCGAAACACAGTGAACTGTTTCACGGCTGAAATAAGAAAGGCGGTGGTACCTACCCAGATGACCCTACATACGGGCCTACCACCTAGTATAGGCTAGGCCTACCATATTGAATAAAGATTGACTGGTAGTGAAATGGACGCATAATTTTGAACTTTGTATCAGTGGACAATACATGAAAACGAATTATTAGTATTTTTTTCCGGATTCAGCTGTAAGGTAAGGTGAAAAAAATTCAATAACTAACGTAAATAACTAACGTGTGTGCGCGCTCAGGTTTCGCTTTTCAAAATTCTGAACGTCTCCAACTACATAGAATGTCTTATACCAAAGTCTTGTCACAACCTCACAACTGACATGATAGTATGAGTGAATTAAATAAATAGTTTTTTCACTAATTTCGATATTTAGTGATTAAATATAGGTTTCGAAATAATGAAAAATCTTTTTTTTTATGAAGGAGATTGTCAAATAATCCTACGGACCACCTGATAGTATGCGATTACCGTAGCACCCTGGGCAATATGCGTTGCCTACCCTGTAAAAGTCCAAGCTAACAACATAACTGGGCATGGACGACATTTCATCTCAGGCCCCAGGATGACAACGCACTTGCAATATCAAGTGATTTTTGCTTGTTATTGCAGATGTCTGTAGGCGGCGGTTACCGCTTTCTATCAGGTGGGCCGTCAGCTTGTTTGTCATCCAGTTGTATAAAAAAAATATAAAAAAAATAAGCTTTCTCAATGAGCTCTGGTAACCTCTCTCATGCAGGAACACAACACTATAGAGCATTTAGCTGCGATCTTCTGTAAGATGCAGATGCTATTTAAATCGAGTGGAAATGCTGTCGGTTTATAAATGTTGTAATTTACCACTAGCTGACCCGACAGACGTTGTCCTGATAATAGTGATTTGTGGTCCTGTATTAGCTATGAACATTTAATGGTTAAATTTTTTAAAGACAATTCTTTTGCTAGAAAAAAAAACAGCTATCTGCTAAATTCACATTCAACACGTCAAACTTATAAACGTTAAACGCGCAACGTTAAAAAAGTCGTCAAGTTTTCTGAAAAAATCCAAATTTCCTGATTTTTCCGTAAGAACCTTCTACAAAGTGTTAGAAAACTTTAAAAAAATGAATCAAATCGGTAAAGTGGCTATCAAGTTATGGCGTGAAGGGAGATAGGGATTTATTTCTATGTATGTATATAGATTAGTGAACCATACATTTATTGCTTTTTAAATTGTAATAAAAACAAACAGCTGGATTTTCTGCGACACATGTCTGGCTTCGTATTATCCACTTATAGTAGCGTACTTTGTCACCGTCATTCATCGTGTTCGTACAAATTGACAAGAGCTTGCCAATCTGTTATAAATGAAAATGGAGTAAAGTCTCACCCGAATTATGTTGCTGACTGTAACAGTTACTTTGATTATATCGTAGATATGTAGGATGTAGCCAATTAGTCCACGCGTCTATCTTAATTGTCAGTACAAGCACATTTTATCTGTTTGCTGTATTTGGTTTATGGACACATGCAAACAAACCATGTATCAGTACTGGCAGTCACCAGGGGCCCATAACTTAAGCGGGCGCGCCAGATCAAAAAGAGCCCCGGGCTGCAATGGACATCCCGATTTATATAGGTGCGACCAGGCACGATAGTGCGCGGCACAGGGTCGCACTAGGAAATATGGCTCATTTGAACTGGAATATTAGAAAAAAGAGGTTTGATTTCCTATTAAAGTCTTGACTACTGGCTAGTGGGGTGCGTAGAGATTTACTGCATTAGTAGGTACAGAGGTCCATAAGACCAATCAACCCTATTAATCAATTGCTCAAATATTGGTCATCATGTTGAACAGTTCATTAATTATGGTTTAATTGAATTAAAATTGCTTGCCGTAACAGAATTGGATCCTAAAAATTGACGACAATATTAGTTGATGAGTTTATTTTTCTCTTCAAAATCAACGTGTAAGAAAATATTTAATGTGTGTGTATTTATTTATTTATTTATTAAACAATGTTTCAACAGCATTTTTATAAACACAATACAGAGTAGCATTACCTAGACATGAGCCAATTAAAGAAACACATTACGCAATGTAATAAATATTAGTAGTTATGAAAATCACAACTAATACAACAATAAAAAATACAGTAAGCTAAATATGCAAAGGAGTTAAAGGGCTTACCCCAAGACTCCGTTGAATATTTTTCACAATTTCTTCAGGTCAGAGTCGTATGCTATACTTATACTCGTTTAAGAAAAGCTTCCGCAGGAGCTCATTCTAAAACCTAAGCATATACGCGGGAGAAAATTATTTATCATCCGTTTATTTCATATGAACAGAGCTGTGTGTCATTTTACAAGTTTTAATTAACTTGTTATCTTTTGACTTCCAATACTTTTCTCGAATTGTATTTTTCAACACTATCATGATGGATTTTTTTGATGTTATTTTGCGATTTATATTAAATCGCCAAAGTGCTAAAGCTTTTAGTTCCAAGAACTATCACAAGAAGTAAGTAGAAGTGCTACGTTAGCTGCAAATAAGTACACATGCCGCATGATAATGTCTGCGCAAAATATCTGTTTGCCTAGAGTTGACATTGAGCATGTATATCATATTTATCGGCTTTCAAGCTTAGAAATATCCGTGAATTTCACTTTTGAGTGGTGTCGCGAACGCGATTTGGAACGACTTGAAATGACGTGTAGTCAGTGCCATTGCGTGGGCAGTATGTGAAAAAAAAAGACGAGATTGGTACTATCTGTGGATGTCATTGGGGAGGTAATGACCGCCAAAATGTGAGTTAATAAAATATTCTTGATAACATGAAGGCTAGCATCAAAGATTTGGTGAGTCCTTATAAGATTTTGTCAAGAGATAATGATTGTTGACTGTAACCGGTGGATAGGGAATGGCTGTAGGGGTGGTATGGACGCCATTTAGGAGCCGTATGGTCCCGCCATAATTATCATCGCTTAGAGAGATGGTAATATAACAAAAGAGTAAAATGTATGGTGAATTGGGTAGTACGAAAGTAAATTGTCGTACCTACTCAGATTCAATAGCAACATAATGGTAATATGAACAAAAGAGTGCAATGTATGGTGAATTGGGTAATACGAAAGTAAATTGTCGTAAGCTACTCAGATTCATTAGCAAGGCTATTTTCAACTAGGTAAGTGTTTGCACAGATTAATGATATATGTATCTACGATAGTGTTTGATTCAAAAAATTTATAAAGGCGAAACAGATTAAGTTCCCGGCAATTCTTAATTCGCAAAGTCTAGATACCCCATTTGCGACAAGTGGTAAACAAATCACAGCCCGCCTGATGGGAAGCGGTGGCAAATATATGAAATTAAAAATCGCTACGGTTTTTTCAAAAGTATTTATCAAAAATAATAAACGCATTAATTTACATATATGTACTTATATTTTCATGTAATTTATGTCATAATGCAATATACTTTTGAAATGCGGCCCTAAATAACTCCCTGGTAACACTCCAAAACGTAGTGAAAAATAATGACGGATAAACGCACTTTATTGGGGTTATTGTGTTTTAGTTTATAAGCATTGACGCCGATATGTCTGTAAAGTGCACTGGACATTTTGAATAAAGTCTTTTACAGTTTTATTTTATGACTGTAGGGTCAGCAAGGAAAGTATTTTTTTTACCACTACGGTGGCAAACAAGCATACGGCCCACCTGGTGGTAAGCGGTTATTACTGCAGCTTAGGGACGCTTGCAACACCAGGGGTATTATATCAAATCCAAGTTTGGGAAACATCAGGATCTATAAAATAACGTAAGTGTAAATAAAAAGATACTTGACATCAGAGAATTACAAAATTAAATTGATCCATTTGTTTCTGTTGCTGACTGTCCGACGATATTTTGATGTTAATAATAATTTATCTATTGGACTAACTGGAACAGTAGGTTTTTTTTTAATTTTATGCTCGTGTCTGCCCATAAGCACAAAATTTTAAAAAATACTCTTATTATATCGGATTAAGGTTGATTTTGATTTTTGGTTGGATCAGCAAGCGTCTCTTCATCGTCTTTAAATCTATATTCATCTAATACAATGAAACAGCAATTATAAAAAGAAAACAAACATCGCTTAGGCTTAAATCATGCTGCAATGGCTTACGTACCCAAATTCAAATTCTTAAGCCAATTATGTCTCTATTCTGAGGACTCCAGGTCACCTTAATGGATTGGCTGCCATTTTACGCAGCCACTTCCCAGATACTAAGAGCACTGTCTATATAATTCTTTATTACACTGTGCTGATGTGTATACTATGCATTGCCCTTTCGTCACAATATTTATACAATATTGTGTCTGTTATCAGCTTAGTCATTTTTAACCGACTTCGAAAAAGGAGGAGGTTATCAATTCAACTGTATGTTTTTTTATGTTTGTTTCCTTAGAACTTTTGACTGTGTGAACCGATATTTATGATTCTTTTGTTGTTCGATGCGGAAAGTTCCCATTTGATCCCAAATTTTTTTTTTTAAATCGTTTGGGTAGTTTGGTTTTTAAATCAAAATAAATGGAATATGTAAGTCATCTACGTAAGCGAAATTGCCGATTTTTGCTTTCCTATGAATTTTTAGTGAAATGATACGATAGTAGAAAACAATATAAGCTCACGGTCACCCTCACGGGTCACGGTCATATCTAGCTTTGACCTTAAAAAGTTATCACTAAAAATTGTAAAAAAATAAATAATAAAAATTAAAACCGACTCCAAAAAACTGAAAGGATAAAATAATTAAATTTTATTAGGTACTCATGCTCTACAAACATATTTTTCTAGTTGGTGCTAAGTTGTTTCCAGAAACAATAGACAGTGAAGCACCGGCTACAAAAATATGTTTGTAGGGGATGAGTTTTTAATTATTTTATCCTAATTTAAGTTAAGAATATTTTAGTTCTTTTGGAGTCGGTTTTAATTTTTGTTTAATTTTTTTTTATTACAAACTAGCTGTGCGATACAGGAATCCTTCTCGGGCGTCCCTAGAACACCCTACCAAAGTTTCATCACAATCTGATCTAAGGTTTTGTTTGTTATATTTGGTTATGTTAATTTTTAGTTATATGTACAGATTAAGCCATTCCATATAATTCCATATATTTATTAAACAGTTCACTGTGTTTCGAATTAAAGAGAATGGTAGCCAGTGTAATTAAAGGGCATGGACGGTATTTCATCTTAGCCCTCAGGATGATAACGCACCTGCAATGTCAAGTGATTTTGCCTTGTTATTACAGGTGTCTATAGGCGGCGGTAACCGCTTACCACCATGGTGGCCCGTCTGCTTGTTTGTCATCTAGTTGTATAAAAAACACTATCGATTTTGAATTAAACATTTTTTTAAATCAAACTCTATTAAAGATCTACTTTAATGATTTAAAGTTCTACTCTAAATCAATTATGTCCCATGTACTACTTTATAACTGTACAGTCGACCACAGAAGTAGCTGAACACTTTAGTACCATGCCACACCGATCTTGTGCACGTACTTTATAGTTGCTACCTTACTATATTGACGCTAGAGTCGTTGTGACATGGTACTAAAGTGTTCAGCTACTTCTGTGGTCGATCGTACCATGATGTTCTGACAATGCACAGAACTTCACTGAAGTATTCATCAGTGGTAGGTAGGTATGTACATCCGCTAGTAAGCAGCGCATATAAAGTTTATCAAGACAAACGGATGCAACTTGTAGAATGGATCTGTGTACATGATAACCTATTGCCAATACGAAATTGAGATATCAGCTGTAGCCAACAGCTCCTTTGACACGATGCGCCCGCACATGGACCGCTTTATGCAATCTCTTGAATATGCTACATCATTATTTCTCTATATTCTTCATTTTCTCAAAATGAATATCATAATACCTACACAGGGCAAAAAATATTCAATGTAATAAAGTAAAGACTTATCCTAAATCAATTAAATTTAAAATATCATCCATATCACGCTCTTAAAAATTTCTCATTTAAGATCTGTATACTCGTACAAAACACGCAGAATAAGTATTGTGTTTCGCTGCTGTACACACATACATTCAATGGCAGTAGTTCAGTTCAGGCTATAAAACCACCGCGTTGCTGGACCATAACTATATTTTCAAACTCTAAACTGCATTCCATATACCATCTGTGCCGCCATTCGTAATTTCCTTTTTCCTTCTTTCTTATTGCACAATACCATCCTAACAAATTTAATTGGACAATAAAACATAAGACGGCTATAATGATTTGTGCAGTGCAGATAGCGATGTTAATTATTAATATTATTATTCATGCTCATTGAATAACAGATAGTGTCCATTGATATAGTTGGCCATTGAGGCCGGCCTAGATATTCGACAAACAATGAGTCTAGACTGGGTGGTGATATGATTTCTCAGAAATTGTAAATAGTGAAGCGTGGTCTCAGTGTGAACACACACAGGGTCTGCGCCATGCATGTCTGTTGGCAATGACGAGATATCTGTCAGGGGTCAAGATTACAATAATTTACCTACTTTACATTGTCATTTTCATTTATTGTCCGTTCGGACACCACCATTATCAATTTTAGTAGAAATAAATTTCTGTAAAAGTAAACTTCTCCCTCTAGAAAGGACCCTAGGTATTATAAACCTTTTAAGTAAACAAGAATTCCTTGCAAGAACCAGTTTCCTCGTCGATAAAACTAAAAAAACCTCAAAACATTTCCATTAACATTCATCTAAAGTGTTAAATAATGAAATAATTACATTCCGCCGGCCTCTGTAACGAGTGCCCTTTAAATCCAACAAAGAAAAAGTAATCAATTCGATTAATTCTCACCGAAAAATAACGACTTCATTGGGCCCCGAACGTATAAATATTAAAAGAGATCCACAGTTTATTTATTTCTGAACGTTTATTATTGAAAAAAAGAGAAAAGAATTCAAAATTACGTAGGTGTGAAAGAGATATCCGGAGGCGTCAAAAATTATCTGGAGAAGCTAAGGGGCGCTGTCAAACATACCTGTGATTGAGAGGGATGAGCATATATGTTTGAGAATGCAATAGTAAGAGACGGTAAATACAAAAGATGGCCGTGGACGTGAAAATTTGCATTTTATCTTTGGAGATCTTCACTTTAATTGAGAGTGCGAATGTGTTTGCGCACACGCGTTAATTAAGGATTGATTAATGATTACTCGCTACTGTCCATTAATTTTGTGATAAAAATCGTTACAAAATATTCATCATCTCGGATGAACGAGGAGAGGTTGTAGTTGGAAACGTAATTTGTAAGCCGTTTCAACAATCGTACTGAAATTAATATCTACATCGCAATTCACTAAAAACCTCATCGTAAATATACATTTCTGTAATATTGACAATGTAGTGAAATAATCACACTAAAAGGTGAGAGCTACTAAATAAATAGTGCTGTTCAATATGCGTTGGTGAGTGAAATATAAATTCAATTAAGTCTTCTCAACCCTTAAAAAAAACATGTAGGCAGGTACCAGCATGTTTAGGTAAGTAATAAGGAAGTATTTAAAAACACATATTTTCATCAAGATTCAAATATAGAAAAGATAGCGTACGCCTATAAACATTGAGTTATGTATTTGTACCTAAGTCAATTAACACAACGCTTTCCTAATAAGCTTAGGATAAGGACATCTTACTCGTGTTATAAACTCAAACCCAACAAATTAGTGTTGCTCCCGCGGACGAGCGGTCTTGGGAAAAGAATACCATCATGCTCTACATTTTTAAAAAGTAATTCAGGTTGGTAATTTTGATAACATTATGCTTATTTTTAATTTGTAAAATTAAATAAATCCAAAAAAAAATACATTTAAAACTATGTAATTTAAAACTGCAATAAATAAGTACTTTCTCTATTAGGTAAATGTAAGTATTGATAGTTGCCGCTTATGAATGAAATAAGATTCCAATTATAGCATCGGCGAATACAAAACATTCCTTTACAGGCATAAGATAGACTCCAGCTGGTGGACTTTGTGTTTTACGCCTTCGTAATAAAGGCCAGTTGTAGCGTAGCTGGATTGTTTTTCTCCCTAAATAGAGTTGCGCCCTATGACACAAATGATTTGTATTGCACATACTTCCGTTCTATTGACCCGAGGTGATTCGGTGCTCTTTGTGTTTTGATTCATTTAGTACGTTTAATGATAAGTTCGATTGAAGATCAAAATATTAGTTTAGATATGTTTACTTTGTATCTTAACAATATTCCTATGTGTCTTACTTATCTTATATCCGTTGCTTTAGTCCTAGTTTACGTTCAGGGTCTGTTATGTGTTTTCTCTCATTTACTATGTCATGATCACTATCCATAGATTGGATGATGTCTCGCATATCTCTCAAAGTAGATATAATAATGTAATTAGTTGGCTAATGATCATCCACATAATTTTATGGAACCTGTATAGGCCAGTCCTGACATATTAAAGAGGAAGAATTTTTTTTTTTTATATAAATTGCCAGGACGCAGGCTGCCTATAAATGCAGTATTTCAGTTTTATATCAAATTTTCTAATATATTTTAGATGATGTTAAGATTACACAGAAAAACTAAGTAAAATTGTTTTTTGTTTTTGAGTTCTCTCTTGAAATTTTCACTATTTATGTTGGTACGCAGAATACGCAAGCGTACGCGCCGCCAAAAACTCATCAATCATTTCTTGGAACAATACGAAGCATCCGTCGATTACTTCCTTTGGTGCAGAATGAAATACCAGCTATTATTTAGTTATGTTTAATTGCCTTATAATTCATATACAGATGTTCTTTTAATAACTGCATGTAATTACAACCTTACTTATTTGATAAGGTCAACAGTCATTTCTTACCCAATTAGCATTTTGGCGTAAGATTATTTAATGATTCATGTTCTTGCGCCAAGAAGACCGTTGAATAAGTTTAATTTTTATTATTATATAGATCTCGATTAAGATAAACTTGGCATAATACTTTCATATAAAAAAAAGTTCAATCGGAGAATTCTATTTATTGCTGCTTTAAATATGTAAAAGTACACTGTTCTCTAAACTTGTTTATTATAATCTAATAAAATTTTAATATAAAATATTTTATATTCGTTTAAGATCGAATCTAGAGGATGACTTTTGATGGTGATATTAGCGGCGAAACTTACCCATAAGGTAAGGTAAGGGTTCATTAGCAAGTAAACATTAACATCCATGACTCGCGAACAAAGGTTCCTACTCATCATACAACATATACCCCTATCGGGATTAGAACCTGATACAAGACAGGGATACAAGGACACTGACCACATTCAGCCGGCAGTTGATAAAGGTAATGAACGTAATTACTATTATAGCTTGAGGAAAGTATATTGGCAAGCAACGTGGCATATTTATCTAGTTAGTACAAACAAAATAACTAAAGCCTGTTTGTTATTACAATTGATGTATGGAAATAAAAAACAAATCAAGGTATAGATTACTAATCCCAGGTCACAATAACATTTCATTAGCGGTGACACAATGACTGCCTGTTTATTACGGACGAGCGGGACAATGCGTCCTTTCGACACGGACAAATAAGTTCTAAATCAATTTGTGGAAACGACGAATGATATAGTTTATTATTACGGCTGTTAGGACCACCACAAATTCAAACGCACGTCGGACGTCACGAGACTTTAGAATAATACTACGTAACATTTTAAAATTTAATTCATAAAGGGCGCGGCAAACAATACCACACCCCGGAAGATGTGGGGTAAATGGAATTCATATGCAAAGACAGTTGGTGCAGTGTTAATCATTATAATCACATACACATTCCGCTTCTGCCGGCCTTTAAATATGTTCCGTTCTACCGTAAATGCTGTCATTCCATTGGTGAATGTTCAACAATCAAAGGAGTTATTTAGTTGCATTATTAATTAATTTAGGTCTTTTGCAATATAAGAGCAAACGCGATTAGTTACATAAGGGTCCAGAAGTCCTTTAGGATACTCATTGTAGTAAAGCTGAGAGTATTGATGATAATATGGTGAACGAGCTCAAATAACCTTGTCCACTTTGGAACGAGAAGCAAGCTACTAAGGTAAGGTAGAGCTTTTTCTTACCAATTTAGGGAGAAAAACTTATTAAAAATATTTGTTCACTAACTTCGAATTTTTGATGAAATTATTATGTGACTACGTCGAATAGCCTCCAACTTGATCCATGATAATATTTATGTATATCTCTTTTTTAGTAATATTTATTTGCTTCGAAACATGTTATAAAAGGTGAACAACGTCTGCCTGAGCCTGATCATGATCTGAACCTGCAAATATTGATATCTTGACAGTTACTTAGAAAAATACAGATACCCAGAAACCCCTGCCCCAGGACGTGAAATTTTTCTAGTAAATATATTATTTAAACATTTATAATAATGTTAAAACTAAAATTAAGAATACCTTGATAGTTTGCACAATTCAGCTCGGTAATAAATTAAATCATGTCACTGTACATTTAAATAAAGATTAAAAAGTATATAACAATTACAATAAAAAAAAAAGTTTATTATCAGACAATGTAGTCCATAGATGTTAGTAACAATTTTAATGTATTAGACTAACATAGTTTTCAAGCTAATGAAAACTATGTTAGCCTAATACATTAAAATTAAAAATTAAAAAATACCTATAATAACAAAAGTCATTTTAATTATTTGGGACGTTTCCGTAGCTATGCGCCACAATGGGCGCCCTACACCCAAGGATTGAGGCCTCGCCCCATGCTGCGCAGGATTTGACGCCGCGGGGCTTCGAATCTCGCGCACCTTAATTAATACTTTTCAACGCCGATGACGCAGTAAATACAACGGACTTGTAATACCCCTCGGGGTGCCAGATAAGTGGGCTAATTGTGACTAAATAACGACCCTTTGATTAATCAAATTTTTTCCTCATTGACACTTTTAATTTTGTACCTCCTTTATGAGTAATAGTATCGTAATAAAACCGAATTGACAACTAATTTGTTTTCCTTTTTTGGACTCGCTTTGTTTACCGGAGTTGTAAACTTGTACTCAAGGGACACAAGCTACAGATACTAGGGGATTGATAAAATGCAAGGAAAAATTAATACAACGAATACTATTCGGCTGGCTGGAATTCGTACCTTTTGTCTAGCTGGGATAATTCAGATAAGTTCATCTGAATATATCCCAGATTGCGCTGGGATTATTTTTTGCTACGTTAAATCAAAGTTATTATATAAAAACGTAACAGTTTCATACAAGTCACATTATCGCACATCCAGAACTTATATTTTTTTTCGGGACATGTGTTCAAAAGAATTTGTTTTTCGTTTAGGTGGAGTCGTCTAGCGTAGTACACTAGCTGTCTTCTCATATTATGGACTCTTCTTTCCATTTCATCATCAGGTAGTGTCTACTGTGTATTGCGCATTCATCATCAGCCCCAGCCTATATATGTCCCACTGCTGGGCACAGGCCTTCTTACATGGGAGAAACACATGAGGAGCTTGGGTCATATCACCACCCACGCTGGCCAAATGCGGGTTGTTGGTTTAAAGCGGTTGCAGTAACAATCGGGACCTACGGATTAACGTGCCTTCCGCAGCACGAAGGGGCAGATAACAAATTTTGATTGACCCATCCCGAGATTGATCATGGCGAAAGTTGCTTTGTTTTCGTAATCAAAAGCAGACCGCTGAAACCACTACAACACCCATCTCCTCTAGTCCTGCATTGTATAGTTAAAAAATAAGCTAAATTAAACACAACCTGTAATGATATTGTTGTGTAAGTAAAAACAAGTTGAAGCTCTACCTTACTTAGTAGGTAGAGCATAGGCAGGTAGAACCTGCATAAGTTATGCCAAAACTCATCTAAATTGGTTCAGCGGCTTAGGAATGAAAACATAACATACAGGCAGAGCTATTTTTTGGGTTTTTAATATTAGTATGGATTTTGTGAATTCGAATACTCACATGAAATCGAAGAATTTAGTCCATACAACGCAACGTTGCGCAAAGTGCGTAGGTGCGTAGAAAAAGAAAATGATATAATCGAGTGATTCAATGAAAACGTCAGGAATGCGCGTGACCAATCGGTCGTATCTATCGATATCGATTAAAAAACCTCGGCTTCCAACGGAAATGATTGGACCGCGACAGATCAGAATAGTTCTCGAAATTGAATAACTCGAAACGATACCTATCACCTAACTTAGAGTTCAATGCCGATTGTTTGAAAAAATCGATAGATTTACTGCAGTAGGTAGTCAGATCGCTGTGATATTTTTTAATTTTTATCGATAGCTGAAATTCTGCTCGAACTTAGTATTTAAATCACAAAAGCCTTCATTACGCATAAACTTAGTCACACTAATAAAATTTACAACATAAGGATTATTGTAAACATTAGAATGCTCGAGTCAATCAATTTGTCAAGCTGCGTAAGAATTCCGGAAGTTTTATGATAAATAAACAATTGTGACTGGAATTAGATGCTTGACAGGTTAAGGTGATGATAGTTCTGATTGAGCTTTTAAAAAAGTTTTTTTATGAACTTATGATGAAATTCAGGTAGATAAATGTACTTCTGCTGTTCTTGATCGTTTTTCCGAGAGGACAATTTGTTTTATTTTAAAACCAAAAAAACTCAGCTGTCACTGAAAGTTGGAGGATGATAAAATTAAGATAGAACTACTTAGGCATGGTATAAATTATTTGTTCAATGGAAATTCGTAATTGAAAGCGAATTGAAAAATATCGATATCGATCTTTTACGCCAGCCTACTTTACTAGTTGAGAATGACATTTCGAAACGGTAGCTGAAGCTGTGTAGCCGGTGCCCGGCAGGGGGCGGTGCTTCGACTGCCATTTTATTTTTATTATTTTTTTATCCCTTGTTTATCCAGCGCTGAGTCGCGGCTGAGTGGCCAGCGCAATCAATAAATGCTGTGACCGTAAAGCGTCGGAATTAAATACCTCAGTCATTGTAGACAGGTACCTATAGATACGCTTCACCGAATTTAGTGGCGTAATTAAAATTTTAGTCGGAAAGACTTCACGGTGCGTTACAGCCGTTACAGGTGTCAATGATATTGAGTATTCGGTATGGGTGATTTTGTTTTCATGTTTTTATAGATAATATAAAATTTCAAAAATGAATAGGTATACATATTTAAATATTTTATTCAGAACCAATTAATATGTCAAGTGATTACTTTATATTAATAAAATGATATAGCAAATAGGTAAGTAGTAGGAGGAAAATCGCATCATCCCTTTCATGGTAACTGAAATGTGCCTAATTCGTAATATACCTACATAGTAAACCGGGACCCCCAAAACAAAAAGCTTAAAACGACTAATAGAGAATTATAACAAACAGTGCCAGTGGCAATTTCACACTTTATTACTGCAAGTATTATAAGTAATTCCATCGACCGACACGTGCTGAATCCGTTCCCATAAAGTCACCAACCCTAGGTCGTGTGATAAGTAAATTCATTCAGTTTTCGATCTTCCGCACACTATTTAAATACTATATTCGTTTGTAATTATTTAAATACTTTATCCAATCTAAACCAGCACTTAAATCCAATGTAAAAGGCTCAAAATAATATGTAGTATAATATACAGGCTTGCGCAAAAGTGCATTGTGTCCCTCCAATTTTTGACAGCTAGCGTCACAGATAAACTAACGCGCGCGGATTCCACAGACCATAGATCACAGAATAATGCGGTCACGCTCTATGGTATTAAGTGTCAGTTATCGTCTCCGCGGGGCTTACTCGCGTATAATACGTTTTTATGTTTGCTCGCTCCCCTTGCAATAACATGAAGTGAGGTTTACACGGATTGAATACGGCATTATAATGAAATGATTCATATTTAAGTGAGTCCTCCCCTCGTCGTTATAATTTGATGGTGTCAGGAAGCAATGTTTCTTATTAAAGTGGTATTATGACTGTCGTTTTTATTGCATTGTATGCATTTGTTTCTTATAAATTGTAACCCGCTATGAACAGTGCTTTTAAAGAAAATGGTAAAAAAAGTTTTTAAGAATTAAGGTCAGTCTAGTAGTACATAAAATAAAATACATCGCCATTAGTAATTGAAAGTTATCTGATGAAAATAAGATATAATTCAGTATCTTCGATTTAACCATTTGATGTAAGCATTCACTAACTATTTTATTATACATTATTACATACTGCAACTAGAAATTATCGTCAAATTACTATTCAAATTTTGCAGTTCCCCAAAGGCATCCTTATATAGCACCTAACTTCATGCAAGTTATTACAATAACAAGTCCCAGGCGACCACGCGTGTGACAACAAACAGAAATCTGACTAAGCTCGTATCTATTCCCATACTGGGCATAATCCGATGCCGAAGATAACGCGATAACGGGTCAGTAATAGTTGGAATATCTCCTTAATGTGGCTGTAATAGGCCGGCACGCGGCCGGAGCGTGCCGCGGCGCATCGCTAGTGTTTGCACTGGGGACTTACCGGGATTAGCACTTTACGTCGAGATTGTACTTTGTTACTATTTGATTTTAATACGGCCTTGTTGGTGAGCGTGGTAATTTGATTCGTTATGTAGATATTTTAAAAAAAGACATAAATAAGTTGCATCTTCATCTATTTTTCATTTTGCTTCCAAGAAATTATTGGCGATTTTTGGTTTGCATGAAAAGCTAAAATTTACTCTTACTCAACTTCAATACTGTTTCTCGAAAAATCCTCAGTATGTCTTATTAGAATTGGTTTGTTCATTTCCAAAATTTTCCACTTGATGTTTGAATGAAAAGCCGTGCGACGTAAACGCTTAAGTCATAGAGGAGTTCAAAAAAGGTCTTGTTTAGACAATACATAAGTGGACTGTAAGCTATTTATGTAATTTTTGTCAGTTCGTCGACATCGAACGTATCTACAAAAGTGATAGTTCAAGTATTCAAGTCTATGTTCGGTTTTAATTACTGTTTTATCCGCAGCTACCGCCGCTACGAGACCATAAATTAGACAAAGGGTCCAGGGATTTACGGCCAGGAATAACAATTTGTAAACGTGACAATGGTTTATGCTTATATAAGCGTACTAGGTTATCTTTAATACGGAGGTGAAATGTAAGAAGTAGCTCGGTGGCGGATTGGTTTGAGCGCTCTGGTTTCGAAAACAAAGCAACTTTCGCCATGGTCGACACCGGGATGGGTCAACCAAAATTTATAATCTCGAGCTCCTCCGTGCTTCGGAAGGCACATTAAGCCGTTGGTCCCGGTTGTTACTTCCTCCGCTTTAACCCACCAACCCGCATTAGGCCAGCGTGGTGGTGTTATGGCCCAAAGTCCTCATATGTGTCTTCCATGTAGGAAGGCCTGTGCCCAGCAGTGGGACGTATATAGGCTGGTGATGATGATGATGATGATAAAAAAAGTACACAATGCTTACTTGCATACTTGCATGCTTGCTATATAGGTACTATACTTAGTACTTATTATTCTTAACAATGGTATTATTATACAATGAAAAATCAAGTTACGTTTAGTCTGTGCATAAAGTAATGTGAGATGGTAAACGAAATATTTGGCGAATCTATACTAATTTATTAGGTAGCCAATATCAATTTAATTAGAAATAGACATTGTTACTTAATATAGATAGATAGTAAACTTAGCAATAACTTTGTTTAGTATTGATTTGAGTAGAATCCAACAAGGGTTAGTACAGGGAATTGAGAACGACCAGATAGAGACGAATTGGGCACAATTTTGATAGTCCATGACTAGACGAAACAAGCCACGGTTTTACGCTAGATGTAACCAAGATCTAATAATGCTTTATCAAAAGTTTATTGTTAGTTAGCTCAAAATTATTTAGGTAATTATTAGTAACTCTCTTACACTCTATGTTAGAATTGATTAACAGATTGCTATTAAGTACAAATACATTTTGCTCTGAACTTTTACTAAGTAAATTATTTCTTCCTTAGAATGCGAAGTAGTTTGGTTAAAAAATATTTAACTAAAGTACTTCGCTTACATTAGTTTGAAATATATAAATTTGGCGAGGCGTAATTACAGTTTATTTGATTTAACAATACGGTGCATCTCTATGCAAGTTTATTTTTGGCTAGGTGTTACACTAAGTTATGCACTCACTTTTTAACCTGCAGGTAGTCTAAACTTCATTTGTAATTTTTTTAGTGTTATCTAAATAAAGTTCGATTTGTTTTTTTTCTTAGTACGCAGTATAAAAAAACTTTCATTTCATCATAAGGATATCACATCATCAAGTTACAATCTACAAGAAACAATATGTATTTTCTGATTCACACAGAAAAAGGCAGCCAAAGAGTATTCATACCTTAAATTTTAAATTCCTAATCGTGATTTCATAAATAGTTACTAAATTAGCAGCATATCGATGTCATTCTATTATGTATTGGTAGACTACGATAACCGATTCATAACATTGCTTACTAGGGTACCAAAAATCGTAAATGCCCCAAAAGTAGCAAAATGTACGTAACATTGGTAGGTGGCAGACCCATATGTATGTTTGCTAGGTGGTAGACCCATATGTAGGGTCGCCTGGGTAGGTACCACCGCCTTTCTTATTGCAGCCGTGAAACAGTTCGCTGTGTTCCGGATTGAAGGGAAAGGTAGCCAGTGTAATTTCTGGGCATGGACGGCATTTCATCTTAGGCCTCAGGATGACAACGCATCTGCAATATCAAGTGCTTTTCCCTGGTATTGCAGGTGTCTATAGGCGGCGGTAACCGCTTACCACCAGGTGGGCCGTCAGGTTGTTTGTCATCTAGTTGTATAAAAAAAAAATATGAATGTATATTTGAAGACTGTCACTTTTGAAAACTGGGACCTTGTGGTGGTGATGTTGCGTATACCACTCTCCTCTGTTTCCGAAATACGTGGTAAACAACATACAGCAACGTAAGCGCTCCTCAGCTGAAACCGCAATTCAATTTTGTTTTATGAGTAGTTCGAAGCGTGCTGAATCGCCGTGGTGCAGAGCGGTGTGACGCTGTTTTGTGCGAGACCAATTATTTTGCTTCGACGTTACTAGCAATAGAGTAACTCATTTAGTACACATTTCATTGTAATTAAATTATAAATTGGTTAACCTTTTATCCCTTGCCAGCCCGCCGGCAAACACACAATAGAAAATCTGTTGTGTCTGCTATGTAAAACAATCAGTAAGAACTTGTGTTATTAATACTAGATAACGGATATATGAAGATAATAATAAAATAAGGTAATACTTTTTTCATACAATTATGTCTTTAACTAAGTTATATATTTAAATTGGAATGTCTTAATGTATGTACTACCTGCACCTTATTATTACGAGTATCCGTTAAAATGTACCGAAAAATATAAATGCATCTTCTTATAACACCAAAGAGTAATTTGTTGTCAAGCTTCCCCTTGCTCACAGGTATGTTTCTTCATTCAGTATTCTATAAAAAAATAATAGCTGCATTTGGGCGAAGAACGTAATAAAAATGAACAAAATGGCCAATATAATATCGGGCAGGCCCGGGAGCGATGAAAAATAAATAAAAATGGGATGGCGGGAGTGTGCAGGGAAAAATGAAAAGCCACTTAAGCCTCCCCCTGCGCCCGGCTCCGGAGGATTTGTGAGCTGCGCCCGCCCCTGACTTCTTTAGAATTTTCCTCAACTTGGCATTAAATTTGTAGTGAAGTTTCAAAAAAGTTTGTTTTATGTTTAAGTGACGACTGACCTAACAACGCAACTATTCTTAGGGGCTTACTAACAAAATCATTGCAAAACCGTGAAAAATCATTATAGTACCTTACAAAATTACCTTTAAATGTAACAGGAAGGTGTAACGTACATAAATCACTATAAAATTTATGATGCATTTCCTCTTACATCGTGCTCTGCAACAAAGAATGAATTTTTTTCAGTGTTTGTGTTCACGAGGCAAAATTTACGGGATCTAATATAGTGACATCGACGGACGAGGTCCGCTATATTTCATCATTTCCCGCGCTTTGTGCATCATAATATTTTATGTAATTTACGACCCTACGTAGACCGAAAGTAACAGGCTACTGTTGTCTTGAATTCTGAATGTGAAAATAAGTTAATGGATTATGGTTATGGTTTATGTTATTAATGGATTATCTGATTAAAGGTAGTTGTAACATAAGTTGACCGAACACTAACGGCCTTATTTACTGAAAACCACTGTCTAAGCCCTATACTTAGTAGTTTGTCACGCTCGTTCGAATGTCGCGTAAAATTCGATCGAAAGAGATAAAAGACCGTGTAACTATAAATAAGGCAAATACAATGATAAGTTGTTACTTATTAGTAAAGACGTTCTGCTTTTAAAAATTCTAATATGTAAAAATTGATTATTTTACTTACTTGAAACGCATCAATTGGTTACTTGATTTTAAGAGTTTGAATGATAATAGCAAGTAAATCTGATAAATTTCTTATGTATTTTTCCAAACTCACTGTGTCCCACACGGACTAATTTTAGTTCGCAGAAAATAATAATTATTCACATGACCAAATATTTATTTAGTATAGTTTTCTTTGACTTAATATTTCATTTTATTTCATATTATACATACTGTTCTATTAGTAATTTTACCATTTTAGCCAGCGTAAATATATTTCATATGAAAAGGCGTCAGTCTAAAATCCCAGCCTAGTAGCTGCGGCCACCTTGGTAGTAGCACTCGACGGCTGGCTGCACGAAACAAAATTAATTATATCTAATGATTATTATAACTAATAAATATTATAAGCGTTTGAACCGTTAATATTCAAGCAAATTTTATAGGTATGAAGCAAGAATTATGTAACTAAAGAAATTATATAGATAGATAAATATTATTTTTATTTTCTTCACCACAAACAAAAATAGTTCAAATTTTAACAAACAATTACATAGGTATAACATTCAACTACTTACGTTGTGTGTGCTGTAGAAGAGCAAATAGGCCGCAACTCAGTGACCGGATTATGTTCACACCGCGCTATGTGACAAAGCACTGGTATTCTCCTAGAACCCGAGGGCTTCTTGCTTCTAGAATGTAACAGACAGTTAACACACCAAATAAAATAAGCTATATAATAATAACAAAGCAACTAATACCTACTAAGACAAGTGTAAAATGTGAAATAAAATAAGTAATTTGTGTATGCTTATAATAAGATACCTATTTGCAAAAACAATATGCTATTCACGAGTTAATTATGATCTAAAAAAGTAATATGTAAAATTGACAATTATAGAATAGAAGCCAGGATGATAATGGTCCATGATAAAAGTTAAGAAGCTATGCAATATGTCTCTCTCTATTCAAATGGCAAAGTTTGCCACATGTTCAGGGTGGATGCCCTATTCAAGTATGGTGAGATATGACTTCTGTGAGGTATTTTGAAGCAAAAGCGACAACATGCGTTGCCGCTGTCGACCTGGTCAAGTCACTATAATTAAGCTTAGTCAATATTATAGTGATTCGAATAAGGTAATTCGTACCTTTTCCACCGATTAGATAAGCCTTTTCACTAAGAAGGCTTATCTGAACTAGGGTTGTTGAGGAAGTGACTATGAGGAAGAGGAGGAGGAAGAGGAAGTGTCAAGCACAAATTTAGAGGATGCGGATGAGGATGAGGATATTTTTTTGAGGAAGAGGATGCGGATGAGGAAGCGGAAGAGGAAGCGGATGAGGAAGAGGATGTTATAAAATATACTATTCTGTCAAGAAAGTACCGGGAAAAGATCAATAATACATCCAAATTTATTTTATCACCTTCAAAGTATGCTCCTTCAGAAACGATACACTTACCCCAACGAATAATCCAATCATCAAAACATTTTTTAAATGCTATTTCCGGAATTGAGTTCAGTTCTCGCCGCAAATTCTCCTTTATGTCTTCTACCGAATGAAAACGGGTGCCACGAAGTGGCAATTTGAGTTTAGGAAAAAGAAAGAAGTCGGCTGGAGCCATATCTGGTGAATATGGTGGTTTCTCGATGGTATTTGTTGAGTGTTTGGTCAAAAAGTCGTTCACAATAATGGCCTTATAAGAAGTCGCATTATTGTGGTGCAAAATCCAAGAATTTTCTTTCCACAAATTTGGCTTTTTTCGTCGAATTTGCACTCTTAAACGCCGTATAACGCTCAAACAATATTCTTCATATACCGTTTGACCTTCCGGTAAGAATTCCGAGTACACAACACCGCGAGAGTCAAAAAAAAACAGTCAACATGACTTTGACTTTTGATCGACTTTGGCGTGGTTTTTTAGGTTCAGTTGGAAGGCACCACTCCGAAGCTTGTTGATTAGTTTGCATGTCAAACTCGTAAACCCACGTCTCGTCACTAGTGACAATGCGTTTCATGAATGTTGGGTCGGGATTGACTCGTTCTAGGCTCTTAGCATGTCCTCGGCGATTCTCATGCGATTGAGTTTTTGGAGAAAATTCAGGTCTTTTGGGACTAGCCGAGCGGCAACATGTTTCATACCCAAGTGATTATTTAAAATGGTATGAATCGACTCGTAAGATACAGAAAGTTCGCCGGCTATCTCACTCAAAGTTGAATGATGATTTTCAGTCACCTTTTCCCTCAATTTCGCGATGTTAACTTCAGTTGCAGACGTTGATGGCCTACCAGAGCGAGGCAAATCACATCTCGAACGCTTTTGAACGCTTTGTACCACTCATAAGCACGTGTTTTTGATAAAGTCGATTCATTGTAAGCCTTCTGTAACATTTTCAGTGACTCCGAACACAAAATTCCATTGGCGATGCAAAATTTCAGACAAATTCTAGAAAAACAGCACTTTTTTTAAATCTGAATAACAGATGCAACTCAATCTCCGCGCCAAAATGGAAAACAGTTGTGCCAATCTAACAACAACAACAAAAAACAAAAAAAATAATTTGGAACAATAAACAAATCATCCATTCCCGATACTTTTTTGACTGAATGTATAATTTAAATAGTCCACTGGAAAATGTTCGTTTAATTTTAAACAAAACAACGCTATGTCAATTGTCAAAACAAGCAAGGAGATCGCGGGTGGCGGGACGGGATGGCTCGCTCATATACCGTTAGGCTCGGTGGGCGGCATCGTGCTGCGCGGCGTGTGCGTTGTCATGAATACGAATACGCATAATGGGCAGAAAAATTCCTCTTATATTCCTCTTAAATTTTGAGGAAGCGATAGCGGAAGAGGAATTTTTAATTTTTATTTATTAGGAAGCGGAAGCGGTTGAGGAACTCAAAATATTGCGGAACTTCCGCATTATGAGGAAGCGGAAGAGGAATCCTCAGCAACCCTAATCTGAACAGAACAAACAGGATCCGACTATATGTAACAGTAGATGGGTCACAAAACGTAGATCACAATCCATAGTAATCCCATATATTTAACTTAATCTGCTTGCTCAATCATTTGCCCTTGGATCGCAACTACAGGATTACTTTTTATTAAAAGTAAGTCATAGAAACTTGACGTTTCATACCAAGAATTGAACTCGAACTAGACCACTTCGCGTAGTGCTCTAGTTCTATTATCTATTATTTATATGATAATTTAGTTTAATAATCGTTGTTATTTCTAGTAAAGTTATATCAAGCGTTGTTATGCGAAACAATGGAGAATCGTTCATACATTATTAGCCTTTCGAAGTATCTTCGTCATTCCTACATTTTTATGTCTGATGGTGTTTACCGTAGCTTAGAAGGTTGTATTGTAATACAAAGGGTACTTACCGGTATTACTCGCTCGTCACCCTCCCTATAAAAATCAGAAGGAAGCGATGTGTTGACAACCTATTAGACTAGTCCCCTTGCCCTCAAGCCCTTAACACAGTGTTCTTGGATCTAGAATAAAGTATCAAAGTAGAAATAAAAAAAGTTACGAAAATTAAGCAAAATTGAATAAGGTGTTTAAATGATAACTTACTTAAGTAACCGAGGTGAACTATTGAGTTAAAATATATTTTATGACAGGTATGGCCTAATAAACAACCAGCGCTATTCTTGATGTGAATGCATGGTTTGATTTTGAGAGTCAAAAGTAGTTTTTGGTTATAAAGTTCGATAAGTGGTTTTTGTTTATAAAGTTCGATAAGTGGTCATCATAAATAAGCCGTTAGTGTAGATAAGTACATATTCCTTGCTTATGCTGCCAGTTCACTTCAAATACATAAAAAAGTGTTAAGTTGTTCAAATAAAACACAGAAAACCCGAGGAGTAGGTACTTATAAATAGCTCTGATATGAGTTCCTAATGTTTGGCTAATTATTTTTGACAAATGATCACTTCACTTATAACTTTTCTAAAAATTTCATTAGGCAATCAAATCTTATTATAAACTATATATCTCTAAAACAACTCTCAACGTTTTAAGTACGTATATCTTTTTTTGTAAACTAGTTGCTTCTAAAAACGACGATTCACAACATTTCTTCTAGCAACTCATTCTATTAGCACTCTTTACTTTACCAGCATAAATTAGAAGAAAATACTGTGAACTATCGTAAATTAAAAAAATTTATTCTCCGTGGTGACCTCAGAAACATGCTTTTCATACTCTTCAATAGCCTTGTCTGTCGATGAAATAAAATTCGATGACCGCGGAAATAATTATTGATTTTTAAAAACAGGAAATAGTCGCATTGTGGCAGGTCGGGACTGTACGTAGTCAGGATAACACACGTTTTGCCCTTTTAAAAGACTTAAAAAGAGTAGAAGGTTCTATATTCCATTGTATGTATTTTTTTTATATGTATGTTCACCGATTTCTCTGTCAATTGAGAACCGATTTTTAAAATTCTTTTTTTATTCGATGGAGATCTGATGATATCTGATGAAGATTTGATGATGAAATCCTTTGTTCCCATATGTTCTACTGGGTAGTTCTACGGTAGAACTAGTGGGACTTTTTTTCTCATAAGTCCTATGATTTTACAAGTTACTGAATAGTAGAACTAGTGGAACTCTTTATTCCCACTTCTCCTACCTGTTGTTTACGGTAGAACTAATGGGAGTTTTTGTTCTCAAAAGTACTACTTTTTGATATGTCCCTGAATAGTAGGACAAGTGAAACTTTATTTCCATGTTCTTCTACTCAAAGAAGTGGCCTAGAAATAGGGTTTTAACGAGACTTAAAAATAAATTAACCCATTAACCATTTCTTTATAAAAACAAACATAAAATCAATTAAAACTAAAGCAGATTTATAAAGAAATATTTATTTTTAAACAAAACAATGAAAGAGTAAATTGATAATATTATTATTGTCATTATATTTATCTCATATCTCTCTCTACTCAATCGAAATATCGTATGTATGTAGCTGGATCATTCCCTGAAGTACCAGGCCGCCATATCTACGTAGAGTTGTTTAGCATACTATTAATTTTATTTATATAATAATCTTAGGGGTACAATAAATAACCTCTGATATACTTATTGTAGCCTGGTACTTCAGATTGGAAATATACATTTATTAAGTATCAACGGATTAAATGACTGAATTACTTTCTCTTTGTTGCATTATTGGTTTACGGTCGTAAACTAATAATTTCGACCATGTCCATTAGCGAACACTTACATAAATATAGGCCATTTAAAGAATAGGTCCGTTTAAGAATAAGTCTTTTAGCGAATGAGTCCAAGGTATAACAGGGTATTTTCAGAATGAGGTATTTCGCGAATAAGTCCTAATACGACTGCAGGTCATTTAACGCATAGGTCCAATATCTACTAAATTCATACATTTAAAATAAAAAAACCTTGGGTTTCTTTCTTTGTAAAGAAATGGTTTATAAATTTATTTATTTTTAAGTCTCGTTAAAACCCTATTCCTAGACGATTTCTTTGAGTAGAACTACATGGAATGAAAATTTAACTTTACCTACCTACCTTTACTAACCTACTATTCATAAAGTAGTACTTTTGAGAACAGAAACTCCCATTAGTTCTACCGTAAACAACAGGTAGGAGAAGTGGGAATAAAGAGTTCCACTAGTTCTACTATTCAGTAACTTGTAAAATCGTAGGACTTATGAGAACAAAAAGACCCACTAGTTCTACCGTAGAACTACTCAGTAGAACATATGAGAACAAAGGGATGAAATCCCAGGGAAATCGAGGGCAAACCTAGAATTTTATAGGCACGTATGACAGGTTTTACTTTTTTCCTATTCAATTTATTTGCTTCTGTTAGTTAGCTGGCGATAGAAGGTTGCATATAATAAATTATTAGCTACAACAGGTACAATATTTAACGAAATAATAAGGAAATTTGACTGACTGACTGACGTATCATATAAAAGTATGATGAAAGTCTTCGATCCGTAATTTAACCAAAATCAAATAAATTTTATTATTTTTGCTGGTTATTAAAATGTTTTCTGACTTTTGTTCGGCTTATTCCACTAAACTCCAAAAAACTTTCGACTTCAACTCCAAGATACTTTTAGTGAATATTTCATGAGCTTATTCCACTAAACTCCAAAAAACTTTCCACAATGTGATCATCGTTATGTAATCTTTTTACCAGCCATAGTAGGTACTTCCATCCTAGACAATAATTTTAGGTTTTACAAAATTATTCTGCAAAGTGTCCTCTGTTTTGCTCTGAAACCTACCAACTTATGAGCTATGTCTGAATTTAAAACTCATTTGGATCTTGAATTGTCCTCACTGCTTTGAGCAAAGAAAGTCCCACTTTTTTAATTTAAAATTACTCCGAATTTGACGTAAGCGAAGCCGCGGGCAAAAGCTAGTTTACCTTTAAAACTTTTTAACCTGAATGCCACTACTCATCTATAAAAAAGAATTGTAGGTAAATCTAAACTATTCTGACTATCATTATTTTACAATTAGTGAACACGAATGTGCAGAGCTTCAGTATAACATCATCAAATTAAAAAGTGTTTGATAAAAAAGCGATTTCCTTTCTATTTTACAATAGTTTAAACGTTCTATTAAGTACATTTGTAGAACGCATTAAAACCTGTATTTATTATAATTAAGTAATCTCTTAAATTCAACAAATGAATGACGAATCAACCCTTGACTTGCTGACACTGTTGGGTATGGAATAATAAAATGGGGAGATGTATTTTGGCAGATGGGACATTACAACAAAAATAGGTTGCGATTGCGGGCAAACGCGGCGAGATAATCTTTTCACTCACTGTTAAAATTACGACCCTTTTATTTATAGGACAAGTCTCTAATAAACTGATAACGTGTTGGATTACAATTTTTATAGAGACAAATGTTGCCGAAATAAAGAGATAACTGGCGGATGATAAGAATAATTGAAACATGTGTCACTTTGACAGACTCTTCATTCTATTGTTTATGACACTTTTAGCGGTTGCTGAAGTGTTATCTGTTTGGATATAATAAAAGCTGTTAACTTGACACCTGCCATTCATAAAATTTGGTTGTTGAGCCATATACTTTTTAGGGTACACAGGAGTGTTATAGTGACTTCTCTAAAGTGGAAGTTTAATAAGATTCCAAGTTCCAACAGTTGACTATCTATCTCGTTCATGTAGGTATTCTAAAAACTGTGAAATGGTTACTCGCTTTTGATTTTTTTTGTACGATGTAATTTGCTTTGTCACATATTAAATTTATTTTAAAAGCTGTGCTGATTGTAGATCGCAGCCCGGCGGTAACGAACCAGATCGCAGACATATTTGCTAGGCATAGGTACGTCTACCTAAAGGGCGCAGGTCTGTCTACATGGGAGAAACACATAGTTGTTAAATGCATACTTAAGAAGAGATATTTTATTAGCGTCCTTTGTTTTTTGGATTCCATCTACTTATTGAAATGTGAGCACACAAATATCATTCATTCGATTTTAGACCCTCTTACGAGGGAATAGGGAGTTGATTATTTGTTAGTGCCTTGACAGTGTCAGGTTTCGTAGCTTATTAATAAATAACTTTAAGATGACTTTGAAAAAACGATCATGTTGAACAAAGATACAATCAGAAATGGAAATGAAGGTACACTACTGAAAGTAATTAACCAACAGTAAACCTTCCGTGGCAGTAACTCGACACAGGACGTCGCTCCTAAGCCAATAAGAAGTTAATAAGTTGTAAACTAATCACAGCAACCCAAATTGAACGTAACTCCGGTAGCGAAAGCAATGATATCCTGCTAACAAGAAGGAATGGTTGCAGCTAGGGTTGCCAATGCAGAAATTTAATTAGAATTGCGAATATTTTCAAAATATATGCTTTTAGGATTGCTGATTCCGTAAATGAAAGTAGACAGATATAAATATAACTACAATTATATTCTTCTAGTTTAAGTATTGGTAAATGAAGAAGATCGACTGGCTAATGATCGTTATGTATGTTTGTTGGTAATAAGATGAAGTTAAAGTTAGCAGCGGTTATGGTTTTATTAATTCGTCAAGAGCGTTTACGCCGCACGACGTTTCATACGAAATTATTTGCATTTTGTAGTTTGTATGAAAAGCTAAAAATTGATCTCACTCAACTAGATAAGACTGTTTCTTGAAATACCTCTGATACTAGCCCGACTTGCTTATGCATTTATAATATATCTAGAACCGGTTCATTCGTTTCCAATATTTTCGACTTGAAAGTTTGTATGACACCATGCGACGTAACGCTCTTAAGCCGCGTAAGGTCCTGGCCACGAACTCGGCAACCACTGCGCGCTGTCTCGATGTCGGCCTCGCAGCGCATGGTAGTGATCGCGCAGTGATTGCCGAGTCGCCGCTGCCGCCGCCGCCGCCGCCGCCGCCGCCGCCGCCGCCGCCGCCGCCGCCGCCGCCGCCGCCGCCCGTTCCCGTGGCCAGGCCGTAAGATTCCCGGGATCATAAGAAAATAAAAAGTCCATAAAAGTCTGAAATGTTTGGCTGTTTGTAGCCCCGCCCTCCTGGATATAGGCTGTTGAGCGAAAACATAGCCCCTTTACTTTCTCGGGATTACCAAATTTCACTCGAATCGGTACAGTGGTTTAGGAGTGAGAGCTTAACAGAGAGATAGACAGGGTTACTTTTACATTTAATTTTAGTAATTGATATATGTTATTACTCTCTTTCCTAGAGTTTATTATTCAGTGGCAGCCCTACATAATCGTCTGCCATCACGGTCCTCCTGAGGCCTTGTCCCCGACGAGCCATAACCTAAACTAGCGCATCTGTCCAGCTCAGGGGCCGGGGCCGATCGAGGGCCGTTGATATTTGAGGCCGGATTTCTTTTGATAAACTAACCAAACTGACGATGTTCTGTGATCGAATGCTTTTTATAAAATTTTAATTAAAAAATTAGAGATTGCTCATACAGATGATTTTTTACAGTTACAGAAAGCTCCGATAGCCAATAGTTGACAGCTTTTTCAATAAGAAGTTTAGAAGAAATATTGCAAGAGGAATAGTATGTCTAAGATCGATAGTTTTACAGATATAGTAGTAAATGATTAATGTGTTGCGGCGCATCGTCCAAAACCATATAAAATCTACGGAATAGGTGACGTCACATGTTCCTTTAGATATTGAAAATGAATGGAATGTATGGGCATACTGACAAAAAATAATAATAACTATGTAATATGTATGTTATTACTTATTATTCATAGCTGCCATAATAACAGTTGTTTTAATTGATGTCAGCAATTAATATCATTTTTGATAAAGGAGATGTTTCATTTTTGGTTTTAAACATGTACAGTACATTAAAAAGGTCAAAAAATGATTAAAACCACTAAAAATATTTTGCGTGATATTTTCGGCCGTCAAACCACGTACAAAAATATTTTAAAGCATCCATAAAGAACCAAATATAGCAATATAGGAAGTTATAGGTATTAAGACATAATCTCTATAATCTGTAACCATATTTTTAAAATGTTTGAAAAAACGTTCTTTTTTAGTCCTGGAAAATGGAATTATGGACTCAGTAGTCTGATAGACAGATCAATAAAGTTTTTTGCTTTCTTCTGTATATTATATATTGAGTGGTATACCTAATTATCAAAGTTTGAAGATATAGTGTTGCCATTATATTGATAATTATAAAACTGTCACTTATCATCAAAAAATATTTTGTACGGGAAAACAACAACAATATTGTGAAAAATGAATTAAAAAATAATGTTTATTTCCATTTCCCTTAAATCCCAAAAAAACACTGTACCTATATATGTACTCATAGCGCGCCTTCATACAAAACTAAAACATCTTCGAAGAAAATGAGAGTAACCATTTTTTAACCGACTTCAAAAAAGAAGGAGGTTATATGTTCCACTGTATGTATTTTTTTTGTATGTATGTTCACCAATTTCTCAGTCAATTGTGAACCGATTTTTAAAATTCTTTCTTTATTCGATAGAGTATATACTCCAGTGGTGGTCCCATTGTCAGGATGGGATCTCAGAAAAATCGAGGGCAAACCTCAAATTTTATTGGCACGTATGACATATTTTACTTTTTTTCAAAGCTATTCAAGTATTTGCTTCTGTTAGTCATCATCTCATGTTCTTGAGCCGATGATGGAAGGTACAACTCCTTTACGGTTAGGAGTTAGAAGATAATCTTTCACTATGTATTTCAACCAAAGACTAAGAGACAGACAAGTCGGTAGTGCTGACGGTCACCCATCTTGCTTTGATAAGGTCAAATCAAAGTCAAAGGAAATCACTTAAAAATGTGAAAAAATTAGTTTTTAACAAAAATAAAACCGACTTCAAAACACTAAAAAGGAAACAATAATTCAATGTTTCCAGAGACAATAGAAAGTGAAGTACCAACTCCAAAAAATACATGTTAGGATTTACCCAAATTAAATTATTTTTTCCTTATTTTAATTTTCTAAAGTCTAACAATATTCCATGTCTTTTAAATTGGAATTGTTTTTATGAGTAACAACAGGGGTTATTTTACGAGTTTTTGAAAAATAGCGCCATACAACTTAACCAACATCACAATTGATTAGATCCTATAGATCGATTTTTAATTTTCATGCGTTACGTTGTACTGGTAAAGGGGGAAAAAACACTAAAAAAAATGTGTCAATTGGTCGCCCGTCTTATATTGTTTTAGGGAGGGACAGGAACTAATGTCAATATACAATGATAGGTCCCTTATGACTGTTCTAGTAAGCTGGATCGAGTGCCCTTCCATCTATCAAATCAATCCAAGACCCAATTATACACTGTTGGTTACTGATTTAGTTGAGATTTAAAACTAAGGCAGAAGTATTCATAGGTCATCATGAAAGAAGTAATGCTGTCATCACGCGCAGTAGAAAATATATGGCGTTTGATATCATGGGCAATTCACTCACAGATTAAATTAAAAACAATTTGTAAAAGGAGATGTTTCACATCAGCAATATTCTTCTGAATCCGGGAAAAATAATAGTAATAACGTGTTTTCATGCACAGTTCGTAGAAAAGTTTATTTTTTTTGTCGATTTCATCGTTATTCAATTTATCATAGCGGGCGACCTAAAAGTCAGCTAAACGTCACCGAAGTAACATAGCCGCCATGATGAATATTTGGCTGTGTTGCAGTTTTTTTTAAAATGAAAATGCTTGTTTTGTACCATGCTAAAAAGCAAATAAGAAGAAAATGGGCAATTGAACACTGCCCTGCATATTTTTACCTATTTTTCAGGTTACGGTAGGCTTATAAGGGACATAAGGTCTAATCTAATATTAACCTTCTCAAATTAATTTAAGTTAATTTTCTTTGTAACTCAAAAATCGTCAACAACATACCACCGCAACATGTTTCACAAGCCTCCTAATCAAGGCATGTCCTCCGGAAACATCCCGCAAAAATAACTCGTGTCGTACGCCAGACAGCCTCTAGGGGGGGCCGCCCAGGCCCCGAGTGGGGGACGCTATTAAGCCAAGCCAAAACTAATTTAAATTAAATCCTAGTGAATTACCAGAGGAGGAAATTGTCGAGCGCACCCTCGACGCTCCGAGAGGAGTACAGGCGAGCACGGAATGGTATGGTGTTCATTTTTGGTTGCCGTAGATAGTGGTTGATTTTATTTACAGTTGATCTTTATGAAATGCAACCTTTGGTTTAAAATGTTATCTAAAAAAACTCAAAAAATATACTTTACCACAAAACTACTTAAATAATTTGTTGAAATAAACAATAGCAAGTGATACTTATAAGTATCTCTTCAACTTTATGAAGATCTACGCATCTTTGACATTCTAGTAATTACCATTTACATACTCATAGTCTATGTTGTGATCTTGCACCGTGCACCTGAATATTTAGTTTTTTCAGTTCTTAAAATACAGTCGCCTCAGTGGTCTAGTGGTTGAAACCACCTAGTATATATCTTGAGGTCTGGGGTTTACTTACCGTGGGGGTTGCAATTGTCTGCTCGGTTTGGTTGGCGGTAGAGCTTTTCTAAGTTCGCCTGGTTATCTGTTGACATTATTTTTATGGACGGCGTCAAAGTTAGGTAAGATGGTGGTCATCTTACCTAAGTTTGACGCCGTCCATAAAAATAATGTCAACAGCATTGTTGTGTTCCGGCGTGGCAGTGCGGCAATTTCTTAGCTGATCCTCTGGGTGTATAGGTACACCCGGATTATCCAACCACAGAGGAAACGAGGTAGGCCTAGTTTCCATCTTTGGCCTTATCATCACTGACCATAGTGTGATAAAGGCCAAGAGCTACCCCATTAAGAATTTAAAAAAATCGTTAGTGAGAGTTCTTAAAATTTGTGTAAAAAGTGACTCTGTTCAAATTTTTGAGGAACATCCACTTTTGTGAGCAGCAGTACGATCTATATTGGTTGCGGGCGTCGAGCCACGGCTCGGGGCGCATCGTTACATGTACCATTTGAATATTATCTACCCCCTACCCCCCACCCCAGAGTTTAGACAACCGTGAGGCCTCAACGCCTTAATTAATGCAAATTTGAGTGCTAACAAGATTATGAATGCTGCCGCTTTTTAAGCGGCTCCGACTTAAGTGGCGGTATGTTTATTAAGAGTTGGGTAACTTGAGTAACTCTGCTTCACGTGTTTCATGTAATTTCATGTAAGTCGCCTCTTTATAGCGTCTCTAGCGAGTGTTACGTTCGACTCGGCTATAACATTTGAATATGATTATGTCAGCGCATTATGTTTCCTTGATGAAGATTTGATTGTAAAGTATTTGAAAATTTGCCATGCCTTCATATGTAAGTATAAAGCGATATCATTAATTTCTCCTTACCTACCTCTAAGTCATAGAAAGAGTCTAATTGCAAACACCTATATCCATTTAAGACCTTCTAAGGGTTTTGCGCACTTCTTAAATATCTGCGCTTTTCCACCAGATCAGCTCTATTTTACACTTCCACGTTCGGTCCCTTGCAAAAACTATCTAAGATAATGATTTGGCAACAAAAATCGTTCAGCCCCCAACCCGTTCCCATGGCAGGCGTGACGGTCGAACCATCCATCATCGCGAACATTTGCTATTTAATTTTAAATCAATTGGTGTCGCGCGTGCCCGTCATCCATCTTGTGTTATCAATATTTATAAAACATTAGCGAACGGATTGCGGAAATGGCTTTAATTAAGTTGAGAATATTAGAAATTGTATGAGATTATAAAGAAATGTTGAAATAGAGAAGGTAGAAAAGAAAGTAGTAATAATGCTTAATATTCACTGTAAAACAACATCAAAAACTTTGATGCCTTCATTAAAAATTGTTTAATAATTCAAATACTCATTCAAATTTCAAAAATAGCGTTTGTTGCCTCATGCTATCACCTATCTACTCCTAATTGATCCAATGTCATTCATATAATAATAATTAGGTATCTAAATTAAGCTAAAACTTGGCGAGACAATAAAGATTAAAGTGAAAATAAATTTCTTTGTAAACAAAATTCGAATTTCCTGCTAGAAACTGCCGTCGCCCGATTGAAACAAAACAACGTCGTCACTGAAGCCGACCTTCGCATCATCAATCACCGCCCCCTTGTCCCCCTCCTCCCGATGCTTGTCACCTCATTGTCTCATTAATGTGCTTATGTTGACTACTAACGACTGTAAAAGTGTTAGGTAAGTACCTACAACTTATTAGTGAAGAAGTTTTTGGAGAGAACGTAAAGTTTATGGTAATTAAAACTAAATAAATTTTCGAGTCAAACTTTTTTGGAAAATTTGAATAAAATGGGAAGAGGTAAAGAACTGTTATAGATCTATAACATCGTAGTACCATTCATCTATGATTAAGGCTTATTACGCTTATCTTATGGAGAAGTGTATTCAAATAGGTAACTACTTAGATACTTACCTACTTTCCGTAGTCATATGCACTTAAGTATAGGTAATTGTGTGTTTATGGCGTTTATGCGGTAAGTTGACATCTACGTAGGCGAATCCCATAATCCTATACAGGGTGTTCCAATACAGTGTTTCCCCGTAGAGAGTTACCACTGAAAAATTTACCACTTTTATTTTCCAATTAAATTAATAAAAACGTCTATACGTATACTATTGCGTATCGTACGACGCACTACAGTTATACCACACACAAGCACAAACAAAACCCGCGCACATATGGTATAGTAGATATATGTGTGCGACAGATATATGTGCGCGATATGTGTGTGTGTAGATATATATGTGTGTTCTTTATGTTGGCTATTTTTTACCATTAAACCAAATTTATCAACATAGTAGTATAAGTCCAGTACAAACAGTAAGTACACTATCTTGCAAATATAATATAGCCAGTCCGTAAAATGGTCTAGTAAAATCTTCAACTTGAATTACATCCCGAGTGATCACAGAACTTGGCACCCATATAGATCTCGATTCTTTCGTCGGTTGAAGTCAAGAACGACGTATTGATTCAATATTGAACTTGGCTCTTATTTCACATTCAAATTTTGATAGGATTGTGTTATCTTAATTTCTTCGGCATCCAAAACACAAGCTTCTAATGATGGTTTTATTTTGTTAGATAATTGGTGACCGATGTGAGTGTAAGCCTATTATTAATATTACCTACTTTGAGTATAAATTGTAGAGATAAATAGATAAACGCGTATCTGTAGACTTTCTTCTAAAAAAATAAAAGAAATCTGTATAAATCCCTTTAACATAGTACCACCAATAAAACAAATAAAGCTTGCAATTCGCGGCAGACAGTACATAACGCGAGTCCCCGCGTAATGAGGAGTAACGGCGCGCGCGTGCATGGTTCTCCTAATATTGTAGAGAGAGATGAAATTATTAGCTCCCGTACAAGTGCGAGAGAGATATCGATACCATATCTAAACTGAATCTAAGAACGTAGTCTTGATACTTTAGAAATGATATAGAACACCTCATATACCTAAGTAGAGCTTTTTATAGGGTCTCAGTTCGCAACGATTCATCTCAAGGTTTATTATGAAATATATCAACATTTTTTATGATAAATTCTAATTTATGACAATACTTAGCTATATTAAAAGTACACATATACTTAAAGTCTGTGATCAATTAAACCTGTTTAGTTTTCAATCGGATACCTACAACGGGATAGTTATGTTATAATTCGGATTATTAAGGCAACCAAAAGCTCTAACAAAGAAATACTACTGAACCAATTACTATATTAAATAAACCACATGTTTGTTGTTTTTTTTTTAAATAATACGATGGTTGTGTTGACAAAATATAAGGCTTGTGTTTTACTAGGAAAAAGGAAAATAGTGTAAAAAGTATAAATAAATGCTTTTTTTTATTTCTAAAATGTATAAATATGTACAAACCTCATCACCAATGTTGAGTTTCAGATGGAAATTCTGTTTAAATTAGTAGAGGGATAAATAAATGACGAGTTCTGATAAATAAATGACATTAATAGTTTATATTTGACTAAGTATATTTTTATTTTAAAATATAAATTTGTATATTTATAAAATACGTGTATACAAATTCAATGCATTTTATGTCATGGTAATTTTATTTACCTATTCAGAGACATTCTATTAGGTCAAGTTAAAATTTGGATTAGTGAAGTAGGTACTAGTACATACCAGTAGACGGCCGCATATACCTAGGTAAAGCATTATCATCATGCATCAGTAGAAATTTGAATGGGCGTGCCATTCGGCGTCGCTCCACATGGACTGGCTCGAATGAGGAGAGTTAAAAATTATTTATCATACTCACAGGCGGAGGAGGAGCTCGGTGGCGAAGTGGTTTCAGCGCTTTGGTTTCTATTACGAAAAGAAAGCAACTTTCGCCATGGTCGGTCCCTGGATGGGTCAATTAAATTTATAATCTCGAGCTCCTCCGTGCTTCGGAAGGCACGTTAAGCCGTTGGTTCCGGTTGTTACTGCAACCGCTTTCACCCACCAGCCCGCATTGAGCCAGCGTGGTGGTGTTATGGCCCAAACTCCTCATGTGTTTCTCCCATGAAGGAAGGCCTGTGCCCAGCAGTGGGACGTATATAGGCTGGTGATGATGATGACTCACAGGCGCGCCAGCGTCAGCGCGTCCTGCCTCCTTAGTTTAGTTTAGTTGTAGTTACTATGCCGTAACACTCTGACACTAGTAGTCGCCGTTTTTCCAGTAGCAATGAGTTTTGATTCTGATGATGGGTTTTATTCAAGTTATATAGTGAAAATAGTGTATTTGCTTACTTAAAGACTGGCTGTTGTTGACTGGATTTTATATTATATTTATAGTTAATTGGAGAAGTTATTCGGACTTAACTTTTAGAAAATTCCTTTCATTCTGCCAAAACGGTGTTTGTAAGGATAATCCATGTTTTAAAGTAGCCACAAAAAAGGTAATTCTTAAAGTGACTTACTAATGTTCTGCAGCATTTATTTCAGCAACTCAAAGGGAACTGAGCCAAATGGCGCGCCTTTTTACATTTACAAGCGAGTCAAAAGTGCGCGAAGAAGTGGCACGCTGTACTTACCGCTGGTTTTAGATGGAGTTTCGATCGTTTGGAATTTGATTTTGGCGTGCCAGGTAGGTACCTAACTACATGGGTATTGATATTTACGAACACATTTTGGAGTGCTAGCAAGCCATTTGGAACAATGTCACGCCCGTGAATGGCGTGCTTTAGGGGTCAGTAACTACAGGGTATCTACAAATTATTTTTAATCCTATCTATTATATAGGTACCTATGTAGGACTAAAAATAATTTATACCTGCTAAAATAATTACTAGCTTTGAAAAAATACGGATGAAAAAATTTGGCCGGTTATCTACCCAAGTGAATCCATACTTATCCATAACACAAACTCTTAATGATGCTTAGCTGACAAGATTTATTTGAGTGTTACCTAACAAACAAATAGGTACAAATTAGGATCCGTGTGTACAATGAGCATGCCATCCCTAAGTATAGGTACATTGTACCGATAAAAGCTTTTTAAAGAACTCTAGGTAAATAAATAAGGAAACTGTTACAAACTTATAGTAATGTAGAGTTGCAAATGTAAAAAGCCAAAAAAACTCTCTTTTATATAACGAACAAATTCTTTAAATTTTCTTTATTTTTCTATTAGTTACCTACTAGCTATTCGTCCCCATGTCAAAAAAACGATAAAGGTACAATATAAACACACTGTTATAGATATTTATACTTACCAACTACATACCTACATAACTACTTTCTAAGTAGGTAGGTATATCTACTTATACTTAGCTAGGTGCTTATTTTTAGCATTTTTGGTTCTTTTTTTGACTATCAAAATGTAGGTAAGTAGGTACTTTAGCTCAAAACATACATACTTATATCGTTGGTATTTATCAATTAGGTACGTCAATTTTAAAGTCAATAGTTGACTCTATCTTTGTGGATAGGAACTTTGAAATCTTGGTAAAAGATGAAACATATTAATTAACAATGTTATGACATCAATGTGCAGATCGAACAAAATACAAAGTTAGGGTTCGAGGAGATTTACAACAAACCCAAGCATCAATAACCGAACTGCCACAAAACCGCAAAAATGACAACGTTAAAACAACGAGCGCCCGAAGCGAATCCTGGAAAACTCTCATTAAGCGCTCTCTAATTAAAATGTAATTAAATTCGCGAGAGAAAAAGATAGCACGACATTTAACTGATACTAATAAGATCGTCAAACAATTACGGCCGGCTCATCCACAGCGGGTGAGCGGGATGGCCACAACCCAAAGCATCCCTCTCGCTTACACTCGCCGTACTCTCTATTTAACTTTTAATTTATACTCATTCCTTTATATCTTTTATTGCTTCGCCCATCGTGGCTCCTAATGCGCCCGAGGTGCTCCTCACACTAATTAAATTCATGCAACACTAAGCTTTCCGAACACCCCCCATATCAGGCCCCTCCCACTTCCCCTCTCCAACCAACTGTAACCAATAGCATTCCTGAGCGGCGTCTCTACAATCGCTGGGCGGGGTAAAAAGTACAGTCAGTGTGAGATTCCTGATAGAGCTGTCACGTCGCGTCCGAGCGGTCGTTACGCTGTCTTGACATATTTTATTATTATTTATGTCAATTAGGTTATTACTTTTTTGTTTAATGGAATAAGGAATTGCTTGTGAAATTGATTGCCTTTTGGTCGCTTATGATTCATCACTGTCCAAAATATAATCTGAGACGTGTTAATTTCGTATGATTGATAGTTGGACATCATTAGAGCGATTGGCCGACCGCAATCTAGTTTTAAGCAATTTTCTATTGTTACCGGCTATTAGGTAACTACTACCGTGAAGCGTCAGGTTATGAGTTTACGACGCTGCTTGTCAAATTAAATTGATGATCCAAAAAAATAATTTGGTATCAAGCTTATTAAGATCAGCTAAATATCTTCCATTAAATTGTAATTAGTGAGTTTTTTAGGAAGCAGAGATTAATTAATCAACTATTCGTATTTATTATATAATCTAATACCAAAATATTATTACTTACCTATATTCACAATGTAATATTCAGATGTCACATATGATGTACATAATAACATCATAACAAGAAAATATGTTCGTAAAACGCAAACGTTTGCGGTAACGTTTCATAACATAACGCCTTAGCGATTCTCTCGGCATTTCTGTTTGTAGCGGCGCGCCATGCGGCTAAAAAAGATTATGACAGCCCCGTGTAAACGAACGACAACCCTATAAATCCAATGTACGGCTGTTCGCCACACTATAATGGACGCTATTCGATAGAAATTAAAGTTTATTTCAACTTCCCAGTGCCAAACTCCTATGTTTCCGTTAATTCAATGTGTGTTGGGTCTTAATTTATTGCGGTTCGATGGAAAGCGATCTGTAAGCTTGCAACGTAAGGTTTAGATCGGTTTAGCGGGCGCTGTCGTAGAAGCGAGGAATAAATCTATAATATGGAGGAGGCGGAGAATTAATTTGTGTATGGGTGGGAGAAGGGGGGGAGGTAGCTCCGCCCTGCACCGGGCGCGCCATCTCAGTGCCGGGCCGGGCGAGCCACGCGAGCGCACTATCCGACAGTTCCCATACGAGTGTGTAAACATAGGCCGAGTTCATATGTTGACGGATATTTAAATTTGGAAAAATACCTTAAGGGATATTTGAGTTAAGACAAACACGGGCCGTATATCCGTTAAAAGAATTTAGAAAAGTTGCAAAACGGACCGAAGTTGTAAACAAAAAGTTTCAATTCAAGTGTTGGTGTCAGACTTGGAGTTCCAGAAAGGAGTTTGAGAATGACAATTGACAGTCAGAGTGAGGGTAGTGTTGTGCGTTGGTAGACAAGATATCGAGTGGAGGCCGGAGCGGCGGCGGCGGCGGCATGGTGCTCGAGGGCGGGCTGCCGGCGCCGCTGCAGCTGTATGCGGCGGCGGCGGCGCAGCTGGCGCCGCGCCCTGCATGGCCTCCCTTTCTGCCGTTCTTCGGTGTCCCGCCACCTTTTCTGGCTCGACCGAGATTACCACATCCTCTTCCCACGAGAGCACCACACGGACCGCCAAGTGAAGATTCCAACGAAGACGGAGGCAGCAGTAAAGGTAGGTGTCAATATATAAGATAGGGCAAGAATAGATAACAATGGCTCATGTTGTTAGAGGCGACGTAAGTTACAGAGTTACAGAATGTAGAGTAGGCTAGGTACTGGGCACTGAACGAATAGATCCAGTGTGGGGACGTAGGTGCCTAATAAGAAATAGGTGCCCACTTTTGTCTGAACAATTCATACATACCTACCTATTACTTTGTTATATCTACTGATATACAGAAAAGGGCGCACACCAAATAAAAGTTTCAAATAAATCATTTTTTTGTTATTATTTATGACGTTACTTTGTTGATTTTGAAAAAAAAAATTTCCGGAGGTTTTTTTAAATAACTATTTAATAAATTTATAATAGGTACAAAGAAATATATTAAGATACAATTTACATGCAATTCGTTACCAGAATTTTACTACCTATTTCTGTATAATAAGAAAATGTTGAGATCGCATAAACTCTACCTATCAGCTACACAATGATTCTTATGATTTTGAAATCAAATTTATTTCATATTTTTAAGCGTAGGCAAAGCTTTTTTTATGTATCTATACTGTTTGATTTTCTGCGTTTATAACGCTTATATACTTACCGCGTCTCCTGGGGTCCGGACACGGGTTCGATTCCCGCCTGGATAATACAATTTTTTTTCATCGTTTTCTTTCTTTATTGGTATGTCTTACAATATCTATAAATATATTAAACAAACCTGCTTTGAGCTGTAAAAATATCTTTCTGCGGCTAGAAGATATTAAAGGCTATTAAAACAATACCTACTTACCTACCTACCTTAATCATTAAATTATAATAAATGAAAGAGATGTATTTACAAACTATATTTTATGTAACCTATTAATAGTATACAATACATTAACTACAACAATGCAGCACACACAACAAAGGTAGGTATACAAATACAAAATAATATAGATATTATACAAATACACTACACCTAATAGATACTACGGTAACATTTTTTTTAAAGAACACAGATTTTTTTTTAATATTATTGAAGTATTTTTCTTTTACTGTACCTACTTAATCAAAATGATAATAATTTATTTTTTGCATGAATGTATAAGGTACGTAAGTAATACAAATATCTAAATAAAATATTATGATTATACGGTGATTTAGTTACCTAGTTATATCTTCGTAGGGGTACTTAAAATTGTTACCAAATCGTTAAATTCTATTTTGAAATAACTAATTGAAACATATACCTCATAAGTGAATTATATTAACCTGATGATAGGACAAAAAAGTCCTAATAACAAAATGTCCTCATTATACCTAGGGGTACCTAAAATTGTAACCAAACTATATGGTTAAGTATTAATTTCAAATAACTCATCAAAACATATACCTAATGAGCAAATATTAACCTGATGATAGGACGAAAAAGTCCTAATAACAAGTAACCTCATTAAAGGTACTCTCTATAGATAGGTACCTACTCTTAAGTTTCACCAAATAAAAGTTCTGATTAAATAATTTAATTTTGGTAGATCAAGAAGTTCTATTGGCTGATAAATGGGTACCTACTTCATAAAATTCATTTATCAATAATTTCATAATTCTTTAAAAAATGTCATAAGTAACTAAAATTATCAAATAGCTCTATTTCATGCATATAAGACGCTTAAATCTATTCCGTGCGCTTAAAGTAAGTTAAAAAAAATCTAATTTTATTGGTCAATTCACTGTCTCTACCTGAACATCACGCACAAAGAAGTTTAGTAACTTCCTATGGGTAACATGGGTTTCTTCAGAGGAGTAGAGGGAGAAGAGGAGTGAAAGGCATGTTATAAGCAAGGTGGAGGCGACTGGAACAGTATGTGAAGTTGCACTATTTAGCTGTCTAGCATCTTACCGCTTTACATGGTGGTGTTGAGTTATTTGCCGTGCTCTGTATTAAAGAAAAGTTCAAAAAAAATTTAGTCTTGCATAAATATAAACCTCATTATACTTAGGTATTACTAAACATGGTTTTAAAAAACTTGAAAAAAAAACACTGCTTCTGTAATGCCCACACAGAACGTTAAATAACGAATACAAAAGCGAAGTGTGCGTTTCCATGTCACAAAGACATGAGCGCTAATAAGCTCATGTTGCTGACAATGGCTCCATTATTAGATACGTAATAAATCAGTGACAATTAGTGTCGATTAGCGGGTGTTACAATGGGCGTACTTAATGCCTTAGGCATTCTCTACCAGTCAACCGGCAAAAGGTGTTGGAGAAAATAAATTAGCGGTGCACATGGAAATGTAAGTAGGTACTACCTAAGTAATTAGTACTTAATTACCTAATTAATCCAGTTTTAAATACTATTAGACATAATTAAAACTTTGTGAAATGAAAATGAAACAATATTAGAATGAAACTATTTGACACACAATTATGGAATAGTAGTAGGGCTTTGAAAGTAAAAGGTAGGTTTCTATAATTATACGCACGCAGACATAGCATATGTCTATGAATTTGGACCATTCTGGTCTTTCAGTATTTGGAACATTTTTATTTCTTTACAAAGACAACGCATTAATATTTTGTTATAATTTTTTAGCATTGCAAATCGATGCGTAAGTTATCTATTGGTATACTCTACTATTTATGGTAGGTACATAGAAAAAATATTAAGAATAGACTACCTATTTTTTAATTTAATAGTTGTCAATGGCACGTTATATTTCACATAATCTTATTTTAAGGATAGAGACACAAAGTTTTCTTAAAATGTATCTATAAATGGATAGTTAGGTATAGTCTACATGTTAATATACGTAATTTTTAAATATTTTTTCAGCCCTAACTAGGTATAGGTACCTACTGGCTATACTTTTTTACCAAAAATCTATACGCATACAATTAAAGAGACAGGAAAACACAATATACATATGAAAGCGAAAATCTAGAAAAGTAAGTTAATAATTATTATAAGCGCAAAAATACTTAGATACTTAAGTTTGTGTGAAACATCATTATTATAATTATTCTATCAATTTTATTACAAAATCCGGGACGCGTTGTCAATTGATATATATCTTTTAATTAACATCAACATCTTTAGCTTATAAACGTTTTCATAATAAAAAAAGCAATTAATTTAAAATGAGAAATCTCATGACAGTGATCAATAGCTCCGAATGAATTGAAATCATTTTTCTTACAGTCCGTTGAATGCCAGCACTAATTATTTTCTATGGATCCCACAAATGATAACTAAATCGAACGCAATAATTATGATTGATATCTTAATTTTGCCTGCGAGTAGTCTATGGTCTACGACAGTCTTGATTCAACTTTTCTAAGACAAATCTTGCGCGATAGCGAGGTTGCCGCCGTGCGTGACTGGTGTCAAAATCGGTTATGAATTTATGACTTGCGTCGCCCAAATCTCTAATGCCACATTACAAATCACTAATCAGCGAGCAAGGTCAATTATTCATTTCAAAGCGGTGATTCTAATCCAATAATAAAACGGCTATTTTACAGTCACGCGTTATTTCGTAGAGTGTCTGATCTCATAAGAGGTAATGTATAAATAATAATGTAAATAATAGCCGGCCTCATTCGTCGCTTGATCCCCAGTCCTAGTAATAAGTTATCGCTTTAATAATATTAAGGCATTATTCCCGAAATATTCTCGGGTCTCGTTTGAATAAATTTTGTATTAATAAAAAATAAACTTGGGGCAAGGTGCGAAGAGCCTAACGAGTGTAATCCAAATGTAAGTTATTAGTCGGCGATGCGGCCTCCCGCTGCGCCCGCGCCGCGCGCCGACTATGTCGGTATACAGATTTTTATCGACAACTTTGTCGGCAATCGCGCCGAGGTGTTACTTACGAAATTAGGATGTTAAATGTTTTGTAGATGACGCATGGCACGGATCGCATCGCTTTGTGATCACTCGCCTTTGTCATTTTTTATCGTATTCTTTTAATAAATACGTCAGTTTTGTTTGTGATATTTGTGGTTGTGTAATTGGAAATGTCTGAAATGTTCCCAGTAAGTGGATACCTAATAAATACAAGATAACATTTTATAAGTGTAAGTGATGGTTTAATAGGTATTTTGTCATGTTACTAGCCATGACCTGACGAGATTCTCTTATGAACCATCTGACCTTCAAAAATAACGAACTTGGATACAAACTTTCATCCCCTACTTATTCAACCTTAGTTAGTGTATTTTTTAATCTTTCCCCACAATTATCACATTCATTGCATGAAAAGCTCTTGTCTGCATTATGAAGTTTTTTAAAAAAAACTTTGATATTCAAACCAATATCTACTTAGTAAATCTATCCTATAAAAAAGTAAAAAAAATCAGTCGTCCCCAGTAAACAAAAAAACTATACAGGGTGGTGCCGTCAATGCGACAATAAATTTAAACATGGGCTATATTAGTCTATAGAAATAGATTGCCACTTTCAAAAATATCGTACTCATTTGATAATTTCATGACATTTGTATGTAATATTGTAACGTTGGCCCATGTTTAAATTTATTGTCGCATTGACGGCACCATCCTGTATATGTAGATAAATTTTAACCAGTAGCATTTCTCTTAATAGGTCGCGTTTAAAAAAATAGCGACATTTGATTTTCTTATATTAGCATAAACTAAAATGAAGTAAGTAAGTACAATCTATTACTCAATTTATCCTAATTAAATTTAGACAATCCATTGATACTAACGTTTTAGAGGATAGTAGGTAAAAGTAAGTAGGTAGTAAATAGCAGTAAGTGTATTAGAATATATCAAATAATCATAATTACTTATGTTATATTTACATAAATAAAATAATATAGTAAAATAATATTAATAAAATATAAAGTATAAGAGTATAAAATATCTATATAAATTTATCCGTCGAATTTTTGTTCAAAGAAGACGTGGTGACGATAACCACTGCTTAGAAATAAATTATTGATATTTTAAATTGACCAATGACGTAAAATTTTAATTTTCCTATCAATAGTAGAAATTTAAAATCTTTAAATAACAATAAATTAAAATCGTCATCTTTTAGTATTAATGTCAAACTGGGAGTAATAGTCCATTTTTTGACTTAAGCTATAAATAAAAAAGGAGTGAATTTTTTTATTTAAACCTTAATCCAACCAATAGAATTGTAAGTAATATAATAAAATTATTGAGTATTCGTCTTACATGTATATGAGTGGGTACTTCATCAGTTGCATGACTTTAAGATTGAATGCAAACTACTCTAGACCCTATCTTTTCAAAGTTCAATTTCCTTTCTCGTACAGCTTGAATCAATTTCGTTCCTTAATACCCTCGCACATCTTTCATTTCTTTTTAACACTCTATTTGCAAACATTTTTAAAAGCTTGTACACAGATTTATTATCACATCTAAAGACAATGGAATCGTCAAGCAATTATATAGTAATTAAAGTAATAGTACATAAGACGAGCTGTTAGCAGGTAGTCATGGAGTATTTATTATAACTCTATAAAGTACTATTACACAAAAGAAGTACCTCTCATTAGGTACCTACGATAGAGCCACACTACAAAATATGTTGTAAAAGATTTATACTGAATAGAACGTGTGAACAAACTTGTTAATGATAAATGAAAGTATATTTTGAATAAGTTTAACCTTTTTGTATTGAAATTGGATTCCTATGATTTATTCCAAAAAACGAATGAAAGATGGTTATTTATATTACAATGCCTTATGTCGTTCGGATTTGGAATAACTTTTTGGCGTTCCTCACATTATCTTGAAAGTAAAAAAAACTATTAAATGGAATCAATGCATATCTCAAATTATAAATTATTAATGAAGGAAATCTAACAGGTAGCGGATTAGCTTTATGACAATGTAGGTAAGTGACTTACATCTAACTATGTCATACTAAGTACTTTTACTATTATTTTCGACTTCTTATAATAGAAATAGTAAATTTTGAATAATAAAATAAAATGATTTATCTACTGCCAATAAATTCATTAATAATCGCATAAAAGACTTGATATAATTTTTTGTAGGTAGTATTAATAAAAAATATTTTTGTTTGCAATAATTTATATTTGTTACGTTTTTACGTTAAAAAGTATTGTCATAAAAGGGTGCTGAAGAGCTAGATACCTACTCCTCACGATGGTTTTTGGCAAATCTAATTTTAAGATATCCGTGTTAAGTGATATGATCTAAACATAAAATATTTCTTACAGTTATTATAGAAAAATATTTATTCAATTCAATTCAAAATCATTTAATCAACATAGATTTACTCAAGCACTTGTTGACGTCAAATTTCAATATATATTAATATAGTAACTTAATATAATTGCCTCTGTGCCTCTACCACTGGTTCCATTTAGCTACGGTAATTCAAAAAGAGTATATCTTTGATCCCAAAATACCACTTCTAGTCAGAAGGTGTCAGTTCTTGGTCCTTTGTTAATACTATGTAGGCATTGATGGTAAAAAATTTATTACCATACAAATAGCAATTTTATTCCTATAAAAAATATTCGCACCTTGGTAGCTACCAACCTCGTAGTTAGGCCAGAAGAAAAAAGTTAATTGTTTAAAAATGTGGGTACTTTATACTAGATATTATTATTGCAAACATGTATAAGTAAGCGTTAAATCGATTCTTCATTAACTTACTATAAAGGTTGTGCTGTGATCGAGTTTCCCAAATGTAATAAGAATAATCTCAAGATTCCTCTCTCTACCGTCCATAATTGATATTACTCACTTTAGCAATACTTCCATCCATAAACTAAACACTAAATCACGTCAGAATTATAATATGAGAACTAGCTATTAATAATTTACTGTTATAAACGCAATTAACTTTTTAGTGCAGGACGTCTTTATGTCTTTCAGTTCGAACTTGGTGAGTATAATTAGGCACCTACAGTAGGGATGTTGACATATTCTATAAATGAGTAAAATCAATTTTTTGCAAATCAAATCTTTTCTAAAATTAGTATTTCAGAGCTGCAGTGGCATTTGGTCGAAACGGAATGCACCCCTACACTACACCTACTTAGTTTTGTCATGGCTGTCCGTCGCGTATATCGCAGTCAATTTTCTCGGTCACTTTTACTTTTATAACACAAAATTGTTATCTATTCCATTATTGGTTTTATTCCAAATTGCTACGGAACCCTTAATGCGTGTCTGGCACGCTCTTAGCCTTTTTTTCTTTTCCATTAAACATTGTTTTCCTGTTTAATCATAAAATAATAAATATGATGCATGTTTATTGCATGTAGGTTATAAAAGACTTACTTTTGTAAGTACAGTCGACGGCATATGTGTAGGTAGGTAAGCATTGAAAAAGCAGCTCTATAACCACGGAATAAGGTCGGTCCTAAAAGCAAAGTGATACGTTTATATCTATTACACGATGAAACATTATAATAAGTACTATCTATTGTTCACGCTGTCTTACACTTAGTCTTTGAACAAGTTTTTACCGCTCTGTTTTCTACCCAATGAACCGTCGCGTCGATTTGATATTTTCAGTTCGCTGCAGCTGACATTCAGAAACAATTCTTTTTTCACTATCGGAAATTGTCTGAGTATAAACAGTAGACAGTCAGACGATTCGGAGGCAAGACTAATTAATTTGTTCCCTTGAACTGCGACTGTCATTTCGAAATGTGGGAAGAGTTTATTCGAGCTTCACTCTTTTGAAGATTTCTTTTTCGAAGTCTTGTTTCACCATAGAAAAGCATCTATTTTGAAAGCTTAATTGGTGATAGGATTATATTATTAAGGACGTTGTTAATCTAAACATTATTATAACCTCAGATATATGAAATAGATGGTGTTGGTAAGTAGGTATATATTTACCAACACCAAGTAAGTAGGTACTTACTTCAATTAGTAGTTTAATTTTTCGTCAAAAATCAAAACTTGCTTAAACTGCTACGACCAGGAAAAAATAATAATAGAAATAAATATGTACCTATGGACTGGAACAATAGTAGGTATTGCTTCTAATTATAAGAATAAGCTAAGGCAAATAAATAAACACGAGTATAGTCAGACAAAAGTATCGTTTTTAATTATAATAATCTTTGAAATATTTAAAATTAATAATATCTAATTTTACATAGGTTAAAGAAAATTGTATTTTTATTTCAATGTGAATGTAACATTTATAGTATAAACTGAGTAATGACGGCATCACTAATTAGTAATTATAAAAGTAGATAGACAACAACATAATTTATTTAAAGCGACGATAAGCAAATAGAAACATAATAAAACTATCAGCCAATAAAAATGTCAAAATAAATCGGTTGAGAGCAAAACAAAAGTTAAACAAACGCCTGCTATAAAGGGATAATAAACGGGAATCAGAAGTAGTCAAAACTACATCAGTATAGGGCTAGTCTCGTTGCGAAGGGCCGCCGCCGCCGGTAAACGAACAACACATAAATTAGAGCCACCCCAGTCCTAAAGAGAATGTTCATTCAGTGGCAAAAATAAGGAAAAACGATTCGTAGGATCAATTTTTGTAAAAATCAACAAATCGTTGTAAGTATTCAGATTATAATAATCACACACATCAGTAAGAAAATAAATAATTGTTATGCCAGTGTATATTACGCTTTCATACATAATATAGAGTACATTCATCAAATTGTTTCTGTGCAGATTTATTATAACAATTTGAATGATTATGAAATATTTAAAACATACTCTTTAAATATATCTCCGGAAAATCTAAAGATAATAACATCATTTCCAATTTCATAAACCAATAATTTAACAGCAATATTCTTCGAGAAGAAAGTTATATTTATCTAAAATTGCTTTCGATCGTGCTCGAAGATATCAATACAGTGCACGTGGCAAATAACACTGGAAGCTACCGTGGAAAAACCTCGTAAAAGTAACCCTAGTTACAAGTGAAAGGGGTCTTATTTAAGATTATGAAAACAAGCTCGTTATTTAAAACAAGTGACAGAAAGCCAAAAATGACCGTAATAAGGCCCATTAGTCAAGTGTTGCCACGATCACAAGGTGTGCGAAATGTAACCAACTTGGGTGAGGCCCAATTTCAAGGGCCATTTCCTACACACCCCAAGCCAGAATTTTAAAAAATAAAATCCAAAGACGCCATGTTTGTACGCTTAAGCGCAGCCGTTATAGAATGCACATCATTTTACCTTTTTATTATTATATTTTGTATTTTTATCGCTAATAATAATGTTATCATTAATAATTTGATAATTCTGCTTGTTCATTCATATTTATACTAGTTTTCAATGACACTTTTTACTTTTTATGAGTCTTCTGTTTTGAAGTGTTATATAATGAAGTATTTTAAGTGCATTTCGGATGACAACTTTCATTATAAATTTATAATAATTATATTAGTCTTATCAAAAGGCATGATGTTACAAGCCAATGGTATTTTTTAACACGTAAATAAAATAACAGTTGTATTTTTCTATTCGTCTACGAAATGCTTTTACTAAAAGCTTTTGCTTTTTAGCGGAAAGCAAACGCCTTTGCTACGACTACTTTGGATGTTGCAAGAGTTATTTATTAAAAAATTCTTGAATTTGTCTCTGACCGATGAAGGAAGTTCTGCGTAAAATATAATATATAATTTGCGCTGAACTGCCTCTTCGTTTACGCTTCCGATAAATTAATGTTCCTCAATTAATGTTTTCATAGTAGCTATTAATTCTAAAAGAAACCCTAATAAAATCCTAAACTTCTTTCTAAAAAACCCACAATCTCATCACATGGTGGCGCGCGCGCACCGTGCCCAATCTACACCTCACCGGGCGCGTGCCCCCAACACGCATTTGTCAAATTCGATGCGCTTTTTTTAAATATTTACTTTTCTCTACAGTTGACGATTTTTGTACGCTCACCCCTATAGATCTCCTCAAAAAAAAATGAATTGTACGAATAGTCATAAAGTTATTTTTGTTTATATCTATTATTTTTACTATAAACGAAGAAAATGCTCTTTGATGCAAAATGACCTGATACATTAAAAACCAAATATTATACTATACTCGAGTTATCTCTAACATAAAAGAACTTTAATCAAACTTCTTTTGTTAATCTTTAATCACTTGCCAGCTAGCCAATGCTCACATATACTTACCTATTTGAAAATCTACTGCGTCTGATTTATTATGTGAGTAGGTTACTTCACAGCTTAAAACCATGTTAGGAATGGTTTGCTATTTTTTTTTGAATTCGAGAAAAAAATGTTCTAACAGTGTTTCATTTAAATAAGTCTAATGAACGTTTATAGGTAAGTAAGACCTATAATGAATAAACCAAGAATCGACGTCACATCTGGCAAACTTGTTTATATGAACTTTCTGCCTTGCATTTTATTGGAATCACCCTTCCTGATCGGTCACGTAGGATTTCACGCCAATATGCGCGTAGTTTAGCGGTGTATCGGTGGCCTGTGAAAATAGCACCCTAGGGCAAAGGGATTATTTACTCATTCCAAGGATAAATCTCTCTTGGCTATCGACTATCGAAAAAGTGAGTTAACTGACATCTTTTAATGTCGAATATTGTGTTGTTTATTATGTGTCCAATTGACTTTTGATTTACAAATTATGAGTACAGCCGAAATTAAAACTTTGTTATTCTGACTACATATAATTTTTGTTCTATATACCAAATGTACAATAAGAATTATATATTATCAAATAAATTATTTAACTCAGCTGTACTAAATAGGTAAGTATTTATTAGAATTAAAAATGACCTTATGAGCTGATGGTTAACTTATTATTAAAATAGTAAGTAAATAAAGGTAACTATTTTATGATAAATTTGGAAATGGACATTTTTATCTGTTTTACAATTGACCAATTCGGCAGCCAAAATATTGTTTAAGTAGACTGAGATAAAAATCGCTAAGAGACTCATAAGATAGCGCTAAGCAAATGTTAGTGAAAACGAGCCTTACTTATAAAAATATCTAAACTAGAAAAAATTTCACGTCCCGAGGCGGAGATCGGACCTTTCATAATCCGGGCGACTGCTCTAACCATCTGAGCTAGTTAGGACTTAGGATAACCCTATTAAATTCTTCTAGTCTATCTGTATTTGTGTTGTAAGCTAACGTCTACCCTTCAATGTCGAAATGTTCTATTTCAACATCCGAAACGAGTATTTTTACAAATACCTAAGATTCGGTTAAGTTGGAGCGTTGCTTCCAAATATTCTTCATTTTAATATTATTATGAATGTTTGAAAAATAATGTTTAATGTTTTCTAGTTTGGATATTTTTAAAAGTAAATAATTTTTCAATCATTTTTTTTAATGTTAAAATGAAAATTAAGAGTATTGATCTTTGTAAAAAGTTGCGATCCCGTCTGCGGTCAGCTGTTAAATCGTATAATTATATGAAAACGCTAGCAGTGCCTGTATTGTGAAGTATTGGATACCTAGTAATTAAAATATAGCTAAACTAAAAAAATAGAGCAGTCGCCCAGATTGCGAAAGGTCTCGGGTTCGATTACCGCCTCCCGACGTGAAATTTTTCTAGTTTAGATATATTTTAATTACTGAGTAATTTTCCAAACATTTATAATAATGTTGAAATCAAAAATTAAGTATATTGGATACCTTATACTATAATTATCTACGTTTACGTTTAATAGAATACATACAAAGGGCTCTTTGGGCAGTTGTAAATCAAACGTCGATTAGACACTGTAAGCTTTCAAAATGTCATTTAAATTCGCAAAGCACAGCGTCGATGATTGCTATGACGAAGACGTCACTATAAAATGCGTCCGCAGAAAATGTAACAATATTTAATAAATTATGCCCACCAAGGGCGGACGCCCTAAAAACTTAAAATATTACTAAAAAATATGCAATTTTTAAGTAATAATTCAAGTGATTTATCAACGTAAAATAATTGAATTGAGACACTTTTCAAAAGAGGTGAAATCCCTATTCCTTATTTCTTAGTTGGTGTCGTATATTAAACTGTGGTATCGTACTGTTTTGGTTTTAAAGGTCCCCTAGTGTCGTAATCAATAGTAAAACTAATTAGAAATTAAAAATCACAAAACAAAACAATGGCTCGAGAACCATCGTAAATTTTAATTTAGACCTGATTTAGGTCGTAACTAATTGAACTATAACACATTCATATGAAATCTATTGTTTATTACAATTGTAACGAATCAATTCGTATTCCATAAATAAATTATTACATTTTTTGCGTGAGACCTGATGAAAAAACGTCACCCATATTTTTAATCTGTAAAAAACCTACTAATTTCTCGCTCCCGTATGACGCTTGAATATTCAAACAATGTAGTTTTTTTTAATTTGAAACTGACTGCTTTGTTTTTTATCTGTGGGTAATTGGAATTTGATACGGATTTATACAGTGTAATATTTGATGCATAAAAAAAATGAATTAGTATTTTTTATGTGGGAATCGAATGATTGAGATGTGTCTGATATTTTATGTAGATGTTGTACAAAATAATTGAGTTGGATTATCTTCATTAAATAATACACTTCAATACTACAAAAAGTGACTACGTACACTCAATTTATATTTGAGAATTAGGTTTTTTCAGATAATTAATTTGTTCAGATTAATAAATTTGAGTGTTACTGCTTTAATTAATTAATGAATATTAATAATACTTAGAAAAGCTTACACATAAAAAAAATATGTGATATAGATATAGTCTGATAGGAATGTACAGTTCTAATAAATCAAAAATAGTGTTTAATTGTCAAGCAAGTGTAGCAATTTATTAATCTGCAATAAAGGAGGATGCCAATCCTACTATGAAGCCTTGCCCCACCTAAAAACTGACACGTCCAAAAGTGACTTAGGGAGCAATCATATATTATTAAGACATAGTATCTTTAGATATCAATACATTTTTGTTGAAAGACGCGGTTTCTGAGATTTACGTAAAACAAAACCGGTTTGTAATAACACTAGCAATGTTTGTCATCTGTCAAAGTGCGTTTTGATATTTTCTTCCTAGATAATCTTGTTCAATCCAATCAACTGTATTGAATTATTAGGTACACATGATAATTCTAATGAAATAATGATAATATAAAAAAACATAATAAATACATTAAAATACCTTTTATGGTTTTTAAAACATAAAAAGCATTTATTTTCTATGAAACAAAACGCATTGGTCAATGGTCATTGATAAATCCGGAATGAAAGCTTATTGAAGAATTTATTTAAGTTGTCGACAAAATCTTAGCTTTCAATTAACTCAATCTATTTCCAAAAGTAATCTTTCTATTTATGAGGTATTAAGTATTTGAAATATTGTTTTGTTGGACATTAAACTTGGGTTGGGGCAAAAATTGTCACACTCCTTTTCGAGCTTTATTGCCTATTTCCTCAACACTACAGATTTTTATTGCGCTTTTGAATTGTGTATGTAGAATCAATCAAAAATTAAATTAAAACTATTCTCACGAGCTCTCCCTTTTGAGGATTACCAAACCAAAATATACCATTTAGCAAAGATTGTGTTGGCTTATCACAACAAACGGGTAATCCTACAATCGGAGCCGTAACATATTGCCGGCTGAGAAAGAGCAGGGGTCCAAAAGGCCCGCACCATAACTAACCCTATTAAAAAGTGGCAACCCCCGTCGTATTAATGTAGCATAAAATTAACCCGCGCGTCACGGCTCGTGCGCGCAATGTTTTAAATGCGCCTGATGTCAGGGGTACAAGGATTTGGGTCACTTAGTATTTTGGGTACTTGAGACCTTGCACTATAATTTAAATACCAATATTGGATATGGACTGTGACGGCAGTAAACTCATGAAAGTGTAGTATTTGTAGTGCTGTAAGCAGGTAACACAAAAGCGCATATTAGGTGTTAATAACATAATATCAGCCGATGGACCTGGATGGATATATCTATATTTTTAATTTATTATCCTGACTATTGAAAATTTTATTTTTATCAATTGTTGACATGGTAGTTATCGAATTTTATTTGTTCTTTAAAGGTTTATTAATTTTTACTCTAAACTTTATTAAAATAAAAACTGACATGATAGTTAACTCTCTACAATCGTAAGTTTTTATCTTGGACCATTATTGTAGTAAAAAAATTTAACCAACTTTAAAAAAAGGAGGAGGTTCTATGATCCACTCTACGTAATTTTTTTTTTCTATGTATGTTCACTGGATTCTCCGTCAATTATGAACTGATTTCAAAAAATTTCCGTTCCATTTTCGAAAATTTTTTTATTCATCGAGCTATGAATCCACTTTTGATGCAATATTGAGCAGTATAAATAAGTAGGTAGTTACCTACACATACCACGTTTGTGACATGAAAACCAGTAAAATATTATTCAAGAGGAAAAAAGATTTAGCTACTGTGGTAAATGACGAAACTCAATTAACTTTATGAAAGTAGGTAATTTGGAGTCCAGTTTTTCAATGACTGTTTCATAACACGATTAACGAACACGCGGTTTTTAAATTACTTACTCATCAAACACCCTTCGTTGTTGGTAGGTCTGCTGTTGCCCGCGGAATGAGACAGAGACTTATAGCCCCCCAGGGAATGAGCTAGATTTTAATACTCTATTTTCATTTAGTTGGTAACTAACATCGTTATAAAAAACATTTACCATTTACCTACCAATATTTTTATTTACTTATATTTTTTTTCTGTTTTGTCGTAATAATGTTATACACAAATACCTACAAATCTAATAGGCACATGCCTATAAAATTTGTAGGTTATTGACGTTAAGAGTTAAGAAGTCATCGCTGATTTGAAAGTTATACCGCGTAAACAACAGAAGACAATAAAGGTACACACGACAGCGCATCAAGTGTAACAGTTGCACTACGAAAGCCGCCTCTATTACGAACACAGTAAGGGCAGAGTCTCAAGGTCAAACTGTTACGCTTGACGTGCTGTCGACTGTTCGTAACTTATTTATTTTTGTAACAAAATGGGTAATAATGAAATTAAGAGCGATTACGGTGCACTTCTTTTCATACAAACTTTTAAGTCGAAAGATTGAAAACGAACAAACAGATTCTAACAAAACTTGCATGCATAAACAAAGTCAGGCTATTATAAAAAGTTATCAGTGGATCTTTCAAAAAGTCTTATAGTAAAAAAATATTGGCGATTTTTGGTTTTCATGAAAAGTTGAAATTTGCTCTTACTCAACAAAATCCTCTGATAACTATTTAGACTAGCCTGACTTGCATAAAATCATGTAAAGTCTTATGAGAATCGGTTCGTTCGTTTCCAATATTTTCGACTTGAAAGTTTGCATGAGACGCTTTCACCGTTTGAAAGTTTGCATGAGACGCTTTCAGACGTTTCCACCGCGCCGCACGGCTGTGCGGCGCGGTGGAAACGCTTTTAAACAGATATTTAGTTTAGTAATCTTCTGTAAAAAGTTCCTTAATTGTTAATTCTTCATTATATTCCCTGTTGTTGGTGACGCATCAGCTTTCATATCCGTTCAACAACACTCACAGTGTTGTTGATAGAATAATATTAAATGTACTTCTGTTACCGAGGGGGAGAGACCTGGTATTCTATGACACAGGCAGGCAACTGCCTACTTTATCTCCCACCAGCATAGTTAGTTGATACAACTGTTAATAGATTAAAAATTAAATTGTTGTGTTACCTATGTTTGTGGTGAGAAAATAAAATAAATTTATTATTATTAATATTATATGCATTCCATAGATAGATGGAAGGGTAACAAAAATTTTTTTTAGTCAAATAATAATAATTTTCAGTCATGCTTGTGGGAAATTATAATGAAGACTTATGTTTTTTTTACTATTGAACATTTTATTCGCTACCGTAGCTTCGTCATGCATGTTTGGTTTATTTCACAGTAAAACAACTATAATTCCTATTCATTTCTTTAAATCGCTCTCCATGTGATGTTATGATTAATTGGTTGGAAAGCGTAACGTAAACAAATAACTATCAATTTATTGTTACTTTATACATTGATTATCTACCTGTTATACAGTATATGCTCTGGTAAGTGGATATTTTTTTTCATAGACTTTACGAGAAAGAAAATAAACAAAGTAACTGATATGTATCAAATATGCCACACAGATTTAAGCAGAAAGTGTTGATGATTCAGCCTTAAAAAGGCAGATACGGGCACAAACTCTTGCAAATAACAGAGAACTACTCAAAAATTCAATTTAGAAGAAAACATAATTACATTACTACTATTAAAAAAGTCTCAAATTATTATAATTTATTAGTAAATAAAATATTATATTTTTGTTCAGGTATTTGTAATCTATCCTGCAAATTTATCGATAGAAAAGAACATCACTAGTGATATATAGATACATAATTAGGATAAACATCTCCATTAAACTCTAACCGGGCGACTACTGCCCCAAAACAGAACAGTTGGAGCTGAAACGTCACTGTCGCATTTGTAATTTGCTACTAATATCGACCAGTGGATCGACTTTATCAGTATCGTAATATAAGCCAAAGCGGTCAAACTGAGGTCAAACCAGTACGCCAGCAAGGTAATGTGTTAAGTAATGTGTTAATGTGGGAACTGAAATAAAAAAAATTCGAGGACAAATTGTGTTTTTTGTTCCAGTAATATTTGATCGGACTTACCATTGTACTTTTATTAATGATGACACCTAAAGTTTTCGCGTATTTTGACGACAATCGTTTTTAATTTGCTATACGGGATTCGATACTCAAATACGGTATCAGCCACTATAAACGAGACGCGTTTAGACTAAGGATGACAACCGTCTTAAAACTACCATTACAGAATTACAGACAGTCAGCTTGTCTGATTTATTATTTTATTATTTCTTTTAGAAACACTGTTACGTAAGCACTTACATATTTTAAGATGCGGTAAGGCGAAATTAATAAACATATAAGCATAGCAGATGCTCGACTAATTCATTAAGGTCGAGTAATATAACATGTTAAATCCTCCATACGTTATGTTTGTTTAATCATTCAATAGTTTCAAATTCAATATCTGACTTTATTTTATTTGTTGCTATATTATCGAATGGTTTTTCATCTACAGCCTGTTTCATGTCGTATCAATAAAATCTTGAAATAAAATTCATATCTTTGTATTTGTTCGTTTAGAGACCGCTCTTATTCCGTTCTGTGCCGTGTGCTTGATGTGTCGTCATCTGTACATATGTTTGTAGGAGGGTGTGTATTTTAAATTGTTGTTGTTACTGATTTATTTTATTTTATTTATTGAGGAAGGTTTACAGCCATTATATTTAATAAATCACATAATAATATCTATTGGCCTAGTTCAAACCCACCATGTGGACAACAAAATACTCCTTAATATGACAACCGCCAAAAGAAAGTAAGTGTTTTTTTAACTAATTTTTTTTTTACTACTAATTTGCCCTTTAACTACCAAACAGTTCATTTGCCAGTGCTCGCTTCAGTGTAGCAGTACTGCTGCAAAACAAGTCTATATCAGCGTGATCGGTAATCGAATTGAACAAGCGACATGATCGAGTTAGATAACTGTTTTGTCGATAGTTAGTACGTGCGGGAGCAATGTGTAATCTGAACTTCTTACGAGTGCTATAACTGCGAGGAACAACTAGCTTACTGATATCACTCATATCACCTAAACCGGGCTACTTTTTAAGCATATTCGAAATTTTTACATTGCGTTTTACCCATGAATATGAACAACTATACTTGTAATAAGTTTATTATTATATGTATATAATGCACATTTGAATTTTTGTAATATTGAGAAAGAAGATGAATTAATATCATGATATCATTAATGATACTATAGTTATAGCTGTGGAATATGTATTATCTTATTTATAACAAGTCGTTTACAAAAAAGCGTTAATATACACCTAGTAAGTACATTAACTACAACTATGGATATACATTCAAATTCACTGCCTCCCTAAATCTTTTCTTAAAATACAGAGAACCTATGTTTAGAACTTTCAGTTTCATTCCATATTTTAAGGCGGTATATTATTAGATGTGCTTTTTAATTTAGAAGCTTCAAATGAAGTTACCTATCATATTTCCTTTTCATAGTGAATAGGAATGAAAGATCCCTCTTTGAACTTATTTTGAGTTTTGGAAATTAATTCATTATAATAGAATGAACACTAGACACTAAACTATGAATCAAATCGTATCCTATTTCTACAAACTTCATTTAAATTAACTTATCTTTTTTTCTTAATAGTAGTGTGAATAGGCATTTAATTAATCATAATCGATTTCATAATCAATAAACATGACTGCTTGGTGTACATTTTTTTGGGCCCAACCGTAGCGAACATGTTTTTGTCACCTTCGATACTGATCATTATATGAGTATATAAACATATCACAGGTATAATAACATAAATATTTACTACAGTACTACGAATACATACTCATTATTATAAATGCCAAATATCTCTGTCTCTTACGTTTTCTCTTCGAATCATAAGATGAAATTTGGCATGGAGATATACTCATATTACATCCTGAGAGAGTTTATTTATGCTACCTTTTGGTGCGATGTGAAAAAACAAAAGAAAATCTTACCGGGTACTTGCGGATGTATGGCGCTTAGCAGAGAAAAAGCTAGATGTTTGTTTGTTAATTGAGAGTTTTAATTTTGTAAATATTGTAATTAATACGTATGTGAAGTCAATAATATGTATAGAACAGTTTTTACTCCAGCGGAGGAGTTTCATTTGAGCAAGGCTAAAGATGTTCAGTCAGTATGAACCTAGACATCGGCCTGTAACTGTAAGTCACTTGATATCATGTTTATACGTAGATGCGGTTTCAAATTATCAAACGCTTACCCCTCAGCCGAGGCCGGGTACAAACGACCGGTGAGTTATAGCCCCACAGGGAGCGCCAGATAAAGCCCGCCTGTGCCAAGCAAAAAATAGTGCCGTTATGAATAACAAATTGTATTTTCTAAGTTTCTTCTGTGATAGTGTTTTACAAACTATATAGCTACTTTCATATGGTACACTTTTCAAACTTTTAACAACACCAAAAATTTTAAGGTAGGTATCGCTACCTGAAAAGGGGTAACAATTGATTTTAATTAGTCATTATTAAAATCTTTACGTATAAGTATAGAAAGTTTATTTATTTCAACACTTTAAACAGTATCTTCTTTCAATTAATCAATACGAATAAATATAAGTCAATAATCAACACACTTCACTGCGCAAGTGCACAAATTGACAGATAACAATTATAAAATAGAATACAATAGACGGCCTTATAGCTAAGCAGCAATATCTTCCAGGCAAAGAAAATAAAGGTAAAAGAAATAAGTATATAAATTATTATATGCTAGATACTTATCTTATGTAAAAGCTAGAGAAAGTAAAGTTACTCAATACCTGAAATATATAAATAACATATATAAATAACAATACAAGATAGTATATTAGCAGCCAAGCATAGGATTTAGATAATGACCTTTGGCTTAGTTCTTAGTTCTTTCAATATATTACCTGTTTTAAGTTACTACTTAAACTACGTACGTACCTACTACTGTACGTATTTAGTTAAAAGGAGGTTTATTATGTTGAATATCACAATTTAAAAAAAAAACCATTTCTCCGTACAGTTCTGGTATTCCTTGGCAAAACAATTAAAAATAATCGATACATCGACAGGTTTCCACCTAACACATCACTATTAGCGGAGATCATTTTGATCCACTTGGGAATAATCCCCTGATAATTAAGGCGGCTGGATCACCTCCACAACTGTGTATCTGGCTGTTGTGATGTTTGCATTACTATTGTTATTGTATAATTAAAATATCACAGAAACTTAGTATTATTGAGAAATATTAATAGTAATGCAATAAAGTCTATGTTTGTAAAATTATAAAAATCGTTGGCTTAGAAGTTAGTTATATTCAAATAAGCTCTTTATCTATCACATATACATTTCACTATTTCTAAATCTATTTCAACAATAAACAAAAATTAAAACCGACTTCAAAAAACTGAAAAGGATGAAATAATTAAATTTAAGTAGGTATTCATCCCCTAGAAACATATTTTTGGAGTTGGTGCTAAGTGGTTTCCAAAACAATAGAAAGTAAAGCACCGACTCCAAAAATATGTTTCTAGGGGATGAATACCTACTTAAACTTAATTATTTCATCCTTTTCAGTTTTTTGAAGTCGGTTTTAATTTTTGTTTAAATTTTTTTTTTCACAATTTTTAGTGATAACTTTCTACGGTCGAAGCTAGATGGGTGACCGTCAACTTATATTGTTTCCTACTATCGTATCGTTTCACTAAAAAGTCATTGGAAAAGCAAACATTCGCAATTTCGCTTATGTAGACGATTTCATAATTTCAGTTTTTTTTAATTTAAAACCAAAGTACCCAACTGTTTTTGAAAAAATTTTTATGGGACCAAATGGCAGCTATTTCGCATCGAACAAAAAAAGAATCACGTAAATTGGATCAGTAATCTCGGCGTAATCGGTGTACATACATAGAAAAAAAAAACTTACCGGCCGAATTGAGAACCTCCTCGTTTTTGAAGTCGGTTAATGACTGACAGACTGAAGATACAGTGGTCGCTGTAGTAACGCGCGCCGTAGTGTATACCACGGCGTTCCACAATGGAGTGTTCTTGATCCCAGGGTTCTAGTATATTTTACTTTTTCCACTATTAATTAGAGATTTGATGATGTTATGTTTATTTTGCTAATAAATTGTTATTATCTTCTCAATATAATCACATCTGGATCATTGGATCATAGATAGACCAAACTCTAATGGCAATACATATTGTTTAATATCGATTTGCATAATGTGTCATATGCATTGACTTATATATTTATATATTACTAGCGTAAGGACCGAGCCGGCACAATAAAATAGCCCAGCGCTTTGGCCCTAAAATGCAGTTTTAGGGCCAAACCGCCATTCAGTTGTTAATTTAATTAGTTGATTAACGTCAGTTAGCTCTTATGTTGACTTGATTAATTTTTTGTCATTTTTCTTTTCTTTTTTTCATCGCACCTATTTTTTGACAACGAGCTGTAATGTTTCAAATGAGCGACGATTTTTCGTAAGAAAGTTTTAATGTTAATAAGAATATTCTCAAAAAATGATAAATACTAGAAACTCTTTTACAATTTCTCATTTTGTGAAATACCCAAAAGTCACAAACAATAGGTAGAAATTATATTGTTGAGAAGAAGCCAGGTGACTTGTATGTAAGGGTAAAATAGATATGAAAAACAAAACTAGTTTCAAATTGTGTTTGCAAGTCATTATTTGGGACCAAAAAATTTATTGGAGACTATTTGGAGAACAAAATTATAGTAAAAAAGGATATTATAAAAAATAAATAAGAAAAAGGTTCAAGAATGGACAAAGAGTGATAGATAAACAGTATAAAGTTACTTAACTATTATATATAATAATAATAATTACCTATACTAATAATATTCTTACACTCACACCTATTATCTAGTGTAAATGAAGCAACATTAAGAGTTTGTTTTATGAACAGCAGATAACGTAAAAATATTAAAAACTTATATTTTTTTTCTACAACTAAGTAGATGACAAACAAGCTGACGGCCCACCTGGTGGTAAGCGGTTACCGCCGCCTATAGACACCTGCAATAACAAGGAAAAGCACTTGATATTGGAGGTGCGTTGTCATCCTGAGGCCTCAGATGAAATGCCGTCCATGCCCAGTAATTAATATTTGCAAAAGGTATAATTAATATTTCAAATATACTAACATCAATGACATATAAATATTTGCCTCTACCGGGATTCGACACCGGAATCTCTGGCCTAATAGACTTGGGTACTGTACTGATCACTCCATCAGAGGGCCACCCATTCAAAATCTTAAAACCCACCATTCAATAGTTTCACAGTTTATGTTTGATATGTTTCAGTGCATCGTATAAATATCTACTCTCTATACATATAAAATCTGCGGAACAATAGGCAACCATAGGCACATTGAAAAAATCTGTAATAACTATGCAGTATGTATGTTTTACTAATAGTTGTAATAAAAATAGTTGTTTCATTGATGTAAGCAATCTTATATCAATTCCATAGAAATTATATTCTCAACGGTGTGTGTTCATATAGGTGCGTGAGCTAACTACAATAGGGCCCTGGTAATTGGTCGAAGTTTATACATTATTCGGTCGTGTCCGTCAAACCGCACCATTACCCCAACAATTGGTTTTGGTGAACGCTCACCAATGATTCTATTTATCATTATCTATTTATATGTATAGTTAGGTACACCGATTAGTACACGATCATAATAGCTGCGGAAGAGATTGTATGTATTTATAGCGAAAAGCAAAAAAAACCATCAGATTTTTTAAATAAATTGTTAATTTGATGAATAAATAAAAACAAACGGCTAGGCTTTGTATGTTGTTTTGTAGAGAATTTATTAAACTAAATAGGTAGGTAGGTAATGATATTAATACAACCTCTTAAACCTAACCTCGGTCAGTCAATATCACTTATCTTACCATCATGGTAAGAGGTTACCAATCCCGATAAATTGATGCTTGTAATAACTGTAGTACTCACGAGTTGCCCACTTTCTAGAAATCCAGAGAAAGCCTTTTTTGTTGACGGCATAGGAGATAAGTCCGCCTTCTTCCAACTTTCTCAATGAGTTTCGTACTTCAAGTGTGAGTTCTACGTCAAAAAAAGAAACGTTTTTACCGTATATATTCCATATTTAAGTAAGCTACGATTAGATACATCAACGCAGACGCGAGTTCTACGATCGTCACTTAACATACCGCAGCAATAGATGACTACAAAGTAGTGATGTATATGGTTAAAAACATCTGTAAGGTCCGGTCTGGTGCTCATAATCTACTCAAATTTTTAGCATTAGCGACTATTGGCAGTACACGGCTATCTATATTATATTGTATTGACGATGCTGCACTTGGTTTCCATCTTATTATTATTATCTTTTACATTTTTATTGACGCGAATGAAGTCCCAGTTAAAGTTAGTTTTATTGATACAAAATTTATTGAATACACCATTATTTATCGGCTGATGAATTACTTCCATTAATTAAAAGGTCATTCTCATTACAGATAGCGTCGGTAGCACCATACGTGGTTATGAAAAAGTTTTAAAGACGCGGGTTGGTCAATATTACACTTTTGGAATATTAATAAAAATGATTGTGTAGCTCGTTTTTAGGGTCCTTTAGTGTAAGTGGAAAATGAGTAGCTGCTTCACTGTGTTAAACGACCTGTATAAGTAAAACGATATTTAGTAGTAAATCACGAACGTTACGCATTAACATTGTACCACAGAATACAGTGCGTTGTTTTGATTGATTATCTCGTGTCACAGTGTAATCGAACTCCTCCAAAACGGTTTGACCGATTTGCATGCTATTTTTTGCGTATATTTGGTAGATTTGAGAATAGGCTGTTGGTTATTTTTTATAACCCTAGGTGATAAGGGTGGCTCTCTCCAGAATTTATTATTTTATTTTTTGGACCTTTCTTTACCCATTTAATGATTTGACATCAAAAATACTTATACCTTACCTAAAATTATTTAAACTTCTACCACCAACCGCCATTTTTAAAAAGCAATATTAAGATTTGATATTATAGATTCTGAAGCGATAGGAAGTTCACTGGGTCAGCTACTTTTTTCATAATAACATAATTTCAATATCACTTTGTAGGAAAATCATATGCATAGTTCAGCTATGTTCAGCTCTTTAGAGTTTGGTCTGATCATTGCGCATTACTGTGATTTTATAATAATTAAATGAATGAAAAGACTAAGTCCCTTCATTCAATTGATTCAAAATCTTAGATTGCTACTATGGGTGTGCCGCAGGGTAGTATCTTGAGACCAATATTATTTTTGATTTACGTTAATTTGCTTCCTAATATTGCTAATCAATTGTGTGTGATGTACGCTAGCGACGCGTCAGTTTTATTTGTAAAAAATGACGATATGAAGACTATGAAACTACTTTAAATAGGTACAAAATCATCGATAGTTAATTCCGATCACACTTGACGAATTTTACAGGCGTTGCGGTGGTTATGGCAGGCTGTGGAGGCGATTTATCAAGTTTCAATCTCGGAATGGCGGGTCGCCGCGGGCGCCGATCCGCGCCGAGATGTGCGCAAAATATTACGTGTCGTGCGCTCAACGCGAATTTTCGTGTTTAGCTATCCTTTTTTTACTTTTTAATTTATTTCGAAAATAGCTTTTCAGTATTGATCAATAGCAAAAAATAAAACTAAATAGACCATGTACGGACGTTATATTATACAAGAACGCATAAAAACTAGGTATATGAAAATAGCGACGCATAGCATTGAGAAATTAACTCGTTAAAGTTGTTGGAGTAGAAAAACCATATTCTAAATTTTATCTTACTAGTATCAACATCTAATATTGATTAAATTATTTGGATTGCATACTTACATTCTATAAATGACCGATGAAAAAATAGATAGGTTATACTTAATTGACTTCGACTTTGACTATGAGCGTTGTCAATTGTAAAATAAAAATAAAATGTAGGCTCGTCTAATAATTGTCAATAGAAACATTTATAAAATACTTTTTTGTAAGGTGGGTGTGACCGATTAGTTTGGAGATCCTTGGGGTAGCCTATGCCCAGCAGCGGGGGTCTCTCAGCTGATATGATGATGAGGATGAAGGTGGGTGTCGTGGAGATCCTTTCCCAGTCGGGAGTAACAAGCTTCCGTTTCAATATAAACCAAGAAATTAGATTTCGATTAGACCTTTTTCTCAAAATTTACGTCCACTGACGCGATACTTTATGTCTATTCATTGTGAAAAGGGGGAGACTAAAAGTCCTTAAATAGCATATTATGTTCATCATACAGTTAACTATCTTATTCTCGCTTCTAATTGCAGAAAGAAACAAAAAGAGGTGTCTTAAAAAAGGATGGAATGAAAAAGTCGAAGATACTTAATATTTTATTTTTTATTCTTAATGGTCGCTGGTAATATTTTAAAATGATATGTATAATGCTAATAATATACAAAGAGCCTCTAATGATCCGCTATAATGCCCATACTTGTAATTATGGAGGTTTAATGGTACTGAGCTAACCATCCGTTTATAACTAGAGGGTTAGTGTTATGAGAAAATGCGAAATTGGTGTTTTTATGAACAGGACTCTTTATTCTATATAAAATACTTTGGCGAAATTCGAAAATTTTAGTCGTAATTGACTTAAATTTAAAATTATTTATTGATTAATTAGTATTTGATTGGCATCTTTAAATTAAATTGTAAAAAATACACAAATATGATCAAATACCTACTTGTCCACGTAAAGACAAAGTTTTGTGTGATAATAAACGAAAATTAATTTAAATACATTTTCTATCAGTACCTGAGAAAATATTGAGCTTTCATTGACAAAATTATAAATACGTGTGTTCATTTTACGAATTTAATTAAATTCCCCTATAAAGTATGAGTAATGACTCAATTTGAATACTTATTTGCATGCTTAATAAATTCATAACCAATTTGTAATTATCATCGTGTGGCAGCGAAAAGATATGATTATTTACTAAAATACTTTGTTCCTGTTTAACTTTCATGTGCATTCAGTTGGCCAATCGATTAATGTTCAAATTTAACCAAAGATTCTTGATATAAACAAACTCGTAACAAACATGGAATTTTAAAAACATAAAATGTGATCCATTACTGAATTTTTGACACAAGTTTCTGTTCAAGTAGTTATAAAAATATCAAGATGGACTGATCTTTATAACATAATACCTTTCATCATCATCACCGCTGGGCACAGCATACATGGGAGAAACACATGAGGAGTTTGGGCCATAATACCACCACGCTGGCCCGATGCGGGTTGGTGGGTTAAAGCGGTTGCTGTAACAACCGGGACCAACGGCTTAACGTGCCTTCCGAAGCACGGAGGAGGTCGAGATTATAAATTTCGGTTTCAGTGCAACTTTCTACTACGTAGGCACGCTCAGGTTATGGAATGAGCTCTCCCTGCAGTGGTTTTACAGAGTACAGCATGGGGCTGTTCTAAAAGGCGTGAAAGGGTTTTTAAATCATCGGCAACGCGCAAGTGATACCCCTGGCATTACAAGCGTCCATAGCTCAGATCATATAAGGTCCATAGGCTACGGTAAACGCTTACCATCAGGTGGGTCGTATGCTTGATTGCCACCTTAGTGGTATATAAAAAAACCCATCCCGGGATCGACCATGGCGAAAGTTGCTTTGTTTTCGTAAACGAGCGTTCACACCACTATATACGCCACTGAGGTCCTCCCACGTACGTAATACCTAATTTGTACCTATTTCTAATGACAAATAAAAAATATTTAACAAATATTTTCAATCATCAGAAAATATAATTTTCAAAAAGAGTGTATCTAGGAAGTTGCTTATATTCCCGATTGGTCAAGGTGTCTGCGACACATTATATGAATTCAATTAGAAGCGTCCAGTTTCGCGGAACGTCCGCCGCGCGCTTAATAAAGCCACTTTTCTTGAGCGATGTCTTCATCGAAGAGCACAGGGGCGCACTATGACAGCATTTCACATTGTTGGGTACATACCTGAAAAGGAAAACAATCATAAAAATAAAATCATAATCATTTTTTTTCCTAACACTGTGTAGTACATTACATATAGAGAGAGCGTCAGTATTTACCTTAAATATTGTAGGCATGCAAATATATTTATAATTTATGCAACTGAATTAAATATTTTAAATATACCATTAAATTCCATAAAAACAGCAGAGAGAACAAAATGACAACAATGACATAATAATTAATAAATTTAATAAAATAATGATTTATCCCTATCTGTCCCACAGCTATGTATCTATCTGTTTTGGTTTATAGAACTAGGTGTAAAAAATGACACCGTAGAAGAAACACATCTGCTGCTTGAATTCCGAAGCGATCTAAAGATGCCTTCTCTATCTGTTTTTATTAATTATTAGCAATGGGCTTCTTCGGAAGGTTCATTGATACATATTCATTGCTGTGTTACAAGGCCAGGTATCACACTGACGTTAAGGTAATACAGCAGTGGATTTCCATTCCAATCAAATTTTCGTGCAAAAGTCATGTCTTACTTATTAAGGCAGATAGATAAGTTTGAGTCATGATTTTTTTATGCTACACCGCATTGAACCAATGTAGTTCGGTGGAGGTCGTTAACTGTCAGCACAAAACAAGATCGAAACCTAATAGTTTTGCCCGCTCAACGTGGTACCTACATACGTGTAAACTAACTGGGTGATTTGGTTACTGGAATTCGCGAGCGCAGCCCAGTGCAGTTTGGCCTTTGGTCTCGAGAGACACATTAAGATATTAAGGTCCAGCTCAGTGTTAATCTTCGACTGTCTGAAAGGCTCTCTCTCAAAGAACCGGCTGCCAGTTGTATAGTAGCCGAAGCTTTATAAACTGATTGATTAAAGAATCGAATCACCATAACCCATCAAACTCCATTGGGATCATAATGGATAACTATTTTAATTTTAGGCTCTAGTCCCCTAACAGCCCACCAGCGATCACATACAATAGGAAAAATATTGTATCTGATTTGTGGGAATTTCACAGATTCATATTAAACTGAATAATATTAAGTACCTATGTACAAATCGGAGTAATAATTCTATTAAAACCTGATTATCATAAATATAATAAAGAACGTTATTTATAAGCAAATTATTTTCAATTTATACAAATTATTTTTTATTATCAGTTTGCCATATAACGCAATGTAATTAAAAAATACTTTATTGGGTTGGGTACCTACTCTAAAATTATATATTATAATTATATATTCTGGTTAATCATATCAATTCTTAAAAGTGGCACATTTTGCAAGGCTAAATATCTAAATATATTATCATATTAATAAATAACCAATTATCTATGGAAATTAATAATTCGCCTCTATTTCATACATAAATATAGATAGGTAATAATTATTGATTGTATAAAGTGTCAGGAAATTATTGAAATATTTTATTCTTGAGTGATCAATTATTTTTGTCAATGCTTAATATTGATTTAATACAATTAAGTGACTATTACGATAGGGTGATAACAGAAACTGTTGCAAATAACGATAAATCAAACGATACCTAGTTTGAAATTGTGTGCTTAACATATTAAGCTATAAAACGCCGAGTCCGACCCTGGCAGGCGTGCTTGTCCTCGCAGCCAGGTACCTATTTGAGTTCAAAATTATAACTTTATTATTGCCGGTGATTTCGGAAATTAATTTCCCGGGATCGCTGGCAAATTGCAGTGCGGCGGTGGCGGCAGCGGAATGCTTGGAGACTTGTCGTTGGTGGTTTTTATTGCCGCTTAAAAAAACTAACTTTATACACTATATACACCATGGATTGTTACTATGACGCATTGCCGTTGAAGTTTTGCGAATGTATAAAGAAGTGGTCCGTCTCTTCTTTAAAAGGCAATATGATAATTATGTATTTAAAATTAATTAGAAAGTGACGTTCAAATGTTGCTATGAATATTTTTATAAATAGTTATATCTAGTCATAAGAATCGAGAATATACCTACTTGATAGTTACACCTTATTTCATATTTGTATTAGCGTTGCTACTGAGGAGGCCAAGTGGTTTATAGTTTAGTTATATAGGTACCTACTAGTACGGATTCTGATTGGTGAACTCCTACTTCCATGCTCCGGAAGTCAAGCTAGACTTTTTGCTGAGATAAGTTTGAGCTTGTAAAAATTTAATCCAGCCAGGACTTAATATACTGATACAGTTATTTATTTGTTACAATATAATTTTTACAACATTGGTTAGTCTGAAAGTCTACTTATAATAGCTTTGTCAAGTTAGTTCTCAAAGAAACAAATAAGAATATTTTTCAGCTAAACAATCGCAATTAATCACAAAACATAAACATAATTAATGTGTCTTACAAATTAATCAAGCGAGCGGGCACAGATGTAATGGTTCCGTTCTAAAATAGGCAAATAAGTAAATTTAGTTGGTCAAATCAAAAAGGAGTTTTTTTAGTCCTGTTTTAAACAATTAGGTATGTTTTTAAATACAAATAGTGATTTAGTTTAGTTTTGTTTGAGTAAGTTAAAAGATTTCTATAGTTACTATGTACTTATTACCTTTACTTAGGTTTTAATCACGTAATATTGAAAGCCATTATTTCATTTTGAAATTGGATCGAGGTAAAACTACTTTATGAAAGTACTTCATTTAATCGGAAGCATGGACCCTAATCAGTGATCTGATCATGTACCAATCACCCAATTACATTAAAAATGTAAGAATAAGTAACACTTTCTCGATGAAAGCTTCTACGCCTATTTTAATCGTTTCTCAAGAACGATACTCCATCGTTCAATATAGTGTGAACATTACGGTAACACACGGGAACAATACAAATTACATTACCTGTCAAAGCTGTACACTTAAATTCAAAGCATATTTTTCTTGTCAAAAGGATGAAAATCGATTAAAGCCTTTCACAGTGTAGTGTCGATTCAAGTATCAAAATTATCGGGTCGGCTATACTTAGGGCCGCGTGAGCACTGTGCTATTAGGTAGTTACAACGGTACATTATTATTGGCGAAATTTACCGAATATTTACACCCGAGCCCGCCTCTCAATCGATATATTGATTCTTGGAATAATGAAATTATAAAGCAATGCGATGCTCCAGTGCTTTGATTGCATGCAATTTTATTTCTGCATATAAAATCGCACAGCGCAGTTCATTAACTATTAAAATATTATAAACTTGATTTTAATATATTCAGCTGTACCTATATACCTAGAGACAGAAATTGACAATATGTTGCGCATTTACTCACAATTAATTTAGCTGAGTAATTTTACTGAAAACTATTCGCTACTTGTTCTGGACATACTGGGAATTTCACTCTTGTATCTAATAATATGTTATAAATAACCTAAATAGGAATTATTTACTTAACAGTCTCCATTCCATGTACGTACCTTTTCAATTCTAATTCAATTATATGGTGGGTAAGTAACTATTATCATTAATCATAAGGTTCGTGGTTTGATTGGATATCAGCCTTTTTGAGGAACTTCTTCAAATAAAAGCTATGAAAGTGAAAACATTTACCATGGTGCTAAAAAAATAATCAATAGACCATTACGTGCGTAACCTGTCCTTGTCCTGTCGTTTGATGATTGTTGTTGTTCAGTAAATTAACCTGCTATTAAGTATCTACTATTTGCGCTTCTCAATAATAATGCCATTTAATTTCGCCTAACAATGATAATACAATACTTCTAACCTAACAACCAATCGGGCCAACCCCCGAAGCTAATAAACCTGCCATAGACTAATAAAGATACAATCTTACCGAATATAACCTATAAATTATCTGCAATTCGTAAGGAGAATACGATTCCCCTTTACGCCCGGCAGTAATAGAAAAATAAAAGGCATAGAGAATATGAACGTTTCTATTGAATACGGGACATTTAATTCTAGTTGATGTCGTACGATAGAATCTCTATGAATAAAATAAAAATATTGTCTTTGGTCGGGCCGGAGACAAATTTATTGTTTCTTGGGGTTTGAATCTTTCTATTACGGCTTTACTATTTAATAGTTTATCTGACAGTAATTTGTAAATATTTAGTTTAGTTAAGGTACAAATGTAGACTGAAATTAATGTGGTATTACGACTTATTGAAATAAAATTGATTTATAATAAGGTAGGTTCTTGCTCTATGTATAAGTGTAATTACAACTACACTTATACATCGAGCAAGATCAATTTGTGGAGGCGCATAAGAGCCCCAGGAGCCTATGATAATTAAGAATCTTATGAGTAAGGCCAACTGATTCGAAATGTTACTTTTTAAACGTCACTGCCTTGAAAATTGCGGTTTGCGTTTCCAAAACTCTACTTATGAGATTCCGTTACACCTCAGAAAATAATTATTACGTATGTAAGTACTTACCCAGATACTAACTATGAAGTATAAGTCATTTATGTATCTTAATTTATTTTTTATATTAATTATTTATTTCACATCTTGATTGTTCTTTGGCGAATTTAATTAATGTAAATTTTCAATTTTCCCTTGCTGGAGCTTTTGTGTATTATACTGTGCATGTTATTTTATATCAAATAAATAGTTCAACTTTCGTAACTACTTAAAATTTAATATAAACATGAATAAATTAACCGTACGTTCATAAATCTATCCCGGGTCATGTTCTGAGAAGAACGGATAAGAAACACAGCAAGAATTGCTGCAGTTATTGATATCGATAATAAATCATTTGAAAATTAAAGCTATTTTTAAGCTTGCTTGAGACACTTTTGACATAAAACCTACTCAGTGTAGTGTTTCAGAAATCGTAAACGTAACAACCGACAATCGAATAATCCCGCCGATATCAAGACTAACAAACACAACATGCCTGAATTATTAACTGTACGAATTTATTAACCGAGTTATACAACCCTCAAATAGATACTTAGTAAGTCCCCCCTCCCCCCTCCCCTGTGACATTAAAACATTGAGCAGACTAAATTAAAGCGCGCCAAAACTGTTGTCTGTGGGCCCAAGGCGGTCGTTTGTTTTAATACAATAACCATGCCCGTCTCTTTCACACTCTCATTAGATTCATGCGGCTATCCCACTCGTTCTCCAGTAATTTAGTATTTTCTCTTAAGGCGACAGCGTAACGTGTGGGTCAGATGTGATAAACAGCCTGGCTCCTTTACAGCCATTTTTGATAGCAATTTATGGTAACAAGTTAATCATTTCGGATAAAATTCAAAAGCGGTCATGTGTCGATTATGGGGTCTAACAAGGGAATCGATGGAATATATATTCGACAACAATCTACTAAGGTTTATGACATATAGTTCCATAATTCATAGAAATATTAGTTTGCTTACAAATTTATACTTACTGATAATCATTTAAGAAACTATCGTACACATAAAGAGTGGAAACGTTAAGTGTCTTCGTTTGATTTTAGAGTTTATCTAACGTTACAAAGTAATCTAAAAGTCCAATTGCGAAATGAAATCGAAAAATTTCAAAAATTCTAACAGTAGTCCCTTTTTCTCATACATTTATTTAATTGTAATACAGTCTCTGACCTATAAGTATATTAGCAAGCGATAAATTAAATATTGACGATAAATAGAGTAAAATCCCCTCAAGGGAAGGTTTAATTCTATGATAAAATGAATTGATTCGTATATTTCTTTATTGATAAAGGTAATGAAATTTATAATATTCATTTCGCCATTTTTGAAAATTTTCCTAGCCAAATACCTATTTCTGATACCATACAAAAAATGCTTTGCAAAGTATTTTTAGTAACCTACATTTTTACTTACAGGAAACCTACCACCCCTAATATGGAAAAATAGTGACATGATTAATACATTACGCTTTTTTTAGAACAAGCAAGAATATGTGAAAAGGTGTAAAAAAATTGTAGCCAATTAATACTATACTTTATTTTGTTGTGTTCTTGCGAAGAGCCGGTAGAGCTTATTGAGGATGAGTAAGCGATGAGTTAGGAACATGGCGACTTGTCTCCAATGCTTTTTAAAATAACGTGTTCTCTTGCTATTCATGTAGGGTACCTAATTGAATTTAAAACTTTTGGTATCGCTTTCATAGGTAATGTGGGCAGGACACTGGATACACGTAAGTAGGTAAGCTCTACATAAAGTATTTTGCTATCGAAATTAGTGTTGATTTGTTATTAATTTTTTTTGGTATAATTTGAAAATAGTTCATCAATTTCTGTATAAATTTCATGAAATGTTGTTGAAAATTATAAATTGGTTGTCTATCAAATGGAAAACTAGTCGAATTAGGAAACAAACAAAAAATATTAATATCTTACGTGGGTAATGGACTTGTCAGGATGATTTTCGTAATTTTACCGTCATAATCATGTTGAAAACATTTTCAACGTATTATTCCGACAAAATAATGACACGTTGGCCATACAACAGAAGCGCGTTCCTCTTAATCACTTCTAATTTATTTCGCCCCTCCGAGAGTGAACCGAGTAATTTATTGGCGTCCTTTTCACGCCGCGAGCTCGTAACGATCGTGCGTCTCGCTCTCCCGGGACCATTTTTAATTAAAATCACCAGGAGAAAATTAGAAATTATATTCTATTTTCAAAAACTTGTACTGACGGTTTGTCGGAGATTATCTCTTTTTTATTAGCCCCCGGTCGCGGGTCTGTTTTAACGACTGAGGAATTGTCTAAATTGACTTTGTTATAAATGCCGTTCCTTTTTACGGCTATACTTCTCTCATTTGTATGCGGCTTAATAATTGGATTCTATTGCCGCTTTATCCAATTGATATTAAAGAATTTAACTATCCATACGAAATAAGTTGGCTAAGATTTGAATGCATTTTAAAATCGATTTAATTTTAGTCTTTCGGTATCGAAAAGATATTATTATAAGATACTTAGTAATATAAAACTTCAGTATCCCATATTCATTATTTTTACTTCTATACTTGATCAATATTTCAACTTAGAAATGGTACTTATTAAACAGTACCATTTCTAAGTTTCCGTAGTCAAAACGGAAACCCAGAACCCTTGTAACTTACTTATAACTATATATGTAGTATCGTCATGTCTATCGGTCCATCCATCAGTCACTCATATCGTCAGTCAATCATAATCAATTTACTCGTCCATTTTTGGGGTTCTGTAGTTAACAAGGAACCCTTATATCTTTGCCATGTCCGTCCATCTATCTGTGCGTCTGTCCGCAGATTAACCCAGATACTCTTTAGTATTAGAAATCTGTACATTGGCATATATTATTACAAAGTAGTAAAATAAAATTTTGATAATAAATTATTTTAGAGAACGTACTCTACATGGGAACTGGGACTATTTCTTTATCTTAGTTTTAAAATCTTAATTTATTATATATTTCTTTCTATTGTCGTTATAGCCGTTGTACCGTGAACTAAATTAGTGTAAATAAAACTGTTTCTAGTTTATGTATGTACCTAAACTTTTCTAATCTTTCAACAAAAATGAGAATATGTAAGTTATGTATGATGTTTATAGAAAAGGTGTCAAACAACAAGCCCCTTTGTTCGCGTTCTAAGAACGCTTATGCAACTATGGAACCCTTTTTTGCGGGGAAATTAGGCATGCACGCCTGCTCTGCACCGTGAGGAGAGTGAGGTGCTGAGCATAGGGTATTTGGGCTCCCCGACCAAAGATGGTATGGGACTAAGACGACCACGGTGCTCAAACTTCTCTGATTTTCAGAATATACGCAACAGTTTCCCCTTTACCCAATTTCTGCTTTGCAATATGTAGGCACGTGTGTATCTACTCTACTCTATTTATTACAATCCTTGCCAACTGCTCTTGTGAATTCTCCAATTAAATCCGTAGTCTTGAGTCTAGAGTCACTTTCACGTTCGTTCTATGGCAAAACATGGATCGTTCTAGGGACCATTTACTAAAATTTTAGGCCGGACAGCTTGTCTGTTGGTGCCTGAAATTTCAAAGGTAAAAAAAAATAATCATCCACGCTTGTCAACAGGTGGTGTCGGTGATGACGACGGTGATAGTGGCAAGAGACGTCGATCCCGTACCAACTTCAATTCCTGGCAACTTGAGGAGCTCGAAAGAGCCTTTCTCGCCTCTCACTACCCCGACGTGTTCATGAGGGAGGCGCTGGCCATGAGGCTGGACCTGAAAGAGAGCAGGGTCGCCGTAAGTATTCCTTCGTCACCAAATTTATGTAAAATACTGAGTGAGGGTATTAAGTCTATGTGGTCAAATTATTATCCAAAGAGAATGTGAAATTGCCTTGCCAAAAATATATCTAAAAAACAAAAGTTTTGTTAGAAATATAAAAATAAACTGGTAAGAACATACAAATTATCATATAATAGAGCTATGGGCGGCTAAACATAAAATAGTGAAATACTCCATAATTATAAAAAACGATTGATTGAAAAATTATACACGACTTAACGCCTTGTCAACTCTAAAATAGAAAGCTTACAGGAATTTTTTATCGTAGAAGGCTTTGCTTTCGAGAAACTACTTTTGACACATACTGATGTTTATATTATTAATCCGATAATTTTTTATAACAATAAAAATGATATATTCAAGTATGTACCGCTATTTCATAACAAAGTTAGTAATAAGATATTTTTAACTATTTTATTGAAATCTAAACAGATTTCACACCACTCTTGCTCTAAAAAAGTTATATGTATGAGCAGAGAGGCGAACGTAGCCGAGACCTTACCTAGAAGGCGCCTATATATTTAATCCTGGTATAAAGGAATCCAGAGTTTATAGGGGTAGTCCAGGGTCCAGGCAGTAGGGGACGCCGAAACTGGCATTGCGTCAGTCTCTAGCTAGGTAAATCAACCAAGTATAGGTGGTACCTAAACCGCCGCATGCTGTGCGTCTGGTAGTCCGCTTGGTGCTTAAAAATAATGTTGTACATTTTGTAAAATTACACGCGTTACTTAAAAAAATAAAGTGTTCGAGACCTGTGTGTTGCTAGTGATGAGATACGGATGTGAAACGTGGTCACTTACTGGCCTTCTGTACAAGTTCAAAGTCACCTAACGACCTAATGGAACGATTTTTTTTAGGTGTTTTTCCGCGCGATAGGAGAGTAAAGTCAACTGATCCGTAAAACAAAAGCAAAGTCACTGACAGACCTCATAGAATTACAAATTGTAGTGGCAGTGGGTAGGGCACATAACACGCAGAACGGACGGCCGGTGGGGCGTTAAAGTTGTAGCCTGGATAATACGGACTGGAAAACAAAAAGTAGGACGGCTTCCCTCTAGATGGACAGACGACCTGGTCGGGCTCGCGGGGAGCTATTATTGGACGCAAGCTGTGCAGAACCGTTTCGTTTGGAAATCGATAGGTAGGCCTTTGTTCGGCAGTGGACATCTGTTGACATAAAAACTCTTTTACATTCACGTTATCTATAGAGGTTAATAATAACAAGTGGTACTTTTACTTATGTCTTTAAAAAAATGGAAAAATCGTTTCTAGTTCTTTTCTATTCTGTTTATTCAAGAATTATGTAAGGTGAGATTACATACTTTTTATTTTTGTACAACTAGGTGACAACCAAGCTTAGCTGACGGCCCACCTGATGGTAAGCGGTTACCGCCGCCTATAGACACCTGCAATAACAAGGAAAAATCACTTCATATTGCAGGTGCGTTGTCATCTTGAGGGCTAAGATGAAATGCCGTCCATGCCCAATAATTACACTGGCTAACTTTTTCTTTAATCTGAAACACAGCGAACTGTTTCACGGCTGAAATAAAAAAGCCATATACTTATATATAACGCCTTAAACTCCTTCTTCAACGTAGACTACGTATATTAAAAGGATTTGAAATTGAAGTCGAAATCCAAGTTAACCTTACCACACTTAATAACCATTCTCACAGCGGTAGGTCAATTCATAATAATTATAAGATATGTTTAAATTAAGAACAATAAATAATATTGTTGCAAATCCAAATTTTAAAGACTGAACCATTCTGCGTTTAAAACCATAGAAATATTAATATATGCATGAGGAATTGAGGATTTATTCAAAACTAGATTATTGTAAATATAAAACAACGTTTTCATATAAAATTTTCATGCAAACAAACCCACAAATAGCTCTCAATAAAACTACACGGCGATTGACAGATCGTACAAAACGATTTAACACGTCGCCAATACGCATTCAAAGCGACGACAGGAAGCATGTATCATAGAATACAACAAAATAACAATATGTTTGACGATCGCCATGTTAGACACGGGCATTAAATCCTTTGTGGAGGGAGGCATGCGCGGGAGTTATTATTTTAATTTTAGCATGTGACGAAAGACCCTACGAGCGACGTTTCACGGGTAACGTCTTAATTTCGTATGACGTTGTACAAAGTACAAAGACTGACTAATTATAGGCTCGAAAAAGTTGGACAATAAAGATATTGATCAAGACATTGAGTTAATTTTAAGTCATCATAAGTTTTATTTTATGATGTTGTTTGATTTTACGAGTAGGCTTTTGTGACTTTAATTATTGTCATTTTAATTGTATGACTCTATGTATCAAAGTATTTATATAAAATATTGACTTTTTGTGAGCTATTGGGCGCTTTTATAATTTGTGACGCGACGGTATTATCGTGGACGTCCACGACTATAGCACTTACTGACATAATCTATACTAAAGCTGAAGAGTTTGTTTGTTTGTTTGGTTGAACGCGCTAATCTCAGGAACTACTAATTCAATTTTTTTTTGTGTTGAATACTCCATTTCGATAAATGATACTAATAGTAGTCGATACTAATACTATAGGTTATACAACATCACGCTACGACCAATAGGAGCAGAGAATCACTGAAAAATGTTGCAAAAACGGGGAAAAATATTTCTTTTCAGAGCTTTCGTAGCGTGCGCTGTAGTTAACGTTACGCAAAAATCATGTAGTTATGCCGGAGTTATTTTTCATTAAAAGTTCTAAAAAAAGTCCGCGGCAGCATATGTCTGTATTTTAAGGTTAACTCACTATAACCTTTTTTTGGTAATCAAATTTATTCTTAAATAATGCATTATCTGCGAAGGTGTTTTTGTAAACTTATTACGTAATATCAAAATAAATACGTTATTTATCACAAGTATTTAATTTGAAACAAAATTGTTTTTGACATCATTGGATTTCAATGAATATCAAAGATATATATTATCATAGTTTTAAATAACTCCGGGCATGTTGCCACATGTAATTTTCCGACATCCACACGAATGAAGTCGTACCGCTAGTGAGTAATATAAAAATCTGACTTGTAGTAGATTAAATTAAAGTACAGGACCTACTTTGACGACCGGCTGGCCGAGTGGTCTGTACCCCAGGCTACTCGGTCAAGAGGTCCCAGGTTCGAATCCCGGTAGGAACAAATGTTTGTATGATGAGTACGAGCATTTGTTTACGAGTTATGGATGTTTAGATGTTTATTTAGTATATTTCTAATATTTATATACCTACATATTATTATCATTATTTATCCGTTATCTAGTATCCATAATACAAGCTTTTAATAATGCTTACTTTGGGCTAGATAATAGGTGTGAGTGTATAAATATTATTATTATTACTTTGCAGTGACCTACAGAATGCTATCTGATAGTTTTAAGCCAAAAAAAAACCATATTACATGCGAATATTACGGTAAATGCAATAAAGAATAGAAATGAATTAAATATTTATAACATCACTATAAATTACGTGATGAAGATCTCTAAAAACTCTCTGTGTGTCTCTCTCTCTCTCTCATAAAGGGTGTTGACGACAATATGACAGTAAATTAAAAAATAGGCTATATTAGTTAATGAAAATGTTTTGCAACTTCTTATTCATTTGATAATTTCATGAGCGGGGTCATTTAGCGGGATCTCCTAACACAGGTATTATACTTAAAAGAAGGCTCCAGCCCCATTTGAGATGCTGCTATGTAAAATATACTCAATAAAGATTTTTCATTTTTTTCCTTTTTTAAATTTCTATGAAATAATATAACAATGGCTGCATTATTTCATAGAAATGTCATGAAATTATCAAATGACTGTGATGTTTTTGAAAGATGCAAGCCATTTCTATGAACTAACATAGCCCAAGTTTATATTTATTGTAGTATTGTCGACACAACTCTGTAAACTATCTCATACTTTTTAACTATTACTATTAATAGGTACTATCTTACTCGCCAACAGTTCCTATTGTTTTCCAGCTTGTCTTACAAACTTGTGCTTAGTCATCAAATATGTGTGAGGAATAGTTTCCCTAGTTTTCCTTATTCCGGAAACCAGTAGGTAAGTAGCCAGTAGGGAACGCCAGGGACTTTTGTGCGTCTCCTAGTACTCTCAAGATAATACACATTTGAATGGCCGACGTTTTGGTGAGGTCAATCGATAAGAAACAGGGCGAGTTTTTAGTATCTATTTGTTTCGAATGTAGTTTGTGGTAGTAGGAGAGGTAGACTTTGTTCTTATTGTTTGGTTTGGTCGATACAAGTCTCGCCTTGTTGGTCAATATATCTATGCTATTACTTGCTTGATGATCTTATTTACTATCAAAGCTACAGGTATTTTCATACATATTCAATTGGAATAGGCTTCTCTGTAAAATAAACGATAGTTATACCTATTAGACGAGCAGAGGTCCCAAGTTCTAATCCCGGTAGAGGCAGATATTTTTTTTTGATGTGTACAAAAATTTGTTCAAGAAATTTGAATGTTAGTTATTAAAATAGTATTTAGTTTTATATTACTATCCTTATGCCTAGTGATTATCTATATTTATTTGATAACTGTATCGTTATTATGTCGATTGCGCTTATGCTTGTACTTAAAAATTATTTAACGTTATACTTGCTTGTTATTTGAACTATTAAATCTTTAGTCAAATAAATCTACGGCGCGTGTGTCTTTAAAATATAGCATAACATCTCATTATGTCAACATCAACGTCCGAAAAAGGTTTTTCATAAAATCTTACAAATCAGCATGATACTAGCATAAAGAGCAACCTTTACCGTAACGCGTGTCAAAATAATACTATTTCTTTTTTAATAATCTTTAAATACTTAGTCACAAAATAATAAAAATAAATTCATACACTCACACCTATTATGTAGCCCAAATAACACAAGCTCTAAATGATACTTGTGTTATTGATAGGTACTATATAACGGAGAAAATAATGATAATAATATGTATTTAAATATTAGAAATATACTAAATAATCCATGACTCGTAAACAAATTCTTGTACTCATCATACAAACATTTGCTTCGACCGGGATTCGAATCCTGGACCTCTAGACCGAGTAGCCTGTATAGCAAGGGGTACAGACCACTCGGCCAGTCGGTCGTCCGTGAATGAAGGACCAATAGATTTTTGATGATCATTTACATACTTAGTTCGATTTTGCTTTTTCGATGATATCTATCTCTAATTCATTCCTTTCTTTTTCACCAACAAAATGTTGTATATGATAAGTAGGTATAATAGGACCATTGAAACGTTGTCACTCTAAAATATATAATTACTTAGATAATGAAAAAATATATAATAACATCGCCAATAGGTCCTTATTGTCATGGCTATGTAAATGATCTCATCAAAATTACTGTTGAAAAGTGAATTGAGACATGTATCCGATATCTACTTTAATTTCCATTTTGTGTTACCTACTATATATAGGCAATTTGTGGTCTTATTAACTTTAACAGTTATAAATTAGACGACCGCTTATCCGAGTGGTCTGTACTCCAGGCTAATTGGTCAAAAGGTCCCGGGTTCGAATCCCGGTAGGAACAAATGTTTGTATGATATGTACGAACATTTGTTTACGGGTCATGGATGTTTATATGTTTATTTAGTATATTTCTAATATTTATATACATATTATTATCATTATTTCTCCGTTATCTAGTATCCATAACAAAAGCTCTTAATGATGCTTACTTTGGCCTAGATAATAGGTGTGAGTGTAAAAAAAAAAAAACAAAAAAAAAACAATAAATGCAGGATGAAGTCTTTTAACTAAGTAGTTACTAGAATCAATAAAACCTATCATGGATATAACTAATAGGAATGTGGGTACCTATATAGCTGTCAGTTATACACATAATTGGACCACGATATTCTTTTAATGTTGGAACCAATTAAAAATAAACAAAACGTAGGCAGTTCCTACTGAAAAAAATTATAAAAAATAATAATTATATAATATTGAGGATTACATTAATTGTATCAATTTAATATAAGCAATAATGGCACACAAAAGATATAAGTAATACCATTTCTATAATCAGTACTAACGTCGATCGTATCGGCCGTTTATCGCGGAGGATCTCGTTTCAGAGACAGACTATCCCGCAGCACTCCTAATAGTTGGTATAAATCAAAAGATTGCAATCTCGGCGGCACCCCTGGGACGCGAGCGAGACGGCACGATTGAATAGCATAGATTTAAATGGGCGGGTCAGATAAGGACGGCTGTAGATCCCACCGCTTCGACCTCGTACGCGCCGCGCCTCGCAGGGACGTCACAATTCGATTACAGCTCAATAAAGTTAAAGTGACTTGTTTTCGTCTGTAAAGTGGATTTTTTCCTGTTCTTTGATTTCTCTATTTTCCCTTGCTCGGCCGACGACGTCTCAATCCTTGTTTCTGATTGCCCGGTTCGCAATATGAGCATCGCTGCTCTTTATGGGTTTTAACGCCGAATCAATATAAAATAATTTTCGACTATAAAATATTTCTTCGGAATCCCATAAAGAGGTAATATTTATTGGCATTTAACCGTCGCATACAGACAGGATAAAGCATCTATCAAAGCCTTATTCCCGCTGCAGTGATTTTAACAATATTATAATAATGTATCGACAATTCCTATAATTCATCGCGAGGAACGAAAATCTTATTATTAGGCATCAGGTTGTGGGAACGCCATTTGAGTTTCGTATACTTAATCAAAGTGGCGTACCTATTCTAATCTAATTTCATCCCCGGTTGACGTAAAACTTGCGAAAACGGCACACCAGCTCGTCGTAAGCGCGGAAGTATCGACTTCATTTTAAAATTCATAGCATAAAATTTACATTTATATGCCAATTTCATTCCCTAACAGGGCGTTGGCGGTCGGCGCAAACATCAGTATGCCGTACACATTCGGCGGTGGGTAGATACACCCCAAAAATAAAAAGAAAAAAAAAGGAAATCACCTTACATTCTCCGCTCGGCTGAGAAGAAAAAAGAATGTCGCAAGGTTTAAATATGGAACACTAAATGGAACGCTTAGGCGACAAAATGCGGATAGAATATAAAATTTACGGATCTCCTTCGTCTCTTTCTTTTTTGCGCGCTTCTTGATTGTTGTTGTCCCGTTCTGTGCGACGCTATCAAACATGAGCCGACTTTACCGCCCTAGGCTTAGCGGTAAAAGATAGACACGGAGCGTTGTAGGGCTGCTCCCGAGACGGCGAATTATAGTGCATGAATAATTTCCTTGCTTTGAAACGAGACGTGCTTCTTATTAAAGTGATTTAATTTAATTACCGTTTCTAATAAGATACGGATTTTACATGAGTTTGGAGACGCATTACATACATCATGCTAATAACTGCAATACATCTTTATCTGTGTTAGTCATAAGTAATTGCAAATATTATTATGAATCTAAAATATTCTCCCAACTTGGAGTCATACACGACTCTATGTTGGGAGATTTACGTTATGGATTTACTTTATGTTGGGAGGTAATTTATGTAATATAATTAATTATTCTTCTAGTAGAAATTACCTTCGAACGGGTAAAAACATGTCCGTGTGTTAAATGTTTTTCAAAACGATTTACGTAGATTTGAATATAATTTATCCTTTTCATGGCAACCCTATCAAAATACGCTTGGTAGGCAATTCCTTACAAGTGACAAGACAAATTTATATTTGTCTCTATCACACAGCTTCCAAGTATCAATTTGTATGGGGATGAAACAAAAGAGACGACGCGACGTAAGTGGTGCTCTTGTAAAATAAAGCGTTTAAAGCGCTCTGTTTTTCTGACAAAAAAACAGAGCGCTTATTAATTATTATTAATTTATTAATTCACATTGCCAGTCAATTTAATTTATGCCAACTTTAATCAAGAAGTATAATAATATCCCAATTCGATATTATTTTACGTTTTTATCAGCTCCTGAAGTCTTGCTCTTATTTAACTTTATGATCGCTTTCACTGCAAACAGTAATTAGAATCGGTGATTGTAATTAACAATTGAAAGGCAACCAATCTTGCGTAAAAGTATTTCAATTGTTCTTTTTAACTGATCCGATGAGCCGACTGAGCATGCTAAATAAATAAATTATGATTTTTCTTATTTACAATTTGAGCTACGGTAAAAGATGGTATTATGTTGAGGTTTAGATAGGTAAGTACTTACTAACTAATATTAGATTTTTTTTTGGACTGACTGTTGCTGTTGGTCGCAGATGGCCTTTACAGCGAAGTCGGGGTTTTAAGGAGGTAAAACCTTGGTGAGTCCTCAAGCCTCAAGGGCGAATTTGCCTCTGGAGGATTTCTAAACGCCGGGCATCACCTCTGGGGGAGGTGTCCCGCTGACGCTTAGAGTCTCCAGGGCGCTCAAGCCATAAGAGAGACCAATATTTGATTTTGCGTTTAGATTAGTTACTCTGTTAATAGATTAAAACATGCTATATGAATAAAGTAGTTAAATATTTATATAAGTAGAAAAGTAAATGTGTCAAACTATTAGAAAAAAACGACATGTTTAGTAGGTACATGTTTAGTTCTGCGGGAAATAATTTGATACAAACTGTGATTGCGCATCTTAAATTATGTGGCTAGGCTTATAATTTGATGCGCGTCCTAAGGTAAATACACCTTTTAGGTAGGTAAGAAGTTAGTGACTTACAAAATTCAGCGCTTCCAGCAGCTTCAAAATAAATACAAGAGCCGTTTCCAACCGCCAATATTGTCAGTAGCACGTTAATAGAAGTAAATGCTCCGAGTTGGGGTCTTATTTAAGTATACGGAAACTAAGTTAGGGGAGAGGCGACAATCTACACCACGATTTTCGCAGTTTTTTGGTTCTGATTTCGTAGAAGTGAGGCTTTTAATCGGGCGTTGTGTAATTGAAATAATATACATACATTACTTACTTCAATTAATATGTTATTTGCCAAGAGGGTACCAAGTAAACGCTATAGCTGCTAAAATAATGAGTAAGTTACTCATAATTATTATACCTTATAATTAATTTATATCTCCAACGTGGTTGTTAAACGTATTTGGTGTTGTTGTTCAGGTGTAAGTACCAACAACAAAATTAAAATTTTACTAGATGGCACTACGCAGAATTTTATATGACTTTATAGTTCATCATACTTTTGACGACCGCCTGCCGAGAGAGGTCTGTGCCCCTTGCTATACAGGTTACTCAGTCAGGAGTCCCGGATTCGAATCCCGGTAGGAGCAAATGTGTGTATGATGAGTATGAACATTTGTTCACGAGTCATGGATGTTTTTATAGTTATTTAGTATATTTTTATATTTATATACACATTATTATTATTATTTCTCTGTTATATAATACAAGCTCTTAATGATGCTTACTTTGGACTAGATAATAAGTGTGAGTAATTGAATATTATTATAGTGTCAAATTTAATTAATTCATAAGTTATTGATCTAGCTATGCCCGTTAAAAATAAATCTAACAACAAATGTAGGTACAGATATCGATAGACAAACCAAATAATAAAAACTCCTCACACGCGTCCTTTATCAAAAAACTTTTATGAACCGAAGCTTACAGAAAGGAAGTTCTTCCCCTGGGTTGGTGCACTAATAGCCTTGAGGAGGCTAGGGGGAGGTTATATACTGGCTCATTATGGGCGGGCTGGCCGCAGAAGCCATTACGACTGGTCGACTAATCAATGTGTTTCGATTAGGTAGCTATAATTAAAACATTATTTCCGAATGAGCTTTAGATGTATTTGATGGATGTGGTGAATTAACTTGAAAGTAAACGATGTATAAATTTAGATTAATATATTCGTGAGTCGTATTACAATGTGTATGACAGATTGTATGATAAGAAAGTGTTCTTTTTTGTGATTTAAAATACACATCAAATTCATGGGTTTTGTCATCATCATCATCATCATCACCAGCCTATATACGTCCCACTGCTGGGCACAGGCCTTCCTACATGGCAGAAACACATGAGGAGTTTGGGCCATAACACCACCACGCTGGCCCAATGCGGGTTGGTGGGTTAAAGCGGTTGCAGTAACAACCGGGACCAACGGCTTAACGTGCCTTCCGAAGCACGGAGGAGCTCAAGATTATAAATTTTGATTGACCCATCCAAGGACCGACCATGGCGAAAGTTGCTTTGTTTTCGTGATCGAAACCAGAGCGCTCAATCCACTACGCCACCGAGCTCCTCCATGGGTTTTGTGAGCCTATCTAAATAGACAGGTTCATAATGAGGATGAAGATTGTAGGTATTTTAATAATGCAAACAATTTTTTGTCATACGAAACTTCCTTTTCGTATTTACTTAGATTGCGAAGTGTTTTAAGATCTGGGGTTTTCAGCGTTCTTGTGATCATTTCGATAAAAGAAAACAAATTTTTATAGGGTTCAACGCGGAAAGACAATCAAAACCACTAAATAGAAATCCAAATGAATAAGAAGCCTTCGTTCTAAGAATTCACTGCCACCACACCACCCATGAATCCATATTGAGTCAACAATGGCTTAAGTTTCTTATGAATTCTTCTATTAGCGAAGGTCTGCTGTACCCAGTTATGACCTGTTCAATCTATCTGTTCTTAATAATAAAGATCAAATTATTCGTCAAAATACATTAGATATTATAAACATAGATACGATTACCTCATTTTTAAGACAAAGAAAATACAATTTTATTAAACACCTCAAAGTCAAACAAATTAATTACTTGTTGTTAACATTTTATATTATTATAGATAAGTTGTTTGTATGACATACCTTTAATTAACCAATAACAATTGCACATTAAGATAATTGTCTGAGGAATAAAAATAATATTTTGTACAACAATAACACCAGACGCCCGCGATGTGTTGTGAACAGACATAATAATTAGTAACAGGATAAGACAATTTTATTAAAAATAAAAAAATAACAGTAGATAAACAAAAGAGCCAGTGAAGTGAAAAAATACGGTGTCAACTTATTTGTGTCTGAGTTATAATTTTATAACAAATAGAAACTTTATTTATTAATTTGCTGCATATTAAATAATTTACTGGTGATTAAAAATTTAACTAGGCACAGTAATCTGTTATGAGTTTATGAGCTACATTATGTACCGAGTTTAGTAGGTGGTAGGCCCGTATGTAGGGTCGTCTGGGTAGGCCACCGCCTTTCTGATTTCAGCCGTAAAACAGTTCGCTGCGTTTCGGATTGAAGGGAAAGGTAGCCAGTGTAATTATTGGGCATGTACGGCATTTCATCTTTGGCCTCAGAATGACAACGCATCTGCAATATCAAGTGATTTTTCCTTGTTGTAGCAGGTGTCTATAGGCGGCGGTAACCGCTTACCATCAGTTGGGCCGTCAGCTTGTTTGTCATTTAGTTGTATAAAAAAAAATTCGTGACTCAAGGTAACAATGATGCTAAAATGTGAAAAGTGGGCGTATAATATTGCTTCTGACTTATAATAAAATAATAAAATTTTAAGCACAACATGTAATGTACATTACGTGTTGTACTTAAAATTTTATTAGGTATAGGTAAGAGTAAATGCCGGATAGATGTCCCACTTTTTGAGAAAACTGTTTTACTTAAAAATTAAGTATCTACTATTAATTTGCTGCGTCTTTAATGAAAGATTGTTCTTTAATTTGTCATTGTACTATCCTCCTCCTTTTCAGCACAATTATTATTGTTTTCGAGTTAATTCCATTTAATTTGACATTTCAAGTAATTGCAAAATTAAAAAATTTAAGTAACCCCCGGCGTCATTAATCATCTATCTAACACCATCTCATTAAGACTATTCATAAGAGACCAAACACGCTATATCTGCTGTAAGTTTCTAAAGAATTAAGCATTTCGCAGACTTTTTGATGGTATAGGATCAGCTCAAAGTTAGTATGTCATGGGAATGACATATCGAAGTGACAGTACCCGAAATTTGAAATCAATCGGACCTGTAAAAGTAAGTAGCTTTCAAACAAAAAAACCGAATCAAAATCGGTCCATTCGTTTAGGCGCTACGATGCCACAGACAGACACACAGATACACAGACAGACAGAATCATTGACCTTATTTCTATATATAGAATATAGATTTATTATTATTATTTTAATACAAAGAGCAATATGGAATCAACTTTCAAAAAATAAATAATAGTTATTAAACAATTAAAAATAATAGAGAAACTCCAGTGTTTGCGAAAAGACAAAACGTTGACGGAATTCACAAACATAAAAAAAATATTTATTAGAAATCACTGACAGATATAATTATTTCTACGCACGTCGAGGGCTCGCCTAGGAAGAATCTAGTTCACACGAACGAAACGCGTATATAGGCGTTGTCCTGCAACCTTTGTGGGCCTAAGGCGTCCTGGAGTAGGGCTTCTCATCATGAAAGAGCTCTAACATCTCTAACATAGTGTATTCGAAACCATAGTGTATCCCCCTGAGAGGCCACTATGCGACCTTTACCCTACCAGAAGAAATTAAAATTTTATTATAAATAGCTGTTTCTGTATAATTTACTAAACGTCTTAACATAAAAGTAGTAGAAACTGTTTTGATACATCAGATAATGACGCATCATACTCCCACCTAGTTAAGTAAAATTAATGTTAATTCTGATGAAATATGTACATAGGTAACTGACCCCCATTGAAATCGCTTGGCTTAAATAGAAACATTAGCAACTTCCGTAATTAGTTCACTTAATTGAATTCCTTTCGACCAGGAGCCGCAGAGCACCCAACTTATATTTTTTCTCACAAAAGAAGCACCCGTATTAATTTACGAACGATAAATTTAGGGATCTGTATAATTGTCTTGATGTTACTCGGGGCAATTATGTGAGTCGGCCCGGTGGAGGCGTTATGTTTAATTTTATTAAATTAATCCAAATTAATCCGGGAGTTGAGTCGTTAAATACATGTTTCGCAATAAAACGCGATGGGTCAGTCGTAAAATTGACCTCTACATTAGTCGCCGCCGTCTGGCGATGTCTGCATATGGCTACGGAACCCCTTTCTGTAGGACCACATTAAACGCTCAAGCTATCGAAAGTACCCTGTTTTATAGGTGGTCTGCAATATGAAGCATTTCAATCAACGCAAAAGCGAAACAGTTTTTAATTTCAGAATCATATTACCATTCTTAACCTTATCGAACGAAGACATACATAAGTAATAAATATTTTAATTTAAGCGGTAATGCATTGAAAATTAATTACAGAAATCCTACATAATTACCAAAATATCTGTTATATAAATTGGAAAGAATATTATAATGTTCGATCCTTGGATAAAGGAATCTGGTATAAAACCATCCAATGTGAGCCTCTTCATGTTCCCTGGTTCATAACTCAAAGTTGAGCAGGAAGGGTTACCAGATGGTGTCCAAAATGAGGACATGTCCTCCTTTTCCATGTTTTGTCCTCCTGTCCTCCCTTACCTACTGTAAGTCCTCCTTTTTGCTAAACAGCAAAAAGAAGCATATTATGATTTGAAGTTGTACGAGCAGTGGACAATCTACTTTAAAAGTGTTAAAAACATTGAATGTTTCTCAGAACTGCTCATGATGTGCGAGTTTTATTTTTGTATACTTAAGCGCACATAACGCAAATGTGGAAAGAGATTTTTCACTGATTAATACTGAGTGGAGCAAAGAGAGGAATATAGCAGTCAGTTAAATCTTTAATTCTTACTCGATACCACTTCAAAAACATGACATGTGAAGATTTTCATAATAATTTCTTAAAAAACCCAGAACTTCTTTCCAAAGTTAGTAGTTTAGCTAAATATGATTAGAATAAAGTAAAATAATATTTTAAAATCGTTCAATTTTTGAATGTCCTCCTTTTTTACAGAACCCTAAGCAGGATAAACATTGTAACAATGCTTCGCCTTTGCTCTGGACACTATCCGTCGAACAAGATTGGTTACCTTATGAAAAAAGTTGACTCGCCAAATTGCGAAATTTGTGGAAATATTGAAGATGTCCAACGCTTGTTGACGGAGTGTGTTAGGAATAAGGGGCAGCGACAACAACTGATGATCGCCCTAAAACTAAATCGCTTAGATGTCGGTACCTTTCAAAGCATATTAGCTGAACCCCTATCTGGTTTCGCTAAATTACTCTGCGGCATGGTGAGACATCGGTAGTTGCCAATGTAACTCTTGACATTCTTGTAAATATTTTTTAAATTTAGTTTATTATATCCATAATTAGTTTCAAACTATTGTAGTAGCAATAAGTATGAGTTTACAATAGGACTGACATGTCTTAAAAGACCAAAGTCCTTAAATTAAATAAAGAGAAAAAACTAAACAAATATATTTAACGCATCTTTAATTTAATTATTTCGTAAAAAAAATATACATCTAGATATCAAACAAACTGACCTGGTGGTAAGCGGTTACCGCATCCTATACACATTTGCAATAAAAAGGAAAAATCACTTGATATTGCGGGATCTTGGGATTGCTTAATATCGTAAGATAGTTATAAAATGATCTTATAATAGTAATTAATACACAACTGTTTTCACATCTTTTTTAGACGCTAATATTATAGAGTATCTAGTCTACTTTTTTATATTATAATGATACTAGTTTTCTACGGCTCTGTCCACGTGGATGTCGGTTATCGCTTCAAAAGTTAACCTCATGTCATAACATCTCAGGATGTGTTCTATCTCCATGCGAAATTTTATTTAAATCGTTTTAGCGGCATAAGAGTGAAAACGTGGCATACAGATAGAGTTACTTTCGAATTTGTAATAATAATATATGGATAAAATAATAATATAAGATAGTAATAAAATTTATAATAATATATGATACATTCAAATTCATTTTTCGAACAACAAATTAAATCTCATGCAAAGCAAACAGTAAAACGAATACGAGACTAATTTTTTTTCATAATTGCATTATTGTATGTTTTTTTTATGAATAAACCCGGTGTGTTTTTAAGAAAACCTCGTTTTAAGTGCAAGTTGCCACATACCGTAGTGTCATTTCTAATTCAACTGATATTATTATGATCCCTGTGTTCCTGTTTGCAAAGACGGTAACCGAGCATACAATGCAAACTACCCTAGGGGCGTCAGGGTGTTAATATTATATCTGCTAACGTATATAAATTTTAGAATTCTACAGCTAATAAACAGTAATTCCACAATATAAATCCATTCGAGTAGATATACCAACAGGTACGAGGTCACGTCACAGCGCATAAGATGTGCGCGCACGACCGCATTAGCATGTAAGAGTGCATGCTATGAAGCTTACATCTCAATCTATGCACTATGTGTTGCGGTTTAATTACTAGAACAGGCAGCTTCAAAGGTGTCTAGTTATTAATTAATGGAGTAGGAGCGTTCCAAAGATAAAAAGTTTGGCTGGATAAGACATTTTAAAGTCATGAACAGGACTTTGAATATATGCATGCACTGAATGACGCCGTTCTATTACGTAGGCACTTGAGCTCTTACTTTCAATTGACTAGTATTTATAATTTTTGAAAAAGGTACCCATAAACCAAAAATTGTGTTATCGGAGACGATGGCTGACTAGTAAGTAACGAAATTTTAATACAATAAAATATGCACATTGTGCTATTCATTTCCAAAATTTTCATTAAATAATTTAATTAGGTAACTAATAGTTTTTATTACTCAAAATTCAATTGTTACAATACCTACAGTCACGTGTAAGTTAATTTATAACACCTTATAGCTGCTAGTCCATAATAATATACCTATACCTTAATCATTTTGAAATATTGAGTGTGTACATTTTTGAGACTTAACTGTACTAGCATTTTCAACTATAAGGTTATTTTGTGTTTTGATCGGTACTTTTAAATTTTCGTAATGATAGCGCTATGGCATAAAATAATAGTCGCACCTGGACAAATGAGGTTGTCTCCCACCTTGTTGACTGACTGCCACGCCACAGTATTTTGCATATCCGTACCGTCTTCGGGGCTTTATCGACACCGCCGACTATTTTATAGCCCTTGGATATATTTCGTACCAACGATCCACATAAAGTCGGTTATAGCTTTTATATTGTGATGTGCGTAATTATAATCTCTTAAACAACAGAGTACTGTTCTAATGGCAGACATGTTGAGTGATGATAAAATAATAAGCTCTTCTTGTCGTATAGTATAAAAACATAAAATCATAACTCGTAGCTTAGTTTGACTTAAAAGTTCTATTTAGCGACCTTTCTATTGAAACGTTTTACACCTTGTTGCGTTTGATATAAAATTATTATCGTGCTGTGCCATGCGTTAGATACAGTTTGTTGTTTATATTTGAACCTATTATAAACGAATTCTCTCCTTTGTCCTTCAGGTATGGTTCCAGAACAGACGAGCGAAGTGGCGTAAGAAGGAGCACACTAAGAAAGGCCCTGGCCGGCCAGCACACAACGCCCACCCCCAGTCTTGCTCTGGGGAGCCTATCCCTCCACATGAACTAAGAGCCCGCGAGAGGTGAGGAACTTACAAACCAAACTGCATGTAGTATACATGTAGTCTCTATCTCGGGTATCTAATCTTATTCTACCCTTTTCTTTTATAAGCTGTCTAAATTAAGTTATTTTGAAATATATTAATGAGAATATAACGATCAGTAAAATAATTATTAAGATTTCATTCAGGTCTGTAATAACAAAATACCAATGTGAATTTTCTTTAGATCTAGGCCACGCAAAGCTGACTTTTGACTCGTTCTGAATGTGTTTAATTATTATTTAAAAAGCAACCTTGAATCTACAAGATTAATAAATGCCAATTTTGATTAATCGATCAATCCAATCGACCTGCATCGTAGATGCAATCAATATTATTATACTTACTTTTTGTCAAGTTTGTATTTAAGTTTAGTATAATCTCCATAAATAGTGTTTATATTGGAATATTAAATACCTAATAGATTTGTCTGAATATTTGATTTCAATCGTGGTAAGTTGTAGGTATATAGTGGTATGTAGGCCTTTGACGTTTTTATTGCACCCTTAATATTACATACAGTATTGAGTTCAGAATATAAAACCATGTAGGTTTTCTTATATTGTTAAATAATTCCACAACTTTGCTATAAGGTTCTATACTAATGAAGCCCTTTTGATTTTATCAACAGGGCGAGAAGAAGAAAGAAGCTGGCGAAAGCACTTGACAGGCAGGCGAGGAAGCTGCGGGCCAAAGGTATTGCCGTCGACCTCGAGGCCCTAAAAGCGGAGTACTTGGCCCAGCACAGGAACAGTGGCTTGTACTCCGACTCAGACATCGACGGCGAAGGGGAGGAGTGCATGATTGACGTGGTAGGAGGGGACTCGTGCCACGATTCTGGTCCCGAAGATTTCTCCTTATCGGGACGTCTCCGAGCGCCGTCTGGAGCTGACGGCATCAACAACTCTGATAGCTCGACGTCCGACGCTCACTCTGGAAGAAACTTTAGTCCTCTCCCTGACCCACAACCGTCTTTCTTCAAGCAGTTCGGGAACGTCGCCGCCGGTTTCGACAAATTCGACTTTGACCCGAGTCGAGCTGTCTCCTTAGACCTATCTGGAGGAGGCACATCCACTGAACAGGGCCTATCTAAAAACGGTGGTACTAGAAAACACAACCCTTTCAGTATAGAATCCTTGCTTAATACGTGAAAGTGACTGATATAGAGGCTATCGTTATCATAAAATGACTATACAAGCATTTCGTGAAATGTTCCTTTGCTTTAACGTTTAATAAATTGTTAATTATCATTAGTTCTAATGGGCTTAATAATAAAGACTTGATAGGTACCAGTTATTACATATCCAGTGTGAATATTAGATCTAGGTCATTTGTATTATATAGTTCTTAGTGTAAATAGATTTCAATATATTTATTTTGAACTGCAATGTTAATATATTATTTCTACTTTCAATTCGGGGCAATAAATTTAAAATTAATGTTTGTTGATAATGTGGTATTTTATTTTTATAATTTCATATTTTATAGAACTGAAAGAACTACCTATGTAAAATATCGATTTATGTAGTGAAAGTTGTACAAAACTTATTTTATTTGAGGCTAAATCGTCATACATAAGTATTGCAATAATATCATCAGTTATCATGTTGAATACCAGTTTAACTGCGAACAATAGGTTTCATGTCCGCAAATAGATTTTGTGAACGCTGTTATCATAAAATATAATATATTGTCAATTTTCTTTAAAACAAGTTACTCACATACGTAAGTATATGACGGTAGCTTGTACCTATACTATCTTGGAAACGAAGCTCGATATGGATGGTTATTTATTTGATTGCATGTAATAATAATGATCGATTCAATTGAAAGAATTTAAAAATCATCCTATAATAATAATTACTAACTTAACTGTCGATAAACAGACTCTTTAATATTGAATGAAATCACTTTTATCAGGTATATATAGCATCGTTTCAATACATAAATCTTTTAATTTCTGAACTGAAATTAATACCATGCAACTAAAGGACTAAATTCTGTACTAATACAACTTTTTTCAATGTTAGAGAACTGCACTACAGTCCACGATAAGCAAGCACAAAGCAATTAGCTTAATTACAATTTGTAACCCATATTACCTACATTATTTCGTACTGACTTTGTTACAAGAAGGTAAATACTTTGTTAAACTGTTTCTCTTGTAATAGATTATGAGCAAATCAATATTTTGATCTGTGGACGCAAATAACAGAAAAATAACGTTTTCTTTAAATACATCATAATTTCTGTGAAATTTTGAAGCTGTGAATTATTCGAGCGGACAATTTAAGGTGTTTTAATGAAAATTAAAACTTTATAGTGACATATCTATTTATACATAAATTAAAAAAATATATCGCTACTTACAGCATAAAATGTTAATTAGAAACCTTTAAAACTTTGCTTATTCAAAATGATTTAAGCGCCAATCCCAATGTCGCGATTAACACGAGAATATAGATTAATTAATTAAATTACCTATAAATAACTTCTACATAGTATGATAGATCCATGATGGGGGATTACAGGAAGCACTAATTAAGTGTGGCATATTAATTGATAGGACACCTATAATTTCCTATTAATATGCCGCATGATACATTTGCATAATGGGTAGGTACTCGAGTACTAGATCTGTGTTATAGTAAACCCGTGGAGATCTTTGTCAATAACTTGAATAAAATAAACATACATAATTTAAATAAAAATTGCAACGATTTTAAAACGTGTGTATATATAAAGTAAAATATATAAAGTATAAAGTAAAATGGGCCTACACACAGATACGTAAATAATGTTACCTACATGTACCATGTTCAATAAAACACAGTCTTGTGTCGTTAAAATGTAGAGTATTAATGAATGTAGTAATGCGAGACCACCGATAAAGGGGCCAATTAGTAAAACAATATGGCTGGATATTGGCTTACTATTCAGTAATGTTTTTTGTATTTTTGCAATATAAATCTACATTTAATTAGGAGAATATTTTTAGTTACGCTTATTTCAATTTAATGCCATTTATTTATTTAACTTCTATTGAAAATGAAATAAATAACACTTTCTTCTCGACTAGCTTCCTTTAACACCAAAAAATTAGGTAGCCGTTTTTCTAAAAATACTTCTCATTTTGAAATGAAAAAATACCTTTAGGCAGATACTCATAAGGTAATTATTACATATTTAATGTAATAAACTTTTACTATTTTTGCACACAATGAAAATGATGACGTATATTATGCTCTATGTGTGCATGTATTATTAAATAAGAACCGGAAAATCGCACGACAAAGTCGCGAAGCTTTAAAGGCCCTAATTACGCGGTACAAAGCGTTCGAGTCGATTGGCCATGGTCGCCATTGTCCGTACCCACCGACACGTAAAATGTCCATTTTATTTATAAATGGCTTTCTCGTCAACTTTAATTGTCAGAAACGAATATCGTCTAATTAAAACGAAACAATAATACTGATTGCATCTTTCATAGTTTCCTCGTATGCAATGTAGGCATAAACAATTGCTACTTAAGCCAGTTTTGCTACTTATGTAAAAGCTTCTATGCCTGATTAAGAATCAAACTAGGTATATAGATTGCAAATACATTGAACAATATCTAAAATGCTGCTCAAACGTTTATCATTATACGCGTCATCATAATAGTGAAATAAATAGGTACGATGATAATTATTAGGGCAGGTTTCTCAAGTCACTAGTAAGTGTGTGATTACTTGACGCATTCCTACGACTAATTGTAATTAAATATAGGTAAGTTCTAAAATCATGTAACTCTCTCTGCTACATTCTACATTTTGACTTACGAACCTAGCTATAAAATGTAAGTAAGTATCCATCGAAAGAAGTCCACACAATTTATTATTTTAAAGCTCATAATCTATATAAAAAGAAAAAGCCATGTTTGACAAAAGTTTACCTACGTCAATATTTTAACAGTAGAAAATTAAGTAGACGTATTTTGATATAAAAAAAAGTAACCAATAGACCATCATTGCGAATGAGGTATAAAGTGAGTGAAAAAAATAATAATTAAAAATGTTAATGCACAATTAATTAAAATTAATCCTTTGCCTTTTTTAACATTCGTAGATTAGACGAATAGATTTTTTTATTATATTACCAAATCACAAACAAATGCTACAGTATAAATTAATTCTTCTTATTCAAGTTAAATAAAGTCCCTATCTATAATAATTTATATTTGTTGTAATATTTTTGAGAAACTGACTTAAATTATCGTAAATTTACTGGTGTTTAAATTACGACATTCAAGCGATTGACAACGATGTTTTGTAGAACTTTTTTATTTAAACTTGAGTCAAATAACTTATTATAACTTCCTTGAACTTACGTAAATACATGAAAAAGATACACCAGCACTGATTAATTTTACAATTCACTGAAACAATATAAGTTCTATCACTGTCCTTTATTCTATTTCAATACAAAATAAAGCGAACATTGTGAATTGTGACTGTATCGAAAACAATACAAAATTAGTATAAATATTCTTGGAAGCCTTAAAAAATCGGAATGAAAGGAATGCACTCAAATAACACTCAACTTAAAATTGTCAATTCTAATTTTAAAATTAAAAATGTTATTGTAAAAATACCAGTAATGTTTCAAATATAATTTACAATTTTTGTACATTTTTGTAGAGCGAAGTATATTTTAGGTACAAATGTAATTAAGTTAAATTATGAATGAAAGTTCATAGATGGAAATTTGTAAATTGTTTATCACATTATGTAAGATGTAAAAAGGTATGTTACGTGAGTAATTTATTGAATCAAAATATAACACATTTAAAAGTACGAAAATGCTTTATTTTATTTTTACCTCGATCGAGACTGTAATAAATAATTAGATAATATTATTAAAATAGGATGATGATCATTATAGATGTTTAAATATATATAAAATTATATATATTTTATCTTATGACTGCATCCTAATGCACTTCAACTCTCCAGGATCATTATTATTTCCCTACTATACCTGTGCACTGAATATACAATAGTGAACAAAAAAATTAGCGCCATCATAGCGTGAAGTAATCTTTTTCAACCTTTTAATTAACTTTTTTCTATTGTATAGTAAATATACAAATAATATAATTTTTTCGACATGTTAAGAAAGTTTCATAATAATTCAAAATATGATACAAAGGTAAACCATTACATACATTTCATTGCTTTAGTTAAAATAGGTACCTATACTATTAGGTTACTTGCAAGTGTAATAAATAATAATAATATTTATACACTCTGTAGGCGATGGTGAAGGAAAAGCCCGGTGAACGGAGTAAAATGGTATATTTAAATCGGAAATTACAAGAGAACTATCTAAAAGCCTAAATAACATGAATAAAAACCAAACGACAAGCTTCTAGTCAAATCACAAAGGTCTATAAGGCATAGACGGAAAACAGACAGTTCTATCGCCAACATAGCCCTCTCCGTAAGGCATCTGCCTTACAGAATAATAAACAATGGCGATAGAAAAAGCTTACATTATAGGGAAAACAAAATAAAAGTAACATCCAACTGTCTTGGAAAAGAAAACATAATCAAGACATCTTGTAAAAACCTCAAGCTAACTTAACTAATTTCCTAGTGGGACGTTTTAAAGTTCCGCCTGACGTGGCTACTTCGGCGACACGAATCACACCGTCTCTACCCGGATAGACAGAAATAACGCGACCCCGAGGCCACAAGCCACGAGGTAAATTGCAATCTGCAATTAAAACAACGTCCCCCACAGAAATTTCATTAGCTGGCAAAGAGGTACTGCCCTTTATACAACGTCGAGGTACTAAACAAGGCAGATACTCGCGCACCCATCTAGTCCAAAAATGATCTGCTAAGCGGCAAGCTTTTCTCCAATCAGGGCGTCTTAATAGATCTCTGTCATCGAGTGGAGGAGTAATCTGCAGCCCGGAAGATGTACCAAAAAGGAAATGATTAGGAGTGAGCGCTTCTTCACTATCATGAGCTACAGGCACATTAGTCAAGGGACGAGAATTGACAATATGCTCCACTTCCGTCAACAGAGTAAAAAGCACCTCCTCCCGCGGTGCCCTTGTCCTCAAAGTCGCCGACAGAGCACACTTTACAGTCTTCACGAGACGCTCCCAAACACCGCCCATGAAAGGGGAGGCCGGGGGTATAAACTTCCAGGTGACCCTTTTTGATGCTACAAAATCTCGAATCTCAGTGTGATTCATCTCTTGCCAGGCCTTTCGAAGCTCTCTGTCGGCTCCAACAAAAGCTGTCCCGTTATCGGAGAGTAAAATGGAAGGACATCCACGCCTGGCCATAAAACGGCGCAGGGCCATTATTGCTGCATCTGAAGTGAGACTACCGACAACCTCCAAATGAACCGCTCTCACAACCAAACACGTAAAAAGTGCCACATATCTCTTCTCTTTGGATCTTTTAACCATTACCTCAATAGGGCCGAAATAATCTAGACCCACATTTGTAAACGGACGCACATGATGATCCAATCTCAGCTCCGGAAGATCGCCTAGTGAAGGTATTGTCGCTGTAGCCTTCCTCATCTTACAAAATTGACAGTCTTTTATGGTGCGAACAGTTGGTCTCAATCTCAACACCCAATAGCGTTGCTTTACCTCATTTACTACCGTCTCATTACTAGTATGATTAGCCCAGATGTGGTAGTCCTTTACTAAAAGCTTCACAAGGTGAAGGCGGCCATCTAACACTATAGGCTCCTTTACATTGATGGCAACCTCTTGTACGGCATCTATGCGTCCACGAAGTCGCAGCAATCTATCATCGTCAAATTTTAAATCCAAATTCCGTAGTCTGCTCTCCTTCGGGAATTTCTTCTGACTGCGCAACGCTTGTAACTCCACACCAAAGGCTTCCTCCTGACTCTGCCTTAGCAGAAAAATCTCTGCCAGTCTAATGTCCTGCGCCATCAACGGACGCAGCCCTTTCTGCTGACACATTATTTCAGAATCTTGGTGGGAGTATCTGAGAAAACGTACAAACTGAAAACATCTTGCGGTCACACGTAGCAACCTTTGCCAGCTACTAAATCTACTACAACATGGTAACGCTTCGCTTAAATTATTTACAATAACTCTTTCATATTTACATTTCAACTCGGAAACACATTCTGGTACCGACTCCTGAGGCTCCACAGGCCAACTTGCCTCAGAATACCTTAAAAACTCTGGCCCTCTAAGCCATCTAGCAAGTGAATCTAATTTAAAGGTTACACGAGTAGCATCGTCTGCCACATTACACTCCGAAGGAATCCAATGCCACTCGTATAATCTTGTTAATTCCGAAATCTCTCCTACGCGGTTCGCGACAAAAGGTTTATAGTTTCGAGCATCGCTGCGTATCCAAGCTAAAGCTGTCCTAGAATCGCACCAGAAAAATCTACTAACTACATTCCATTGATGCTCATCCATGACAGTCCGCGCCAGTCTAGAGCCTATTAAAGCTGCTTGCAGCTCTAACCTGGGAATCGAAACGGGTTTTAAAGGAGATACGCGTGTTTTGCTACTGACCAAAGTTAAGAATACTGAACCATCATCGTAAATAGCCCTCCAATATATTACACACGCATATGCAAGCTCACTCGCGTCACAGAAAGTGTGTAGCTCCAGCTTAACGTAGCCATGTTTAGGAAAATAACACCGAGGAATACTTAACGACTGCACATCCTCTAAGCTTTTATACCACATTCTCCACTGATCACGGTCTAGCTGTGGCAACACACTATCCCACTCGTGTACGGTTCTCCACGTTCGTTGGAATAAAATTTTACCACCTGTGATTATCGGTGCTAGTAGACCTAATGGGTCAAAGACTGTCATGAGATCACGCAGGGCTTGTCGTTTAGTTAACATATCTAAGTTCCGACAACCTAAATTTACATTAAAAGAAAACTCATCTTTAAGTGGATTCCAGGACATACCCAGGACCCTAATACCTGAACTTCCTAAATCCATGGTTATATTAGTTAACTCTTCTTTAACCAGCTCTTTAGGAAGTAACCTCAAAGCATCTCTATGATTCGACACCCAACCCCGCATTTCAAAACCACATTTACGGTGTACCTCCACAATATCTAAAGCTAACTGCGCTGCTTCATGAAGACTATCTACACTGCCCAGATAGTCGTCCATATAATGATCACGCACTATCGCCTGCGCCGCGCTTGGATACAGACTCTCGAATTCCAAGGCATTTTTGTTTTTAATGTATATAGCTGAACAGGGTGATGATACTGAACCGAAAATTAAAGAGGTCATTCTAAACTCTTTAATCTCCGTATTCGGACCGTTAGGTCTCCACAAATATCGTTGACAGTCCTGATCAGCCCGCCTAATCTTAATTTGGGGGAACATCTCACGAATGTCGGCTGTCATGGCTATCTGACCTCTCCTAAACCTAAATAAAATTCCTAATAAAGATTGTAAAAGGTCTGGACCCGGTAGCAGCAACGAATTTAAACTTACACCGAAGCATTTTGAAGCCGCATCGTGAACTATTCTAAGTTTACCCGGTTTGTGCGGGTGCGTGACCCCAAAATGTGGCAAATACCACCGTCGAAGATCTGTTTTACTGCTATGAATGGTATTACACATCTTAGCATAACCTTTGGATACATAGGCTTCAATATTTAATTTATATAGATCAAAATAGGAACTATCTTTTTTGAAACGCCTGTCCAAACTGTTCAACCTCACTACGGCCTGTCGATAACTATCAGGTATACTAGGAGCATCTTCTCGCCAAAGCAATCCCACTTCGAAACGGCCACTGGGTAAGCGGCGAGACGTTTCCTCTAAAATTTTAAGAGCTCTTAGTTCTTGCTTGCTATAAGGATCATGTAACTTAATACCAATAGACTCGAGTCGAAAATTATCTTTAATTAGATCCTCAAGTCTCTCTTCAACTCCCGAAAACGTAACATGATTAATAAAATTTACTGCCGAAGTACTCCTACAAATTGGACCATACAGTATCCATCCTAAAGCCGTACGTACTGCTGCGGGTTGCGAGCGAGATCCTACTCTATTCTCTCTAGTGACCAGAGGATGCCAGTCACTCAATCCTATGAGAACTTTCGGACACGCGTCCTCATAGACAAGCTCCTCAATAAAATCCTTAAGGTAATCGAACTGCTTCAAATCATCTGAGTAAACTGACTGAGTAGCAAGTTTTAAATCTCGTAAAGTTCTCGCACCTCGAATCTCGAAGAACTCCGCACTATTCCTGCCACGTACACTAAAATCAACTAACTTGGATACAACACCGTCTTTACGTCCGCTAATACAATCCAATGCTACTTTAACTTCAGTTCCGGTAAGACCTAAAAAATCGGCCAAGTCCGCATCGATTAAAGTAGTAGTGGAACCGTCATCTAGCAAGGCGAAACTATTAACATCGCCGTTCGGACCACGAAGAACAACGGGTAAAATTTTTAATAAACTATTACGACGGTGAGTAACCTCCTTAGAAGAAAAACTAACATTATTATTCGAAATAGACTCTGAACTATTTACATGTGATATTGAAACTTCTTCCGTACCACTACTGCCACTATGATTCTTGTCAGCCTCTGGCAGTTTTGAAAAAATATTTTCTGTCAGATTCTGACAATTTACACTATTTACATTATGAGAAAGCGATGAGATATTTACATGAAGAAGCTTATCATGACCTAATTTACAAATAACACAAACTTTTGGACATTTTTGCCAATTGTGAAAACCCCTTTTCAGGCATCGCGGACAAATCTTCGCTTTACGAACCCACGCCGCCCGTTCATCAACTGTAAGAGCGATGAATTTCTCACATTGTTTGATGCTATGATTCGATGAACAAAACACACATGAAAATGAATACGAATTGGAATATACAGGTGGCAATGAAACAACGTTATGCGATGTACTAGGCTTATGAGTGGAAACATGATGAGCCGGTGCATTATGAACTACCGGTGATCGCTGTTTATTTATAAAAGGTGTGACGTCATGTTTTCCTGCCGCAGGCAACGGTGTGGCAAACAACTCGTTGCCTCCAAAACGCGTCTGCTTGCTGGATTCCTCCTCTAAGAAGCTGACCACAGTTGGAACTGTGGTCGACCTGGAGTGCTATGGAAGGCAGCATAATCGCACCATTTATTCTGCAAAAGTGGTGTTAATTTCAGAATAAGTCCGTGTAAAATCTCAGGTGAATAAATATATTGAACCTGATCAAGCATTTTCATTACGCTCACACAGTTCCTAACAGTCGTAGCAAACAAATGGATATCCGCTGAATGTTTCCCAAGTCTTGGTAGGGCTCGTATTAATACGACCTGATGACTCACTATCTGTTCTGGTCTGGCATAACGTAGCTCTAGAGCCCGTAAAACCTGTTCAGGATCCACAGATGTTAACAATAAAGGCATAACTGCATCACGAGCCTCTCCTCGCATTGCCAGACGTAACCTAGACAAATTTGCAATGCTAGAAAAATTATCTTTTGTGTCGTCGTAAGTTCTTTTGAATAAAAACCATTCTTGAACATTCCCACCAAATAGTGGAAGCTCTGCTATTGGCTTAGAACTTACGGCGACAGAATTTCTGACTAAAGAATTGATGGCAGTGGCGAGCTGAGCGGTTCCACTACCCTGTACTTGCAGCTCTGGCGATAACACATCGACTCCAGGTGCACTTTGGGTGGCCCGTGAAGTACCACACAATCCTAAACCTTGATGGCTTAGCAAAACGTCCTGATTGTCAATAATGTCATTCCCACTTACCTGCATATTTTGTACTACCTGTTCCACCCAGGCTTTCGTGGCTACGCTACTATGAGAACGTCGACTTCCCCTCTGGGAATGCCGACTGCTTCCCTCCGCCCTCGCAATCGCAACTTCAGATTCAAATTCGGCCTGAGCGATTTTCTCCTGAGCTGCGATTGCCTCTAATTTCAAAGAGGCCATCTTTTGCTGAAATTTAAAAGCCGCGGCTTTTTCCCGTACTATAGTCGAAGCTCTCGAGGTCATAGAACTGACAGACCTGACCGACCCGGCTCCTCGAACCGACTTTAAATCTTCCGCTACTCCCTCTCCCATTCCAACTTCGGTTGAGAAAGGCATTTCTTTCACCACCACACTCTTTGATCGAGTGATCATAATTAAAAATTTTACAATTTACTAGTTCAAAATTAAAACCGCCGAAGGACCAACAATGTAGGCGATGGTGAAGGAAAAGCCCGGTGAACGGAGTAAAATGGTATATTTAAATCGGAAATTACAAGAGAACTATCTAAAAGCCTAAATAACATGAATAAAAACCAAACGACAAGCTTCTAGTCAAATCACAAAGGTCTATAAGGCATAGACGGAAAACAGCCAGTTCTATCGCCAACACACTCACACCTATTATCTAGCCCAAAGTAAGCAGCATTGAGAGCTTGTGTTATGGATACTAGATAACGGAGAAATAATGATAATAATATGTATATAAATATTAGAAATATACTAAATAAACATATAAACATCCATGACTCGTGAACAAATGCTCGTACTCATCATACAAACATTTGCTCCTACCGGGGTTTGAACCCGGGACCTCCCGATCAAGTAGCCTATATAGCAAGGGACACAGACCACTCGGCCAGCCGGTCGCCAAGTGTGAGTCAATCTTTTTGCTCACCAGTGTAGTTAAAGTTTCTACATTGATACATAATTCTCCACAAACATTCTACACATCTACACATCTGAAGAACGTACAATGTCCCAGGTTCAAACTAGTTTTAAATAATTATGAGAGTACCTAACTGTTGAGAAAGGGGAACATCCTTACTTCCGCACTTACTATAAATTAACAGATATATCAGATGGAAGCATTAAATTTGTTTTATCATCAAATTATATAATTAGACTATTTATTTGAGCAGAACCTTTATTCACAAAATCAGTTCACAATTGTCCACATTTGCAAGTGGTTTTATTTTAGAACCGTAACGAATGTACAATATGCAACAAATCGACAACGTGAGCTTTTAAGATAAAATAGCTTTTATTGCTGGGGCATACAATCAATATACGGCTGATATGAAAATATTTATATATTGTTGACTGTACAAAGTTTAAAACGACGTTAATAATTTTTAATGTGCTCAAATTATTCGGCCATTGTCGCGGTTGGTGTCGCTCTCTTTGACACCGGATAACCGAGTAATGACAACATGTTTTATGTAGCAAAACGCAACATTTCCTGCTTTAAATTTTACTCTTTTTTATTTCTTTATTTATAATATTGCAATGGTGGCTTTAAAACTAAATTTGAATCCTCTGCCTGATTTTGTTTACAACGAAATAAGAGAAATTGAAAGACATTTAGAAATATGTAATAAGATAACAGGCATCCGATTCATATAATATTCTTAATTTTTTGATTTTAACATTTAAATAAAAATTACTTAGTAATTAAAATATAAAACTAGAAAAATTTTAACATCCTGAGGCGGGAATCGAACCCGCAACCTTTGGCAATCCGGGCGACTGCTCTGACCACTGAGCCGCCCAGGACTTGGGATATCCTTGTGAAATTCTTTTAGTCTATCTGTATATGCGTTCATGAGCTAACGTCCACCCTACAATGCCGAGATATTCTATTTCAACATCCGAAACGAGTATTTTTACAAATACCTACGATTCGGTTAAGTTTATGTATTCGTATAAATGAGGATAAAAAAGTATCTTAATAAATTGCGATTTAAGTTCCCTCTATGGATGTTTTTTCCTGTTGCCTGTCCACCAGTATGTCTCACACATTTATTGGTTGGCTGGAAGAGATCTCTTGTAGAGATAAGTCCACCTTTGCTAACTTATGTTACATTCATTATATTTTGTAATTTTAAAGTGCAATAAAGAGTATCTTACAAACCTAATATATACTAATAATGAAATTCTTACAAAACATCTTTAATCACTAAATGGGCTTGCTTTTGACCTCACTCTTGCTCCTAGAGAAGTTAAGAGGGAATCGACAATGTAGCGAGCTTACCCAGAAGGTGCCTATGTAATCCAGCTTTGAAGGAACCCAGGTTATAAGCAGAAAGGAACATCAAGGCCGGCAGTGTATTGCACTTCCAGGCCGAGCGCATTACAAAGGAAGACGAAAAGGGCTTAGTGCAGATATATGGTATACCAACTAGATGTGGGTGGTAGCTCACCAAAGTTTGGTAGTCCTTAAGTGAAATAGGCTAGGCGGGATAAGCTCATGAACTCCTGAGCACATTGCACTCTCTGAAGTACAATCGGTAGAACACCGACAATCAAGAAACCTTACGGCGGTGGTCACGGCTGTGACGCTTAGTGCCCATCAATCTCTCGTCGACAATAAACCTCTTGGCTCTACGTTCCACCGAATCTAGAGTGGCGAGTTGGTACTTGGCTGAGCCGTCCCACAGGTGAGAACAGTACCCCTAGCATGAACATAACTTACTCGAACATGTATCGAGTAAGTAGTTATGTTAGTTTTTGTCTGGCTTTTGTTTTAAGCGTGGGTGAACGTACGATTACCATTCGAAATTTAAAAATGTTCGTGCTAGGGGTACAGTACTCCATACACGAACGGACTTGTACTGTACTACACTACACATTGTAGTGTGTAGTAGTATTGGAACCTGAAGCAAGAAGTACGTTATAAATAATAAATAGGCCATAACTCCATCACGCGGGCCCAATGCGGGTTGATGAGTAAAATTGGTTGCAGTGACAACCGGGACCAACAACTTAACGTGCTTTCTGAAGCACGGAGGAGCTTGAGATTACAAAGACCCATCCCGGGATCGCCCATGGCAAAAGTTGCTTTGTTTTCGTACCGAAACCAGAGCGCTCAAACCACTACGCCACCGAGCTCCTCAATTATAAATACTTAAGCAATATAAATTTAAAATGTAGAAATCTTTTTAAAGACTTTAGAAATTGCTTTTATCACACAAAGTTTGTAACATCGGCGTAGTTTTTAATCAAAACACGTAGCAAACGTATTATATTAACGTTACTAGACAAGTATTCGTTTAGTTTTCTATGCAGCTCAGGACAAATGGCCTAACCGCTCATCTTGAACGAATAACTTTAACTATATAATGCTTATAAAACTTATTAGGCCGTACATTACTCTCAAACTTTCACGCGATTCATCCATCTCTTGTGAGTTATTGCCACTAGTAGGGTGACCAAATAAAAATATATTAGGAGACAAAAAGAAGAATATTTTAGTATAGCTATGTGCTTAGTACTTAATGGACAAATGTATTTCCCTAGGTCTAGGTATATAATATATCTCAGATATTTTTTTATTGTACGTAAATACGTGTCATTTATAATGGTCACTTTAAAGTAGAATGTAGAGTTTTTGAAGTGTCTATTAAATAGTTGGATTTCTAGAAAAAAAATACAATTTTACTTACCTACAGTTCACTTAAGTTCAAGCTACCTATGTAACAATAAACAAGTTTACCGCAGAGAAATTACTTATCAAACAAACTCTAACGAATCAAACTGTAAAAAATCACTCTAGTAGATACGTACTGCTTATGATTCATAAATACATCAAGAATTGTCAATTAAAAAAATCTTACTATTGAAATTGACACCACATATATTTTTCTAGAGAGTTTTTTATGGTAACCCTTCTCCGCAAACTCACTAGGCACATCATCGTTAGCGATTTCTGTTATTATAACCCATTTGTTTCTGATATTAGCGGTACGAGGGCCTAATACCCCGGTATTTAGCAAGCGGCGCTCACTCGGTGCGCTAATGTACCTACAACGCGCGTCGTGAAATAATCATAACATTTACTTCATTTCGCATTTAATGTAATATCGGGCTAAAGGTGACCATCATATCAGGAAACGAAATTAGTACAACGTTGTGGTTGAATTATTGTTATGGAGTAAAAGTAATATGCTAATTTAGTTTACTATGGAGTTCTTTTTCAAATACATGAAGTAATTTTTAGTCGGCTACTGCCAGAGAATGTTCTTAATAATTTTTATTATTACTATGTTATTATTAAAGTCTATGCTAGAGCTGGTACCACCTGGAATATCATGAAATTTTATAAATGCTGTTTTTGCACATTTTATTGGTTAGGTAATTACATTTAAGGAACTATTATGGGAAAGTTTCCCTATGTGGAATACCAACATTATTGGAAAAAAAAGCAATTCAAGGTGGAGTTCGAATTCAATGGCACACGATTGAGCAGCAGCATCAATTGTTTGTAATTGAAAAAGTTTTTGATAAAAATTTTTAGGTATTTGTGTCAATTTTTTGCATGTTGCATTTATGTTTGTTCTTATTAACACTATTATACTTGTTTTTCACGTTTTATTGTTCATGTGTCGTTGCCTTTAGAACACAAAATCAAAAAGTTGAGGTATAAATGTCCTAACCACAGAACAGAGAGAGAGAGGCTCCTGACCCTTTTGGTTCCAATCCCCATGCATGGACAAATCTTTGTCAATATAACACGTCCTCTTTTTTTTCGGGTAACTCGTGAGGAGTACCAGCAATAAGTATTTTTGTGATAATAATATATTCAATAAATAATTATATTGTTATTATGATTTTTATTCTTATTCAAGTAATCTGTTAAGCAGCGATATACCACCGGGGGGCGATGACAATGGAAAAATAAATTGTGTCTGGAATCTCATGCTTGACAGGTGTGCAATTTTAAACCTGCTACTAAGTGATTGCTACAATAATCATGAGTAGCCCTACGCAACTAAAAGTATCTTTTATTATTTTTTCTTTCATTTTTTTTTATCGGATTTATTTTTTTGACAAGTTTTTTTTTATACAACTAGATGACAAACAAGCTGACGGCCCACCTGATGGTAAGCGGTTATCGCCGCCTATAAACACCTGCAATAACAAGGAAAAAACACTTGATATTGCAGATGCGTTGTCATCCTGAGGCTTAAGATGAAATGCCGTCCATGCCCAGTAACTACACTGGCTACCTTTCCCTTCAATCCGAAAGACAGCTAACTGTTTTACGGCTGAAATAAGAAAGGCGGTGGTACCTACCCAGACGACCCTACATATTGGCCTACCACCTAGTAAAAGTTAAAGTAAACAAAATGGTATTTCATATTTGGTTGTAATAATTATCTTCGTATGTACCTACCTAATTAATTTTATTGTATATTATTATGATGTTATAATTTGTAAAATTCTAGTATTCACCGATCAACGAGGTCAGAAGTTAAGAACCTATTAAGAATAATGTACTCAGTCAACTTTTCAAACACCCTTCTGTTCTTCTAGTCCTTTTCTGTCATATTTTTTTATTTTATTAATATAGTATCCTAAAAACAATGAAATAGTAATACACATAACGTACGTACCTATAGTACATTCGTTAAATTTTTCCCACCTTGACATTTTGTTTGCTATAATGTGCAGTTGTCAGATTTGACAAATGGTATTATTAATAATAAATACTGATAGCAAAATAGCTGTTGTAACAAAATAGATTTTTCTGAGAATTGCTACTCTGCTTTGTTTGCATAATATTCATACGTTCTTTTAAAACTCTGATAATATACCAAACATGCAAAAGTTTATCTTTATATTCAATAAAATTAAGGTAGCTAATATTAAAGCGTGGGTGCAAATATACTCATACCATAAAAATATCAAGCCTATTTTATTTAACGACTGACAATAGCACACTTAAAATTAATGATGACTTCTTTATAATAGAAACACCACATAAGTTATTGCTAAGAAAATAACAGTTTGAAAGTTCTCACACAGTAAAGCTTAACTTTAGTTAATTCTATGATATTAAATAAAGCATTGTACAGAACGGCGTAAGTTAATAATACAGTTAGCTACGGAGACACCTACTCATTCAAATTATTCGGGATTGCTAGCTACGAAATTGAACGATCAATAAAATTAAATTATTAGGTAAGAAATTCTAATTCTACTATCTGTTACATCCAGAGAGAATAAATAAGATCATGTAAATAGTAGCTGTGGTGATCAGAGAGCATGACTTGGGCAAACACTAGAATATAAAATAGACGCGAAATTATTTTATGTTACCTAAGGCTTAAAGGTTTCATCAGCCCACAACAGTCCACTGCGGGGCATAGGCCTCTCCATCGAAACGCCACTTCGATCGATCCATGGCTAGTTTGATCCAGCCACTCTGCGGAGATCGTCACTCCGCGGAACCTGAGGACGTCCCACACCGCGCTTCCCGATCCGCGGACCTACTCCAACGGTCGTCAGTTCTGTGGATAACATGGCCGGCCCACTGGCACTGCCACTTCAGCTTACTAATTCGGTGGGCTATGTCGATGACTTTAGTTCTCTGTCGGATCACCACATTCCGAATTCGATCCTTCAGACAAACTCCGAGCATGGCCCTCTCCATAGATCGCTGAGCGACTCAAATGTTTAAAAGGAGGTATTTATTCCTTATAATCTTCAGCATTCTAGAATTTTTAAAAAAACGTTGGACCCTTATATAAGCCCGTGGGCATCCACTCAACAATAGAATGTTTGTAGGTACTTACATTATGGATTAAAATTACCTAAAGCAACCTTGTCAATTTTAACACCCCAACGAGTATTTTTAAAACAACCTACATTTAGATACGCATAATTATTGTAAAACAAAATGACTACATAAATTTAATAGGTCTCCTCACGGTAGCTCAGTGACTATATTCAACTATATTTCTGTACTCGTTCAAGATGACCTCCGCAGGAAGCTCATTCCTCAACATTATATTGTGTAAGGTCATCGGTCTAAGTTTTATTTTAGTCCAAAAATTTTTAAGTTGCTGAGATTATATATGGAAACATTTTTGTAATTATGAAATTTTTTGGTATATTTTAACATTTTCGGCTAGTATGGTGATATGCCCACTTAATCTACAAATCCAGATTTCTTTGATATGCTTCCTCCTGTCATATCCAAAATATATTTTGTGTCTTTCCCATGTCGGTACTGAACGTATGATATTGTATTATCTGTTCTACCTCTCTACTCTATGAACAGAAGAAGAAAAGGCATGAATAACAATCTAATTATAGCGTATGCAAATGTGGGCACTAATTCACAAATGATTCAATTCGGCCGCGCCGGTTTTCATTACTGCTATCGGCCGACATTAATCTTAGCCGACTTGGCCACGGCAATTAGTTTACGTCTTGGTTTTGTCTTTTTATGTGAATAAAGGAATTAGATAATTGTTATATTTATTGCGAATCTGAAAACCACCGCAATTATGCTCTAAATTAGACCTTGTGAGTCGTATTTTAACCGAGAGAATAGTAGTACGTTTGTTTTAGAAAATACCATTGTTATTCTTACATTATTTACCATAACATTGAGGACTTGTTCTGATGAAACACAGGTCTTTTATTTTCTGAATTCATTATACTGCGGCGTTATACCTCTGGAGGTCTATGATAATTGAAAAATCATTAGCGTCTGGAATCGGATGCTTGACTTGACTTGACTTGGTGGATTTCATTTATTTGAAATAGTTTTTATGATAACTTTACAAACCTTTTAAACATGATTGGACATAAAGATATTTTCCGCTCAACTCTGGAACTGTCTGAGTAGTAAAATGGGTACTTCCTTGCTACGCTTCAGAACTTTTGACTATTATCTTACTGGGACTAATTTTAGTAATACAGGGCGGTGCCGCCAATACAATAATAAATTAAAACACGGGCTATATTAGAAAATGGTTTTCCACTTTTCCACTTCAAAAACATCTTATTCATTTGATAATTTCAGGAGATGCAGCCATTGTTATATTATTTCATATAAATGTCAAACCATTTCTAAGAACTTATATAGTTAATTTTTTTTATTAGTTGTCGTGTTAATTTTTTTTTATTAAATTTAAATCAAAGAACACGTACAGAACAATATTACCCGAGATATAAAAAAATCTTAATATTAAAGATTATAGCTATCTCTGGGGAGTTACTCGTGGTTATTTTTTATGTTTTTAATTCTATAATTAACCTAGGTAGGCAGCAATCATTCTAGCTTTATTTTATATTACATCCTTGTCTATACACTTTCCAGATATGTACAATTGACAGCACCACCCTGTATAATTAATTTCATTAAAAATAATATTATTATATTTATATAGTTCATAATTATCAAATGAATAAGATATATTTGAAAGTTGCAAAATATTTATATAAACTAATAAAGCCCATTGTTTTATTTTATTGGAACCACAAATGTATGGAATAGGTTGACCATCTGTATTGAAGAAAAATATTTGCAAATTAAGTAAAAACTTTTCTTTGACAAAAAAGTTTATTGAATAATCAATATTCAATAATCAATATAATAACGATCGGCTGGAGGAGTGGACTGTACCCCTTGCGATACAGGCTGCTTGCTCAGGGGCCCGGGTTCGAATCCCGGTAGGAGCAAATGTTTGTATGATAAGTACAAGCATTTAGTTCACGAGTCATGGATGTTTATATGTTTATTTAGTATATTTCTAATATTTATATACGTCTTACTATCATTATTTCCCCGTTATCTAGTATCCAAAAGACAAGATCCTAATGATGCTTACTTTGGGCTTGATAAATAGGTCTGAGTGTATAAATATAATAATTATTATTAATAATATTGTAAGGTTTTCGTTATTTTTATTCTTGAAATCGCATAGTCATCGCAATGTTTTTCGCGTAGTGGTAATCACGTCTGGCCGGACCCCAGACGCGGGTTCGATTCCCGCGTGGAGCATATAATTTTTCATCGTTTTCTTTCTTTATTTGTAATTGTTACTTTATATTAGTAAGCTTACTATTAATACAGATACTTGACTACGTTATACGATATCGATTATTATAATTTAGTAAACATTTTACATTAAAAAGATCAAAACTATCGAAATAGTAACATTCGAGAAAAATTTGCCCGCATAAAGGCTGTACCTTACAGAATTGTTCACTTTCAGAAAATTTTGTTGTCTTCAATTTGGCTACGAAATTGAACTCTAATACCAGGGAACACGTGTAAGTGCGTAGGGCAATTGAGCGCCGCTCTAATGGTCCCGGCACAGTGATACAAATCGCACCGACACGCGCTCCTAACGTAATCACTTAATTATTGAGCGACACCTTAGTACTACCCTACAAGGGTTGTCACTATTAAAAACTTTCATACATAAAATAACTTGAATTTGTAGCTGCGAATTCTAAAATATATTAAAATATTACTGAAAGTTTACACAAATGTACAATGATATTTCATATAAATACTATGTTTCATGTTGACATACTGTGGGTGGATACGTAGATTTGCCTATAAAATATATCCAGAATATCAAAGAAAGAAAAAAACGATGAAAGAATTATATGCTCCAGGCGGTAATCGAACCCGCGTCTCTTGGGCTTCGGCCAGAGTTGACACAATAAAGTAGGCGCTATAAACGCACAAAATCAAACATAAATGTGATTAAAATAGCTTTTATCACCTTAACTGGAAGTTTAAAAATGCTTGTAAAAGTATTATTTACCATCACTAGAGGTGTTAACGTCACCGAGTGGTGAGTTAAACGTTGAAAAAAGGATAGAAATCGGTGAAGAAATCAGGAGGTTACACCTAGTGCTCCTGTGGCGTAGTGGTAATCGCGTCTGGCCGGACCCCAGGAGATGCGGGTTCTAATCCCGCCTGGCGCTTAAAATTTTTTCATCGTTTTCTTTCTTTATTTGTTACTGTTACAGTAAAGTAGGCGTTATAAGCGCACAAAATCAAACATAAATATAATTGTCGGACTGTTAGACGATAACAGTAAGCATTGAATATTTAATGGAAGTATATGGCAACGCTGCTAAAACCAAAATCAAAAAATTACACGTAAGACAAAGCAGAATTATAAAACTGCTATTTCATTTTGACTACTTCACTCCGACATCAGAACTGTATAAAAGGACCAAACTTTCGGACCGGACCGTCTTTGGCTCAAATATATAATTATAATAAATGTTTACTTAGCAGTTTTATAATACGTAAAATTTTATCAAAATCTATCCATATAAAAATATCATTCAAAACTAAATCACATTTCCGAAAAACGTTCATTGAGGAGACCAAATGACATTCAACGAATACCACTGAAAACAAAATATTATGGCAAGAAAAATATATTGTATGATCTCAACTATTAATCGATTCCCATATGACATTAAAATACAAAGTCATTTCTTTCATTCAAAAATTCAGAAAACGGCATTTTTTAGACCGCTTCTCGAAATTTTCATGAATCTTAGCTATTTAACACTTGATGACCTAATAATGTGTAAAGTCTATCATAATGGTTACTGGCCATCAATTAATTTATCGTCACCTAATTTGTTATTGTGAGAACTGCAATGTGCTTGTATTGAGTGTAATACTTCTAGTAAAGAATATTTCTGTGGTAGTAATAAAATTGTTAATGTCAGCAAAATATTTTGTAAAATATACATATAGTGAGGACAGTCGGTGCAGAGAGTAACTTTTATGTTAGTGTGCTATGGATTTAGTGAACTCATTTGTCTTCTTTCTCGCTATTGTACCTAGAATGTGTTTGTAACCTAAGGGTGTGTTACTGATTGGCGAGTGAAGTGTACTAAGATTATTTTACTTTTGTAAGTACCAACTATTACACAAAGTAGTTTTACTGTACCGGGCATTCTCTATTTAATTAAATTTTATTTTGTTATTATCTTGTAAGTGAATTTAATTCTTTTGGAGAAATAAATGCCTAAAACCGTAAAGTAGAAGTGTCATGCTATGTTATTCTACTGCGGACACTGCGGTAAAGAAGCTATAAACCTCTTGCATTGCACCCATTATATTGGCAACAGGAACCATCAGATTTTAACAGCGTAAACATCACCTACAGTCAAATGACAGTATGTTACCACCTGTTGTGTGAAATAAAATCTTAAATTTCTTATATTAAAACAACATTTTCCAGATAGACAGCTAGAAAAAATCATAATCATAAAGCGGGATGCAAAATCTTACAAGGTTACTACTGCTCTAAAAAAATTAAAAATTTCATGTACATGAAATTTTTATTTTTTATCATGAATGCGCCAACCCTGAAGGGCTCCGCGCCTAGCGCTAACCATACTACATTTTATTATATCAATTTGTGGCCATTCAAGGCGCAATTTTTAGGCTAATTCCTTTATAATTGCAGGATCGGCCCTTTCTACTGCTATGTGAACTCGACCTTATCTGATTTAGAGAGCACGCGGGGTACACAGAACATTAGGAAAAACGAAATATTATATTTATTACTCCTAAAATAAAAACCGAGCACTGTGAACAGTTTTTTCAACTTTTTTTACTTAAGTATATTGCATATTATTGTTTTTGAAAGTCTGTAAGTTGAGACGAACATATTGATAGTTTAACGAACATATCGACTGATAGTGATAGTTATAAAAATGTGTTTTTGACGATTTGAAAGTGCTTCTTTGTGGCTTATTTCAATAAAATATTTTTTCGTCTCCCCATCTAGGAAAGAGTATTTTTGCTCTTCGCTGTCTGCTGAGTGCAAAAGCCGTTTTTATCCGCTTTAGTATAAAGTAAATTGAATTTAGAACAACGTGTGCACTAAGTTTGTGAATTCAAAACATCATTAAACCTATTTACTTCTACCTTCATGGTGCCGAATTTATCATACAAACTTTTTTAATTTGTTAAAAACTCAGCCTCGGAACCTTCTTGGTGTACATTTTTTAATTTGCTATGCGCGTGCCATTTTCTTTTCACGACATATTGTTAAAACAAGAAACTTCAAAAGAAGTGAAAAACCTAAAATGAGTGATTCTAGCGAATAAGAAGTTTATTTGACGCCAACAGAATTGACTGAAACTGTTAATAATGCGCAAATGAGCTTTCTCCCTCTACAATCACGCCAGAAGTATTTGAAACAGTACGATATGTTTAACACGTGGCGACTAGCTAAAGAAGGCAAAACTTTCTCAGAAAACGTCTTGCTGGCATATTTTATTAAATTATCCGAGACCAAGAAATCAAGTACTCTACGGAGTACGTATTCAATGCTAAAAACAACAATAAAGATAAAAAAGACATTCATATCGATACCTATCCTAGATTAGGGGCATTTTTAAAAAGAGCCTCTTCTGGTTATAAACGAAAAAATTGAAGTTTTTCACAGCATCTGAAATTGAAAAGTTTCTTAATGAAGCACCTGACTCCGTATATTTTACGGCAAAAGTAAGTCAGTTGCACATTCAGTATCTACATAAGTATATTAATCAACTACTTAACATAATATAATACGTACCTACTTAGTAGATGTTGATAGGCATTATTATGCATGCATATCAATTTTATTAATTTATCTACTACAATACTCTTTACGTTACAGGTTGTTCATAATATTGGTATAAACGGAGCATGTCGAACTAATGAACTAACACAACTTAATGTAAAAAACGTTGAGAAACATTCAGATGACTTACTATTAATTAATTTGCCTAATAAAAAGACAGAAACAGACCGCAACTTTGTCATTCGCAAGGAATACGTAACAATTGTTGAGAAATATCAAGCCTTACGCCCAACACTCCAATCAATCGATTTTTTTACAATATCGCAACGGAAAGTGTGTCAGACAGCCTATGGGTGCTAATAAAATTGGCAGTATCCCACGAGAAATAGCAACTTTTCTTGAACTTCCAGAACAAACTTAAGTCACACTTTTGGCCGATTCAGGAGCTGTTCTCCTGTCCCTTAAGCGCCATGGAGGTTGGAAGTCGTAAAGGGATACATAGAGGATTTCATCCAAAATAAGTCTTAAAAATGTGAAAGCATCGTAGGAGCCATTACACTGAAAGAGCCGCAGTCCGATCCTTGGGCCGGCTCTTCTACATCTAAAATGAGCCGTTACGAAACACCTAACCATCGCCCTCTCTCGCCAACATTTACGCGAAGGGAATCCGATAAATCAGTATAACTATTAAGTATGACAGATAGTTTACCAAAAAACAGTACACAAGTCACTAACACCAACATTACAGTAGCTAACAAAAATATTACACTCAACTTAAGTAACTGTAGCAACGTTACTTTCAATTTTTTTAAATTATACTTTAGTATTATTTGTTATAATTAAAAGATTATTCTGTAATACTTACCTATCATAATGTAATAGTTAGTACCTAAACGGAAATATAAGTTTCTTGTGATTGTAAATGTTTTTTTATTGCATTTAGTTTAGTTTGCTGGCCATGAGTTGCTGAACAATTAGCTATTTCTGCTTACAGGTTATATTTTTCTGCTCACAAAGATACGAATACTACGTTAACCATTTAAATAACACCCATATATTTTATACTCACAATAATAATTATTACAATTCAGGTGTCTTTAGTCGATGATTACAGCTCACCATAACGTGGATCATCTGCTTGTTTGAAATTCTATGACCAAAAAATACCATGTGATTTTTTATATACATATATACCTATACATTTTTAATATACATTTTTATACACCGTATGATAATTATTTAAAACTTATTTACTTATAAATGTAAAACATGGTAACGTAAACAGTCCTTTAGGGAGCCTATGCCTAAGGAGTCAACGCCTATTATAGAGGTATTTTTTTATTTTCGTATTTTGTGCCTGTTTGATTATTCAAGCAAAAATAAAACACGAATCTAAAAATATCTCCGTAATTGGATTTGATTTTGGCTACCGCCGTAATAGATCCGTTTACGTTATTTACTTACTACATATCTATTTTTATAAAATGTAGGTATAAAATTTGAAAAGTAACATTCGCCACAAAGCACCACAACTTCATACAACAGTGAATTATGAGCCAATTAAGCTCGATACTCGAACAAAATGCTGGTGTTTTAATAGAAAACAAATGAAATTCGTGACTTGCGAAGAAAAATGCGCTGAACTCATTTATGAGAATCTAAACAGGAAATTAAAGTTGCCCGACAGAGGGATGTCTCACATAATAGCGAGGCGGTAGGCGCTTTTTATATACTCATTGGTGTTTGTCACAATATATACATATGTCAATTTACTATTGTGAACGTTGTTATGATCTAACTGCCAGATTCTAATGCTATCGAAATTTGGAACAGCCAAAAACCAGTAGTTTTTTTCCGATAAGTAGCTTATTAAATATATCGATGCCAAACATTTAAATTGTCCCATTTTTAATTTTTCAGGTCACAGTTGAAACATAACCAAACCATTTTTTATACTATTTGTGTTTGGGGTTTACCTATCAGTCATGTTTAGACTTATTTGTCACTGCGACCTGAAAGATCTATTGAGACTTGCCGCAAATATCATTTGGGTCGATAATGTGTTTCCCCAGAAAAAGGCTTCGTTTGTGGATAAAGGGTTAACAGTTGCATATAGGTAATACTAAAGAACTAACAATAATACAAAAATACTATTAGGTTAGAACTGTGACCTGTAAAATTAAACATGAAACGAGTATGACACGGCAATAGCTTGTTGTTCTGCTAGCTTTCCGATAGTTTAAATCTCGTGAGTGACGATGATTAAAAAACGATGTTAACAATAATACGGTTATACATATCAATTGTGATTACAATAGTATATACAATAAACTATAGATATGCAAATGGCTGCACATGGTCACATGACACCTCCAACTGGATCTTAGGGTTCAATCATACGAAGAATATTCATACTGCTTGCATCGTTTTATTTAGCTTAATCACTGCAGTACTTCTTGATTATATAGCAAACCAACACCGCAAATGAATTTAAAAAATACAACTTTCGAAACAGTAGCATGCTTCGAGTAATTCTTAAGAAAAGTATTAACGTAATGCTAGAAAATGATTAGTGCTGAGAATTTCCTACCATATCGCGTATACAATCGACCTGTATAACGAGGAGCAATTTTTATAAATTCCATAATTTATTTTACCCCACCTAGGGTGACCATTTTTTAAACCTTCTTACAAGTAAATAATAGACCTGCTGTCCTGAAGTTAGTTTAAATTTCCATTTATAATATTTCCAGAAATATTTCAAATTACGTACTTTCAATTAAAAGCATATAATTTATAAAACTAAATACTCACTTCAAAACGCTAAAAAGGCTAAAATAAGTATTGTTTCTGAAAACAGTGTAGCACCAACTTCAAAAAATATATTTTACTTTGAGAGGCACTAAAGTTGAATTATGTTTTCCCTATTTAGTGTTTTAAAGTATGCTTTTAGTGTAATTTTTTTATTAGTTGAAGAGTAGAAGAGTTCCGTCCTCTATGTGATCGAAAAATTACGAAACTATCAGCTATCGGTGAACATGCATACGACAGCACATCAATCGCGACAGTTGCACTACGATAGCCGCCTCTATTACGGAGGCAGTGATGCCGGTCTCAAGGTCAAACTGTTACGCTTGATGTGCTGTCGACTGTAAATAACAAATAGTACAAACACACGAGATTAAAAAAGTAGGAAGTTCCTTTTTTGAAATCTGTGAAAAATAATATCATTCTCGCTCTGTCCTAACTTTTAAAGGCATAGCAGTCATCCTTTCTTCAGGCGATATAATGAAGTGATTACGTCACCTCTGTACCACGAAAACGCCACAATTTTCACTTGCCGCCGCGATAACTGCCAATCGGCATGCCACTTAATGAATTTCGTTTAAAACTGATTATTTGGAACGTCCCCTATGTAATTGGGTATAGTTTTTTAGTTTATAAAACTTTGTTCAAGCAAGTCTCTAAGAAAGATCTCTTTACAAGAAACCTTTGCTGTTACAAAAATCATATTACGTAACAATGAATATTTATTTAAGTAAACTGGAGACTGATACTCTTTCATACAATTCTGGGCCTGGATGTTAACAAGATAAAAGTGGAACTACAATACAGATATCACAATTAGAAATTATCCTTGAAACTTTGACTCAATATGTCAATCTGTGAATTAAGATTATGATATTTTGTAAAGGCGAGGTTAGAACTAAATGTCCTAATGAATAGTTGGTTAGTATATAGAGTGTACATACTGCATTACAATCCACTACTACGGTTTATGATATCAATAACAATTATCATTTTGTAGAAGGTGATGAAAGCTAAATAACAACATTTTTATTCGGCAATTGTTTGGTCACGGATATTTATGTATGGCTCTGATGAACATATTATATGTCATCGATTAAATGGAATAAATATATTTTTGATTGAAAATTATTATCAAAATGGAGGCATAAATGGAGGTAAATTCGAAAGAGGACCCCTGTGCCAGACCCGATCAATTGCCTTTTTGGCAGAGCTAAATTTGTAAAAATTTACGATAGCAATCTGTGTTGCTAAGGTCTAATGAGAATGAGGGTTTGCCAATGAAGCGACACTAACCTTGACGTTTCTTTAAATACTAAGTTGCTAAGATTTTCTTTTTTTTTTCAATATTATCGTAAATATTTCATAATTTTATGCACTAAATATCAACACAGCTGTACGTCACTATTTATTCTTATTTACAGAGTTGTTTTATTTCAGATCCAAGTCTGCTCGATCTTTCCGCTGACGGTTACAAAGCGTGGGCCTCCGATTACCACCATTAAACAGTCCGTGGCACCACGATCTGATTCCGCAAACTTCACGACGCCTTCTAATACTTATTTATAATTTATTACAGCCGTTTATGCTCCAACTAAAATCGGAGCTGCTAGAGCTAAGATAAATGCACTCCAGATCGCCATAAGGCAGGAAATGTCGGTGACAAAATGAATGCCCATTAAAATGCAATTTGTTAACTCATATTTTGTAACAGAGCTTGTTTGAATATTTTTTATTGAGCTGATAATGCGTTAGTATCGTATATTATATCTAATTATTATTAAAATTAATATCTTTAGATACCTACTGTTTTTCTAAGAAACGTTTATAAAACACTGTTTGGCATTGGCTTATATATTATTTATGTTTGTATTTCATTAATAAAATTTGACGTTTATTATACACAGGAATATTTTACCTAGAACATAAAAATCTGTTTCTTACCAAATTGCTTTATTAACTTGGCCTGATTGGTATTACCCACATAATGGATCGTAAGCCGATCGTTCGATTGTTTGAAACAATTCCGGAGCAGCAGGCTGTATCCAAATAATTGTATGTAACCACTGCCGACCGTATAATCAAAAGCGTATCAACCGAAATCAATTTTTCATCGCCGAGGTCGATTTAAAAAATTATCATACAAACCGGAGTTGGACGTCGCCACCAGCATATGTTGAGCTATCACGTCAATTTTTACGCCTTCGTATCGCGAACAAAAAGTCCTACGTGCTTCAAGTTTTACTATGTGTTAGTAAAGCACTGAAAATCGTGAGGGGTCTGTTTGAGTGGACAGTATATAATTACTTAACAAGTGCGTGGCGTTACGAGAGGACCAATAAAATTGATTTAGATTCGGAGAGCAATCTATGTAATCGCTGCGCACCTACGCGGCGTAATTACCGGCTCGCGTAGGTTTCAAGATTTTCAAGTGCGCCAGATAAAGACATTTCACTCAAACATGTTTGTTTCTACATACATAAATGTGTTTATTAGGAATAAGTGGTTTGGTCAAAGACAGAATACTTATGTACAAATTATAGAATAATGTAAATTGCGTAAATACTCAATCATGTCATTTCTAACATTAATTTTAGGAATGTTTAATGATTCACGGAACTGTCTATGGACTATCATTATTAATTAGGTACCGTACCTACATTTAAATAATATTATAAGCACCTATTCATATATTTATAAAACGCTGTATCATCTAAAGACTTCTCAGAGTTCTATGGAGAATGGAGTTTTAAAGTCTGTGGCTTGACGAACATTTTGTTTTAAATAAATAGGTAAGTACCTAAATAAAAATAATTTACCTTTTTGATATTTAAATCCATAAATTTATTAGTGCAACAATTTTTGCTTATTAAATATGTTAGTTATAGTTAGTGTGAATAAAATTAAGATTATGCTTTGTTTTTATATTTATGTTAAAAATATTCATATTCGTATTGCGGTCGACAATCAACTTTTAATATGATAATAAAAGGATTAGTGTCTAATTTAAGTACAATAATCATTCACAAAGTGGATACTTATATCAATTTTTCAAAGAAGCATAGGTATCGATTGAAACAATAAGTTCATTTGTAGAGACTCTTCCTACCTATTGATTCAAACTTTAATCCTAATAATATTATCAACGTGACAGTTTCTATAGATGGATGGATGAATGGTAGTTACTTTTTCATGCAAAAACAACGAATGGATTGTAATGAAACTTTACTGCCTTTAATTTTTTCTTTTGCTACATTATAATAGCATATAGGCAATAATTTAGTTCGCTTAAAATAGGCTACTCGAAGTACTAATCCTGCGCAAACGAAGTCGCGGGCAGAAGCTAGTAATTATTAAATTCGCCCTTCCGATCTGTTAGGACAAATTTTTATATCGTTTAGGAGATTTGTTAAAGTTAAAGAACAGATTCCAAAATCACCCTTTTCCAAAATTACAGATTTCTTATTTTCTGACAGAAAAGGTACATTCACGATATCAAATCTTAAAAAATATTCATGCAATATAATACATAACTTACTTTTATCAGAAACGCGACAGTTTACGGTCTAAAATAGTTCTTGGTATGATAACGAATATCATTTTGCGAAATACTGCCACATACTTTCACATCCCTCGGGCGAAAATATTTCATGCAATTTAATTACAACGGTGGTAACGTCAGAGTGACACTTTCTAAGTCGCCACAAACTTTGTCCGCAAAGTACAACTCATGTAATTCAGCTTTTAGAGTATACGACACGATCACAATGATCATTACAATATGCAGTAATATAAGATATTAAAAAAACTAAATTTTGTTTCCTATGTGATTATAAAAAAACCGGCCAGCTGAACCGAAACCGAAAAAACCACGCCAAAGTCGATCAAAAGTCAAAGTCATGTTGACTGTTTTCTTTGACTCTCGCGGTGTTGTGCACTCGGAATTCTTGCCGGAAGGTCAAACGGTAAATAAAGAATATTATTTGAGCGTTAGGCGGCGTTTAAGAGAGCAAATTCGACGATAAAGGCCAGATTTGTAGAAATAAAATTCTTGGATTTTTGACCAAACACTCAACAAATACCATCGAGCAAGCCATATTCACTAGATATGGCTCCAGCCGACTTCTTTCTTTTTCCTAAACTCAAATTACCACTTCGTGGCACCCGTTTTCAATCTGTACAAGACATAAAGGAGATTCGCGGCGAGAACTGAACTCAATTCCGGAAACAGCGTTTAAAAAATGTTTTGATGATTGGATTATATTGGATCGTTGGCGTAAGTGTATCGATTCTGAAGGAGCATACTTTAAAGGTGATAAAATAAAGGATGAATAACTAACATTTTGTGTATTATTGATCTTTTCCCGGTACTTTCTTGACAGAGTATTTTGACCTCTCGTTAGACTATCAGAGGCATTGTGCAAAAAACAAAATTGTATTATAACATTGTCATTTTGCTTCCTTCAAAATGGCGACTTCTGTGACGTTTTCAGCATATTAAAATATTTTTTGCCACTTCTATCAGTCAAGATTTAAGGAAATGATAAGGTAAGGTACGACTGTAGAGGTGTAAACTTCAATGAGTGCGGACTTAAACGTTGCTATTAAAACGTTAAAAAAGTGGATAGCGGTGAAGAAATTGATAGGTTACACCTAGTACTCTGGTGGCGTAGAGATTATCGCGTCTGGCCGGACCCCGGGAGACGCGGGTTCGATTGCCGCCTGGAGCATACAATTTTTTCATCGTTTTCTTTCTTTATTTGTATATTTTTTTTACAAAAATAGCTGTACGAAAAATGGTGCTTCTGGCTGGCTCAAAACTTTATCATCTCCTTTATCACTCTAAAACCCTTTAGAACTTTATCACTCTAAAACCCTTTAGAACTTTATCACTCTAAAACCCTTTAGAATTATATCATCTCCTTTATCACTCTAAAATCCTTTAGAACTTTATCACTCTAAAACCCTTTAGAACTTTATCACTCTAAAACCCTTTAGAATTTTATCATCTCCTTTATCACTCTAAAATCCTTTAGAACTTTATCACTCTAAAACCCTTTAGAATTATATCATCTCCTTAAAGTAAAAAAGTTAGATAAAGTTTTGAGCCAGCTCGAGCACCATTTTTTGTTATTCTTGTAATATGTAGATTTAGATAAACTTGCTAGGTAGAGATGTTGACACAGAATAGCTATTAAATGTGGCATCCATGGGTAGAGTTACGGCATAGTAGCACGAGAGAGGACCTAACTATTCTACATGTTGACAGCGTTGATACTAGAGTACTGACTGAAACTAGTAGAGTACTCCAAACTGATAGAGTAGTACCCAGTTCACTCTATCTTAATTGCGGAATCGGGGTATCTCTGGACCAGGCCGCTTACATCATGATAAGCATGCTCAATGCCAGGCACTATGTATGGGGTGGATATAGTCCAACTTCTTAATTTTAAGGTAGAAATAGATTATTAAGTATTATTTTTATCATGGCAAACGGCCTTGTGTGCAATCAACGTGGGGTAATTGCGAACGCGCGGTCTTCTCTACTCTACCCGTGAACAGCCTGTCGGTTCTGTAACAAAACTCGCACCTCACTTCGCAAGTTACTTCGAATTCGACTGTCAAATAAAGCAAATTTTCATACATTTTTTGCTCTATTTGACAGTTGAATTCGAAGTGACTTGCGAAGTGAGGTGCGAGATTCGTTACAGAATCGCACAACAGCATCCTTAATATCACTACCTACAAGTTTATCTGAATCTAAAAGATTATATTTATTTTTTAACCGACTTCAAAAACGAGGAAGTTCTCAACTGGGCCGGTATGTTTTTTTTCTTTGTATGTAAGTACACCGATTACGCCGAGATTACTGATCCGATTTACGTGATTCTTTTTTTGTTAGATACGGAATAGTTGACATTTGGTCCCATGAAATTTTTTTCAAAATCAGTTCGGTAGTTTGATTTTTTAAAATAAAAAAACTGAAATGAGTAAGTCGTCTACGTGAGCGAAATTGCGAATTTTTGTTTTCCTTTGACTTTTTAGTGAAACGATACGATAGTGGGAAACAATATAAGTTGACGGTCACCCATCTAGCTTCGACCTTAGAAAGTTAACACTAAAATTTGTGGAAAAAAAATTTAAACAAAAATTAAAACCGACTTCAAAAAAAACTGAAAAGGATAAAATAAGTAAATTTGAATAGGTACTTATGCCCTCAAATATATTTTTTGGAGTTGGTGCTATGTTGTTTCCAAAAACAATAGAAAGTGAAGCACCGACTCAAATTTAATTATTTTATCCTTTTCAGTTTTTTTAAGGCAGTTTTAATTTTTTTATGATTTACCAACAATACGGTTGTCGTATCGCTATATGCGGACGTCGCTAGGTGCGAGCGTCGGTTGCGTGTCGCGCGCGGCGCGGCAGCGGCAATTTGCACGTCGCGCGGCGATCGCACAATTTGCTTGTCAAGCGAGCCCCGCCCGGGAAATTACCGGCGGCATACACGCTCACAGAACGAGGAGCCGAAACTTGCCCTTAATGTGCTTAATGTAACACCAACCTCTTCATTGTACCTTTTTTATGCTGGAAATTGAATCAATTATAATCTAAATACGTGGTATACCAATTACCAACTCTCGAATCTCGATACATAATAAAATTATGTTTTCTTATTATAAATCGTATTTTCTCTTACACCACTCAAATCACTTAGTAGTGATATGCCTACTTAGTAGTGATGTGTTTCTGGTGTAACAAGGTGTCGCAGAGCTAACTGAGAAAACGCGTAGGGGACTTGTCTCTGGCGTTTACGTTGCACGGCTTTGCATAGAAACTCTCAAGTCGAAAATATTGGAAACGAACAAACCGATTCTAATAAAACGTGCCAGGCTAATCTAAAAAGTTATTAGAATACTTTTTTTGAAAAGTCTAATAAAAAAGTAATCATTGACGATGTTTGGTTTGTATGAAAAGCTAACCATTGCGCTTACTAAACTATAATACCGTTTAATGAAAAAACTCTGATTCTGACTTACTTATTCAAGTGAAGTTTTATTAATTAGAATCGGTTCGTTCGTTTCCAATGTTTTCGACTTGAAAGTTTGTATGTAAAGCCACTTACTATCCGGCGAATTAGTTTTCATTGTATAAAATGTCGTCTGTCAAAGTCACACCACTAGCAAACCGCATTATGGCGATTTCCCGTAGGTACGAAAATATTTACCTTCTCATAATCCTGTATAAGATTGTTAAGTTTAATAAAATGGAAGCATCTGTTATGGTCACACATACTGTAATTTTTTCTTGACATACTTATATTTTTTTACAAAATGAAATTAATTTGAGAACTATGTGTTAGTTTCTATTCGAGAAAAGTCAAAATATTTCGAGTAGAAGTGTAGCTACGTGTTTCCTTAATTCAACATTATCTTATCTGTGAATATGATACCTACAACAAAATATAAAATAAGGTGAACATTCGAGTTAGGAAGAAAAGGTTAGGCACCATTATATTATACGTACATATATGTCGGTATATATTTATAACAATATTGATTTCGTGCAATATTTATCTTTTCTTCAAAAATACTATTTTAGGAAATATTACATCAAGTTATCGCAGTGTCTGTTTCTACAATTAACGTTAGTACTGAAGTTAGACCAAAGATTAATTAGGGGTCACGGTGGATTATCTTTAATCATTAGTCCGGTTAGTTAGATTTATAATAATGTTAAAATCAAAAATTAAGAATATTAGTCCACAGTTTAATAATAGTCTTCATTTAGCTCTAAAGTTTTTGCACTATCATTTCAATAGGAACCAACTACCAACCAATAATTCAACCAACCAACCCTTTGCCAGAGACCAATTAACTGATGAAAGATGAAGAGTACGACACATTTGGAGGATCGGCGCGAGGGCATTCTACGCTGACCATATAGTAGAAACAAGTAGAAATACCCCTGCGGTTCACACAAGCACGTGAACATTATAATAATCACTCGACAAAATTGACGTAACCCAAATACCTACGTAAGCGCTACGTGACCGATAGTTCGTTTATATAACACGAGCAGTCAAAGCGTCCAAAACAATTATCAAAACACTGATTGCACCAAATAATACGTGACAGCATGCGAGAGCACGTCATCAGGTCGCCATCACATTCAATCACCTTCACCTAACGACCGGCCGCAAAAAACGGGGCAGACGCTCCCAGGAAGTCGGACAACAATAAAAAAGCAAATAAGTAACTCCAGCAAATTAAGTTATAACCTAAAACACGTATGAAGCCATCATCCCAACGGTGTAATCATATTAACGACTACAAAAGGGGCGGCAAAAAACACAAAAATTAGAGGATCGGGAAATGTGGGCCAAACAAAAACGTAACATATCGCCTAATTATAGCTGTTGCTCCAAAAAACAATTTTATGTTCGCTGAGCCGGCGCACACGGGCCGATTTTGTAAGAAACGTTTATTGGAAAATTGAACGCAACATTGTTAGCGGAATGTCGATGTCGCCCCGGGACATAGTCTTCACATGATATAGATGTAGGTACGTGTTTAATAACATATCCGGAAAGTTAATTAAAATTAATAAAAAATAAATGGCCGGCTTTGACGAAAACTTATTTGTAACATGTTACATAAATTGGCAGCTGTCAAAAATGATGAATAGCCAAAGAAAATTAATTAAATATCATCGTGTGTGAATTGTACAAGTAAACCCAAAACTATTGGTTTTTAATTTGGCATAAAAATGTGATTTGTTTAATAAACACGTCCATGTCAACCAAACGTGAGTTTCAAACTGTGTATGAAAAATAATTCAAACATATTGAAACGCTTACTATTATTTATTCACACTTTATGTAAAATAGACCAAGGAGAACAAAAATATTGTGGGTAAAATCCTAAAGTCATTCGACTTAGATAATAAAAGTTACCCCGTGTTTCCCGACGTCTGGCCAAATCCTTTATTATTTCGACGTGTATATTTTTATTTTGTTTCATCCACGATTATTATTTATGAATTATTATTATTTGAGAATTTATTATTACCTTCGAGAACAAGCTCGTCGTTTTCAATTTGCCACAAGGTGCTTGGATGAAGCAGGTACAGACCAGTTTTTTTTCTTTTTTCTTAATACCTTTTTGACATTTGTTTTCTTGTGTTTCGCTAATTAAATTTCTGTTTAGTTCCCGACCGAAGCTAATTGATTTGGGCTTTAATATAATTATGCTTTTAATCCGAAATTTTTTAGTATAAGTATTTAATGTTTCATTTTGGGAGATAAAAAAGATGCTAAATGCTGTTGTGTTTTTGCTAACACTTGTGATTGAGAAATTATATTGCATCAGTTTTTAAAAAGTTTTGGCCTCAGACACATAGGCGAGTCGTCTCTCCTGTTCATTGATGAGTAATACTTTTTTTTATAAAATAAACAATGTAACTTGATTTTTGCCGAGTGTAAATGTGACGTTTGCCATTATTTCCAGCTCTGAAGCTTGAAGCCTTAATTTGAATGAGAATATTTTGGAGTGTTGTCGTGTTGTACATAATTTAATTACATACATACCTAGACATAAGTGCCCCTAGTGTAAATTTCAATGGAATTAAAACGGAAACGTTTGTCGTCGTGATAACTGATAACTGTCAAATTGTATGAAAACGGCAGCAGCACCTCAGTTGTGACTTATTGGAAACCACTTTTTATATATGGATTTGAGAGGCGAACATGACGATGATCGTTTTCATTTCCATTGATTGAAACTTACACTGGGGGTAAAGAATAGACCTAATGACTTGTAAACAATTTTTAGCTGATTTCCAAGTTTTAATAGGTAATAAAGGAACGCCCAAAAAATTTTAATACCATTACATTTTTGACAGGTAGTCAGGCAATAAGTGGATCTATTTTAATCTTATGTAAATTAACAGATATGAAATAGGTAGTAGATAAATGTACTTAAATAAATTTTTAATCAATTGGTTTAAATTTTTCTTCTGCGAGTACAACTAAATACAGAAAAACATTTGATTATTACAAAATACATAATCATCTGATCTTATAAAAATTCCAACCCGGGCCTTTAGACATGCTCTATACTTTGTTGACCAATCTCTTCCATCTCCTCCCCCGGAAGTTGAGAGTTAGGCTGGTAGAGCTTCACCTCAGCGTAAAAAAAGGCTTTGTTGACCATTCTGCCAAACTAGTGCTCATTTTATTGAGTTTATTTTCAAGCACTTAAGGACATAAATATTTACGTATTTAGTTTTGATGACAGTTAATAAATTATCCCGTAAACGCTTTGCTACAAAATAATAACTTATATTGAACCTCAAGTTATACAAATTTCTTAGGTTTATTCTTATCACATCAGAGGAACAACCGATCGGCTATTTAATTTGTTCACCGCTACGGGCGAGGTGTGCATTTGAGAAATTGGCCCACAGATACCACACGGTGTTATTGCTTGTTATAAATTACACCAACTTTATCGAGCGGATAAATACACTCGGTTAAAAACAGCTGATTTATTGGGGGTGAGTAGAAGAAAGTTATTATTAATAATATTATATAAATTCATGACGGTAACGCTCTGTTTCAAGTTGTGATGGGAGAACCTTCCGAAGTATACAATATGTGACTAGAATTGGCTTGCAGCAAATGAGCGACCAATTAAAAATCTCTAAATTAAAAAAAGAATACAAATGGTACAACCAACATTTTTTTATACCACTAAGGTGACAATGAAATATACAGCACGCTTGATGCTAAGTGTTTGCCGTAGCCTATGGACGCTTGCAACAGCAGGGTATCACTTATGCGTTGCTGAACCTGTAAAAACAACTCAACCTCAACTCACCTAACTTTCTAGTTGACTGGTAAATGATCCATAATTGGATTACCCCAAATTGTACGTTAATAAATTAATGTGTTCAATAAAGCTTAAGTTAATAAAAACTTTTAATTTACCATAACTAACACACTTCAGAAAAACCTTTCTAATTTACTTGAGGGACATCATTTTGACATTATTATTTTTTAGTGACCGGATAGTAGTATTATGTGGTAATAGGTACTATAGGTAATAGGCGGTAATCCCTCTTGCACCCTGCAAGAGGAATTACCGCCTGTTGCCGCGGCTGGGTAGGCGCTACTGCCTTACCTATTTCGGCCGTGAAACAGTTCGCTATGTTTCGGAGTAAAGGCTAGGTGTAGGTAGGTGTGTAAAAGTGTAGGGCTTAGCAAGTAAGAAAGAATATTTTAGGGGGAGTTCCCCTAACGCCGGACGGCACCTACTAGATATTTTATATTTATTGTTAAACATTGTGTCAGAGGATAAAAGCGTGACAAGAAATAAGAATGGAAGAGAAAAAAAGAAAAGAAGGATGGCACTAAGAAAGTTTACCAACTGCAATAAATCAGGTTATGGCAAAAGAAACATTCTATTTCTGAAGAAAAAATAAAAAGTAAAGACTGCTAGCCATCACGGATGTTCTCATGTTGCCTGTGTTGATATTCCGGAATGCTCAGATGCAGTCGCTGCAATATATTTTTAATGCTGTCCGGCTTTAGTTTTTCAGGTTCTAGGTGCCACTTGATAAGTAAGTAAGTTATGTCCAAAGTTTGACTATAGTAAATTATTAATTATTAAATTTTAGGAATTCGTAGAATTTAACTTTATTCATTATTTATTTTGATTGTAAATATTGATATCTTGTTTAAGTCATAATTAAATTGAGATATCTTGCGCTACTTTTTTACGCCACTAGAGGAACTCTACATTGGATGATTTACATCTTGTCTCCAAAATGTCAACACTCGTGCAGTGTCAAATGATATCCTTCATATTGCTGGTGTCTTTAAGCGATGATTACCTCTTACAACCAGGTGGATTATCTGCTTGGTTGACATTCTCTGACATAAAAAAATACTACTATTCCCCTAGGATAGTACTTAGCAGATTTAACAGAATTCGGATTTTATCGTATACTTAATACCTACATTATTGACGACCGGCTGGCCAAGTAGTCTGTGCCCCTTGCTATACAGGCTACTCGGTCAGAGGTCCAGGGTTCGAATACCGGTAGGAGCAAAAGTTTGTATGACGAGTACGAGCATTTTTTCACGAGTCATGGATGTTTATGTGTTTATTTAGTATATTTCTAATATTTATATACGTATTACTATCATTATTTCTCCGTTATCTAGTATCCATAACACAAGCTCTTAATGATGCTTACTTTGGGCTAGATAAAAGGTGTGAGTGTATGAATATTATAATAATATTATTATTATTGTACAGTCAATGAAAAAAATCTTTGGACAGCTCATAAGCTAATACAAAGAGTCGTGGATGATATGTCAAAGCTCAATACACATTTTTAGCCTTAGCCGAGACAAACAATATTCAACGCTTTTGGATCATTTTCCCACGTTTTCCGCGATTGTGGAGGAGCGGATGGTAATCCTAGTTATCTGGCTCTCTCGTTATTATTTTTCATTGTTACTGTTATTGCTGGCCGTACGCTTATTATTCTAACGTTACGCCGCTTAACAAACTATTAGGGGTTCTTACAATGCCTTACCATTTTGATAAATCCACTCGATTGGTGAACGCGTTGCGGGAGTACTTTTTATCAACTTTGAAGTTATTATCGAGTCGCTGTTATTTTTATTTGCGATTTTGTTTATGATGTTGATATTAATAGAATTATTCATATGAAAAATATAGCTCCTATTTTTGCCATATCGATTCGTGTCGTTTCCTCGTATCATTATGTAAACGATTTTTAGAATAGCTTTATTTACAATTGACATCTTTTTAAACTAGCTTAAACTTGTAATGTATCTTTATAGTGTTTAGATTGGTAGAGCAAATAGCTGTTGTGATGACTTAATTTACTATTTTTTTATAAAATTACTTACTTTCTCCGATGGCTCAGGAACACTTCTGTGGCCTCTGATAAAAGAACTTGCGACCCTTCTAGATCCTGTGCAGTTTCGCGCCAGTCACCTGCTTAAAGATGGTAAAGATCGGTTCAGTCCCTCCAATGGAATCGGGGCGATCGACCGGCCATAGATCAGACGCCTGTCAAATTGCTTAATAGCAATAAAAGGTAATAAAAGCAATAATAGCATTTCTTTCAAGCATCAGGTCAATGTATGAGTTCCAAAAAACAAAGCCGATCTGTAAGATAACAATATCATAAATCACTTGTGATTTATGATATTGTTATCAATAGTAACGAGACTGGCAAAGAAGACTGTACTACACAGAGTTCAAGAATTTAATGTTCAGCGTGAACTCAGAGTACACATTTACAAATGTAACGTAAGAAATGTCTGAGGTAGGCTTTCTAGATAAGAAGCTAAGAGAAATGGTGTTCATTAATTAATATGAAACACGTACGTGGCTCGCGTATCTCAATCGGCATCCAACTCTGAGATTGCCTGATTCCATTACGCGCTCCAGTGTTTTACCTTTGTTGTTTTATCAGTATTGGCAACATTTAAAAAACTTACGTAGCTAGAATTTGGACTGTCAAGCATAAAGAGTCATAATATTTCTTGCATTTTTCTCATATAAAAAGATTGGTCAAAGTCACTTGATATATACAAATATTTTTTTAAATACCAAGTGAAATTTATTGTCAATAGGTTTTTCAAAAAACTTTCTGGTTTCCACACTTCCCGTGGAGAAATATCGACCTATTTTCAGTGATTATATGATTGGTAAGTACTTAAATTAATAAACGTAGAAAGACCAGCTATTAATATTACCAACTTAGTTTCAAATCTGAGTTAAAAAAATAAAAACATTGTTGCCGTAATAACATAAAAAACAACAAGAAAAAAGTTTTAGAACTACCTACAACTTAAATTCGCAAACTCATAAACAAATAAATCTCAGAATAAATTTATGGCAAAAGCTGATTTCGCCCTTTCTCACATTGCATCGAAGGGAATACTCATCCGACAATGCGCCCGCTCGCCTAACCTGAATCTTTTGGTGTTCATACCATAATATAAACAGTTCTGTACATTCTGCCAGCATACCAGTGCTCTCCAGCGTCTCCCACAGCTGGTCATAATTTACCACGCCAAAGGTCCTGGATAAATCCAGAAAGTACGCATTTACCGGCGTTTTCCTTTGTGAAGTACTTATCAGAATGCTTAGGACTGAAAATGACTCTCTATAAACTGACTTGAACCCAAATTGAGCATCGTGTAGGTTCTACATTCTCTGCAAGATAGCCACTAAGTAAACTGTCAAGCACCTTTGCAGTTGCAGTAGCAAGCGATATAGACCGTTATTTGCTCTTCTCATGTGTCTTTCCAATCTTATTTTTGATAATAAGTACCACAATTGTAGCATTTATTATGCTTCAGAGATAGATATGTCCCAGATTAAAATTAAAAGCAATGCAAATACTCTTGTCAAGTAAACACCAGCGTATTTAAAAACAAAGTACAGTATATAAAATTTTTGTAATCGTCCCCAATTTAAATTCGCGTCATAATTTGAGGCCGGAGTGGCACAAGCCGGTCGGTGCGCGATGGTATCGTGCGGGGTCACACAATAACACCTCGCTGCGCCAAATGAAATGCTTTTATGTAATTGGCCGATGCACTGTGAGCCAGCAAGGTATAGTCATAGGCACAAATTTTATTTACAGAATTTTGGAAACATTTTTTTCAATTTTCTGCTAGTCTCCACAACTTGGAAAACTTTAAAGTTAGAGTTTCTAGGAAAATGCCTCCATTTTGCTATTTCACTAAAGTATTATTAACAATTTTAGTATCGAGGTATAACAGTAGTGTTACTTTGTAAATCAGTGCCAGAGGAGCTCGATGGCGCAGTGGTTTGAGCGCTCTGGTTTCGATAGGAAAACACACGAACTTTCGCCTTGGTCAATCAAAGTTTGTAATCTCGTGCTCCTGCGTGCTTCGGAAGGCACGTTCAGCCTTTGGTCCCGGTAGATACTGCAATACCTTTTACCCACCAACCAGCATTGGACCAGAGTGGTAGTGTTATGACCCAAACTCCCCCGTGTGTTTCTCCCGTGTAGGAAGACCTGTGCCCAGCAGTGGGACGTATTTAGGCTTGTGATGAATCAGTGTCAAGATATTTACGGAAGCTAATTATTATCTTTTTTGTCTTTCATATCATTATTTGTATTTGTATTTGAAGTTTGTTGTCTGTTACAATAACAATAATCTTTTTATTTTTATGGATTTCATATTAATTTTTTCATATGTTTCCCTTGAAATACCACTGTGCATACGCGAGGCGGGGCGAAGCGTTTTTTATGATTGCATCGAACGTGCTTGCGGTACGTTCGTTCCTACGCCGCACAATTACAATACGTCATATTTTATAATAATTAGTGTTCTTTTATTAATTAAAAAGCTCTTTTAAATAGCCAATATCTTACGTCGAATATTGGTTTGCAAAATATTATAATTTCAAAAATAATAAAATACAATTGGATTCCTCTAGAGTTTTGAAGCAATATGGATAGCAAAAAAGTTTTAAAGCCTATAATAATGAAAAATACAATAAAGAAAAAAGTTTTCTTTAAAATAAATTTCGTTGAGCATTACAATTCGAAATAAAGCTCCATTATCAATCTATGACCAAGTATTCACTAAATAGGGCGACAGACAGTTGGATAGTTTTCAATCTCTTTTCCGCGTGTGTTTTTCAGGAAGGTCTGTGCCCCACAAATGGGACGTTTAATATCCGTGGATGAATCTCTTTTCGTCTATTACAGATAAGAGTTGTAAGTGAAATAAAAGTAATTAATGTAAAACATCAAAAACTCGAAAATTAATACATAGTATGCACTAAGACATAAGTAGTGCTCAATTTATAATACTAGTAAGTAACCGCCCGCGTGGTTATCAGTTATCGCTTCAAAAAGTATCCTATGTCCTTCGCAAGGTCGTACATTATTTCCGTACCAAATTTCATTTAAATCGTCTTAGCAATTTAAGCGTGAAGAGGTAACAGACAGACAAACAGACACTCTCTTGCCTTCATAATATTATACTATGGATACCTATATATATACATAGTCTTGCCATGAATACTGAAAAAAATAAAAAATAAATCTATTGCAAATAACATTTATTACTTTTACAGTGTGTTAGTTTAATACATAAATATAAAACAATTTAAAATATAAAAAGCTTATTCGAAGTGGTCTCCATTGGCTGCAATACAGTCCTTTAAACGTTGAGGCCAGTTATCAATAGAAGCACGCACTCTTTCCATGGGAAAATTCTGCACTGCCAATCGTACGGATTGTTTTAGGGACTCCCAATTATCATGGCGTTTAGAGCAAGCCGTAGGTACTCTCTAAAACTGACCATAAATCATAATCCAGCGGATTAAGATCGGGACTAGACGACAGTCTTCGGCTCTGATGAAGTCCGAAACGTTCGTTTCGAACCAAGACTGCGTAGACCGAGCTTTATGACCCGGCGCCGAGTCTTGCTGGAAGTACCATTCCTGGTTTTTGAACATGGTGTTGTTAAGGGGCTTCACTGCCTTCTCAAGAATGATATCTTGATACACTTGTGCCGATGTTTTTCACAAAAGTATGGCTAAGTCACTCGCCCTTATAGCTAATACCCCACCAAACCCTCACTGAAGCCGGATGGTGCCCACGTTGCACTGTGTCGACTGATTGGGAAGCTTCCTTAGAGTTTCGAGCATAAATACGGTCATTTTGTTTGTTAAAATGTTGCTCAATTGTAAAAACCCGTAAACAAAATTTTTCTGTGACCTCCCTTTGCGTACCGCTTCAGTAGTGGTTTCAATTTTACCACCCTATTCTTTTTTAAATTATATACGCGACATGGTTCTAGGTGCTATGTTCATTATAAAAAATGTACTCTTTGATGTTCATCTCCCAAGATGCTCTTTTGCTTTCGGACAGGATTTATTCGAATTCTTTCCATTACTGCTTTGACCACCTTTTTCGTACGAACACTACGTGGACGGCCAGATCTTTATCTGTCACAAACAGAGGAGGTCTCATTGTACTCTGTGATTGTACCTATTAATAGCCCGGTACACAAACATTTTACTAATACCAAGCATATGGTGAGTTTTAAAAATTGCATTTTACTCCATACCTACTTTTTGTAATGCAATCACAGCGATTCGGTTCTCTTTATCACCCCACTCCATTTTAATATCGCAAAATATTGTATTATATGTATATATATGAACAAGCTTAAAAAAATGTCAGATTCGAAATTTAAATGTAATATTTTGTTTTTTTTTTAATTGTAACAGTATTTATGGCCAGACTAAGTATTTTATATGAAACACGGCAATTGCCCAACACCACCTGATGTGAAGCGGTAAGAAGAGTCCTTACGCGAAGGCAGCTAGTGCAGTTTAGAACTGCTCTAGCCGCCTCCACTTTCCCGGCCCAAAAGGTGCTTTTCCACGTCTCTCTTGAAGGTACCCGTGTTATAGGAAGGAGGTAACACATGTGCTGGCAAAGAATATTCCAAGATCTGGACGTACGACAAAGAAACGAGGCACTAAATTAAGTATTCATTAATAATTTATAAGTGTTATTTTATTAGTATTTTGCAAGCAAATAGATAGAGACAAAATGTAACTTTTATTAAAGTTTAAAACTATCAAAACACGCATAATTTCATATTCAAATATTTTATATCAGATTGAATGATCCACATTACTTTATCCATTTAATTTCGTACAAAACTTAAAATCAAATTGTATAAAAACGACAGCAGCGGTACTAGAGGCACATAAGGTAATAACTAGTAAAGACTGCTTCAGGCATTAAGTCCGCCCTTTGTACTTTAAACGAACATTGACCTCAATTTTTATTTATCAGTGTTTGTATGTCTGTCCCCATGCGCTCCGAAACCATTGAACAGATTGTGATGAAACTTTGGTTGGGTGCTCTTGGGAGACCCACAAAGGTTCCTGGATTATAAAAACTTATTTATTTTATTATAAAACCAAACAATTTTCTTTTTACGGGCACTGCAAAGCATGCGGAGGCAGCTAGTATATATAATCGAGAATTGACACTGCAATTAAAATTACTACTAAACTACTTTAAGCTCTCGTTGATGTCTAATAAATGAAGAGAACGTGTATACGTACTTACATGAGACAATATTTTTTGTAATAAAATACACACAAGCAGCATTGAAATGTTATACTATTACGACAACTTATAAATTTTGGAAATGCCTACTGGTAGGTATTACTTATGTGCTCAGGTTATGTGTATTAATTCTTCGCCTCGATTTTTTTAAAACTTAAATGAGTTCACTCGAGATCCCACTTTTGCTCCGAGAGAAGTTAAGAGGGGGTCGACTATGTGTATTTTTATTTTTCTAAATTGTTTGACCCTGGCTATGAAGAAATAAAACAAAAATATTCAACGTAAAGTCGTAAAACAAACTAGAATTTATACATTTAATTTTTTTCCAAATGGCGATCTTTGTGATGTTTTCAGCAAATTAAAATATTTCTTGTCGCTTCTGTCAGTCAAGATGAATGGAAATGATAATATGGTAAGATAGATTCTTACAATATAACTGTACGAAAAAATAGTGCTCATGAGCTGGTCCAAATCCCATTGAAACTTTTACTATCTCGCTCATACTATAATAGGGGTACTGATGACATGTATGTGACATTGGTATTAAGCGTCGATTGAAGTGAATGTTTGTTTTCCTGTTGTTTGTTTCGCATTAACATAAAGATAAAATGCATAAAAAACAACTTTCTTACATTTACTTCCTAACTCACATTAGTAAGTATGAAAGTAAATTTAAAAAACGTATGTGAGCTGTACATAATTTTTTTACATTTAAGTCTAAAAACTACACTACATACAGAAGATCGTAGCTACAAACCTCTACGTGCCTCTACATTTGTGTAGTGTTGTATTACTGGGTTGAGTAGGTACCTTCCCTTCATGCCAATAAAGTGCTTACTCCTCCTTCTAGGGCCCTCAAACTTACTTCTATACTGCTGTGATCGTCAATCTTATTCTTAAATGTTCACTAAATCGGTAACGAGCAAGTTCAATGAAACTTCTTGCATATTATGTTGGTCACAATTATATTTGTAACACAAGTGAAGTGCCAAACATGTGTGCTTATTTCTCTCGAGAGGAAGGTACAGACACATTAGTAGCTCACGCGGTCCAGATCGTACCGATCATGTACGTTTAGAATGACATAATTATGGGATACGATCACGCGAAGCCACGGGCTGATAGAGTTTATTACCCACCTATGGCCCGGCTAATAGCTCTCATTGAATTAATTAGGCTTAATAGGTTTTCCATATTTAAATGTAAATGTTCTAAAACATTATCAAATTAACTCTCTTCAGTCATCTGAATATTTATTGGTCATTAATTTTGACGGTGTTTTTATATTAATAAATGGTGATAAACATTGAACTGAATAGATAATGAAACTATTCTTTAGGAAAGTTGTTAACTGATGTCTTTGTTGAGGACTTTATTTATTCTAAAATTTAGAACATAATAAGTGGTGACTCTCTTCAGTCATCTGAATATTTATTGGTCATTAACTTTGACGGTGTTTTTATATTAATAAATTGTGATAAACATTGAACAAAATAGATAATAATACTATTCTTTAGAAAAATAGGTACCCGAAATGTTGCATACTTTTTAAATTTCTGTTCTACCGGCCTAATTTTTTTTGTAAATGTGAACATTGAATAAGTCCGCTAGATTAATAACACAGTGTTTAATTCGGGCTTATAATTTGTGGGGGGAAATATATACCTTTTTTATGTTGATGATATTATTCTTATTTGTTAAGTGAAAAACTCAAACGTCACTTCAAAAATCAAATAACAAAAATGACATACTTCAAAAACTCCTTTAAATATTTCCTCAAAAAACCATGAGCCCCTCCATCGATGGTCTTCATTTAGACTATTTTAGACGGCATGTAACCCGGCACTTAGTGTAATTATCACGGCGCCCCCAAAATTTTTGATACAGGGCCCATCTAAAGCAAGCTACGCCACTACTCAGTACTATTTAATTTTATATCAGAGATAAGTTGCTTTCAACTGGACATCATTGTCAGTATCTTTTCTACTGAATCCAAAAACAGCTGTATTTATAAGAAAATAAATAAAATAGAAACAATTTTATGCCCTTTATTGTTCAATATCTTCTAGCCCATAGAAACAATGTGGATGGACTAGCAAATAAACAAAAACAGTCATAATACAAAATAGCCAACAAAAAACGCAACAATATATTGACTACATTGCAAACTTTTCATAGCATTCACGTAAACGCGTTGTCATCAACAAAAACCGGACAATGGCGGACTGGCTTGTTCACAACATTGTGTTTGCGTACGCAGTGCGCAAGAGCATGCAAGAAAACAGACATTGTAATTAAATTACCTTGCGTCTTAATTAACTGCAGCCGTAATTGAATGTTTAATTTATTGCTAATTACTTGCGTTTCTTTGAGTTCCACAATGCATGTTGCTACTCAGACTGTGAAAGATATTATCTTTCAAGTTTCATGCATGCAGTCGCCATGTAAGCGGAAAAATGTCAAAACACATATTTAATACGTGCCTACTGATTCCTTTTGAATGAAATATTTTTTTTTTTCAACAAACCTTAGGTATTTTTACATTTTATCTCCTTCAATACCTAGCAATAAGCGAGTGTGTGTGTTTTTATGTAGGTTAAGTCCTCAATTGTGAAAGTTCATGGGTTTGCGTCCCACCCTATGATATGTCTGTTAAAGTCTTAACATTTGTTTTTTTTTTTTCAATATTAGTCATCTTAAGTTACTCGTTATACTTTTTGAGACACTTCTCTACACTCAAAACGTAACTTAATGAGGTACTATCCCCTTTATACCTTTAAAAACCCGTTCTATTACTTTATTATGTATTTGACATTCAGAACACGTTTGAAAATATTATTTTCAGATAATTTAAAAAAATATTTTTTATCAAGAAACTTAGATAGGTACCTATTTCTTGTCAGAAACCCACACTCGGTGGATTTTATGTGAAATTCAATTTCTGCACAAATTTGCTTACCAAAATAGAGAACCGTACACCCTGTGTTCAAGCGATTCAAGTTTTCAAAACGTCAGTACCACAGAGTACTTTAATATAATGGGAAACAGCACTTTCAAATTCAATAAAGGATGCTCAAAAATTTAAAAATTTTACCACATTTCTTCATTTAACTAGATGACAAACAAGGTCACAGCCCACCTGTTCTAACCGTATAGACACCTGTAATAACAAGGAAAAAATCACTTGGTATTGCAGATGCGTTGTCATACTGAGGTATAATATCGTACGTATACCTTCTATGCCTATTACTCGTTAACATCCACTTTCTAACAATTTTAAGTTATTATCAGACTGATCAATTAATGATTATTTCTTTACAGGCTAAAATGTTTCTAAAGTTTTTGCAAATCATATAAACACAAATAGACGATTAATAAAAATATTGATAAAGAATCGCCGGCATGGGAGCACAATGGGTTGTAATGATTGGTGATGCCGCGATAGTCGGGAATCGAATGCGGGCCTTATTGATTCAGACAATCGGACCGATTAGCCGCCTCTCAAGATTACCGAACTAAGAGCTGCTATTTAGAAAGCAATTGGACTTTTTGGATAAGGCTTTGTGAATTTTTCATATACCTAGAGCTTTACAAATAAACTTCTAATTATAATGCCTCGTTCTCCAGTACCTGTTAGAAAACTTAATGAACGGTGAGTTGAATATTCGACGGACCGGACTGGTAAAGGTAAATGGTACTGGTAAGTTATATTATTGTAACTGCACTATAGCTAATTATTTAAGTAAGGAATATTGTTCAAGACTTAACGTAAAAAATCATTTTCATAGCGGGAAATTTAATTGTTGATCTGTATATTGTGAAGCTTTCGTATGCGTGCCCTTCCTGTAACAAGTGCTCTATGTGATTGAGAATGGGCAATGTCAAAAGAGTTCATGTTTATGCTAATTTGAAATCGCTTGCCGTTATTGGTTGGTAAAAATTATAATATTCCCGGATCTGTTGACCTCTCAGTTTAATCATTTTAAGCGTCCAATTGTGAGTGAACAATTTAGATTATCTTCGTACATCAGTGTCTGTTTAACACCTCTCACGATTAAGTCGCGTCCGCCGCGGCAGGCGGGCGCGCAACAAAGAGGATCGTAAACCGTACACCAGAATAAAAACATAAAAAAGCCGAGCCCGAGAGCATAATAAAGAGAGTCAATTCGCCCCGTCTCGAGGTGTGAAGCTGTCACGGTAGAAATGATGACTCCATTATTAACCGGCTAAATAATAATTTCAACCGGTCCCGTTGCGTTCACTTGATGTGTTAATAAGTTGTATGTATGTGGCTGTATTATTTTGGTTGATATGCTCAAACGAATGCATGTGTATTTGTAGGGCTGTCGCTGTTTATTGTGCGCGACAAATAAGTGAAACGGAAATAGACTCTCGATCGTTCTACATTTGTTTGTGGTGACGTTTGTAAGGCGGTTCATACAAATTTTATAATAGTTAAGAGCAATTTTTAGCTTTTTATACAAACTAAAAATCGACTATAACTTATTTATCGTAGGAATTATTGAATAATCCTCTTACAGCTAATTAGACTAGCATGACTTGCTTATGCATGTATAGTCTTATTAGATTCGGTTTGTTCGTTTCTTATATTTTCGACTTGAAAGTTCGTATGAAAAGTAGCGCAGCATTAAAATGTACAGTCAGCTTTAAAGTGACGTAAACGATTATGATCCTTATCGCATTAACGTAAGTAACTGAATGTAGAAATATTATCATTGCCAGCCTTTATACGTCCCACTGCGGGACACAAGTCTTCCTACATGAGAGAAACATAATTATGAGAAGTTTTACACTAACTACTAATATCGTGTAATTTTAATTTATCCTGCAGAAATTAAATAAATATACTGAGTTTTTCTATTAAAAATACCAATACCTAATTTTAAAATTCTTAGTGATATTGTTAAAACCTATAAATTATATTATAATTTTGAAATTATCTGGTAATAATAGTGCTTTAGCCGCTTTAAAATTATGAAATTTCTTTCATTATATCCACGTTCTTAAATTAATTAAAGGCAAATAATTATCTTAAATAAATATTAAGTATATACTAAAATTATTGTAGTTTTTGCAAGAACTACTTCTACTAAGTCGAATCGTAGCGTAGGCGTATACCATACCACGAACTCCATTTAATCGATTCGATTATTAGATACCGTTGTCTATGGCACTAGTTAGTCTCAATTAACATAGACAAAGAAAGTGTCTCGTCATTGTTTTCGGTTCACGCGAGCCCGCCCTCGCTGGGCGGAGCTCTTGGCCAATCGGCGTTAAGCGCTCGCGCACTATAAATGTCACAGGTGACTCGCACTCATGCAAGGGAAAACGTTCGTTTTACAGCCCATCAAAATTAACAGCTTAGAACATCTGCTGTTAGATAATATGTTTAGGTCTTTAGGCACCATTTATTATATTTTGTTCAAAATAATGATTGCTTGATTAGACAACAGAAAACAGTAATGAAATTTGTAAATAAGAGTATGAATTAACACTGTATGTATAGATTTTTTATAAAACTAGACGATAAGTAAGCTGACGTCCCACCTGGTTGTAGGTGACTACCGTCGCCTAAAGAAACCTACAATAACAAGGAAAAAATCACTTGGTATTGCAGGTGCATTGTCATCCTGGGGCCTAAGATGAAATGGCCACGATGAAAATTCCACGCTCAGTAATTAAGTACGAAAAATCTTTTGAAATGGCCGGTATTTTTTTACATTTATAACCCCCGACGAAAAAATGGGGTTTTATAAGTTTAACGTGTCTAGTTGTGTATCTGTGTGTCTGTCTGTGGCAGCGTTGCTCCTAAACGAATAGACCTATTTTGATTGGGCTTTTTTTGTTTCAAAGCTGACGTGATCCAGATGGTAAGTAGGTAAGTACCTAGCTAAAATTTATAAAGATCTCTTCATGCATTTTTATGACTATCAGCTCATTTTCTACTTTACCCTTTAGTCCCTATGTCTTATTAACTTTTCCATATCCGATTAATTAGAAATTTGGTTTAATCGGATCTGTAAAAGTGTCTGTTACTTCGGTGGTATTTCCAAGACGTGCTAACCTTGAGCTAATCCTGTACTTCAAATAGTCTGCAAGATGCTGAGCTCTTCAGAAACTTAACGAAGATATAGCGTGTTTGGTCTCATGAAAATAGTCTCAATGATATGGTGTTAGATAAATGATTAATGAGACCGAGGATTACGTATTATTGTAATTTTATATTTATATTTTAATTCTAACTTATACGTATATTTATATGTGTTCTGTTAAATTATGTTACCTTTTAGACCTTATGTAAGTATCTAATATGCACTGCGCATATTACTTATTTGGAAGTGATTGCAAAACACCTCTTTTAATGTGTCGTCGGTTTAACTACTTTTTTCCTGCAGGTACATATATTTTTATCATTTATTTAATTTGGCTTGTTTCCATTTAATAGTATGCTATTGTATCAAAATCTATTAAGACGTTTTCAAAGAACATCAAAAATTGTTTGTATAGTAACTAATATCACTTTTCCTTACATATTTGGGCAATATTAGGATATTTGATTGATTGGTTGACTTCAAATTCGTTCATACTTACCGGCAAATTCATATGTGAAATCCTATTATTATTAATTCAAAAATTATAGTTAGGTTTTTATCTTTTTATTACAACAATTTTTGCTCGAATAATAATGAGCAATATCAATACCTACAATTTTCATAAATTGTCTTAGAAATCTTTTTAAAAAGTATGTCGATGACCAAATCCATAACTATGAGAAATATCAAAAAATACTTACTTATATGAGTCTCGGCTACTAACTATTTTCTAAAATATCTACTAACTATTTCTAGATCATGAAAACTTCATGCGGCTCTCGCCCAACTAACTAATGGTACTAAAGCTTTTAATTGATTTTGTAATATTAAGTATTTAGGTATGAAATTGCCGTTTTGTATGAAGTATTTTGTGCAAACTGGAATTACCCCACTATGTTTTTTGTATTTAATTTGAATTTGTATTGATCATTTTTTTTTAAAAATTGTAAATAATTTAAGACATTTGATCATTGTTAAGTAAATACAGTTTTTTTTAAATAATAGAAACTAATAAGAACAAATCATTGGCAACTAAACATAGAAATTGGCAGCTTATTCTACAAACTCCAATTGACCCTTATTTTCAAGTAGATAATAAATTATAACGAAAATTAATAATTCCTTTCGTAAAATCCTGCTTGTATTCCGCACTTTGAAATCTTTGAATACCTATAAACTGTTATATTTTAGATAGACATTCATTTACAATGATTTGAAAAAAAGGCATTGGGGAATAAACGGAATTTTTTTTATTGAAAAACCTATTATTATTATTATTTATTTTGACATTATTTGAACATTTCTAAGTCACATAGTTTGATACCATAAATCAAACAAATATATACTTCGCTAAGCATTTTTTAATTATAATATTTTAGTATACCTACTCTAATTTTCGAAATGTATTTGAAAAACCTACATTTTCACTTGTAGGAAACACCCCTTAAAGAGCTTGACTAGCCTTGTAGTTGCCTGCCTGCTTTCATCATCACAAGTTCATTGATTCTTCTTCGTTTACTTCTTTCTTTTCACGTTACGCGGGGTCGGCTTTCTTAATCGATTTTCTGACAAGCCAAGGGTCTTCTTGTCCTTTTAGACAGTCGTCATTCAAGAGGATTGAGGTCTGTCTCTCCCCCTTTTCTCATGTAAGTAGCCACGGAAATGCATTTTTTCACAAAATGTTCGTCGTTACGTCGTATCCCATTGTATACTTTGCTTTAAAAAGTTTATATCGGTATTTTGTAACCGCAAATCGCAGGTATTTTGTTCCCCTCCTATCTACTGTGCATAATTCCAGCAATTATTGAACCGTCTTTCAAAGTGTTCCCAAATAGGTACTTGAATTTTAATCCAGGCAATGCTACGCCGCCCAGATTCTCATCTGCACTTGTAAAACTAATTGTTTGTGGGTTCAGTTTCTCTTGGTTCTGCACAAGCGTCGCAAATTCAGTTGCTAAAAAAAATAAGATCTCTATAATGTGACACCCGAATTTTCTAATATTTTCATATTATTATTATTATCAAAGTCCCTTGAGTATTTTTAAGTATTAGATTTGGGCTACCACGCACACTTAGAAATAGTAAACATGCAGGTATAGGTATGTCTATATATTATAATATTATCCGTCACCGTTCTAACAGAAATTTAAACTCTCCATACCCGACATACCAGATACAATAAAATAAAATTTTAATTGTCTATCTTATAGATTTATGATGACTAAATGACAACTGGAAATATAAGTCAGATGTAACTATGTAAGGTTTTAAAGATCTTTCGCCCTTCTTTACGACACGTACAATTAAATTTCGGCCTCCTTTTTAAAAGAACAACTTAATTTAAATGACTCCAACCGTCGCTTTTACGGAGCCTCGAAAGCAGACCTTTGATAGAAATTAAAGTAATTTCACTTACCCGATCAAAGTTGACAGACTGACAGATTGCGTGGGTCGGGGTACGGGGAGTGCGGTACACGCGGTACCTTTGTACCTCGAGGTGCTAATAACGAGGCGCCCCGCGGAGTGCGCCCTACTGCGAGAGGAATGTTGGGGCGAGAGCGACCATGTTGACACCTGGAAAAGTTCTTTTTTCATTATCGAATGCCAAAATAAAATTGTGTAGGTAATACCCTTCGTGACCTTCGTGTGATTAAGGAAAATATTTGAGTGTTTAATAAATTTGGAGATTTAATTTGAAATTTATTTAATGGAAACGTTTGTTGCGGTATTAGTGGGGCAGGAGAGCGTGACTTGAAAAAGCAGATGCGAAAAATATTCGCAAATCTGTAATTTCTGTTTGCTTGGGTACATTTTAACCTTAACGCGAAATAAGCTATGAATATTAACCATAAAGCCATAACTATATATTAATAACAACTATGAGTTTAGGTACGATTTCTTTATTGATAAAATTAATTGAAAAGTTTTGATAAATTAAGAATGTTTTCACATAAAAAAAAATTAAAACAAAAAATATCTACAGACGTCCACAACTGGTGCGAACACCCGAGGCGCGAGTGAGATATCTCGGCCGCGGTCTCTATTAACTATAATCAAGTGAGCGGTGGATACGACGGCCTGCGCAGACGCAGCCTATTTGAGTACATATGTCTCGAATAGATTGACTATTCTTCCAGGGGAATGAGGATAGAAAAAGTGAATACAAAAATAGTTAATAACTTCAAAATAATATAAGTGCACCAAATTTAGTTTTTTAAAATGACAGATTATGTTCTAGGTAACTTTAACTATACATATAGGTATTACAATACAAGTTCTTTAACTATATAGGTTTTTTGGGGATACATAAAAATTAAAGCTAAGTGATACAAATCGTATCAAGTAAAAAAACTATTTGTAATAAAATACACATATTGGACTTAAGAATAAGTTTTATTCTTATTTTTTTACCATCGATGTTTGAAGTTATAACATTCAAAATATTTTTTTTCTAGATATAAGTCTATTATTTTTGTGTTTTAATTGTAATATACCGAACATTTCGGAGGAGCTCGGTGACGTAGTGGTTTCGATTACGAAAACCAACCAACTTTTGCCATGGCCGATCCCGGGATGGGTTAACCAAAATTTCTAAATTTCGAGTTTCTCCGTGCTTCGGAAGGCACGCTAAGCCGTTGGTCCCGGTTCTTACTGCAATTGTGCCAGCGTGGTGGTGTTATGGCCCAGACTCCTCATATGTATTTCTCCCATGTATGCCTGTACCCAGCAGTGGGACGTATATAGGCTCGTGATGTGCTACCTAATATTTCAAGGCAAAAATTTGGTAGAGTAACTTATTAAATTCATTGTAATATAAACATTTGAAAGAAAGAAAGAAAGAAAAAAAATTTATTCGGCTAAAAAAATTACAATATTAACAAAAAAAAAAGTACACAGAAAGTAACAAATTTTTGCCGAAACGGACTCCAACTCAGCATATGCTACAGCCGGGGCTGCAACGCTGATTTTCAGTTGGCGCAGGTTTATAGATGTCTAGGTGGCTTGTTATTACTAAGGATCAAAGAAAAGTATATTTAAGATTTTAAAAAGAGGTTTACTATTATAACCCTTAGCATGATAAATGCAGAAGAAATATTTGCATTAGGGTTTTTTGATTTAGGGTTTCCTCTTTCTTACCTATTCAAATAGTAAAACACAGACAGACTGTCAAAAATCACAACCAAACACTTCTACTCGTGTAGTGATTAAAAGCTCGTCGATATGGCGTACGTGTCATTAAAAAGCTTAAAGATATTACTTGTACTTCTTTTGTACAGCTATAATTTCCTGCAAACGTTATTTTAAAAACAGAAGAACTTCTTAACTCTTTTCGGTACTGTACAAAAGTTTGGTTAAAAAAAAGGTTTTAATAGTAACGTCACGTCGTTTTTTTAAGTATCTTAAGGATAGCCTGATGGTTGATCGCCTCACAAAAATATATGATTTGTATTTTATTTTAAATAGAATCGTTTGGTCGCCCTATTGTTAACACTTAACAGTACCTACCAACATATTGGCAATGATTAAGTGGTAACTGCGTCCTGTTGTGACAATGCGGATTGGGTGCACGTTTACATTTCTGTTACATCAATAGATACTTAAGGGAGATGTTTCATATTCGGCCAGGTATATGTACCTACATTCCAAAAAATCTGAAAAAATCTCCTGAATCCGGGAAAATTACTAACAATTCGTTTTTATGCATTAGTTTGTACAAAAGTTGAAAATTTTATACGATTTCACCCTTATTCAATATGGCAATGAGGCGGGCGACATAGAAGTCAACTAAATGTGACAATTTTTACTAAAATATTGCAAGTTGATAATTACATCGATACATTAATCAATATTACTACCCCACTACCCCCTCATAAAGAAGGAAATCTTTAAAAAAACTGATCGCTTTTTATTGCAAACAGAGAATGATTCCATAAAGACTATTATTTTTAATCCAAGGTAGAAATTTTTATATTATATAATTGTATACCTTGAATTCCACAGTACACATCAAAAACCAAAAAAATATTACATCAGCTCTCGCCTTAAGCACTAAAACATAAAAATAGCTTCGGCAGAGTGCAAAAAACGTCCGCACGGAATGTTCCTCTCCGCCCAGCGTACATTGTAAGACAAATTGTTTTTCCGACGACATGTCTAAACACCCACAGCCTTCGCATTGATTGAGCCATCACCGACGCCGTTTCAGCTTCTTTACGCAAGTCCACCAAGCATTTATCGCTAGTGAACATATAATCAATCTCTTGGTGTAGGAAATAAAAACTAAAATCGTTCTTTTTTAAAAATTGCAACTGCTTATTCAATTTTGTACACATGTAGTATGCATCGGTAAGAGCAAACTTGTGTTTGTGTTTATATTCCGACAACAGGAACGTTATTAACAACTGATTAGAGTTTAAATTTTCATGGATTTTAAAATCTGTAGTGAGATATTAAGATTGTAGTTTTTGAAGTATGTTGTCGTAACTCAGATGTACAGTCGGAAACTATTATTTGTTGCGGTCACAACACAATGTGTTTTGAGTTAAAAGCTTTTAGTTTTTGTGTATGAAACGATCATGCTTTTAGATTGCTGGAGTGCAAATTGGTTTAACTTTTCACAAGTGTATGGTTATTCAGGCTTCAATGTTCAAGTCAAGTTTACACGCAGCATAAATATTATGTAGTTTACATCTTTTTGTAATTTTTTTAAGTCAACAATATAATTTTATATGATTTATTTATAAATTTTGTCAACCTATTGCGAGAAAAGTGATTTTAACATTGTAATGTATCTGGCGCACACCATAAATATTAATATTGTTTTTCATTACAAAGCACGGCAAATGACGCAACACTACCTGATGTGAAGCGGTAAGAAGAGTTCATATGCGAAGACAGCTAGTGCAGCTTGAAACACACTGTTCTAACCGCCTCTACCTTGCATGCCCATATTGATATATTTCTCAACCAATATCATATTATACAGAACCTGTAAGTTAAGATCATTAACGCGCACTATAATCTTCGCAATTGATATTCACACGAGTACCGAAAACGTGCTAATGCGTAATAAAGTAGCCGAAACAAAAACACTGCCTTGAATCTTGATTAAAATCTGATTACAAGAAACGCAATGGAGACATCAAATTGAAAATCATCAGTGGCTGTAATAACTCTGCCTTTATTGCCTTGATATATTGCCTGTACAAATTGTGATCATGCTAGTGAAAATGTCGCTTCAACAAAACACTGTATTAAAAAAATGAATAATGACTTCTTTGCCGACAACGTCATTATAGCGTGCGGTCAACGGAGAGATTTCTATCTAACTTACACTAGTCGCCAAACAAACCGTTTTGTACTTTATAAAAGTGGAGCATAAAGTTTACTTTACCGTGTGATAGCTTGAGAAAAGTGTAAAGAAATTTAAATTTTAAACCTATTTGGTTTAGAGTTGGTTTTTAAAAGTAAACCTTCTGAATCGTAAATAGTGCCATGTGTGGAGAATTTTCACGTGACTGTGGTGTGGCGAATCGGATTGACAGGTAAGAAGGTTATTATTATCACATTTTACTTTAGAGTATGTGCATTTACATAAAATAATGTGGTAATTTGCGTTACTGTCTTCAAATCTGTAATGAAATGAGGAACACAAACCCAGTACAGCGTGGTAAAATTAGTAGTGATCGTTGGTATAATTTACTTCCTTATTAAATATATTCATAAACATAATTGTAATACTTGTCTTGAGTAGAATAGAATTTCGGCTTTGACCCTACTTCTATATCCATCTAAGGTGAAATGACTATTGACATTGAGTACCTACCAGTCAGCTTTAGATCAAAAGATTCGCTTCATAGAGTTTCTATCAGAACTTTCCTGTTGTAGCCAAATATTATGAGAAATTATTCGTCCCTGGGAAATTCCATTTGGTCGATATTGAAATGGTTAATCTTACTTATTTGAAGTAATGTTGCCATGGTGCAAGTTGAAGACGAATAAACATCCAAACCAGTAAGGAAAATATTTTTCGATTATTAAACTACACTCTAATCAACACAACTCGATTGAAAATTCAAATGAACATGTGATTCTACGTGAACGAAAGACCGTTCAGCTTGTAGGCGTTGTGAAAGATATGATTAGATGACAGAGTCTATTGTGCGCAGATATTAGATGGTAATAACAGTATACTTGTAACACTCAATTGAAGCCTGTTGGCACATTAATCACTGTTATGAGTGTTTTAGATTCGTAATGACTGTGTTGGAGCATTAGGTATACCGTACATTAAAATTGTAGTCTATGGACGGAAGTCAAACAGTGAACCCGTACCTACTTTAATTTTGTTTAAATAAATTCAATAGCACATATTCCAGGCACAAATGGATTTTAATTGCCATGAGCTACGGAGGTCTTACGCGGCTTGATAAATTAAGAAAGAAGGTGGGATTTCTGCTCTTTGAGATTACTTACGATTGCTCCTATACTACCGGGTTGTAAGAACTCTGTATTTTTTTTTCAATTAGCCATGAATAGACATTTCTTTTGTTATTAAAATTTCTTAATAAAATTGCTTAAGCTTATAACTAATAAAATCTCGCATCGAAGCAGTTTAATCCTCTGTGGATTAGACAATTTACGTCATCAATTCTCGTCGAATGCAATAGATAGTGTAATATACATATACATCGTTTAATACCGTTTCTCATTTAGCAGGCACTGAGGTGTCAGGAGACACTTGCTGATTGATTGATTGCTATTGAAGAGCCACGGTCTCAGAATGGAACTACTTGGATGAGTATTTTTTTTTAAAAAGGCACAGGCAACATTATACCTACGTCATTACGAAGTAACGGTACTATGACCAACTCATTAGGCATGTATTTGTAATATTTGATTGTTGAATTTATGAACTCCGTAAATCCTTTAAATAAATCAAATAAATAATAAGTGTAATAAATACTTAATTCTTCGAGTCCCAAAACAGTCTGTACAACAATTATGTCACTTAAATATTGGAAATAATAGTAAAGAAAATAACAGGTAGGTATCGGTCTTATTGGTTCGCAATTATTATTCAGCATTCGTATGTTCATAATAATGTTAAAAATACCCAATCAATATTTGGTAACTTTATTATCTCCGCATATCAATGATGAACAATGCAAAATAAATAATTAAATAATGATATTGTTGAAAAATAATCGACCAGATTATTTTTTAATATTATCATGAATATATGGAGATGAAATATTGCGCACCAATAAAATCGATTCTGTACCTGTATATATATCCGGTTACTACGAAATATAAAGCACACACATTAACTTTGAATTAAAACCTTCAAATACAAATACAAATATCAGTGAAATGTAGGTAAAGTATGTCACTACAATTAATTTGTATAGATTTGTAATAGCAGCAATATTCCCATGTTTCCACCAAACAGCCAAAGGTTCTGCGTTCAAAAGCTAACCAGGCTCGTCCGTTAAGGCCTCGCTATAATTAAGGAGGTGATCTTAGCCGCCTTCACCAAAACACATAAATCATAATAATTTAATGCGAGCGGCCCTTTCTCGCGCCGCCTCAACCTCAGTTGGCCTTTTAGGGGCCCGCAAGACTGGACAACTTAACTAGCACTTTGGTACGGGAACTGAGTTATAGGTAATGTATTGTTTTAATGAGCTAATGGCCCTTATAAGTTGATGATAGTTGCTGGAAATCGAATACGGCTTGGAAACTAGGAAAACTGTTTTAGGAGAGCCGTATATACTTTATAGTCAGATAGTAATACATGATTTATACGCCTATAAAAGCTACCTCATATTTTATGAATGGTAAGAAAATCATTAAAATAATAATTATGCGTCTAATATGACTTGGTCCAACTTCCAGAAAGAGGTCAGTCGACTGATACAACTCGGCTGGGCAGCGTTCGGGAAGCTTCGCAGCATATTTCTCAACCCAGCTTCTGCAATGTCTCAAAATGTTCCCAGTGTGACTCACGGAACAGAGACGTGGTCCCTTATAATGGTTCTCATAAGATAGCTCAATGTCACCCAAAGGGCAATGACAGGGGCTATGGTTGGTGTTTCCCTGCGTGATCAAATCAGAAATGATGAGATCCGCAGAAGATTTAAGGTCGCTGACATAGCCCAAAGAATTGCGAGTCTCAAATAGCAGTGGGCAGGCCACATTGCTAGGAGGACTGATGTCCGTTGGGGTTGAAACGTCCTCGGCGGCCGCGTACAGGCAGACGCAGCGTCGTCGGTGGACTGATGATCTGGCTAGGGTCACGGGAAGGCGATGGATGAGGCCGATCGGTTTGGAGATCCTTGCCCATCAATGGGCATCTCTCGGCTGATATGATGATATTTTACTATACATAGAAAAGAAGCAAAGAAGCTGAAGAAGCTTTAACTTTGGCTGTACTTAACTTCATTTTTAATTTCTAGACTCCATAGACGCTGAAAATTTAAAATAATTACATATATATTTTTTTAAATCACATCAATCTAATTTAATTGCTTATGAATATTGCACAAAATAAAACGGAACCACAAACAACACCTCCTCATTCATGACCAATTTTTTTCCTGAGTTACGATCTCCTGCCCATCTGCTCTCTAACCCGAAACGGCTCGCAATTGACAGCTTTATAAATACAAGAAAGCCTTTGGAAAACGCGATTGGTACGAACGATCGTAAATAACGGGCGATGTGGTCTTTCAATTTTATGGAGAACCTACATTATCTCAGACGTCTCTATTAAATAAGGAACACCGCCAAACTCGATGGAATCGTGCGCAACAACACATGGGAATGTGGGATTTGTGCGAAACGAGTATAGAGTATACATACCTACTTACATAATGTCGTGGTACTGTATAACCTAAGATAATAATAATAATAATAATATTCATACACTCACACCTATTATCTAGCCCAAAGTAAGCATCATTAAGAGCTTGTGTTATGGATACTAGATAACGGATAAAATATTGATAATAATATGTATATAAATATTAGAAATATACTAAATAAACATATAAACATCCATGACTCGTAAACAAATGCTCGTACTCATCATACAAACATTTGCTCCTACCGGGATTCGAACCCGGGACCTCTTGATCGAGTAGCCTGCATAGCAAGGGGTACAGACCGCTCGACCAGACGGTCGTCAAGATGAATTGAAGTTGAAGATGACCAACCTAGTAAAAAGGTTTAACCTGAAATCCTTTCACTTAAGTAATCTATCTATCTAGGTACTCTTTAGACATATACTTGTTAATAAAACGAATACATACATATTTAACTTCTTTAAATTTAACAAATAAAGATAAGGTGGAAGATTTACATATTTTGTTAATTTAATCTTTTAAAAACCTACAATGCAGTCGGACCCTAAATTATTAATTCCGTTTGATACACACGTATTGTCCGTTGGTTACGATGGCTAGTGTGGACCAACGGAAGATTTACGAGTTGTGTAGGCACAAGCCGTTAAACCGAGCCCTAATTAATATTTATGTAGTATCTATTCATAGAAATATATCATGTCACTAACCAAACAAGCGAGATTAACACATTAGAAGGTGACGTCGTTATCGAACAGTGATTTGATATGTTTAATAATTGGTTTTTGTTAATTGAAATACTTAGTTAATTACTTTCTATTGTTGGATGTTGAAGTTGCCATTTTTTTTGTAACTTTTACGTACTTATAGTTATATTTTTCCTTGGTCAACTTTTATTTTATCAGTAGTTAAATTATGTACCCACCTTTGAGATTTTAAAAATTGTATTACTATGTAGTAACGTGTATTGTGTGATTGTATAATTAGGAACTTGTTAGGAATTCTTGAAAAACATCTCTTTCGTCAACTATATATATTTTTATCATAAAACATAATTATTTGAGAAGCACGCATTGCATAGCTTTTATCTATCTAAAACTATAGTTTGCAATTGCATCGAAATCTGTTTTCAAACAACATCAGAAATTGTTTGTATGGAAATGGAATTATTCTCAAATAAGTTCATGCAAATTGGCAATTTCAAAGGTAAAGACACAAAGAATTAATAGTTTTCGTTTTTTTAAAAAAATAATTTTCTCGCAACATTTTTACTTTTTTTCTTTATTTTGTACGATCTTAATCTAACATGGCTACAAACAACACCTGCTTCTCAAAGTATTTTGTTATGTATTAGCATTAAAGTGATCAACCATAATATCGGTAGTACACCTACCGTCTGTCGTGTATTGCAAGTAGGGGAAGGTAGTACGAGATGATCCCCTTAAGCGGGAATCGCTGTAAAATACATAATATTCAAGGTAAACCAAAAATAAAGGCGATTACTACTAGTATATCTATCCACCCAGCTTTCCTAATACTCAAAACCAGAAATTAATTGAGGTATCATTAAAATATTTCGTTTTTTCTAAAACCTTACAAAGTAATCATCTTTTACACCCCTATGGGTAAGATGATCCCCAAAGGTAGGGTAAGATGATCATAGGGATCATCTTACCCCCATTCCGAGTAAACAAATATTTTTAAGAAGAAAAGGGTTATAAAAAACAAAAATACGCAATAATGAAACATATTATTTATTTAAAATAACATCATATTCATATTAAGTTCTTAGTTATGTAAGGTAATAAAATTAACAAAATCAACAATCAGATTACTTTCCAAGTCGCAAAAATTAAAAACGAAAATAAAACAGTCTTTCTTCTAAGCTAGTTATTAAATAAAGCGTGATTATGATAAAGAACAGCTGGAAAAATCAGCTAAAAACTCAAGGTGTCTCTGGAAAAATATAAAACACTTAACAAATACAACACCGGTTAAAACTGAAAACATGGAATTACTTAATGTTACAGCAACGCCAAAAGAATCTGTCAACCACGTAAATGAATATTTCTCCAGTATTGAGAAACGCCTTGCAGAAGAAATTCAGTTAAAATTACCCTCTAATGACAAGCGAAAGCCTATTAGTTCAACGAACTCACGTGTATCATCGTTCGTTCTGTTAGATACTGATCCAGAAGAAGTAAATAGTATACTGATGAATCTAAGAAGTGATGGCTCTTCGGGATGGGACAATATACCAGTTCGTTTCTTAAAATTTGCTCGGGTTGAAGTTGTTCCTGTAATAACTCACTTAGCTAATCTGTGTTTCACAGGGGGGGTTTTTCCACCACCATTAAAAAAATCTATCATAACGCCGATACATAAGAGTGGGAGGCAGGACGATGTCAATAACTATAGGCCAATTTCCGTATTACCCTCCATCTTAAAAATAATAGAAAAACTAATTAATAATATACTAATGAAATATCTTACTCACTTTAATATATTATCTAACTCTCAATTTGGATTCAGACCTGGAAAATCAACAGAAGATGCAGTCACTGCTTTAACCTCATTAATTGTTGATCATGTAGACCGAGGCAGAAAATGTATAACAGTATTTCTAGATTTGCAAAAGGCTTTTGATACCGTCTCTGTCCCCATGCTTGTGGAAAAATTAGAAAATATTGGTGTTAGGGGAGTTCCTTTGTTGTTGCTTAAGAGTTACCTTTATAATAGAACCCAAAAAGTTAAAATAGGATCGCATGTCAGTGATGACTGTGGTATAACTTATGGTGTCCCGCAGGGAAGTGTGCTTGGCCCGACATTGTTTTTGATATACATCAACGAACTTACTAACCTAACTCTTCAAAATGCTGAAATATTTTCTTATGCTGATGATACCGCAATTGTCTTCTCTGGCACTTCCTGGAAAGGAGTACATAAGATAGCAGAAAATGGACTTAAAGATGTAGCCAATTGGCTGAAAAATAATCTATTGACATTGAATGTATCAAAAACAAACTATATGTATTTCAGTATCTACAATAACTCGCAACCGAACAAAAATTTCAAAATGAGTATTCACCAATGCAAATATACAATAATAAATCAATGTGACTGCCCTTGCATATCAAAAGTTACATCTACGAAATATCTTGGTATCATGATAGACCAGAACTTGTCTTGGTATACTCACGTAGAACTCATATCTGGTAGAATTAGAAAGCTGATGTGGATATTTAGAGTACTGAGAAACATAGCGTCTAAAGAGTTGCTAGATAAAGTTTATATTGCCTTGGGTCAGTCAGTGATTGGCTACTGTATACCAGTTTGGGGTGGAGCTAAAAAGGCCAGGTTCATAGAGGTCGAACGAGCACAAAGAGCACTGCTAAAAGTAATGTACCAGAAGCCAAGAAGATTCCCTACTACTGAATTGTATGCATTGGCAGATACCTTGACTGTTAGACAACTGTATGTTTTGTCTGCGGTAACAAGAAGACACAAAACCCAGAACTGCAACGAATTTTGTAGTTCTGGGTCCGTGGTCCCAAACAAAAGAAGGCATCATAAAGCGGTGCTGACTCACAAAACAGTCAAAACTTATTTTGAACATATATCCGATGACACAACATGCTTGCAAAAATGTGAAGATACAATGGCTAAAGAATTTAAATTATGAAGACACACAAAAGCTACTACATTCCTTAATGTAGACACATGTATCACACATATCTCACACACCCTAATAAGACACACTTTCACAAACTCACAAACACACAGATACACACACACGCGCGCGCGCGCGCACGCACGCACGTACGCTCATTCACTCGACAGATTATATATGAACTTAAATATTAACGTACTTACTATGTTATATTAAACTGTTTTATATTATGTTCCTACTTATTGTTATAAAGGAGCGGGGCTTCCTGGCACAAGTATTATCTTACTTAAAAGGAAGTTCCCAACCCGACCATTGTAAGCAAAACTTATTAAGGAAATAAAACCATTTTCATTTTCATATTAAAATGTACCAGTTTTTTTTATACTACTAGATGACAAACAAGCTGACGGCCCACCTGATAGCAAGCGGTTACCGCCGCCTATAGACACTTTGACACAGGATGACAACGCACCTGCAATATCAAGGGATTTCCCCTTGTTATTGCAGGTGCGTTGTCATCCTGCGGCCTAAGATGAAATGCCGTCAATGGCCAGTAATTACACTGGCTACCTTTCCCTTCAATCCGAAACACAGCGAACTGTTTCACGGCTGAAATAAGAAAGGCGGTGATACCTACCCAGACGACCCTACATACGGGCCTACCACCTACATTACACGTTACATTCTTTCTTACTTTTACAATCTTTTTTTTTGGGGAGGAATCCGTTTAGGGTTCTACCTGCCGCTGGCTAAGCGACGGGCGTGTGTGGGGGTCGCCCAGTGTTTGATCGTATTGGCACTGGGAATACCCACTAAAACCCCCCGGTAACTCCACTGCCCTTTAGGGGGTAGCCTAGGCTCTGCCGATGCATTTTCACTAAGCCACCCCCAGATAATGAGATCAATCTAAATATTATATTCCTTAATATAGTCATTTTTGGCCTTTCTGTCTTTAACATGGCCGTTTTTCAGCGTCAAGCATTAAGAGCGGCTGTCACTGATTCCTGCTACCAGTCTACCAATCTCCTCGGGAAGTTTTTCTTTTGTAATTACGTGGCATCACGTTAGTCTATAAAAAAAGAAAAAAATCTATGAACTCATAATTATTGACTTAAATAATAGACTACATTCACCCTGAAGACAGACAAAAGCACAACCAACGGCAATAAATTAAAAAAAAACAAGCACAGACCGACTGACAGATCGAAACGGGCAGCGACTATGTTTACAATATGCGATATTTTCTTTATGTACGAGATGATCCCCAGGGATCATCTCCTACATATAGAAAAGGATCATCGTGACCCAAGTCCTACTTTTTTATTCAATGATTGCTAACATAACCTACAAGCACGCGGCTATGTTCAAGTGGCCCAAATACTAAAATTAAGCACAATAGCAGCCTCAAACACAACAGTGATTACATTTAACATTGTTTGAATAAAAGTAACATAAGTTCAAAGTCATGCCTACCTTAGATCATCCGTACCTAATTTTTATTTTTTCTCGTCAAAATCGCTGTATCGCTCACGCCGCCATTACGATTTGACTGAGGTGGGGATGTGTCCGGAGCTATGTTTTACCAGTAAAATCAACCAGATGGTGTTTTTGGTTTCAGCACAATCGCAAAGGATCATCTTACCCCAAGGGATCAACTCGTACTACTTTCCCCTATTCGTAAAACGGAACATAGAACGCAGCCTTCTTTAGGTGAAGTGATCAGGAGACGACAAAGTCATGGCATTGATGGTGCCTGAGAAGTTAGTTCCTAATTGAAAAACCAGAGATGAAACATAAAAACACTTGCGTGGTAACAATGCACGGAAATGGGTTAAGTTTTTTCACTAAGTTTGTAATGGTGAAAAAGAGAAAATTACTTCAGCGGTTTCAGCGTGAAAAGATAACAGACAGACAGATTATTTCCGTTTATTATGGCCCTAAATCTGGAGAACATGCTAAGTCTAAATTTAAGTTCAGTCTATTTCTTCTTCTCAAAATGAATACGAAAAGGATGGCTATCTTAAATAAATTGACATTTAGAAACGTGCGTTCAATTTTCGACCTTATTGAACGTGCTTATATGCAGTGTTTAGGAGGCACCTCCGTACATGCCTTCTAAAATTGTCTATGGTTTCATAAAATTCTATCTAAATTTAATTGACAGCTCGAAACAAATTCTTATTACATATTGCGAGAAAGAGATATAATATACTTAAATTTAGAGTTAGAGTGTGTCTTCAGAATCAGGCCCAATATTAATATGGATTATTTATGCAATATATAAAGATACACAAATATGTCCAATCTACAACCCAAAACATAAAAAGTTAGAAGAAAATGCTAATAAGTTGAACCAATGAACTGTAAATCACAGTGAATTTATTCAATAACAATTAAGCCAGCGAGGCGTTATATATAACGAAGACAAATCGCCACGTTGCTCATTACCCAGCGCGTTAAAATTCATAATGAGCCTATCGAATATTCAATTAATTAATAACGTTATCGATAACGCGCCATTTTAACGGCGTCTGGGAATAATCTGTGTGTAGTGACGTGCTAAGGTTTTATAATTACAATCGAAACGCGGTTCACATAAGTTTATCCCGTGAGAAATTCATTATACCTACACTTGTGTAATCTCAATTTTATTAAATTAAACAACTTTTATAGCCAGGCCGATTTGTATGAAGAATTTTATTCAAACTGGAATTACCATACCTACTATGTTCTTATTTGAAATTGGCTTGACGGATTTTATTGAAATTTAATGGATAATTTCAGACAAGACAATTATTTAAAGGTTGATTTCTTACACTGCATTTACTTTACAACGATGTAAAGTAAATGCAGTGTAAGAAATCAACCTTTAAATAATTGAAAATAATTACAACAAATCTAAACATTAAAATCGGCTACATATTTTACAAGTTTTAATTAACACTCATTTTCAACTTATTTAACAAAAAATAATAATTCCATTTGTAAAGTTCTGCTTTTATACTGCACTTTGAATATAAACTGTTAGGTATACATATGGTGCCGTCAATACAATACGACAATAAATTAAAACATGGGCTATATTTTAACAATTACAAATAAAGAAAGAAAACGATGAAAAAATTGTATGCTCCACTCGGGTCTGTGCCCCTTGCTATTCAGGCTACTTGGTTGGGATGTACCGGGTTCGAATCCCGGTAGGAGCAAATGTTTGTATAGTGAGTACGAGCATTTGTTCACGAGTCATGGATGTTTATATGTTGATTTAATATATTTCTAATATTTATATATATATATATGTATACACGGGGAGTTTTTTTTTCGGGTCAGTATGGGGAAAAGAGATAACAACTTCTAGAAACTTAGACCTATGGTATCTATACAATTTTTGGTTTGTATATACAATCGAAATAAAATAAAAAAATTTTTTTTCAAAAAATCTGATATCTCCAAATCTATTAAGATTTTATAATTTTTTTCAATACTATTTTTATTTTATCTAAAATTAAGATCACGGTTCCTAAGAGAGTTTTTCTCTATCTCTTATAGTTTAGAATTTCCCCATATTGACAAAAAAAATCTCTCCGTGTATATTATTATCATTATTTCTCCGTTATCTAGTATCCATGTCACAAGCTCTTAATGATGCTTACTTTGGGCTAGATAATAGGTGTGATTGTATGAATATTATTATTATTATTATATTATTACCTAATGGTAAGCGCTTACCAAATTCTTATTAGCGCTATTATTATTATTATGCTTATTATTAATAATTATTATTATTATTTATTATTTTTAGTTTTAGCGGTTATTTTTTTTAGTTTTACAAAAAAATATTTTGTAGCCTTGTATAGGTCCTTGTATAGGTCTTACCTATAAATATTAATCATTGTAAAATCTATCTTTTTCTATGTGTAGGTATTGAAAATACAAACATAATGCCATTTCGAAACAAGATTTTAATCGTGAACGAAATCCCGTACCTAGAGATAACAGATTTAACACGTAAATCACGCGATGTTATTTATATTCGTCACCTATAAACATTCGACTACCATCTAGCAATTAAAAGCCAAATTAATTGATTTTTTTAACAGACATAATACTACTCAATCTGATATTAAAGGTAAGCTTTATTACATCGCCAAGACAGCACTAAATAACTTTTATAGAAATCCGTAGATAATATTATAAAGTATATTGCGTTATTGTATGTCTTTTGTGGAAAATTACGTGTACAAGTAAACCTACATTTATTTATTTTCATTTATTTGGGATAACAACAGCATACATTACTTAATATTTATTCCATAATTGTATTTCTTAAATAACCAATAACAGGTATCCTCATTTAATTTTGAAATAACAATTTTCATCAATAATCTGAAACATTGCATTTTAAACCTGTATAAATTCGGTATGACAAACACTATAATTAAACTAATCATCAAATACTTACAGTTAGTTATGTACAGTGATGTAATAATTAAAAGAAAGTAGATAAGTTTACCTAACAAAAAACCATTTCAAACCGAAATTTCAATCATTGTATAATTTAGTCATGATGATTCCATACAGTACATAATTATAATTAAGCTATCTTCACCAAAAAATAAAAATATAATAACGAAAAAATAAATAATAAGAAAAAAAATACTATCAGCGTTACTTACAAGTATAGGTATGCTCATTGAAACACTGTTAAAGTTAGTTATAATATACAAGTAAGTTTACAATATGTTTTATTTCTCTCGCTTATACTATAAAATAAAAAATACACACTTTATAAGCCAGTGCTTAACTAACAAAGGTTTATTAGAGTTTCTATCTATTACAATTCCTAAAAATAAGTTTCTAAGTAATGTCTTTTACAGACAGATCTTATTCGAATAAAAATGAGTAACGTCCAAAATTTAAAAGATAAAGTCACGACAAACTTTTTAAGCACTAACCAAACCGCACCTTAACAAGACACAACACAGGAACGCGTAAAAAAATATGGGCAGCGATAATTAGACACGCGAACAGGCTATAAAGCTATTTCTAATCTCTTTATAAAAGGCGATAAAATACACAAAAAAAGAAATACTAAGATGGCCCCGCTTCCGTAAAGATAAGACGACAAGATTTTATCTAAATAGATGGAGATGTACTCAGTTGAATGTAATTATTAACGAATGGACACAACATCCAAAGTCTGTCAACACTAACGTCTAATTGCTTCTGTGTTACCATAATAATTTTTTTTTACAACCACTTGCTTCATATTCTTATACTCTACTTTGTTACCCTGCAGATTGCCTGGAAGAGAATGCTGCTAAACAATAAGGCTGCCTATCGTAATCTTTTATATTTTGTCGTGTTTCCTTGTGCAATAAAGTGCATTTGATTGTTTGAATAAATAAAGCAATGTTTACCGAGACCACCGTCCGTATTGGTGTTCGAAAACATAATATCTAATAAATTTGGTTGGTGGTTGGGATTTCCTTAAATCCTCCTGACTAGCTACCACCATCTTAACTGTATAGGTCTGCGGCCATAGCAATTATGTTAAAGCATTGTTGTGTTCCGGCAGTTCGAAGCAAGATATAGCCAGGGAATCCGGGTGTAGCTTGCTTCCACACACAAACACATACATTCCTACATGGAAGAAACACAGAGTTTGGGGTCATAGCACCTCTATGCTGGCCCAATGCGGATCGGTGTGAGAAAGTGGTTGAAGTCGCGCACGGAGACCTCGAGTACAAAGGAGCTTGAGATTAGAAATTATTGATTATATATTGTTCCGTCTGAGATCAACCATGTCGAAAACTGCTTTAGCTAAACTATTTTTGTAATCGAAACCAAAGCGTTATAGTTACTACGCAAGGATGTAAGAAGTTCGCTGACGTAGTGGTTTGCATGATTAAACTATTTTCTTAAAAGTTAAAGAAACCCACATCTTAAATCGTCTAATTCAGTAGCTCTTCTTACAGGACAGACCATAAATAATATAAACGTCCTTACCTTGTGATCAAGCCCTTACAGAGACGCTAAGGCGATCACCAAATGAAATAATTTTCTAACTAATCCCAAAAATATATCGGCCATAAATAATGCATGGATTGCGTCTGTCTAAACCCTATTATAGTGAGGCTACCAGACATCAGGGATATCGATAAAACACATGGCAATACGGGGCAACAGTATAATTTTGTTGCACGAAAAAAACTAATTCGATTTTACGGTGGTTTGATTAGTGCTGGCTGTCGTTATTTTATTGGAAAATATTGGTACTAAATATTTTTGTTGAATAAGGGCACAGAATGTCGGTTTTTTACTCCTCATAATGATATAACATTTTATCCATAGAATAACTTTGACAAGTTGACCTTATGAAAAACTGTCGAAAAGTCAAAAAATATCTGTAAATATAAGTAATATCCGGCCTTATGTTAAATAAACTCTAAAAGAACCTAGGATATTAGACTTGGGTGATTGATAATAAAAGTATACGTAATAACAACTACTACTTAATAATATCTACACAGTAAGAGAAACCAAAAATTGAAAACATGTAAGTACATAAAAATGCGACAAGTAGGTTACTATCTAATTAGTTAGTATAAGCTGTGTTAGACCCCTAGGGGTCTCTGACTATTAAAAACCAATTGTACCTGGAATCTGTGGGTTGTGACAGTTTAAAGATTTCAGTGGGAGTTCATATTCGCTAATTTATTTTGAAAGTTGAAATGACGACCACCGAGTATTTCCAGATCCTCTACTACCTTACTATATTCATTGTAACTCTTGCCTTCTAACGCAGCAGTGCATATGCAATAAACTAAGCGGTTATCACTTTAATTTGTTTGCGTATAAGCCCGCTGAAGAAACTGAAACGAGTAGAAATATGAGGGTGCAAGACCAAGGTCCTATAATGGCGGCTTAACACTTCCCTGCTAAGCTCTTTTACTTTTCGCCGAGTGGCTAAAAAGGTGTGTGGTCAGAGTCAGACCTAGCCTACGTCAGACCTTCTGACGTTGTCATCATGTAAGAATACGTTTTTGTTTATCTATTCCGGTCGTTCAGTCTCAATTCCTTGCTCAGGGTTCGTCGTCTGTAAGCAATAGAGCTCAGATTCGATGGTGAATAATGCCCTTACAATTAATTCCACAATACACACAACATCACCTCATTACGCGGAAGCCGGATTTCACCAGCCTTTACATAGTTTGAACACTATCTCATCTCATGGTACATCGTTAACAACCAAATGTAAAAAGTGTGCAAAAAAGATTTGATTACAATTTCATACATATATAAATTTTATTATGAAAAGAGAAAGTATTTTCTTATTTATTTTAATTTTTTAGACGAAAAAGTTCCTTTAAGTAATAAATCGATATCATATCAACATCGATACATCGATAAGCCGATCCTGCCGACTAAAACTAATCGTTTCATCGTTTTGGATACACATTTGTGTAGATTAAAATATATATCTGTTAATAATATATTAGTCGTTATTAATTTTTTTATTGTCGGCGGCTCAGGAGCGTTAAACGGTTTTACGATAAAAGTTTCAACGATTTCACTTCGACCTTTTATAATCCTTTATGGAACTTCATATGAGAAACCCTTCAAGTAAAACTACAACTTTGGGAAGAAGTGTATCTGATGCTTATGTGTAATGAAAGGATAAGTAATTATTGAAAATTGATGGCCTTGTATTGTAGTGCCTGTTTTTTTAATATTTAATAAGCGTGTAGGAAAATATTTTTGCTCTACATATTTTTAATATGCAGTTGTTATATTAATTTTATCAATAAATTTATTTTATTATTACTAATACTTTTTAAAAAGATTAATTTAAAACACATGGATTACCTAGTTAATAGACCGTATTAATCTTAACGCTTTAACAATAAAATGTAAGTACTAATTATTTGTCTATTTATGTGTGTTATTTAATTATTTATTTGTGTAAGTACCACAATGACTATGATTATTATAAAAATCATACTCAATTTGCATTGAAACTGCTATTTTAAGTTTTTTTTATTTATATAAGGCATAAATCAGTAAGGTATATTAACTGCTTTAAACTTTAAAATATAACTTAATACCATGAAATCCATAACGACGGAACATTAAATAAGAATGACAGAAAACAGAATTATAAATTATCCAAATTGTTCGGCTCCAATCAATAGCCTAGCTATATAAATTAATACCTAGGTAACATAATGAACTCGATTACAGAACATAATTTAGCTATCACTCCGCCATCCAACAAAATTGATGAAACTTTCACGAATGGGAATACCAGTCCGTATTTTATAAACAAGCCAACACGCCCTATTCTATTCTATGAACGGTTAATTGAGCAATATAATTTGACACCTCACGGCGCGGTGAATAGCCAATTATTAATATGGACCGTTGATTAATTGTGATATCAGCATTTAATTTACGTGTTAACACTCGCCTCGCGACGGCCATTGTGCTGCGCGCCTTTGTGTGCCGTGACGTTTCAATTTTGAATAAATTAAATTTCGAACGCTTTATTTTTTCCAAAGCTTTGCCTTTGGAACAAGCGGCCAGTGGTATAATTTACTGTCGTAAAGCCACGTTTATATTGTTGAACGTGCTACGTCTCGAAGGCAAAGCAAATAGTAGAGCACTTTCCCAACGTTTTTTGTCACTGTATTCATTTGAAGACCAATTTGTACATTAAGTATTTGACATAAGCAAATTTATTGCTAGAAAAAACTGTGGCAAATTATTTAAGACTCATGATATACTAGAAGCGGATAATTTCTTCTTTTTTATTACACCTTGCCTTTGAATTGAATTTGGAATTTTATACAAAAATAGCCCACTTTCAATTAATTATGTATTGAAATTGAACGAAAATGTTTAAAGCTATTACATATTTTATAAGTTATAATAATTTACGGTTGTCCACACTATCAAGTTTGGACAACCGTAAATACTAAGGTAAGGTACTTACCTTCATTATTTAACCGATCAAGGTAAGTACCTTTTAAGCAGAGTTTTTGCACTGTCGCAATTGGCAGTGATTCTCGGTATGATTAACTTTGATACCAGTGACTAACAGAAATTTATAAAATATAAAACAACAAACAAATTAATGCTAACTTTTATAGGATACGTATTTGAATCATCATCATCACCAGCCTATATACGTCCCACTGCTGGGCACAGGCCTTCCTACATGGGAGAAAACACATGAGAAGTTTGGGCCATAAAACCACCACGCTGGCCCAATGCGGGTTGGTGGGCTAAAGCGGTTGCAGCAACAACCGGGACCAACGGCTTAACGTGCCTTCCGAAGCACGGAGGAGCTCGAGATAACAAACTTTGATTGACCCATCCCAGGATCGACCATGGCGAAAGTTGCTTCGTTTTTCGTATCGAAGCCAGAGCCCTCAAACCAATACGCCACCGAGCTCCTCACGTGTTTGAATAACAAATAAAAATCTTATACCTACACATCGATAGTTTAGTGAAAATAATGATATCTATGCCAAAAAGAAAGAAAAAATGTACGTAGGTTAGTAGAAGATAAAAATACTTCACGTGAAATAATATAAATTGTAAATACCTATAAAAAAAATAACAAAATTAGGTCAGGCAACCTAGTTATATTTTATGATATGTCTATAAACAATATACACTATCTTGATCACTATCGCATTGACATAAGAGATGGAATGTACGTCATGTATGTACGAGTACTTACCCGACCCGGGACCGAAGCCGCGACCTTTTACAATCCGTGTGACTTCTAGCCGATAATAAGGACTTAGGATTGTTGGTAATATCACCGAGAAATTCATACTAATTTCTTGTTGAAATAGATCTTTAATTAAGAAATTGCCGTTTTTGTCCAATACTGCTTTTTCCCCAAATCATTTTAGATTAATGTGTAACTAAAATATACGTTTTAATTATTAATTTTTGCTTAAAGTGTATTAGTTTAAAATGAGGGTCAATTAGAGCTTGCAGAATATGTAGCCGATTTAAATGTTTAGAATTGTTGTAATTATTTTCTATTGTTCAAAATTTAATTTTTTTTCACTGCATTTATTTAACAATGGATGTCTAAAATTATTTACAAAAATGAAAAAAAAATCGGTCTAGCCAATTTCAAATTAAATACAAAAAAAATATTAAGGTAATACCAGTTTGCACAAAACAGCATACTTCATACAAAACGGCAATTTCATACATGAAGACCGAGTATTTCGACATTTTCAGGGTGGACGTGACGCAAATACTTACAGAAAGACAAAAATTAGGGTTATCCCAAGTCCTAGTTAGCTCTGATGGTTAGAGCAGAACCCGAATTGTAAAAGGACATGTTGTTTCTAGATTAGATATTTTTCGATGGGTATCATTTTCAGGGGTTTGTGCTGTTTACGAATATGGCGTTCGCTTAGAAAGAAAAATATTATTCTATTGATATAATGTATAGCTACCATACAAGAGAATACTAACCAAAAAAGTGTAGGTTCATAATTAATGAAAAATTACAATAAAATTTTATTTTGTGGTAACGATTTTAATTGTGATTATGAATATATTACTACGCTATAGTGTTCTAGTCTGAATTTAGGAAATATTAAGAGCAATGCTTAACTTAAATGGAAAAGGTTACAAAAATACTCAATCGGGAGTATAAAACAATATTAAAATACTATAAGAAATTCGTATAGAGTTTTCGCAGATTAGAGTAGGTACTCACCCAAATCGCGTCTCACCAAGGACACGTATGTTTTTTCTAGTCTTAACGTTTCTCGTAATTTAGTTATTTAGATAGCCGTCATCATCAACGCCCATATGGGTAAGTACGTCCCACTGATAGGCACAGGCTTTCCTACATGAGAGACACGCGTGAGGAGTTGGAGTCATAACACCACCACACGGGCACAATGTGGGCTAGTGGGCTAAAGCGGTTGCAGTGGCAATTGGGACCAATGGCTTAACTTGCCTTCCGAAGCAAGGAGGTGCTCGAGATTGCAAATTTTGATTGACCCATCCCGGGATCGATCTAGGCTAAAGTTGCTTTGTTTATGTAATCGTAAACAGATCGCTAAAACCACTACTCCACCGAGCTCACCATCCGTATCATTGATATATTTTTTTTAATTTCTTTTTTAAGTAGTTATCTACCTAAAATAATTTTTCATATATCAACTATGTAATCAACGCCTTTACCTGTGAAGCTATAACTTAGCCCGAGGTTAGGTTAACTGTTAATGATTAGTCGTTATGTAAAACGAATGGTTTTAATTAACTAAACAAATCGCCTCTAGTGAATGACAATAGATTGCTTGCGAATATGCTGTTTAAATTACTATTGTTGAGGGATCTTTATGTTTTTTACCAACTAAAATTCATTATCAAAGTACCTGATACTTGGAATGTAGGTAGATAAACAATTCAATCACGTACTTGTGATTGAATCGTAACTACCTACATTCATGCCACCAGCAAAAAATAATAATAATACAATGACTGGTGTCGTGATACTCACTAAATAAGCTTAACAAACGGACGTATTATTTAACGATTTTCAATTGCTCATTTTTCCGGATTTTTTGCTTATTGCAGATGCAATAAAATGAAACTGAAGAAAGAAATATTTGTGAAAAATAAAAAAACAACGTTAAATAAATAACTTAAATTTCTAATTTCAGTTTATTTTAACTTAAGCAGTTTACGCCGCGTGCCGTGTAAACTCCCTCACAGAGCAGCCTTACTATTCTGTAACATATTTCACACCTCAGTCACTTCGATTTCAGCTGTCAAATATAATTTTTCTTTTTGGAACAGGATTGGCTGATTGAGCAGCTCTCTGACTTAATTCTACCGCGTCTTGCATGGCTGCTAAGTGATAAACTCGATAGGCCTTTCTTGTTTCGTCTCCGTATGTAAGGTGTTCAATTAAAAAATGCAATTAACCAGCTATTTGTTTTACGTCTTACTGAATATTCATGAACCATTTGGTCAAAAGTATCCTGGTTTGGTGCAGTTATAATACAATTTTATTTCGGATTTATTCTTATTGCTCATATAATTATTATTCTTTTAAACCCCCGACGAAAAAAGGGGTGTTATAAGTTTGACGTGTCTGTCTGTGTATCTGTCTGTGGCATCGTAGCTCCTAAACGAATGGAATGATTTTGATTTGTTTTTTTTGGCTTTTTTCAGGCTTGAAGACTATCAGCTCATTTTCTACATGATAAATAGGTTTTATAAACTTCCATAGATCTAATTGATTTGAAATTTGGTCTACTGTCACTTCGATGACATTCCCATGACATAATAACCTTGAGCTGATCCTATACCATCAAAAAGTCTGCGGGATGCTTAATTCTTCAGAAACTTACAGCAGATATAGCGTGTTTGGGCTAATAAGAATAGTATTAATGAGATGGCGTTTGATAGACGATTAATGAGGCCAGGGGTTATTTAAAATTTTCAATTTTATATTTTCAGTATGATGCATCGTAGACAAGAAAATGAAGGCACAATTCTTTTACGGTACATACTTGAGACCAATGTCATGTTGAAAAACCAAAGATATTAGGTTCGATATCACGGGTTCTGTTGTGTTGAAAGTTAGTGGGTATGCAAGTAGGCTTATTTTTTGTTCATTGCTCCAAATAATGTGAGACCATATTCTGTGCCAAAGATTTTGCAACATCAAGACTAGTGAACGAATTGTCAAAAGCAACATTTTTGTTACTTCGCAAGTATGGTACACATAACTAGCAGACTACATTGTACGCCAAATTTTCCGTCGTTATGTTCTTCTTTGCCTAGTTCATCATCAGCAGCACAGGTCTTTCTACATGGGAGAAACACATGAGGAGTTTGGGCCTTACACCACCACGCTGGTCTAATGAGGGTTGGTGGGTTAAAGCGGTTGCAGGAACAACCGGAACCAACGGCTTAACGTGCCTTCCGAAGCACGGAGAAGCTCGAGATAACAAACTTTGATTGACCTATCCCAGGATCGACCATGGCGAAAGTTGCTTTGTTTTTTGTATCGAAACGAGAGCACTCAAAATAATACGCCACCAAGCTCCTCTTTGCCTACTTATGGTATACTAAATAGAGGGTAGCTACTTTTGCTGTCACACCATACCATAAAAATGACTTTGACAATAATTTAAAACATGGGCTATATTAGTTCATAGAAAAATTTTGCAACTTGAGATACAATAATATTTTTTACATTTCCATGAAAATAATGCAGCCAATGTTATATTATTTCATAGAAATGTCATGAAATTATCAAATTAATAAAATGTAGGTATTTGAATGTTGCTAAACATTTCTATGAACTAATACAGCCCCAACAAAATAAAATTACTAGTTTAATGACAGTAGGTAGTCCAAATTATTGCAGTAATGGAGACTATTATTTTACACGATCATACAAAATAAATATCCAGTTTGAGACTAATAAAGTTAAATATAAAACTTTCTTTTTTGCTATATTATATGCACGACATAGTAAGACTTTGCTGCACTTTCATTACTCTTCGGACTTCGCATTGTAATGTAAAATAAAATACCTAAAATTCAACCATCAGACTAATAAAAAGGACGCCGTTAAAATGTTTCAGTTAGCTACCGGCCAATGAGCCGATCCAATTATCGCTTTTATGGTGGCAATTTGGAATATGGCCGCCGCCCGTTCCAAATTTGAAAATCCGAAGCGACCGCGTTCGAATCAATGAGTTCATCCTAATTTTATTAGTTGGCATTTTGGAATTTACTAAAATGGCAGTTTATAAAGCTCTTAACGCCGTGTAAGAATCGTAAACACTGTTTATTTTTCCTGTTACAAATTTATGAACTCAATAAAATTAATTGAAATACCCGTCTATTAAGTTATAGAACAGTTGTGTGAAAAAAATGTTACAAACACTTTTTGTATTGTAATTTATTGAGTGCTACTAATATCCACTGTAGTAAAACATTTTTTTTATACCACTAAGGTGGCAATCAAGCATACGGCCCACCTGATGGTAAGCGGTTACATTAGCAATAATTTTGATTTAATTTAAGATAAAGTTAGGTAATTTATTAGTAAGAAAAAAATATGATAATTTATAAGGTCTTTGACCGTGGCCCGTGGCGTACAAACAGCCAGCAGTACTACGCGAGATAAACTCAAAAAATCGATTAACTACTTAAGATGGTACATTTATGTAGAAATATTTATTTTGCACACATACATATTATAAATAAAACTGAGATAAAATTAACACAACACCTATGACTAAAAGGCGGCGCCGGCGCTATGGCGGCATTTGTTTGTTGAATCATGAATATTTTGTTTTCTACTTTATACCTTTTGAGTGATTATAATGTCTGTTAACCACGTTATAAAATAATTAACCATAAAATCATTAAGCAACTGAGCTTAGATGAGCCGTCAAACCGCAAATCGGTACGCAAAAATTGTCTTCGCAGTGTCTACTGTAGTACAGTAGCGAAGTACATTCAAGGGCAGATCAATCGTAACACTGATATTTGTGGCCTTAAGCCGTTGTATTCAGAGTTATTATTATGTTACAGTTTTTTATACAAAAAGGTTGATAAGCTGATGGTGATACTCGCGAGTTGCCTACCATGTTTAAGCCGTAATTAAAATAGAATAAAACTAGAAAAATTTCACGTCCTGAGGCAGGAATCGATCGTTTTATTCTATTTTAATTACTAAGTAATTTTTCAAACATTTATAATAATGTTAAAATCAAAAATTAAGAATATTTGAAAGCACTGCCCCAACTTAATCGAATCGTCGGTATTTGTAAAAATACTCGTTTCGGATGTTGAAATAAAATATTTCGACATTGTAGGGTGGACGTTAGCTCATAAACGCAAATACAAGATAGACTAGGAGAATTTCACAGGTATATCCCAAGTCCTGGGTGGCTCAGTGGTCAGAGCAGTCGCCCGGATTGCGAAAGGTCGCGGGTTCGATTCCTGCCTCAGGACGTGAAATTTTTCTAGTTTTATTCTATTTTAATTACTAAGTAATTTTTCAAACATTTATAATAATGTTAAAATCAAAAATTAAGAATATTTGAAAGCACTGCTCCAACTTAACCGAATCGTCGGTATTTGTAAAAATACTCGTTTCGGATGTTGAAATAGAATATTTCGACATTGTAGGGTGGACGTTAGCTCATAAACGCAAATACAAGATAGACTAGGAGAATTTCACAGGTATATCCCAAGTCCTGGGTGGCTCAGTGGTCAGAGCAGTCGCCCGGATTGCGAAAGGTCGCGGGTTCGATTCCTGCCTCAGGACGTGAAATTTTTCTAGTTTTATTCTATTTTAATTACTAAGTAATTTTTCAAACATTTATAATAATGTTAAAATCAAAAATTAAGAATGTTTAAGCCGTTTTTTTGACAGCATAAAGGACAATATTTTTTTCTGCTCCCAGTATAAAACTACCCCACGAACTCTGGCGATCTTACTTCCCGCAAAAAATAAAACTTCAATGAAGTGTTATTCGACTGCCAACTAAGGTCTTTTTCTAGTCTGGCGCTCTACATTTAAGTAGAGAATACCACTGCGACATGCTTCTCTTTAACATATCAGACTATGATGTCCACAGCTGAAGACCTTCCCTTCGATTTCCTAACGGAACGGTGCTGAACAGCTGCACCCAACGGAGCCTCGCGACCCTGACCAGGTCGTCTATCCATCTAGTGGGGGACTTCCTACTTTGTTTGCGCTTTCCGGTAGGTACGTGGTGGCCATGCTATAACATCAACACCCCATCGACCATCCATTCTGCATGCTTTGTGCCCTGCCAACTGCTACTTCAACTTGCTACTTCTATGAGCTATGTCAGTCAGTGACTTTGGTACTCATTTCTGATTCCATCTTGTGGTAAAACATTAACACAGCCCTCTTAATAAAATGTACGAATCGTTGTCTTAGTATTTACTAAGGCTGATAATTTATAAGAGGTCCTGTCCACGGGTAGAGCAAACAGAAAAGTATCACGGTAGAGTATTAATTACACTATTAAGTATTCTTAATGTAGACAGACACATTGGTAGAGTACTCGAAACTGGTAGAGCAATAGCCAGTTTACCGCGGTTATAGCGGTTTACCGTACTCTTAAAACTCAGCGAGGCAAGTATTCTGATTATAAAACAACCGTAAAAGAATGTAAGTTAGAAGCAAGTCAATATAACAAATTAACCTGCTGTTACAATCCCATCCTTTACATAAATACTTTAACTTATTCCCGTTTCTATCCCACAAACATCACCTGGAACGGTCTCTAGGGTAATGTGTTTTTAATCACTTGATGCCCTGCGCCCGCGCAGACTGTAATTGTGCACGAGATTATATTCCCGCTAATAACGTTCGATTTGATCATAATATTTAGTTCTAATATTTTTCATTCTAACTGATTCAAAGGCAGTAAAGTTATAATTTTGCGGTTTTTTAAACCAAGTGTCTACGTATTTAATCTAAAGGCAATAGTTCCTGAATATTTAACACTTTTATTAAGGTTTTAACCCTGTTTTCCTACTCAAAAAACTATTTTTCAAAAGCCAAAACATGGAAATAATTTTCTCTATAGGAAAAAATCCAAAGATTACACATCCTCATTCCATCCTCTCCTCTTTCGAACCTCTTTCTTTTTCGTCTTCACATTCTCTTCTTTTCCATTTATTACGCAAACGGACTTATATTTAAAACCCAAACTAAAGCACTTACAAAAATAATAAACTAAGGAATTATTTTCAAAAGAGCTGTTTAAAAATCAGGTAGTTTTTTATTTAAAAAAATATTTCCAATATTTCGCGTATGTTACCCGCGCAAGTGCTATTGTTAGTGAGAAGTCATCTTTTTCTTAACCGAAACAAAATTTACGAGATATCGCCATAAGGGTCAACCCTAGTCAACCTTAACTTTCAGCTCAAAATATGTAAATAAAGTTTAAAATACTATAACCCGACTATGAAAAAAAGAGGTCTAAAAAAGACAAAACAAGAAAATAATTCAGATAGAAATACACACGCATAGTGAGTTTAGTGAGTCAATCATGTCATGTCTGACCATGTTAGCTTCATAAATTCAATTATTTTTTGTATAACGTTTGAACAAAACGGTCTGTAAAATTTGTTATATGTTTAAATAATCTTCTGTTATTTAGAAATGACTGTTTGATGCCAAAATAAAATAATAAAAAAACAGAAATGCAATAGTGAGAAGAGTGAGTCAATCATGTCATGTCTGACCATGTTAGCCTTATAAATTCAATTATTTTTTGTATAACGTTTGAACAAAATGGTCTGTAAAATTTATTATATGTTTAAATAATCTTCTGTTATTTAGAAATGACTGTTTGATGCCAAAATAAAATATAAAAAAACAGAAATGCATAAATGGTCAAGGTAGAGCCGTGGGCGCACCTAATGTATAAACTACTGTTTAAAATAAATAAGTTTTCAATAGTACCAATATTTTTTTTAATTTTAAATATACTTTTCCAAGTTAATTGTAGCTGTTGGGTTGAACCCTAGCGCTGACCGCGCCACCTGCCAGCTCAGAATTGAGTCATTCCGAACTACCTGCCACTTAATGACCGTTTTTACTTAAAACTTAAGCACTTGTGCAAATAACCTGCATTTAGCGAGTATTTTTAGAGAAATACTTAAACCAAAATTAATGAATTGCTGGGTTAATGATATGGTAGAGGCAGAAAAAAAATTACTTGGGTGTCGTAATGACGCGAGTACGAAACAACTTAATTTAGCTTCGTTTTAAGAGAATAGTAGAAAGTGAAATAACTTCAATATTATATAAAAGTAATTCGCTAATGATAATTGTGAATACTTTATATAGAGCGGAACAATTGAATTTTTGCTTTCTGTAAAATCACCTTAATTATATTCCGTAAAGGGAGAGGAGTTAAAGTAATCTTGTTGATGTGTTAGGCATTTATTTCTCTGATATGATAAACGATGATTTTATTGCTGAAACGACCGGCTTGTCGAATGGTCTGTACCCCTTACTATACAGGTTGTTACTCGGGCGTGAGTCACGGGTTCTAATCCCGGTACGTAACTGTCCTAGTTGTTTGTATGATGATATGATGAGTACGAATGTTTGTATGTTTATTTAGTATATTATATAATACTCTTAAATATTATTTTCAATATTTCTTCGTTATCTCGTATCCATAATACAAGCTCTTAATGATGCTTACTTTGGGCTAGGATAATGGGGAATATTTATATTTATTAGTAACGTTGCAAATTTTTGGCAATTTGTTACACAGAGTGAATGCCTATAGAAGATGTTGCCATAAGACTGATTATGCCTGGATTATTGTCAGCGAAAGTGTTAATAGATACCTACTAATATTTGGTACAAAAATAAGCCACGTTGATTAATTTTGTAAAATAATTTTGGTTTGAATGATAATAATAATTAATATTATATAGATAGACAACAGTAAAAATTGTTACTAGTCTATAAAGAACTCGCATAATTATCAGGCACGACGGATTTTCTGTTGGCGGATGGTCAGCCATAAAAATAGACTGAAAAGTTATTTACGGAATCGGACTAAACCGACATGACATGCCTTACATATTTTTTAGAACTAGAAAAAAAAATATTTATTAACTATTCAACAACAACAACAGTAACAATAAGTTAATTATAAAACAAGCATAGCTAGGATATAAAACAATTCGCGTAAAACCTTATGAGTATACATAAATCTCTATCGTGCGTCTGCACAGCCTAATAAAAAACTTCACAGAGATTTATCAGCGAGACTATAAAATAGCCAAGTACTTTTGCTTTTAAAAAAAGTTGACGCTTAAATTGTAAAATATGGGTTTTCATAAAAATCTAGTATGCAGCGAATAAAATTTTACTCTCCGAATAGAAATAATTCCCTCGTGAAATACAAAATAAAAATGTAAGTTATGTTGGTAATCATAGTGGTAATTATTTCGCTGCATCTGACCACTTTTTGTTTGTTTGCACATTATTTTATAATTGTCGACCTAGCTAAACATTTCTATAAAACCTTTACGTTGGTATTCTAAATGTTGTCTCAAAAATCTCATAAGATCACGTGTGAGCATCCTTAGATATTCAAGGTCAAAGGACGCGACAATCATTTTATTTTTAAAATGTCGCTTTATTTGAATCAATATAAAAGTAGTGGCGCAAGGTCAATCGCAAATCCTAGTTCATTCATAATACGGGTTTTTCGTTGTAGTAACATGTGTTACTACGCATGTTACTATAACAAAAAACCACCTACCACGCACCTACTGGTGCGTTTGGCAGAGAGAACTGTTAGTTCAATATTGTAAACGCTGGTTTAAATAAAAGCTGGCTTAGAAAATCATTTAAGTTTTGCTACAAATCAATTAATTTTTAACGCGATACTTATGATAAATTTTGGAAAAAGACACTTAACAGAAAGGCAATTTATAGATATTTTTTTAAAATTGACGTAAGTATATAAATTTGCTTTGCAAATTCTAGTAGATGTACCTTCTATAACTGAATGCGAAATTTCAGCTAAGTAATTAGGTGTTAAAAATGGAATCAACGATTTAGCTACAGCATCCTAAAAACCAGCTAAGCAAACTCTTCTTAAAAAGGTCAATAAAAATTTCAAAACCAATTCAGTTTCTCTTACTTATTATTTGAGTTGTATATGTAGTAATAACGTGCACAAAACGTGTCAAAAATTATCTAAATATATACAACATCAGCATAACTCGTGCATATATACAGGGTGGTGCCGTCAATACGACAATAAATTAAAACATGGGCTATATTAGTTCATAGAAATAGTTTACCAGGTTACAAAACATCTTATTCATTTGATAATTTCATCACGTTTCTATGAAATAATGCAGCCAATGTTATATTATTTCATACAAATGTCTTACAATTATCTAACGAATAAGATGTTTTTAAAAGTAACAAACCATTTCTATAAACTAATATAGCCCATGTTTCAATTTATTGTCGTATTGACGGCACCACTCTGCATAAACTGTGGAGCGTCGTAAGCAAATAATATCACGTTTGTTTTAATAGACGGTAATCAACTCAATAATAATGTATCAAATGTCATTATAACGTTACAGGAGGCAGCCCTAGCTCATACCCTGAAGCTCTAAAAAGCTTTCACGACTATTTCATGTAATCACCAAAACTGCACTTTGACGAGGGCTGTCAATGTCACCATCACACCTAACAATATCATCTCATTCACAGCACACTGCCGAATCAATTTCATTCACGCGAAGAGATCATTATAGTTAAATTAAAGCTATTTGTGTAAGCGCTCCGTGAGAACACCGTTCATTCGCTCAATCATTCGTTCACTCACGATCTGCTAATGGAGTGTACATGAGTTGCTTGTTGTTTCGGATATTGTAGAAAGGTACTCTTTAAACGATTACTTTTGAAACAGGCCAAGGTATGTAATCAAAATTTCTACGAGCATTTATGGCTGCAAAAACGACTTAAGTATTATAAGAATTTTAAATGAATCATTTGGATTTGTTTTTATTTTTCATCACAATAGTACCTAAAATGTCAAGAAATATAATTTTCACAGAACAAAATACGTTAAAAATCTCGTAAATGAATTTATACCATACTTATAATTTGAGTTTCAAAATAACGACACAATTGATTTTTCTATTGTCATCGCCCCCCGGTGGTATATCGCCGCTTTACAGATTACAAGTTTAACAAAATTATCATATAAATATGTCACAGTGTGTCTAGTAACTTATAGAGATTGTTAAACCAAAACCAACATTTAAAAAAATACGCTTTATATGAGAGAAACAATGGTGATCCTACGGGTCATTCTTGTCAATCGTCATCGAGTCGTTCCCATATTAATTCGGAGTTTGTGTCGCGTCTGACAGCTTTAATGGCCGGCGATTTGTCGGCACGTCTATAGCCGGCATTATCCGGCACAATGCACGATTGAGACGTCTCAAGAGTATCATTGTAATGCCTTTTTAATTTAGTCTACGAAATAGATTTGTTGTTTTGTATGGCGCTTGGTGTACAGTTCCTTTTTGATTTTCATCATACCGCATACGGTTTCACACGACTCTGTATATCATTGGCGTTATGGCAATAAAAAAAGGTTTAAATAAAACGTATTACTAATTTATTTTACACAATAATTTTGAAAATTGGTAGGTTTGCGATCCTCAGACCGAGTTGCATAAGCTACTTGAATAGGGTAGCGTGGTGTCACGTCGGAACACAGCAAGTTGCAACGCCAAAAGTGGCGTTTGTTTCACAACTATTTGCCAAACGTTGGCGACACCAGCGTTTCGACGATGAGCACGGCGTGAGGCGGAACTAAAAAGGTTGATTATTTTTATATTTTTATGCAAACGTCAATTAAATATTGAAAGAAAGTCATATTATCTAATACTATGGTGTTATCAAAAAATCCAAATTGTGAAATTAATTTTAATATGGCCCATACGTTTTGTTTTACGGGCTGAACTATTTGTATGAAGGTTTTTTTTTAATTTTTAATTATTTATTTCACTATTTTAACATGGGGTGCTGCGCGCTTATTGTGCCTATGCACAATAAGCGCGCAGCAGCCCAAATCTTTGTTTGGTACTATTACCAAATAAAGATTTTTTTTCAAATGTGGGAGGAAGAAACACAGTGCGCTATTGCAACTATTAAGAAAGAAAGTAAAGTTGTATAAAAAAAAGCAGCGTATTCTTCTCTGAATTAAAAATCCCTAATGGTGAGCCGTCAACTACTTAGAGATGCCATGAATATTCGGCCATTATTCGGTATTCGGCCACTTTTTTTATTATTCGGTATTCGGCCGAATACTGGATACCTACTATTCGGACGAATACCGAATAATTAAATATGGAAAATAAAAAACCACATATTATTCAAAAATGCAACATTTTCATCACAAATTACTATAATTAATACTTAAAAAATTTCAGCATTTTTGGATAGTAAACGGTTGCGCTTTTCTTCATAAATAATACCCGCTTCTAAAAAAGTCTCTCACTTTAGACACTACTGCCAGGAGACGATAGACAAATCTTAGCGAATTTCGTCAAGACTGGGTATGATTTTGCATTTGCTGACCACCATTCGTATGGGTCTGCCGTCCGATTTAGGCGTGCAGTTCAAATATAAATGAAATTCATGTGCCACAGAACTTTTTTCTGCATCTTCATCGTAATTTTATTTACACGTCTACGGCCCAATATTCAACCGCCGAATATTCGGCCATTCCGCCGAGGGGGAAGCCGAATATTCGTTATTCGGTTATTCAGTCAAATCATTATTCGTGGCAACTCTACCGTAAACCCCTACCTACCCCTAATCGTTAATTTAAAACTCAATCTCTATATTTACTTATCGGGTGGTGGATCATCTTATCTGCTTGTGTAAAATTCTTTGCCAGTCGTTTGATACAAAAAACCGACTTCAAAACACTAAAAAGGAAAAAATAATTAATTTTCAGTACCTACCTAGGTATCTACTTACCTCCTGAAATGTATTTTTTGGAGTTGATCCTTCACTTTCTATTGTCTCTAGAAACAGCTTAGCACCAACTCCAAAAAGTACATTTCAGGAGGTAAGTAGATACCTAGGTACAGAACTTTAATTATTTTTTCCTTTTTAGTGCTTTGAAGTCGCTTTTATTTTAGTTTAAAAAACACATTTTTAAGTGATTTCCGAAGGTCAAAGCAAGATGGGTGACCGTCAGCACTACCGACTTGTCTGTCCTTGGTTGAAATACACAGTAAAGGAATTATTTTCAAACTCCTAACCGATAAGGAGTTGTGCCTATAAAAATTTTGGTTTGCCCTCGATATCGTTGGGATCCCATCATCAGATCCTGACTTGGAGACAATGGGACCACCCCTGGAGTATACTCTATCGAATGAAAAAAGAATTTTGAAAATCAGATCACAATTGCCAGAGAAATCGGTGAACATACATACAAAAAAAAACACAGTGAAACATAATATAACAAATGCATTTGTGTCACTAACATATAGAGAAAGAAATAAAGTCCAAAATAAGACTAAATCTATGTTGAACGAATTATCTTATCACTTTCTATACTTAACACCAAAAGATTAATAATAGCAGGATGTTACAAAGAAATTAATTGAAGGCTCCATAATCATGTGAACTAAATTACTTAGCAAGTAATCATGCAAAAAAGTGCATACAAGCAGGTATTGCAGCTTTTTGCCAATCTCGGCACATTAGAACCTTATTTAGTTAAGGAGTAAATAAATTACATATCAGACATGCGTTTCAGAGAAATGAGGACTTAATCCAGTCAGGGTTTCTCAAACTTCTATAGTGAATAATTTTTGTATCTATATTCCTAGTGAGTGCCGAGTAATAATTATGAAAAAGTACAACCGTAGAAAAGCGTGGCCAATACGTAAGTTAACCTTTTCTCCGTTACCAATACCAACCCGCCAGCGTACCCTCAATAATAGAACACATATTGTGTCTCGTTTTTGAGTATTTCCCAAATTGAAAACAAGATGAAACTCCACATCAGATTAAACTAAATCATTCTCAACCTCAAGATATGTAGCGCCATCTATTACGCGACGTGAACAACTTTAAAAGATTGGTGGGCACGATTGGACAGGCCCTTCTTTTCCATTGGCCACTCTGGGCAAGTGGCTAAGGCCCCACGATCCACGGGGGCTCCAAGGTCCGTTCGCCTGTTGTTAGTCAAATAAATGTCTATCATATAATAATCATATAATGAGCCCCATCATCATAATATAATGCCCAAGGCCCCCAATGGATTCAAGAAGGCCCTACAAATGGAATGGACACCAAAAAAAAACTTCTAATAAAATGATAGCAGCAGATAAAAGCTGTATCAAAAAAAATTGTCTAAATGACCCGACTCTATCTTAGAGAGATACCTACAGTAAAGTTCTGTAAGAATACAACTTTTTGTGAACTAAAGAAAGCACTGATACTGAGCTGATAGACAAACATCTCAATTCAAGTAAGTTCCTTATTCCCCAAATAATCCTATGGGTCAGTTTAGCCTCAGATTGTCCAGCAGCTGAAAGGGGAAGGAGTCTCATGGAAGACATCAAAACTAAAACGCATAATTCAGTGATGCATATAAATGACAGTAACTGTTTGTATGTAGTACAAATTCCTTCAGGGAAAATCGCCAAAACACCTTGTGCCAAAAATAGCATTACAAATCTTGCAGGATTGGAAATCTTCGGATCACAGAATTCTAAGAATATAAAAGTATTATTCTGCACTCCACCAATTACTCTTTATCTCACATATCTAGTCTATGGTTTAACAATGGTGAAGCTAGGCTTGATCTGGGTGATCACTTCACAACTGTTAAGCCATAGATTTAGACTATAATTTCTTACGGTCTAAAACCACATGCTACAGTAATCGGTTTATATGTAAAGCGGCTTGTACTAGTTTTCCTTCCTGGTAGTACTTATCAACATGAATAAAAACAACAATCAGAAAGGGATGGATAAAATATTAAAAATATGGGATTCTGAAAAAATGTATGTACCTTCTGAAAGTTTAAATTGTAAAATAAAACGAGATCTAAATAATTGACTTTCTAAATAGTGTCATTAAAAAAACTTATAAATATAAAACACCACATAAATCTTGTGAAACAGGAAGTTTACTAACAAGGCTGGTCGCATTACCTCGCTGAATCGGAGGCTAATATCCGTTTTCACTAACCATTCCCTAGGCTTAGGTGACTCTTAAGGACGTTTGGCTCTTTCTATCTCCTTTAGATAGACTGAGATGAAAATCGTTAAGAGCCTCCTAACGCTAAGCAAATGTTAGTGAAAACGGGCATTAATCTTTGTGCGAAATATATACCAGCCTTATTGTCAGTTAAAGTTTCACATAAACGACCTGCAATGTCCCTAAATAGTCGGTGTGCTCCTGAACCCCAAGGTCCCAAAGTCTCAATCCCAAACGGCTCAAATACGTAATCCTCAGATAAACCAGCATATTTGCGCCGTTTGAGGGATTCAGCGGAAGCAGCAGCCGATCCTGGTATCAATGAGGTGATTGAAAGATGGGACATACTTGTGCCGACACCTTAGCCATGTGACATGGCTAAGGCGTCGGCACAAGTAGCGTTCCATACCAAAGATTTACCCATCTTCGTAGACACAAAAGCCATTCCGTCAGGCCTCTTCCCATCATCGCGCGGTAATCCGTTAGGCTCCAGAGTCCAGAGCAGCAGGAGCTCCGGAAGAAGCAAGAACCAGACGAATGATATCATTTATCGAAAATCCTCTGCTTGCAGATTACCGTCAGGTAAAACGTTGAAAACTTTTATCAACAAATTATCAACGGAAGAAATATTAATGTTCTATTTTAATAAATAGGTACCGTATTTTAAAAAATAATAATGTTAAATCAGCAGGAATCAGTAATAAAATGTTTTTAATTTATCTGTCTACTACTCATTCTTTATTATTATTTTTTGTAGTGTCTATTTCTAACAGACTTTCAAAAAGGAGCTATTTTTTTAACTCCTCATTCAATGTAGAATACCTACATCACAAAACCTTCGTATTACTTTTGGGTATAATCAGTAAAAATCAAGAGAATGCGTTTTGTTGATAGTATAGGAGACGAGTCACGCTGCGCCCTACATAAAGGTTTTTTCAAAATCAAAGTCAAAATCAAAATCATTTTGATTTTTTTGTAAATATTTTTATTGTCACATTAAGTCATTTTTCAATGATGTAGCGACCCTACTCACAGCAGGAAGAAGAAACTACAAAGTAGCGTTATTTTCTGCGATCTTCTATAAGGTAGATGTAGGTACTCTCACTAATCCAGTGGACGCACAAAATTACCTCTCTCGGAATATTTAAAAATTAATCATGTTTTCTAAAATTTCAAGTGATCTTCCTGAAGTCAGTGACGCCACTTGAACACCGCTGTCTCAATCTATCTGCCATCAATCAAGCAACAATGTAAAAACGCGATAATGGTCCGTTCATTATTAATGTAATCATGTGGTACATTTCTATTAAGGCATTAATCTGGGCAGAGGCGTGCGGCTCGTTGCTCTAACTATGTTTTAATTACAGGCCACGGGCGAAACAACTGTTTGTTGGTAATAATTACAGGGACTGAGCCGGCTGAGACGTGTTTTAGTTCTGTGGAACTTTTTAGTCTGGTATTTTAAATCGCTCTCTTTGACCTCGTAAATTAGTTTTGGCTAGCAGGTATCACCGTTAATAAATTATAAGGCCTAACATTTCATTCATATGTAGACTATATGGATATGAATCACGAATCAGAGCATAATAGCTAATTTAACTGGCTTTTACAAAGTTTATAGACGCCAACTAGTAAGTACCTAATCCTAAATACCTTTATGAATTGTTACCAATATTCTACTGTCCAGCATTATGCTGACGCTATTTTTCTAACGAGGTGTAAGAATTTTTTAAGACATTCTATAATAACTTAGTTTATAAACAGGCGTTCCGTTTACTATTGAAAATCAAATTCTACTCTAGGGTAGAATTTGAATTTCAATAACAAAATTAGTAAACCGTGTGCAATTCGAATTTTTAAGTAAAGTATACGACAGACGGACACGGCACACGGAAATGCGAGCATGGTGAACCATTGTTAGATAAAAAAAGTTGTTTATCTCAAATCAAAAATGTTAATTATCAATAAAGAAACACGAGAAATACGTCGAAAAAGCATAAAATAAGGAAGAAATAGTAATAAAATAAACTTAGATCAGAAATTAGAACCACTGGTCCTGTGCTAGGACCGCGATGTGCTGTCCGCAGTTCCAAGTTAGTGGGGCTTGCATTGCACCCTAATTCGACAAAACGGCGTGCATTATCTCTTAGTTGTAAATTTTTTAAAAAATCGACCTATTTGTAAATGTTTCTGTAATGTCTTAAAGTTAAATGAGACAATTATCATTTTTCATTTTCAACAAGATAGTTACTAGTGTCCAGTCCACTGGTCAGACCGAACGCACATTCACAGAGGCAGATTGACGCCCCACAGAGACGGCCGCAATTCTTACAGCCGTAATCGTAATTAGAGTCGAAATTAACCCTCCAGTTATGTCCGACGCGCTCAATAAGCATAAACAGAGAAATACAACACATTACCATCGACATGGGTGATGGAAGTTCACCTGTTTAAGCTTCAGCTTTACGGGGATTCAGTTTTCAGCGCGTAGATAGATGCAATACGTGTTGATGATCCATGCAAATGGTTTTCAGGATGTGCGATTATGATTATAATGCGGTAAAGGAAGCATGTGCTTCGGGAAGCGGCACTGCTGGGCACAGGCCTTTCTACATGGGAGAAACACATGAGGAGCTTGGGCCATAACAACAGCACGCTGGCGCCGCCCAATGCGGGTTGGTGGGTTAAAGCATTTGCAGTAACAACCGGGACCAACGGCATTAACGCGCCTTCCGAATCACGGCGGAGCTCGAGATTAGAAATTTTGGTTGACCCATCCCGGGATCAACCATGATGAAAGTTGCTTTGTTTTCATAAACGAAACCAGGACGCGTAGAGCTAGTGGTTTGAACCACTACACCACCGAGCTCCTCAGGGCTATGGTCTCCGGAGGGCTACGACAATTGAAAAATCAATTTTGTCTGGACTCTGATGCTTGAAAGGTTAAATAAAATTTTTCATCCTCACGTAAACGCTGTAAGAGCATAGCAATCAAGCAAAACTGATGTTATTAAAATAAGGTAATAAATATGAATATTTTAAGACGAAGATACAATATCATCCCAAATCTAAGCCATCACTACTCCAATAGGGATTTTTTTACAACAAAAAACCGTTGCGATATAGACTTTGGCGTCATAGTATAAGCCCGCTAGGTATACATTTTTCATATAATTAGTTGTTTTAGAAAGAGACATTATGTTTACCGCAATTTCTGATTCAAATATCTTGGGTATTTTTTGGCTAAAAATGTCTGTTTCACTATTTTACGGTTTTTAACCGACTTCAAAAAAAGGAGGAGGCTATCAATTCGTCTGTATGTTTTTTTATGTTTGTTACGTCAGAACTTTCGACTGGGTGAAAATCCATTGGGTAGTTTGGTTTGTAATCAAAAAAACTTGATAAATTAAGTCGTCTACGTATGCGAAGTTGCGGATATTTGCTTTCCTATGAATTTTTATTGAAATGATACGATATTAGAAAACAATATAAGCTCACGGTCACCCATCTAGCTTTGACCTTCAAAAGTTATCACTAAAAATTGCGAAAAAAAAAATTTTAACAAAAATTAAAACCGACTTCAAAAAACTGAAAAGGATAAAATAATTTAATTTTAGTAGGTACTCATCCCCTAGGAACATATTTTTGGATTTAGCGCTCAGTTGTTTCCAGAAACCATAGATAGTGAAGCACCGACTCCAAAAATTTGTTCCTAGGGGATGAGTACCTACTAAAATTTAATTATTTTATCTTTTTCAGTTTTTTGGAGTCGGTTTTAATTTTTGATTTTTTTTTTTTTATAAATGTATTAAATCTGTAAGATTTTTTTTCCTGCATATTTCAAGAATTATTTAGAGAACTTCTGCAAGTCACAAAAATAAATTTCATAAGTCTAAGGAATACTTTCTACAAACTGTTATAGAATTTAGGTAATACAAATATTTTCTACTTTCATATCATTGTTTTACATGTTGTACAAAGTAAACATCAATATAATAAGAAGTTAATAATATGAGAAGTTATTGTAAATAATTTTAGTATCATGGCTATTTATGTAGTAAAACTTATTATTAGGTATTAGGTAAGTATAGTTATTTCCTAGTAACTTTTACCTATTTTTGGTAAAGAAAGAAAAAGATATCGTTGGTTTTGGTTTTAGTGAGACGTGAAATTTCCGCAAAAAGAGTGGCAAACAAGTTTGCTCTCTCTATGGCAGTGTAAGCAGAGCAAGTGACCGCTCAGGCTTCAGCAATGGTGGTATAGAAGGGCGATTGGAGTTCGCCTCAACTACCTTGGCAAAATGCTTTGCTTCCAGCTGGATATGAAGCAAGTCTGGTTTCGACTATATCAGCCACACACTTTTACTAGGTGGTAGGCCCGTATGCAGGGTCGTCTGGGTAGGTACCACCGCCTTTCTTATTTCAGCCGTGAAACAGTTCGCTGTGTTTCGGATTGAAGGGAAAGGTAGCCAGTGTAATTACTGGGCATGGACGGCATTTCATCTTAGGCCCCAGGATGACAATGCACCTGCAATATCAACGATTTTTGCTTGTTATTGCAGATGTCTATAGGCGGCGGTTACCGCTTTCCATCAGGTGGGCCGTCAGCTTGTTTGTCATCCAGTTGTATAAAAAAAAAAAAAAAACGAGCCCTTCGTAAAATCTTTTTGCTGGATTTGGTGGCTTGGTTTTAGGCTTTCTTTAGATAGTAATTAAAATATAATAAAACTAGAAAAATTTCACGTCCTGAGGCAGGAATCGAACCCAGGACTTGGGATATCCCTGTGAAATTTTTCTAGTCTATCTGTATTTGCGTTTATGAGCTAACGTCCACCCTACAATGTCGAAATATTCTATTTCAACACACATCATTCATTCATTCATTCATTTTTTTTCATTTTTTTATATACTAAGTAAGTTTCAAACATTTATAATAATGTTAAAATCAAAAATTAAGAATATCTTTCTTTAGATTTCGAGTTTCCGGAGATTGGCACGATCGAGCACCTGCCCAGGCAGTATAGGCCCAGGCGGTAAGTGGTTACCGCCGCCTATAGACACCTGCAATAACAAGGAAAAATCACTTGATATTGCAGGTGCGTTGTCATCCTGAGGCCTGAGATGAAATGCCGTCACTGTTTCACGGCTGAAATAAGAAAGGCGGTGGTACCTACCCAGACGACCCTACATACGGGCCTACCACCTAGTAAAAATGTGGAAAAACCTAAAAATCTCAAGCCATTTGAGACGCTTTACACGTATAAACCTGTGCTCCAGAGTGTACCCAGGGTAGCTGAGATATGCCGCATCAGCAAAAAATTTGATCTGCGTCTCTGATTTTAGTTTTGAAGTGGTGATGGACTGCAACGAGATTGGAGTGCAGACCTCGAATATTAGTGAAATGCACTTTTAGAGGCCGTGCAGCCGCTGTAAAACCTTTTTTCTTTTCTTGTGCTTTAGTAAAATTTTGAGTGAATAAGCAGTAGGATGGCAGTTGGGTGAGACGGCGTTCACTACCAAGTGACGTTGTCTCAACTGTCGCATGGAAACCGTGAAGACATCCGAACCTCCACAAGAATGGCTATATAGCTGGTCCTCCCATCCGGCGGTTAGCCAACGGCGCACCCCGCTGGCCTACAATGCAAGGCACCCACGTACGGCAACATCGACCCCAAAAAGCTTAAAATTTATTGAACAATCTGAAATAAACCACGTCGAAAGTTGCGTTGTTTTAGTTATCGAAACCAAAGCGCTCCTAACCACTACCAGCGAGCTCCTCATTACTTCAGCATCTGTAAAAAAAAATCTAGATTTAGACCATAAAAAAGATAAGGGTTAGCAATCGCCCGGATTGTGAAAGGAAAAAATACGATAAAGGTTAGCAGTCGCCGGATTGTGAAACTCCTTAGTATCCCACTTCTGCTAAACTAGTTATAATATATAGGTACTTGTCTTCTCCAAATATCTTGAAAACAATTATTATTAATAATAAAATATTATATTTAGGAAAACACTCTAAACGAATTACTTGTGAAAGCTTATGATAAAAGAGTATTTAAACTGGAATAAAACCTTCCCCACACTGAAAAAAATTTTTAGCCAAACTAACTACTTCGATATACATAGTATTGTCTTACATTATCGCGAGCACTACACATTTGAAATAAAACACGGTTACATTAGTTAAAACCAACAAAATAACGATAATACTTTTGACATTGGTTACCTACTTTGTTGGTAGGTACATTGATATACCTTCTCTTTTAATTTTAATTATTTTTTCACTGCACTGCTAAAAAAAATATTTTTTTAACTACAAACATTGTAATTTAATATTTCAAAAGAGTAACACACACGAGTTTGTTTGCTGCCGGAATTTTCTCGGTAGTTCAACTTTTGGAACCGGTGTAAATTCAGACATGACATGACAGACAGAGACTATGACGTTTTTTGTTAATATATTTTTTGTGATAGTTATAAAAATTTGTTTTTTGACGATTTAAAGGTGCTCTTTATAAATTCAGATTGTTTTGGTTTTTCAAGAACTATTTTTTTTTGTCTCGTGCCTTTAAATCACTCACTGCGCTCAGTAGTCAATTTTAGACTACTTCGCTGGTTCGTGATTTAACATGACCACTGGCTACAAAAAATAATTTTGCTCACTTGTTGAACAAACAACTATTTTCTTTCTTTCTTTCTTTCAAAATTTTGCGAGGTTTGATTACAATTAATTTGATTTTGAACAAAAGGGTGCATTTCTATGCAACTTTATTTTCGGCTAGTCGTTGCCTTAAGTTATAAAGTCACTTTTATGAGCAGTCCAAAGTTCAATTGTCTTTTTTTTAGTGTAGGTTCTTTAAATTTGTTTCAGCTCATCACTATTTGTTAAAACTAATAAAATCAAATATATTGAAATAATTGCAAATTTACAAATTTTCCGTAATTGAACCGGTTTCCGTCCATTTCCAACTCTTAGCCGCTAAGTACTTGGTCTGACCGATGTGACAAACGTTGGAGTTATAATCACACAATTACCTACATCGTAACACTTATCACTTCATTTAACCCGTCAGAAGTGGGGTAAAATACGAAATAAACTGTTTGAGCTGTTATGAATTGTGAAATAACTCAAAACTGTAGCAGGCTGCAATTTGAGAGGCTCACGACCGCGTCAAATGGAGATATTAGCGCAATTTACGATGGGTAACTACCGCCAGATAGTGCGGGGAGTAAACTAATAACACCTAGGCTATATCAATAAAAGCTATTAGCATCGATCAGCGTAAGTATGTGTCCGGGACAGGCATTGGCTCAAATTAAGTTAAATGCTTCGCGATCCCAGACAGTAATGGTAGGGCGTAAGCGCCGCGAGCGACCAATATGGCTGACCGCTAGCTCGGCTGACGGCTGACGGCTGACCGCGGCGCGCTGCGCGACCTAAACTTGCACAACACTACCCATTGCCTAAGAACAAAATATAATACTACATATTTTATAGATATCACAAAACTATTTTCAGTAGGATGGTAATTACCTAAACTAGGTTACTTTGGTATCTTGAAACTACTTACCTACTCTATATAAATAAAAATTCAGATCAAATTGAGATGAAACTTTGGTAGGTATTCTACGGACGCCCCCCGCAAGTTCCTGGATTATATAACTATTGTTAAGGCAAAAAACTCTGTTAAGGCACATATTTGATGCATGGGAGAATTCACAAAATGCTATTGGTATATTCTGTGACTTATCAAAGGCATTTGACTGCGTTGACCATCAGACGCTAATTTTAAAATTACAACACTATGGGGTTACAAATTCAGCTCTGAAGTTAATCACATCTTACTTAAGTTCTAGAACTCAAATAGTTGACATCAATGGAACAAAATCTTCAGGGTCTTGTGTCAAAATGGGAGTTCCACAGGGTTCAATTCTAAGGCCTTTTTTATTTTTAATATACGTAAACGACTTGCCTTTCTTTGCTAAGGAATTTTGTGAGATTGTGTTGTTTGCAGATGATACTTCTTTAATTTTTAAATTTGACGACGTAAACAATGCGCTATCTCAAGTAATGAATTGGTTTACTGTGAACAATTTACAACTGAATGCAAAGAAAACTAAATGCATTAAATTTATTTTACCTAATGTTAGGGAAGTGGATACAAACATTAAATTAAATAATCAGTCGCTAAATTAAATTCTATCCACCACACCATCGCAAGTATATGACACACGAGCTGACGGCCCGCCTGGTGATAAGCGGCTACCGCTGCCTATAGATATCCTTCTCTATTCTATTTATAGGTAGGTACAGTCGACAGCACATCAAGCGTAAGTTTGACCTTGAGACCACCCTTACTGCGTTCGTAATAGAGGCTATCTTAGTGCAACTGTTACACTTGATGTGCTGTCGTGTGTACATAAAAATGCAATGATTGTCTGTTATCTGTTTGTCCATCGGAATGCTTTTAACCTGACAAGCCACACATTCCAGATACCTATGGTCTTAACAAATACATATAACATACGGCTTAACAAATGAACTTCAGGGCCAATAAATCGCTTTTGTTGTGGTTTATAGTGTAAGGTTAGGGTACGAGGTTTCTTCAGGAAAGTTTTAGGCTATGTATACTCACGATATGACTAAAAGGAGCGGCGTATTGATATGAGAGCTTTAGTAAAACATAAAAATAATGCTTGTTATCATCATATTTTAATTTTTTGATGCGTTTAAATGCCTATACTTTATTCTTACAATTACTACAACTAAGGAAAAAAAAACGATGAAAAAATTATACGCTCCAGGCGGGAATCGAACCCGTGTCTCCTGATGTCCGGCCAGAAGCAAATACCACTACGCCACCGGATCACTAGGTATAACTTACTAATTTCTTCACCGCTTTGTACCCTTTTTTAACGTTTTTAAAGCAACGTTTATCTCACCACTCATTGAAGTTAACACCTTTAGTGATCCGAAAGAATACTTACTTATTTTGTCACTGTTTTAGGGCGCCGAAAAGTCCGAGATAACATGTGTGCAGATATCTCTATCTACTTTTGACTCACTCACGGTATTCTTTTTAAAAACCCTGCTCGCGGCCGGAGTCGCTAGCAGAAGCTAGTCATAATATAAAGGTACGATAAAGTATTGTGTTGCTATATTAAAATTACTAATAATGCTAATAGGTTTAAAGTTTTTACACTATAGCATTTCTGATCGTAAGGGATTAAAACATTTTACTCAGTATGTCTCTCTCGCACTAATTGCTTGGCCGGGCAGCGAATCCAATTAGTACGGCGCGAGTGCGGGTACATGAGTGAATTTATTACTGTGCCGTTGTTTAGTTAAGTCCGTTTATAATTGAAACGTAGTGCGTAACTCGCGCGCCGTGCCTCTAATGACAATGAGCACGAATTGCGAATTATCCGCGAAACTTGTTGTTTCATTGACTACACTTACTTAAAAATATTTAAATTACATTATTTTACTTAGGTACCTACATTACACTAAGCTAGATGGGTACGAGGCTTTTTAGATGTAGCAACATAATATAAACATCAACATATAACACATTTATACAGGATGGTGCCGTCAATTTGACAATAAATTAAAATAAGGGCTATATTTGTTTATAGAAATAATTTGCCACTTTCAAAGACATCTTATTCAATTGATAATTTCATGACATTTCTATGAAATAATGCAAGCAATGTTATACTATTTCATACAAATGTCATAAAATTATCAAATGAATAAGATGTTTTTGAAAGTGGCAGACCATTTCTATGAACTAATTTATCACATGTTTCAATTTATTGTCGTCGACATATCTTTATCCATCTGCCCATATTTGATTCCAGTGAGTGCCCCGTTGGGAAATAATGCCTAAGCGAATGCAAAAAACACTATTGGCATTTTAGATAGATAATATCGACGGCTATAGGTACGAATTTATTGAGCTTCTAAAGAACTCCTTTTTTTAAAATGTTATTTACAAGCAGTAACTACTAATAGTAATAATTAAAATCTGATGCTCTAGAGTAAGTACTTACATCATACATATACAGAGATATACATCATAGAACAGAGATTAATTCTGGCAGTATAAATACATACTTTTATGTATTCTCTGCTGGTATTCCACCAAAATACAAAATATAAAATGTCAAAAAAGGACATAGGTAAGCAGGTAAATATGTATACCTACCTACCGACTAATTTTATTTCCTTTTAGAGCGCTGTGTCCTAAATAAAGGTTCTGATTTTGCTATTATAAACAAACGAAAATGCGGTAGTTTAATGCTATTTTTATATTACCTAAAGGTAGAGATACTAGAGCCACGCTTATGGACGTATAAATTTTTAAGCTCTTGCAAAAAAAATCTAAAGTGGAATCATTGACTAAATACAGGGTGGTGGCGACAATACGATAAGAAATTTAAAAATGTGCAATATTAATTCATAGAAATGTTTTGCAAATTTAGAAAAAAAATTCATTATATTTCGTTTGATACTTTTATAGCATTATATGAAATAATACAATATTATTTAGCATATTATTATTTATAATAATTAATTAATTTTATTATTATATAATGTATTCATAATGTTAAGAAATTATCAAATGAATGGTTGATAGCATTACCTTTCTGAATTGCGAGGCCTAATCGTTGTGCGAAATGTTTGGTATACCAACTTTAATGGCACTTAAACAAAGACGATCTGCAGGAACTGAAGGACATCCTTGAATAGTCGCTGTGCTCCAGGGTCCCAAGGTCCTTAAGTCTCAACCACAAGCGGCTCAAATAAAAATTCATTATCGCGCGCTAAGCCGTTAGGCTAGCGGTAGTTAAGTTAGCCCCGGAGCCCCCGGAGGTAGCAAGCAAGCAAGAGCCCGGCGAATGATATAATTTATATCGCCATACCTCACAACGGAAACATTGAGGAATATTTCAGACGGTTCCTAAACGCAAACAGGTAGCAGTACGAAATGCAGTGCGATCAAGGAGTGAAATAATGACTTGAAATTTATCGAATATTCTTATTGTATCAGCACATAGTACGAGTATTTTAGTATAAATATGGTCCTTTAATGGGGTATATTTACAAAAACTCGTCTCTAGATTTTATTCTAAAAACTGCCATCTAGTGAGTAGTAGTGGTCATACAATTTTAGGATTTAGCATTTTAGCGCTATCTAGTGCTGAGTAGATGAACAGCAAACTGGAAGTAGTGTTACTCTCATTCACTCTCCACAGGCTCTAAAACTTCACTCAAAAATGTCAACTCTGCAAATTGACATGAGTTTTACATTTAATTTTTAATCTGTTCTGTCTTACAGGTCGCGTGTGTACTGTGTGTTTCGTGTTTTTGTTGTTTTTTTGATGAGGTCCAAAAAGTAAAAGTTAAATTTCAACTTTACTATTGATAGGACGATCCACAATCCGCCACAGAAAGTGACCTTCCAAAATGTAAGTAAAACTATCGGACATAGTGTCGTCCAAACTTTTAGTAAAGTTGTGCGGTAAAATTTCATCAGAAAAAGGTGATAAAAATACTACACTGGGTCTCTATCTTATTTCAGGAGTTTCTTGGACTTAGCAACGTTAACTCTTCATCGAAGAAATGAACTCGAAGCCAGGATAAATTCATTTGTAAATAAATGTGACCATGCTCTTCACAACATTGAAAAGTTGAAAGTGCAGGTATGTTTGTAAACTTTTCTAACCACCCCCGTGATAACTTTGTTATTTTGTTCCTTTTATTTTCTAATTCTACTACACATATTTAATTTTTTTCACCAGAAAAAAAATATTTTTTCAATTATATTTAATGAGAACTGCAATAGCTGCATACCTACTAAGAATATGGTGCTATGGCCCAAATCTCGTCACATTTTGCTCCCTATTTCCTACATAGGCCTGCATACCCTGTGCCCAGTATTGAGACTTATTAGATAGGCAGCCGAGTCAATTAAAATTAAAATGCATTTATTTGTGAACATGGGTGGTACTGAAATACAAATAAGAGACTTTTTGAAATCATTAATTCCTTCTTATTCTGTCTTACACATATAAATTCAGTAAAATCCAGTGGTCTAATTTCTACAAAATATCTCTGTTTTAATGATGGCTCTTACTCTACTGCAAATAGTTTCACCACTTTGAGGTTTGTTTTTTCAATTGTCATACTTCTGAGGGATAACACTGCTTGACAGATTAAAAGTATAAACCTTAATCAGTGCTTACATTTTTCAGTTGCACATTAACTTATTTTACCAAAGTTACCTGTAATTCTAAAAATTTTAATAACTATAAGTATTGACAATGTAGTACTTTAATCGCTTTGTATTTGTAATAATTTTCTTTCATTCTATTTAAAAATTGTCTATACTCTTTGTTACATTAGCAACAAAGAAAATTTCCTAACACGAGACCTTCATTGTTTCATAACAAAATTATCTTGCAGTACCTACTTTAAATCAAAGTTGGTTAGTTCTGACTAATCAAATAATTTTTATATGGATGTAACATGATAGCAATGTCATCAAATTTCAATATGGTGTTCAATAAAATGTTATATGAATTGTAAATAATTGTGATTGAATTTTCTGTAAGTATCAGATATTATTTTTTACAGGCTCAAAGTTTTGTGTCGCAATTGAATTGTGAGCCATCAGCACTTAAAGACCGGTTCCTCAACTGTATGAAGCAGCTTGATGAGTACATGTACCTTATCACCGACTTCAATTTGTCTGTTGGAAAATTAGGTAAATAATCTTTACATTATTATTTCAAAATGTTATCAAATGACATTTGGTTTGTTTAGGTTTATTCTTTATAAGTATAAAGAATAAACCTAAACAAACCAAATGTTATTTGTATAGGCTACCTTTTTTGCTCATCACTCATACAAAAATGACTGTGGGTTGTGTTCATTTATTCTATAAGTACTTATATAAATTTGATGAAGTATAGAAGTAATGCAAACTAGATGTAGCTGTGTATGACATAACATACACTTTTTCATTTCTAGTTGCATGAGGAGCTGGTTGGCGTAGTGGTTTGAGTGCTCTGGTTTCAATTGCGAAAACAAAGCAACTTTCGCCATGGTCGATCGTGGGATGGGCCAATCAAAATTTATAATCTTGAGCTCGTCCGTTCTTCGGAAGCCACATTGTTAGTAAAAGCAATTTAAAGGGAAAGGTAGCCTGTCTAATTACTCGACATGGACGGCATTTCATCTTGGGCCTCAGGATGACAACGCACCTGCAATATTAAGTGATTTTTCCTTGTTATTGAGAGTGTCTATTGGCGGCGGTAACCGCTTACCACCAGGTGGGCCATAAGCTTGTTTGTCAAGTTGCATAAAAAAAAATTTTTAGCTTTAAATTTTTTTTTAATTTATATGAAACGCCGTGCGACGTTAACACTTAACGCTATTTGTATTTAATGAAAATACACAGCTAGATACCTAGTGCCTAATTATATCTTTATTTGTGATATATTTAAGAGAGGTGAGATGACAAACAATTTGTAACATGGGTATTCCTCAATCTTGAGATGGTTAACAAATGACCTCCATCGAAATTCCGCATTTTTACTTTGTTTTATATAGCACTTTATAAAACTAAAAGAGTCTAAAAACCTGCCAAAAAGAGGGCTTCGGTAGGAAAATAACCTTATGTAGTTATATGCCTACTTTAATGGTCACATTGATGTACATATTTCACAATGGTTTAGGTAAATATAGAAATACATATAAAGAAACATACAACTAATCAGATTAATACACATGTTAGCATATTAATTTCATTACAGGCAGGCATTTTTTATGTAAGAAAATAATTTAAATATTTGCTGCTTTTACACTTTTATATTTAAGCCCCTGGTTGACTGATAGATGTGAATATTTTTGTCTTTTGCAATTTTAGACTAAAATCTAACATACATTTCCATATTGATTAACAAGACAATGATTATCTGAATCAAATTTTATTGGTTTCACTTATTGAAAATTTAGGAAGAAGATATAATTAATGAAAATATAACTATAGTTGAGCTAACTTATATAAATAGATGTAAAAACCAAATTAATGTCATTTTGTATAGGATTGTCCCTTTCACTCGCTACCTTCTTGCTCATCACTCATACAAAAATGACTGTTGTTTGTTTACATTTATTCTTCATTTCAGGAAAGTTATGCGATACGACCTATTTATACTTCGGTCAAGTATAAATAGGTCGTATCTCGCTATCGCAAATTTCTATAAAGTAAATTAATTACTCTTTCTCATTTTGCAGATGAAACTCTTCGAATAGACTTCACACCAGTTCATGATAGTTCAGTTATTTCCACCCCTCTCTCTATGCCCCACTCCATACCCATAAACCTCCTAGACATGCTTAGCGAATCGAACCCTTCAACGTCCACCGCTTGTCCTAATCACTGTCCACCTGAAAAACCAAAAAAAAAGAAGATTGCAAAAGAAGATCAGCTACTTATAGCTTTCTCTAGTACCTCATGCTCATCAGAAAGTGTTCCACAGAACAAAACTGAGATGGTATCAAAAGAGGTTCAATATGATCTTGCTGAGGAAGTCAACAATATAACTATAAAAGGTAGGTACTTATCATGAAAGTTAAAACCTAACCTATTATATCAGAATTTATGATTTCCGCTTCTGTGTACAGTATCTGCAAACGTTACAGTACTTATATTATTTGAGGTTAGACATATGTGTGAACATACACGGCTTTATTTGTACAAAGAAACACACATAAGTATATTAGAATAAAATCTAAAATGGGAGAATTATTGTTTTAACTTGCATTACGTTTTGTCTTATGTTATGTCAAATATCCATGTCGTACCTATAACGGTACAGTTGGGAGTTCTGTTCTCGAAGTTGTTGACGAGTATGTTTACCTGAGACAGATGGTCCAGCTGGGTGGGTCAAACTTTGAGAAAGAGGTAAATCGACAAATCGACTAAGAAAACACAGGTGTGCGCGTTTAAGCTAAAATATCGCTGTTCCTTCCCCTTCCGTCTCTTCAGGGCACGACTCTTTCGGCACGGGGCTCCCTAACCTTGATAGGCATGGAGATATGTTGCGATGTGAATTCCAGGAACTACATCGAAACCTTGATGAAAACAGCCTCACGAAAGCTCGGTGTCCTGAACAAGGTGCGTCGATTTTTCACGCCTGACCAATTATGACTTGTGGGATGGCTCCGCCAAGTACCTACTCGATGCCCTGGACAGATTGCAGCGTCGTGCTGTCCGTATCGTTGGCGATGTAGAGGTCACGAACAACCTTGAGCCTCTGCAATTGCGTCGAGACATTGCATCGCTTAGCGCCTTCTATCGCCTATATTACGGAGAGTGCTCTGAGGAGCTAATTGACCTTATCCCACCTTCCCCCATCCTATTCAGGAGCACGGGTGCCGGTCTTCGGAGTCATCAATTCACTGTCTCCACCTCAACATCACGTACAAAGAAATTTAGTAGCTCTTTTCTTTGTCGTACTTCCAGACAGAACTTGGATTTTTTTGCCAGCACATGTGTTCCCCTCTTTCCATGACATGGGGTCCTTCAAGAGAGGCGTGAAAAAGCACCTTTCGGGCCGGCAAGGTGGAGGCGGCTAGAGCAGTGTCTGACTGAACTGCGCTAGCTGTCTTCGCATATGGACTCTTATTACCGCTTCTCATCAGGTGGTGTTGAGTCATTAGTCGTGCTTTGTGTAAAAAGAAAAAAAAATCCAACTCGGATGGGTAGCCTTCTTGAAATTGCGTAAGATCATCTCGTTTAAAATTGGCGCCTGAAGTCGAAAGTTTTCGACCATTGTGTGGTGCCATACAGTGATGTCATACGCACATCACTGCATGGCACCACACAGGAGGAATTTAGTAGCTCTTTACTTTGTCGTGCTTCCAGAACTTGGAATTCTTTGCCAGCACATGTGTTCCCTCCTTTCTATAACATGGGTTCCTTCAAGAGAGGCGTTAAAAAGCACCTTTCGGGCCGGCAAGGTGGAGGCAGCTAGAGCAGTGTCTGAACTGCACTAGCTGTCTTCGCATATGGACTCTTCTTACCGCTTCACATCAAGTGGTGTTGGGTCATTTATCGTGCTTTGTATAAAATAATAATAAAATAACCTAGTTGGATGGGCAGCCTTCTTGAAATTGCGTAAGATCTTCTCGTCTAAAATTAGCGCCTGAAGTCTTCGTGGTGCCATGCAGTGATGTTATACGGCTGTCAAACGTGGTCGCTGGCTAAGGGCCTTCACTCACCCAACGAGCTATGTTAGGTGTTTATCTGCGAGATACAATAAGAAATGAGAGCATCCATAAGAGAACCAAAGTCACTGACATAGCTCAATATTCTACATTCATAAAGAAACAGCTAATCAAATTAGAAACCTAAGTATTTAAGTTCAATACCAATAATAGCTATCTAAAGAGAGTACATAAACAGAGGTTTCATTGAATTATAGACCAGCAGACTGCAACATCAGACTTGTGCAACCTACCCGCTCAGAAGGTGCTGCAAGTAGACCATCAGTACCCAGCTACTATCATGAGCATTGATGAAGTGTCATTCTGGGTAATCACGGATGACGTTCAAGAAGTTGCTAGGTAGGTAACATTGTTTTATATCCGTACTGATATGAATGTCTGTCAGTTACGTTTTCTCTCTTAAACCGCTGAGAGGCTTTCAATGAAATTTAGCATGGAGATAGATAACACACTGATAAAGGACACAGTGTTAGGTCTGTGTCTAAAGCCTAAGGCATGAGCATATGCATAATCTCCCAATTGCTCGGACAATTACTTCACATTCACCACATGCGTCCTAAGGCTTCAACTTAGAACTGCCCTATATTATTAGAGTTTTGCTATGGATTACGTGCCTCTGCCATCTGGTTAAATTCGTTGCTTAATTGGATGCCTAGCCCGTAGATTAAACACCGAGATCCAATTAAATGATTAGCCCGATATTTAATTGAACTGATCTCACCGGTGAATGGATCTTGTACTGAAAAGTTTTGGTTTGATTGGTAGGTTCAAGGTTTTTTTATGAAAATTTATAACCGACATCGTTTTGGGTCTAAGTGGTCATTAACAAATAACCTTGCACCTACCAATCACTCAAACAGTCACACAAAAGCTCTGCGATTTGAACGACCCGCCTAGGCATCCAATTGAATGGCTAATTTAAACCAGACGGCTGACATGACGTTCAGCCATCTGGTTAAATGTTGCGCTCGATGATTTGGCTAGTTCTACTTCAGCCGTTCGATTGGATGCCAGCGTTCATTTAATGGGCTAGGCGTCCACTTACGCGGCTGATTTAACCAGTCGGCTGCGATATAAAACATCAAGTAGTTTAAAGTTTTATTATTTTATTTCAGCTTCATGAGAGATATGTCAGAATTTTACAAAAACTACCATGTAGAATTGTCTTTGGGCGATATTACTGCCCTCAATTATTGTGCCTTCTACGACGAAGAGAGTGATTCCTTCTACAGGGCTCTATTCCTTAAACTTAATGAGGTAAGTTCTTTGAATAAATTATTGAATACTTACCTAATTTAAAAATAGTTTTTGTCGGTGCTTCACTTTTCATTGTTTCTGGCTTCACTTTTCACAGCCTAGCATATAAATAATTGTTTATTTATTATATTCTACTATTTTTTACTAAAATCACACGCTTGTTCGTTGGGGAGTCCGTTCTCCATCTCCGAATATCTTAATCAAACTATCATTGCATAGAAAAGTATTATTGAGATTAGGGTTAGATTTGATGGAAATATGGGTAACAGACAGGCTTAGACCATAAGAACAAGATAGACAGTACGTTTGGAGCAATCAAATGAAACCGCTTTTTCGCTCTGTGTGCGTGACCTACAGGCTTAGACCATAAGAACAAGATAGACTACGTTTTGAGCAATCAAATGAAACCGCTTTTTCGCTCTGTGTGCGTGACCTACAAGTATGTACATCAATATCATCGTGTGTGTAATGTTGCAAGTTTTTGACTGTGTACCCAGACAATGTAACCGTACTTTTTAATTTTTATAATATTAAACGGTTTTATTCTCGACTGTTATATTTTGACTCCAAAAAGAATTATTGCTATACATCTTGTGGTTTTATTCATTAATTTTGGTAGCCACTTCTTCGGATGGGAATCTAGAGGTTTCGTGTTCCAAGTTCGCTAATTATAATTTCTTTGTAAATAATTTATAATAGTAGTATAAATTAACATGTCTATAAAATGAGATATCGAGAATATACAGCATGTTTTTACAACACAGGAGGGCATACTAAAAAGAAAGAATACGATGTCTCGCGACGTTCGTTAGAAAAAGCAGGCTTCACTCGCTGAATCAAAATGGTCTGTCTAGCTTGTTCTTATGGTCTAAGCAGACACAAAAGAGCAATCGAATTCAGAAGCTCCATATTTCACTGAAAAAAAACTTCTGTTAGTGTATATGGTTACTGGTTGTAACCATAGTGTGTTTCAAACTGAGTTTATACTTGAAATCGTCTTTTCTAGTAATAAAATATTATTTACTATTCACAGTTGGGGTTCGGTGGCGTAGTTTGACGTGCGCTTTGGTTTCGATTAGAAACCAAAGCAACTTTCGCCACGGTCGATCCCGAATAGGTCAATCAAAATTTGTTATCTCGAGCTCCTCAGTGCTTCAGAAGGCACGTTAAGCCTTCAGAAGACGCTTTAACCCACCAACCCGCATTGGGCCAGCGTGGTAGTGTTATGGCCCAAACTCGCCATGCGTTTCTCCACTGCAGGAAGGCCTGTGCCCAGCAATGGGATGTATACATACTGGTGATGATGATGATTCAGGGTTGTCCATTGAACTTGTTAACCAAAAATGACTTCTAACTTGCTATATGTTGATAACTTCGACACTGACATCAATTTTATTTTCCTTGTAGGACAAAATAGTGACTGTGGAAGTTTTTCTCGTCGATACGGGTGAAGTCCGCAGTACGGCCGTGTCCAACATTCAGCCTCTAGAGCTGCAGTTCTGTACCAAACCGCCTTACGCACGGTGCTGCCATCTAGCTGGGGTGAGTGAACATTTTATGGCAGTGATCAAAATATCATGCCAATCAACTAGGTGTACCCGCGGCATTGCGTGAAGCTTAATAAAAGCGTCTTATAAGGTCTTTAGCTGTCTTTCATCAAGAGAAGTCAAAGAAACAAAGAGAAAAGAGTCACACATTAAAAATATCTACACACTTCGAGTTAGTTTAATATTGCCGGATATTTTAGTAGAAATATTTCATCTATCTCTGCTGTAGTATGTAGCAAAGATGAAAAACTAACATCCATAACTTCGCCTGATGGTGCGCGGAAACCGTAGCTTGACAGACGGCTCGCCTGTCGTGTGAATATCAAGAGGAAGTTATGTGGTACAGACGACAGCACATCAAGTGTAGCAGACGCACAACGAAAGCCGCCTCTATAACGAACGGAATAAGGGCGTTCTCAAGGTCAAACTATTACGCTTGGTGTGTTGTCGACTGTACCAGCATAAGTCTCATTGTTCCCAACACAACGGTTCTTCAACTAGATCTGGCGAGCTTACTCTTTGCAGTAACACTATTCTCTCCTCCTTTCCCAGTCAGAGGCTCCAGACTTGGTGGAAATCACCATTATGACCTACCTATTTCTCTTAAGTCTAAATACGATAGCATAGATAGAAGTTTGATAGCTTTATGTCGCCGCCGTCTGGTTAAATTCGCCGCTTAGTTGAATGGCTATCCCGTTGGTTAAACGCTGGCATCCAATTGAATGCCTAGCCCGATATTTAATTGAACTACACTCACATAACGTTTAACAATTTGGCGTATTGAATGGATCGTCTTGTACAAAAGTTTTGCATTGATTGGTAGGTTCAAGGGTTATTTTTCATGACCACTTATAACCGACATTGTTTTGGTTCTAAATAGTCATAAAAAAATAACCTTGAACCTGCCAATCACTCAAACAGTCACACAAAAGCTCTTCGATTTAAAAGATCCGCCTAGCCATCCAATTGAATGGCTAATTTAAACTAGACGGCTGACATGACGTTCAGCCATCTGGGTAAACGTTGCGCTCAATGACTTGGTTAGTTGTACTTCAGCCGTTTGAATGGATGCCGGTGTTCAGCATCCAATCAAACGGCCCGTTCATTAACCGTCCACTTGAGCGCCTGTTTTAACCAGACGGCTGCGACATATACACCCAAACTCTGTCTTTGCTCAGTTCGTAATATTTGTGCCCTTAAATTTGTTGATTATTGATTTAGGTGTAGGTAAAGCACGCCCTAGATATTGCCCCCAATAATTTTTTGTATAATCTCTTTTTGGAAAATACATAATAATGTCCCCACAACAGGGGCATACACAAAGTAATAAACGGGTCCTCTTGAAATATCTCGCAGCTGCACTTGATTGGTTCTGCACATCAAAGGCAAGTTGGTTTTAGTCTTTATTTTAGTAAGAATTACTATCATTTAACAAAACTCTTTCGTTATGACATTCTTATATCGACAGACTAAAGAGATATCAAATATAACAAAACAAGTTGGGCAGAAAGTCTTTTCGCATTTTGTGTATAAGAAGTTATAATGAATTCCTTTTTTTTTATTCCAACCTGGCTGGTTACATATAAAGCTTTGCTGAGAACTGTTAATTTATCCATCATATAGGCCTGATCTTGCACCTCTGAGACCACATATTTCCACTTGCTTTGGTCTCTTTAGAACTGGAGGTGGCGTAAGGTTCACAACAAGAGCGGATAGTCAAAACTCAATGTACAGTCGACCACAGAAGTGGCTGAACATTTTAGTACCATTTCACACCGACTTTGTGCACGTCGTTAAAAGTTGCTACCGTACTATATTGAAGCCATACTCATTGTGACTTGGTACTAAAGTGTTCAGCTACTTCTGTGGTCGACCATACAATGTATCTTATACATCAGAACGGCGCGGCGCATATTATAATAATTAAATGTAAAACATAAAATACGAAGAAACTTTTCCCCAATATATTTATTATTATAATGCTAATAATATCGATACCTCAAGGCTCAATAGTCGTAAAGGACAAAATTCTACTTTTCAGGAAGCGCTAAAAAAATTTTTTTGCACTCTAGCTTTTTTATTTCTTGAGCTACTTAATCGAAACCTAGGAAGGAAGTGCTTGGAATTGATGGTATTTACTAAGTTAGTATTGAAATACTGCCGTTGAAATACTACAATAGAATTACAAAAAACAACCTTTACGCTCTTCAAATTTCCATCCTACGTACCTTACGGCGTAAATCTACTTCACTGCGAAAGTTATACAAAATAATGCATTAACTCACAAGTGTAATATATTTGTAATCCCTTAGAACCAAAAAAATGTTTTCTTGTAAGAATAAATTAGTAATTCAGTGCATATATTTAAAGAGATTGTAATTTTTTGCTTGTTATTGTGTGTTTACTGTTGCATTTTTCTACAAAATTAAATCAAATTGCAGTATAATTCAAATAAGACGGATAATTTTGTTGTAAAATCTAAATCGTTAACATTGCACATTTTGGTGGTGACGTAGTTAAGAAGTGAGACATGTAGATACTGTTGTCTAGTTTTTACTTCTTTTAACATTTAATATTATTATTATAACTCGTTAAAGCGTAGAACGTTGTAGCGACTGGTCGACAAGCTAAACTAGATTATGCATCTCCTTCACATTAGGAACGCTATGTAGAGATGAAAGGTGAGGAGCTTTGTATATTACGTCCAGCAAGTGAACTCCGCAAATATTAGCAAATACTTTGACGTTAACTACGTCTATTTTGTTTATTTGGCTTTATGTACACAACGTATTTTGTCAAAGCATAAACGCTGTTTATTTGAGCACAGCCTAAGCTACTGGAATTGGGAACGTGTTTTGAATTAATATTCCTTATAATAAGGTCATAATTTTAAATAGAATTTGTTTAATAAATCGAAATCCAAGTGGACCGGCGCACCGGGTGGAAGCTAGTACTTTTCGGATGAATTCAATTTTCTTAAATATACCTAACAGGGTAAAAAGTGAAAATTCCTTATCATCGTCATCATATCGCACTAAGATGTCCACTGCTGAATAATGGCTTCGATCGATTTCCAAAGTTCCGCTCAGTCTGCATCCAACGGCTCCTTTGACCCTGACCAGATCGTCTGTCCGTTTAGTGGGAGGCTGCAATACTTTGTGCTTTCCTACTGGAAAAAACTGTCGTCGAAAACTGCTCACTTATGTTAAATTTACGCCCTCAATGGAAGTATATGTATCCTCTACGACTAAAGTTTGATTAGGTATTAAAGGTCAAACTGCCTTCGTTTATTTAATCTTGTAAGGTTGTATAGGACAATTCTTAAGAAAGATACTAGGTTGTATATGACAATTGGTAATATTTATATGTACATTTAACGCCCAAAAGTTATCGAATACTTTACTACTAAGATGACTGCGCGCTGGTAGTGGAATATTACTTAATTGTACCTAATTTTCGGAATAAATTATGTTTTCCGAACCAATTATGATGGGTCGTAAAAGCGAGTTTTATATAAATTTTGTTAAACGAAATATACAGGTCGATAGAGAGTTAAATACTGAGTAAAAAACTGATTAAATCTGTGTAAAAAACTCCTAACCAAATGTCCTTTACGCCCATTTGAGCCCAGAGGTATCCAAACGACGATACCTCGTGAATATTCAGCTTTTTAATAAGGAAATAATCGCGTTATTTTGTTATTGTTTCAAATATGTTAAAGCTGACCAAACAAATAAGAAACAAAACGTGAGTGCCAACAATTTTCTCGACTGACGCACGTTACGCACGTTGCGCTGTTGTTGGCTTGTTTCCTCTCGAAGAGAAGTTATGTCTGTCTCTATCCTTCTCTATCTCGGCTTAAACAAAAATCACGAGGTATCGCCTTAACTAAATACAACAAATCCAAAAAAATAGGAAATTGCACAAATAACGGCAAGAATAGGTACCGAATTATATAATTATTTACCAAAAGCCATTAACTTGTACTACTTTGTGATTCTCTTTATATTTTTTGTTATGTAAATTGTATAAATTACATTTCAGATTGACATGCTAAGCTACAAGAACAAGGACCTGATGGTGAAGCAAGAGCTATTCATGAAGGAGTATATCGGGACGCAGTGCAAAATCGAAGTTGACGATAAGTGAGAACTTTTTTTTAAATGCCTTAAAAAATCTATGAGATTGTTGCTGAAGACACCCACTAAGGCTTCTTGTTAAAGGTTTTTCAAAACATTTTTCATACAACTATATTAATGTTTATTAAAATATTAATAATAACTTTTATAGTTATAGTACTTATTAAGTATTTTTTACAGTTCTTCAGAGTCGTTGGGCGTGTACGTGATACTACCTTCGAAAGTTATTCTTAACGATATTCTCGTAAAAGAAGGACTAGCGATACCAAGTAAGTTGGGACTGTTAATTTAAGTATTTGTTAGGTGTGGCAAGCCCACCTACTCCCTAAACATGAGATGTTATAGCAATCCTTAATTAATTTTACTTTCACATTTGGTTCACCTTAAAACCATCTGTATTCTTTTTTAATTAGGTCGGTTTTGACTAAATTTTAAAAATGCGACAAGAGCTAATGGTATGGCACATGATTCTAAACGATTAACGTATTCAATAGTTTAAGTGTTTATTATTGTTTATGATGTACCCAATAGGCTGCCGCAGCATGCATTATACATGCTATAATTAGGATGTTGCCTAAGTTTAAATTTGTCGGTATTTTTCACTAATTCGAAAAATATACGCTACTGTTGCCCATAAAAACAATTCAAACATAAAAGATATAGAATATTGTTGAAGTAGTACTGTTTTGAAAATTTAAAAAATGGTCATATTTTTTTTCAAAATTTATCAAAAATGTTAATGATATTAGATTGCTGACATCAATTAAAAAAACTATTATTATGACAAGTATTTATAAAAACATACTTAATCCATAGTTATTATCAATTTTGTCAGTATGCCCATACATTTATTAGTAATATGGGAACATGTGACGTCACCTGTTCCGTAGATTTTCTATGGAGCGTTTTTGGACGATGCGCCGCAACACGTCATATATACCACTATATCTGTGAAACTATTGATCTTAGACATACTATTTCTATTGCAATATTTCTTCTTATATATGAAATAAAAAAAAGTGGTCAACTTCCCTATTATTCGACTGGCTGGTCGAGCGGTCTGTACCCCTTGCTATACAGGCTACTCAGTCAAGAGGTCCCGGTTTCGAATCCTGGTAGGAGTAAATGTTTGTATGATGAGTACGACCATTTGTTTACGAGTCATGGATATTTATGTTTTTTTTAGTATATTTCTAGTATTTATATACATAATATTATCATTATTTCTTTCTCCGTTATCTAGTATATGTTATGGAACACAAGCTCTTAATGATGCTTACTTTGGGCTAGATATTAGGTCTGAGTATAAAACAGAAATACATGCAAAAGCCCGCAGATCAAGTTAACCACTTAGTCATTAGTGCACCTCAATCCTTTGTCATAAGAGTCATTTTACAATGACTTATGTCAGTAGTTTACACATTATCATAAAGATATCAGAATCTGTTACCTTCTTTAAAACACACGACCTTATAGATTTAAAAAAGGGTTTCTTACTGTAAACTTTTATAATTCTAGTAGACAAGCCGAAGTCAGAGATATCCCAACCACAACAAGGTCCCCCTGAGATGGTGCGAGTCGACAGCGAAATTGACATCACGCAGTGCCCGGAGTATGACGACCCCGTTGAAGCAGTCACGGTGATTTATTTTACTATCTATCTTCGTACTTTTATGTCTAGATTAGAAATAAATTCGATGCATTCACCATAGAAAAATCAATAAATGTTGAAGTCCATCCGACAGCAGGTCAAATGTAACAGTTTAACCTTAAGATTAACCTTATTCCATTTGCAATAGAAGCGGCTTTCGTAATGCCATTGTTACACTTGACGTGCTTTACTTATTGTGGAGCAATATTATGCAACACTTATTGTAATATTGTAACTACACATTTTTTTAAATTGTTATTTATCATAATAATTATATTTTATGTATAAAAAAATTTCATGGAAACTTTGTAAAAAAAATTTCAGGGCTATTCTAACCGCGACGAAGCAGACATCTGCAAACATTACAAAGGTGGATCGGAAAAAACTTGCTTCAAGGGCCCTAGGTGTACCAAGAGACACATAGTCAAACATCCAGGTGGGTTATGAATAAGAGGATAAAACTGAATTTGGTTTCAGTGCCTCCCTTTTATTCTAGTACATTATGAAAGGTATATAATGATCTTTAAAACGTCAATTTGACAGATAATCCATACAACGGTGACATAATACGGTCTGAAATATAAAAAGTTCTGGTTTGTTATTTGTTTTACCAGCGACTGTAACAGTACCAAATGAAACTGTTTTGAACCGCTTTTTTTCGGTACCTTTTAAATCCCGATAATAACGGTACCCGAAAATTTAGATATCAACTGATCCATCATTCAAATGATACCATAATGTACAGGCTACCCGTGATAGCTATACCTTATTTTTTAGTTCGGATACCCGTATTTTAAAACGGGGTTACACGTAACGTTGCCAGCTTGTGAGATTCGGTGTCCGATTAAATACAGATACCCTAATGTTTAAGGTACCCGTAAGTAGTTTTGATATATCGGTCGCGTGTAACCGCTGCCGTAAATTTTAGATATATTTATGAGTCACTGAGTTTGGATACCGTTAATAATGATACCCGAATATTGTGTTACCGGTTTTTTTAGTCCCTAGTTTTAACAGTTTTATAGAAACAGAAAAATATTCTACTATTTAATTGCACATAAGATTAACAGCACAGTTTGTATAATGAATAACAAAAAATAAAACTCCATTAAAATTAAAAAAAACAGTATATTACTTTCACATCACAAATATCATCTACGTACCTACTTGTGTACGTTTAATTATTAATATAATTATCCCCAGACGGCTGGACCTTAGACCGGGTGGAGGTGCCAGCTAAGTTGAAGTCTTTGCCGCTGCCGGCGCCAGGGACGTGGCACAAAGTATTGGTCACCTACGTATGCCACTTCGACAGGGTCTTCGTTCAATTCATCAAGGAAAAAGTCAAAGGTTGTCTACTCAATTAATTTTTAGCAATCTACGAAATATATAAAATGTTACATGAATCACTTGATTATTTTCATCGAACTGTTATCACCTTAGTAATATCAGTATTCTAACATTTCAACAGAGGAATTGCCGAGTTTCGGTGTGGTGTTACCGCCGTCTACCCTGCAAACACTGTTGATAGACATGAACAGCCCTGCTTCGAGGATGGCATACAAACCACTCAAGGTAAATAACATTCAATTTTCCGCCTCCTTTTAAATGATAATATCGGCGACCGATAATAACATAGACGAGTAACTAGCCCATCCAAAATGACACCCCCAAAGAGAGTCCAAAGTGGGCGGGGCTTAAATCGGACTCCGCGCCATGATTTAGTTTGTCATTGACTGCGTCACGGTGATGTACTCGTAAAAAAATAATAAAATCTCAGTAAATATGTCCAAAAGTGAAGTAAAATGGTGTGTCAGTCGCGTAGGTGAACATAATAAGAGCACTGGAATTAAATTTTACACGTAAGTCTCTCCTAAACCTTTATAATCGAGTCAAATATATACAAAAATATTGGCCGCCATGTTGGGCCCATATTTGTGGACAATTTGAACAAATACACGAGTGGATGATGTTATGCAGTCATTTGTGTGTGACAGTATTTATTTATTTTCAACTCAACTTTTAACTCTGCAAACTTTTATGACGACTTATTATTATTGTGTTTTTTTAATAGTTAATTTACCTACTAATAATCAATTATGGCTTTATACATCGTTGCCTTATATAATTTTTGTTAGAATGATAAACAAACCTCCAATTTATGGATATTTTGCCACAGTTCCTTACAATATGATGCCATTTTCTACATCTTTCTCAATAAATTTAAGTATTATTATTTAACATGTGTATGTTTAATTATTACTTTAATAATTTACATTTACAATATGATGTGGAAATAGTATAGGTATCTATTTTAAACTGTTAAGGATTAGTCGTAGTAAGTAAAGTAGTAGACTGCAAGATAGTTTCGTGAGGTTATTGAAATAAAACAACATCATAATTTGAATAGAGAAGATAGTTGGACCACACCAGCTTGGGATCTTATCATCCAAATTACAAAGTCTCAAGCCCGTATTTACTCTTCCTTCGGACACTGTAAGCTCCATGGCATGAATCGGAACACTCAAAATATAACTATAAAAAATATGACGGTAGTTAATATTAAACTCATCAAAGACAACTGACATCTTTACTTCAGTCTTCCCGAGACCTTGATCGCTATAAAGTAATCGAAACATTGGGTATAAAAAATCATAATGTGACATCTAATTAAACGCAAGTTAAATCCAGTAAAGTGGTTTTATTTAAAGAAATAATTTATTTCATTAAATTTATTTCAAGAAATAAAACCACTTGATGACAATTTTTTTTCTTATGTCCTTAATACAAATAAATAATGTCATGACAGATATTTAGATTTTTTTTATATAAATGAATGAAGCGAACCCATTTCATTTCTGATCTTTAAAAATAGATAATTAAGACATTACGTTAAATTGACTGTTTAAATCAGTATTATTCGTCTCAACTCTAAAATTGAATAAGTGGACCGATTTACAACATTGCTATATTTATAAAAATGACGATATATAATTATGAGTCGTCATAAAATTTTGCATGGTTACATTGTGCATATATGACCCGTCCGGCGCGTGTAAATCAGTAGACCGAGAGGGCGCTATACAATTTCGATATTAGCCGATTTTATCCGACGTTCTCTTCTAGCCGCCGAGGGTATTCATTTTGCGACGAGTTTTGTATGAAGTTATGCTTCTAGGCTCTCTACGTTCGCCGGATAATATAATCTGAATTGTACTACGGTACAATACATTATTCATCACAAGTTTTTAATTATGAACAAAGTTGTTCTTGGCATCATTTAATTTCTATGAATATCTTATGAGATATCATAGTTTTAAAACAACCCCGCAACAAAATAATGATCAAGTAAGCATTTATGATATACAAGGCGGGCGGCCGCAGGCGAGGTTATAATGAGGAGGGAGGGCTCGTGACTCGAAGGTGTTTTAGAAAGATGATTTAAATCCTTGACCAAATAAATACTCAAGTAAAACCATGTAACCTACCCACCTACTTACGACATGTTGTTATTTTCCGACATCCACTCGAACGAAGTCGCAGGCACAGCTAGTTTAAAATAAAAGTAATTCAACCCATAACACACTCTATTGCCCAATGTGACGTTGCATTCGCGGCAAGCGGCCCTCTATTTGCAATTTTCTTTCGCCAACGTCCATACCACGTTGAAAACACCGGTTCTCGTCCGATCACCGAAGTTAAGCAACGTCGGGCGCGGTCAGTACTTGGATGGGTGACCGCCTGGGAACACCGCGTGATGTTGGTTTTTTTATATTTTCTTTTAATATTTCGTAGTTTACAAATCATAGAAATGTTTTTTTTTGAATAAAATAGTAAAAAAATATTTTACTCAGACACTTCATAGATATCTACTGCTGTCTACATCTACTTCAAACAAAACACGATAAATAGCAGGAAATAGTAAGATAATTTCGCTATATATATATATATATATATATAGCGAAAATAAAATATGGAATATTAAAAATTATGATTAATAATTAGTATATATACTAATTATTAATCATAATTTTTAATATTCCATATTTTATTTAAATAGAAAAAAATCACGCGGAATCATTAGATATATCAATACACTAATTGATTAATCATAATTTTTAGTATTCCGTGATAAAAAATTAAATTGTTCAAACCATATTGTATACTTAATGATTTATACATAATATATATGAATCATTCATTTTTATCTCGATATGTATATGTCTTATTTAAATCTTGTAGTAGAAAGGGGTAGTAAGAAATATGTGTGGTCCCCAAAAGGGCGGTTTCTTTATAGTAGAAAAAGTGTCATTACTCATTAGTAACAAAATGAAATATCTGAGTTCCGAGAAAGAGCTGCGTTCACTATTGTATTTGACTATCAATAGTGTCATTATCAGTATAAGGCGCTGATTATCAATGAAATATTAGCGATTTTTGGGAATTACTTGGCAAAATTAGTAGAATCTAAAACATATTTGGAAAAATATTTCTTGGCGTTTTTATTTATCGTCTTATATCTGAAATTCTCACAGACATGACACAGGATCACAGGATCTAGATAGACGACGCATCCACGTCAAAATGTATGAAAATGAAAACCGAGAGTGTAAAATTTTTCGTACCTACTACAACGTGACAAGAACAATTTAATAAAATCGGTTCGGTCCCTAAATAATCGATTTCATATCGGCAAAATAGAATCATTGAGAATGATAAAAGCAAAGTCTATTACATAATTAAATTTTGTCCCAACATAGAAGCTAATAAAATTAAGTTTTTTTATTTATTTAAGTAGGTAAATGAATGTTGAATTTGAATGAAGTTCAATAAATGAACAAAATTTAATAACATTGAAATTAGGTAATGTAAGTCACGTGGCAGCATTTGCTTTATTGAGGCGAATCGAAATGAACTCCCTCCTCTTTAAATTACCATTTTTGAATTATTATTATTTAGCTTTACTTTAAGATGTTCCCTATTATTTTTATTTTTAAAGCACCGCTTTATATATTCTTTGCTAACAAAACAAGAAAAACACTAATTGAAATCAGTCAAGCCGTGTTTGAGTTTTAGCGAGACTAACGAACAGCATTTCATTTCATTTTTATATAGATTAAATTATTATTTGGGTTGTATTTAATAGTCAAAAAAATTTACATAGTTAATTAAAATTAATTAACGCACTAAAATACAATCAGAAAGCATTGCATTGACTTAATTAAAATGTAAAAATATATTTTAAGAAAACATAAAAATTTAACGTCAGTTATTGTTAAAAATACTCGTTCGCATGTTGAAATGTAATAACGTAAAACTGAAAGCGAAATTATGTGGGCTCGTGAACAAGTAATGTTGACATATTTACAAGTTGCCACTAAAGTTTGTATAGGTGTAGCTATTTATGCTACAAATATCTACTTGTGTTATAATACATTGTACTTAATGTTATTGTGAGTTTAATTATGTTAATATACATTTATTATTAATGTTACATACATCTGTTATGTTTATATTTCAGATAAGTCCCGCACCTGGGGAATTAGTCGCTGCTTTATACCCCCTGGACAACCAATGGTATCGCGCTCGTGTGCTGTCTGTGACGCGAACAGATCAAAATGTTGAAGTAAGGCACGAAGTAACTAAGGAATTATGGTTAAAATATTATATGTATTAGTTTATTGTCACGCAGCTTCCTCGAAAATAGTCTAATATTATGTATATTTTATGTCAAGCAAACCTAACCTTTTTTCGTGCGATTTAAGAGCTATAATGTTATTGGTTAGGGTCGGCAACGCGCAAGTGATACCCCTGGTGTTGCAAGCGTCCATAGGCTACGGTAACCGCTTACCATCAGGTGGGCTGTATGCTTGATTGCAACCTTAGTGGTATAAAAAAAAATTGACTTGGCTTTGGACTTATTGATTTTGTACTAAATACACTATTAGTTTGGAACTTGTGGCCGCCCGCAACTACGCCCGCGTTGATGTCGGTTAACGCGCCAAAAGGTAGCCAATGTCCTTTTTCGGGATCTATCTCCGTGCGTGCCAAATTTTATCTGAATGTGTCCTGCGGCATAGGAATGTAACAAACAGACAGACAGACAAAGCTGCTGACGAATTTATAATATTAGTATGCTATGGATTAAATTGTGCTATTAAGTACTGCCTTTTTGTTCTTTTTCTCGACAAGCCTTTCTTTTTACGTAAGACACTATTGTATACAGTATTGTATTGGTAAATAGTGTTACAAATATCCAACAAAGGGGCAGGGCTAAGTGGCGCCGTCTGTGACGTCGCATCGTATAATCAATGACGTAGTGTAGCGTGGCCGGTAGAGCGGTCAGACCGGCCGGCGCGGAGCCTACGCTGTTTGCAACAGAGATCGATTGGTCGACGACTCGCCAACGCGCTGTACGTTTCTCTTCATTATTGTCTGTGACTTTCCTTTTTGATATGGTTTATGGTTCCGGGTTTTTAATACTAATATTTCAGATCTCATAACTCTCATTATTTATGCTTTTTCAAGCTTGCTTGCTTGCTTGCTTTAAGCTTTCTGCCTAAGTGGTAAGTACCCCTTTCTACGTTCATGAGTCAGGAAGACAACCTTAGAAAAGAAGAATATCAAAACAGTGTGTCTAGTCACGAGCGTAAGTAGGAGGGAAGATAACCTACCCATTTGTGTCAGAGATGAAAATCTTTCATTGAAAGATTTTCATCTCTGACACAAATGGGTAGGGTAGAGGATAGGGTCATATTGTAGGCGTTTTTTGTATTATAAATTACCATGCGATCAATTTCAAGAGAGATCAGAGTTGATAACCATTGAAGAAATGAGTTTCACATTATAAAAACTAAGCACTCTGGTCTAATATTTGAATTTTAAAGAGGAAATATTGCATATAATATCAGACGACCACCTGTGTGCCCGGCCTGGCGACATGAGCGCCGGGAACTTCGTGCGGCTCTCGGTGGCGGTCACCTCTCGCTGCCAACCATGGTTGGTAGCGAAAGGGTATCGGAGGCTGTCGCCTCACTGCGCACTTGCTGCCTCAGTCGCTAGACTGTGCTCACGCATGAGACGGCGGAGAGTGAGCGAGAAAAGAATCCTCAGGCCGCCCCTATCCGGCGTAGGTTTGTGGGCATGAAGAGGCGGGCGGTGATCGCTCGTCTTCCTGCGCCATAGGCGTGGCCGTGTGCGTGGGTGGCCCCCGCGCATGCATTGCACAGGCTACCACGTCTGGAATTACCCAAGTGATTCTGGGTAATCTTCATCGGCTCGAAACCTGGCTGTAACGCCGATTTGCTTGGGGGTGGGTTGGTGAAATTGCTTCGGCATAGCCCAGGCTGCCCCGCAAAGGGCAGTGTGTTTTAGTGGGTATTTCCAGTGCCAGTGCTGAGTGACCCCTACACACGCACGCCGCTTAACCAATGGCGGCGTCTGTAGGATTTCTTTTGAAAAAAAAGTGACCACATGTTTAAAAGAAGTCGTTTGTTGGACAGCAGGATTCGTTTTTTGATTTTTGTCCAAAACTACAGAGCACACACATATTTATTATTTGGTTACATTTACATCAAATTACACAATTATTAACCTAACAGTTTTCTCTTTAAGGGCATTGCAAAGCATTTACTATTTATTTATTTATTACTAGCTGCACCCGAGCTAGTAATTAAAATCTATAAAAAAATAGATAAATTAAAACTTTGCTGCATATTTGTGTCCATTTTTAGTGTATTATCGAAAAAATGACAAATGTGCGTGCCTATCACCTTTGATATACATTTCTATTTCTCGTTACATGTAACATTATGTACGTCAACCATATTCTATGCACCGGCACTGCGTTTGCGATAAGCTGACCAGGTGTCCATACATTTTTGGGTCATCTCTTCTAGCATGGAGATAGATCACATTCTAAGAAACTTATACATAGTCTCCGCATTGACGCGATGACCGACATCCACGAAGGCAGATATAGTATTTCATTACATACCAGAAACGTGCAGCGCTCCTTGAATGAACTATGTTATTTTCAATCCTTTCCAGGTGACATACATAGACTACGGTAACGTAGTATGGGTGAAGGAAAATGAGATTCGCATACTAGAGCCGCGCTACTTGGCGCTGCCCGCACAGGCAGTGCGGTGCGTGCTGGCGGGCGTGCGCGCGCGTTCGAGCGACTCGCGGCAGTGGGCCGACGCCAAGCAGGCGCTCGCCCGCATGGCCGAGGACCGCACGCTGGACGCACACGTCATGTGAGTCACTCGCTGGGTGGTGGACTAGAGCCGCGCTTCTTGGTGCCGCGCGGGGGGAGTCGCGCCAGTGGGCCGGGGCCAAGCAGGCGCTCGCCCGCATGACCGAGGACCGCACGCTGGACGCACACGTCATGTAAGTCACTCGCTGGGTGGTGGACTAGACCTGCGCTACTTGGTGCCGCGCGGGGGGAGTCGCAGCAGTGGGCCGGGGCCAAGCAGGCGCTCGCCCGCATGACCGAGGACCGCACGCTGGACGCACACGTCATGTAAGTCACTCGCTGGGTGGTGGACTAGACCTGCGCTACTTGGTGCCGCGCGGGGGGAGTCGCAGCAGTGGGCCGGGGCCAAGCAGGCGCTCGCCCGCATGGCCGGGGCCAAGCAGGCGCTCGCCCGCATGGCCGAGGACCGCACGCTGGACGCACACGTCATGTAAGTCACTCGCTGGGTGGTGGACTAGACCTGCGCTACTTGGTGCCGCGCGGGGGGAGTCGCAGCAGTGGGCCGGGGCCAAGCAGGCGCTCGCCCGCATGGCCGAGGACCGCACGCTGGACGCACACGTCATGTGAGTCACTCGCTGGGTGGTGGACTAGAGCCGCGCTACTTGGTGCCGCGCGGGGGGAGTCGCAGCAGTGGGCCGGGGCCAAGCAGGCGCTCGCCCGCATGGCCGAGGACCGCACCCTGGACGCACACGTCATGTGAGTCACTCGCTGGGTGGTGGACTAGACCTGCGCTACTTGGTGCCGCGCGGGGGGAGTCGCAGCAGTGGGCCGGGGCCAAGCAGGCACTCGCCCGCATGGCTGAGGACCGCACAAATCATGTGAGTCACTTGCTGAGTGGTGGACAAGTGCCGCACGGCGAGTGAGTCGCGCCAGTAGTTCGACGCCAAGCAAACGCTTTTCCGCACGCTTGCTGACGCGCACGTCAATTTCACTTTTAAATATCAATTTTCCAATTGCACGTCAACACAAACACGTGCTTCACAAAACTACACCAATTTTATAACACAACGTTCGCTCAACTACATTTTTTTTTATTATAGTAATAAAAATCCTGACTGACAGCATCAAATCCCGCTAAAAACTATATTTTTTTGTGTTCTTCCTAAAAATAGCCCATACAACTAGGTTTTAACTATTTCTATAATTCTGCAATCATTGCATTGAAGTGCTGGTGTAACACATTTTAATTGACAGATCTGGGTGTCAAATATATGATAACAGTCTCCATGATGCTACGAGTACTTCAATGAGGTTGATAACCATATTTTCAACGTCTTTCACACCAAATTAAATTTTATTGTAATTGTTTTTTTATATTGCACGTCGACACAGACACTTGTTTCACAAAACATCACAAAACTACGCCATCGTAGTGGGCATGGAACATAGTACGCGGAACGGATGGCCGATGGGGCGTTAAAGGTCTGGCACGGAAGCCACGTACGAGTACCGGCAAGCTCAAAGTGGGACGGTCTCCCACTAGATGGATAGACGACCTAGTTAGGGTCGATGCAGATTAAGCAGAATCGTTGCATTTGGAAATCGATGGGGTAGGCCTTTGTTATAATGGCCATCCTAGGCCGATATGATGATGATGATGAAATGAATTGACAGGAAGCAGGGGGCATTTGTCTCCTATACAGTTAACATTACTCTTCTTCTTATTTTGTAAGGGATACTCACGCGATGTCTTCGCTTGCATACTCTTGTTGCAAGCGTCTACGTCTACTTCTTACCACCAGTCGAGCCGTTGTAGATTTGGAAGTGAAATAGTTAAGTAATTAACTATTTTTTTCCTCGCAGAGCCCGCGAGTACGACGAGCTCATCGTAGAGTTATTCGACCACGAGGGCTACAGCATAGCGGAGCAGCTGGCGGCGCATGACCTCGTCAACCTGACCGAGTACTCCGTCGCCGACGACTCAAAGGTCACCAAGAAGATCATACCCGCGTGAGACATCTTTATACCACTATCTTAAGGCGCCCGTAGCAGTACAAACTCCCTGGGGAATGGACAGAAGTTTGTATTTCTCTCTTAGTTCAGTAGAAAGAAAGAGATAAAACTATTTTCGTCTTCTAATAAGTAGACATAACGGGTGGAAAGAGACTTAGTCCACAGCACATGCTACGGGTGCTGGTAGTTATGTTAAGATAGTGGGTATATTTTGTAACAACTTCAGACTTAAATATTATCTTTCATGCATCAAATAATTTGATTGGAAATGGCACCATTCCTTTATATTACAATAGAACTCTATTGTATGTGGGTACTTCGTTAAAATATCTTACAGGGAAATATGTCATTTTGATAAAAAGTCATGTACACAACACCTCTTTGTGACAATACTTCCTGACTAACGTTTGTTATAAAAATCAACTTTATTATCATAATATATCTACCATAAATCAATTTAGTATGAACAGAAAACAATATTTAAAAGGTTTCCATAACTTGGTCGACAAAGCTTCTAATAATAATAATAATATACAGGGTGTAAAGGGAATTAGAAATTGAGATAAAAATCAGCTGTTTCATACTAAATTGTATTATTTTAGAGATTTCTAATTTTTATTATCAAGTCGTGTTTGATATATGATCAAACGAACTTACCAAGTGAAGTTCGATCCATATTATATGAGTTACTTCATTCGAAGATATAGACGTTGCCTTGTAGGATAAGAGGACTACCTGGTTATGTCTATATCTTCGAATGAAGCAACGAAATATAATAGCACCAGAACTGCCATCTGCCAGTTCGTTCTCGAGAGCGTTGCCCTTATAATCTGTATACTATTTAAGTATTTGAATTTCATATAATTTTATAATCAGTGTACACTTGTACTGATTATTATGTGTATATATTCTTCATAAATTCTGTATTAATTCTTCAGTCCTCCAAAACAGAGGGTGTGTTACATTGCTGACGATAATTATTATTAAATATTTGATGAAAAATGGGATTAATATAAGCATCGGTTATTTTATAGTGTCATCTGTCCACTAGCTGCATCGACTGTTAGATTTTCCGCTATTATGTAATATCCTTGTGCTCGTTGCGCTTTCACCCTAGCAATCTAAATGTCATATGTCAAATTGCAGCGACGCCAGTGTGTGACGTAGGCGTAGCAAAAATGTGCCTTAAAGTATTATTAATTAGAATGTTTGTAAAATGAATATTTGAAGACTACTTTAATAATGCTCATGCTGTCATTGTAATTAATATTATTTACAAAGTCATAAGGTGTATTAATGTGATATATAAGATTAGGATATGTTAAAATTGTTAAATGATGCAAACGTGTTAGGCTAAAAAATAATATCTCTTTAAATCAAGGGATCTTTTTGTAGGTTGTTTTTGTTGTTCAAAAACTCCTGTCTTCACTTTGATAGATTCCAATACTTTGTATTGACATTCCAACCTGAGATTTCATGTTTAAGTTTCAAAGTAGTTTGTAAATATATCAAATATAAAACTATTTTTGTAAGTGAGTCATGACTTAGGTAGATAAGAGACTAAATGACTTAAATGTTGTCTTTTTCAACAAGAATCTCTTCCCGCCGATCATTTGTTTTCATCCTCGCATTAACAACTAGTAATATTAAGGCATTTTAAGAAACTTTTAGTTTTGTCCTATAAAGATTTGGATTTTTGTAGACACAAAATTAGTTAAGTTCACATGAATATGTTCTGGGGTGAGTTATCCTGATGGAGAGTAATTTTATTTTCTTTGAAGAAATAATTCAAATATTCGATTCTTTTTTAATTTGATATTGTATGATTCGTTTGAACATGTAATACAAGTGTAAGTAAAATATAATTATATGATACTCTGTGCAATAAAGAATGGAATCGGTAAAATATCTATCGCTACTATTTACATTACTCACCAACTCTTCAGCAATATTATGTTCCACATTCTTTCTATGTCAAAATAGTAAAGTGAAGAAAGCCAGTTCTCAATCCGAGAAACGGCATTTTTCTGTTATGTTTCAGTTTTATTGGTCCTATGTGTTCAGTCCCTTTGCCACGTACTCTTGACACATTACAACTACCATACTTTTAAATTTGATTCATTGCAAAGCCGTCCTTAAAAATATTGCTGAATACAATAGATATCTAAAACTAGAAAAATTGCTCGTCCTGAGGCGGAACCCGCGACCTTTCACAATCCGGGCGACTGCTTTAACCATCTGAGCTACCCAGGAATTGAGAAAATATATTTTTAAATTTTATATTATGAAAATTTTTCAAACATTTATAATAATGTTAAAATGAAAATTAAGAATAATACGACAGATTTTAAAAGCTCATGGTAAAGCCTTGGTCAGCACTAATTTGCCACATTGTGTAAAGTCCAATCGCTCTTCATGTCACAAAACTTATTTTTGCCGAATACTGTGGAATATCTATGACAGTAAAGGTGCGATACACTATTTAGTATCTTCATTGTAAGTGTAAACTAATTAATATTCTAATGCAGCAGTCTTTATTGGTTAGTTATTATAAAGACGCTGTTTATTAATATAAATTCAATTTCGTTTTCATTAACTGTAGTGATTTAAGATATTGTGATAAAAGAAAAGAGTGATACAGAGTTGTGACAATACGACAATTTTTTATTTTATTTTATTGTCGAATTGTCGTCACCACTCTGTATGTGACAACATATCGTTATCAAAAAAAAGTTACCCTTTGCTTTCGGTGCTAAATTAGTTCTGTATCTTTTATAACTAGCTTCGATATCGTACATAGTACGTGCGCTTAGATCAGCATAATAAATGGGTCAATAATAGTTTCTTTTCCATAACCTATTTTAGTTAAAACACTTAAAATGGTTTGTCTTTTTATTTGACATATTATTGAAAGGAACAAAACATAGTTGAGCAGTGTTTAGACTAAAATATGATTGATAGAGGAAGGGGTAACGAGAAAACTTGTATAAACTGACCTTAATACGGGGAAAAGGTGGAAAAATCACATTTAAAAGTTTATTTAAAAATCGAGTCCTAATTATTACTTATCGAAATTTAGTATCATCATTTCGTCTGTGCGGTCTTAGGAGCACAGAACTTCAACCATTTGGTCTGTTCTGTCGCAATGAGAGTGATTACTTGAGGAGTGTCATTTTACAAGGTGTTACAAAAAAAAGATTAAGTCATATTTTAACGGCTTATTCTACCCATCTAATACATTAAGAATTCAGCTGTTCCATACATTGCGCCGAGCAAGCAAGTGTTGAACCTTACTATGGAACTGCTGATTTCTTTTCCGCGATTTCGTAGTTGTCCTCATAGTAAGTCATTTGTATTGGTGGGTGGAATAAGCCCTTAAAATATAACTACACCTTTTTTTAAATAACAAGTAAAATTACTAAATCTTCGGTACAACGATTTAGTTTCAATGCGCCAAAGAAATGCGCCATCCTAAGGATTGTTATTGATTGAAGAATGGTTATAATTATTGTACCTTTACCTACCTCACTACGTTTAAATAAACACCTAAATAACACACAAAATACTATTCCAATAATATGCAAAAATTTCATTAATTTTGTTTTATTTAATATTTATCAGTAATATATTTATTTTATTGATGATAAATGAATTGCCTATTAAGTTTGTTTTATAAATTGGGGTTTATTAAATTATAAGTTGTATCATGTTAACATTTGGAATAAACACGTTATCTGGAAAATAAAAAAATATTTTAAAAATAAATGCTGTCAAAAGTCAGATGCAGGTACTTAAATAAGGTACTTATTGTGAATCGTTGGGTTTCATATTTTTTGGTATTATTAAATAACTTAAAATTGTACATAAATGTGTATTTCTTGAATCAGTAGTAAACTTGCCCAATCCCTATCTACTCCTAACTGCCAGGGTAAGACTGTAGAGCTTATTAGCTGAATTATTTTGACAGTGAAAGTGCTAACCACTGAGTAATTCTTTAACATAGCTAATTATTTATTAGTTTCGTCCCTGGTTGCCCAGACACGTCGTAGCGGTGTCCGTGGTCGACGGCGATCCGTAAATTCACACACCGTGAGAACTTGGAAAGCCTTTAACTAAGCAAGATGTTATAGTAAAGTAGTATACTACTATAACATAACAAGTCTGCAAAATAAGGTGGTCCATCGGAAAAGCATCTCAGCACCGAGTCAGATACAAAATCGCAAATATCGCCGTAAAATTCTGTTCTACTATCTTACTCTGACATGGACGAGAAACTCAAAAGGTTGATTGTTTTAGCCTACCTTAGGTACTATTTATTATACACAACATAACACAAATTACTGTAATGCATAATATTTTTAGCTGATTAATCTTATAAACGACGATATTAATCTTATACATCTATGGTATATCATATACGTATATCTTATGACGACCGGCTGGTCGAGTGGTCAGTACCCCTTGCTATACGGGCTGCTTAATCAAGAGGTCCCGGGTTCAAATCCCGGTAGGGGCAGATGTTTGTATGATGAATACGGGCATTGTTCGCGAGTCATGGATGTTTATATGTTTATTTAGTATATTTCTAATATTTATATACATATTATTATCAATATTAATCCGTTATCTAGAATCCATAACACAAGCTCTTAATGATGCTTACTTTGGGCTAGGATAATAGGTGTCGATGTATGAATATTATTATTATTATAAACCTTCAGTTAGTAAACAAGTACCTAATAAGAATTTTTCAGTTATTGCAACTTAAACTTACTGCTATACTATATTTAAGTAAGTAGTAGTTAATTCTACATATAAATTGTATTCGAAAGAAATTAGTTCCGAAATAAAAATCATATTTTAATTTCTAAAATTATAATAAAACTATAATTAAATATGTTAAATATAGACATCAATGTTGTTTTTAGTCCTCCATAAGGCACTTCCCCTAGCCCATATCTAGTACAAAATAAATATTATATTAGATTTAAGAATAAATAACACACACTAGAAATTAAAAGAAGCAGTCCTGTGTATGAGTTATTTGATTCAACCAATAATAAGTTTACAATAATTAAATTAAAAGAGTATTTATATACAAGAGTAACTGTTACATAATGATTAATAGTATTTGAGATTATATATCACTTTAAAATAAGAAACCTACTTATTAAAATATCTAAACTAGAAAAATTTCACGTCCTAGGGCGGGGATCGAACTCGCGACCTTTCACAATCCGGGCGACTGCTCTAACCATCTGAGCTCTCCAGGACTTGGGATAACCCTGTGATTTTTTTTAGTATATCTGTATTTGCGTTATAAGGTAACATCTACCCTACAATGTCGAAATATTCTACATATTTCAACATCCGAAACGAGTATAGTAAGAAGAGTATGAAATCTCGATCCCCGCCTACGGGATTTTTCTAGTTTAAATATTTTTATAAGTAGACAAGAAACGTAGCTGTAATTTTATAGTTATACCCATACCTTGAACACTTTAGGCAATTGATGTATGAGTATGTATGTTATATTGTAATGTACAAAGTACCAATATTTATATACCATTATGGCCAGAACAAGCCTAATGATATTTAAGTGTGCCAAACCGTGAGAGATGAATATAACACCTCCTATAGCAGCAACTGTGCGCTTCAGACTATTTTGCAACTAACAAATTTCAAAGACATTGATGTCTATGATGCTTCATATGAACTCAATATGATCAATGATGTCTCAGTGATAAATTCGTTTAACAGGGGAGCGATCACCGACTGGTAAGAGGCATATTGAATCTAAATGTAAAATCAGAACGGTATCGACTGATGAAGTCTACGCTCCGCCATAATGGAATCCAGATCCAAAACCCCGAACGCTTTCAACTCGAACTGCAAAATCGCTTCGATTGCCAGGAGGACTGCACAAATGTGGACACACACAACGACAGGTTCGTGGAAGCTGTCCTTACGGCGGGTTCAGGGCTCTTTAAACCCAGCCGTAATAAAATCTCTGAGCCAACATTAAAGCTCATATAGGAAAGACGTGGACTGCAGTCTTCTCAAGACGCTCGTCGGCAGCTCGATAAACAGAACTCCAATTCCTTAACCCGAGCCGTGCGCCGATTTAATACAGAACTTATTAAAGAGGCAATCCAGCGGAACAGGGGCTCAAAAGCGTTGACCAGGGATTTTTTTTTATACAACTAGATGACAAACAAGCTGACGGCCCACCTGATAGTAAGCGGTTACCGCCGCCTATAGACACCTGCAATAACAAGGGAAAGCACTTGATATTGCAGGTGCGTTGTCATCCTGAGGCCTAAGATGAAATGCCGTCCATGCCCAGTAATTACACTGGCTACCTTTCCCTTCAATCCGAAACACAGCGAACTGTTTCACGGATCTGACGCTTGAACAGAGTTTGCTGACGAACCTGAAGACAGAAGACGGCAGATTGGTTACACTCCCACCTGAGCTATTGGCCGAGATTCAAAACTTCTATGGACAGCTTCACGCGACATCACGCACACTTGTCACTCGGGCCACCGATCCAAGAGCCAAGTTAACCCGACATTACACGGAAGATATCCCGGACGTCAGCTTGTACGAAATTAGTGTAGCTCTGAACAACAAGGCGCCGGGCGACGAGGACTTACAGCAGAGCTTTTGAAAGCAGATGGACGGCCGGTCCTGAGAGGCTTTCAGAGGCTTTTAACTCCATCATGCTCGAGGGTGAAACACCAAAGGCATGGCATGGGGGCATGGTCTCTTCACTCTTCTTAAAAAAGGGTGACAGGACCCAATTGAAGAATTATAGACCCATCACGCTTCTGAGTCATGTTTACAAACTGTTTTCGAGAGTTATAACGAATCGTCTCGCATGCAGGTTTGACGACTTCAAGCCTCCCTAAAAAGCCGGATTTTAGTTCTATAGACCACATACATACGCTGCGGCAGGTTATACAGAAAACCGAAGAGTACAACCTGCCATTATGCTTAGCGTTCGTGGACTATGACAACGCCTTCGATTCTGTCGAGGCCTGGGCCGTGCTTCAGGTCGTGCGTCACTGTACGAAGACGCCACTATGGCAGTCCGCCTTCAGGACCAAAACTCGAAACCAATACGACTTCAGCGAGGTGTGAGACAGGGAAATGTTATATCGCCGAAACTGTTCACTGCCGAGTTAGAGGATGTGTTTAACCTTCGTTTTGCTGATGATATCATAGTCATGGCTAAAAACCTGGAACACTTGGGCACAATGCTCGACGACCTCTGCAGTCTCCCAACAAGTGGGTCTTAAAATGTCTTATCCACGTTGGATAAGAGAAAAATTATATCCAATTCCCATGTCGTCTTCCTGTTAAGGTTGGAAGCTATACACTGGAAGGTGTTAACGAATATATTTACCTGGGACAAACAGTGCAACGTGGTAAGTTCAACTTCCAGAACGAGTTCAATCGACGGATCCAACTCGGCTGGGCAGCGTTCGGGAAGCTTCGCAGCATATTCTCGGCCCAAGTAACGCAGTGTCTCAAGCAAGACGAAAGACTTTAATTCGTATGTGTTGCCCGTAATGACTTACGGAACTGAGACGTGGCCGCTTACAATAGGCCTCATAAGAAGGCTCAATGTTACCCAAAGGGCAATGGAGAGGGCTATGCTTAGGGTTTCTCTTCGTGATGGAATTAGAAATGATGAGATCCGCAAGAGAACTAAGATCACCGACATAGGCCAATTCTTTGGCCTATGTCGACACTTGAGGGACGCAATGCAGTGGGCAGGCCACATTGCAAGGACTGACGGCCGTTGGGGTGGAAAGGTCCTCGAGTGGCCGCCGCGTACCGGGAGACACAGCGTTGGTAGGCCTCCCACAAGGTGGACCGACAATCTGGTGAGGGTCGCGGGAAGCCGATGGATGCGGATAGCGCAAACCCGATCGGTCTAGAGATCTTTGGGGGAGGACTATGCCTAGCAGTGGGCGTCTCCCGGCTGAAATGATGCATGATGATGCGCATACAGTTTTGCTCTACACACATAGTTTTGTTATATAACAAATACAAATCTTCTTGTTCACTGCAAAATACAGATAGAGATATTAGTTTTGTTTGTATTGATGGTGTACCAGACAACTTTAGTAGGAAATGTATTTCCTATGAACTTTGATCATAAATAGGAATTTTGTGCATATAGAGCAGACCCATGATTCTTGCTGCCACCATAACAATACAAAACAAATTAATTGCTCTGATTTTTATTATTCCTTACACAGTAGGTAATTCCTTTACACAGATCTGTCATTTCATATTATGCTACTACAATATTGCCAGGAAAACATGATCTGCAAAGCTTCATACAACACAATATAATTTGGCAAATTTAGATTTGCTTAAATCTTAACTTATAAATACTAATTAGCTTAATATTGTGTAGTATTACTAAGTACATGCTCTTAAAAGTCAGCAACAAAAAGTTTTGGTAACTCAGATTCTAAACGTATCACCCTAACCACTGATATCAAACGCCAATCATCATATGGATTTGAATTCTTGGGTGTATATGATTCAGGGGCAACAAAGGTGCTATAATATGAAATCAATTCGTGAGATTGATCACCATCTAAATCAGCAATCATTAATGACTTTTCTTGATACTCCAAGTCAGGTTGACATATTGGTAATGGTACATTTGTGTCTACAGGGCCACGAACACATATTTGTACAATATCCATTTGGCTCACATTGACATTGTGAGTTTGCATTTTATCAAATGATACCAACACAATCCGCTCAGAAATGTCATGGACAGTGAAATTTGTGTATTTGATAAAAGATGATATGGAAGCAATGTTTATAATAGGTCGGAGGTAAAATATATCATTCGTATTCTTAGGACTCTGATTCTGTACATTATATCGAAGCTCATCAATTTTCATGGCACCCTTCGCATGATGGGCACTGTTCCACTGTCATAATTTTAAAACAAACCCTCTAATTGAGTTTGCGAAGGCAAATGAACTTGGCCTCATAGCATAAACATGGTTTGCAGCATACTCCCAACTAACATTAGTAGTGCCATTTCTTTCAAGCATCAGTTTCAAACTAACTCTACAGGAATTTGGACACTCTCCTGAATTTTCCACAATAAGTTTGCCAGGGCCATTAGTAAATATCTCCCTTGTGTTTCCAATACTCTTTTTCAAGCTGAGATTAACTCTCTTAGTTACTGAAGCAGGGGAGCCTGTATAATTCACAGTTTTATCTAGTTTCAGCAGTTTACGGTACAAATTAGGATAAGAAATTAATCTGACTGCTTCTGTTGTACCATTTTTACAAATATATGTAATGGTGTCAGATTCTGTTAACAACTTTACTGACAAACAATCATTTATTGTCATAGGTTCACCAATGATGTTGCCAGTTGCTCCTGATATTATTAATAATGAATTATGATTTGTGTTAGGGAATACAGTTGCCACAGTTAGAAGATCATTAACTTTATCTTTGTCCATATCTTTCATGAGTATAGGAAAATCTATTTCAGCAATATTACTGAACACTTTACCATGTTTATGTATGTACCAGTAATATGTCCCTGATAAAGGATTCAAAGCTGCAAGTAAGCCTTCTGAACCTGAAACTATGCAATCCTTTAGATTATCTCTGTTTACATCTAATAGATGACAGTTAATTTCTGTGGGTATCCTGTTCTCTCTTGTGTACCAACCAATTTTACCTGAATTGCCGACTATAAGCAGTACACCATTTACATTGTTATTAGGGTCTTTCTCTTCTTTCATATGGTTGCCTCTGTAAATAAATATTAAGTTCTTGGTGTTAGGAATGGCACCTTCTACCACTTGGACGGCACCAGACAATTCTATTTCATCATAAGGTAACTCCCAACTGGTGGTTTTGTCTTGCCATTCATTACTTGCACAACTACCAACTTCAGAACAAGGTATGCCCCACAAAAATATAACTACAGTAAAAATACAGACAAGTATTGATGTGATAAAAGCACAGCGGCGAGGAAAAGACATTTTGTTTGATACATCTGACTGTAGAAAACTAACATTATCCATTGTACTTTCTACAGTATTTACATTTGTGTTGAATTCGTCCATGTCGCTCAGGCTATAATTCTTCGATGACTGCAAACCACTATTGAAGTCCAAATTATTACAGCTATCTGTAGTTTTGACATGAGAAACATTTTCCAACTTGTGGTCGTCCTCCGACTCTGAGTCAGACAAAATCTGCTTGAGCGGTGCGTAATTGCCGCTATTCCCGTTTGCTGACATGGCCTGTATTATATTTATTACATTATAGATGTGAAATTCATAGAAATATTGTAAACGCTCTGTAATAATAAAAAATCAATATAGTTCAGAATCAGACTCAAAGAGTAGTAAGTAAGTATAGAGGATCAGACTGAAGCTCTCCCTCTGTCGTTCATTTCATACTCGCGGAATTTGCAGTACCTATTTGGCTTGTAATGTCATTGTCAATGTCATTCGCAAATGCATCCCTATGGTCCGTAGTGAAGATTTGCGCACATAGCGCGCTTACAAACTAACCGAGTTGAAGCCTGCCAAAAAGAGTAATGTGACGTTATGGAGCCGTGCTAACGGTGCTCACGAAAAAGAGGTAGTGCAGTGTGTGCGCCTTTAACGTTATGTCATTATGCTCGTACTTTACGCTCGCCGAGTGGCTACTGGGCTACACTCATGTCCACTCATGCGCCCTCGCCTCACCTCGTCGCCGCGCCGCTCGCTATTTTGTCGGTTGTAAAGCGGCGAGTGGTGAGCGCGAGCGGGGCTTTACACACTCGCGTGGTTCAGTTCAGTGTTCAGAGTGACATTACGACTTACCGATCCGTATTTTTATCAGTATTCAAAATAATATAGCAAAAATCTGTTACCTAATTTATTTCTTTCTTTCTACATAAAGAAAAAATATTACATTAAGTACTTACACAGTTATATTTTTGTGCACAGTAAGCATCCACCATCTCCTTTTCCTCCATGGTTTTTTAAATTTTTTATAGGTACGCACATAATTGTAGTAAAAGCAAGCACGTAAAAGCCGTTGCCTCAGCGACTTTTTCTTGATGAACGGTTCGGCGGCAACTGAGCTAACCGAGCGTGATGAAGTGCCGAGACGAGTGGTACCGATTCGCCTCGGCATCACTCGCCGAGTACCTCGTCCAAGCGCCTCGTTCGAGCGTGAAGTACTACCATTACAGTTTGTGAAAAATGTTGTACACATTTAATTTTTGAATTGACAAAAACTTTTTTATCGTACTTTATTTCTAAAAATTAATGCTTTCTTACTCTGTGATAAAAACGTAAGATCTCAGAACGACTTTGTTGTGGACACTGACTGGACTGGAGTACACACGAATGCACAAAAACGTGGTCCGAATTGATTGCACGCAAACAGTGCACCAATTCGGCCCAAGGCGATGGCACTGTTCGTAACATTGGTGAATGTTTGCGTATACGGACTGTAACATTATTATCTCTAGTCTATGGACTGTAACGTAGAGTATGTAGTTTTTTTTTAATTAATTCTACCTGTAATGGGAAGTCAAAGGGAACTAATGCCCATACAACCATGTCTTCAGTATTTCTTTATTTCTTCTTTTATTGCATTAAGATGCTGGTGTTACACATTTCAATGCATCTTAGGAGTATTTGACGCGAAATTTATGATGACAGTCTCCATATGATGCTACTTGATGAGGTGGATAAACACAAAAAAGTTCACATCGTATTTCACACCATATTCACCTTTATTCTAATAATCTTTTAGTTGTAATACGTCAACTCAAACATTTATTTTATAAAACTACACTATATTTATAACACAAAGTTCGCTCCGACACAATTTTTAATTATTGTAATAAAAATCTTGACTGACACCAAATCCCGTTAAAAACTGCCGTTACGATTATGATTATTTCGCCGTCAGAACCATTCATCCCATTTATCCATAGATTTTTTGCCCCTATAAAGATTCGCTTAGGAGTTTAGGAGTATTTCGACTATTGGATTTTTTTCACTATAGACTATTCAGCGAGAGAGATCGCTGCGATTACATTCTTCTCGCGTGTCGAGTCCAATAGTAGAATAGAAGCGCTACGGTAAATCTACAAGGCGCTACCTCTTACCTTGGGTGCTGCGTAGACGACGACGAGGCGGGGCGGGTCAGACTAATTCCGCCGCAAACGATAGCACAAAGGAAACCGTAGACGACAACGCACACCCCCAAAGGCCCCTTTTCAATAAGACCGTCCAGCCCCGAAAGCCCGCAGCCTTAAATGTATTGCTTTTAAAGAAAATTGTTATTATTTATGACGTCGTATTGTCATTTTGTACGGTCTACGAAAAAAATAGGGATCTTTTCTCTTCTCCGCTTCAAAGGATAACGCGGCGATACATCATTGGCGGAGAGGAGTGGAATTGTTTAAAATATCGGGATGGCTAGATTTGGCTAGCGCCGAGAGACGAGCGACGCAGAGCGGAGAGGGGCGGGGCATTGGTCTTGTCACTGGGCACTCACGCACCAGGCGTGCGAATAGGCAAAGCAGCTCTTCTCTGCTTTGCCCAGCTCCGCCCTACCCGCTCCGCTTCAGTGGAAACACCTAGCTCTTTTCACAGCTCAGCCCCGCTCCGCACCGCTCCACTCGAGCTAAGTGGAACCGCAGCTTAATGGCTATAAATAATTTAGGAACTATTGGGATTACCTACTCCCAATCCCAGTATACCTACTTATCATTTCTCAACACCTAATAGGACAATGTCTTAATTGAATAAAATGCATTTTTCTAGGCAGAATGTATAATTTGTTTTATATTGTATATAAATTATTTGCAGTTCTTTCGATACATTAGTCTACAAACATTTTACATGAAATGTTCTCCTATTATGTGACACTTATTTTAATTGGTGGTATAGGCTGTTTTCGCACTGGCGTGTATTTCGTTAGTCCAACGTATACCTATAATATAATGTAGCGTACCGTTATTCTGCAAGTACGCTGCGCTAACGCCGGTCGCTTATTCATTACATAAACCAAAACAATTTTAGGGGCACCGCGAAAGGGCAATAATTTTTCTTAATTTGACAAGCGGCGTCATACCTCTGGAGCTCTATGACAATTGTCTGGAATATGATGCTGGACAGGTTTAAATGCTTTCAAGTATTTTCTACTGAGACGTAGACTGGTATCCCTTAAATAATACAAAAGGTTCCGTGGAAAAACAAATAAACAATTTAGCCAAAATTGCGATTTGCTCTACTAAGTTAACAACTGTGAGATTTTTAAGTAACCACTGATATCACTTCTAAAAGTAATTTGAAGTGTTTTATTTCGGAAACAGTATTAAAAAAATGATTGACCCATTAACTAACGCGCGGCATTTATGTCAAGAGGTCGGCGAGTTCGTTACGCTGCTGGGGCAACGTCTTTGCACGCAAAGCTTCAAAATATGCAAATATGAGCTCGATTTTAGTAACAATAAGGTGCTGTGTGCACATTTTCGAAACCGTAAACCGTACTCATTTTTGATGCGACTGTACAGGCTTTCGGCGTATCACGCCTGACTTGCGTATACGTTGGACTTACGCCTACGCCGGTCCGAAGGGAGTCTTTACACTTACAAAATTGTATAAAAATAAACTTGTTTCACAAAGTTAATGATGTAGTTACCTATACTTTTACATAGATACACATTATTAGGTAATCAGATAAACAGATTTTATTTTCGAGGCTGATTTTAATTTATTCAACTAATGTTCTAATTCAATATCTAGTGATACAATTAGCTACAGAAGACAACACATCAAGCGTAACAGTTGTACCACGAAAGTCAACTATCTATTAAGAGCGGTATTAGGGCGGTCTGAAAATCAAACTGTTACGCACGATGTGCTGTCGACTGTACAATTAACATTATTCTGGATGAGATTATTCAAGGTACAAAATATTAATTTTACTTATGTTAAATAAACTTCATCTTTGCGTCCTCATTTCCACATTCTATAGTACTTAAACACCAATCAACCATTAAATGGTTGAAATACTTTTTCGACAGTTATTATTTTCACCTATTATAACTATAATTTATTACTAAATAAATAGAAAACAAAACAAGAACTATTTACATGTTCAGCCTCAAAATTATACTCATATCATTTTGACATTAATTTCCTATGACATACATTCATAACATGTTTATTAGTACAGTATTGATGGCACTTTATTTATTTTAAAAAATTAGAATTTGGTGCCAGAAGATTGTCAATCAGATTAAGACTTACTGAGTATAGGAACAAAGATAAAAGAGCATGTCACACCCCTGATGTATAACACTAAACCTTAAACAAAAAATAAATTAATAAAATATATCTCTATTAAGTTATGTGATGATTTCTTAAGACAATGGACAAGATTAGGCATTAGTGAACATTGCTAATATATAATATCAGTAGAGGTCTTTGTACACGCCCATACACTAAAAATAAATATAATATTTATTCATTTTGTATCATTCAACCATTAATATTTATGACACTGAACAAAGAAAACGTAATGGACATTCAAGCAATCAGTCTTGCAATATATTCACAAAACATCTTTATATACAGACATGAAGGATGTCACTTAACAAAATAAACTTGCATAAATATTTCACTAAATACCATAGTTGAGTCCCATATTGAATACTTATGAATATTACAATTTAAACTATTATAAATTAATATTTGTTAGGCGGTAATAAAGGAGCCAGCCCTTTGTACTAGCATCCCGCGCTAGATCCACTTATATATGATGTATATTTGTACAAATTAAACACAATATTATGATAATGCACACACAGAGACCATTGAATATTGATGCAACATTGATCATGGTCATACATAACACCATCACATACCACACAACTATACCCAAATTGAATAACTTAACACATACTACACGCCATTTGACTAATTCTGGTTTCAAGTAACATATCTTTCAAAAAACACAATCATTGGTTTGAAGTAAAGTTATTTTTGATAAGATATGTTATTTTGACCACTAATGCAGATCAAAGGTTAGACTGAGTAAGGGTATTCACCGAGGTAGTCTATGAGAGTTGATGGCAGTGGCAGGAGCCTATGCTCAGGTGCTGACCTAAGCTTGGGCTTGAGAGGGTTGGAGTCCAGGGCTTTGTGGATGGCCAGGCGCGCCGCGTGAAGGAGGGAGGGCGGCGACCGTCGCAGGGGAGCTGCCAGGTGCACCGCTGAGTGTGGACACCCATCACGGTCCACCCACACTGTTCCCTGCTGCCGGGCGCGCCTGTAGTGTTGTATTAATTCCACGACACATCTGAACCTTGGCATATACCTCGCCAAAACCCGGTCACAATCTAACCTGAAAATAGTAAACAATGAACATTAGCATCAAAAAGAATATATCTCCAAAAATTTTATTATCATGTAGCACACATGTAGAAAGGTTTCTTAAAAAGATTAGGACCTCTACTGTTTGTTTAAAGGCAATATCTACTGAACATATTTCAAGCAAAAGATAGATGAAAGTGACTTGTTAAAAAAATTAAAACCGACTTCAAAAAACTGAAAACGATAAAATAATTAAATTTAAGTAGGTACTCATCCCCTAGTAACATAGTTTTTGGAGTTGGTGCTTCACTTTCTATTGTTTTTGGAAACCTCTTAGCACCAACTCCAAAAATATGTTACTAGGGGATGAGTACCTACTTAAATTTAATTATTTTATCCTTTTCAGTTTTTTGAAGTCTGTTTTAATTTTTTTTTTTTTTTTTATACAACAAAATGACAAACAAGCTGACGGCCCACCTGGTGGTAAGCAGTTACCGCCGCTTATAGACACCTGCAATAACAAGGAAAAGCACTTGATATTGCAGGTGCGTTGTCATCCTGAGGCCTAAGATGAAATGCCGTCCATGCCCAGTAATTACACTAACACTTAACATTTTTGTTTAAAATTTTATTTTCACTATTTTTAGTGATACCTTTCTAAGGTTGAAGCTAGATGGGTGACCGTCAACTTATATTGTTTTCTACTATCGTATCGTTTTACTAAAAAGTCATAGGAAAGCGAAAATTCGCAATGTCGCATACATAGACGACTTAATAATTTCAGTTTTTTTTTAATAAAAACCAAACTTCCTAACTGATTTTGAAAAAAAAATTATGGGACCAAATGGCAGCTATTCCGCATCGAACAAAAAAAGAATCACGTAAATCGAATCACTAATCTCGGTGTACATACAAAGAAAAAAAATATGTAGACGACTTACTAATTTCAGTTTTTTTTATTTATAAAAACCAAACTATCGAACTGATTTTGAAAAAATTTTTATGGAAACTCATTATGTATGAATGGTTTTTGGGAACAGATAATGACAGGAAAACTTTAGTGTTATTCAATGACATAATTATAGTGTAATAAATAAATCAAATTACCTAAAGAAACCTTCCTCAAAGTGTAACCGCACAGAAGTAGGCCCTCGTTCTGTTTGAACAGACAGGGAGAATATGAAGTTGGTGTCACCAGAATTCCTGATGAGGAAAGCACCCACACTTGAGTCTTTTAATAAACTTCGAGCACCCTGGAAAAGCAAGACATTATTGATTGTAATCATAAAGATATTATAAAATCTCAAAAAAATGGTAGTTTTAAATTATATTGGTTTTGTATAGTTTAGAATATTATTAATCTTAATCAATGCAGAGAAAAAAAAACAGAATTAACAGATAGCTAGGTTTATATTACCAACCAACCAAAGTCATATGTTAAAAATAATAGCTATATTACCAGTATTTTCTTGGGTACTTTACTCCATGTGAATATTATTATGGTAAAAGGTCTTTTCTTATCAAAACATATTGTCACTAATATGAGAACTTACAGATTATACAATTGTCCTTTCTAGACTTTATTAGGTATATCTCATTAACAAACACATTTGGAAACACAATGGGTTTTAAATTGTATCACATAAGACATCAGGGAGCATATGATCCGGAGAGTCTTATGTGGCTTATCAAATTATTTATATTTAAGTATGATAATGTAAACCAACCTGCCAATCTAAATGTCCATAGTACCATCCTGACAGCCTGAGGGCTCTATATGCTTCCTCTAGCCTTTTCAATTTGTCATCAAAAGGTGTTAATGTTGTGGTGTAAGATGTAAAGAAGGCTGGTGAGAAATTGAAAGGTGATGGTGTGACAGGTGTCTGTGGCGTGAGCGGTGGCTGTCGCTTGCCGGGGCATGTCGCCAGGGATACGCGCAGCTCATGCCGGCAGTTGGGGCATGGACCTGACCAGCTACTAATTGGTACTTCCACACATGCATCTGTGGAAAGAACATACATTTACTATTAATAATCATATATGTGACTTTCTTTATTGGGTTTAGTATGAAATTGCCGTTTTGTAGGTAGTACTTTGAGCAAACCAGAATTATTAATTTACAGAATTACCTACTATGTATTTTTATTAAATTAAAAAATTAGCTTCACTATATTTTTAAAATTTCGTGGATAATTTAAGACATTCATTGTTGAGTAAATGCTGTGAAAAAAAAACAAATTTTTAAACAATAGAAAATAATTACAACAAATCTAAATATTGAAATTGGCTTCATATTTTCTACAACCTATTTATTGATCCTCATTTAAAACTTACAAATTAATAATTCCATTCGTTAAATCCTGTTTGTATACTGCTTTTTGAATAACTGATAAATTTTAGGTAGACATTCATTTAAAAATATTATTAAAAAAATGACAATTTCATATTTAAATACCTAACTATTTTGTTTTTCTTTTTTAACTTTTAGCCTATTACTAGTCTGTCTAACTCTCCTCAAAAATAGAATATCTATTGTATCAAACTAGGTAATGTAACATATCGTTTAAACAATAGGGTAACATATTTACAATAGATGCCCTTTAGTTATAAAGATATTAATATTAATAATATGCTTACTATGTATTACCTCTTACATTAATGTTAAAACAACAGGGAATGCATATTTTTTCTGTGGTTTTAAATGATATATTGAAAACTTACTATGTAAGTGTAATCTCGCTGCTAACGTCATGTTTAAGGGATCAAATTTTGTTTCTTTTCTTTCTATAATACACATTGGTTGTTCACTGTTCGGTGGACTATTGTGTGATCCACCTGATTTGTCACCAGAGGCCACGGCTTACACACCAATTACACACTTTAATTCACTAATATTTCAAAGTATGGGCGTTAGGCGTAACTAATTATAACACGGCACACACGCTTACAGTCCAGTTTTGTGGGGAATAATCCTTAAATTGGAATGTGGAAATAATTACAGCGAAAACTTATGGCTTCACAAAAAACGAAGAAACGGAGCCTCAACAAGAAACGTCAAGTCAAAGAGTCAGTCAAACACATTACACAGGGCTGAGCAACGTATATAGTGATAGAGTCGCACTGGATACTTAGTAGTCACGAGATATTTTAAAAATACGTTTTGCTTTTTATAGTTATATCAAAGAGATTTAAGTCCATACGTGCGTTCGCGACTTTTGCGATGCTACAATTGTGCGCTGCTCTCAAACAAAACGAATAGTGAGAATGAGATTAGTGAACGGGCGGCGCGGGCGGTGGGGAACACACTCACAGCCAGCGTTGCCAACTTATACGGTCTCGATTACCCAAAAACCTAACTGAAAATCCCCAATTTTGGGGAAAATAAAATCAATATTCCCCACATTTTCCCCACAAATTTTCAGGATAGCAATAAAAGTACTGTTTCTATAAATCAAATATATTTATTACATATACTTATTAAGTATTTAATGATTTTCATCAAGGTATTTATTCATCATCATCACCAGCCTATATACGTCCCACTACTGGGCACAGGCCTTCCTACATGGAAGAAACACATGAGGAGTTTGGGCCATAACACCACCACGCTGGCCCAATGCGGGTTGGTAGGTATTTATCGCAGCTCTTTATTATGCCCGTTTTGTCAACATATCATTCGAAGGATCAAATTTTAGGTTCCCTCCTTTCTTCTTAATACCTTCTCTAGTGGTCATAAGCGCTACTACAGTGTCATTATGCAGGCGATTACGATTCTCTGTTTTCAAATTCTAAAAAGCTAAATTTTCTTTCGACAGATGCGTTTGAGAAGCTTCTCTGCGATACTCTGTCTGAAGTTTGAATGTTTGATGGACATAAATGTTGCCATAAAATAAACTACAAAACCTTCCTGCCGGTGAAATTGCTTTAAACGTGAATGAAATATTCTTTCTTACATAATTTATAAATTATACTTACTTCTTATGCTACTTTTATTACTTCTAAGTTCAGTTCTAGCGTAAATGGCCCTAATTCTGGTAAACACATGCTAAGTCTAAATTTAAGTTCAGTGCATTTCTTTCAAAAGGAATACGAAAAGGATGGCTGTCATATAATTCGACATTTAGAAAGGTGCGTTCAATTTTCGACCTTATTGAACGTGCTAAAATGCAGTGTTTAGGATGCACCTCCGTACATGCCGTCTAAAATTGTCTATGGTTTCTTAGAAATCTATCTAAATTTAAGTGACAGCTCTAAACAGATTCTTGCTATCTTTTTCCTGTTACTTATTGCGAGAAAGAGATATGCTGTACTTAAATTTAGAATTAAAGTGTGTTCCCAGAATTAGGCCCAATGTCTTAATTCCCCGCATTTTCCCCACATAAACGCTCTCCCCTCAAATTACCCAATCGAACTGAAAATCCCCGCAGTTTGGGGAATTCCCCACAGATTGGCAACGCTGCTCACAGCAAACGACGACCGAGGACGCCCGGCGCCCGCCAACGGGCGCGCTGTGTGTGTGTCGTGGTGACGCTAGCGATAGGAAGCTCGAACGTTCAACTTCTTAGAAAATCGTAATTCACAATAATTAGATAACGCGATATTCACGATAATTAGATACTACTTTAAGCAGATAAATTTCTTCCCTATAATAAAATATTTGTTCGTATTTTACAACGGACTTAGTCTACTTACTCATTAGCATAAAGTCTTGTTCTAATAGTCTAAGCTTAAATAGACTATTTAATTTAGACTTTCTTTAACTGCAACCGCTAATGTCTAAACAAAAATACATAACCTAAGTAGGTAGGTACCTAGCTATTAATCGTTGAAGTACCTGCTTTACAGACACAAAACATTTTGTATTGTATGTAAATATCGGAAATTTAAGGTTAAAAGAATCTAAGATAGGTATTTTCACATGCTTTTTTAATTCCAAAGACATATTCACGGAATCCCTAATACAGAAAATGCTATTTTACGTTAAGTAATACAAGATAATTAGGCTAGTATATGTATAGTTTAAGCTGTTATCATTGGTGCCTACTTTAGTTATTTGAAAATGATAAGAAATACTGAGAACAATTTGGATAACGAAAAATATGAATAATAATCTTATTACGTAAATGTTGATTTTGTTGCATTAGAATTATTAGGCCAATCAGTGTAAATGTCTAGTATCTCTAGTCTATGGTCTAGTCTATTATATTATATTATATGCCTTATAAAATTGCTTCTTTTATGAGGACATGCTTCCGTAAAAACAAAAGATAGATAATGTTGTAGTACATAATTACATGAATTTTATAGTACTTCTTTTACAAATCTCAAAAAGTTAACGGTATTTATTTCATACACTTGAATTTGACAACTAGATAACAATTTAATATCGTAACTTTTTAAAACAGGCACAAACCTCGATAAGAATAATTTTAGGAGTAACAAACACTTATTTACGATTTAAGGTGAATACATCAAAACTTATATGAAACCAAATTTTTTGATTGAGGATGCATAAGAAATAGCGCCCAGGTGTCGGATTCGCATTCTAGTGCAGTATTCGAGAGCGAGTTCCCCGTAGTGCGATTATATTCGGTGTTCTCGGAATCCCTTACCTGCGTCCGCGCAGCTTTCACAACCATCTGCCGCTTGTCATTGGCTCGTGATACGCAGCTGCGTGATCAGTTTTGTTTTGAACGTCTCCTCAATATGATACGACGATTTAAGAACTCTAAATAATAGATTGTGAAAAGTTTACTATTTATATCAATACATATATAATTTTGTCAGGAATTATTGCAGCATTAAATATTACTTATTAATAAATAGGTTCTTTTTACTATATTTTTTTCGTAAGTCTGGACATCTTCTTCTTTAATATTATGGCTTCTCGTTTTATCGAAAAGTCTGGACATCCTTACCTTATTCTTTACTATTGTTTTCTAAACTCGTTCGGCAAAGAAATTAATGTTCATCCAGTTATTGGTTTATTGTAAAAATATTTGATAGCGTAAAGAAAGGGATTGTTCTCTGTTTGACCAAATCAATTTAGAATTGTAGAGGCCCGCACCGTCGTTTCGCGGAAAGCGGCACTCCGTTTTCAATTTCGCATTGCATTGCATACCGTTTTGTTCTTGGTAGGTAGCAGCATACCCACTTCTTTTGAAGGGGATCCGTGCCTGAGTAAACATTTATGCAGAATCCATTCCAATCGATGTGTTCGATAACATTTTTATGTTCCGCAGAATAAATACTGCTAAGAGGAATTCACTACCTAATTAAAATTACTTGATTTAGTAATAGTAATTAAGTAGTTAGGTAAGTAGGTGGTATTGTAATTATTAGGCTACTCGCATATTTTGTGGGTTCTAATTTTTGTAAGGCAAAATTAAAGTACCCTAAAAAAATGATTTGGCATAACACACATCCCATAATCATATTTGGATGAGTAGAATAAAATGGCATTAGAGTTTTTATCATAACAATATCTAACCGAATTCTTGGGTAAGTATAATTATTATATCCGAATTTTCAATTCTACATATTCATTCAATTCTAATAATATTTCAATTCTACAGCAGGTCTAAGATAGCAGAATTTTATTTCAGCATCATAATTTCATTAGACATAAGTAGCAAGCATTTCGTATGCCTACTTAAATCATTAAACAGCTTTACGTAATAATTTTTTACTACTTATTTCATTTTTATTCTTAGTTTATGTTATTGAACGGTAGCCTTTAGATAAAGTCATCTTGAGCCCACGCGTAGCGCTGAGCATTAGAGCACTAAAATACATACAATGCAAAATGAACTGGTGCTTTATATAGTGCAAAGTAAAAATCCACATGATGTTATTATTAAAGACTAGCTTTAGATGTCTATATTATAATAAAACCATTAGTTTAACTGGAAAGTGCTCTATTTTCTGTGTTTGTCAACGGCAAATGCCATCCAATAATGGCTATAGTTGTTTGACATAAACCATCGATCGACTTCCAAGCGCAAATGTCAAATCCCATACATTTTCCATTTAGCGACAGCGAATGTCAAAACCAAATGGCATCTTGTCTAGGGGGGCTGATTGCAAAGATTAGCAATAAAATTATCTTTGAGATGATAAAAAATATACCTATATAGTTTTACCACGTAGGTATCTGCCAATTTTATCTGCTAATAAAAAATATGCAATATATTTTTCTGAAACCCTAGTCAGTTAGTGATAACAAACTAGGCAATGTGATGATTCTGAATTGTGTATGCCAAGAGATGGTATCTTAGAAAATTTAAGGCTTTCCATCGTCTGTCCATCCTAGTGGAAGGCCGTATTACTTTGCGCATTCCGGTATTAATGTATTTTTCAAGTGAAACTTCAAACGCTTCGTACCAGCCGATAATTTTCGGAGCAATCGCATTGGAATTCTTTAATTAGCTCTAGCCGCCATTTTAACAGACTTCGCGGGAAATGTAAGTTCTACGAATTCAAGGCAATGTTGCCACTTGCGACAGCTGAGCGTGAGCACGCTTACGTTGCGTAAACAACTAACAGTTTCTTTTTTCTTCAATATCTCGACAGCGTATTACGTCAATTTACGCCTCATTCTTATTTGTATACCTAAACATAGTTCTGAATGATCAATAATCATCTTTTTATTAGTCCCCTGTTTTTTATGTTTAGTTGATTAAATTAGGTATCTTATCTTTAGGTATCTTTGACGACCGGCTGGTCGAGTGGTCTGTACCCCTTTTTTTTTTTTTTTTTTTTTTTTTACGTTGGGAAAATGCATTTACGCACGCGCAGGCAGGGTGGGGCCCTGCTCGGGCAGTGTGGGACTCGAGGCACTAATGCCCAATACCCACTAAAAACCAACGTGGTCCTTCGCTATCAGGGCTTCAACACAGCGCAGGGAACTTCTCGCAAACTACTGCGCAAATGTGTCGAAGCCACTAAGACTGCCAACTACTGGACTCAACAGGAAGGAAAAAGCCCGTACCGGGCATTCTCCCGTCATGGGGTTTTTGGTGAAGATGACAGGGCCCCACCCTGTCATTCACCACCCCTACTATGGCGGCCGGAGTTGGGCGGCATAGCGCCGCATTCTACGGCCAAGTCGTCTCCGGCGGAGTGGGTCCGCGAGGGGATCTTCCTCCCGAGCCCGCTCCAGGGCCTCCTTCTGTGAGATAACATCCTCACAAAACGAGGCCACCGCATCCCACGACGTCTCACTGCCAACCATCGCTTTGACGACAGTTGGCAGAGAAAGGTCTACACCGATTGCCGCGATAACAGCACGGCGCTGCTCCGCCCAGGCTGGGCAGTGCTCCAGCGTATGCTGGGCCGTGTCCTCTTCACACCCACATGAATGGCAGCGTGAGCTAGCTTCTCTACGGGCGATATGGTGCAGATATCTACCGAAACACCCATGGTCCGTCAGGATCTGCACAACCCGAAAAGTCATTACACCATGCTGCCGCCCGGCCCAGTCCTTCAAGACCGGCCTAATGGCCTCTACAGTACGAACCCCAGCCGTGGGCTCATCAAGGCGCTCCCGCCACTGTATCATGATGGCCCGTTGTGCCACTTCTCGCCAGCGGCGAACCAGCTCAGGCATTATTAGACGAGCGCCTTCAGCGCGGAGCGTTGCTCCATGATGATATACCTCCGCCACGACCTTTGCCTCGAGGTCCCATGGCGGGGTACCGGCTAAGAGGCACGAGGCCTCGAACGACACCGTTCGGTAAGCCCTTATCACTCTGACAGCCATGATTCTTTGCGGCCTACGCAGAAGAGTCCTGGTTCTGGCTGTCAGAGCATTCGCCCATACGGGTGCGCCATACAATGCCATGGAGCGCACTACCCCAGTGTAGAGGCGGCGGCATCCATCACTGGGTCCTGCAACATTCGGCAAAAGCCGACTGAGTGCCGCCGTGGTCTTCACTAGCTTGGGGCTCAGCTGTCGGAAGTGGTCTGTACCCCTTGCTATACGGGCTGCTCGATCAAGAGGTCCCAGGTGCGAATCCCGGTAGGGGCAAATGTTTGTATGACGAATACGAGCATTTGTTCACGAGTCATGGATGTTTATATGTTTATTTAGTATATTTCTAATATTTATATACATATTATTATCAATATTTATCCGTTATCTAGAATCCATAACACAAGCTCTTAATGATGCTTACTTTGGGCTAGATAATAGGTGTGAATGTATGAATATTATTATTATTATTATCTCACTTAGTAATATTTTTCATTTAGGTAGGACCAGGTGCCTTTGACGTTTTTTAATATTAAATTATAATAGCGTATAAACAAATACACATTTTATCTCACTTTTTTGTTTAAATCTTTAGATCGTTTACATTTTATGATTATTCTGTTGAAGCGTTTAAACTACATACGCATCTATCTACAGACATCGACGCGTTTTCTTGAAACCACGCTCTCAATGACGATATCTTTCTAAGAATAACTCTCTATTCGCCATTTCTTAGATACGTCGGCGTAGGATTATTGTTCTAGGTACCGCAAATAATTGTACTTATTAACGGGTTCGGGGAAAATTATGAATAATATTCGATATCGTGTAATAAAAGTTGATCTATAGGTAAGGTGACAGACGGGACAAGTCCGTATAGGCAGTTAAAATGCAACTTGAAATCAATCAAATAAATTGTTTTTTAAGTTGCATTTTGGCTGCCTATACGGACATGCCCCATAGACGGTCTTCCCTTTCCTGCTGTCAGCTTACGTAGTAAATATAAAAATATTTCATGTTAGACGTAGGTAGTTTAAATTTGAACTCAAACGCTTAGATCATAAACGTCAAATAAATCTGAAGTGGCCAATACGTCATACTTTGACAAATACTTAAAATATGAGAGTAAATATGAGTAAACGTAGTGTTATATTCTCTTCGTATGAGAGCCTCTTTATGGAGCGTTTGAGTATTCGGCCGTAGCTCTCGAAAAAGGACATGGCCTGAAATCCATCGTAGCCTTAACCCTGTTAACACGAGCATCTCACAAAATTATTCATGAAGTAAAGAAATAATAAGAGTAATAAGAGTAGGTAAGCTTACTAGGAGCTAGGAGTAAGTAACGATGTTTACCGTTACTGAGAATGCAAAGATAATCATTTGCATTTTTAGTAACGGTAACCTTCAGGCAGTCTATTGACTGACTGAAGGTTAAAATACGCTCCCTCACCGCGTACATTTCAGAGAAATACGATATTGAGATCATATCCTTGTGCATGGTAAATAAAAAATCATTATCCACATTTCATTATGACACTGTTTGTTATACCTATACATTTACGGTAAATCTAATAATTATCAAACGTATCATTCACGCCTTGTTTATTATAAGTAGATAATTTAGGTATTGTCAAAGGCAAAAAGTTGGTACTGAACTACTGACAAACGTCAAATTACACGACGTTACAGTAGATATACCTACCGTGCAATTTTTACACTTTTTGATTTTATAATCAATGTAGGTACTAGGTACACCTACAAACTGTACAGTACCTACACGTATTTATAATCTCCACTTCTTTTAATTTTGAGTGTTTTCTTTCTTCAATAATCAATAATTTCAATAATCAATTCGAGCAGATCAAGGTTGCGTTGACTGAAGCCTTTAATAAATACTCAATTGCTATTAGATTTAAAATCCTATCCTAACGTTTTCTACTATAAAGTGAGTAGGGAGTTTTTTTTCTATAAAGATACAATAATAACATTCGAATTCAGCGAAGTAATGCGACCAGCCTAAACGCTTCCTGTTTATTAGCAAGTAAATACATATTTTTTCCTTTGATCATAAATATAGGTACAGCGTATAATATAAAATATTTCAAAGTATGGAATGAAAATCTTGAAAAAACGTAAAAGAAAATAATGTTACATCCTTTATAGCTGCTTCCGATGAAATTTAACGCTGAGATGTCTCTGGAAAACACGCCGTGAGACGATTTAGTAAATTATTATGAAAATTGTTAGCGTGCCAATGTGGATATCCCTACTTTGTAGATTTATTTGAGCTGTGTTTACAAAACTTAAGTTTTGAACAATTTGGGTTCGAATCCCGGTAGGAGCAAGTGGTTGTATGATGAATACGAGCATTTTTTCACGAATCATGAATGATTATATGATTTATAGTATTAATCTAATATTTATAGGTACACATATTATTATATATATTTTCTCCATTATTTAGTATTCAAAACACAACCTCTATGCTTACTTTGAGCTAGATAATAATAAAAATACTATACACTCACACCTATTTATTATCTAGCGTGCACAGCAAAAGAATAAAAATATATAAGAATAGGATAAAAAATCAATGAGGCGGTATGTCTAAATATTACAGTTGTTGAGTACGGAACAAAGTTGAGGAACGGAACGAGAAAGTGTATTGAAAATTGCGAGGAGAAGTAGGCTTAAGAAAAGAATATTATAGATAGACATAGAGGAGAGAGCAAGAACGAACTGGAAACCAGTTGAGTTTAGGGCGAAAGTTGGAAACAGGGTCAAAACGTACATTGGAGATGATGAACCTCATACCATAGAATAAAGAGATTGCTATGTACTTAAAGTACAGTCGACAGCATATCAAGCGTAACAGTTTGACCTTGAGAGCGCTCTTACTATGTTTGGAACAGAGGCGGTTTTCGTAGTGCAACTGTTACACTTGATGTGCTGTCGTCTGTACATAGGTTCTGCAGACGCGCAAGTTTATTCAGAAGTTCTTCCGACAGGTCAGCATAACAAAATAATCAGCGTAATCTAAGATGGGCAGTAAGAGTGACATGCCAAGTCAACGACGAAGAGAGTTGTGTGCCTCCTTAACAATACCTTTAAGATTAAAATTTAAACTTTACCTAACTTCTTCAAGTTCAAGGTGATGATAATCACTGGTAAAACCATTACCAAGTTTTTTACAGTTTTGGTGGTTTTGGCATAAAGAATGTAAAAGAAGTCAGATGCTCAGATGTTTAAAATCAATCGTTAAGATAAAATATGGGCTTCCGATAAATATTGTTTGACTCTCAATTGGACTAATTTTAAGGCCAAGTGATTCTCAATAATTTTAAGATCACTATAATATATTATTTGATAATAGTTAACTCAATCGCATGAGGTAATGTTTAGTTTCGAATTAAAATGATTCTGTTCTAATACAGGGGCTAATGGGTCTGTATTTAGTAAAAAAAAATGTTTTTTTTTACTAAATACAGACCCATTAGCCCCGATTTTCAATTAGGTAGCTGTACACACGTAGAAAAACTACATAAAATGACAAGTTTTTTTCACTCCTTACATAAAATAAACATAGATACGATTTCATTCAATGGATCCTTCTTCAGTTAGACTGTTTATGCTGATTTACATAATTGTTGGCCGCTTATGTAATACTGATGTTAGTTTTTGTTGTTATCTGAATAGGTATTTATAATTCACGAATGTGCACTAAAACTATATATCTAACTAAACAGCTTGTTTATACGCGCAAGCAGATATGCGTTGGATACGAACACGGACGAAACTTGTAGTTGTATTATAATATTTCCACAGATTTAAATAAAGGTGTGCTATTGTAATATAAATAAACTTTCGAAGATTCGTATTTAAATTAACCAGGGAAGGTGTATCCGTAGTGGAGTGGCGTAAAGTAGCTTTACTTGCGTACTTCGTTACAAGTTATTGCCAAAGTTATTTTGTCACGCTAGAGATGTGTTCGTTTACGAACTATACGAACAGACGCAGAGCAGTAATTTGAGAGAAAAAAATCTTTGCAAGAGATTCTTAACACGGGAGAGGTTTATTACAGGTTTACTCCCAACATCTTCGGTCACAGATATACATACTGCCGCCGCCGCTACCCTCGCCGTTTTCCATATTCCTACGGTGCAAAGGGAAATGTATAATCGCATTAAGTTTTACACATAGTTATTGATCAACAGCTCCGAAAGAATTCCCCAAGCTTACTTGGATGGGCATGCACAATATCTTATGGGATAAGTTTTTGACCTAACATAATTTTCCTTCATACAAAAGAAATTTGTGTCTCCCATTATCGATCATTGCGCGAAGATTCCAATGCGGTTTTTATATAAATAAGTAGAATACATAGATAGATATAGGATAACGGGTGGAATGGAGGTTTTAAATGAAACTCATTCATTACTTACATAGAAATCCAAAAATAATACCTAAGGTTGAGTGGGTTCGGATCGCTCGTTTACTTACACACCCTCAGTTTCCAGAAATTTCAATGTTTTTTACAAATAAGAAAAAATAATAAGAACTCCCGAGTCCCGAGGTCTTATGCATATGCAGCTTGTCAAATTAAATACTTGTAGCTAAGAAATGCAAATATCGCGAGATTGTGGCTCAAGCGAGATCTCGCAAGTTTATGAATAACAAATACTGCGAGATCTCGCCAATTTCGAGATCTCGCGAGATTGGCAGTTTTGTGTATTTTTTTGCAAATAATCACAATATTTGTATAAATTAGAAAAAAAATAATAAAAATTATAAGTAGTATAAGATAAACATTTATTTTCACGAATTTTTAATAGACTGTTATGCATCAAACATTGTTTGACGTATTTGTCTATAATTTTTAATAAACTTCTAAGTAGTAAACTTTGACGTACGTAGGTATCTACCAAATAACAAATGAAAGAAACAAAAAAAAACAAACTTTTTTAACAAACAAAACAACGAGAAGTCAAAAAAATAAAACTTTTATCTAAGTTGAGTTGACTATCAAAGCCCGAAAAACCAGACACAATTAAATTTTAATTGTTATGGCATCTTAAGTTGACGTCTGGGCATTGAAGGATTAAACTTAGATATTATTATCAATTAAATAACTCCGTCCGTGTCACGCCGCTCTTCGAATAAGACGTTTTTAGCTCGAGTGCAATCTCGTTAAACTCGCGAGATCTCGCCCTTTTTTCGTCCGAGATCAATCTCGCTAAAAAAGGCCGAGATCTCGCAAAAACGAGATAGCATATATTCCCTACTTGTAGCTTTATTTTAACTAAAAAATAATACTCTATTTTATGTTTTATTACAATCTAATCTACCTTCATTAGTGGTAGATATTATGAATTAGAGTGATATAGATAGATATGACCTTTTATTTTACGTCTAATTAGAATTAGACGTAAAATAAGGTCATTCTTAAAAGGAAAATAATGCTGTAAAATGTTTATGGGGTTTGACAAAGAATTCTTTTGAAATGATACATAATTGAATTTGTCTTTGCCTAAAAAAGTTTAAGATATCTGATTCTGAAAAATTACTGGACTCGAAAAAAGATATCTCATGAGGTGGGATGCTTACTTACGACCTTACTTTAATAATTAAAATTATCAGAAAAAAACTGTTTTCAAAAAGATTGTTTTGATTGACAGCGTATTGTGTAGTGTTAAGTTCTTATTTAAAGTAAATATTGTAAGATCAAGACACGAGTAGTTTTCAGTTACCAGACTCTATTAATATTAATTAATGGAAGAAAGGTATAAATAGACATAGATTATTATCTATGAGGACTACAGTCGCTCGTATAAGCTTGACGTAGTCAAAAATAATTAAAAAGTGAACAGCGCAGCGAGCAGTTACCTCAGGCGACTTCATTTTGTTTCAAATATTCCATTTTGCTTGGAATTTTGAAAGTTAACGCAAAACGAAAATAATTATAGTATTACCTGGAACCATGTGTCAGTGTTGAAATGTTCGGAGAAACAGCCTACGGATTGTTCGCAGGGCTGACTCACCACAGGGTGAAGGTTGGTCAATGGTTCATTTTATTTTTAGAGAACCTTGCTTCGGGTTGAAAACTTAAAATAAATGCACCTTTTTAGCTTTGCGTAAGGCTTTATTTTTATCACTAAACCAATTAACTGTACCATTATTATATACTAGCTTCCGCCTGCGAAACCGCCCGCGTGTATGTCGGTTATCGCTCCAAACGGATCCTATGTTCTTCCCAGGGTCTCAAACTATCTCCACACCGAATTTTATCTAAATCGGTTCAGTGGTTTAGGCGTGAAAGCGGTACAAACAAACACACAATCTTACTTTCGGAATTGTAATATTAGCTAGGAGGGCACTAACATATGTTACAGTTTATTTAGAATAATGTACGAAGTTCGAAACTCGAAGAATGTCGGAGGCCTAACAACGCAATTTACGCCATAACCTGTCAAAATTTATCGTTGTCCTATTTTGTTTTTCGGAGTAGCCCCTGTGGTGGTGACGACTATACGTCAATAACTTAAAATATAGGCTATAGGTATTAGACGTATTAGTTCACAGAAATGTTTTGCAGTTTTTAAATACTCCTTAATAGGCATTTGATAATTTCCATGACATTTCTATGAAACAATATACATTGGCTGCATTATTTCATAGAAATGTCATAAAATTATCAAATGAATAAGATGTATTTGAAAATTGCAAAACATTTGTATGAACTAATATAGCTTAGTTTTAATTTATTGTCGTATTGGCGTTACCACCCCGTGTAGTGATGAATATTACATTAAAATATGTGATTTTCAATGTTAAAAACATGATAGGTGATTCTGTATAAACAACGTCTAGGTATATATATCTCGCTCTATATATTTTCTTTATGTCTTACTTTAAAAAGTATCTATTCCAACCAAGGTTGCACCTGTAAACTTTGATGTCGTATGTCGGTGACATTGTTTATTTATTCAATCACATGCAGGTTTACAGAATGCATCCAATCACCAGCAAGTTAATTATAAACAAACGACAAAAAAGTAGGTATTGTACAATAATGGTCCAAGATCAATACTTATGATTATAGAAAGCCAAGTTTTATGTCAATTTGTACATCAATATCTACATTTCAAAGTCAAGATAGACGTTGAAAGAAAAAATAATTCGATAACTAGGTACTACAATTAATGTCAACAATAAAAGACAGTAAAATGTTCAATAGTCACAATAATAAATGAAAAGAAGTATCCTACACTTATTAAATTAAAACATTGGAACAGATATCTGATACATTGGATGAACGTCGGGATACCATAATTTAAGTTCCCGTAGCCAAAATGACAAAACATAATTTCACCATGTCTGTCCATCGATCGATGTTTTGAACAAAAATGTAATTTGTTTTTATACCACTTTGTAGGTAATGAAAAACAAGGGGCTTTTTTCTGTTTATACATTGAAATAAGGATCATACCAATTCGACTAAAAATACGTCACAGTTTTATAAGTCATCGTTACAAGAAATACTACTAGTAATACTTATCTAATCTGACCGATAAACGTTTTAGTCATAATAACACAAAGAATGGCTTATAAAGTTATAAGGTTTATCATTTTAATAAGTTAACACTTGAACTTCATATATTTTCAATGGGATTGCAGTGTTATCGGAACAAGAAAAAAACTGTTTAAAGTAAATACACGATCGAAAAGTAGGTAATTTACAGAAAAATAAATTGGTTAAAATATTTAATAATTTGTACAATAAATTATTGGTCCTGGCATGGTGCCCCGAGGAACCTCTAAACTGATTAGCCAGAGTTTTTCTGAAGATTCCGTTATTTATTTTGACCGTTATTTGGTTTTTTCTTCGATACATTGTGGATACTTATACACCTAAAGTAATTTATTTTTAAAAATTCCTACCTAGATATCAATATACAGTTTCAATGCTAATTTGTCGAAGTGGTAGTTTATCTCTAATAGTCTAGATATTAGAGATTATAATGATATATCCTGTTTCTAACTGGCCGAGACATTATTTACAGGCATTAGCAGTAAGGTAAGCCGATCCAACTTGTAAGCTAGATGATGTTCTGTCTTCTGAGGACTTGAGTACTTTGCCTACATATTTGGTTCAGTAATACGACTTATTAACAGCTAGGTACTATTTGTAATAGTACCTAGCTGTTGAACAATGACAAAATTCTCGTAAATTTTTTTTTTAAATGGCAAAATTTTATTTTTAAACTGGTCAAGGTTACAAAGCTGGCACATCCGAATGATAACCAAATAACTAGGTTAAATTTATTTAAAGAATTATTGTGATTAATATATTTTAAAGAGAATTTTATAACTCATTTTATAAGATATATTTTATAATAATTTATTACAAAATTGACACTTACACAATCACAATTTTTCGTGTTTGATAATTTCTGCTAAAGAGCAAAGAAAAATAAGAAAGCGAAAGAAGAAAAAGTTAAACCAAATTAATTTTAACCCAGTTTCTTGTACGCACAAGCGGAAGAATATTTTTTATTATTATATTGAGTAAGTATTAATTCAACATGAAAATTCGTATCGGAAAATTATATCACATGTAAATAATATATATATATATCATATCATATCAACATTCTTTTATTTGGTTCGTATTTTTATAAATTACCTACTTATTCTGAGAGAAATAACACAAGCTGAATTTTCCGACAGGTACGGATATTTATAATTAGAGCACTTATTACAGCTGTATCTTGTTATATGTGGTTCAGTTCTACGTATTTTCGTAATTAAGTGTTGCAATATGTCGGGTTCGGGTGTTACAGAATTTCGAAATAAAATTTGGAATTCTTAGGTTGCGGGGGTCGATAATATCATAGTAGGTATGAACGCGGTTTGTATGTTGTGTGTGTGTGTGTGTGTGTGTGTGTGTGTGTGTGTATGTGTGTGTGTGTGTGTCTGTGTGTCTGTGTGTCTGTGTGTGTGTGTGTGGGGGTGTGTCTTAAATTTAATATTGAACTTTTATAACACACTATACTTGGCATTGGAATAGACCTATTATTTACTACTACATAAATTATTAAATAATTCTCAGAACAGTCCAAGTTGATATTAATAAATCATTATCTAGATATTTCAATCTCCAGCATTGCTCATTATAGAATGTGTAGCGAAACTTGGACGAGAGACTTATGAATGTCCGAATATGAAATATTTACCGTTGAAACGGTATTCGAAACATTTTTTCCAGTCGTTCGATCACAGTCCGCACCTACGCTTCCGTTTAAATATAGAAACATAAAATGGAATGCCAAATATGGCTACGTATCTAGATAGTGCCTTTCTCTTCAAAGCTTAACCTTTGACATTGGCAAAGCTCGAGCGACGCCCGGCGCGCTGGCTGATTCACATCGAACGAACCACGACCGAGAAGGAATTTCTTAATGATCCTATGGCTTTCTTATGCCGGGTGATGACAGATAAACAATGCACGACAAACGTGAGTAATTCGCTGTATTTTCGTAGGCGAACGCTTCAGCACAGCGCTGTAACGATCGAATCAGCGTTAATCCCATAGATAGAGCGTAATAAACTAGAGAAGTAAGTCATACCGACTACAAAATCTTTGAAATTAATCGTCACTATTCAGTGTAAAGAGTTAAGCTGACAAACCTTTGCTCGTTCCGAGAAGGCGGGCCAGCCAACTCACCCACCGTTCCACGAACGGCTACCCGTACTCGATTCAATTTTTAAAATAGATGCGTTCCGTTAAACGTAGGCCGAAGGGCTCCGATTAATGGCCAGTCAATTATACATTGAGTAATCTTTTATAAATGGGAGTGACTATTTTTATCCAAAGCCAGATTTGTTTCCGAGTGAAAGGGGTTTCCTACTGTAAACTTGTTAAACAGGTTATCATGGCGTTACGAAGTTTTCTCTGCACATACGAAGTCCATCTTTCCAAAAGACTTTGAATTTTATCTCATTTCATATCAATCATACTCTACGAAAGCGTGAGAGCTAGTGCTTTGTGAATTACCTATAGGTAGTGTCTTGGTGTAATCTTCAGCAAAAAGTAAGTGATTACTTTGGACCGCTGCTACGTAAGTATATCCTTATTGTGGCAATACGAGGCAAGAGTCCAGTCTGTGCCAAGTGTGGTGACGTTGCGTGTAAGTTGAGCACACGGACAGTCCACGGTTGGACTAAATGACCTAATAGTTTGCCTTCACCTTATTTTCCTTATAAATATGCGGGGTTGGCTACCGTTGATTCGACGTCATAAGTACAAGTGTTACCTACTTTAGCGTCATTTGTATGAGAGGCCAGCTCATGACCACCATCTTTTCGTACAGTTATTTTTGTAATAAACAATCAAAACTTATACTTTCCATAAAACCAAGATTAAATTTAACTGATAGAAGCGGCACAAAAATATTTTAATTTGCTGAAAAACATCACAGAGATAGCCATTTTGAAGAAAACAAAATAATAATAATAATCATCATCATCATACACTCACACCTATTATCTAGCCCAAAGTAAGCATCATTTGCTAGTGTTATGGATTCTAGATAACAGATAAATATTGATAATAATATGTTTATAAATATTAGAAAGATACTAAATAAACATCTAAACATCCATGACTCGTAAACAAATGCTCGTATTTCATCATCATCATCATCATCATTTCAGCCGAGAGACGGCCGCAGCTGGGCATAGGCCTACCCCAAAGATCTCCATACCGATCGGTTCTGCGCTGTCCGCATCCATCGGCCTCCTGCGACCCTCACCAAATCGTCGGTCCACCTTGTGGGAGGCCTACCAACGCTGCGTCTCCCGGTACGCGGCCGCCACTCGAGGACCTTTCCGCCCCAACGGCCGTCAGTCCTTCTTGCAATGTGGCCTGCCCACTGCCACTTGAGGCTCGCAATTCTTCGGGCTATGTCGGTGACCTTAGTTCTCCTGCGGATCTCTTCATTTCTGATTCGATCACGCAAAGAAACCCCGAGCATAGCCCTCTCCATTGCCCTTTGGGTGACATTGAGCCTTCTTATTAGGCCCATTGTAAGCGGCCACGTCTCAGTTCCGTAAGTCATCACTGGCAACATACACGAATTAAAGACTTTCGTCTTGAGACACTGCGGCAGTTGGGCCGAGAATATGCTGCGAAGCTTCCCGAACGCTGCCCAGCCGAGTTGGATCCGTCGATTGACCTCTTTCTGGAAGTTGGACTTACCAAGTTGAACTATTTGTCCCAGGTAAACATATTCGTCAACAACTTCCAGTGTAGAGCTTTCAACCTTTACAGGAGTGGGCACGATACGACATGGGAATTCGACATTATTTTCGTCCTGTCCATGTTCATTTTAAGACCCACTTGTTGGGAGACTCTACAGAGGTCGCCGAGAATTGTGCCCAAGTCTTCCAGGTTTTTAGCCATGACTACGATATCATCCGCAAAACGAAGGTGAGTCATGTACTCGCCTTCAATTTAAGGAAAATAAAATTTGAGGAAATCATGTTCTTAAATACATTTTTGTCTACATTCTGAAATGAGCTAACCCAAAACTTTACTATCTCCTTTCACTGTCATTGACACTAATTTGCTGACATCTTTACCTGTTGGTACTTATTTTTTAGATGTTGTAGACAAGCTGGCTCATATATCATAGAGTCTACTCTATGTTCTAACTCTTATAACTTTACTCATTGCACGTAGGTAATTATAACAGATGTATCTAGTTATAGTAGATGCAACATATTAGTCAAATTGTTTACTTGTGATTTAGTTATATTTTTATCGTGATCAAAAATTAATCTAAAACCGTACTACTTAACTAATTTCATATTATAAAACTAGTGATTTTAAATCTCGGAATTCATGTTATTTGTTTTTTTTTAATATAAGTTGCCGCGTGGACGTGGAATACGTGCCAACTGGCGCTTGGCAGCTTTTCCGGTGCAATAATTGTATCCTTCCAAAACAAAGAAATATAAAATAATATAGCAGCTAAAAGCCGTCCTCATTTAAGATCATCAAAATACCGGTGCGTATCGGGATTTAAGCTAAGAGATTAAATCTCGTTACGTACACACACCTTAAAGTACCTATTTTAAAAATCAACAAGGGGCAACAGAATCCAAAATAATAAAATTTTAATTAATAATGTTCAAAAGCAAATATAATAAGCTTAGTTAGGAATCCAATTATGGTTCTATTTTCTAAAGCACAGGTCCAGATCAAAGCTCAGATCATAGAAACAAGCAGTATTTCAATCAGTTCGTTAGTGTTTAGCCGAGCGCATTCGCTTCGCAGTAGTCTCCCATTGAAATTTAAACTAGCCGCTCTTCTGGGAAAGCAGCACCAGCATTGCCTATCTTTTTGCTCAGTTTTGCTTAACCCTGTCCTAGCTCGACAGGGGAGATATACCCACGGGCGCATTGAATTGTTAAAATAATAAAACTGTAATGGTATATTGATGGTCTATTATTACATGATTGCGGCGAGTTTTAAAAGTTTGGTAGTGACTTTTTTGTTTTCTGGAATGGTACTGGACTGGAGAGCTTTATTACTCATATACAGGTTTTGCATAGGTTCTTTGTCTTTTATGTACGTCTACCTAATAGGTGATGTAATAATGAGAAGTATCTCTGAAGTATCACTAAAGAACTCTTTAGACAGTGTGCTAAAAAAGTACGAAATAAATGGATTCTACGGGACAGAGGGAAAATTTAAGGGGTGGCTGTGTTCTTTTGCAAGATTTACACACCCCTGACCGGTACCTATAATGTTTATAGAATTAGAATACATAAGTTGTGAGAAACTTGTAAATTTAAGTACCTATATGTTGTAATTAAATTAACTTGTAACATTGCAAGAACCTTGCAAGTTTTTTTTTTTTTATACAACTTGATGACAAACAAGCTGACGGCCCACCTGGTGGTAAGCGGTTACCGCCGCATATAGACACCTGCAATAACAAGGAAAAGCACTTGATATTGCAGGTGCGTTGTCATCCTGAGTACTAAGATGAAATGCCGCCCATGCCCAGTAATTACACTGGCTACCTTTCCCTTCAATCCGAAATACAGCGAACTGTTTATAAAAGTAGAATTTACCGTTATTCACTTGTTTTGGTTTTTGCATTTATTCAGTCTTAAATTAAGGTAACGCATTCACCCAATTTGCGACCAAGAATTTATTGGAACAGATTTTTTTAACTTTTAACTTTTTAAGTATTATGTTTTAATACAGCTAGCTGCTCCCGGGATACTGTGCAATGCCCGTAAAAAGAAAACTGTTAGATTTTGTGATTATTAAATAAAATAAAGTATTTTCATAATCCAGGAACCTTAGCGGCCGTCCCCAAAATACAAAGTTTCATCACAATCTGATCAATGGTTTCGTGGTGCATAGGGGACAAACATACAAACTTTGATTTTTAATAATATATGAACTTAGATGTGTTTTAGTCGTACCTAGGCAAGTTTAAAGGACAGGCTGGCCGGCTGGTCAGTTCACCATTCACCACCATCCAGATGAATTCGCCGCTGTCAAACATAAACTGATACTAGGTGATGATAAGGCCGAAGATGGAGGGAGCTACACCCGGATTCCTCAACCACACTCAACTGTCAGAACACAACAATATTGTTAACATTATTAGCAGCCTTACGTACCTAAGATATAGAAAATTACAAAAGCCACCAACCAAACCCAGCATAAAATTTCTGCCCTCACGGTATTTGAACCCCCGAGGTCTAGATCTAAGTTAAATTGTCTGAACTACTAGATGAGAGAGACGGTTATTAAACCTATTAACATAGTAATCTTATAATTGTTTTATGCAAATGGTCGATTTGATCTATTGTCAATAGAATGAGTAAAGTGATCGACGAACTGGCTTATCTCTAATCTATACCAGGTACTAATTTTGTAATGAAATGACAAAAAAAAATACTTAAAACAAATACTTACAAAATAATAATACTTAAAAAAAAATAAGTAAAACCATACCTAAATATTTATAATTCAATATTGAGTTGTGTCCACGTTTTCTTGGAATTAATGTTTGGTGTATCAACATAATTATTGATATCAGATTATAAATTTACATTAGCTATAACATGAGACAGCAGTAAAAAGCACTTCGAGGAAGCGCATGGAGAAGTAATTACTTCCTAAGAGCCTAAGTCAGTGCCAGAGGTGAGCTTGCATTCTCCATGCATAATACGGCGCGGCATTGTCGGACGTTCGCCGAACAATAACCCGTACAATTTTCCAAATGAGACAATGCAAAAAATAAATAAAAACGTAGTCATAATGTTGGCGATTTCGCACAACAACCCTTGGGTTGGAGGCTTCCAAGGATTAATTATGAGTTCCGAGTAGGCCCGCCAACGGGCCATCGGATTCTCGGTAAGCTCGAATCGAAAAAGGAGCAAAAACGACCACGGCTTTCTGAGAACGAGTATACCTGCGCCCGCGCAACCATCCCACCTTTTTCCGTCCGACTAGCGTTTCGAGTGAATGCTTGATTTTCCTAGTAGTAAGAACACTCTTTTCTCTCTTAAGTAAAATAGACTTCTATGATAAATAGGTTATTAATTAAAATATAATAAAACTAGAAAAATTTCACGTCCTGAAGCAGGAAACGAACCCGCGACCTTTCGCAATCCGGGCGACTGCTCTGACCACTGAGCCACTCAGGACTTGGGATATCCCTGTGAAATTTTTCTAGTCTATCTGTATTTGCGTTTATGAGCTAACGTCCACCCTACAATGTCAAAATATTCTATTTCAACATCCGAAACGAGTATTTTTACAAATACCTACGATTCGGTTAATTTTGGGCAGTGCTTTCAAATATTCTTAATTATTGATTTTAACATTATTATAAATGTTTGAAAAATTACTTAGTAATTAAAATATAATAAAACTATAAAAAACCTGCCTCAGGACGTGAATTTTTTCTAGTTTTATTAGATTTTAATTACTAAGTAATTTTTCAAACATTAATAATAATGTTAAAATCATAAATTAAGAAATAAGTTATTATCAAATTTTGTCTTAAAAATGACTATTTGACTTCACATGTTTCATTGTCCACGAATCGCCGCTTACCTTTTTTTTCAACTTATATATTTTCCGCGAATGGATGTTGACAATTGTACTTACAAGATTATAGAAAGATAGTGTTTCATTTTCGGTTTTCATATCATGAATAAGAACAAAACAACACTGTTTATTTTAATATCAGCAGTTTTATCTTGATATTTATCCTGTAAAAACATTTTATTTATAAATCCAAGTACTTTATTATACTTGCAGATGAGACGCAATTTACATTTGTGTGTTTGCCATATATATGTGATAGATAGTGAATAAGTCTAGGTTAATGTAATTTACGATTTTAAAAACTAGTCTTCTTTAAACTACTTTAAGATAAAAGCATGAAAATGTAGTCAAAACATGTAAATAATGAATATTGACCACAAAACACAAACCTACATAGATACTTATACATATCGTATGTAAACTACAGGCATTCGCATTATTGCGTACTGGCCGATTAGGTTGGTTTCTGAGAAGTCGGCCATCGATCCTGCAACTTATTTTCATTGTAATATAAATTTGTTTGAAGCGACAGTGTTATTTGAAAAATCAATAACAACAGAAGTGATATACATACTTTGAATATTTACCATATGCCTACCGAATCAATTAACTAAAATACGTACCTACTCAGTACACCGTCTTAAAAAGTTATACAGGTTGGTGACGACGAGACAATACGACAATAATTAAAACATGGGCTATTTTAGTTCATACAAATATTTTTTTTCTTTCAAATACATAAAATCAAACATCTTATTGATTAGATAATTTTACAGCATTTTTAGGAAATAATGCAGCCAATGTTATATTATTTCATAGAAATGTCATGAAATTATCAAATGAAATTTCGTGTTATTAATAAAGTTACATTTTTTAAAATTATTTCGTCATTTTCTTATGTCACGTTTGAATATTTTTAAAGTAGGATTATATTATATATGTTATTTTGGTTAAATCCCTATATACTCGTAATTGAACTAAAATTACAAAGTAATAAATGAGAAACAGAGAAGCTAACAAACTAACAGATTGGAGTCACCATTCTACACAAGCCTGTAGATGAAGATTAGCACTTGGACATTTGTGTATACTTTACAAACGTTTAAAAGCAAAAGGCGTAGGTACTCTTACAGTCATCATTAAAAGTACCAATGTCACTTTTGACAGCTCCAGACTCATATTACTGAATCAATATCTGTTGTTATAAATTCTTACTTAGTTAAACGATATTATTTATTTATTATTATAAGAGCGAGCACTTAATTTTGATGACTGTACGTCACTTGATTTACGTTTAATTATTAACTACCGTTAAACTCGTAATAATTGATTGCACGTATATACAGCTGTCTATGGCGCGGTCGTATCCAGCCCCCTTATTCTCAACTGTCGGAAAGTATTCGAATTTCGGAAACTCTATACCTGTCACTTTTTATCGCGCTGCGTCAAAGCGAGACGGCAAGTGACTTTTCGAATCGAATCCGTGATCCGACAGTTGAGAATAAGGGGGCAGCAGAGCATAGTTCATTAACATGCAATTTATTTGCGAGTTTGAAATTTATTTTCACATCTCTGTATATTTTAATTATTATTATTGTATCTGTGCTTCTTTAATCCAAATGAGAATTCTTGAATACTTTTATGTTTCGTGAATTTATTATTATCAATACAAAACTTTTTCTAGATGTTCTCAGTAAAAATATAAACGGATCATGCCTACTATGGAACGAAATACTTATCTACAATTTTTATTCGCCATAGCTCGCATGCAATTAGAGTTACATTATTACCTAGTAACAACACAGAAGTCCTTATAAAGATATGGATGGAACATGGAACCTATATCTGCAAAAAATTACATTGTCTCCTTTCTCGGATGAACAATGAGGTTCCCTGTACCAAGTGTAAATACCTATGATGTTCCTGGTAAATTGTGAACAATGTGTAATTGTTAGTCAATCACCGTAGCGCGTGGGCTATTGTAATTGGTCGGGTGTAACCAACAGTAGCTGGAAGCCTACGTAAGTCAGTTGTGGTTGTGGTAAAAATTCATTACCTACAGTGACTATGCCGCCTACGTTGTTGATGTACAAAAAAAGTACAAAAAAACTTCGTTGTAAATATTATTTTGATTAGGACTGGTAAACAAGGTCGTAAATCGTAGGTATTTAATCAACATTAGTAGGTATTTAATCAACATTAATATGTTAATAAAATTTAAATTTTACTTGACACAAAAATTATTCAAATTATCATTACCCATTTTGTCTTTGCAGTGCCTTTGTACTCAAATGTTTGATATATTCTGTTTTAACATTGCAGTAGGTACACTTGCGGGGTGAATATTCGCCCCAGATTTATTACTTTCGATTATATGTATTAATCAACAAACTAACAGATGTTGTTGCTTCGTGTAATCCCAGTTTAAGTAAACAACGCTTAAGGTCAGTCAGTACCAATGCAAGTGCAATTGACATAAAAAACGGCGCTTGATGCTTGAGTGCTTGTGATAGAACTTCACCCGTTTCAAATTAAGTTTTTTATTTATTTATTATTCTACTAAATTACTACTAAATACTATTTAAATGTTTTAAATATAATTTATACGATTATTGAGTATTTTTAACGATGATGTTTCAATTATATCTTACATATAAAAATAAAATATGTATGAGTGTCACGAGAAAATGATAGGCCAAATGGTTGAGGAAACAAATACAAAGAAGAGTGATATCGCATTCGCATCTATCGACGTATGAGATGACTATGCGAGCTGTAGGTACACTCTAAGGCTGGTGTTCAAAATATACCACGGGAACTTAAAACTAAAGCACACATATTTCTAAAGCAGGAGGGTGCATGGAACCAGATTTATCCAGGAATGTCCGTAGAAATTTGTAAAAGTGGTCACTGCGCTTATTGTCCCAGAGTCCGTGATCGATCAGCTTCAAAGTTCTGCAATACATGCCATAAATGGATTTGCCCCCAGATCATCTGGTATGGTTTGCTCAAAACGTTACAAAAATATATATTTTTAACTAAAGATTGAAGTACAGCAGAAGTTCATGAACATAGCATAGGTATGTCATAGATTAGAGATAATATTTACACCACGAGAGTGCAATACTTTAAAATAACAAACTAAGGGCGCTTGTAGTGCAGTGTTAAACCTTTTGTGCATAAATATATTAAATAATTTTAATATTTCATTTATTGAATAAAAATATATTAATAGGTAAGCATTAATATTGCTTCTCATTTTATTTGCGAAAATATTTTTTTAGGTTTAAAATAACAAATTTATTAATTTATATATTTTTTTTTATTTTACTTATACCAAATTGTGTCCAGTCTTTTAAAATGTCTCGTGCAAGTGTAATGAAATATCGGTAGGTAGGTATAAACATACGTCGCGTACTAGCCTACGACCTAAGTATGTTTTTAGTTTGTATAAATTCTGGAATGCTATAGTTTTACATCAAAGTAGCGAGTAAATAATCACTTTAAACGTTCATCGTTCTGAGGAAACGATCGCATTATCGCGTGATCGAACGCTAATTGTTTTCAAACGAACTCGAGCTAACTCGCCCCAGTGTCATTAAAACAGTCAACATTTGGTAAAAAAAATAATCATATCCTTACCAAACTACTTTTCATAATAATTATTAATTACCCATCAAGCATTTTATTTCCGACACAATTTATTGATTATTCAATTGTCATAGCCATCGGATGGGATAATGATGCTTCAGGTAATTGAGATTTTTATATAACTTATATATTTAAAAAATAATTTTATTATATCTAAATAGTAGGTATCATAGACCAAATATATCTAATCTACCTACCTATCTTAATTTAGTTCAGGTGACTAAAACTGTCTAAGATTTCTAAGCTCAAATGAAAGATTAGCATATGCTTGATCTACCACGTTATTTATTATTCATTATAACTAAGTATTATGTATTGAACAAAACTAATTAAATTTAAATTCGTGCCAAGTATCCCATCTTGGGTACCTATACTTTCAAATGACTAAAAATCAATCTACAAATTTATAAGTAACCAACAATTAGCAAATTCTCATTAAAGAAGCTACATAGATAATTTGCCAATTGTTGGTACCTACCTATGCCACATTTGACAAATAATAGTTATTAAATGTTCTAAATTAATGTTCATACCTATTAACCGAATAACTGTTGGCTAACTCGTTTCATAGATTACATTGTTTTAATAAAGATTAGGTAATTTAAAAAAAAAATCTTAATTATTTTTATTTATTACTTCAAAAATGTGGTCGTCTGTCACATAAAACATAAAAATTCAGTTGGAAAATGACTCTTATTACAACGGATTAAATGTCAAAGTTTTTTGCTTGATCTACAGGCTAGTCTCGCATCTGCGGTTGTAGTACCTCTAAGTAGATATATTTCATTTGTGACGAAAGTGGTGATTAGTTAGTTACAGCCGCGACCTCAGCAAAAAATGGTGTGCATGATTGGTACGTTTGGGGATTTATGATGACCGCATAAAGCTAAAAAACCACAACAAAAAGTGGATTTCCTAAAAATGAATCAAAAACACTAAATTCCGAACACCTTGAAGTGGCTTTCCTTTTCGTGTCCATGCCGACACAGACCACGAACATTTTAATATTCCACCTACCCAGCATAGAGTACCTACTTTTGGTACACAGTTACGTCCAAGCCTGGGGTCTGTTTACAGAAGTACTATCCCTGACTAAAATTGAAATACTTAAATAAAAAAGAACTAATTTTCATGTTATTAATAAATACATTAATACAGCATTCAACTTCAAAAACATGTTGCCTTAGGTCAAAAAGTCATACGACATTCATATGATATAGTGATGTCATATTGAACTGGTTTGTTATCTTTTACTTGTCATTCTTACTTTGACCCGAAGATGTGAACCTTATTGACAAAAGCCATAACAACATGCTACGAGTATGCAGGCGCCACTTGTTGGTTGTGGAGTCAGATTCAGATCCGTTCTCATAATCTCCTAAGCAAAGCAGTCCGTTTGTTTCATTTAATTCATTTGCTCCGTGTGGCGATTGTGCATGGTCATATAGCTGACAAATTGTAATCGGCATTCAAGGTAGCTTGTCTTATATTATTTTCTAAATACAGTACAATAATACGTTAGAAACAACAAGGATCTTACCTGGTAGTTTAACCACCATTGGAGGTGTGAAGGGGTGATTGGGATCCAATGTAAACGCTTTGTCTCTGAACACGGAAACACACAAACCCACTTATAATTACTAATATTTCCTCAAATCCACTTTACGGTCGTTTCGCTTCTCGGTAAACTCTTTATAAACAGTTTCGTAGAATCCGAGAGCACTGGAGAAATTAATTTGCAGAAATCGACGTCGCCGGCGGGCGGCCGTCCGTGTGCCGTAACAGAAACGCTTTCTAAGAACGCGCACATTCAATTTCACTCAATGTTGGTATATTTATCACAGATAACGATATCGCGACGGAGGTGAAAGTTCGGCGAGGCCGGGCGCCACGGCGTTAACACTCCTCTATCGTATACAAAAGTAGACTGGAGTCAGCGACAGACGCGCTATGAACGTGAAGTAAACAGGGCAGAGGCAAGCGGCGGCGGGGGCATGTGCGACCGAGAGCTCGTTGCTCGCCGTTCCACTCCAACTTGCCAGCGCGCGACGACGCGGTACGGCGGCGTGCCGCCACTTCCCAGAACCGCCAACCTTGGCACTTCTACGAAATAACTCGAGCCATTGTCACTAATTTATAAAACTTATGTTCTTCCGTCCAAGGCTGGCGAGTACGCAGTCGGCACGCCATGGTCATAGCTCGTGACTCCAAAGCATGGCAAAGGGTGTTGACCTCCGCGCCCAGAAACCCGCGACGTTAAATTAGGCGGTTTAACCATCAATCAAACTGGAACTTTTATTGAGCGTACCCATATCTATTTCTTTTTACATAAGTTCCCCTTCAATCTTGCTCTAATTCATGATTGCATAATAACAGATTGTACCTACTTAACTACTTAAGTATATTTACAAATACCAATGTCGTTTCAATAAAATTAGTTTAATTTAAAAATTACAATAGTCCTTACGGTAAGTGTAGGTAGGCCTTTCCTTGGGTATGGGCAAGGATGGTATATGCGTAAGATACCAATAAATTAAAGAAACATGGACGCAAGACTCTAAAAAAAGCAGTAGAGCAGGTTGAAGTAAAAGAAAATATCATAAGAACTACTACTTTTGTCTTAAAGTCTTTACGTCTTCTATCACAAATAAGCATAAACTAAAAAAGTAACAAACTTATTAAGTAAAAAATTGGTGCCTGTAGCACCAATTAAATTGGTATTCCCGAAAAGGAATACGGAAAACTGCTCAGTTCTTGACTTGCTAAGAACTTTCAGTTCGACCCTCATACTGAAAGTTCTTAGAAAATCAAGAACTGAGCAGTTTTATTATATATTTTCAAAATAGTGTCCATTCACATCAATACATCGCTGCATCCGATGAAACCACTGAGAAAAGCACTTTGCCCACTCGTTCTTAGAGTTTTTGCCTTTTGCCACTGCTTCCTCGACAGCCATGGAACGTTTTCTTTGAAAAAAAGAAATTATTTTCGGGAATAAATCGCAAGGTGTGATTTCGGGGCTATACGGCGGGTGACCTAGTAACACTACGTCTGACGTCAGCGTCGCCAAATAGTCGATCGTTCGCCTGACGGTGTGCGATGAAGCGTTGTCGTGGCGAAGGAGGATCCTACGGCGAGGTCGTTTCTCCCGAACTTTTTCCAAGACAAGTGGCAAACAATTGTCGCGTATGACCTGCCTTACAGAAGAACGAGGCCACCATCTTTCATCCCACGCTTCGTCCTCGCTTCACTTTAGTTGGCAACTCCTTGGAAGGAAACACCCACTGAGCAGACTGTTTTGTGGTTTCGGGATCATAACAGTAAATACAGCTTTCGTCACCCGTAAGTATATCGAACTCACCATTTAAGTCACCTTTGTTAAATTTTTAACCATTTCACGGCACGAACAACGGAATTTTTGGGTCTTGGTCAAATTATGGGGTATCCACGGGGCACAAAGCTTCCTGACCGCTATCTTTTCTTTGAAGATTTTGTGCACTTGACTCATACCGAGGCCTAAGCTTGTCCAAATCTGCTGATAGGTTACTCTTTTGTCAGTTTCTATCATACGCCGCACAAGCACAATACTGGTGTTATCTACAGTCGTCGCAGTAGAAGGCCGTTCCTCGCGCAGATCATCGGTAAGATTAGTGCGACCACGTTTACACCCATTAAATCAGTTGTAAACAGTGGTACGAAATGAGGCTTCATCATAAAAGGCCAATCGAAGTGTATCATAACTTTCTTGCTGATTTAAATGACATCGAAAGTCATATAAAATCGCACGAAAATTTTCTCGAGTTAAATTCATACCAACGTGACTCAGTCAATTTTTAATTTGCCGCCAAATCGTAAAACAAATGACAAATTAATGTAAAAAATAATAATATTGGCAAAGAGTTATATTTTCAAAATTTTAACTTATTTTTGTATTTTATTGTTTACAAGTAACCAGTTCTAAATTGTTTTAGTGTCGCCCTCGTATTACAATAAAATCATTATCAGAAATCAAGTTAATTGATGCCTCCAATGGGGCTCAATGGCCCCATTGTATCAATCAACTTAGGAGTACGTAACTTTGTACAGTGTTGTGAAAATATTAAACTTCATCTGTGTACAAGTTTTTAGTTAGTACAAGGACAATTTTATCCTTTAATCTATTTAAACTAAGAGAATTTTAAAATTCATTCTTTTTCGGATAGAAAATATTTTCACGAATTTGATAGATATCAAATGGCACCTTTGATGTTCCAGAATCATTTGAAATACTTATTGCACGAGATTTAATATTCTTGTCGACCACTGTCAGATCCAATCTCGGTCAAAACGTGCTTCTAAATTGTATTATTAGTGAGTTCAATAGCATTGCTAAGACAAAAGACTTGAATTTGTTGACGGATTGCATTAGTAGCAAATCCAATGGCTATCTAGCTATTTAGTACTAACATATTAATATAGATATAACTATATTAACACATTAATAATAATTAATTAACAGTAGAAGCAAATATCTAATCAGTGCTATAAGTACCAACATTTAAAAAATCAATTAAAAATTGATATTTATAAATACTTAGGTAGAGACCGCTCTAAAATAGAAGTCCCGTAGACGCGGCGCTGCTAACAGCGACACAGATGGAAAAATTTTGCCGACAATGTCCTTAATCTACCCACTCGTAACTAGTTTGTGATTTAAAAAATAAGAAAAATATTAATAATTAATTCTGGACCATAAAATCGACTACGCCGACCTAGCACCTGTTGGTGGATGTAGAAATTGGGTTTTTGGTGCCTAGTAAACCTTAGTCACTTCTCTTGCTCTTACTAAAATCAAGAAAAGAATGAGGTTACTAAATTCTATTAAAATCACGAAGTCACAAAGTAGATAATATGCGTTATTAATATTTACAATAATAAAAGATCTCATGACTGTTGAGTAAATGAAAACGAAATTCATACCAATATTCCTAAAATTATCAATACAGTGGCAACTTTAACTCTGATCCATGTGTCAATCAGCCATAGTTATTCTTTTCGACGCGGGCCTTCTTTGGTGGCGCGGGCTCTTCTCAAATTTTCCTGAAACTATGTCTTTTCAAAAATTCCACAAATTATTTAAAAAAAAATACTTAAATGAATATACCCACAACATATCATACGAAATGACATCTAGATTAAAATACATTTTATTATTGTACCATAATTTACTTCTCAATTATTTTTACCCTTACCGCTTCCGCCCATCAATATAAGCTGATCCTAAAGTTAAATCAACATCAATTTCTAGTTTAAGCATTTTTAGAAATACTTTATTTCAGTACCCCTGTACTAAAAAAAGATATATAAACCCTTTAAAGGTAAAATTTTAATAAACCTTTTGTCATGTCTGAATTTACACCGGTTCCAAAAGTTAAACTACCGAGAAGATTCCGGCAACAAACTCATGTAGTCACTCTTTTCAAATATTAAATTACATTGTTTCTAGTTAAAAAAAATATAATTTTTAGCAGTGCAGTGGCGCCCAGCGAACAATATAATTAAAATTAGAAGAAAAGGTATATCACCGTATCAACAAAGTAAGTACCCAATGTCAAAAGTATTACAGTTATTTTCAAGATATCTTACAATGCACAATCACAATATAGGTAAACAGAGGTTGTGAGTCATAATAATACTCGTAAATAAACATATAAAAAACATTTTGAAATTTTAATGTGTCCACGCATTCTTATCATATAAATATTCTTGGTCCATATACTTAGTAGCCTTTTTTCATTTAAGTTTGTTATACATATAACTTAAGTTTGTTAAAAGGCAGTTCAGTTGTTAAACATTAAGTCGGCCATTTATACCTTTTTTGTGCAATAATAATTAAGTAAAAAACTCCACAGTCCTGTTCTATATGTCGATGATTATTCGACACTTCGACAGAACAGGGAGCGTGGAGTGGATCGTCATTGATAGCTTGACGTTTTTTTCTCTGAAATTCTCTGAAAGAGTATTTCAGAGAAAAACGTATTCCTATCTATGGATCGGATGGAAATAAGGGTGCGAAACATTTGTTTATTAAGTACAATTTGAGTTCCTTTAGAGTCAGTTCATACATTTAAGTAAAAATTTTATGAAAATTAGACTTTCTTTTCTACATTAAAGTAGGCGTATTATTGTTTGAACCAAAATCATTCAGTCAAAAATGTATCGAGAATGGATGATTTATTTATGGTTATTGTTTTTTGTTGTTTGTTGTTAGATTGGCACAACTGTTTTCCATTTTGGCGCTGAGTTTGAGTTGTATCTGTTATTTATATTAAATACAGTTCTGTTTTTAGTTATATCATATCTAATGTGTATAGCGAATTTTATAATGGATAAAAACATCGAACAAAGAGTTTGTCTTAAATTTTGCATCGCCAATGGAATTTAGTGTTTGGAGTCACTGAAAATGTTACATTGTTACTAAACTCACTTCTTACCACTTCGCGGCACCCGTTTTCAATCGGTAGAAGACATAAAGGAGAATTCGGGGCGAGAACTGAACTAAATTCCGGAAACAGCGTTTAAAAAATGTTTTCATGATTGGATTATTCGTTGGCGTAAGTGTATCGTTTCTGAAGGAGCATACTTTGAAGGTAATAAAATAAATTTGGATAAATAACTAACATTTTGTGTTTTATTGATCTTTTTTTACAGTTCTTTCTTGACAGAGTAGTAAATGAAACTGATGAATAATAAATAATGTTTGTAATTTTATTTATAACACTTGCCCTTGACATTTTTCTCTTGTGCCGCCGGTTCCGATAAACCAAATATAAAAACTTCGATTCCGAATTCGATTCCAATATAAAGTGACCTCTGTTACATCCCTAGTAGAAACTGCGGTAGATCGGCGATTTGTGAATGACGTCTGGCGATAATGACGACTATTAGGTATTCTATGATTTGATAGTTTTACTTATCTTTCTTTACCAAAGAAAATATCAGACTTTGTTGAGAAAATATAATGGTCATATGGAAAATCGTACGATCGACCAAGGAAAAATTGTCTATGGATCGACTCAGGGAAACCCAACATTTTCAGAATCCTGTAATTGAGCGAATCCTCAATCAATCAAATACTCTTTATTTGCAGATCAGGACACATACATAGAAAACAATAAAAAAACAATACAATTGGCTGCCTTATCGCTAAGCATCAATCTCTTCCAGGCGACCAGGAGTAACAGGATATACTACAGAAGGAAAAACAGAGAGTAGGTGCAAGAAAGATAACATTATGAAATATAAATGAATAAAATAAAAATACCTTCACTTATACAAAATATAAATAAACTATAAAGGAAAGATTCCTATGTCAAATCTCGAAATCTCATACTATCAAAAAATGAAGCGTTAAATAAGGGATACTTTGGATATTATTAGTAATTTTTATATTACTTAGTAATCGTTCACTTAATAATTAGAAAGAGCAGACAAAAAGCCATAGCCTACCTATTTAACAGTTTTATTTCAATTTTTTTTTTATTTATAATTAAAACAGAATCCATAACCTAATTGCACGCTCACCTTTACTACTTGACACTACATTCACAAATATAACTAAAGTAATTATCGCAATTAGAATAAAATAACTTATTTAATTATAAAGTAGCAATTCTTACGTTGGACCTATTGAATGGTATAAATACGAGTATGTCAATAATTTATACCTCGTGTAGTGACGGATACGAGCCATGACAGATGTCCACCTCGGCCCACCCCCTACATATGTCGTTGGAATAGCTGCACATTCTTGAAAAACGGTGTAAGCAGTATAACACCCCTATAACCCCTAGGGTGTGTAAGCAATAATGTAAACACAATTAGATAAAAAAAACGAACATTATCAAAAACCATGGTAACTTTCTACTTTGGTGGAATAAATCGGCAGATATCAATGCACGGATAATAAATAGGTCGCTCTCTAGCCGTTTCAAGGAGCCTATTGCATATGGGACCGCTTACCCAACTTTTCTTTTACTTTAACCTAACCCGACCAATTCAATTTTAGTGACCTTATGATAATTTAAAGTAGAATACTAAAAATAATTCCTTATGTCTGATATGACCTGTGACCAAAAACATAACATAGAAATTTTGGGTGAGCAAAGATACTTAGTTGCCACGTAAGCCCCAAGGGCATGAATTTGCACCAAATAATTTTTCACAGAATGCAACGAATGCGGAACACTACTAATTAGGGAGTACGTTGGGATATAGTTTTGTTTTGATAATACGTTGTGACTGATAATGTAACTTCACTAATATAGATCATAGAGTCGATGTAGAGCTGTTGTTTAAAGTTAAGTAATTGACAAGTGATCGCAGAGTCATAGGCACTTCATATTTTCTTCTTGAATATGTGCTAGTAAAATAATACTAATTAAATTCAGGATATTGTCTCATTTGTTGTCTCTGCTAGACCGCTCTGGAACTCGATACCTTACAGTCTGCGGCAATCCAGGAACAGGACCCTCTTTAAGAAGGAATTGCATGAATATTTCTTTAAATCACTTTAGTACCTAGTTACTATTAAGTTATTTCATCTTCTTTTTCCTATGTGCTGATTATTTTTATTTGCATGTAGTTCTGTTACTTATATGTAAAAATTTATGTAGCATATACAATATTTATATATTTAGTTTATTTGATATGTATGTATTGCTATTTTATCTTTGTTTTTAGTTTGTTCAAAATATTTTTCTTTTTTATTGCTGTGCACCACTTTTTGAGTTTTCTGCTTAGCCCCTGGTTGACTGGTAGAGAATGCCATTAGCGTTAAGTCCACCATTTGTACATTTTTATTCTGCAATAAAAATTAAATAAATATTTAGCACATACACAGTGCATACAAATAAATACCTACTCTAAAATGTCTTGATGCTTAATTTTGGATAGATAAGTGTTAGTGTAAATATGGGTTGCCAGTTGCCACTCGAATTGTCAATTTTCGCACTATTTTTAGGGGTGGGTTAAGCTGGATTATTGAACAAATTCTTATTACCTATACCAAATTAAGAATCGCCGTACTAGGTATACAAATACAATTTAACTTAGAGATTTCGTCTTTTTTATTAAAACGCGATGGTTCAATCAAATCTTTAGAAATTTAAGACAACTTCTACATTTGGCTGAATGCGATTATAGCAATTTTAGTTCGTACAAATTGCTGTTTTTTATTTAATTAATTTGTATGATATGTGAATATCATACAAACAAACTCTTGTCACATATAAGTTATACACCACCAGAGTGCTTAATATGGTAGGTAATGGGTACAATTGCGACAACAATAGCTTTAGCTGCCTCCCAGTGCGAGCAATCAATACGAGAACGAGATAGGTAATCGACAATTCGACGAAAGCGCGACAGCGCGCCGCCACTTCTGCGAAGTACGAGCAGCTTCTATGCTGCTTACAGTGTATAATCGAGAAGAAAATATTTACAGTTTGGTTAATATAAATAAAACTAATATTTGGCTAAATATTTCATGTTTCTAATATCAATATTTTGTAGACTACGTTTTAAGTTTTTAAAGATTTTTCTTCCAAAATCAAGTACCTACTTAATTTGACATTATGACAGTACAAAGACAGTGGCATGCATATGATTAATATAAAATGTCTGATAATTATATGGAAATAGTTGTATTACTTTGTGACTATCGTATAAGTAATAGAACATTATGTTTTATATATTTTTTGCTCTACCTTAATGGAACTCTAACTTTAAAAGATTAATGGTCTGACATCTTACCCTTTCATCCCTCGCCAGCCTGCCGGCGATCATTCATAATAGAGAAGCTATTGTGGGTTGAGTACTTAACAGATTAAGCTTTCAGATAAGATAATAAAACCGTTGTAATTTAGTCAAAAGCTTGCGATGAGACGGTGAGTGAGATCCCCAAAATGTGGTAAAACATGTATAAATTGTACATTTTTACACTCACATCTATTATCTAGCCAAAATTTTAACCACTGTGATCTAGTGGTAGAGACCACCAAACTCAGATCTAGAGGTCCGGGGTTCGATTCCTGTGGGGGCAGAAATTTTCTGCTCGGTTTGGTTGGTGATACGGCTTTTCTAAGTCCACCTGCTAGCTACCACCATCTTACCTAAGCCTGCCGCCATAGCAATAATGTTAATGGCATTATTGTGTTCCGGCAGTTAGAGGTAAGGTAGCCAGTTCCTCTGTTATGAAATTCGGATGTAGCTCGCTTCCATCGTCGACCTTATCTTCACTTACCACCAGGTGAGTTGAAGGTCAAGAGTGACCCCATTAAGATAAAAAAAATATGCATCATTAAGATATAGGTCTAGGTAATTATATTAATTATAGATTTTACTTTTAATATTTGTTATACCTAATACTTTTGCGATCGATAGTGCGTTTCAACAGCTGCCTCGCACATGTGTTTGACTTCGAACGCACCGAGGTATAACAAAAACAAATAGCTATAGTAAACTTCTAGGACTTGTTCGGCTTCGTTGCGTAGAGCTCGTTAAATTTGGCGCCATCTATTATACTGACATAAGAGAGTCTGCGTATCTCTTGATACTAAACTTTTGTCTTCTACAATTAAGACCCATGCTATTCTGTAACAAAACTCGCTTCTCTCTTCGCAAGTCACTTCGACATTAGATATCCGTCAAAATGTATAAAAAAATGATTTTTTAGATTTGTAGTAGGATTTAAATTGACTTGCGAGTGAGGCGTGAGTTTCGTTACAAAATGAAAATTTCATCGTAAACTTCGGAAACGAATAAATACAAAGTGAAAAACGAAACATTAAACGATCATGAGGGTTGATTTGATTTTTAACCTATCGTTTAGAGTTGTTTAGACTAAATACAGTACTTAATGAGGAAAACAAACCTATTGATAGGGCATTTATAAACAATGACATACTTATAGAGTCACGAAACTTGCCTAATTTTGGTCCGAACCTTTAGAAAAATGTTTCACGGGAGGTCCAGAGATTGTTCTCCGAAAGTGAATATTTTGTAGTGTTTATAGTTCTATAAACAATATTTTTTTGTTCTAATATTTGATAAATTATTAGGATTTTACCTACATACAGGTGATAACAATCCGACGTTAAATTAAAACATGGGCTGTATTACTTCATAAAAATGGTTTGCAACTTTTAAAAATATCTATGAATAATCTATTCATTTGATAATTTCATGACATTTCTATGTGATAAACTAATAATGTAACATTGGCTGCATTTGGAAAAACATTGGAAAATGTCATGAAACTATCAAATGAATAAGAACAAAGTTGCAAAAAATTCTATGAACTAATGCAGCCCACGTTTTAATTTAATGTCGTATTGTCGTCACCATCCTGTATAATACAAAAGAACAAAGTTTAGTACCTAATACCGGGTGTTACAGAATTCGGGAAAAAATATTGGAATTTTGGAGTTGCGGGGGGTCGATATCTTAGTATAGGTGCGGGTTATTCTCTGTATGTGTGTGTGGTATAATATATATATATACACCATGTAAAAAAGGTTTATATTACTGTAGAGTGTCAAACTACGGTTGTCACGAGCAGGTGTTACAGTGTTTTTATTAATTTAATCGGAAAATAAAAGTGGAATGAGAGGTGCCAACATTTCAGAGATAACTAAACAACCATATTCATTTTATTTCGGACTTATGTAACACATTGTATATGAAATGACAAAATACAAAGAGTAAAAAATAATTAAACTTAAGTATTTTTTCCGGAAACAACTTAGCACCAACTCCAAATAATATGTTTCCGGGGGATAAGTACCAATTCCTACTTAAAATTAATTATTTCATCGGTAGTGATTTAAAGTCCATTTTTTTTTTATACAAATAGATGACAAACAAGCTGACGGCCCACCTGGTGGTCAGCGGTTACCGCCGCCTATAGACACCTGCAATAACAAGGAAAAGCACTTGATATTGCAGGTGCGTTGTCATCCTGAGGCCTAAGATGAAATGCCGTCCATGCCCAGTAATTACACTGGCTACCTTTCCCTTTTCCTTTTTTATATTTTTTTTTAATAATTTTTAGTGATCACTATCCGAGTTCAAAGCTTCGGGTGGCGGTCAGCATAGTTACTTATATTGTTTCCTACTATCGTATCGTTTCATTAAATAGTCATAGGAAAGAAATTACGCATACAGACGACTTAATTATTCCAGGTATTTTGATTTAAAGACTAACTACCTAATCGATTTTAAATAAAGGGACCAAATGGGGAAAAGTTGCCATTTGATCCCAAAAAAAATATTTAAAATCGATTAGGTAGGTAGTTTAGTCTGGAACATCGAACAAAAAAGAGTCACGTAAATTGGATCACAAATCTCGGCGTAATCGGTGTACATATTACAAAAAAAAACCTACCAACCGAATTGAGAATCTCCTCCTTTTTGAAGTCAGTTGAAAAGTAATTTTAGCTTTCCATGCTAGTAATGAAAACATTCATGCAACTTCTCAAACCAAAAAAAAAAAGATTTGAGAATTTGAAATGGATTGAGTCACCGTCACCTTCGAGCTACACGCCTAAGTAGCTTCCAGCATTTCACTATATAACCAGGCTACGCGTGACGCGTGGTTTAGGGGAACCAACTCTCCCTGGTAGAAAATACCACACTTTGTCCGACATCCTCAAAACTTTCTGGATTTAATAAAAATATCTAAAAATATTATTATTTACATATGTAGGTACTTTCTTTTATTATTTCGACTATATTTTTTCAGCGAATAGTTTGCAGTTACAGAAAATGATTAGACTACTTAATTTAAACGAAAAAGCGATATGTGTGATTAGCGCGTCATGCTTCATAATAAGATACAATCTCTAAAGACATTGTGTAATTTATATATTTAAATAACTAAGTTTTATAAATAATAAGACTTCAACGGCTCCATTTCCTAGTAAGAACTAAGTAATGATGTTATGTGTTTTGTAAAAATATCGAAACAAGTTCTATGAAAATGCGCGCTGCAGACCTTCGGCGAAATTATGATATGGATTTCAGTGGAAATCGAGAAACATAAATTGCCTGCGGCAGTAAGTCTCGACGTAGATAACGATCGTTCCGTAGGTATTCTGTCGCTACGCTAGGTCGTAACAATCTTCACTTTCACGATTATTTATGTTACTTTAATTTATTAATAAGTCTAATAAATTATTTTTCTTTCTTTCTTTGAGTAGTTTTGTATGTGACCAAAAATTCATATCATACAGAAAAAATAGAAACAACTTGAAAAAAGCTTGACAACCAAAATAAACAAACAAGAAACAATAACATCTAGAACAAGTTTCATTATAATTATTTCACAACCACCAAATCTCAAGTGTAAGTTTTACGTCAAAAGCATTCATTCTGATGGCATCCCTAATAAATATAAATATTGACTAGAATATTTAGTTAATATTATTTTTATGTGATAGACTTAAGGGTTTTTTGTTGACGATTCGAAAGTGCTTCTTGGGAGCCTAATTGAATAAAAATATTTTCATTTTCATTTTTCATTTTCATTTTCATCAGAAGCGCTGATTTTTTTATACCAATGCAAACATTTTAGTGACGTTTTACAAACGCCAAATCGTGCAGTAGATGTATGAAGTTGATTTTTTATTCGACAAGACAGAGTATTGTTTTATCACTTATCAGACTTCACCTAATGTTATCACGCTTAGGTGTTGTGGTTTATTATTTACTTGAAATAATAATATAATAACTAGGTTGGGGAAAAAGTTTCTTCGCATTTTTTAAGAAAATTCAAAACATTTTTTAATATCGTTTATTTACATTTAACTAAAGTATGTAGGTACCATTTTGTTCGATAACTTTTTGCCATCTTGTAGGTAGGGACATGATCCCATTGCTATAGAAATTTTGGGGCTTCTGATCAAAATACAGCCACAAGTGGTTTTGGCAGTCCTCTCGTGATGTTAGCCTGACACTGCCTAGAGAATTCTGAAGAGAGCGAAACAGGTGGAAATTTGAAGGTGCAAGGTCAGGACTATACGGCGGATGCATTAACACGCTGTAACGGAACGCATTGAGTTCTGAGCATTCGTTACCAGTAAAATATAAATAATAATAATTTGAGTAATAAAAGCAGATAATAAAGAAATTAACTAATAACATTATAAAAGTAATGAAAAACGATATAATTTTAAAATTGGAAAAAAATAGAGTTCAGAATAGACACCTACGCAGAGAAATGTTTAGAATAGGGGCCTGGTTAGACTTGAGTCGCGCTAGGGTCACGCATAGCCTAGGTCATACTCACGGTTTTGGAACGAAAATTTGAAAAATGAAGATGGCGGACACATTCGGGAGGCTAGCAACAGGAATTATATAAGGAGGCAATAAGGGTTAGTCTAGGACAGTCAGTCGGCTTCCGTATAGCGAGCAAGTTATCTTCATAGAGTGCATTTTGTAAGATTTAATTTTGAGTTTTGAATGGGTTTTGCGATGTTTGTGTTAAAGTTATAAATCGATTATTTTGAAATAAGGTCAAATAATTGATAATTTGGTGTAAATTAATATATTTAAATACTTAATCTATTGAATTTAAAAGCTTGGGGAGTTTAAGTTAAATAGTTAATTCAGTTCATTGAGGGTTGACAGTTTTAATTTAATAATTTGAGTTAAGTTTAAAAGTTTAGGTTTAATTTTAAAAGCTTGCTATTAGGAAGATTTGGGTGGTTGTTCACATCGATGTGATGTGGGGTAATGTCCAGTGGACACTTAACGGTGCCAACGAAGCTGGTCATTGCTTTTAACCTATTGGGCTTGAGGATGCCTGATCGACGTTCTTTACCAACATAACGTCGTCTCACTCCTAGATTGGTTAATATTCGGGGTATGGTTGCAGGGAGCCCGTCGAAGTGGATCCATGCTTTTTTGCGCTTGTTAATCATATTTCTGAGTTTCTCCGAACTAGTCCCCTTATTTATATATATTCACATTTTTATTTCCCCACACGTACAGAACCACGATCTCTAGACTTCGGTCGCGCTGGTGATGTACAATACACATGGCTTAGGCTAGGTACACGAGACGCCATCTCACTCATTAATTAGCATAGATTAGAATTTCTGCTGCACTTCAGATCTGCAAAGATTCTGTTTACAGGAATTACACCATCCCGCACGTTTAATAGTAAATGTGAGGTGAAAACTTCTAGCTTTGTTTCTCTCTTTTAGTAACTTAGCTAGGATTATAAAGTAGGCACGATAGGGAGGTATAGGCTGGGTTGAGGAAATAGGATTGGATTGAGGTTTCGGAAAGTAGGGAAAATAATCATTGAGTTTTACTAGGAAGGTTTAATCATTGCTAAGGTTTTAATTAGAATTTAAGTATAGTTTCATTGCATAGGTGGGCTTAGGTAGGAAGTGATAAGTAGGATCTTATATCAATAGGATTAGCTGAGTTTCTTGGAGATTCTTCTCAGTGAATAGGTTTACGAATCTCTGGTAGAGTCATTATAAAATTAAATAAACTTTAAACAAAAGGAAGTCAATTGTAACTTGAGTTAAATATTCATTTTCTGATTGAAGATATTATCTAGTTAGCCAGTTATTTATTCTTCAAATGTCCTAAACACAAAATAACAAAAGGGACTAAATAATTATACACTGATTATTCTAAGAAGGAATATTATAGTTTTGAATCTTAGAAAGATCATTCAAGTGCTAAAGAATAAAGTGCTAATAATAATTTGATGTCAGAAGTCATTACAACCTTATAGAATGGTTCATTGCTGCAAAGTGAGGTAAAATATGTACTCATGAAATGCTTAAATTATGGCATGTTGAAACAGTGTTATTCAGGTGAGCCAAAGGCAGCCTTACAACAATGACTCAAAGATAAAAGGGTGTATGTTGTCGTCAAGGATTTTATTTGTGGTTGACATTGCTGTGTTTAATTAGTGTGAAATGCAGTATTTGATTTATACTATATTGATTAAACCAATCTACAAAAAAATATTTAAAATTATAAAAGGCTTATTGGATATGAGGTTCACTCAGATAAAGAGTTGTAATAAATTAAAGAAATTAATAAATAAATATTAACATGGAGGGGAGAGTAAAACTTGGTTGTCTCTCACTGATTGAAGCGACGGTATGGAGCTTCCTTCCTTGCCATAGTTTCACAATGCTAAGAAATATATGAGATAAAATAATTATGAAATGGATAGATCAGTAATAAAATGAAATAAGAACTAGCCAAATTAAAGGGTAATTACTTTCAACAGGAATATATAAAATTAACAAATAAATATTAAAATGGAGGGGAGAGTAAAACTTGGTTGTCTCTCACTGATTGAAGCGACGGTATGGAGCTTCTATCCTAGCCATATTATCACAATATAAACTTAATGAAGCTTTTATATCAAAAAACCTATTATTTTAATAAAACTTTATAATCATATTTTGTCAAATAACTACTAGTCAAAGGGCTATCATTGTAGAAGTGGTGTCATTTTGGAGAACATTCTAAATACATTTAAATATTGCAAGATAATGGAAGTACCTATAATAAATCTCATTTCATTAGTGTACAATTGATATTAATTCAACTTACTAAAGCGTTACATATTTACTATTATACCTATAAATTAGTTCTAAAGATAAGTTGTACTATAACGATTAATTAATCAACAATAATTAGGGAGGTATGTTTAAGGAGTAGGTATCTGTATCATTCTTTCATTTTCTAAAAGAACTAAGGTTATTGCGGTATGACGAAGGGTTCTAAATAATCACTAGATGATCACAAGGCCAAACTAAAGTTAAATTTAAGTTAGGAAGTATCAGTACTTGAATAAGTTATTATTAATTTAGTATTTAAGTTAGCATTAATTTAGATTAATATATTATTACGAATCAGAAAATTTTAGTAGGGTTGAGTACATAGTTATAAGTTAGTTATAAGTTAATTAGTTTAAGTTAATATAATAAGATAATAGATAGATAGGTACATATAGGTAAGGTCATGTAGGGGGTTTCGTTACAACCTCCCAGCCAAACTCTCTTAATTTTTGAGGAGTGGCTAAAAATGTGTGAGGTCTAGCGCTATCATGATGAAAAATCACACCCCTTCTGTTGATTAATTCCGGCCGCTTTCTCTCAACTTCTTGCTTTAATCTCATCAGTTATTCGCAGTAGAGTTCAGAATCGATGGTCCTGCCTAGTGGTAACAGCTCATAATGAATAATGCTCTTCCAATCCCACCACACACACAGCATCACCGTGTTGCGAGTTACCCCGTTTTTCGCCACAGTCTGTGAAGCCTGACCGGCCTTTGACCACGACCTTTTTCGCACGTTCTTGTCGTACGTGATCCACTTTTCATCATCACCAGTTATCAGCTTCTTCAAAAATAGTTCGGTTTCATTAAGTCGTAATAAAGAATCACAAATGAGTACACGGTTCATTAGGTTACTTTCAGTGAGCTCGTGGGGTACCCAAATATCGAGCTTTTTTGTGTACCCATTTTTTATTAAATGCGAAAAAAATTGTTTTGTGGTCAATTCCCAGTTCTTCAGCTACGTCGTAACTACTGATATGCCGATCTTGCTCCAGTTTTTCAAAAATTGGCATCAATTTTATCCGTACTAGGGCGACCACAGCGACGTGCATCTTTGACATCAAAATTTCCGGATTGAAAACGCTGACACCAAATTTGTTCTACTCTCACAGACACTGCACTAGGTCCATAAACATCGCAAATTTTTTTCGCGGCTTGCGTTGCATTTTTACCTATTTTGTAGTAAAATTTTAGAATGTATCGAATTTCTTCATTAGATTCACTCATCTTGACAGTACGAAAAACAAATGAAAAACACACATTTTCCTAATTTGAATTTGAAATTATCTTTTTTAAAATCTAAACTTTTAATGATACCAAAACCATACAGATACAAATAGTACAGCCAAAGAGATTTTATTACAAGTTCATACATACTATAATGCGAAAAGACTTTTTCCCCAACCTAATATGTTTGAGGTCGGGCTCATTAACATCCGTGGTCTGCTAATCTCAATGTCATCCACCAACATCTCGGGACGCCACGGCCAGCTCTGCTTTTTTTGACGGAGACGCAAATACTCCGCCCGACTGACACAAGCTTTTGGACTATCTCGGCTACGTTCTTGAAGAGTCCTTCAAAGCTAAGGCCGGGGTATGCGACTCGCCCGGATTGATGTCGGTGAGGCTCGAGCTCCCTTGAGAATCTTGGAGAGAGGCCAATGTGCAGCTGGTCCCCAAAAAGGTGGCCGGTCAGACCCAGCTAACTACCGTCTAATTGTTGTCACCTCAGTTATTTTCAAGGTGATGGAACGGATGTAACCAGCTGATCCGATACCTAGAAGATCACTCATTAATTCATGCATACGGGTTACGGCCAAAACGGTCTATGTGATCTTCTAGCGTATTTAATGCATGTCTGGGGTCAAGCTATTGACAAACGTGGTGAGTCAGTGGACTTGACATTACCAGAGCCTTTGATCGGATCTGGCACAGGGCTTTTCTGACCAAGCTCCCGGCAAACGGTCAGCCCACTCAGCTCTGCAACTGGATCACCGGCTTCCTGCATGAGTGGCGAATCCCTGTCCTCTTTGATGGATACGTTTCGGGGTTTATGTCAGTGAACGCTGGTGTACCACAAGGCTGTGTTATATCCCCCACTCTCTTTCTTCTTCATATCAATGACATGCTTCCATTAAGAATCATTCATTGCTATGCGGATGACAGTACAGTGCATGGTGGATATTACAGTCGCCCAGGGGCTGGGTGCGTTAAAACCGAGAGGGAGAGAATGAATCTTACCATTGGGTGTTGAACCTCAAATTTGAATGGGGATCTAACAATCTTGTTGAGTTCAATGCTAAGAAAACACAGGTGTGCGCGTTCACAGCCATAATGTCGCCGTTCCTTCCCCTTTCCTCACTTCATGGCACTACTCTTTCGGCACAGGGCTCTATCAACTTGCTCGGTTTGGAGCGGTGGGTAGTGGCAACGATCTGAATCAGAGAAATTATATCGAAACCGTGATCAAAACAGCCTCACGGAAGCTCGGTGTCCTGAACAAGGTGCGTCGATTTTTCACGCCTCACCAATTATGCTTTACAATACTCAGGTCCAGTCTTTCGTGAAATATTGTTTGCATCTGTGGAATGGCTCCGCCACGTACCTCCTCGATGCACTGGACAGATTGCAGCGTCATACTGTCCGTATCATTGGCGATGTAGATAGAGGTCCCGAACAGCCTACATCCTTTGCAATTGCGTCGTGGCATTGCGTCGCTTAGCGGCTTCTATCGGCTTTATCATGTAGAGTAGGGTTCCATCTTAACATAAATCGAAGGATTTCTTTCCCAAACTGGGTTCCGTAGAATAGTCATCAGAGTCAAAATCATAAAAAGGAAAAGGGCAGCACTAAATGTTTTCCGCTTGTCTATAACTTTCTATAAGAAAACGCGATGGAATAACCAAATGAAATTAAAACTATTATAACTGAATATTTGGTAAATCTCCTGAAATCTTTGTCCGATTATCTTCCCTGAAAATAATATTGATATTGAATGGTTACAAAATCCATTTATTATTAAAAAAGAAAACCAGCGGTGCTGACCATCCAGGATTAATAAACATTCATAAATCTTCAAAGTTCATCCACATTAAAACCCAAAACTCATTCAGAGATACAGATTGAAATGTGTATTTCAATCTGTATCTCGATTGATTTTTGGGTTGGTTTGGTGTGAGGAGTGAATTCCCTGAAGTAGCCAAAACGGTTATCTCAACATTGCTCCCATTCATCACAACGTATCGTTGTGAAACAGCCTACTTTGATACAAAAAACTAACACAGGTCAAGATTGGAAGCCGAAGTACATAATACCTATACGAACTATAAAACAATTATTCATAAAACAGTAAAACAATTTTATTCTTTGAGTTAAGAATAATGTGTTTCCATTATTAAAATTACACATTTCGTTTAAAAAATGTTCTTATAACTACTATTTTCAGTGTTGATTTGTAATCATTTGAAATTAGACCTGTGTCGATCGATCATTTCCCGCGACCCGGGTCGATCACGACCCATTAGGTTGGTGATCGTCTCACAATGATTCGATCAAATGATCGATCGCGAGTCTCAAGTGTTTTTGAGCCGCACTCCAACACATGATTCGGTTCTATTCTATGCTCACCGGTCGTGGATCACGCTCGTCACGGGTCGCAACGTGGGTCTTGATTCTTTTGGGTACTGTGTACGATTCGTGTCGCGCACGCGTTGTTATAGCGTTTTATAATAAACACGTAATTATGTTTTGAGGTTATAAATAATATTTTGTATATTTAAGTATTATAAAATTTATAATATCAATATTTTTTGTAAAGTATTTGTTCTTTGTTGTTATTCAAATTCTTAATCATTATTAGATTTTATCACTGTAAATAGAAAATTTTGTCATTCGAAACAAAGTGAGTGATCGAGTTAAGTTAAGCGCGTTAACATCGCTCTCACTGGTCGAATCTTTTTGTGGCTCGCGACCCGATCACTCGTGAATGAATAGTGATCGAATCAAAGTGATTCGATCAATCACGCTCGACTCAGGTCTAGTACTTCCAGAACTTGGATTTTTTGCCAGCACATGTGTTCCTTCATTCCTATAACATGGGTTCCTCCAAAAGAGTGGAGGCGGCTAGAACAGTGTGTTTCGCATATGGACTCTTCTTACCGCTACACATCAATCAGGTGGTGTTAAATCATTTGCCGTGCTTTGTATAAATATAAAATTTTTAAAAAATGGACTACTAGCTTTCATATTAAATTCAAATCTACAAATTAGTGGAATAGTCAAACAGTGGAAATATTTCACTAGAATTATATTTCCACGAAAAAGTGTTCGCATGCGTCATACTTTAAACAATCTGCGGCTTACATTTTGAAGACAACACATACTCCATCATGATACTCTGGCTGAATAAGTAGATCAAAATTATAATTTTATATTTAAAAATAATAAAATAAATTAATACCTATAATATTTAGGTAGGTAATTTCAGACTTACAGTTAACAACAGTTGTTAACAGTAGTTAACAAGTCCACATAATAAAATGCTCTATCTTCGTTTACTTTCTGAAACGCTTCGAAACTCTTCCTACTTACTCGTATAATTCACAATTCAAAATCATTTATTTGCAAAACTAAGTGTAGATATACAGATGGAATTGTTACATTTCAGTGGCTTTAAATACTTAGAAACTTTTTGCAGGTATCGCAAATTGAGAGGATACCAATAATATTTAAATTTATAAATACATGCATTACAATAAATTAGAATTAAAAAAATAGTTACCTAAATGAATTATAATAATAGCAGCACCATGTTTATTTTAAAGAAATTTGTATTATCAAGAAAGTACTTACTCATTTACAGAGTAGAAACATTTTTCTTTTAAATAATTACTTAATTTTCTTTTAAATATTGTGGGCTCTTTTTCATTTTTTATATTAATTGGTAGTTTATTAAATATTTTTATGGCTGGCTTGGATGGTAAATAAAGAATTTTTTGACGCGTATTGAAATTATGGGTGTTTTGAACCGTTGAAATTTACATAAATTCACAAACAAACACAAATACACAAATATGCAAATATCGAGAGTATAATATTGAAGGTAGTGTCGTGTCATTGTAGTGGTAGTGTTAGCAATTTAAATTTTTTAAAGTACGTTTTACGGCTCTGAGTGTTTTCAATATGGGCTATTATTCTTATACATTGTTTCTGCATTATGAATAATTCGATAGCATTGACGCTGCATCCCCACACAACATGACCCCATATCTTAGCCATGAGTAGGCGTAGGCATAATATGCTGATAAGGCTACCTTTTACCTACCTGTGCACTGCTTAATTTGAAACAAGGCATAGGCAAAGCTCGCTAGCTTAGATTTCACTGACTCGATGTGGGACTTCCAGTTTAAGTGGGTTATATGTAATCCCAACAGATAAAATGACTTGAAAGTTTCTATGTGCGTATCTTGATAAACAATGTTAATGTTTGAGGCAATTTTGTCATGTGCCGTAAATACTATTTTTTTTCTCTCTCTTAACGGGGTAACTCTTGACCTTCATCTCACCTGATGATAAGTAAAAATAAGGCCGACGATGGAAGCGAGTTACACCCGAATTTCTTAACCACAGAGTGTGTGTGATTATGTGATTATTGTGTTCCGGCAGTTAGAGGTAAGGTAGCCAGTTCGGCTACCGTACCTCTAACTGCCGGAACACAATAATGCCGTTAACATTATTGCTATGGCGGCAGGCTTAGGTAAGATGGTGGTAGCTAGCCAGGCGGACTTAGAAAAGCCCTACCACCAACCAAACCGAGGAGAAAAATTTCTGCCCCCACGGAATTTGAACCCCGAACCTCTAGATATGAGGCAGGTGGTCTCAACCACTAGACCACAGAGGCGGTTGATTTTTTATAATTAATGTCTAGATTATGGTAATGCAGACAGCATGTTATCCTTTGTAGGGTATCTTATACTAAAGAATTTAAAATATTAAGAATTTTATTATATTAGAAAATAGTAGTTAATGTAGAAAATAAAAGAAGGGACATGGTTTAGCTGCCTCCTCAGAGCCCCATCATTACGAGTAACGTTTCTGTATCCACTATTCTTAACAATTTACTGTCCGATTCGGAATCATGTCACTGTATACATTCAGTCAAAATGCGACTTTGATGAAGTCTTTATAGAAAGACTTCTTCACAGTCGCGTCAAAGTTTTTCCAGTTTAATCAGGTAAGTATCGTTTTATCATTTCCGTTGAAGCCTCCCGCTATTTCTAATTTGGTTCGAGATTTTTTTTTTTTTTTTATACCACTAAGGTGGCAATCAAGCATACGGCCCACCTGATGGTAAGCGGTTACCGTAGCCTATGGACGCTTGCAACACCAGGGGTATCACTTGCGCGTTGCCGACCCTGTAGAAACTTTTTCAAACCCTTTTTGAAGAACCCCATGCTGTACTCGTTCGAGAAAACCTCTGCAGGGAGGTCATTCCACAACCTGAGCGTACGCGGGAGAAAGTTTCTCTGAAACCGCACAGTACGAGACCATTTTAGTTCCAACGTGTGAGGATGAATTCCCTGCCGATGGCGAGCGGTGCGATGGTAGAAAGAGGCCGTGGGCATCATGTCAAATAATCGAGATGATTCAACTTCCACTACGGCTTTTAATTCTGCGTTATCAACTTTCATCTCAGATACCGTAAGTTTTTACTCGTTGTTGAGATCGTAATATCCAGAATGGAAGCGATCAAACTATTGCCTACCGGGCTTTGCCACGACGGAGCTTGTAATTTTTTTTCTTTTTTGTTACAGAAACATCGAAATCACAAAAACACCATAATACGTTATTTTATCAATCCCTCTTCACTAGGATGGTTACCAATTTTTTAAATTTCATAAATAAGAAGTTTAAAAGTCATATTGAAATATTGCAAAAGAAATAGTATACTTAAAATCAATAGTTTCACTGATACAGTGATGCTACGGAATAGGTGACGGTCTCATTCCAACTAGCACATGAGTGATAATAAAATTGTAGCGAAGTTTATAACTAAAAGATCCGTAAAGTCAAAGACGCTATATGGGTGGAAGCAGCAGCTTTGTGTTGGTTTGGCGCGGCAAATTTGAGTTAGGTCTACAAAAGTCTATAAAATCGAATTTTTATTTACATATTTTTCATTTTATACGTTATATTTATTAACTACTAAAGTAATATTAAAACTTTACTCAGTGAATTACTAACAAACGTAATTAGACGAAGGACACAATATTGTAATAAATCTTATTTTTAACTAAACTAAGTTTTTTGAAGTTTTGAAGTTACTATTGATATATCATTATTATTTTCAAAATCATTATTGGGGCACAAAAGGAGTGGCTAAAAAGTTGATTCACCCAAATACATGTAACACCTTTTTTATATCAAATTCTATTAAATCACTACTAGCTTCTGTATTTTGTTTATTTTTAGTCAAAAATTTCATGTACGCGTGTAAATTTACAAATACATACAATTTTTTGTCACTAAAAAAACTTAATATTCACCATTGAAACCGCTAGGCGTAAAAATTTTATAATTTAATGGCTACAAGCTACAAGCTGCCTTTTTGCACGTTTAGGCACAACTGGATAGGTACGCTCTTTAAGTGGGAATAGCACATAACAGGTCCTAGACCTGTGCCCACTTAGCGCCATAGTTTGCTTTTGGTTTCTAGAGCAAGATTTAGACCTTGCCTTTAGTTTAACCACGAGCTACAATCATTCATTGACAGTTTCTGAAGAATCAGATATGCTCAATAGCCTATATGCGACAGTTTGGTGTTAGTTTGGGGGTAGGTAATATTCCTATATTACATGGTTATGTATGGTCATATTGACAAAGTTAATAACTAATATGTAATATGTAATATAAGTTTTTATTCGAAGTTGTCATAGTAATAGGCTAATATGTAGTGGTCTAATACCATTTATATTTTAGATAAATATTGTAAAAAAATTACCATTTTTATAAATTTTATAAGTACAACTTCAACAATATTTCATAACTTTTAAGTTTCATTGGTTTTTATGGATAAAATCAGTGTATTTTTCGAATTTGTGAAAAATAGCGCCGTTTTCAAACGAAGGCAACATCCCAATTGAAAAGAATTTATTTACTTTTACAAAGTTTAAAATGCAACTCCTTAATTGACTGAGCCCTAGATATCGATTGTCAGATAAAGTTAGTATTCATTCAACGTGTAAGTTTCCACTAAAGGCATTCTATTGTTTGGATACCTACCTAGTTAGGCAATGTTACGAAGCGTTGTTTGTGCTCCATTTAGTCTTATCATTATTTGAAAACAATGCCTCTTAACTTTACTGTTCAAAACTTACCAGCCCGCCAGCAGGCCCCCACACCATTTAAAACTTAAAGTATCAGTTATGTGTAGGTATGTGTTTCCTAAGGTTCATCATTATATTGTTTCATAAATAATTTATTTATTTTCTAAATTGTCATATTTTTTTTAACCACAATCATCATTATATCCGAATGATAACTTGCCTTAACTTAATGTCACATGCCATAAAATTCATCATCATCATCACCAGCCTTGTACGTCCCTCATGATCGCCTCGCCCGCGCCCGCCCGCCTTGGATATCATAAATGCGTGCTCGGTAATGGATCATTATTTCGTTGCGGAGTTATTTTAAAACTATGATGATATCTCATAAGATATTCAATGAAATCAAATGATGTCGAGAAAATTTTTGTTCAAAATTAAATACTTATGATGAATAATATATTTATTTTGATAAGGAACAATATCATATTTACAAAAATACCTCCGCAGATAATGCATTATTTTAGAATTTTGATGACCAAAAAAGATTATACTGAGTTTACCCTTAAAGATAAACATATGCTGTTGCGGGCTTTTTTGGGAACTTCTAAGGAGAACAATTCCGGATAGAATGATTTTTGCGTTACTTTAACCGTTTACACAAGGCACGAACCCCGTTTTTGCAACATTTTTCATTGATGCTCAGCTCTTATTGATCGTAGCGTAATGCTATTTAAAATACCTCGATAAATAAACTATTCAACATAAAAAAAATGAATGAGTAGGTAGTTCCTGGGATTAGCGCGTTCAACCATATCAAACAAACTCTTCAGCTTTATAATTATTCGTATACATAGATTAAAATTCGGATTATTGCATATTATAAAATACAATATCTACTTAGGAAATTTAAGACTAGGAGATCCAATTAGTATAGTATACTAAATTTCGAATATTCGAACAATATGGTAAACATTTTGAAGTTTATAGCAAAGGTGTTATGGATGATGATTTTTTTTAAAGAAATTTCAGTAGAAAAAATAGAGTACCTTTTCTTAGAGTATAGCGCGGTGCGGTTGGAGTGCAGCTTAGTGAGACATAAGGCACCGGAATATGTTTTCCAGCGACTTTTTCAGCGTCGAATTTATTTGTGGGACGGACGGAAACGGAAAAAGCTGTGCAGTTTTTATAACTATTATTAGGTGTGAAATACTAGAGGTAAAATTTAACATTTATATTTTTTACTCTACAGCTCAAGTAATGAAGAATATTGGGTGACTGGGTGCTCTCGAAAACAAAAGCAGAGTAGTGCGGGTCTTCCCTAATACGATTTGTTAAAAAATAAATTAGAAATCGCGAAAAAATGTGCTGTTTCATACTGAATTGGGATGTTGCTTAACTTTGAATATGGTGCTATTTATCACTTATTCGGAAAATATACGCTACTGTTACTCATAACAACAATTCAATCTTAAAATATTAAAACTTATATTATTGTGACAGATATTGTTTTTAAAAAATCATAAAAATGGTCATTTTTTTTCAAAATTTATCAAAAGTGTTAATTATATTAGATTGCTGATATCAATTGAAACAACTATTTTTATATGACAACTATTATAAAAATATACATATTACATAGTTATTATTAATTTCATCAGTATGCCCATACATTTCTTAGTAATATAGGTACATGTGACGGCACCTGCTGTTCTGTAGATTTTCTATGCAGCGTGTTTGGACGATGCGCCGCAACACATCAAACATACCATTAGATCATTCAGTGAACCCATTGTTCTTAGACATCCTATTTCTTTTGCAATATTTCTATTAGAGGTATACTTAGTCTGGCCATAAATACTGTTACAATTAAAAATAAACAAAATATTACATTTGAATTTGGAATCTGTCATTTTTATATGATTGTTCATTGAGTTTTCTCATTTTAGCGCCAATACATAGTACATTATTTTGCAATATTAAAATGGAGTGGGGTGATAAAGAAACCCGAATCGCTGTGATTGCATCACACAAAGTAGGTATGGAGCCAAATGCAATTTTTAAAACTCTTCATACGCTTGCTATTAGTAAAATTTTTGTGTACCGGGCGGGTACCGGGCTATTAATAGGTACAATGAGACCTCCTCTGTTTGTGACAGAAAAAGATCTGGCCGTCCACTTAGTGTTCGTACGAAAAAGGTGGTCAAAGCAGTAAGGGAAAGAATTCGAAGAAATCCTGTCCGAAAGCAAAAGATTTTATCTCGGGAGATGAAGATAGCACCTAGAACCATGTCGCGTATTTTAAAAGATGACTTAGGCTTGCAGCTTATAAGGGACGTACTGGTCATTTCTTAAATGATAATTTGAAAAAAAATAGGGTTAAAAATCGAATCAACTACTGAAGCGGTACGCAAAGGGAGGTCACAGAAAAATTTTGTTTACGGATGAGAAAATTTTTACAATTGAGCAACATTTTAACAAACGAAATGACCGTATTTATGCTCAAAGCTTTAATTATTAAAACATCGGCACAAGTGCATCAAGATACCATTCTTGAGAAGTTACTGAAGCCCCTTAACAACACCATGTTCAATAACCAAGAGTGGTCCTTTCAGCAAGACTCGGTGCCGGGTCATAAAGCTCGGTCTACGCAGTCTTGTTTGGAAACGAACATTTTGGACTTCAGAGCTGATGACTGGCCGTCGTCTAGTCCCGATCTTAACCCGCTGGATTATGATTTATGGTCAGTTTTAGAGAGTACGGCTTGCTCTAAACGCCATGATAATTTTGAGTCCCTAAAACAACCCGTACTGTACTGTACCGTACCGATTGGCAGTGAAGAATTTTTCCATGGAAAGAGTGCGTGCTTCTATTGATAACAACATTCCTGGCCTCAACATTTAAGGACTATATTGCAGCCAATGGAGACCACTTCTAATAAGGTTTTTATATTTTAAAATGTTTTTATATTTATGTATTAAACTAACACACTGTAAAAGTAGTAAATTTTATTTGCAATAGAATTTTTTTTTATTTGTTTCAGTATTTATAGCAAGATTATAAATAAACAAAAAGTTGTCAACTACCCGATTGGAATATTCAGTATGAAACAGCTGATTTTTTTTTGAGATTTTATTTTAAACGAGTCGTGTTTATGGTCACCAGCGTTGTGTTTATCGTTTAATTGAGCGTTCCCCTTACACCCGGTATTTTAATTTCATATTTTGGACGAAATTAAAAAAAATGCTTTAGCAGCAATTTTTAAATTTCGTACAAAATGTGTAGTATGGTGTTTATTTACTTTCATTGAAGAGTATCTATATTTTATGCTAAATATCAGCTCAATCAATAGATGAAGTATTTTTTTACACACAAACTTTAGCACCTCCATTCCCCTCTTACCTTTCAGAAAATTCCTGCCTGCCTTCCGACCAGACGCGATTACCACTACGCCACCGGAGCACTAGGTATAATCTGCTAATTTCTTCACCGCTTTCTTTCCTTTTCTAACGTTAACTTTGTTCTTTCTATGATCTGAGGTGACATCTTTCCTACTTCGCGATACTTATCAAGCTATACCTAGATACCTACATTGTAATAAAATAGAATTTATCTTATAGGAAAATTAAAATATATCTCTTACCTTGTCATTGGGAATCAAATAAATATTTTCTTCTTTTATAATTTACTAATTGTGAGATAGAGGAGATTGAGGAGCTCGGTGGCGTATTGGTTTGAGCGATCTGGTTTCGAATACGAAAACAAAACAACTTTCGCCATGGTCGACCCTGGGATGGGTCAGCCAAAATTAATCTCCTCCGTGCTTCGGAAGGCACGTTAAGCCGTTGGTCCCGGTTGTTACTACAACCGATTTAACCCACCAACCCGCATCGGGCCAGCGTGGTGGTGTTATGGCCCAAACTCTTCATGTGTTTCTTCCATGTAGGAAGGCCTGTGCCCAGCAGTGGGACGTATATAAGCTGGAGATGATGATGATGATGATGAGACAGACAAACGAATAATTTTATATTTTTTCCTATATAACTTCGTAAGCACGAATTGCTATTCGCATCTTACACAGTTCAAACGCTTTCTCATTAAATAATACTATTTGAGGTCATTACCTTTAAAATATAGTGGTAGCTGTGGCTGGTAAACAAATTACTGCAAGCCAAATTATGAATAACGGCCGGTATTTCCCATCCGTATAAAAATTCCAAATTGGCGAATGGTACCTTGTCAATTATATTAATATAACGAGCTCAGTCGTGTTAACGAACACTTTAAAATATCGGTATGAATTGTAGTTCAATTTATTGAGTTGAGACTGAATGCTGATTGAAAAGCAAAAAAGTGTAGGTATCTCCAGACAAAGTAATTTCATTTTCAACCTTTAAGCAAAGGTATTGCCACTTTGTTTCTTTTGTGTAAAAAGTTATGTTAAGAGTGGAAAAAAAAGAAATGCTTTTTATGATGAATAAATATTACCATCTTCAAATCATACAACTAACATCAAAGCGACTTAGAATTGCTAGGTCTTCAGATATAGCCACATTTTATAGGTAGGTATAAGTAGTATACACACTGCAACAAAGCACACATATAGGCACCTTGTCTAGGTGTCCATATGCGTGCTATGTTCTAGTTGCAAACACGGATAAAAGTATTATTTTTAATCCCTTTTAATACAGCGATCGACGGAGAAGTTTATCTACGTTACGGTCTGGCCACGGGAAATTCGCCGCGGCGAATATTCGCGCTATTCTCCCGAATGAAAATAAATGTATATACTAAGCACGCCACGCATAGCGGCGACCGGTGACCGGCGACCTCGCCGGACGCGCCGCCGCCGCCAGCGGTTCCCGTGGCCATGGCCAGGCCGTTAGGGCGGGCGGGGCGCTTCACCAGGGCGCCCGCCCGCGCCGCGGAGAGAGAGGGACTGTAGCAACCAGTAACAAGCATATGGTGGTGTCAGCGGGAAAAGTAAATGATCACTTTTAACAGTTAGTACAGGGGTACTAACTTACTACGAAAGCAATAAGGGTATTGCTTTCGTAATAAGAATCACGAACTGCCAAAGTTATATTCACTTACTTTTGCTGTAAGCTGTTATAGAAGTTAATCTTAATTATATTTTTTACATTATTTAAACGTTTGAAAATATTAGAAAAGCACTAAAGCTAGAATAAAAAAACCGACTTCAAAAAACTGAAAAGGATGAAATAATTAAATTTAAGTAGGTATTCATCCCCTAGAAACATATTTTTGGAGTCGGTGCTTTACTTTCTATTGTTTTTGAAAACCACTTAGCACCAACTCCAAAAATATGTTTCTAGGGGATGAATACCTACTTAAATTTAATTATTTCATCCTTTTCAGTTTTTTGAAGTCGGTTTTAATTTTTGTTTAAAATTTTTTTTTCACAATTTTTAGTGATAACTTTCTACGGTCGAAGCTAGATGGGTGACCGTCAACTTATATTGTTTCCTACTATCGTATCGTTTCACTAAAAAGTCATTGGAAAAGCAAAAATTCGCAATTTCGCTTATGTAGACGATTTCATAATTTCAGTTTTTTTTTATTTAAAACCAAAGTACCCAACTGTTTTTTTAAAAAAAAATTATGGGACCAAATGGCAGCTATTCCGCATCGAACAAAAAAAGAGTCACGTAAATCGGATCAGTAATCTCGGCGTAATCGGTGTACATACATAGAAAAGAAAAAAAACATACCGGCCGAATTGAGAACCTCCTCGTTTTTGAAGTCGGTTAAAAATATGCGACCTTTCAGCATCCGGGTGATTGCTCTAACCATCTGAGCTACTATGGATTTGGGATTTCCTCTAATAATGTCAAAATATTCTATTTCTACACACAAACATGTTTTTTATTCAAACCTACGATTCGGTTAAGTTAGGCATTGCTACAGACCCTTTCATCCCCTTCTCCTCCCCCCCAACGAAACTTTGAGCAGGGACCGGACCGCGGTCAAACCGCCTTGACGACACAACGGTGAAATGTCCACGGGCCATCCCGTTATATCGTCAAAAAGTGGTTTAGAAGGTGCGTCGCTGAGGAGTTTGGTGGGTGAGAGCCCCCCCCCCCCCTTCTCCCCCCCGGGAGTTGGGAGGTCGGCTGGTAGAGCTTCTCCTCAGCGTCAAAAAAAAAAAAAAAAGACATTGCTTCAAGTAATCTTATTTTTATTTTTAATGTTATATAAATGTTTGCAACTTTTCTAGTATTTTCGAACATTTATAATTGTTAATAATGTTTTTGTAATTTACATGCAACGATGGCATGATAAAAGTGGGTTATTTCGCTAGGTTTTTGAAAATATTTAAACCCTCTAATTTTGATAAAGATAATACGAAGAAAAAACATAAAACTTTTTTTTTATGTTTGTCCGGGCTGATGTTTGCTATCGCCGTCTATGCTGCTTGGAGGACCCTTCCTTTTCCATCCTTGGGGTGCACGTGGACCTGGGCACGCATTACCGTGTCTATGTATGCCTCTAAAGATCCAACAGCGGTGGCATGGAGACATCTCGACTTTTGAACGACTTTGTCGGGTGGCAGATATTGCGCAAGAGCAGTTTTCCAGCACCGAATTGATGTTTTTGGGGACTTTAATTCTCACCACGAAATGTGGTTAAGTTCCCCCAAAACTGGCAATGCTGGTAGAACTGCCCTTGCGTCGGTCACACGCCCTCATTGTTAGACCTTCTGCTGACAACTCGCCTGGATGGATATCGGTTAGAGCACCCTTGGGAACATCGGATCACTGCCTGATTTCCGCAGGGGTACCACATATGCAAATGCAAACCATTTCCAAAGAATACCGAAAAAAATACATTTGAATGTATTTATCGAAAATACACGACATCGCAAAATTAGAAATGGCAGAAGTGCTAAGTTAGGTGGAAATGGATATACATCGGGACTGCCACACAATATTTATAGTAACATCTCGAGACATTTTTTATTGGGCCAGTCATTTGAATAGTCCCTTTCATAACGTGCCCCTTTCATACCACCTCTCCCCATTTACACACAAGACTAAATATATAAAATATATATAATACATTTCGTACCAAACTAGTGTTCTACTTTGTATTGTATTGTTTTCCATAATATTATTTACAATAATATCTTTTGCCACAATGATCCTTGGTCAGAATATTCGTTTGCACTATAATATTTTCATTTATACGAACAACGCATATACTTAATAATTATGATAAAGTTTATTTTATATATATACTATACAGAGTGGTGCTGTCAATGCGACAATAAATTAAAACATGGGCTATATTAGTTCATAGAAATGATTTGCCACTTTCAAAAACATCTTATTCTTTTGATAATATCTGGACATTTCTATGAAAAAATGCATCCAACGTTATATTACTCCATACAAATGTCATGAAATCGTCAAATAATAAGATGTTTTTGAAAGAGGCAAACCATTTCTATGAACTAATATAGCCCATATTTTAATTTATTGTCGCATTGACGGCACCACCCTGTATAATAATAGTTTTTATAAAATCAAAAATTACTAGCTGACCCGGAAAACGTAGTTTTGCAAAAAAGTCCTGGAGAGGGCCACCCTTATCACCTAGGGCAGTGGTCGGCAAACTTATTAGCCAAAGAGCGTTATGAAAGGGACTATATGAACATAATAACAATTTAAAAAAAATAGGAGCCAAATCTGCTTGTTTAGTAAACTTTTATTACACTAAATAAGTAGTAGGTACACTAAATAAAACTACATAATAAATATTTATTAATATTAATGCGAACAATGTGCTTGCATCTCCTTGGAAAGTTTGAGTAAGTCAGGTTTGTATGTTGTTGTTTTTAATTTTAGGCATGGTTCCAAGTTCTCATCAATGACTTTTTATTAAATGAAAATATTATTGCGCCTTCCGTGTATATTTGTGCCAGAGCCGCACTTAAGGAGCCAAAGAGCCACATGCGGCTCTGGAGCCGCACTTTGCCGACCACTGACCTAGATGTATAAAAAATTGCCTACGACCTATTCTCAGACCTTCCAAATATACACAAAAAGTTTCAGGAAAATCGGTTCAGCCAAGGAGTTCATATATTTGATTTTATTTAAATCAATAATTGACATAATATAAGTATGTACATATTTGCCATAATATTCACTTGAATACTGTGGCAAATGATTATAATCGATAACAATATTATGTAAAATAAAATGTATGAGAATTAAAGTGAAAATATATTTTTACGGCAAATAAAACGTTATTTCTAATGACTTATGGCAAATGAAAGTATGGCTATCTAAATTATTTTATTTAAATATCGGGAAAACATTAGTAAACCATGCTTCTTAAAATTATCACAAAAGAAGAATACCTGTAAGATAATTTTAAACGAACTAAAAGTTTGAAGACCAAATTATTAGGAATATTCTAAATGCACCATGCATTATGATTGTATTATGTCAGATATTGAAATCAAGTTTTCAAATATTCAGGGGCCCGAGTTTAGAAAAATATGTTGAAAAGCAAGCATTTTTTCTTTCCTACGCTCATGAATAGGAAGCCGTTTTAGTTGATTGCGAAAGTTGGAAATATTTCTCAATTCAGTAGACCGAAACGAAACGGATGCAGGAATGGAACACTCATTTAGGCAGCGTCGATCGTGATTTAATTCAATTGAATAATGGCACCCAGTCGATTGGGGTTGATTGGTGTGCGAACAAGGCGGTCTCTTTGTACAAAATAAATAAAAGATTAGTGTCGCTGTCTCGTTTTCTATAATCTGAGACCGCTGATGAAATCCAGGGTTAAGAATATTTTCCGGCCTGAGCAAATCAGATTGACGTTTAGGCACTTCTAAACATGACGAGCTTTTGTCACGACTGGATTACCTACAATAGGTAGTTTTTTTATATCAAAGAATGTCAAACATGCAGATGATTCACCTGACGATGTTTAAAAATATTTTTTTACAGATCAGATCATGGTATGTATCCTGTCGGGCATCGCAACGGGGAGAGGTGGCCCGACGTCTTACTCATTTCATCATCAGCCTATATACGTCCCACTGCTGGGCACCACCACGCTGGCATAATGCGGGTTGCTGGGTTAAAGCAAGAAAATTGCACTGTAGTAACAACCGCTTTCGAAGCACGGAGGAGCTCGAGATTATAAAGCTTTTGAGTTTCCTTTTTTAAATGGTTGACCTTTGTATTCGAATGATAGGTATCGGTCGGAAGGGCTCAGAAAACACTTACGTGGGTCCTGAGCCCTTTCTAGCACCTTCACAAAGTTTTATAAACACAGCCATTAAAGAGCATGTCAAAATCAGGCAAATCTGAGTGGAATAAAATACCGGGATTAAAACACTTCAAATCCTTCATATGGAGAAGAGGTAGGAGGATGGAGTAAATACATCTATGCAAACGGTAGAACAAAAGTTCGCTTCTTGACTGGGGCACTCACAGGGCATTTTGCTACTAACCACATGCTACATAAAATGCAACTCTCCCCAACACAACTTTGTCGAGCATGTGGTGAAAGCCAGGAATCAATGATGCATCTTTTATATCATTGTGATGCCCTGGCTAGAACCAGAATGAGCCTTCTGGGAGTGGCATATCTAAAGCCAGAAGACTACAGGCTCTGTCTGCATAAAGATATAGTAAGGCTAGTGGCATCAATATTCTGGACACAGGAAGAGTAAACGCAGGGGAAGCACAAAAGATCCCAATGGGTCGAAGTGCACTGTGACTTAGTTATGGCCCCACAGTAAGATAACATAAGAAGATCGGTCGGTAAATCAAAAGTTCCAGTTCGAGTCTCCGATTGGTTTGAAGATCCTTGGGGGAGGCCTATGCTCAGCAGTAGGCGTCTATCGGCTGATATGATGATGATGAGTTCGAGTCTCGCCAAAAATTGCTTTAAGTCAATTATTTAGAAATACATTTTTTATATAAAACAATTGCTTTTTCCACATTTGCACAGTTGACAGTAACTGGAACACAATAGTAATAAAAATAAATAAATAAAAAAAACATTTATTCTGTGCTGCTGCCCTTTGAGTCGAGACTTCGAGAGTACTGAAAGGCACGTAAGCAAAATGTCATACGTGTATAAGTAGCAATCGTGAGGTAATGTTCTTTTAATCGGCGTGTAATTTAATGTCATTGGGGACACGTCGCAAGCAAGGAAACATACAACAATCTTTCTCAGAAATCTGGTAATGGATCCTTAAACGTTTCTCGTAGATACAGAGGACACTTAATACTCGGCTGTCTTAAGTATTACGTAGAAATAGTTATGCGACAGACTGGTGACATGCCTAATGTATTTATGTCACGTAAAAACGTCTTTCGGGATTTTGACAGCCACTTAAGACACTAAAATTGCCGCTGTCGTCAACAGAATATCTTCATTTCACATAGATATTACTAGCAAATTTGCTTTTTAAACAACTAGTTGACAAGCAAGCTGACAGCCCACCTGGTGGTAAATGGCTAATGTCGCCTACAGACACCAGCAATAACAAGTAAAAGATCACAACATCATGTTTCTGATAAATTGCTACAGTTGCCGTACCTACAGCATAAAAATATTTAACTTTCAAACCGTCACTTCCACCCACTATCTTCTACTTTTTTGCTAGTGTCGAGTTTATGAAAGATACACGTTATATTATAACCTTTAAGTAAATAACAGGTGCAACGGAGTTTCCCAAAGTCTGAAATAGAAAACATGTCACAAACATACATCATACATACATACATCATCATCATACATCATATCATACATACATCGTTGTGGAAGCTCCTTAAAATGTCACACAAACAAAAGTTAACATGCAGTAAGTATTAGATATTGTATCGAGATCAAAACGATTTGCTGAAGGACCTGCGTAATGACGTTTAAGATGAAATACCACTATTTACCAAAAAACGCATATGCACTAAGCCTGTTTTGAAACTCTACATTTTAGCACAGAGGAAAGTGTTTTATTAATATATAAATAAAATGTGTTTTGGCACAACATTTTTGTGATTTCACTAAAACAACTGGGTTCAAACAAGTGATGAATTAAACTAGTAATAACTAGATTAATTTAATTTGAAAGTTACAAATCAATAAAAGTGGATGTATACACGTACACCTATACCATTTGTCGCCCGGTACCGTAATGTAAAAGTAAAAGCAAGGTAGAGACCAACGTATGATACAAGTAAAATGAATTTTATAGATGAAAAATACGCCGTGTTTCATATCTAAGGTTACCTTATACAGAGTGGTGCCGCCCACACGACATTAACTTAAAGCATGGGCTATATTAGTTCAAAGAAATGGTTTGCCACTTTCAAAAACATCGTATTCATTTGATAATTTCATGACATTTGTTTACATTATTGACAAATAATATAACATTGAGTGTATTAATTCATAGAAATGTCATGAAATTATCAAATGAATAATTGTTTTTGAAAGTGGCAAACCATTTCTATGAACTAATACAGCCCATGTTTTTATATATTGTCGTATTGACGGCACAAGGCTGTATAATTATAATGCTATAATAAGATGTTGATTGGATGTCGGCGTGAACGCAACTAAGCTTATTGACCTGGAATTAATGTCATAAAATGGTTGATTTTCTCACATCAAAGCATAAACATAACGGGAAACCCAATATTTTTATACGTAGACGTTAAAAAATTTAATAGGCTGCTATTTTAGTATAGTTGAAGGAAAATTACTTAAAGGCGGTGTTTTGTAGTTGAAATTGAGCATATTTAAGCTATTAAAGGCTCTAAAGTATTATCGTATTATCCCTCCTACATCATGACATGTAATATAGGTACTTTTCGTGTACTTAATTCATGGTATTCAAGGTATTCGATTCAAGGGCTTTTATTTCATCACTCGCCAAAAAAATACAAGAACCGTATTATTAGATTTAAGAATAAGTAAGAATAAACAATTATCTAGACACAGTTACAGAATGTGAAATATACAGGGTGGCACATTTAGATCGGTCAGTATGGGAAAGTCTAAAACTATAGGACATACGAAAATCTCTTCTTAGGAACCATGCCATTGATTTTAGTAATAAGAAAAACTGCATTCATACATTTAAAAAATACGTATACTCAGCTCGGGAATCGAATCCGGAGTTTTTTAAAAATAAAACTAACACTTTATCTGTTTAGATATCGTTTGTGTAGGTCTTACGCAGTAAACGTTACTATGAAACGTGATGTCTTAAATGAATAAAATGCATTGTTTTCTTACCCTTTAATTTATTTTACTAAGTGTTCGAAATTACCACCATTACCACAATAGGAGTTTATCACGTCTCTGTTCAAACCAAGACGTTCCCTTTTCAAATGAGGTTTATCACGTCTTTGTATCTACATAGGTACCTATTTTCAATTTATTATTAGTGTAAGTATGCACTACATAGTATAAAACAAAGTCGCTATCCGCCGTCTGTCTGTCAATTCAATTCAATTCAATTCGTTTATTGCCAACTAAGTGTACATAAGGTCTTAAAATATAAAATACATCTTACAACTTAGTTACCTGTGCATAGGTGCTGCAATATCACTCAAGTAATAGATAGAAAATAGAATATTTTGTCATGCTGCACTTAAGATTTGAAATAATAGTTATAATTTACAGTCTTTAAAAATTACATTTATAAATTACAATAAAATTATATCATTAATAATTTATTTCATTTGTGTCTTAATTAAATTCGTATAAATTCGTAATAAAAATTTAAAAATTATATGTCCTATCTGTCATAATTACAATTTTGACATTTACCATTCAATCATTCAATACAGTGCTCAGTGTCGAGAAATTTAAAATTTTGTATACATATTCATTGTTTATGATGGTGATGGTTGTTTTAATTAATAAGTTATTTCATTTGTGTTATAATAAATTCGTATAAAATAGTAATAATAATAATAATAATAATTTAAAATAATAAAAATGTCCTATCTGTCACAATTATAATTTTGATATTTACCATTCAATCATTCAATACAGTGCACATATTGTCGAGAAATTTAAATTAGGTATATTCATTGTTTATGATGGTGATGGTTGTTTATATAAAAAGAACTCATGGAGCGTGTAGAAACACCCTGAAACTAGAAATGTTTTTAGTTTTTTACTAAAAGGAATCAAATTTGTTTCATTTTTTATGTCTGTTGGTAATTTATTGTATATTTTAATCGCCATGTACTGTGGACTGTTATTTAGCATTTTTATTCTGGATTTAGGTAAGTAGATTCTGTTTTTATGTCTAGTGTTTACATTATGAGTGTCTTTTACTGTTTGGAATTCTTCTATGTTTTTAAATATGAAAATACATATGTCATGTATATATATCGATGTCAATGTAAGTAAGCTAAATTTTACGAAATATGGTCTGCAACTTTGTGTATTGTTGATTTGTGCTAGAATTCTTATACATTTCTTTTGTAATATGAATAGTTCATTTGCGTTAACGCTATTGCCCCAAAGGATTATACCATACTTCAGCCACGAATAGGCATATGCGTAGTATGCTGAAATCGCCGTTTCTAAACTAGTACTGCAATTAATTTCATAAAGTGCGTATATGAATTTTGAGAGTTTCGATTTGATGCTTTCGATGTGGTATTTCCAATTTAGGTTAGAATCTATATTTAGCCCTAGCAGGTTGAACTTATCCACCGTCTCTATTTGTGTGTCAAGAAATTTGATGTCTATAGCTAACGGTTGTTTATTGTAAGGGCGGAATTCTATAATTTTAGTTTTTTTAATGTTAATTTCCAGATTATGATCTTGTAGCCAGGAGTGTACGTCTTTTAGCGTATTGTGAATCAGTATGTTGTGTGTTGTTCTATCTGTGCACTTAATTAATATAGAGACATCATCAGCAAAAAGTATCGGCCACGTTACTTCTTTATCATTTAAACATTTTGGGAGGTCATTTATAAATATCAGGAAGAGCACGCATCCCAATATGCTTCCCTGGGGGATGGAACATGTGAGAATCCTTTCATGGGATTGAATTTTTTCTATTTCGTTATTATCTTTATTACAATATTCTATCTGCACTATCTGTTTTCTATTGTTCAAATACGATTTAAACCAACTATAAGCTGGCCCACGTATACCAGTTCCATATAATTTTAAGAGAAGTAGATCATATGGAACTCTATCATATGCTTTAGCCATGTCTAAGAGTATTCCGATGGCGTATATCTTATCATTTAGATGCTGAAGAGCTTTCTGTATATATTTGTATACCGCAGATGTAGTCGATCGTGTTTTCCTAAAGCCATTCTGGCTATCATCAAGAATTCTGTATTTTTCAAGAAATCGATAATCTTTATGTCGTATCGATAGTCCCTATGCTAATCTTTAAAACTACGCAACGGATTTTGATGCGGTTTTTTTAAATAGATAGAGTGATTCTTAAGGAAGGTTTATATGTATAATACATGCATAATATTTACATAAGCATTGCACCCGTGCAAAGCCGGGGCGGGTCGCTAGTGATTAATAGAAGTAAGCAACTACAATCATAGCAGATAACAATATGTAAAGCAGTGTATGTAACAAGTGCGACACCAGCAAACAGCTACAAACAACCATAGAGACAATTTTACGCACCTAATCGAGTTTAATGTTGTGTTGAAAAAATGGTGATAATTTCGAACACTTACTAAAATAAATTAAAGGATATGAAAACAATGCATTTTATTTATTTTAGAAATTAGAATCCTGAGCGTTGGCGAGGGAATCAAAAGAGCACAAGGGAAAAAATCTTTGCACTCCAGTGCAACACGTAACTTTTCATCCCACCTCAACGAAGAAATGACTAAATGCAAAAAAAAAAACATTTGCGCATTATTAACAGTTTCAGTCAATTCTGTTGACGTCAAATAAACTTCTTCGTCGCTAGAATCACTCATTTTAAGTTTTTTACGGGTTTTCAAGTTTCTTGTTATAAACCTATGGTTTTACCAAATATGTCGTAAAAAGAAAATGGCGCGCGCAAAGCAAATTATACAAAAAGTACACCAAGAAGGTGCCGAGTCTGAGTTTTTAACAAGTTAAAAAAGGTTGTATGATAAATTCCGCACCATGGAGGTAGTTGGATTCACAAACTGAGTGCACACGATGTTCTAAATTCAATTTTACTTTATCCTCTAGCGGATAAAAACGGCTTTTGCACTCAGATATCGAAGAGAAAAAGTACTCTTTCCGAGATGGGGGGATGAAATAGTTATTTGTTATACAAGAGTGCAAAGTTGCTTTTTAACCGCGTGACCGCGTGCTCAATTTTGATGACCGAGCAAGCGAAGGATTCTAAAAATGAATCACGAGCGCAGCGAGTGATTAAAAAATTAGAATCCTGAGCGACAGCGAGGGAATCAAAAGAGCACGAGGTGAAAAATCTTTGCACTCGAGTGCAACACGTAACTTTTCATCCCACCTCAACGAGGAAATGACTCAATGCAAAAAAAACATTTGCGCATTATTAATAGTTCTAGTCAATTCTGTTGGCGTTAAATAAACTTCTTCGTCGCTAGAATCACTCATTTTAGGTTTTTTACTTGTTTTCAAGTTTCTTGTTTTAAACCTACCTATGGTTTTAACAAATATGTCGTGAAAAAAAAAATGGCGCGCGCAAAGCAAATTAAACAAAAAGTACATCAAGAAGGTGCCGAGTCTGAGTTTTTAACAAGTTAAAAAAGGTTGTATGATAAATTCGGCACCATGAGGTAGAAGTTATGGAGGTTTAATGATGTTTTGAATTTACAAACTGAGTGCACACATTATTCTAAATTCAATTTTACTTTGTCCTCTAGCGGATAAAAACGGTTTTTGCACTGAGATATCAAAAAGGAAAAATATTATCCGTGAGCTTTTGTGTGACTATTTGAGTGATTGGTAGGTTCAAGGTATAACCAAACTCATAAAAAAAATTACTTGTTCCTACCAATTACACCAAAACTCTTCAGTAACAAGTTCCTCTAATACTAGTTTGTCCTTCTAATAGTAATAGTAACTTTTAATACTAATAGTAACTTCTAACACTAATAGTAACTTCTAATAGTTTGAACCTCAAATACATCTTTTACAAAACAACAAACAAACAACAACTTACTTCAGATAAGTATATCTTAGTAAGTAAGTATATTTATTTGTTTCAGAAAAATAATTGAAAAACACTTTATACTTTCATGGTTATTAACATCTGAATTAGAGACAAATGGAACATTACATGGTATATATCCTCAACATAATTCTTCTAATTCATTTTTTTTTAGTATTATATTTAAATGTTAATCAGCTATAATAGCTTAGCTTAGCATAACCAGTTTTATGCGATGAGTGTATAAATTACACGTAATGTAAGTCGCAAAAGGAATATAAATTTATCTTTCTGCAAAAAAAAACTGCCAGTTCTCTGATAAAAAATAGAATTTCTATTGTGTCTGGGTCCGACGGTAATTAGTGTAATGGCGGACCACGAAATTGCTGCGCCATCGCGCCGGCGCCTGTAGGTGGGTAGAGAGAGAAAAATAAAATAAAATATTAGTTTTAGACATGGTATTTCGTTAAGGCAATACGTAACCTTTAATTATTATATCTTTTGTAACATACTAGGTTACACTGAAAAAAAAGGAATATTTTGTCAATGTAGTAATAACCAACATTTTGCAAGGTGCAACTACTGTTTATCTTATTTAACAAAGCGGTGTATCTCTATACCTTTATGTGTGGCTAGCTACAACAGGTATCCGAAAGTTCAGTTCTTTATTATTTTTACAATGATTTTTGTTCTTTCAATAAGTCCCTATAGGTACCGTGAGAATCTTAGGCCCTAAATAGGTAGTTAAACCTATATTAAGTGACTGCTTTATGATGAAACGTGAGCGCGAAAGTGGGGTTGACATTGTCAAAAGTCTTTTTTTTTCCTACTTCCGTTAACTGAATTAAGAAAAAATACGTTTAGTAACTCTTAAATATACAGCGACGTTGCCTTGCAGGTGAGGAGGACTACCTGGTTATATATATCTTCGAATGAAGCAACTCATATAATAATGATCGAACTTCACTTGGTAAGTTCGTTTAATCATATATTTTGTAACATTACTATGAAATAATGCAGCAAATGTTTTACTGTTTCATACAAATGTCATTAGTTATCAAATGAATAAGATTTATTTGAATGTTGGAAAACATTTCTTGTATAACCATGTAGGTAAGTACATTTACAATGGATAGTGTGTTTTTCTTTATGTTCATCATAGGCATGTGTTCATCGCAGATAGGCATTTGTAACAATCTTGCCGGCCAAGCTTCTAGTAACTTATTCCTGTTGTAAGAACTATTATACGAAGTTCCTCGTATAACGTAAATTACCGATCCTCAATGTTTCGACGAACAAGCCACGCCACCACGAAATTGCAATTACTATATTTGTTAATTATAATTATTTAAGCGGTTGGGATCAAATGTGTAATTGGAATCGAAAGGCGGCTATTGAAAGAAATTATAGGGACTAACTAATTACGCAAGTACATAAAAACGTTAAAGTTTATAAGTTTTAATTACATAATGGACCACGAGTCTTCGTCAAAAGGCTTTGCAAGTAAATATATTTATATTAAGTACCTACTTATAATAAATTTATCATGAGACATTTGGCAAATTGAGAATTTCTACAAAAGTTCTTGTAATATTATAAAAAATATAATTAGGTAAGCCAAAATTTTAGTTATGTTGATAATTTTTTGCTAATAAGCTTTTTATCAGACTTCAAAAAAAGGAGGTCATCAATTAGACTCGTACCTAGTACCTATTACATACCTATTACCTACATAAGTAAGTATAAAAGAGGTATTATTGGTCCTGCAATTTTACATGTATAATATTTACACACACATATTTTTATGCTAATCTGCGAGTGCTCCCAAACAAATTGAATAAGTACAAAATTTTATAAGTGTTACCTCACCTTTTTATGATTTGCCTACACTTACTATAACTTTAGGAACAGTAAAGATTTCATAAAAATCGGTTCATTACTGACACAGCCAGGCTTATTGATACGAATTAAGTAGGTATTGTATCTACTGCGCAACGCATTCATCAGTAAAAATTTTTACTTTTTTATTTCTTCTCTACCGCATCAAAAATGGATCAAAAAATGACGTTGCAAAAAATTTGCCCTAAAAGACCCAAAACAATGCGCTTAAAGATAAGTTACATTGTAAAGAAATTAGCAAAACTTTCATGTATTTATGCAAATAAACAATGATTATTATAACTTGTGCTGAACAGTGTCTTTCTTCTAAAAGTAATATTTTTTAATGCGACCAGATGACAAACAAACTGACGGTCCACCTGCGGGTCCAATTTGATAATACTCTCAACCTGCAATGACAAAGAAAAAATCACTTGGGATTGCAGGTTAAATTACTGGGCATGGTCCAGTAATTTTACAGTCTACCTTTCCCTTCAATCCGAAACATTACCCGTTTTCAAAATGTTCTCTAAGTGAAACACAGCGAGTTGTTTCACGGCTGAAATGAGAAAGTTGTACTTTCATAGGCAACCCTATCACCTACCACCACCTAGCAATAAAGCTAAACAGAAGAAAAATGTCGAAATAACGGGATAAGGTTCTTCAATATACGACATAATTTCGTGTTAATTACACAGAGGTTAATTTAAAGGAATTGTACACAGGTAATTTAATTACCGGGTAGTATAATTCCTCATTAGTATTAATCAAAAATAACTGATTCTTGGAAAATAATTCAGTATTTTTCCTGTAGTAATTTCTAAAAACTAATTATGGTAATGAGTTTTAGGTTATCGATAAATGTTTCAAATTTTTCTTTATCTATATTGGGCTTTAATGCTGTATCTTTTGTTTAGTCTATAAATATTGAATATACAAAACTTATTGACTTTTGTACATTACACATTTATCAGACAATCCATTTGTTCAGTCAAAGTATCTATACGATTTGGAAAAATATCCCGTTTTCCAAATTGTAAATGACTATGTGTTTTCTCCAGAAGTACCTACCTACTACCAAAACCATGATTTTAGGTATCCTTTAAAGTTTGCCGTCTTAGATACTTATTAGACGGAAAGCTTTTATAGCTACCCACAGATTCAAAAAGGCTGCTCAAGCAGACTAGAACCGGCATAACAAATAAATATATCAACCTGTTTTGCCTATAAGGAGACGTTAGTGCACAGCAGAGTAGGTACTTAGCGCAGCCACTGTCAATACCTCAGATCATTCTATGATCTGAGGTCAATACTGTCGTGCACCGGAGACTGGTCGTTCTGTCTGTTGCCATGACGTTAATATATGCCAGAAATATAAATAATCAAAAAGAAATAACAATGATTTGATAATCAATTCTGATAATCTATTCAATAAAATGACTATCAACCTGTCTATGATATAATATTTGCCAGTTTTCGACTGATATATCTACATTTTACACTCGATTGTAATCATCGATAGAGTGGATATTTATTACTTACTAGCTTAAATAGTATAGGTAGGTTAAATTAGATAATAAAAAATACAAAATTACCTTAGTGAAGTTTTTATTAGATGTTGTGAAATTGTTGTGATGATGATGATGATGAATTGAATTATATTAATCTTAGAAAATTACACATGTTATATCCATACAAATATTGGGAAGACATAGGCTTACTTTTGCCGCGAAAGCTGAAATCGACGTGTGCGATGACTGACGACAATGTAAAGCAAAAAAACTCTTATCACAAGCGCATATGACACGTCAGTGTGAATGGCTGAATTTATTTCCAGTAAATAATGAGTTTTTATCATCGGCTCGGATTAGATAACTATGCGTTTATAGGAATCCCTCGATTTCTCTTAACAGCGTAGATCAATGTTTCACAGCGATATTGCGTAGAACTGTTCCTGGAATTATATACGTAGGTACATCAGCTATTAACGGATATTTAGTTATATTCCTGGGAAAAAAGGATATTCGAGCTAGTTTTACACCAGAGTAGGTAGAGCAAGTAAACAGTAAACGTTGTACAACTATTATATTCATTTCATCATTACTACTTTTTTAAATATAAAAGTTTTGAATAAAACGTTTTACCTGCGTCTTGAATAACATCTGCAACTAGCCAATCTGTCGCTGCAGAAGAAATATATTTCGTTGCTCAAGCTTCGAGTTACCGAGGGAACATTATTTTGAGATGTCACCTCTTAACCTAGAGACACTAGATCTTATTCTAAAAAGTCTATTATTATGTTTGACAAAACCTTAGGGGCAACTACTTCTAGATTTTTTATGTTACCTACATCATTTTGAAAAAAAAAAAGATTTTTATTATTTTATTATTATAGAGTTCATTAGAAAGAATTCAAATAGATAACATAACCCATAACCCATCGGTTCTCAGAAGCTTAGTGGTTTGAAAAAGCCAACCGGATTGTCAAAGGTTGTAGGTTAAATTTTTTAGTTAAAACATTTTTCGAAGCATTATTATTTAGTCAACTATAAAACATAAAATTAAAACCGACTTAAAAAAACTTAAAATGTTAAAATAATTAAATTTAAGTAGGTACTCATCCCCTAGCTAGAAACATATTTTTGTTCATAAAAAATTTTTCACAATTTTTAGTGATAACTTAGGTCGAAGCTAGAGGGTCAACTTATATTGTTTCCTACTATCGTATCGTTTCACTAAAAAGTCCGCCAATTTCGCATACGTAGACGGCTTAATGATTTCGGTTTTTTTTAATATAAAAACCAAACTACCCAACTGATTTAAAAAAAAAATAATGGGGCCAAATGGCAACTATTCCGCATCGAACAAAAAGAGAATCATCAATACCGGTTCATCCAGTCGAAAGTTATGAGGTAACAAACATAAAAAATACAGTCGAATTGAGAATCTCCTCATTATTTGAAGTCAGTTAAAAAGTGTCTATCATCGTGTTACAGGATTTCAGGAATCAGGCTTTCTACACCTGCTACGTCTCACTACAATCTCGCATGGGATGGATAATAAATAAATCAATAAATAAAATGTTTATTGAAAAAATAGGTGCTGTGTACAAAATTAAATCTTAAATAATAAAAACATGTTGCGAAATTAAATTTACCTAAACTAGGTTATAAACCTGTGCTTTAGGCGAGAAAGTGCTGATGTGTTATTTTAAAGTACTGATTGTAATAAATTAAAATAATCAGCTTATAATTAAAAGTAGAAGTGACAAATTAACTGACTAAGGGAAAAGTGCCTAGGCTAACAATGTTATTTAAAACTACTTACGTACTATGAGTAGCTCCTCCGTCTGTTCGTAGGACCGACTTTGGAGATATTTACATACAATATCTTTACAACTAAAATAATTTAAGTCATACATATTTAGTTCTCTATTTACTCTATTATACAACATAGGGCCTAAAAAATTGAAAAATCTATTTGTAAATATAAATTTTGAGGTATTATTCGAGGGGCAGACTATATCTCTCCGTCTTTTATTAGTAGCATTAAACGGAAGCGCAGTATGTTGTTTTAATAAAGTGTGCATAATGAAGAGTTGGCGGACAGTCAACACGTTACTGAATTCATATAGGAGATGTGTGGGGTAGAAAAAAGGAAGGAAGCTGGATACTTTTAAAATGGCTCGCTGGGCTCTTTCCAGGGGTAGTAAGATAGTTTTAAGTGCTCCACCCCAGGACGTGATACAGTACTGTATTACAGATTGACATAAGGCCAGTTAGACTTGTCTTATCAATCGAAAGTCTGCGATTGATCGAAGCTGTTTGAATATATATATTAAGTTACGGATTCTATTAACCAAATTTTCAATGTGTTGTCTAAAGGAGAGAGTCTCATCAATCGTGATACCGAGGTATTTTATAGCAGTAGTGTTGAGAATGATAGGACAATTACACGTGTTGACTGAAAAATTTTGGCAATGATGTGCATATAGTTGAGGATTAGTAATTATTTGCTGATTTTTTCTCATGGTGAAGTGAAATGTGGGAATGTGAGTGGTGATAATGATTCATTACGGTAAAGTAAGGGATTCCTGTGAACGAATATCTAATAAACTTATCTAATCTAAGCCAAATCGGATCAGTAGTCTCGGCGTAATCGGTGTACATACTCGTACATAGAAAAAAAACATACCGACCGAATTGAGAACCTCCTCGTTTTTGAAGTCGGTTAAAAATAATTTAAAAAACAAGGGCCGCGCCGCGCAGCAGATAAATCTATCGTGTCTGAATATGTAGTGCTTCACAGATAAATGAGACAGAAACGTACTGTACTGACATTAGACACACGGCGAGTGTAATCCATTAGCAGGTATAGACCTGCTAATGTATCGTATAATTTGCCTTTTATATAACCTCATTATGTAAGTAGCTGTAGTCGGTCATTGGCTTATGGTGCGTTACGTTCGCCTCACGTTTGCGCACTACATTCCAAAAAAAGTTCTTTTTTGCTATATCTAATCATGTTGTACGTATCTATTTACAGTGAATTGTTATAATTGGCTTAGATTAGATAAGTATAGTAGATATTCCTTCACAGGAATCCCTTACTTTACCGTAATGAATCATTATCCATCCCATGCGAGATTGTAGTGAGACGTAGCAGGTGTAGAAAGCCAGATTCCTGAAATCCTGTAACACGATAATAGACACTGTTTAACCGACTTCAAATAATGAGGAGATTCTCAATTCGACTGTATTTTTTATGTTTGTTACCTCATAACTTTCGACTGGGTGAACCGGTATTGATGATTATTTTTTTGTTCGATGCGGAATAGTTGCCATTTTGTCCCATGTTCTTTTTTTTTAAATCAATTAGGTAGTTTGATTTTTAAATCAAAATAACTGCGTAAGTCGTCTATGTATGCGAAATTGCGGATTTTTGCTTTCATATTACTTTTTATTAAAACGATACGATACAGGGAAACATTATAAGATGACGGTCACTCAGAAAGTACACTGAAAATTGTAAAAAAAATATTATAAAAAAACTGACTTCAAAAAACTGAAAAGAATAAAATAATTAAATTTAAAAGTAGGTACTCATCCCCTAGAAACATATGTATTTTTTGAAGTCGGTTTTAATTTTTCTAATTTGTCTTTGCTTCATCCATTCATTGACATTGTGATTGGGAGACAAGTTTTCGACATGTTACACAAACTTAAGTCAACGTGGAGTATCAGGTACAGCGCTACTGGTCACTAAAGGTCATACATACTCTTCACCACTTTCACCTTCAACGTTCCATCTTCAAAGTTCTAACCTGTTCATCTTGACATAGTGGGTGACTCTACCTTCGTTTTCAGGTGTGGTATAGGTATTCTTTCAGTCACAGACGTAGAGAGATTTACTCGATGGCTGGAGGCATTTCCTATGAAGGACATAACTTGTGAATAGAATCGATTTAAATTTTCTGCATCTACCACGCCACAACATTAAAACAGTACTAAAATAATATTATACGTTTTTATATAAAAATATTTTCTATTTTACTATTAGTTTAATGACTAAATTTAAAGTAAGTACAAACAAGTCAGGCCGTCAGGATTCTAGTACAAAAGACGCAATAGTCTGATTTTGAAAATATTCCCTTCGTTCTTGAAAACTGTTACATACTTTTACAAAGTATGGTTGTCTCAATAAAGACTGAACTGGGCAGGAAAAGTACAATACCATTAAAATTAAATTGCCATTTCCTGCCGGTAAAGGAGCACGCTTGATTCTTTCTTTCTCTATTAAAAGTTTATTTTAATCTGTATGAAACCTAACATTTTTCCTCTTTACGGGTATCGCCAAGAATGCCAAGATTGGCAAGTGGTGCCAGGTACCTACACCTGGATTAGTACAAACCTCAGAACAATTATGCTTTAGTTATTGTTCTGAGGTACGAACAGTATTATCTCTTTCTCGCAATATATCATAGGAAAAAGATAGCATGAATCTGATTAGAGCTGTCACTTTTTAGATAGATTTCAAAGAAACCATAGACAATTTTAGATGGCATGTACTGAGGTGCTGAGTACAGAGGTGCTTCCTAAACATTGCATAGTGCATACGTTCACGTTCAATAAGGTCGAAAATTGAACGCACGTTTCTAAATGTCAAATTATATCCGATAACTTTATTTAGACTTAGCAATGTGTTCTCCAGAATTGGGATGTTGCCTAAGTTTCAATATGGTGCTATTTTTCACAAATTCGGAAAATATACGCTACTGTCACCCATAAAAACAATTTAAATTTAAAAAATATTGAATGTTGTTGAAGTTGTACGGTTTGAAAATTAAAAAAGAGGCCTTATTTTTTTTTCAAAATTTTAAGAAAATGTTAATGTTAATAGATTGCTGACACAAATTAAAACAACTTTTATTACGACAACTATTAATAAAAACATACTAATTACATAGTTATGATTAATTTTGTCAGTATGCCCATACATTTCTTAGTAATATGGGAACATGTGACGTCACCTGTTCCGTAGATTTTCTATCGAGCGTTTTTGGACGATGCGCGGCAGCACAACAATATATCACTATATCTGTGAAACTATTGATCTTAGACATACTATTTCATTTCAATATTTCTTTATGAGTCATAAACTTATTATTTATGAAATTAAATATGAGTTGTCAACTACCTTATTAGGGCCATTAAATAACTGTCGATATTATGAAAAATTGTAGACATATCAACAAACTTTTCAAAAATATCAGGTGTTTCAATACCTTTTTTTTAAAAAAGAATATGATATTATATGGCTGACAGTGATCATTATAACTCTGAAAAAATCTCAACAGCGCCAATTAGAATTTTCACATCTAATATTTAAATATTAGATGTGAAAATACAACCGGTACAAAAGATAGATGGCATTAATGCCATCTATCTTTTGTACCGGTAAACTTGAACACTCCGTAAACAAGAAAGTATTTTTTTGTTATTATTTAAAAAAATCAAGAACCTACTTAGGTGTTTACACTTCATTACATATTGTATTATTTAAAACATTACAGACGACGCGACGCGTAACACTAAATTTCACAAAAGTTACTTCTTTCTGTCTTCAAATCGTTATTTTTGATAGAGTTAGGGCTGTTTTTTTAATCCCCAGATAAGATTGATCCAGAGAATACTTTGACAAGTTGACAATCTATAGAAAATCTGTCAAAATGTCAAAATTATGCTCTAGATAAAAAATATTTGAGGATTGAAAAATCGACCCTAATCCGATTTTAATGAAATAAAGGCGAAATGTTAGTAATGTTACCATAAGATACGGATATTACTTAACCCATAAACTTAATTTGGTAGTTTTGGTTTGATGCTCTTTCAAACACACAGACAAACCGACAGACCAACAAAAATTCTAAAAATGACAGAAATAGATTTTGCTACATAATCTCAAACTACTTTTTTCAAAAATATATTTGCAATATACAGACACGCGGTCTGTACATTCTTATTATATCTATAGATTATAGATATGCATAGATTACTATAGATATTAGATAGACCGAATAATATCATCCTTGGTAGTTGATATATTATTATGATGACTAACAATTTAATACACGAAGAGCTCATTCTCTGTTTCCATTGAGGAAAATAAAATTATATTAATACACTAATATTACAGCTGTACGTAATAATTATTACGAGGTAAACTATTATGTATTACAAAACTCATTCTTAGTCTCAACGTCCCTGGGCAATACCTCGATTAACATGACGACCCAATGACGCAACGGAGGTCAAGTCATCGTATCCATTCAGCTTCACTTTGGAAGGAGGAAGTCAGGAAATATATAGCTCTTTTCCTTGAACTTACTCACGGTTATAGCTAATTATAATAGTTATTTATTTATAATGAATTCGGTACTTAGGTACTTCAATACACAATAAAGGCGGTAAACTACTAGTTTTAGTAATGCTGCCCTAAGTAAGGTCCTATACATTGTCAATAAAATATCACCGTTTCTCTTGGTTTTAAAACCTACCTCAACGCGGGATTATAATATTGCGTAAGGTGCTACGAGCGTCTATAGTTTACGGTAACCGCTTCTCTAGTTTGCCAACTTTATCGTATCTCATGTTTTTTTTTTACTAGTTGTATTATTCTTATATTCATTACCTATCTACCTACTTTTTAAAACAACAAAATGTCTTGTATTGAGTGATACCTTCGGCTGTCGACTTTGCAACTTAGCTCTAATCAAAAATTTAACATACATGCTAATTTATTTATTTTTGTTGAAGAAAAATAAATAACATATCTCGATGTACCTACTTATATCGGTCTGCTGTAAATTCTGAGCATATTTATGAATGATGTAGAGTCGCATTGATCAAAGAATTGCAATATTTTTCAGCAATAAATAAATATTCCAAAACCACGATTGGATTTTAATTCTTAAGCTTCATTACATTATTATGGGAATACCCTTTTGTACTGCGTATATTTTTATAAGTCAACGGTATTTATGATGATGACACATTAGTTTTTATACAATGAAAACAAAACCATAATTGTTGCTAAAATTTATTAAAGTTATATTGTTACTTAAAAATGAAATGCTGTAGTCTAGTTCTATATAAATCTCAAAAACGACTTGACCAATTTCAATTATTCTTTTTCTTAAAAGAGCAAGACCTAAACTTTTTAAGAAGTTGTAATGCTATATATATGTTAGTTACATTATTTTTTTTAATATTCATATTGTAACTGATGCATTTATCGCTGACATTATAATAACATTGCATAGAATAATGTCAAGTGCCATTATTTCGAATTTTGACTTACAATTAATTATTGTAGGTGTGTTGGGTCTATATGACCCAACCTGACAGAGGACAGGTTAAAGTTAGGCAATGCATTCTCCTTCTCGCTAGATCTCGCACTTTTTTCGTCCGAGATCAATCTCGCTAAAAAAGGCCGAAATTTCGGCCGAAATTCTCGGACGAAAAAAGGGCGAGATCTCGCGAGTTTAACGAGATTGCAGTCGAGCATAAAAACGTCTTATTTAAAGCGCGGACTGACACGGACGGAGTTATTTAATTATAATAATATCTCAGTTTAATAGTCAACTCAACTTAGATAATGAGTTTCAAGTTTTTGGCTTATCGTCAAACAAACAAAATTTGTTATAAAAGAACTGTTTTATTATTAAATGATTTTTGTTTGATCTTAGAAAAGAAGACTGGGTTGTTTCTTTCATTTGTTATTTGATAGATACGAACATCAAAGTTTACTACTTAGAAGTTTATTAAAAAATTATAGACAAATACGTCAAACAATGTTTTATGCATTAAAGTCTATTGAAAAATTCGTGAAAAAAAATGTTTATCTTATATTACTTATATATATTTTTTTCTAATTTATTCAAATATTGTGATTATTTGCAAAAAAAACACACACAAAACTGCCAATCTCGCGAGATCTCAAAATTGGCGAGATCTCGCAGTATTGTTATTCGTAAACTCGCGGGCTCTCACTTGAGCCCCAATCTCGCGAAATTTTCATTCCCTAGTTAAAGTGAATCTTTAAATAAATCATAACTATCATAACATAAGTATTTAAGCACTACTAAAATCATTTTACTTTTAACTTTTATGATTCAACTGTATTCTATTTAGCCAATTCATTTTATTTATGTTGACCTCATAATGTCATATGCATAGTGATATATAGATTATTACATAACATATTACATTTTTTAAATTTATGAATCCATTATGTTGGTTGCTATACATAGTACACTCAGTTTGAGTCATCTCGGAATTAAGTTTTAGTGAATATCACTCAGGGAAAATACAATATTTTTACTTTAACTTAGCTATGACATCACCACATCAGATTCAGAACATAAAAGTTACTAATCTAAAACACTTTTTATACCAAAGTATACCATATTGCACAAAGATTCGCTCTTTGAAATTCTTACTTAGCATATTTTTTCGGAGTCGGTGCTTCACTTTCTATTGTTTCTGTAAACAACTTAGCACGAACTCCAAAAATATGTTTCTAGGGGATAAGTAAGTACCAACTTAAATCAAGTTATTTTATCCTTTTTAGTATTTTGAAGTCAGTTTTAATTTTTTTTTGACTATTTTTAGTGATTACTTTGTAAGGTCAAAGCTAGATGGGTGACCGTCAGCTTATCGTTTCACTGAAAAGTCATAGAAAAGCAAAAATGCGCAATTTTGCATGTCATAGATAGACTACTTACTCATTGCAGTTGTTTTGATTTGAAAACCAAACTAATTGATTTCAAATAAATTTTGATGGGACCAAATGGCAACTACTTATTCCACATCGAACAAAAAAATAATCACTTAAATCGGATCAGAAATCACAGCGATGTTTTTTTTCTATGTATATACAGTTGACAGCACATAAAGCGTAACTGTTTGACCTTGAGACCACCCTTACCACAGATTAATAACAGCCCTTACTGCGCTAGTAATAGAGGCGACTTTCGAAGTGCAACTGTTACACTTGATGTGCTGTCGTGTGTACTTACATAGAAAAAAACATACCAACCGAATTGAGAACCTCCTCGTTTTTGAAGTCGGTTAATTAGAGAATACCAAGGTTACCACCAATGATGCGCAGCACACCCTGCATGTAAAAAATAATATTCTTGGGTCTAATGAGTATAATTATAATTATTCCAGCTATAACTGTACCTATCATTCTGTGGTTGCCAGCAGCTTTATAAGAAATAGAGAGCTCTACACAGTTACTTATATAAATAAGCATAGCCTTCCATTGTTTAATCCAATTTAACACAGTGGGTTTTTTGATTGTCATATTAAGCTCTCGGGAGTCTTACGCCGGCGCCGCTATAACAAATATTAATTAGCAAATTAACTATAACTTAAGTGTTAGCAATTTTTTACATGTTTCTACAAAAAATTAGATCTAGTATGGTTTATAGTTTTTTTTACTATTCTCATTTGTATGTACAGGGATCGACAGCCCGTGTCTCCCGAAGCGAATACGCGAATAATATGTTACCACGTAAACAAACCAAACTTTATACAACCATACCTTAGTTAATAATCTGAAAAGAAAACCATTTATAGCGTATAGGTCACCTGTCAAATTACATACATATAGAAAATACGTCAATTAGAAGAGTGTACGAGTGGCAGGCAGCATAAGATTACAGACTAAATAGAATAGTTTATACTTTACTTAGCAAAAGTTGTATTGAATACAATACCTCATTACCATTATAAAATGTGTTTGTGGAGTCTTTTAAAACATGTTAAATTTTATTTACAAACATTATAACGACTTCTACAAAAGCGGAATATTTATTATTTAAAAAGTACTGATAAAATTAACACATTTTAATACAATTAAAGTCAGTAAGTCAGGAATTTTATACCCATGAATTATTCTACGTAGGTAATATCGAAAATAACACCACGCATCATTAATGAAAATATTTGAAAAACTAGATTGTTTACTTCAGAAACTTCAAGAAAAATCTACAAGAAAAACTAAAATCATAGTATGTGGAGACTGGAACTTAGACAATTTATCAACAAGCACAAAAGTATCTAATGTTTTATTAGTATTTTATTATGGCATTTATCTATCGCCAACATCAGTTGACGAAATTCAACGTATTGTAATGGGTCTTAAGAATACAAATTCAGTTGGCTATGACGATATAAATACAAATCTATTAAAAATATGTTCGAAAAAAATTGCAATACCATTGACTCACATAGTTAATCTATCACTAGAAAACGGAGTATTTCCAGATAGACTTAAACTTTCAGTGGTAAAACCTATATATAAAAAAGGAGACGAATGTGATATGAACAATTATAGACCAATAATACTAATCCCTGTACTAGCAAAAATTTTAGAAAAAGTCACGGCTAAAAGAATGCAATCATTTATAGCCCAAAATAAGGTAATTAGAAAAGAACAATATGGATTCCAAGAAGGTAAATCAACAACACTTGCCTGTTTTACACTCGTAAAAAAAATAACTGAATGTATTAACTATAAAGTACCCAATTTAGCTCTCTTCCTTGATATGTCAAAAGCTTTTGACTTTGTTAAACATAGCATACTACTACATAAAGCTTATCAATATGGGCTACGAGGAAAAGCAAATAGTTGGCTTACTAGCTACTTAAACAATCGCCAGCAGTGCACTGAGATCTCTAGAATAGAAAGCAATATTAAAGTAACGAGCAGATCTGAATACAAGGAAATAAAAAATGGTGTCCCTCAGGGAAGCATATTAGGGCCATTATTGTTTTTATTATATATTAACGATTTACCAGATGTTACTCAAAATGACTGTTTTTTGTTTGCAGATGATTGTACTATATTGTTCCAAAATAAAAATATTAACAATCTAAAAAGTGACGTAAGTAATACTCTAACTGACATTTTAAATTGGATGAATGAAAATAATCTAAAAATAAATATTAATAAGACTAAAGCAATTCAATTTCATACTTATAAAGCTAACAAAATCAATCTTGATATAAAACATAACAATGATATTATTAACATAGTATATGAAACAAAATTCCTAGGTATCACAATTGATGAACACTGCAGTTGGAAAAATCACATCGATACGGTTTGCAAAAAAATTAACAAATTTGTCTTTGCCCTAGGCAGAATCAGAAAGGTCGCTTGTTTTGAAATAGCATTACAGGCATACCACGGCTATGTTGCTTCGGTGCTTCGTTATGGCTTGATAATCTGGGGAAATAGTGTCGACATAGACAGAGCTTTCAGAGCCCAAAAAAAATGTATTAGAGCATTATGTAGCCTATACAGCTGGGAATCATGTCAACCTCTTTTTATAAAGCACAAAATTCTCACACTACCATGTATGTACATAGCAGAATTGTGTCTATTTGTAAAACGCTATCCTGAGTATTTTGTCACACACAGCGAAAGAAATCCAAATGTGAGAGATTCAAGGAAAAACAAGAATGTCAGATTCAAAGCTATGGTTTAAATATAATAACGCTGTTGACGCTATGCAAAGTTATTTAATTTATTTATTTATGGATTACCAATATTTACGATGGTCCTTTCTTACACTGCGTTATGTAGTTTACAAATTAGATAAGTAAAATGAAATATTGATAAAATGGTTTCCATACGGAATTTATTAGAGATCTCTCATAGAGAAAAGTCCACCTTTGCTAACTTATGATAAAAAAATATGTTTTTGTAAGTTTTGAAAGTGCAATAAAGAGTATTATAATTACTATTTTCAGGTTTAAGTAACATAGTTAGTTTAAAACCTTAAAGTTATGCAGAGCCATAATATTTTAAAATCGAAAGGATACGAGTAGGTACCTAGTTGCAGGCATCATTTTATAAAATCAAAGATATACTGTAGTCATAATAATAAACTATCTAAATAATTATTAAATAACCATTATTATCATCCGCGTGGCCTTATTTGCGTGCTATTAATGTAATATGTAAGTATAATTATCTCTCTTCCAACGTGGCTACGCGTGCGTGTAAATAGCTACAAATAGAGTTCTCGGAAATTCGTGTTTGTTTACATGTTTATTTTGATCGTCTCGATGTGCGCGTAATAATTCCAACGAAATTTTATTAGTGGATTAAGAGTTTCTTTAATGAATTCTAGCTATAGAAGCTCGATAACAGGGATACAGTCAACAGCACATCAAACGTAATAGTTTGACTTCTTTGGTGATAGAGGCGCCTTTCGGAGACACTTATTATTCTGTCTTCTGTACCTGCTTCTAATTCTAACGTTCATACCACAATCGAATAAAAATGATCTTTTCTGTTTTGTTCCTACTCCTAGTTTCTAGGTACCTCTACCTACCACTACGTACAAAAGATTGTTGCCTAGACTCCTCGAGACAGAGGAAGTCATGAGTAGGGGTTTCTTCGAGGAATTCTCAGTACTTAGTAATCGAGATTTTTTGTTACTTTCAGTACAGAGAAATGAAACCCATTTCCTGGGAATTCCGATAGTTAATATTATGTAATGGGTGATACTTATTTCAATATGTTTCCTATCGCTATAAAAGTCGGCGTTAATCCAAAAGAAAACAATTTAGGTAAGTTCTTATTTCGATAAATAACAATTAAATTTGACCCCGCAAAAAGCAATTTATTTATGTAAATAACAAATTTTTCAATTTTTAATTAATAAAATAACCAAGAAACTAGTAAGAATTTTCTAAGTACTTGAGTAAATACATTTTTTTTAAAACGTTTTAATTACACGTTCACAATAATTTGTGTTAGTAAACATAAAAGTTAAAAATGATATTTTAACCAATTTTTTTAAAAAATATTTGATAATTAGCCTCTAGATATAGTGAAGTTGTTCGATCGGTTTTGGCAGAGAAGTCATCTTTCGAAGTTACCAACTTACGGGCTGCCTAAGGGTTTGTAAGTACAGGCAAATGGGTCGGCAGCTTTTTGTGTAGCCGAGAGCTGCAGTGTGATTCACAAACAAAGATATTCGACATCGAACTTTACGTCTGACAAAGACGACGAGCTGCCATTGGTTTTGACGTTTGCGCACTGCGCTGTGTGAATCCGTATTCACCAATCTCTACGTCGGTCTCGTGGCTGTGTACGATTGTCTCTGTTTTGGTTATACGACATGAATACAATCGATATTTTTTGATTTCTTTTTTGTTGTGTTAAAATTGTATCCCAATGACTTCATTCAATATTTGATAGATTTTTTACATAAAGATATAAAAATCAACCACTTTTTAGTTCCGGTTCACGCCGTGCTCGACGTCGGAACGCTGGTGTCGCCAATGGTTGTCAAACAAACGCCAATAGTATGACGGCGCTGCCAACAGCCACCAATTCATGGCTGCTGGTTTTAGAGAATCGCATAGCTGTTTTTTTGCTCATAGCATGGACATTATCGCTGTCGTCCAGCAGGGCGTGGTGCTGTCTGCAACACTGTTTCTGCTGTATATCAATGATATACTGTCTATTGACGGAGTTCACAGTCATGCAGATGACAGTACGGAGATCCCATCGTGCTAATACCCAGGTCTACTCTACAGTGGAGGAAAGTCGCGGTTGACTTGTGTCTGAAATCGAGAATTCTGTAATCAGTCTCCGATTGGGATGACTAAACATAGTCCAATTTAACCCACTTATGAGATTGCTGATTGATTGATATGCTCATTTGCTGTGGCTGTGGAATTATAGATTCCTTAACGCCTTTCCATCTCTTAGAGCATCTGGATTCCTGTGCCGACCGACGGCAGAGGAATGTGCGGAGGATGAGTAGATTTTTGATATTGATCCTGAATCTAAATTGCTCTTTCTGGAACATGGATAGAAGAGATTTTCTGAAAATATTTAAATGAATTTTTTTATTACAAAGTGGTAATGAAAAACCAATCCTATTCTTCTTTAGAACAAACTTTAGATTTTCTCCCACTGCATCTCAATGGCTTTACTTAATCAATCTTTGTTCCTCGTTATTGCAGGTGTCCTCGTTATGACGTTATGTATTCATAAACTTGCTATAGGCGACCACCTGGTGAGCATCATTTAGTTTTATAAAAAAAAGGTTTCATAGATCTACAGTACAAACAGTCATCAACGAAAGTGATTACTTGTGGTAGCTTGAATCCCTTTACTTTCAGAGTCCTGAACTGTCAAGCGATCAATTGTACTTTTGCTGGTGATTGTATGTGCTGATGATATATAAGTATAATGTATAATTTGTGGGTGACTACTTACTACACGCCACAGTGTTCACGGACCCTGAATTTAGGTGAGTACATACTAGGTGGTAGGCCCGTATGTAGGGTCGTCTGGGTAAGAACTACCGCTTTTCTTATTTCAGCCGTGAAACAGTTCGCTGTGTTTCGGATTAAAGGGAAAGGTAGTCAGTGTAATTACTAGGCATGGACGGCATTTCATCTTAGGCCTCAGGATGACAACGCACCTGCAATATCAAGTGATTTTTCCTTGTTATTGCAGGTGTCTATAGGCGGCGGTAACTGCTTACCATCAGGTGGGCCATCAGCTTGTTTGTCATCTAGTTGTATAAAAAAACATGTATGTTTTTTTGAGGAGGCCTCCTTGATTAGCTATAGCGACCTTATACAGGGTGGTGCCGTCAATGCGACAATAAATTTAAACATGGGCTATATTAGTCCATAGGAATGGTTTGCCACTTTCAAAAATATCGTAGTCATTTGATAATTTCATGACATTCGTATGAAATAATGCTGCCAACGTTACACTATCCCATACAAATGTCATGAAATTATCAAATGAATACGATATTTTTGAAAGTGGCAAACCATTTCTATGGACTAATATAGCCCATGTTTAAATTTATTGTCGCATCGACGGCACCACCCTGTATATTCATCGCAAGAACAACAGGTGCTCAATTCGGAGAGGAAAATACTGCTATGATCTAGCTTTCTTGACAATAAATCAAAAGCTATTTAGTACAATAGGTAGGTATATTGATACCTAGGTATATTAATGTGTTCATAATTTACGTTTACGGAACAAACGTGAATGGTATGATTCAATGATTCAACACATATCATAATGTATTGAGCATCTAAGTTCTAAGAATCATCTTGTTACCAGACTCCGATATCAGCCATCTCATTTAACCTAATTAACATTCATTGTTCCTATAAAACCTAAAGGAAACATTTTCTTAGTAATATGAGGTTAGGATGATAAAACTGTGATAAACTAAAAGGTATCTCTTATTTAAATAATCTGAGTCATAGTGCAGGACCATGGCTATTAAAAACTCTGTTTTTGGAATTTAATAGGTTGGGGAAAAAGTCTTTTCGCATTATAGTATGTATGAACTTGTAATAAAATCTCTTTGGCTGTACTATTTGTATCTTTTGGTTTTGGTATCATTAAAAGTTTAGATTTCAGAAAAGATAATTCCAAATTCAAATTAGGAAAATGTGTGTTTTCATTTGTTTTTCGTACTGTCAAGATGAATGAATATAATGAAGATATTCGATACATTTTAAAATTTTACTACAAAAAAGGTAAAAATGCAACGCAAGCCGCGAAACAAATTTGCGATGTTTATGGACCTAGTGCAGTGTCTGTAGCACAAATTTGGGTTAAGCGTTTTCAATCCGGAAATTTTGATGTCGAAGATGCACGTCGCTCTGTTCGCTCTATTACGGATAAAATTGATGCCATTTTTGAAAATCTGGAGCAAGATCGGCATATCAGTAGTTACGACGTAGCTGAAGAACTGGGAATTGACCACAAACAGTTTTGGCGTATTTAAAATAAATGGGTACACTAAAAAGCTCGATATTTGGGTACCCCCACGAGCTCACTGAAAGAAACCTAATGAACCGTGTACTCATTTGTGATTCTTTATTACGACGTAATGAAACCGAACCATTTCTGAAGAAGCTGATAACTGGTGATGAAAAGTGGGTCACGTACGACAAGAACGTGCGAAAAAGGTCGTGGTCAAAGGCCGGTCAGGCTTCACAGACTGTGGCGAAACCCGGATTAACTCGCAACAAGGTGATGCTGTGTGTGTGGTGGGATTGGAAGGGCATTATTCATTATTTGCTGTTACCACCAGGCAGGAACATCGATTTTGAACTCTACTGCGAACAACTGATGAGATTAAAGCAAGAAGTTGAGAGAAAGCGGCCGGAATTAATCAACAGAAGGGATGTGGTTTTTCATCATGATAACGCTAAACCTCACACATCTTTAGCCACTCAGCAAAAATTAAGAGAGTTTGGCTGGGAGGTGTTAATGCATCCGCCGTATAGTCCTGACCTTGCACCTTCAGATTTCCACCTGTTTCGCTCTCTTCGGAATTCTCTAGGCAGTGTCAGGTTAACATCACTAGAGGACTGCCAAAACCACTTGTCGCGGTATTTTGATCAGAAGCCCCAAAATTTCTATAGCAATGGGATCATGTCCCTACCTACAAGATGGCAAAAAGTTATCGAACAAAATGGTACCTACATACTTTAGTTAAATGTAAATAAACTATATTAACAAATATTTTTAATTTTTTTTAAAAATGCGAAGAAACTTTTTCTCCAACCTATTATGTATAAAATACTAGCTGTGCCCGCGATTTCGTTCGCGTGGATGTCGGAAAATAACTTGAAATTTGATTACCAAAATGGTTATAGTGAGTCAGTTTAAAAATATGCTGACATATGCTGTTGCGGACTTTTTTTTGAAGCTTGTAAAGGAGCACAATTCTTACTTGCATGATTTTTGCGTAACTTTAACCGTTTACGCAGCATACGCAAAAAAAGAATATTTTTTTGCCGTTTTAACATTTTTCATTGATGCTCAGCTGCTATTAGTCGTAGCGTGATGTTATATGTAAAGCATATAAAATACCTCGATAAATGGACTATCCAATACAAAAATAATTTTTCAATTTGAATCAGTAGTTTCTGAGATAAGCGCGTTCAACCAAACAAACAAACTCGTACCAACGTCGCCGCGTTGCCGTATATCGACGCAACTACACAGGGAACACGGTACTGATCCGCGTAGTCGCGTTGCAGCTTGCCTCGATCCCGGGAGGGCACATGATATTCCTACCACGCCAGCACGTGTAGCAAGCGTAGCAGCAACAAAAATGACATTACGGTGTAGACACCGTAATGTCATTTTTGTAGGGCCTTAGCCCGAGAAAATGACATTACGTTATAGACAAAACCGTTTCTCGAGCTTATCGTGTTCCTTGTGCTAGGCTGGTAGAGCTTACCCTCAGCGAGAAAAAAAAAAAAAAAAAAGGCGTGCAGGTAGGTTGTATATGTTGCGGGCGATGGAGAGTGCTATCAACCCCTTAGCTATTGAGATTTTCCGACCCTATAATACAAGAACCTTTTTTTATTCGGAATCTACCGGTACATAACAAGCTATGTTTTTAGGGTTTCGATTTCTATGACCTTTGTTTGCTAATTTTTCTCCCTGTAAAACTTAGGCCATTACCACATTGCACAAATAGTCCTTGATGCTAGTAATCACCAGAAGATGACAAACTAAGATATTCTGGTGTTACATGAAACGCTAAATCGCAGCTTATTTATTTATTTATTCAGCACTGCCACAGTCATATACAATTAGTACTATACTATGAGCTTAAACTTACATTATGAATTACAAATATTTGTTTGTTAATGTTAGTCAACATTTGGACGTTCATGTCAAACGTCACTCAGTCCAAAAATAAACGAAGCGACGGCGACGACGTCAGTCCTATTGTCACATGTGCCGATGAAATTAAAATTGTGATTCATACGAATGGTTACTCAAAATTTAATACTCGTTGGCTGCGTAGGCGCACGCGTCAGCAACAGTGGCGCCAATTTTTGTGCAGTTACGGTATGTGCTTAAATTAAAAAGCAACCCATACGTAGATACCTATATTGTTCGCAATTATACCAATATGAGCTGTATTATTGTTGGCCTTACTCTTTTCAAAGGAGGAGATCGGTGGCGTATAGTGGTTTGAGCGCTCGGTTTTGATTACTAAAACAAAGCAACTTTCGCCATGGTTGGTCCCGGGATGGGTTAATCAAATATATAATCTCGAGCTCCTCCGTATTTCGGAAGGCACGTTAAGCCGTTGATCCCGGTTGTTACTGCAACCGCTTTAACCCACCAACCCGCATTGGGCCAGCATAGTGTTGTTATAGCCCAATCTCCCCAAGTGTTTCTCCCATATAGGAAGGCCTGTGCCCAGCAGTGGGACGATAGGCTGATGTTATGATAATGACTCTTTTCAAAACCACATCACGCTCTTAAACACGATTAAATTATCTAATATAGCTTTGCGGAAACGCAAGCGAGATGTTTTCAGTGGGAGACTCAATAATACACAATACAGTACAACAACAAAGCAGAAACACCACCACGAGCTACCTCTTATATCTCTATTGTTTCTGCTAGCAATTAGAAAAATTGAAGAAATTGTTATTTAAAATAAGTTGATATGATATAAATTTCAGTTAATTCCATTATATCAAAATTCAATAAATAAGTAAGATTTGTTTTTCAGCCCATAAGTTACTTCATACTCAGCTGTCTAACACACCTGAAATTACCTTCACTATACATTAGGTACAGACATTGAAAGCGAGTACTTATAGAAAGCTTTTCTTTTTAAAAGCTTTTATTTAACTTGCTTATGTTCGGGTGGAATCTTGCTACTCGATTTGAAGCTGATATCTTCAACCGATTGAGCTGTAATTTTGTACACACGTTTGGTTTGGATGACAATACACGATAAGTTGTGTGACGTCATTCTAAATCCAATATGGCGGACCATCCAAGATGGCGGAATAGTTATTTTTAATGCATTTCTACAATATGGGTATCAAATGAAAGGGCTTGTTGAGAGTAACTCGGAAAATAATGTGACGTTATTCTAAATCCAATATGGCTGAACATCCAAGATGGCGAAAGAGTTATTTTTTATGCACTTCTGCAATATGGGTATCAAATGAAAAGGCTTGCTGAGACACAGAAACCTAGCCAGCCTAAAAAGTAAAAAATAAATTAAAAGCAAAAAACCTTTTTTTAAAAAAAGCTTTTATTTAAATGCTCAAAAAATAAGAAAATAAAGTTTTCCTTTAAAATTTTAACTATAAACTAATAACTTCATTATACACTATTTATATAATCGTAAAAATTGTCGCGCGATTTGCTTGTATAAATAAAGTAGTACCTACCTATTTAATTGAGCGACAAGCTTTTATTGGAATAAACTCCAAAAAACTTTCCAATTTAACTTTTTTTTTTTTGTTATACAACTGGATGACAAACAAGCTGACGGCCCACCTGATGGTAAGCGGTTGCACCTGCACTAACAAGGAAAAGTCACTTGACTCTTAAAACTCTAAAATAAGGTACTTTTTAGTAAATATTTTTTACCATTTGAATGTGGAGTCTTAATGTATAAAAATCAATCATATTTGGTGGTAAAAGCGGTTGTATGTAGTAGCAGCCGTGACCAACAGCGATTCACAGAGGAGCTCGAGAATCTCGAGATTACAAATGCCTTCCGAAGCACATAGGAGGAGGCACGGATTACAATTTTTTTGATTGGCTAATGTTGTTTTGTTTACGTAATTGGAACCAGAGCCGCTATTTATGTATGTTGTATCTGACGTGTACTTCACAAATTAAGACAAAGAATGTTCCAAATCTCTAAAGATTTAAACTTTAAAGTTTCAAGAGCCACATAAATACAAATTTCTCTATGATCTCTACATCCATATCTGCGATATTATAACATAGACATACCTAACTATAGACATGAATAAACTTAAGTAAGTACTCGTAAAAGCTAAATGCGGACATTGTGCACTTGAAGTGACCACTCTGTTAAAATTAACCGGATACGCTTCTTATTTTTTTGTTAGTCCTGTCACAGAACAAAATACTAAATTATAAAGTTTGTTGTGTAAACAAGAAGGGTAACAAACAAGTAACGATGCTGTTATTGGCACCATAGATAGAGCTATACAAGGTCGTTGGCACGTTATACAGATGGTGCCGTCGATACGACAATAAATTGAAACATGGGCAACTATTATATGCTGGGCATATAATAGTTGATAGAAATGGTTTGCCAATTCCAAAAACATCTTTTCATTTGATAATTTCATGACATTCGTATGAAATAATATAACATTAGCTGCTTATTTCATTTAAACGACATGAAATTATAAGAAACTTATAGTCCGCGTTTTATAATAAGTGGTTATTATATAATGCGGACTAAAAATTTGTCTTCTATTTGTTAAAAGGAAGGCAGTGACAGCATCAGTTTTAAACCAGGTCTAATAATTTTAGTCCGTTTCAAGGGGGAATCGGTGTTATATCATTGATTATAAGTATGAAACTGCTCTGAGAGTATAAATTATAGTAGGACATTACAAAGATACGTAAAAGACCTGTTTGTCCCAACTTACACCCTGTTATTAGCCACTCTACTCTCAGGTGGACATACTAAAATTCCTCGTAACCGTTTCCAAGAAATGTCAAATGCGAATTATAACGTACAGGTTTTTGTAGCAATTCCCATAGATGAGGGCTCGCATTTAGCAACACCTACCCATTAAGCAACACCTCATTAGTTTGACCTCCCGTATAACAAATAAGCATGGAACAAACTAGAATATGCTATAAAAACGTTCCCTCTAGTACCTTAGTACAACTTCTATTCAAAGGCCAAGATTTATTAAAAAAATGATCGCTTATTTTAACAAAGACAATCAATTGGTGTTAAGTATTGTAAAAATAAACAATACCTAAAGGAGATTTTTTATATCCGGCCAGGGCCCCAAGCACGCTAATTTACGTTTTTACCGAAGTAAAACCAAACACGTTCTGTTGAGCACAATTTGTATTACGTTTAAATGTTTACCGCCGCACAATTTGTGTGCAAGGTAACGTTTTTGGTTTTTCTTTGGTGAATAAGTTGAAAATTAGGACGATCGAGGCCCAGGTATGTGAACACTATCTCAAAAAACCAGGAAAAATCTCCTGAATCCTAAAATACTATTAATTTGTTCTCATGTGTATTCACTTGTACGATTCATTTATAAAACATCACACTTTGTTTTTTAGTTATTTCTTCAATCACAAAGATGTGCTTTTCAAATCTTAATATCGGGTTTTCAGGCTGATTGACTGGGGGACTCTTTATACACTTTATTTACTCCACACCGTATATAAAAAAAATTTAAACAAAAAATAAAACTGACTCCAAAAAACTGAAAAGGATAAAATAATTAAATTTTAGTAAGTAGGCACTATGGTAAGTAGTAGTAGTACGGTTAGTAAGTAGTAGGCAGGTAGGAAGAGTACAACCTGCCATTATGCTTAGCGTTTGTGGACTATGAGAAAGCCTTCGATTCTGTCGAGACCTGGGCCGTGCTTCAGTCGCTCCAGAGATGCCAAATAGACTATCGGTACATCCAAGTGCTGCAGTCACTGTACGAAAACGCCACTATGTCAGTCCGCCTCCAAGACCAAGACTCGAAACCAATACCACTTCAGCGGGGTGTAAGACAGGGCGATGTTATATCTCCGAAACTGTTTACTGCCGCGTTGGAGGATGTTTTTAAGCTTTTGGACTGGAGGGGACTTGGCATCAACATAAACGGCGAGTACATGACTCACCTTCGTTTTGCTGATGATATCGTAGTCATGGCTAAAAACCTGGAAGACTTGGGCACAATGCTCGACGACCTCTGTAGAGTGTCCCAACAAGTGGGTCTTAAAATGAACATGGATAAGACGAAGATTATGTCGAATTCTCATGTCGTACCCACTCCTGTGAAGGTTGGAAGCTCTACACTGGAAGTTGTTGACAAATACACTTACCTGGGACAAATAGTCCAACTTGGTAGGTCCAACTTCCAGAAAGAGGTCAATCGACGGATCCAACTCGGCTGGGCAGCGTTCGGGAAGCTACGCAGCATATTCTCGGCACAACTACCGCAGTGTCTCAAGACGAAAGTCTTTAATTCGTGTGTGTTGCCAGTGATGACGTACGGAACCGAGACGTGGCCGCTTACAATGGGCCTTATACAAAGGCTCAAAGTCACCCAAAGAGCAATGGAGAGGGCTATGCTTGGTGTTTCTCTGCGTGATCGAATCAGAAATGATGAGATCCGCAGGAGAACTAAGGTCGCTGACATAGCCCAAAGAATTGCGAGTCTAAAGTGGCAGTGGGCAGGTCACATTGCGAGGAGGACTGACGGCCGTTGGAGCGGAAAGGTCCGCGAATGGCGGCCGCGCACCGGGAGACGCAGCGTTGGTAGGCCCCCCACAAGGTGGACCGATGATCTGGTAAGGGTCGCGGGAAGCCGTTGGATGAGGGCAGCGCAGGACCGATCGGTTTGGAGATCCTTGGGGGAGGCCTATGCCCAGCAGTGGGCGTCTCTCGGCTGATATGATGATGATGATGAAGTAGGCACTCATCCCCTAGGAACATATTTTTGTCGTCGGTGCTTCACTATCTATGGTTTCTGGAAACAACTTAGCACCAACTCCAAAAATATGTTCCTAGGGAATAAGTGCCTACGTACTAAAATTTAATTATTTTATCCTTTTCAGTTTTTTGGAGTCGGTTTTATTTTTTGTTTAAATATTTTTTTTATAATTTTTAGTGATAACTTTTGAAGGTCAAAGCTAGATGGGTGACCGTGAGTTTATATTGTTTTCTAATATCGTAGCATTTCACTAAAATTCATAAGAAAGCAAATATCCGTAACTTCGCATATGTAGACGACTTAATTTTTCCAGTTTTTTTGATTTAAATACCCAATGGATTTCCAAAAATTTTTTATGGGATCAAATGGGAACTATTCCGCATCGAACAATAAAAGAATCATCAATATCGGTTCACCCAGTCAAAAGTTCTGAGGTAACAAACATAAAAAATAATAATAATAATAAAATAAAAAAACATACAGACGAATTGATAACCTCCTCCTTTTTTTGAAGTCGAGTAATAAAAAACCATAAATACAATCCAAACATTACGAATAATAGGGTAGTTGACAACATTTTTTTTATTTTATAAATAAGAAGTTTATAACTCATAAAGAAATATTGCTAAAGAAATAGTATGTCTAAGATCAATATTTTCACAGATATAGTGGTATGTTTGATGTGTTGCGGCGCATCGTCCAAAAACGCTCCATAGAAAATCTACGGAACAGGTGACGTCACATGTTCCCATATTACTAAGAGATGTATGGGCATACTGACAAAATTGATAATAACTATGTATTAAGTATGTTTTTATTAATAGTTGTCATAATAATAGTTGTTTTAATCGATGTCAGCAATCTAATATCATTAAAATTTTTAATAAATTTTGAAAAAAAAATTTGACCCTTTTTTCATTTTCAAAACAGTACAATTTCAACAATATTCAATATATTTTAGGTTTGAATTATTTTTATGGGTAACAGTAGCGTATATTTTCCGAATTTGTGAATAATAGCGCCATATTCAAACTTAGGCAACATCCTAATTAGTATATTATTAGTTTGTTTTGTAAAGATGTTTTACTATGAAGAATGCAAAAAACAAGCGGCCGCCCGTGTAACGTATTTGGGATGTGAGTGTGAGTGCTTCCTACGATTTGTCGTGGGAAGGCCCGCCGGATGTCGCGTGAATGCGACAGAGGCTCCAAACCATTATCATTTCTTTTATGTATTTTGTTTTGGATCCTTCTCAATATACTGATAAGTATATCAAGAACATACATTAAAATTTTTGTATTGATTAAAATATTAATTAACTTGTTGAACTAAATAGAAACGAGGCGATGTTTATTTCTTCGATAATTTATTTCCTTTTTTTTCCTTCTTTTACGATTTTCATTTCCTTTATTCGCAAATATTTCAATTCAACATTGAACATCTCTTCGAATTTTGCTGCATCGTAGGTATCCATATTTTCTCGAAATGTTTTTATCAACAAACTCACCTCATTGTTATTATTTCATATTTTTTGTATTTTTTTTATAAAAACAGTGTTAGATCGCGTAAGTTTCAGTTTGCAAAACATTCGTTAGATCAAGTGATTACTGCACTGTCCTTGATTCTTGTTTGTACTACTGAAAATACATAGTAAAGCAAAAAACCGCAATTTCGCATACACACCAGTGTATGCTAAATTGCGGTTTTTCAAAGTCAAGCAAGCAAGTTGCAAGCAAGCAAGTTGCAAGTTAAGTAATAATTCCAGTTATTTTGATTGAAAACCAAACAACTGATCAATCTGAAATATAAGTTATCTCTTTTAATTAATTAATCAAATTTCTAAATTGGTTTATAAATTACGGAGTTCTGAAATAACAAACATACAAAAAAACATACGGGCTTCTTTTTTGAAGTCGGTTAAAAAAGAATAGGTTTATGCTTTCTGTCGAACTAAGGTTTCCAAAGCTAGAATTACTTGATTTAAACGAATAATTAATGCTTATATAGTATGTAAGTACGTGTCTAAGGTAATTACTAAATATTTCACAAGGCTCAATTTTCTCTTTAGTTTTAGTTTGTTTTGATGATGATGTGTCACCGACCGACCGAAGAATATTTTAATATAATTAACAAAATAAACACCAAAGGCTTCGTTTTCTATTTTCTCAAGGTATTTTGAATTAATCACAATTGTATCGTGAAAAAAATCATAGCCTTTTGAAATATTTTTCAATGAAATGTTTGCAACTCCTGTTTCAAGAACTGTGGGTGCGCAATGTACCGGTAAGCAACGCGCAATATTCCATGGAATCGTGAAGGAAAAGAAACCGACAATTTACGCAACTGCTGGATGTTCTAACGAAGTCAATTATAAATGATATCAAAGAAAGGGTTGCGTGCATGTGACTTACATCGGCAAACCACCTCTATTACTCGTAGATTACCAAGGAAGTTAGCGGTAGTGTACAAAACTAAATTGTATGGTTCTTGGTAAACAGCGTGCTATAAGTCTCGTCGTTGAGTCCTAAATGCCGCTAAAATCAAACAATAAAACTGCACGTGAATAAAGAGTTTGCTCTTGACTTGATGGATCTTTTGAAAACAGTATGGGGTATAATACTGTTTTCAAAAGATCCATCCGTAACGCAAGCGAATTATGGGGTGTTACAGATTCCGAAATAAAATTTGGAATTTTGGGGTTGCGGGGAGTCCATATTTTAGTTACGTGCGCGGTTTTTGTGTGTGTGTGTGGTGTACGATACGCGATAGTACGTTTTTTGTGTTGTCACCAGCAGCTGTGACAAGGTTTTTATTAATTTAATCGGAAAATAAAAAGTGGTCTGAAAGGTGTCTAACTTTCAGAGGTAGCTCTTGACAATTAACACAACCACCCCTTTAAAATCTTAATTCTGACTTTTGTAACATACTATATATTATTATAGTCGCTCTAGGCCCCCTTGCTCGTCGGGTTAGACTATAGGGAATATGCATGAAAAACAAATAGGACAATAGTTACTGTCTTTACTACATTTATACAAAGTAGCGCGTGTTTATGACATCATTATTCTATATCGGATCTTTGTGTCTAGCACGCAAAATAGAAGTAGTTGTATGTCGGGTATTTATTAATACTTTTCTAAAATTATTTCAGTTTTGTAAATTGTTACGGTGTAGAGGGTGTTAATTTTAAAACCCTTTAAAAATATACATATTCCCTTTTGAAATCGAGAATACTTGCGATGTATGATGGAAAATGAGAGTTTGTTTATAGCTTAGAATATTAGTTCAATAAGCTTTGCATTGACATGAAAACGTAAAAAAATATGCCGGGGGAAACATTTAAAATATTTTGGATAGGAAAATTAAATTATGGCTTTTAATAAAGCTATTATAGATAAATATAACAGATAAGGCTTACCACTGCAATAATTAAACCAAATAATTAAAGGCCTAGAAAAGGTGATTGCTTAAACGAATAGTTATATAGAAAATCTTTTGTCGGGGCGTTTAATTGTTTATGAAGTAGATCTTTCCAGAGCTGTTTTATGGGACCTTTTTTACCACTCGCCCAAAATGTGTTTATTTATATCTACTATCTATCTAAACGGTCTATCTATCTAACTCGAGCTAGACTTATGAAACTAGTATTATATAACTCTAGCTGTAGTTAGCTAGCCCTGTTAGATATAAACACATGCCCAAAAATGGTAATAATACATAATACCAAATGCTCGCCACCCCTGCGACGGGTGCGTAAGGTGCGGGTCGCCGCACGCGCAACTTCCATGGAAGCACGCAGGAAGCCGCCAATCTACGCAATCGCCCGCTTTTCTATCGGTAGGTTACACAAAGCACGAAACCAAAGGGTTATCACCCGACAAGAAAAATGGACCGTATGCATGCAGATATTGGTTTATTGTATCAGTAATACCTGATAACAGAAAGGCGACTATATACTTGCAACTAGGAATAAACTAAGGAAACAAACATCTAAGAATGTTAAGGACGAACTATTCTTCTTGCCTGAGACTTGCGGAGAGCTCAAAGAGTTTGGAGAACCATACAGTTTTCTATACTATACTTAACAATATCCGTATTATTGACCACGTAGAGGTTACGAACAGCCTAGAGCCTCTACAGTTCCGTCGTGACATTAGCATAGCTTAGCGCCTTCTATAGGCTTTATCATGGAGAGTGTTCTGAAGAGCTTTTCGACCTTATCCTACCTTCCCCCTTCCAACTCAAGAGCACGCGTGCCGGTCTTCGGAGTCATCAATTTACTGTCTTCACCTCAGCATCACGCGCAAAAAAGTTTAGTTACTCGTTTTGTTTGTTGGACTTTCAAAAGTTGGAATTCTTTTCCAGCACATGTGTTCCCTCCTTCCATGGGTTCCTTGAAAAAATGGGCGTAAATGTGACGTCGAGTTGGAGGCGGCTAGAACAGTGTTTTTCAAGCTGCTCTAGCTGTCTCCGCATATCTTTTTACCGCTCCACATCAGTGAAGCGGTAAGAAGACCCAACCCCACCTGATGATGGTGTTGAGTCATTTGCCGTGCTTTGTATAAAAAAATATGTATTTTGGTATCTCACCCCTTTCAATCAAAGTGACAACAATATTTCCGACATTTGACAGAAGTGAAATGAAAGACAACCCTAAGTTAGTGTCTACGACGAAGTGATTATTCGGTCCAGTGGCCATGAGGGCCTACCGTGTCGGTGTTAACTGGGACCACCTGCGTGACACGTTACAAAGTAAATATGGGTTTCCTCAACATAATAACGGTAGGTACGTACCTATAAACTTCACAGTTATATACATTTTGCCTAAATCTTATTAAGTCCCGTCAAAATAACGTACTACATCTACTAGATATACAGCAAAGGCCACATGCCTACGCAGAGGCAGTCGCACGATCGTCGTCATGGTGGGATACTGCCTCTTACTTACACTCCCAATACGACGGCGCACTGCGTCTTCGAAAAAATGATGATGGGGGTCGGAATAAGTCGATGCGTAGATGATGTGAAACTCAAAATGAAACGTATTACTTATCTCAGTGACTAAAAATTAAAAAAAATAGGTTTGGTATTTTTAACCGACTTCAAAAATAAGGAGGTTATCAATTCAGCTGTATATTTTCATTAAGTTTGTTACCTCAGAACTCCGCAATTTCTAAACCGATTTGAAAAATTGATTTTTAATTGATGAAAGATTTTGATAGGTATTTTCACAGGATGTTCCGACTCACGCCGTGCTCTTCGTCGGATCGCTAGTGTAAATGGTTTTTAAAAATAATATAAATTGCTTATTTTCTGTTTAAAATTAAATCGCAATATTAACTATGATTGATGAAATTGTGTAGTAAATTTCAGTACAATTTGTAAAGAGGTTAACCCGGTTTTTAGATGTTTACCAAGGTTTTCCGCAAAAAATAAACAATATTCTCTCTGCTTCTGACTCGTGGTATATGAAAAGGTACTGACTAAATTGTTAAACAGATTTTTTTCCAAGAGTCCTGGCGACTTCTTCGATAGACAAAACCTGAAAAAACAACATTCAAAATATGATTAATACTTTTTGACACAACATATAAATCTTCAGTTTTTTATAAAATTTTACACAGGACACATCTGAACTGACTATAAAAAAAATAAAAATAGAGAATATTTAAAAAAGTAACTACAAAATTTACAAGTGCTATATTATATATATAATAACTAATTCACGTGGTGGTTGAATCAACTCAACGAAGAAAATATGGCGTATTGCGGTTCTTTCCCCTGCTGTGGTCCATGCGGACCTCGTTGCGGGTCGTGCTGCCCGCCCAGCGGAGTATGTAATCCTTGTTCATCGTTCTGCCGCTCGCCCTGCTGTGGGCCGTGCCCGCCGTCACGCTGCGGTCCCTCGCCATGCTGCGGACCTTCACCGTTCTGTGGCCCGTCGCCATACTGCGGCGCACCCTGTTTTGGACCTTCATGCTGTGGACCTTGTTGTGGACCATGCCAGCCCTGTGGACCATGCTCGCCCTGTGGACCTCCCTGCTGTGGACCGCCTCCCTGTCCACCGTGCGGCCCCTGCCCAACCTCACCCTGCGGCCCCTGTCCACCCTGCGGCCCCTGCTGTTGAAGCCAAACAAACCCGTTGTCCTGTGTAACGTATGACTGCAGTACCAACGCAGGTGAGGAGGGCCTGCAAGAGATCTGGGAAAGCTCGCCGTCGCGTGAATGTAAACTGTCATAATTTGTTGGTAATTTAAGAATAATAAAATGTTGTTTGTAAATTGGAATGTATTTCATTCAAAATAACTATTAGTTCCGGAAGGGTGTCATCGCAGCGTAAATTGCTTCAGGAAGATTCCGGTGTGAATCGTTCTGGATCGGCCACCAACACCGATTTGAATTCTGACTACCCCCTACACACACAAATTTTTGTCGCGATTTTGTCAAATGAGGACCACGGGCAATGAATGGAAATTTGTCGCCCAAAAATCTGATTTTGTCGGACCATGGTTCAAAAGTTATAGAGGTATGTTGGTGGCCCAGCCAGGACGCATTCGCCCCAGATCGGCCACCTCAATATCTACTGAGTAGTTGTTCTACGGTAGAAGTAGTGAGTTTTTTTTCTCATAAGTCCTACGATTTTACAAGTTACTGAGAATTAGTAGAACTAGTGGAACTCTGTATTCCCACGTCATTTCTACCTGTTATTTACGGTAGAGTTTCTGTTCTCAAAGTACTACGTTATGGTATAATATGTCCCTGAAACTTTAGTTCATTATTCAATAGATCTTGAGATGAAACAGTTCGCTAGGTGAATGGTTTCTAGAGGGTGGGCCGATCGAGAACGAAGGCTGGGCCAAGCCACCAAAATACCCGTATAACTTTTTTTATATAAACTACGGCTCGAACATAATCTGATATTTGGCGAATAATCGCGACATATTCGCGATATATTTTGTGATGAAACAGATTTTTGCTAGGTGGTAAATTGTCGCTACAATCGTGAAGTAATATTATTACTCGTTCAAGTGTTGAAATATAATAATTTCAATATCATAATGGAAGTTATGAACGACCAGAAGAAAATAATGCCGTCTTTATACAAAACGGTTTAAAATTAGACCCTCCCCCGCGATTTTGGTGCTATTTATGCTTTTTGTATGGTACGTTATGCTCTGAAGGGAAATTACGTAACTTCAATGTAAATTTTAGTGGGCTTCATCTGAAGTTTATGTGTTACAAGGCAAGATACTGCAATAGCGATAAAAGGTTATCAGAGGGTTAAAGCAGTTACCTAGATTTTGAAACCTCCTGCGGACGCACCCTATGACTTGTCTTTTTAACACCCGACACAAGACGACGGGTGTCGTAGGTTTGACGTATCTATCTGTGTGTTTGTCTGTAGCATCGTAGCTCCTAAACGAATCTACCGAATTTGATTCGGTGTTTTTTTTGTTTGAAAGTTGAAGTGATCGAGATGGTTCTTTGCTATAATTTATAAAGATCTGTTCATCTTTGATGTCTATCAGCTCATTTACTGCTTGACAAAGGGGTCTTACTAACTTCCACTAATCCGATTGAATTGAAACGATATGGCTAAACAACTGCCTAAGGGCTGTTGACGAGCTAGTTTTAACATGTATTAGGTATATTTACGACTAGCAGCTCTAGTAAAGTGCAATGTGTATTATGTATGTTGGACTAGCGAATTGTTAAAAGTTTACAAGATTTTCGTAAGTTTATTGTTTGTTTACATCGTGGGCACAAGCGGAAAAATGGATGGTTAATTTTCGTAGCAAACCTTTTTTACCTATTTTATAAAGTCTATACAAACGCCTAGCTAAAAGTTTATGGCAATACTTCCAGACCTTCCAGTTGACGTTTTACATACGTTTAAGCGTAGGAGTTTTTACGATTTTATTTATTTTCGGGATTGTGATATTTGCGATACTATACAGAGGTATAGTATTACCTAGTCATACCCCTGGGGCTGGGGGTAGGGTGGGACTGAACCATACCTCCGTAGTGCTGTGATGCTCAATTCTTCAGAAACTAGATGACAAACAAGCTGACGGCCCACCTGGTGGTAAGCGGTTACCGCCGCCAATAGACACCTGCAATAACAAGTAAAAATCACTTGATATTGCACGGCCTAAGATGGAATGCCATCCATGCCCAGTAGTTACCTACACTGGCTATTATACCTTTCCCTTCAATCCGAAACACAGCGAACTGTTTCACGGCTGTAATAAAAAATAAAAAAGGCGGTGGTACCTACCCAGACGACTATACATATAACATAGGTAGGAGTGCTGTATAATAGTTCTGTCGGCTACTCGTCAACTCATTTTGACGCTTTTTGACCATCAAAGTTATAGCTTTGACTTTTTGACAACTTAGTTAAAATTAATTGCCTATCTATTGCTGCGCTACAAGGTAACATGTCACAATGACGTTATGGTTGCGCACTAGTAGGATTATTTAAAAAAAATGTATTTCGACTACCTTAATAGTTTTTTTTACTCTTGTACTTAATACAACAAATCTATAAATACAGTACAATATTTTAATTACTTTTTGAATTTATCAATTTATACGAACAATTTTAGCTCACTAACTATTGTTTGTGCTTGTCCACAGGCTACCCAACCGGTTCATTATTTCTCAAAGTCTCGTGTTTTCTCCAAAACTGGATCTTGGTGAAATTGTCAAATCTGACAGTGGCCATAATAAAAATTTTATAACGCTTGCTTTTGCTATCACTTTAGCTGGTAAAATAAGTTAGAGAATAAGCTCGCTGAACTGTGTGATAGTGAATGAGTTTTATTGGCTACCGAGTAAAATCATGGATACGAGCAAGATCTTCTTTTATTTCACTCCAGCGTATTTATCACACGCTAAAAATAGAATTTATTGTGAAGCAATATAGCGTGTATTAATTTTCCATGCCGAGTTTTATTATAAGCAACGTAATATCATCAGAGAAACGATAAAAGCGACGTACATCACACACAGAATGACACCGTGCCACACCGTGCTTCCGCCCATGTTATCAGATGGCGACAGACTAAAATGACCGTGCTTCCGGCTGAGACACCTTGTGTTGTGACATAAAGATGTATGATTTTAACAAAATTTCAAAATGGTCTCGAGTGATTTTTTACACTTTTTGGCACAGGTCATTTATTGTGAAAGAAGAGCGATTACGCCGCACGGCTTTTCATAAAAAAATTCAAGTCGAAAATATTGAAATCGAAGAAACCGATTCAAATAAGACTTTACACGCATAAGCAAGTCAGGCTAGATAATTTGCAATTTAGAAAATCCCTCAGTAGAGCTCGGTTGTTAGATCGGCCAATCGGATTATGAAAGGTCGTGGGTTATAGGTATAGGTAGGAGTCTTAATAGTCATCAGAGGATTTTTCGAAAAACATTCTTATTGTTGAGTAAGAGCAATGTCTTATAATAAAGAAATTAAGCAAGTCAGGCTAGTCTAAAAAGATATCAGAATAACTTTTCAGACTAGCCTGACTAGCTTAAAATAATAACTCTATGCTGAATTGATTATGCATGGCAAATTCTGTTATATTCGCTTTGTTCTTTTTTTCAATATTTTCGACTTGAAAGTTTATAAAAAGCCGTGCGGCGGATACGCTCTTAAACCATTTTAATGATATACATGTAAGACTCTGTCTGTCTGTCTCTTTGATACGTTTTCACTTTTTCACTTCCAAGCCGCTGAACCAATTAAGATGAACGGTTTTTAGTGGGGCTTTCTGGACAAGGAGTCCCACATAACCTCGATGCCCCGCCTCCACAGTCATAGGGTATGCAGAAGCATTTCGTCCCTATACATATAGAATTATCTAATAGAGACCAAGAGCATCCGGATCTTTCTCAGAATCCTCTTTTTGAGAAATCCCCATTGTTCGCCTAAAGGATCATTATCACCAGCCTATACACATCTCAATACTGGGCACATGCATTTCTACATGGGAGAAACACATGGGCCATAACACCACCACGCTAGCCTAATGCGGGTTGGTCCCAATGCGGATTGGTCCCGATGCGGGTTGGTCCCGATGCGGGTTGGTCCCGATGCGGGTTGGTCCCTTTGTGTGTTGGTCCCGATGTGGGTTGGTCCCAATGCGGGTTGGTACCCTAGTATAGACTCGTAATATATTATTTCTTAATGTAGTCTATGGTCTATGACTCTATGTTGTTGTTCGCAACTACGTAATTCGAGCTAACAAGCTTTCGAACGGATGAGATGATGAAATTTTTTTTTTCGTACGAGCATGCGTCGCAACATTGGAGTTCGAAGGTACAAATCACACCCGTTTTTCCACCTTTTAAGTTATATTGTGGCGAACTTTCAGGAAAGATGGATATATATGAGGTAAAGTGGTAAGTATTTATAATTTTCCAAACTAACAATGAAGCAATTAGGTACAGGTCACAACTTTATTACAAAGCAAATATAGTTCTGAAGTTACAATATGCTTATATGCAATGTGTCGGGCCGTATCTCCAGCTGTAAGTCCCAAAAGGTTTGCCACAAAGCCCGATGCAGATGCCCGCGCAGGGCCCAAAGAACGGCGCAGGGTATTGCAGGCCAGCCACTTGCCCGTAGCAAGGCACACCGCACGTGGAGGAACAACAAGGCATCTTCTATAAATTTGTATATACTTCTTTGAATATTAGGTCAGTAAGAAAATACAAATTAGTTAATATTTTGAGTAAGTAGGTAATTAATTTTTTTCTTGGGTTTCAAAAATAACACCACAAAAGGTTTTTGTTTTAGGTAAAGTAAAAATTTTTCTGCGAAAAAAGTAGTGTCAAACATTGACACCTTGAAAATACCAAAGAGAAATGTAGTCACTACGTTTAGCAAAGAGAATATAACACTACTTTTATGGGTACGCTTACAAAATACCTGAGATAAAGAAGCAGGTGACCGGTGCCGACAACCTGCTTCTATAAATTTTTGTCTTTTTTGATATTACCGTAAGTGTGATAATATAGGTAAAGGTGCGGGTTGTTGGCGCCGGTAAACTGGTTCTTTGTGTTATCATTATAACCCTTACACTAAAGTACCTACTGATTGTAAAATTGCAGAAAAAAGAGATGCGGTGTCAGGTGATTTCGTTTTGTTAATTTTCTTCATTTGTGCAATGACTTTACGTAATGTTGACTTTGATTTCTTATAAATACTTCTTTATATTTTAGGCAAGAGTAGTGTATATCTACAGTATACCAACATATGAAGTTTGAGACTGAAAATGGAGTGGAACGTTTGAGAAGTTGACAATCGCTAGATGAAGAATTTCAAGAGTTAGTGAAAAGACTGTTACAAGAATTCTTAAAGAAAAATTCAAATTTAAAGCAACTGGGTAAGCCAGTCACCATGTTTATTCCTCAAACACAGACTTCCTACGAAATCATAAAGAAAATCGAACTCAATGATATAATTTTAAAAATAAAGATGATTTTAGAAATTACGCCGTTGATGCAGAAGCAAAAAAATATAATTGCGATATTTTAATGCTTCCTCCTTATCACCCCGACTTAAATAAACTCGATTAAGAAAATCTCGGGCGTGTTAAAAAACTAGCAAACATAAATGAAGACCAAAACTACACATCGATTGTGAATTTACTTAATGAGCGTCTAGATATGTATGATAGATAGCACGATGTGGGCTAACACTTGCAGACATGTAGATGAGAAGGAATCTAAATACTGGAAAGACTGCGACGACGAGTAACAATTTATTATTCACGTAGGAGAATCCGATTATAAAATGACACATCAAGCCTCTATGACAGCGATGAAGGAAATTTTAACTCTAGTGCCAATACAGCTCATCAAAAAAAGATAAAAAAAGATAGAAATTCTTAAAAAAAAATAACACGGTAGATGACTGGTTAGTTAAATGAAAAATTACCTTTAAGTCAACAGCGAAACACTAATTTTGTTATTTATTATTTTCATTTATTTTACAATATTCTAAAATTTATCTCCCTTAGTCTTCAGATACCCACCAATTAGACCTACCAGTGTTATCTTTGACCCTGTCAAGTGTCAACTATCTACCCTATTATGTATCTGTCCTGTTATTAATCTGTGGCAAGGGGTACAGACCACTCGACCAGCCGGTCGTCTATAAAGCTGAAGAGTTTGTTTGGTTGGTTCAAATTGAAAAATTCTTTGTGTGTTGGATTCAGGACGACAGCTACGCGGAAACGATAAAATGGCGGCAACGCTTGAGGGGTTATTGACAAATTATATAGCCTTTATAACATTATGCTACGACCAATAGCAGCCAAGCATCAATTAAAAATGTTGCAAAAACGTGAAAAAATATTCATTTTCAGGGCTTCCGTTGCGTGCGCTGCGTAAACTGTAAACGGTTAAAGTTACGGTAAAATCATGTAGGTATGCCGGAATTATTTTCCTTTAAAAGTTAAAAAAACCGCCACAGCATATGTCTATCTTTTTAAATTTACTCACTATAACCATTTTATGGTAATCTGTTCTAAAATAATGCATTATCTGCGAAGGTGTTTTTGTATAATGATATTATTTGACAAAATAAATACATTATTTATCACAAGCATTTAATTTTCAACAAAATTATTTTAACTTCATTTGATTTCATTGAATTTCATAGTTTTAAAATAACTCTGCAACAAAATAATGATCAAGTTCCATGCATGCATTTATGATTTACAAGGCGGCCGGGGCGATCAATGCATTAATTGTCAAGGTGATTTTATAAACATTATTTAAATCGTTAACCAAATAAATGCTCAAATAAAATCAAGTAACCCACCCTACCTACTTATGATATGTTGTTATTTGCCGCCATCCACGCGAACGAAGTCGCGGATACAGCTATAGACATCTTTTTCTACATGTAGTGGCCAACTAACTTCAAAAATCATGATTAAAAATTAAACTGTCAAATATTCTATTGATTTGAATTTGATCCCAAAATCATAGAATCATACATAAAAACATATCATATTCTATACATTTGCAAACTATTCGACGTCAAAAATATAAAATAAATATAAAACTTTCATTGAAGTAAGGCTTATGTGACATTTTTAAATGTGTTAGGTAAATCTCTTTACTGAAATTGTAAATATATTTTATTTAATTATTATTGACAGATTTCAAAATGCCTGTTCGTAACTGCTGTTCTGGATGCCAAGGTCCGATGTGCGGGCCTTGTGGGCCAACAGCAGGTCGAATGCATTGCCGCAGCGTGGGGCCTTGCTGTGTGCACAGCATCGGCGTCAAATGTCGATCTCCGTGTGGTGATTTGGGTGTAGTACACGGGTACGTACTACCCTAATTTGTTTTTGTAACGAAAGTAATGGTATGTAAAGCTGGCTTCACACAACACACATCTATAGTTGGCTACATGGCCTTGTAAGTCCTTTCGTAAAGGAAAGTGATCAGAGATGGTCGAGCTGCAGGGCCGGCTGCGGACGACTACCATGTTCCGTAAAGCTGGCTAGTGTTGGCGGAGCAGAAGCGTAGGAGTGTCTTCAAGTTACCAAAACAAAGACCCACCAAACTTATAAAATAAACAATTAAATTAATTAATTGTGCTAAAACCTCCGTCACAAACTCTAGTTCCTCCTTTTTATAAAATCAAGGATGATAAAATCTACTCTTGGTTTAAAGTCCCTTTATGCCTATAGTAACAAAAGTTGAGACTGCCTCAGGTTACACCAGATTGGAAATTTATTATTAGCGGCATGAGTTTATTAATAGATTTGGAAAAATGCACACCTTTGAGAATATACACAATTTGCATACGTGCTAACCAAATTTAGTCCTGTTATTTTAATGACCTAATAGGAATACTTTGATTATTGCTTTGATTATTATTAATTTATTCTGCATTACCCACAGCGCTCGGGGTGGAGTCGCCGGTTCCTATTTCAGTTGCGGCCACGGTTGCATCGGCGGGTGCACTGGTGGATTGTGCGGTAGTTGCTGTGGGCCGGCCTGTGGATAGGTACACATAAACTATATGAGCCATGTCAGAGGCCTGAATGGCGGCGTGAAACTCTGATACCGTAAGAGCGAAGCGAAGGCCAACCAAACCAAGGCGACTGTATAATTAGAGACTTTACACTTGTCGAGTTTTACAATTTTAACGCACGCCTCATACGCCTGCTGTCTGTCGCTGACTTGTAGGATGGCAAAAATCGGCGTAATTGCGTCTTTTCCAGGCTTATGCCACTTATGCGGCGATAATCGACAAATGTAAATGGCCCATTATAAAGTATGAGATTCTAAAGCTTTGTTACTACAGGAATTTTCTTTTGAAATAACTAAACTAAGGACGCTTTTTCAAAATAGTTTTTTTAAATTTTCAGTCTTTTTAGAGTAAGTAGGTATATTATATTGTTTGTATGAAAATTCAAAGATTGTAATGTCAGTCCAAAGTGTATTTGCTGTAATTTTATAAGTTCTGGAATAGTTTTGATTTTGTAATTTTTAGTGCTATTTTTTTTGCCAGATTAAATATTTTTATTTCTGTACTACCTCTAATATATGAGAATGACACAGGTCCACGCGCGGGCGGGGAGGCAGCAAAACCGAACTAAGATGTTGATAATAATTGTAATAATTTTGACGTTCACTATTTTTTATTTTAATAAATATTGTTATAAATATGTCAAAAATATACTTTTTCTATGTGAATAATTTTGTTTTTAACCCCCGACGAAAAATGTATGTTATAAGTTTGACGTGTCTGTCTGTGTATAGATCTGTGAGTGTCTGTCTGTTTGGCATCGTAGCTTTTTGTTTGAAAGCATCAGCTTTGAAACAAAAAACTAAATCAAAAATAGCCAAGGTCCATCAGGTTCTTGGCTATAATTTATGAAGATCAGTTCCGGCATTTGATGACTATCAGCTCATTTCCCTGCTTGACAAAAGAGTTTTACACTAACTTTCACAGATCCGATTGATTTGAAATTTGGGCTTACCTACTGTTACTTCGGTGGCATTAACACGTACTTAGTAGGTAACTATTATCTAATCTGTGAGCTAACTTTCATACTTGACGTTATTATTAATTTGTTGATCATCATCACCAACCTATATGTATACGTCCCACTGCTGGGCACAGGCCTTCTGAGAAACACATGAGGAGTTTGGGCCATAATATCACTGGTGGGTTAAAGCGGAACAACCGGCACGTTAAGCCGTTGCTGTTTCCTATTATACAAACAAAATATTATGAGTTAGTTATAAGCTTATACTTATAATATACCTTGTAGGTACATACATACTTACAAGATTTTTATTTAAACATAAATAAAGATACATTTCTTCGTTTAATGCATCAAATGCTCGAAATGGCAGTTGCTAACTCATGCCACATTGCGCTGCACGTACGCCAATTCGTTGAGTTACTCTACGCACCACAGTTGAATCGTTTTTAATCGCATGGGCACATTGTATGTTCTGATCTCGTAGCTCGGCCTCGGTGTTTATAGTGGTTTTATGAACTCTTTGTTTCCTGACACCCACCCCATAGATAGAACAGTCCAGGGTGACACCCCTGGATTATTTTTTCTATGGTCAGGGGAACGTGCTGGCCAGCTCACTGGTCCTTCCCGGCCAATCGATTTATTTGCGTAATTTTCGTTTAAAATATTTCGCTAATTTCGTCCGTAGTAGAACCAATGGGAACAGTAAACAGGGAAACGTCTTCCAGCAAACGTGGTAAATCATCTCTTAATCCATCAATGCCCAGACGGCAACTGAAGTTGCTATAACAATTAAAATTTAATTGTGTCTGGTTTATCGGGCTTCAGAGAATAGAAAATATTTAGAAAACGCTCCGCGTTTAATGTTGTGGGTTTGGCCCAATCAGTGTTGTCTGAAAGAGCTGCCCATAAATGTTGACTGTCAACGCGCACACATTGTGTTCTCTTAGCATTGAATCAACAATAACCACTGGGAAATAAGGGTCAGCATCCTGTAATGCATCATACAGTGGATAACTGATTATAAAAGTTTAGCAAATAAAAACAATATGCAGATAGGTACAAGGTTTATTTTTCAAAGTATCAAGTCATAGAGGAGTTGGAACTTCAATGATAATTAAAGCATGGTCCCACAGGCGAATAGCAGCATCCTTGAGTGCACGGTAGGCAGCAGCTGCACATAGAGGGATCACAGCCGCCGGGGCAGCGGGCGAAGGTGCCGATGTTGAAGTCCCGGTAGCACCCGTACTGGTATGGCATTATATGGAAATGGAAGGAAATTAGAATATTAGAGGTTTTACCAAAAAATATGATTAAGTTTTTAATAATACTTTTGCAAATTTTTTGCTTATCTAAGCTTATTATTGATTTCAGTTGCCAAAAATCATTCGTTGTATTAAGTTTTATTATATTTCCCGTGTATTAAATTTCTCTACGCTCTATGATGTTTTCTATTTTATCCGTCTTTTTGACATTACCTACTTCTTTATTTGTATACACACATGGTATACTTAATCGAAAAATTCACAAAATTCCGTCATATTTTTTAAAGACCCTACCACAGATCAGATATTAGTAGCAAGCTATAGACTAGACCCTACCCTAGTGTGCATTAACATGAAAAGAAAAATTGCTTAATACCTACTGTATTACAGGGTAGATGGTAATATAAGTAGTACCTACTATGGCCGTTTAACTTACTATGAATGGAACGAGTTATGTGAACCTATAGGTAACTTTGGTACATCAAGTATTTTGCAGTTCGCAGGCATGCAAATATTTCACAAACAAAATATTTTATACAGGGTGGTGCTATTAATATGTGTAAGGCACCATCCTGTATAAGTAACTATCATCCTTGGTAATAGACATGGTTAGCAAAGGGAAGAACAGAAAATCTAAAAATCTTTCTCGTTTTTCGTCAATACACGTAGTGATTGTATCCTCTTTGGTCAATACTCTGTAAAATTCTGTGGTCAATTCGCAGAGAAGAAACTTAAAATTTAAAATTAGAACGTCACTACGGAGTCTTAATACATCTGCTGTCTTTAGGGTAGTGGTGAAGATGTATCGATAGTTGACCTTCGAGCCTCGAGGTACTTAATAGACCTCGAACTTCGACGTCTATTAAGTACCTCCTATTAAGCCTTATTAAGCCTTATACCTTCTATTAAGTATCCAGACAATCTAGACACGTGTCCAGCCAAGTTAAAAAAAAAACTGACAACACGAACCATTTCGAGCAATTTTTAACCCTTTAACAACTCGTAAACTATTTAATCTACATACATGAGGTACGTTTATTAAAACCCCTTACCTTGTAAAGAATTTCATATTTCATTAATTAGCTCAAACGGTTATTGATATTAACGTTAATAACCCAGCATTTTTATGACTGACTGACTCACTCATCAAAAACCTAACCCACTTCTAGATTACCTACCTATAGAAACTTGATAATTAGTACCAAGGTAGACTATTAGGGTCAGCGCAGACCGAGAGGAGCGCAGCGGAGAGGATTTTATTGAGGCACTCAAAAATCAACTTTAAATTTATTAAAATAAAGTGGCACGGGGCTTCCCGCGTATCTTCGAGGACGCGCGAGCATTTTTTGTCAGGTTCAAACACGTATGCACTTTATTTTAATAAACTTAAAGTTGATTTTCGAGTGCCTCAATAAAATCCTCTCCGCTGCGCTCCTCTATGTCTGCGCTGACTCTTATGCCTACACAAAGGAAAAAATCTGAAAACTCAAAATTATTGTTAATGAATTAATTATTGTTATGAAAGTTAGGTTTACAAATTAGATAATAGTTACTACGTGTTAATTGAAATACTCATACGTATTTTATCTTGTAGTTTATTATTCTAGAAAATAATAATAATAATATTTCGAAGACACTGACGTAGGTAACTACCATGCTGATTACTGACGTGTTATCGTCATATGAAAATGTGAAGTCATAAACAATACTTATGTTCATACCAATGAAGTTAGACGCTGACAGATTTAGGTAATATCGATGTCGTTCTAATTTCCCAGGCCTTGATAGACTTTTATAATCGCAACAGACTAAACCGTATTTCCACATCGAAAAATTTGTATTCCACTAATTTCTTCAAAATTCCGAGTCTACTATCACCAGAACCATGCCCGTGTATTACGGAGGATTCGTGGGTGGCCCTCAAGGCGGCGGCTACTGCCTGTTCTCTAGCGGGTGCCCGCCTACGACCGGGGGCTGTGGAACCTGCTGCCCACTACCCGGACCGTGCTGTCCGCTCTCATGCTGACAGTATGCAGGTCAGTTCTGATTCAGGAGCTCGAGATTATAAATTTGATTTGACCCATCCCGGGACCGACCATGGCGAAAGTTGCTTTGTTTTCGTAATCGAAACCAGAGCGCTTAAATCACTACGCCACCGTGCTTCTCAAATGGAAACATAGGCATATAATATTATGAGATTTCTAAGAAATAATGCAGACAATATTAAAATATTTTCTAGAAATGTCATAAAATTATCAAATGAATACGATGTATTTGAAAGTGGCAAACCATTTCTATGTACTTACTAATACAGCCTATGTTTTAATTTATTGTCGTATTGACGGAACCATCCTGTATGATAGTATCATTAAGCACTATCCATAATAATATAATTCAGTTTGATTTAGTTACTATGATGTACCTAATCCATTTTCAATATCATGAAGTCATTACCTAGTTCGAGAGTCCGAAACCTGTAATTAGCGGGCTCTCGAACGGATGTAGCAGTGAGATTTTTTTTGAATAATAATAGTCATACACTGACACCTATTATCTAGCCCAAAGTAAGCATCAGAGCTTGTGTTATAGATACTAGATAACAGATAAATAATGATGATAATAATATGTTTATAAATATTTTAAATGGTATACTAAATAAACATATAAACATCCATGACTCGTGAACAAATGCTCGTACTCATCATACAAACATTTGCTCCTACCGAGACTCGAACCCGGGACCTCCCGACCAAGTAGCCTGTATAGCCAGGGGCACAGACCACTCGGCCAGCCAGCCGGTCGTACCGTCCGACGTATGAATATTTTTTTGTTTGATTATTTATTTTATTCCATCAAATAAAATAAAGCATAGAAAATATCGAAGGCGAGACGTTGTAGAGCAAAACTTTTCAAATTACAGGAATCATAACTAGATTATGATTTCGTAATTTATGAAATGACAAGCTGATTCAGATAAAACTGATAATTATTCGAGCTATTCTGATTGATTTAAAATATTTATAACACAAGTAAAACTGGCTTATTCTATTCTTTTCTTTATTATTAAGAACCTTCAAAATATCACGATTTATTTTTTATTTGTAACTAGGTACTTATTTTAATTGTTTTTAAGTTACTAAGTAAACTAAAATAAAATAAGTTTTACAGATTCATATTCACATTTGATAATAATAAAATTATATAATATTTATTTCCATCTGTTAAAATGTCTAATGCTAACGCCACTCGTAACCCGCAGACATCCGCAGCGTGTTTGACATTTGGTTAACACCAGTAAAACGCTTGTCAGTGCAAGTTGCTTCGTGAGACAAAAGTACATATTAGGAATATACTAAATAAACAAATTAACATATAAACATACCATGACTCGTGAACAAATGCTTGTACTCATCATACATTATCTCACATAACAGTTGCTCCTACCGGGATTCGAACCCAGAACCCCCGACCGAAACCACTCGGCCAGAGCCGGTCGTCAAAATCTGTATTATAATACGTAGAACACCCAGCGGCAGCGGCCAGAAAAATACTGGGACTGCATAACAATAGTTGGTAGGCAGTCCCAGTACACAGGGTGGTGGTCAATACGACAAATTAAAATATGGCTATATTAGTTCATAGAAACGGTTTGCCACTTTCAAAAACATCTTATTCATAAATTTGATAATTTCATGACATTTGTATGAAATCATGCAGCCAATGTTATATTATTTCATACAAATGTCATGAAATTATCAAACGTATAAGATGTTTTTAAAAGTATGAACTAATATAGCCTATTTTTTAATTTATTGTCGTATCGACGGCACCACCTGTATATTTTTATGTGAAAATCATAAATCTTTCAAATCAGATTTTTATTTAGTATATTTTTCGGCTTTGCTATTTTTATTTAAAGATTTCATTCAACTGTTTTTATGCTTATCTTTATTATTTTCAGGTACCTATACTCATGCCATAATTTATGTGAAGAGAAACATAAATGTACTTCATGGTTTCGTTCGTTGTCTCACTGTTATTGACCACTGCGTTTGTCGTCGGTTATTTTTCTGAATTATGTTCATCGCAAAATAGTATTGTTTAATAAACGTTTGAAAGACTAGGTACCCAACAAAATTCTTTTTGTTTTGAAAATCTAATCATCATCAAGCACTTTTAGTTAAAACTACATAGATTTTCGAAATATGGAAAAACCTACAAATGAAAATGTAGATTTTTCATATTTACATTGGTAGAGTACTAATATTTGGAAGAGTAGAGTAGCTAGCACCGAGGGCAAGCAACTACACCACTTGCTTTCCCCTACCCGGTTTCTTCTCCACTCTACCGTACACTCTACAATCTGCTCTATACGGGTAGAGTAAACAGTTAAAATAGTTTCTTTTATCTGTTTTGAGATTGAGTTTACTCTACCACTACTGCTCTACCAATTTCGAGCAGTTAGACAAATAAACAGCATTGGTAGAGTAGAGTACAAACTAAAACTGGTAGAGAACCTACTCGAAATTGGATAGGTATATTTAATAGGGACTCTGCCTTGCTACTCTACCCATGTAACCTAGAGCAGACTTACAGGATGCTGTAACGCGATCACAAACTTCACTAATTTAATTGCACTATACGAACTGGACATTTTGTATATTTAGGTTATTACATGTGAATTTTCTTTCTTCTAATGTTGCCTCGACACTCCAGAGGTAAGGGCCTTGTGAGGGTAATTGTCGCAAATCTTATATTTTAAATTCTCTACTCACAATTTTAGTTACCATACTCCTCCGAAACGGCTTGACCGATTCTCATGAATTTTTTTATGTATATTCAGTAGGTCTGTATCGGCTACGATTTATTTTTTATTTTTTGGACATTTTTTTTTATGGCAAAACAACGTTTGCGGGGTCAGCTAGTATATTAAATAAATATTAACCCGCCAAGCATCAGACACAGACCCGCCTCTGAGAATTATTTTTTCACACCCACACTCGTCTTGTTTCCAATAATTAACCAACGATATTTATAAACCGCTGTCTGAACGAGGGTGTGTCAACCCTAATATAATTATTAAAGTAATAAATTATCTATTCGTAGAATCCGTGTCCATTGCGAGAATTCGATAATAAACTATTATTAAACCGTGATTTCCTAGTATACCTAACGTATCTATTGAAGCCCTTCCACTTTGTGATATTATTATGAGCGTGGCCGTGGCCGATTTAGTAAAACTTTGTTGCTAATAATATACCAATTATATATGTGATATTCCTAGTATAGGCACAGAAGTAGATAAAGAAGCGCACAGAGGCCTAGCTTCATTCATACAATTCTTTATTTTATTTTCTATCCAAAAAGTTAAGAATTTATTTCTGCGGCCCTCCAATCTATTTAGTTAGGTATATTATGGATTGTCCCGGAATAGTATCAGGTTTGGGCAGCCCTGTTTTTAGTATATCTAAAAAAACTATATTACCTTCACATACTTCTATCACCTTACCTTTTTACATAAGCTAATAATATATTTATATAAGTATAGAATGGTGCCGTCAATACGACAATAAATTGAAACATGGGCTATATTAGTTCATAGAAATGGTTTGCCAGTTTGAAAAACATCTTATTCATTTGATAATTTCATGACATTTGTACTATGTCAGTCCGCCTCCAGAATCAAAACTCGAAACCAATACGACTTCAGCGAGGTGTGAGACAGGGCGATATTATTTCGCCGAAACTGTTCACAGCCGCGTTGGAGGATGTGTTTAAGCTTTTGGACTGGAGAGGACTTGGCATCAACATTAACGGCGAGTACATGACGCACCTTCGTTTTGCTGATGATATCGTGGTCATGGCTAAGAACCTGGAGGACTTAGGCACAATGCTCGACGACCTCTGTAGAGTCTCCCAACAAGTGGGTTTTAAAATGAACATGGATAAGACGAAAATTATGTCAAATTCCCATGTTGTACCCGCTCCTGTGAAGGTTGGGAGCTCTACACTGGAAGCTGTTGACGAATATGTTTACCTGGGACAAACAGCCCAACTTGGTAAGTCCAACTTCCAGAAAGAGGTTAATTAATCGACGGATCCAACTCGGCTGGGCAGCGTTCGGGAAGCTTCGCAGCATATTCTCGGCTCAACTACCGCAGTGTCTCAAGACGAAAGTCTTTAATTCGTGTGTGTTGCCAGTGATTACTTACGGAACTGAAACGTGGCCGCTTACAATGGGCCTCATAAGAAGGCTCAATGTTACCCAAAGGGCAATGGAGAGGGCTATGCTCGGGGTTTCTCTGCGTGATCGAATTAGAAATGATGAGATCCGCAGGAGAACTAAGGTCACCGACATAGCCCGAAGAATTGCGAACCTCAAGTGGCAGTGGGCAGGCCACATTGCAAGGAGGACTGACGGCCGTTGGGGCGGAAAGGTCCTCGAGTGGCGGCCGCGTACCGGGAGATGCAGCGTTGGTAGGCCCCCCACAAGGTGGACCGACGATCTGGTGAGGGTCGCGGGAAGCCAATGAATGCGGGCAGCGCAGGACCGATCGGTTTGGAGATCCCTGGGGGAGGCTTATACCCAGCAGTGGGCGTCTCTCGTCTGAAATGATGATGATGACATTTGTATGAAATAATATAACATTGGCTGTATTATTTCATAGAAATGTCATGAAATTATCAAATTAATAAGATGTTTTTGAAAGTGGTACACCATTTCTATGAACTAATATTGCATATATTTAAATTTATTGTCGTATTGACGGCACCACCCTGCATATACAAGAATAGGTTAAAACTGTTTACTCCTGTGGCATGGGCATGGGTACGTACAGCAAAAAATGTACTCTTTGCGTACAGCTACATACGTTGTTTGTACGGCGCGGGCGTCCGTCCACAGAGTAGGTACTTTTATACTCGTATCGTTTGGTAGGTAAGCAAAACACTTACATATATTTTATGCGAACATAATAATATTATGTACCTAGGTATGTAAGTAGGTATGTAGATAATTTTTATTTGGAACTTTCTTATAAAAGGATCTTAGCTCTAACTCTAACCGGACTGTCACTGTCACCCGGTTAGAGCAGTCACCCGGATTGTGAACGGCCGCGGGTTCGGTTCCTGCCTGGACATGAGTTTCGGACATTCATTTTATTTCTAGTTCAAATATTATTCTAATAATTTCAAACATTTCTTTACCAAATAATACTTATATCATCCTTATATAAGTATTATTTGGTCCATGATTTAAGTAATGTTAAAAATAAGAAAAAAAAATTAATAAATACATAACTACCAAAAAAGTGTGCATGCGGATTGAGTGATCCTATCTTCAATCTTTACAATAATCGACGAGGATTTAGTAAATAATTGTTAAATTCGTCACAGTGAAGTAAAAAAATTGTAAAACCTGAGATAATACAGATATAGTCAATAAAGTGGATCACTCATACCGCATGCATTATAAAAATGTCATAATGTATATCTCATAATATATAACAGTTCTGCTTCTTATTTATACATCAAAAAATTGTAAAAAATTGTTAAATACCATTACCAAATTATGGATTAGTTTGCATGTCCCGTTTAAAAATTATAACGATTTATTTGGATCACTCACACCGCATGGTGGCCGTATGAGTGCTCTTTAAAAATATCACCTTATACTGAATATATACATATTATTTTTTTGTATATTATAGCTAAACGTGAGGTTGAATTTGTTAAACAGTGATCTTGACAAAAACTTATAATAGATGGAAGAAATTCAAGTTTTCCGTTTCCTTCAGCATGTCGTCTGAGTGATCCACATTTCGGCCTCTATTTACTTTTGTATACCACCTACATAAACTGAAGATATACCCAAAATTGTTAAATTTTATTTACTAAAATTTGGCATATTTTCTGTTAATGTACGTGCGATACTTTAGGAAATATCTCGTTTCGTAAGTTCCTGAGGAAAATGACTGAGTAGGGTGTCTTTGATTTTTCATTGTGTGAGACTATGTGATATATCCTTACTGGGACAGGACCAGGCGTTTTTATTATATTGATTCATATTATTTAATATTTTATAGAAAAGATTACCTTGTGCTCCGAGCATTCTGGATGTCTAAAATTTATAGGGCTGTTGATTGAGACCGATGATTAATATTCTGGTGCATTTATTTCTATTAATCTTTTTATATTTTATTCACCTACTTATATGTTATAATGAAAGTTATACATGCTCTGTAAATGAAAAACCACATGTTCTAGAAAACATATATTTTGATTAAAAAATCCTATATCATACAGTTTATTGACGGTACAATTTATCTATAAATTATTTACGTCAATGAAGATACTCTCAATATGGGTCTTTCCCTGTCCTCAGATCGGAACTCCGATTGGTAGGAGGAGCGGGAATCTTTTTCCCATTCCTCCGATTGAATGTTTTTGTTTTTATCACTTACTTAACTTAACCAAAAGTACAGTCAAACCCATTATACAGGCCATATCCTAAGATCGGTACTCCGATTGGTAGGAGGAGCTAGAAATATTTTTTCCCATATTTTACAATTTGACAAGTTGACATTAGGCATAGTCTTCATTTTCAATCTTTCATAAATAATTCTTTGTTAAAATTTATTACCAGCATTGCGCTAGAAAAAGTATTATGATTATAATCCGCTTTGTAGAAATTATGTAGAAGAAAAAAAAATAAGCCAACACTGTCGCACGCTTGTATGTTTCAAATAGGATACAATCACTAGTACGGTTAAGTGAGGGAAGCATTGTGTTCCGTGTGCGATTTTCCAGTCTGCCATCGGACCCGTCCCCATGGTTGCGGATAGGGGATCGCCCCCCTTGAGTGGGCTTTTGTGTACTGGATCAGGGAAATCCGTTGCTCAAGCTACGGCCCAGGAGTAATAACGGTACCACTGGGTACCCCTCGTGACACTACAGAGACGCACAGGAAAGATAGGAAGATATCACCTACAAATGGATTTTTTGGAGTTGGTGCTAAGCTGTGACCTGAAACAATAGAAAATGAAGCACCAACTCCAAAAAAATACATTTTGAGGATTAAATTTAATTATTTTTCCTTTTTAGTGTTTTGTATGTATGTTATTCGATCACGACAGGACGGTAGGTTCTTACGTGTCATTGGTTAAAATGGCATTTTTTACATTAAAGAGAAATTCTATTTGATTATATTAAAAATGTTGATTTTAGAATGAGCCAACCAACAACAGCGTATTCGCTTCATCAACTGCAGACTAATTATCTGGAATGAAGAGTAAAAGGTGAATTTTGTCGTGTGGTATTTTAAATAAATAAATTGGCGTGTTTTGAAGTTTGTTTTAATTTTTGATTAATCAAATATATAGTGCTAGCGAAAATAGAAGGTGATTCTGTTTTTTACAAGATTTTATTTAGTTTCATCATCTGTCCCAGTAAGGATATATCACATAGTCTCACACAATGAAAAGTCAAACACACCCTACTCAGTCATTTTCTTCAGGAATTTACGAAACGAGATATTTCCTAAAGTATCGCACGTACATTCACAGAAAATATGCCAAATTTTAGTAAATAAAATTTAACAATTTTGGGTATATCTTCAGTTTATGTAAGTGGTATACGAAAGTAAATAGAGGCCGAAATGTGGATCACTCAGACGGCATGCTGAAGAAAACGGGAAACTTGAATTTCTTCCATCTATTATAAGTTTTTGTCAAGATCACTGTTTAACAAATTCAACCTCACGTTTAGCTATAATGTACAAAAAAATAATATGTATTTATTCAGTCTAAGGTAATATTTTTAAAGAGCACTCATACGGCCACCATGCGGTGTGAGTGATCCAAATAAATCGTTATAATTTTTAAACGGGACATGCAAACTATTTCATAATTTGGTAATGGTATTTTACAATTTTTTACAATTTTTTGATGTACAAATAAGAAGCAGAACTTTAATATATTATGAGATATACATTATGACATTTTTATAATGCATGCGGTATGAGTGATCCACTTTATTGACTATATCTGTTCTATCTCAGGTTTTACAATTTTTTTACTTCACTGTGACGAATTTAACAATTATTTACTAAATCCTCGTCGATTATTGTAAAGATTGAAGATAGGATCACTCAATCCGAATGCACATACCAAAAAATAGTTAAGTACCTCAATCATTTTGACAACGTTGTATTCGACAAAATATATAATAATCCGTTTGAAGATATCTGCTATAAATCTTCATTAATTAATGTTATCTATTTGTTTATTTATTGCTATTACAAATTGTGCATTTGTGTTTCTCTCGTGTAGAAAGACCGGTGCCTAGCAGTGGGACGTATAAATGCTGATGATGATGATGATTGCTATTACAAATTGGTATTTGCTGTGTGAGAATTGACCGTGCCATCGATGTGAGACAGAACATTTTTTCCACAGCAAAATTTTTGGAGCGTTTGCAGAACCTCTGAGGAATTTATTTAAAGAATATTTCCTTTGTACTCTGTTGTCCTTGTAAATATTTGCATTGTTGCTTTTTTATGTGTGTAACTACATATAGGTAGGTATTGTTGAATAAAGTTTGTTCTTCAATTAGACTTACAACTATCTTCACACAAGTTTGTATGAAACGCTTGGTGGGCGACACAGACGCGTACTTATTCGGACTTTTTGTTCAAAAAGACAATAATTTCGGGTTCTTCTAAGTCATCATAATCAACATTTTAGTCGTCCCACTATTGAGCACAGGCCTTGTTGCTGATTGCCTAATCAGGTAATGGTTTTTAGGGTTCCGTGCCGTCCGTCCGTGTCCGTCTGTCACCAGCAGGCTGTATAGTTTAAATTTTCACAGATGATGTATTTCTGTTTCCGCTATAACAACAAATAAACAGAATAAAATAAATATATTTTCAAACTTAAAACTTACTTTTTAAATTTTCTACAAACGTAATTTTTTTGCTTGTTTTTGCTCGATATTGACAGCAAAAGGTCGACGCCTATCTGAATAATGGTACGGAACACTTCGTGCGCGAGTCCAACTCGCACGCGGCCGTTTTTTATATTTTTGTTTTACCGTTGCCGTTTTTTAGTTAAATTTCTTCTTTTTTCTAAGTAGGTATGTATTTTTTTATAGTGGTTACTGAAGACGTGGTTTTCTTAGTTTCAAATTCTTTCTACCATAGGTATATTACAGTCCACAGGCTCCAGGCTACCGTTAACAGGGCCTTCCTACATAAGAGAACACTTAGGAAGTTAAAAGTTTGATTTATTTAATTTTGACTTCGTCGAAATTTATTACAAACATAAAAAAGACAATAGGAAGGTACGGTGCCGATCACAAATATCATTCCATCGAGCATATTTATCAAGAACCAGCTTACTTTATCAAAAATTTCAACAAAAAATATTCAAAGGACATTCATCATTAAATCACAAATCTCCAAGCTTCTCGGAAGTCGGTCGCGGCAGTTGTCAGCTGTCGTGGGGTCACATTGCTTAGACCTTCGTCAAACCCACAAAAACCTTCGCACCGAAAAAACAAGCACACGCAAGCTACTGTTTAACAATAATTCCTCATTCTTGGAAACTGTTGCAAAGATATGTATGATAAATTGATGGGTAGGTAATTTTTATTATTAGCTACATAGGTCGATAAAATAATTGGTACTTAACGTACTTAATTACCACCTATCTTTTCTTTTTACATCACCCAAAAACAATTCCCAACAATAGACAACACATTTATGACTTGGTTAATCTGGTTGTGGGATCTGGTGGGATAAACTGAGAATCCATTGCTACAGGACAGGACGCACCCATTAATAGGATCGCAGTGTAAAAATCTATTTGTATAAATGTATTTTGAAGCCTTTTTTTTATACAACTAGATGACAAACAAGCTGACGGCCCACCTGGTGGTAAGCGGTATTTTAAGTAAGAATTTAAAATACAAAGTAGAGATTATCGAAATTTTTTAACGAGTAATTAAAATACAAAATACGTACCTATTGTGTTTAACTTAAGTATCTTAATTACAAGCAATTCAAAAAATACTACCCTACCTACCCTAGGTGGTTCTGTCACAGAGCATCACGCACCAAGTTTTCTCTGTGGACTTCGTGTTAAATTGTATTGGTACACTTGATATTGGTTACTTGGTACCTCAGATCATAGAAAGAAGCTTGATACCTATGCAAATGCAAAGTGATAATCACATTAATATACACAGCATAATATGCCGCCAATGACTGCAAAAATACGCCGCCGGACGCCGACACCGCTGTATAAGCCTGGTTGCTGGGCGAAGTAAGCCTGCTTGAAAATACTAGCCTCCTGCAAGAACGCCGACATCAAGTCTAGCATAGGTTTCTCCAAGTATTTCGTAAACGAGCAACATTTTGCCCAGATGCAAATAAAACAGTTTGACCCTCGTATCTGGCGTAAATAAGCATTTTTGAAAATACCAGACCACAAAATCTAAAATCATATTGAATCGACTTCCACTCCGATCAACTGGTTGATTCGATCAGTTGATCGGAGTGGCAGACGCGACTGACAATTACTTACTATACGCCTAGTTAATAATTAAAGTAATCACATGTTATTTTTAAACTTTCTGTTTTTCGTCTTCTTTAATATTGACCGTACAGTTACGAGAAAAATATACAGTCGACCGACAGCACATCAAGTGAAACAATTTGACCTTGAAATCGCCCCTTACGCTGTTAGTAATAGAGGCGGCTTTCTTAGTGAAACTGTTACATTTCATGTGCTGTCGTCTGTACCTGTCTGTGCAATGTTACCATAACAACATATTATCCTTTGTATTAAGTTTCACGAAGTATCAAATTGGTACATATTATTGCTCGGGCTCGTGGTCGTTACTTTACAATCACAGAATAAGTACAATGGACTCGTCTTATTCTATTGAAGTGTCGTTGGTTATGGTTACCCAAGAAAGCGACGTATCGAGAATCACCGTAGCGAGACTCGACGTAAAGAGAGTCGACGCAAATGGAATAATTCTAAAATCGCCGCAGTCAGTGTAAATAAAACACTACGTTTCTGAATCAACATTTCGCAGTAATGTCGTGTCGGACTTTACAGCTGCCGCATATGGAATTATGTCGAGGATAGGTACGAAGGTATTTCCGATGTAACAACACCCCTGCGAATTATCACGAAACCATTAGAAACCAAATTCTATGAAAAATAATGTACCTATATGCGTGCAGTTAAGTAGTCTGTAAGTAGGCAGGTAGATATCATAATCTAGAACATATTAGTTGCGTTTACTGGTATGTGATTTATACTTTTTTCCTAGAATCTTTTTTTTAATATCTGCACATAATAGTGAAGTACATATTAACAATTCTGTGATATTACAATGGCATTATACGATGATAATTGGCAAGTAGCGTCAGCCAATTCTACTACTACTACTATTTTAGCAGCTTTTCATAAATCTATGGGGTTAATGAGTAGAATAAAACTTTTATTTTGTAAAAAAATATTTATTATTAATTAGACTTAGTTTAGAGTAATAAACTGACTTTATATTTAAAATAAAACTTAACAAACAGATAAAATCACTTAGTGACCGATAATTAGGAATAGGTACTGATAATATCACGATCAAATTGTCTGTTAGGTCAAAAAAAAATTGTCTTGATACTTTATGAAACTCTTCTCCGTTTTTTTCTAGAAATTTCCTCATCACTGGCTGACCCATCCGAGGCCGGTGGCGAAATAATTTCCGTTTCAGCATCATTAATATTACTTCTACCATCATCTGCAAATTACAATTAAAAAGTTATTGAGAAAAAAGAAAAATCTTAGTGGGGTGATATTTTTTTATTACAGTAGGAAAAAATATAACTATACATTTATGTTATAAATAAAATAAAAACAAAAGACATACGGGGTGGTGCCGTCAGTACGACGATAAATTAAAACATGGGCTATATTAGTTCATAAAAACGGTTTGCCACTTTCATAAACATCTTATTCATTTCATAATTTCATGACATTTGTATAAAATAATATAACATTGGCTGCATTATTTCATAGAAATGTCATGAAATTATCAAATAAATAAGATGTTTTTGAAAATGGCAAACTATTTCTGTGAACTAATATAGGCCATGTTCTGATTTATTGTCACGACAAACTAAAAAAGTCTTATTAGTATGCGACGGCTGAATACTCAAAAGCTTCTTAAATTTATGGACCTCATAATTATTTTAAGTATTGTTAAAGTCAAAAATTTTAATTCACAAACGTCAATTTGAGCACTACCCAAAGTTTAAAAGGGACACAAGATTTAAGTTTGATTATTCGGCCGTAGGGCCGTTATAGTTTAGTCCAATATAAGTTTACCGTCATCATTAGTCTGGTCAATGTCTCCTGGACCCTGGTCCTGGGCATGCAACACCTCTTGCAGCACCGGGGCTCTGATCCTGAAGTCCCGAGCCGTACCCAAAGACAAGTAATGTTGTAGGTTTAACTGTGAAACAATAAAAAATAATTAAAGCCCATTCAAACGCCATTTTTAAACGAGCAGATGACTACGCGGTATTGGCCCTAATCCTGCAGAACCCACGATAAATTTGAAGTTCAATGCATCTCGTTCTCTCAATATGAATACAAAAAGGATGGCCGTCATATGATTTGACCTTTAGAAAGGTGTGTTCTATTTTCGACCTTTTGAACGTGATAAAATGCAGGGTTGAGGAAGCACCTTTGTACACGCCGTCTAAGATTGTCTATGGATTCTTTAAAAGCATTGACAGCTCTAATTGAATTCTTTCCATCATTTTTCTATACATAGAGAGAAAGAAAGATATCTGAACTAGCAAATCTTCCTACTCTCTCACTGGCTGACCATCACGCGATGTCCACGTCGACCAATCAAGAGCCGTCCTACCGCAGGCTGCTTTAAACGACCAGATATTTGTTTTTCGTTCTTACGTTTGACAAGAATCTCTTTGCAAATTTAATGCAAGAAGCTACAAGACTGTGCTCAAATTTACATTAGTTTGTCTCCACAATTAGGCCCAGTACCGATATAAAAGCAAAATGAGTTAGTAGCGCAGACTAACGCCCGTCAGTATCGATACGCACGTAAGCGCCCGTGTCGTCTGCTCGTTTAAAAAACAGGCCATGTGCGAGTCGGACTCGCGCACGAAGGGTTCCGTACCATTATATATAAACAAGTATCTACCTGTTGCCGTTATCAATATCGAGCAAAAACAAGCAAAAAACACACGTTTGTTACAAAAAAAGTGCAAGTCGGAGTCGCGCACGAAGGGTTCCGTTTTCCGTACCATTATCTATAAACATGCGTCTGTTGCCGTTATCAATATCGAGCAAAAAAAACACGTTTGTTGTATGGGAGCCCCCTTAAAGATTTATTTTATTCAATTTATTAGTTTTTGTTGTTATAGCGGTAACAGAAATATTAGGTTGGGGAAAAAGTCTTTTCGCATTATAGTATGTATGAACTTGTAATAAAATCTCTTTGGGTCGACTATTTGTATCTGGCTAGTTTTGGTATCATTAAAAGTTTAGATTTTAATAAAAATAATTCCAAATTCAAATTAGGAAAATGTGTGTTTTTCATTTGTTTTTCGTACTGTCAAGATGAGTGAATCTAATAAAGAATTTCGATAAATTTTAAAATTTTACTACAAAAAAGGTAAAATTGCAACGCGAGCCGCGACAAAAATTTGCGATGTTTATGGACAACGCATGGACAACGCACCTGCAATATCAAGTGCTTTTCCTTGTTATTGCAGGTGTCTATAGGCGGCGGTAACCGCTTACCACCAGGTGGGCCGTCAGCTTGTTTGTCATCTAGTTGTATAAAAAAAAAAGCGTACACCGTTCTTACTAGCGAACATAACTTAGCGTTATTGGCAAGTTTACCTTGGCCTAATTTTCCAGCTAACCTTGGCCTTATTAGCCAGTTGACTTTGGCCTTATTGGCCAGCTAACTTTGGCCTTAGTGGCCATCAGCTTACCTTGGCCTTATTGGCGAGCGTCTACTGGCCTTATTGACAATGTTTCACTGGCCTTATTAGCGAGCCTATAATGCTAATTCATAAGAATTAAGGTGGTTTTCCACCAGAGGGGCGGGGCGAGACGAGGCGAGATGAGAATTGAAATCGCACTGACCCTTTTCCACTAAAAATTGAGGTGATTTTCCACCAGAGTGGAGAGGAGAGAATTGAAATCGCACAACAATAAACCTATCGCGAGAAGCGTGTTTCTGTTGCAGAGTTAATTATTACTCTATATCGGAAGCAATACGGTTCATTTTAACACAAACAAATATTTCAATTCACGACTCGCACATCCTCGTCAATCCTGACTATTTCCACCAAGCATGCGCGAGGCGAGGATTCAAAATTTGCCATACAAATTTCAATTATCGTCTCGCGTCGTCTCGTCTCGCCCCTCTGGTGGAAAATCGCCTAGGGTTCGAAATCATATCAAATTTCACAATAAAATTTATACTCTATATCGGAAGCAATTTGGTTCATTTTTACATATACAAATATTTCAATTCACGCCTCGCACAACCTCGTCAATCCTGTCTATTTCCACCAAAGATGTGCGAGGCGAGGATTGAAAATTTGCCATACAAATTATAAATCTCGTCTCGCCCCTCTGGTGGAAAACCACCTTTAAACGGGTATTATTGGCGAACTTACTTTAGCCTTATTGGCGAGCAGAATGACATTCCTGCTGAAGAGCTCTGCGTCGAGTACAAGCCGCGGTATGAGCTTAGTGTCGCGTAGTACGCGGCTCGGAGCATTTTGCTGCTGTGACGCCTCCAAATATGTTATTAGTGCGTCTGTCACTGAAGAAAACTTCTTGCCACATAGCTTTAACAGTCGATCCAGCCTGTGAGAAAGATAAATTTTATTTATCTGCAACAAACGTCTGTAACAGTCATGATGAATTAACAGTATAATTTTTATGACACAATACAATGCTACTTCCATTTACGTTGACACTGTGTTTATGACGGCGGCGTGACATCATAAGCTGACGCCATGACATAAGAAAACCATTTGACCATATAATAGATAAATTTTAATAATTTTTATTATAGTATAAGTATGGTTACTGACATTATATCTGATTTCAATGTTCTCAGTTTCAGGTGAACGTCAAAATGACGGGACCCCACCAGGTTTTTCGAATACCAAGTGTTTAGGATATAATACACTATTTCTACTATTTCATACTTTTAAAGAAAAATTCTACACTCATAAAATATCAAGAAATTCTTCAAAGAAAGTGGTCCCGCTATTTTGACATCAAAATGGCGGGATCACTATTCAGTTATTGAAAAACACATGACGTGATATTAAACTGAACACATCAAATTCTAATACGATATAGTACGACTACGTTTGGATCGATAATATAATTTTAAAACTATTATTTCAATTAAAAAGTGATGAATATATTTACATCAGAAAAACGCCTGAATAAAATGTATCAGTTTAAGCCTAATATCATTTGATTGCTCCTACAATTTGTGAAGGCGTTTACAACGTTTAGGCCGCATATTTTTTAAAAAATATTTTATTCAATTCACTTTACAAAGGCTACTACTTGAGCTTGAAAACAGTTTAAATATACTTATTTAGGTATTACTTACTATTAAACATGCATTTCTTACAATAAACATGCTGGGCTGAGCTGGGTGTGTTTTGCGGGATTTGGTGGTGTCGGTCAAGATTTTTATTACAATAATTAAAAATTGTGTCGGAGCGAACTTTGTGTTATAAAAGTGGTGTAGTTTTATAAACAAAGTGTTTGTGTTGTTATTAAAACAAAAGTAATTATGGTGTGAAATACAATAAGAATTTTTTGTGGTTCTCAACCTCATCAAGTAGCATCACATGGAGACTGTCATCATATGTTTCGCGTCAAGTACTCCCAAGATACATTAAAATGTGTTACGCCAGCATTTTAATGCAATAAATGAAGAAATAGAAAAATACTAAAGACATGGCTGTATGGGCATTAGTGCTCTTTGCCTTCCCATTACAGGGAGAATGAATTTAAAAAAAGAATATCGAGCTTTAGCGCGGCCACACACCTACAGGTTCCGGCGTGCTGCCTAGAAAGGATCATAAAACCGTCATGAACCGTCACGATGAGTACGAGCATTTGTTCACGAGTCATGGATGTTTACGTATGTTTATTTAGTATATTTCTAATATTTATATACTTATTATTATCAATATTTCTCCATTATCTAGTGTCCATAGCACAAGCCCTTAATGATGTTTACTTTGGGTTAGATCATAGGTGTGAGTGTATGAATATTATTATTTTACAGACATTCTGTGAAAATTAAAAAACTCTGGGTATTTTCTTAATTTATCTCGATTGGTGTAGAATTGGCATTCTTGTAGCCTGAATAAGTTAAATAGATGAACCCAATACGTTGTACGTTCAAATAATATAAAGTTAGACTAGTATCTCTCTCGGCAAGCGCTAGAGAACGACTGAGCGCCAAATAAGAATGGCCGGCAACCGGTGTGTGTGTGACGATGAGCCCGGCTTTAAGATCCTTTCTAGGCAGCACGCCGGAACCTGTAGGTGTGTGGCCGCGCTAAAGCTCGATATTCTTTTTTAAATTCATTCTCCCTGTAATGGGAAGGCAAAGAGCACTAATGCCCATACAGCCATGTCTTTAGTATTTTTCTATTTCTTCATTTATTGCATTAAAATGCTGGCGTAACACATTTTAATGTATCTTGGGAGTACTTGACGCGAAATATATGATGACAGTCTCCATGTGATGCTACTTGATGAGGTGGAGAACCACAAAAAATTCTTATTGTATTTCACACCATAATTACTTTTGTTTTAATAACAACACAAACACTTTGTTTATAAAACTACACCACTTTTATAACACAAAGTTCGCTCCGACACAATTTTTAATTATTGTAATAAAAATCTTGACCGACACCACCAAATCCCGCAAAACACACCCAGCTCAGCCCAGCATGTTTATTGTAAGAAATGCATGTTTAATAGTAAGTAATACCTAAATAAGTATATTTAAACTGTTTTCAAGCTCAAGTAGTAGCCTTTGTAAAGTGAATTGAATAAAATATTTTTTAAAAAATATGCGGCCTAAACGTTGTAAACGCCTTCACAAATTGTAGGAGCAATCAAATGATATTAGGCTTAAACTGATACATTTTATTCAGGCGTTTTTCTGATGTAAATATATTCATCACTTTTTAATTGAAATAATAGTTTTAAAATTATATTATCGATCCAAACGTAGTCGTACTATATCGTATTAGAATTTGATGTGTTCAGTTTAATATCACGCCATGTGTTTTTCAATAACTGAATAGTGGTCCCGCCATTTTGATGTCAAAATAGCGGGACCACTTTCTTTGAAGAATTTCTTGATATTTTATGAGTGTAGAATTTTTCTTTAAAAGTATGAAATAGTAGAAATAGTGTATTATATCCTAAACACTTGGTATTCGAAAAACCTGGTGGGGTCCCGTCATTTTGACGTTCACAGTTTCAGCCCGAGAAAAATTACATTTCGATGTAGATAAAACCTTTCTAGACTTCCTAATGATATACATGCGGAAATGACAGTAAAACTAGGCAAATGATGAATCGAAATAAGTTTTTACAGAAGAAAAATCTTTTACATCAAATTCTGTTAATATTATAATAATATTCCTAATGTTTCAGTGTCATGTGATTAGGAGTGTAATACCATTCATTTTTTTATACTTACCTAAGTGCTTGCGCCAATGGGACAGGCAATTGCTTCGCTAGTGTTGCCAACAACGAATATAGTCTCATGCAAGCAGTTAGTATTTTGTCGCTGCCCCCACCCACACAGCACCTAAGCTTTGCCACTTTAGTCGTCCAGGTGGTCAACTGACATAGTTGGATTATCAGCGATTTGTACAGCTCTTTGTGTTCTGAAACCAATTGCCTCATTGTTGAAAGACAACAAACTTCTTAGTATCTTGGATTTCGATTCTAATTAGCAGCGCAAGGCATCTGACATTTATATTAGTCCTATTTACTAATAGGTAATAATAACTTCAATAAATTAGTGTATGTACGTTCTGTAGAAGATTTAAATTCGGAGCGAAAATATAAGTTACAATTTTGGTGCTGTCGCGATTAGGTCAGTAGCTAGCCGCTAGTCGTGATGCAAACGCGCGTATAAATCGATACAAATATTTTGTTGATCGCTGGTGTTGCGATGCAGTCGCGCTGCTTTCAAACGCGCGTTTTTATCACTGCATAAGGTAGCAATGTGTTTGGCCTTATGTTAGAAAAAGTATGTATTCTGATTATACGGCTTGCTTACACAGAATAGAACAGTAAAAGAACCTCGGTGATATTAAAAAAAGCTGTAATATACAGTGTGCTGCAAATTTCTAAATTTTTAAATATATTTTTTTTAAATAAAATTATATGTTTTTGTCTATCTATGTCACACTTGCTCGTAACAATCCTAAAAATGGGTATCTTATCTATCGCGTATCATACGACACACTACAGTTAGACACACACACACACACACACACACACACACACACACAAACCGCGCACATCGACCGCCGTAACCCCAGAATTCCAAATTTTATTTCGGAAGCCTGTAACAGTCGATATATGGTCGGGCAAGAGATATTTTATGGCAAACTACCTCTATCAATCCTATGTTGATTCCCATGTACAGCATTACTCTGAGCGAGAGTAAGATTTCGGGCTCTGTTCAATAAGTGCTCAGTGCAGCGAAACCTATGAGTCAGGTGTACACACACATAGCTGAGTACGTTATGTCCTGAACGGGAATCTATGGTGGGGAAATGAGCTGTATCATCGGTCACAGAAGTGTCTTCTTCCTAAAAAGTATAGAGAACAAAAAAATAGTGTAACATTTAAAATAAGTTTAAACTATAAATAATAATAACAATATTCATACACTCACACCTACTATCTAGCCCAAAGTAAGCATCATTAAGAGCTTGTGTTATGGATACTAGATAACGCAGAAATAATGATAATAATATATAATTATAAATATACTAAATAAACATATGAACATCCATGTTACTTGGTCAGGGGTCCCGGTTTCGGATCCTGTTTGTCCGGATTGATCCGGATGAGTACGAGCATTTGTTCACGCGTAATGGATGTTTGTATGTTTATTTTGTATATTTCTGATATTTATATACATAATTATCTTGTATTCATAACACAAGCTCTTAATGATGCTTACTTTGGGCTATATTATAGGTGTCAGTGGAGTGTATGAATATTATTATTAATACGACCGGCTGGCGCCCTCCCCCCTCATGAACGCCCCTTTGCCCCTAGCGCCTTGGATATCATAAATGCATGGGTGGTACTTAATCATTATTTCAGTGCTGAGTTATTTTAAAACAATGATATCTCTTAAGATATTCATTGAAATCAAATAAAGTGAAAAACAATTTTGATCAAAATTTAATACTTGTGATGAATAGTGTATTTTGGTAAGGAATAATATCAGGTTTACAAAAACACTTTCGCAGACAATGCATTATTTTAGAACAAATTTTATTACTAAAAAAGGTCATAGTGAGTCAACCTTAAAATTACCTTATTCTCACTGTAACTCACTTTAAACTTTTTTAGTGCGCTTTTTTAATACGCTGTCGCGGACTTTTTTAGTACTTTAATAGGAAAACAATCCCGGCGTACATGATTTTTGCATAACTTTAAACGTTTACGAAACGGACGCAACGATAGCTTTGTAAATGAATATTTTTTCCGTGTGTTTTTTGCTACATTTTTCATTGATGCTCAGCTCTTGTTGATCGTAGTGTAATGTTATATAGCCTATAAGCCTCCCTCCATAAATAGACTATCAATTTGAATCAGCAGTTCCTAGGATTAGCGTCGTCTTCATTTTTAAAATATTTGTACAGTATAACAATGCAATGGTGAGCCCACTCACATCAATCTTGCCCAACGCGTTGGCCAGCTTAACGAGCAAGTCGTCCAGAAACTGCGCCTCTTGTTGGTCGCGACATCCAGCCGTTAGTACCCCGGGAATCAACGCTAAGCAGTCCTGCTTGCTCTTTCGAATGTACTCTTCTATCTTTATTATTACCTGAAAAACATCTTTCACGTATACAAGATGTATCAGAATAACAAATAAAAATAAATTATTTATCGAGAGCTTATAATTAAAATGTCACTACTGTAGTAATCGGCCTCTGGTAATTTTAGGTTGAATGACATTCACAGCCGATTACTAGAGTAGTGACATTTTCATTTTGAGTTTTCGATAAAGAATTTCTTTTTTATTGGTAATTCTGATACACCTTGTATAAGCAAAAAATAATAGACAATAAGAAAAAATAGTATTAAAAAAAATAATGGATCACTAATATTCCTGTTTTTTAGGACTAATGTAAGCCATTTGGGGGGCTTGTAGCAATAAGTGTAGCTAACACTATGCATTAAACAGGCGCTAACACACTCACAAACACACGTGTATACACGTACGCATGGCCGCATGTACGCACGCACGCGTGTACGCTTGCCTTTTTTTTACAACTGGATGATAAACAAGCTGACGGCCCACCTGATGGTAAGCGGTTACCGCCGCCTATAAACACCCGCAATAATAAGGAAATATCACTTGATATTGCAGGTGTGTTGTCATCCAGCCCGCCTAGCATGACCACCGAAACGCAATATGATAAAACTATTTATCGCTTCGAACTGTCAAAAATCATTGGATATAACCGCTATCTTGAAATTTTATCGAAACTGCGAACAGATTTATATACAATACAAGTTCGCAGTTTCGATAAAATTACAAGATGGCGGTTATATCCAATGATTTTTGACAGTTCAAAGCGTTAAATGGCTTTATCATATCGCGTTTCGGTGGTCATGCTAGCCGGGCTGAAGCCTAAGGCCTCTGCCTCGAATCTTGCGGGCAGCGGGGCGGCGGCGACAGCGGCGCGGGAGCGGCGCGGGCAACGCAGACCCGTTCTCGAAACCAGCGGGCAGGTCGCGCGGCACTGTAGCGACGTAGTGTTGTGTTCGTGGTTGTGTCGTCGAGATATTTGTTTGTATTCGCGAACGAAATGTCCGAACAACGTCGACAAATTTATTCCTAATGCTCGATTTATTGTGGGCAAAAGAAGTGAATCCCTACTATAGGGCAAGGAAAATAAAAGAAAAGTTTTATCAAAATTATGAAAAAGATGGTTCACATCTTTGCTGTTCAATATCGGTGTCCTGTAAAAAAATTGCTGAAATAATTATTTGCTCTAGCACGTCCGAAGACATCATGACACGTCACAAAAATAAATTGCACATCACTACAATTGAGACACGCGGGCGGTCACCGCTCGACTGGAGTGCACCGCTCGTTGACCGTCGCCGCGCTACTGTTTTCGAGGGCCGGTTCATTTGATTTTACGCATAAGATCCCGCCGCTCCCGCGCCGCCGCCGCCTCGCTGCCCGCAAGATTCGAGGCAGAGGCCTAAGATGAAATGCCGTCCATGCCCAGTAATTACACTAGTTTATCTCTTGATATTGAGCGAGCTTATTCTCTAACTTATTTTGTCACCTAAAGTGATAGGCACAGAGTTATTTAAAGATCAATTAAATTTTTATTTTATTGACCTCTGTCAGATTTGAAAATTTCGCCAAGATCCAGTTTTGGAAAAGACACGACACTTAAGAGAATTATTTACCGGTTATGTATAATGCATCCTATTAATAATGGTATTTCAGGGCAGTCATGACTCACGATAGCAAAGTTGACGACCAACCCTCTTATAAAACAATGTTATCAGAATCGATAAAATTAGTTATCATACCCCACTCATCTTCTCACAACCCACGACGGGATACTCCAATAGTAGGCCAGTGGTCTGCACGAGCGCTGTGAGCATTTTCTTTATCATCTGATCTCGCTCCTCCACATCACTCTCTACTTCAACTTGAACTAACGCCGTATGTAGTTTTTCTAATATATCTGCTAGACCTGATGACGCTGTGGCATTTGCGATGCTCGCTATTTACAAAAAAAAAAGAAAAATTACAAGAAAAGTATTCCAATTCGCGGAAATTTTCAACACACACACACACAACATAAATCAATAAGATAATTATAAGTTTAAAATGTATATCTAAGCCGATTAAAAAAGTAGATTGAACTGTAATTTCATTAATTACAGATCAATCTACTCAACAACAAGTCAAAGAAGTCCTTACAACGCTCTGCTATACACTACTGCACTTTATATGACATGCAATAAGAGTTATATTGCAACTGCAGTGTCAACCTTTAACTTTTCGTTACACTAACTATTTGAAATGCAAGATTGTAGGTAGTGTAAAACTACTCTAACAATTCATAAAACAATCCGCGGGTAGCCACATACAGTCAATAAAGTGCAGATTAGTTAGAAAAATAAAAGGTTTTTATCAAACAAATTTTCACATTGAATGTATTATTAAAAAAATAAGATAGTAAGATTACAAAACCAACTGCTCGATGAAGTACTTACTTATAGTCGATAAGAAAGTCTCAATCTTAAATGAATAGTTTGTAGACAGCAGCAGCATCAGGCACGCTTTGAATACCTCGACACAATTAAGTGCTGTCTGGTCGTCAAAGTCGCACATGTCTTGAAACCTAAACAAAATTATATCTTGATTCAAGCATATTTACAATTAATTGTACGTTATCAAAAAGCTACGGAACATGTCCTATGTTAGATCATTGCCAATTTAAGCCTTGAATTTAGGTTACCAAATCAAAAGAATTATAATCCATAAAATTAATTCAATACAAAAATTAACCTGTCAGAGGGACATTAGTCAGAAATTTTAATGTACACACCTCGCGGTGTTTGTGTCTCTTATTGTAAATGGAATAAGAGTCACGAACAGTAAGAATCCGGTGACAGCCAGAAATGAACGTGTTGTTGTAACTAAAAATTGCAAAAAGTGAGATAACGTTTTTAATCGTTTCAATTCCTCTGTGTAAAGTATGTGACTTCGTCAGCAATAAATTCATATTGTAGTACTCTCAACCCACTACACCTACCATCACATCAGGAAATTTTCCTAATAAAACTCCCAAGTGCATTCTACTCCCGTAAAATTTCATTGATGGACCGAAATAGATTTAAAGATCCACCGCATCCATTTTCAAGAAACTGTGGGGTGTGGGTGGTTTCGCCACAACATCAACGAAGAGTGAAGATGATCCACCGAACTAGGTGTTCCCTCGGGATCGTAAAACTATTTATAAATAAAAATTATTACCGACTTGTTTCAAGAAAACTGGTTAGTAACTAAGTTAAAAGTTTCACCTGACGATGCACCGGTTGTAGATGACAGCAGATATCTTAGGCACGTAGAAGGCGATGTTTCGCCGCTCTAAATTATCACTAGACAGCACAGATTGTATCCCGCGCAGTGCCCATTGGTGGAAGTCGCGACGACCGCGTAATTGATTACGTTGCTCTGAACTACTCCATAAGAGATCTTCGCTAAAATTCATTCAATTATGTTAAATATGGTCGGGCTAATAATCTGAATTGGCAACTCCTTTTGGGTAAATTTTACACGAACAATTGATATTGCCCGTAAAGGGAAAACTGTTAGGTTTTATGATAAAATAAATTAAGTTTTTACTATCCCGGAACCTTCGCGGGCATCCCCAGAACACTACCATAATTTCGGAGCGCATAGAGACAAACATACAAACATAGATTTAAAATGTAGAATAATTAGTGGGAAATATTGTTTTAATTTCAGTTAAAATTAATGCACTAGATGGCACTAAAGTCTTATTTCGGATTTTTTGGAGTTACACATTTTGAAAATTAGGCCGACAATATGGAGACTGACTGAAAATAAACATTCAATGTTAATAAGTAAACCTTTATAGTGCTGAAAAGATGGTTCTCTATTATTACGTTGCTGGTGTATACTTAGATAGAGCATGATTTTACTTATCAAAATATCGTAAAGAACAAACCTGTAAAGTAACTCCACTAGCCTCAGACAGAATCTAAGGTCCCACAGACACGGAAGTGGTTTAAATGGTCCCGCCCTATCCTTGGTCAGGTTGGATACCTTTACTGGCGCTTTTGCTTTTCCTTTCTGAGATTTCTGTGATTTTTGGCTTTTCTGAGATTTGGATGTCTCTTTGGTCTCGTTTAACGTCTTGTTGCCTTTCTTGGCTGATTTCGGAAGTGTCTAAAAATTAAATAAAAATATATTAACCCTGCGTGGGTACTTCACAATATATTAAGCTTAAAAATATTTTTCTGATTACGTTTTTTGGTTTTCTAAACAACTAGAAGACAAGCAAGCTAACGGCCCACCCGGTGGTAAGTGACTACTTAAAAAAAATTTGGAGACATTTAAAATGTTTGTTGTGTGCACAGTATTCGTAAGCCAAACATCTGTTTTATTATGATAAAACATATGTTTGGCTAAGTCAGTTGTAAATAGTATTATTAAATCATTTATTTCAGGCCAAGCCCATAATAGTGTTAGTAACAATGGTCTTATGTTAGGGTTAGTAAAAAGTACAAAGATTCATTAATTATATTTTAATCGGGCAATAGCACTGAGAAACAACCACAACACTAAAGATTGTATTTGAAAACTATGTCATTGCCTGGACTTGTAGCCATCCTTGCAAGCAATAGTGGCATGTCCCACCGATCAACAAAAACCTTCCAGATACCGATAGCGCTGTTGCGTAAGCAAGTTAGGGCGTTTCCTCACTATCGTAGCAAATCCATCGATTGGAGCTTCCGCGAACATGTTGGAAGCGCTACATCGCCAAGGCAGCCCCAAACAGTACCCACCCTCAATGAATTGTTATATTGGACTCGTAGATCATTGTATGCTCGCCGCGTGTAATTAACCCACAAACTACATGTGTAGAAAGATTGACAATATGCTCTAAATAGCGTTAATTTCACGGGCAGCTAATAAGGGGCGGATAATTTTACAGCGAGCAAGCCTGCAAGCGAACAGCCAACGATCAACGCTCCCGTTCAATATGTAGTATAGTCTAGAAACTATTCATGAGTGTAACCTTGGTCTGTTCCAGAAGCTGATGACACGCCGAGTACAAGTCATACACAGAGTCGGCGTCGTCCGTAGTGTTCAAATTCCACTGCATTATTTTATGGGCTATCAACGCTTCGTAACATTGCAATATCTGCTGCACTATGAGGCTCTTCGCTTTAGATTCCGGTGTTATATCTGTAAGGCCAGGGTCCTCCTAACGGTAACAAAATTTGTTGCTAAAAGACATGTTAGTATTGGCACCATGGTAATGGTATTTGAATAAGGAATACGGTAACAAACTTTATCCCACAAGCTCTAGAAAATGAGAAACTAAATTCAGATAAGAACTGTTCTTTTACAAAATATGCATTGTATAGTCCACTATATACCTACCAATAAGCTTTAATTTGTCGAATATATTATTACTCTAAAGACTTTAAGTTACTGTTTATAACAGGCTTCATTGAAATTGGCATTTTCGATTGTGTCATAATTTATCATTAATATGAAAATTATAGAAAACCGTCTCACCATATCAATATGTCCGATATTATTGTCACAAATATGCTGCATGACGTTAATGAGCTTGCTCTTAAGATATGCACTGCCGGTGTCGGCATTCTGACTTGACAAGATGTCTTCAAGATCTTCCTCTTCGGCTGGTTGAAGGAACTGCGCTGTCACGTATAGTAAGTGAGCAACTGGCTCCTGAAATATTGGGTTGATTGGTATATTCTATTATGTTTATTTATTTGTTAGCTGGAGATGCGCAGCGGATTAGAACTTGAAAACTTAACCGTTTTCAATAAGACATTTTAAAAAACATCATCTAAACTTGATAGAACGTCACTATTTCGAGGCCTTATTCTGAGGACTCGCTCTAAATCTAAATTTAAGTACAGTATATTCGCTTTCTCTCAATTAGTATATGAAAAAGATAGCAAGAATTTAATAAGACCTGTCAAATAAATTTATATAGCTTTTAAAGAATCCATAGACAATTTTAGAAGGCTTTTAAGGAGGTGCTTCCTGAAACATGCATTTTATCACGTTCAATAAGGTCGTAAATTGCACACACTTTTCTAAATGTCAAATTATATTACACAGCCGTTGTTTTTGTTTATATATTGAGAGATCCAAGATGCACTGAACTTAAATTTAGATATAGCGAATGTTTTACAGCATTAGGACCAGTGTGTAATCCGAAATCTTAAAATTCATAATTTTATTTACAATAGCCCCATCACTTTCTGTTTAAGAATAACAATAATAAAAATCTTAAAACCTCTATCTATGTAACGTGATACTATCTATTACGTTTTATAGATAATTTTAAAATAATATAAATATCTTAAAAATAACTACAATGTCGCCAAAACTATACAGTATGTTACAAAATTCCGAAATAGAATTTAAGGCGTGGTCGTGTTCCTTGTCAAGAGTTACCTCTGAAAGTTTGACACCACTTTCATTTTCCGATTAAATTAATAAAAACATAGTAACACCTGCTCGTGACAACCCTAAAAAATGCGTTCTATCATGTATCGTTCGACACACTACAACTGTAGTGGTGGTATAACTACAACGGTGGTATAACTATACCACCTACATACATACACACACAAACCGCGCACATACTACGATATCGACCCCCGGAACCCCAGAATTCCCAATTTTATTTCAGGATCCTGTAATACAAACTAGGTCTGAAAAGTGTAAATGTTAACTTTGAAAAGTTTACGATATAAATTAACAATAATTGTTAAATAAATCTTACTGATTTACCTCGGGACCCCGGTGGCGTGGTGGTTTTAGCGCTCTGGATTCGATCACGAAAACAAAGCAACTTTCGCTATGGTCGATCCAGGGATGGGTCAACCAAAATTTCTAATCTCGAGTACCTCCGTGCTTCAGAAAGCATCAGAGGCCGTTGGTCCCGGCTGTTACTGAAACCGCTTTAGGGTCGCTCACCTACACGACACCACTCCGGCACAGCAATCAAACGAACATTCAAATGTGGTGTTTAAATGTGCTCTGTAAATATACTTTACAAAGATAAGTCCGCTTGCCGCGAGTCATTACCGTCGGCTGTTTTGTCATTGTAAAGTGTATTTAAGGAACACAACTTTAAGCCTATATTTTAATGTTCATTGGTATTCTGTGCTGGAGCGGTGTCATATAAGGGTTGAGCTAAATCTATCGCACTTTCCTATGCTTCTATCGCTTTCCATCACTCAGAACTGTCATTTACTGAGCGAGAAAGAGAACGGAATGCGGCTGCACGCGGCGCCCTAAGTTAGCATTTTTAGGGTTGTCAAGAGCAGATGTTACAATGTTTTTATTAATTTAATCGGAAAATAAAAGTGGTCTGAAAGGTGTCAAACTTTCAATGGTAACTAACAAAGAACACAACTACCTTTTGTAACACACAGTATTTACTTTACACTGCTGGTTACATAATTAGTAGTAATAGTTATGATTATAAATTCTCATAAGCAATATTATGGAATTGTTTGTTATTCCAATAAATAGAAAAAGAAACTCCTACAACTAATATTCGTTTTTAAACTAAAATATTTTACCTACCGTTAAAACGGCAGAGGTTGCATTAACTTGGACGCATTTATCAAACAATAGCGGGACAGTATTGGTCTCTGCTTCTGGCAAGTATTTGCTTAAATGCTCATATAATAATTCCAGTATAGACTCGTGGAGGGCTACCTTCTCTCTGGCACAATCATAGAGTTCTAGAACCAATTAAAATGTGTTGTTGAGTCATCGAATTTGTATAGTCCATTATAAAGTCGGCCATATGAAAATGATACATGGCTTCATCGTAACAAGCATGTATTATGCTAGGGTCTTACTTTTAAAGAATGTTTCAAACACTTATTTTATAACGCAATATAAACTTGAATCTACTCGGTATTCTTTAAAAATAAAAATACCACGGAGTGATTCTGTAACTTATGTCTAATTTTACTTTCAGATCTCGCTTTTGATAAATGTATAAATAAAACTAAAACATTAGGAAATACTTACTAGTGTATAGTAATTGTTTAACGATGGCGTCTTGGACGAGACATCGACGCAGAATGGAGACTACTTCCATACACATGGCCTCATTCCGCACTCGAGATGTCACTCTGTATTTACATGATATAATTATCTATATATTATTGAAGAAAAGAGGCAGATAAAGATAGAACAGGGAAGACTATAGATAAATATCATACAAAAGCGAAAACACAGTGTAAAATTATTTGGTTTACCGGGTGTTACCGAATCCGAAATAAAATTTGGAATTCTGGGGTTGCGGGGGGGTCGACATAGTTCTAGTAAGTATGTGCGCGGGTTATGTGTGTGTGTGTGCGTGCGTGTGTGTGCGTGCATGCGTATGTGTGCGTAAACCAGTGATCGGAATAGGGTGAGTATATTTACCTACAGTTATTAGAAAAGAGATAAAAATTGGACGCTCTACGCCAGTGGGGGGAGGCGCTCGTCACTCCAACAGCTGGCCACCGGACGATTGAAGCAATAGGGTAGTTGATAACTTTTTTTTATTTCATAAATAAGAAGTTTATAACTAATGAAGAAATATTGCTGCAGAAATAGTATGTTAAAGATCAATAGTTTCAGAGATACAGTGGTATGTTTGATGCGTAGCGGCGCAACGTCCAAAAACGCTCCATAGAAAATCTACGGAACATGTGACGTCACATGTTCCTTTATTACTACAAAATGTATGGGCATATTGACAAAATCAATAACAACTATGTTATATCTATGTTTTTATTGAAAGTGGTCATAATAATAGTTCTTTTAATTGATGTGAGCAATATAATACCATCAACATTTTTAATTAATTTAGGAAGAAAAAATACAAATTTTATAAATTTTCTGAACAGTATAATTTCAACAATATTCCATATCTTTTGAGTTTGAATTGTTTTTATGGGTAACAGGAGCGTATATTTTCCTAATTTGTGAAAAATAGCGCCATATTCAAACTTTGGCAACATCCCAATTCGTCCGGTGTTGGAGTGGGTTGGGCGCCGGCTGGGCAGCCTCACCTACCGCATGGTACAGGTGCTGACCGGACATGGTTGCTTCTGTCACTACCTGTACCGTATCGCCCGTCGGGAGGAGACGCCGCGGTGTCATCACTGCGACTCCCCCGACGATACGGCTGAGCACACCCTTGTGGAGTGCCCGGCCTGGCGACACAAGCGCCGCGAACTTCGTGCGGCGCTCGGTGGCGGTCAACTCTCGCTGCCTATCATGGTAAGAGCCATGGTTGGTAACGAGAGGTTGTTACTTCCTTCTTCGAGACTGTGCTCACGCAGAAGGAGGCAGCGGAGAGGGAGCGGGAAGAGGATCCGGCGTAGGAGTGTGGGCGTGAGGAGGCGGGCGGTGATCGCCCTTTTTCCTGAACTTAAGACTAGGCCGCGTGCGTGGGTGCATTTGGGATTACCCAAGTGACTCTGGGTAATCTCCATCGGAGCGAAACCTGGCAGTAAGGCCGGGTTGCCTGGGGGTGGACTGGTGAAATTGCTTCGGCAGAGCCTAGGCAACCCCCGCGAAAAGCAGTGGAGTTGAACAGAACCACCTTCTTAAATTTTATTCCGAACTTTTGTAACACACTGTATACTGCAAGGTAATTAATGTGTCAAATTCTTCTATAAATAAATCATGAACTGTAAATGCACTACAATGCTGAACTCCTACTATTTAGATGTGACTTTTTTTTATGATAGACCAAAATACAATTTTTGACGATTCGAATGTGCTTTTTGGGGGACTCACTAATAAAGATATTCTTATTTCAATTTATAATAATTTTAAGAAATAAAAATAAGCCTATATTTAATTTAGCTGAATTTAACTTACGTAGCTCCTTGCTGTGTAGCATGCAGATCAACCGTAAGCTGTGTAAGGTATGAATGTGAGCTGTATTGTTCGCTGCATACACTCTGACTACTACTGAACGTGCCTCGAGCCAACTTCATGTGTCTCAGTACTGTAAGGAACCCGGACAAAGCCAGGCAGCGATGAAAGGAATCCCTAGAAACAGAATTAAGCAGAAGAATTTTAAGCATTTGCAAAAAAATTAAATAAGTATTCAATTTACACCCTTTTCTTTATACAAAACACAAAATGAAGATGCTACAGTGTACAATTTTTAGCGCATTAAATCTTAATATATAAAATTCTCGACTCACAAATTTAGTTACCATACTCCTCCGGAACAGCTTGACCGATTTTCATGAAATTTTATATGTATATTTAGTAGGTCTGAGAATCGGCTACGATCTATTTATTTATTTTTTGACATTTTTTTATGGCAAAACAACAACGTTTGCGGGGTCAGCTAGTAAATAATAAAATAATATGTCCGTAAATAACACTAAAACAAGATATTATGTAACATCATGTTTATTGAGCTAGGTAGCAAAACATAAAGTGAACTTACAAAACTACCCACTACTTAGTTGATCTTATTCAGTCAATAAGAGAAACAAGTACCCACATTCCAACAACACAATTACTCTGATGTATATGACATACCTTTCCCCCAAGTAAACACAGCAAATAATGATAACGTTACATAATGATTAAATCTAACAAAACCCATATTGTCTGCTCTAATCAACGAAACAAACAACTACATTCATATATCTCACTTTATAGAATCATCATAAGAATAATGACAACGAATCAGGTAAGTGTCTAGGTTTTGGGAATTCCTAGAATCTCAGCCCAAGTCTCTTCACTAGGAATTTCTATGATTTGTTCCGATTCCTCATTATCACGAACTACTCTCCTTTCTCGCGACCTTTGAGGCTCTGAAATAACTTTAATAAGTTGGTCAATGTGCCTGTTGACTATGGAGCCTACTTCAGTTTCCACTTTGTAGTTTGCAGGTCCAATTTTATTTAGTATCTTGCCAGGTAACCACTTTGGATCATTATTGTAATTTCTGTACATTACTTTACAGCCAACATCCGACTCTCTGTTCTGCTTCTCATTATTATCCATAACCTGTTGTTCGGTATTTTTTCGCTGGATATGGTCGGGATGAACCACGTCCAGCAGCGTGCGCAGTTTACGGTTCATCAAAAGTTCCGCGGGACTCCGGAGTGTACCAGCGCACGGCGTTGCGCGGAGACTCAACAGCATGTTCGGAATTTTTACTTCCCAAGCCAGGTCGTCCATTTTTCGAATTTTGTCCTTAACGGTTTGGACCATCCTCTCTGCCAGCCCATTCGTAGCAGGGTGATAAGGCGCTGTTGTGATATGTCTAATTTTGTTTGAGTCAAGAAATTGTTTCATTTCTTCCGACACAAATGCAGTTCCATTGTCAGAAACCATTGTCTCGCACAAACCATGCGTCGCAAAAACTGTTCGTAGATACTTAACTACCGTTGCAGTGGTAGTGTTGTTCACTATAAACACTTCTGGCCATCTGGAGTATGCATCAATGATGATCAAAAAGTTCTTACTGCGAAAAGGTCCAGCGAAGTCTATGTGTATTCTGGACCACGGTCTGGTTGGCGTAATCCATTCATGATGTGATCGAGGAGGCATGTGACGGTGTTGAAGACATTTGTTGCACTGACCCACGAGAGCTTCTACGTCCTCGTTTAAGTGTGGCCACCAAATGTAACTTCTTGCGAGCGCCTTAGTCTGCACAATTCCACTGTGCGTCTTGTGCAGCGCCTGAAGAATGGTAGTACGCAGTGGCGCAGGTACCACTACTCGGTTTCCTAATAGCAGGCAACCGTCTTGCAAGGAGAGTTCGGTACGGTGTAACCAGTAAGTATGTAAGTCCGTTTCCTTAATCTTATCTGGCCAGCCACGTTGAACGAAATGTAATACACGCGATAGTGTCTTATCTTTCATTGTTTCAGCTGCTATATGCTCTGCATCGATCGGGAAGTCTTCGGGTTTTTCTGCCATGAGCAGTATTTCACTTATTTCTGCAACCGGTTGCTCCGGAACTGGCTGTGGCCATCTGCTTAAACTATCAGCGCTACCTGTCTGTGCGCCAGGGATGTATCGAATATTATAATCGTGTGAAGTTAGCGCGATTGCAATTCTGGTTAAACGTGGTGAAAGTATTGTTGGCATCGCTTTTTTCGGGTCAAATATACCTAGCAGTGGTTTATGATCCGTCACTAGAGTGAATGTTCTCCCAGCTAAATAGTTATGAAATTTCTGAATTCCAAACAAAATGGCGGTAGCTTCTTTGTCCAATTGAGAGTAGCGTCTTTCTGCTGTGTGTAAAGTTCGGGAACTCATAGCTATTGGACGTTCTTGGCCATTTTCCATCAAGTGTGACAATACGGCCCCGACGCCGTATTCTGAGCTATCGCATGTCAATATCAGAGGTTTATTTAAATCGTAGTGAACTAGGGTCATGTCAAATGTTAGTGCCTGTTTAGCCCGAACGAAAGCATTCTGCTCCCGTTCCGTCCAGCGCCACGCATGTGTCTTATCTAAAAGTCGATGCAGAGGTTCGAGTATTGTGGCCTTGTGAGTGATAAATCTCTCGTAGAAATTATATAAGCCGAGGAAAGCTTGCAGTTCAAGTACGTTCTTGGGTTCTGGAGTGTTTATTATACATTCAACTTTGCTTGGCGATGGATGAATGCCCTCAGCGTCAATAACAAACCCCAAGAACTCAACCTTTTCCTTAGCGAACTTGCATTTTTTTTTATTGAGGCGTAATCCCGCCTGTTCTATTCGTTGAAGGACAGTGTCTAGCCGCAACAGCATCTCAGGCATGGTGTGACCAGAAATTATGACGTCATCAATCAGCACTGCGACTCCTGGGATTCCGGCTAGTAATGCTGTCATTAGTCTCTGGAAGATTCCAGGACAGGCTTTCACGCCGAATGCGAGTCTGTGTACGGTGTAAAGTCCCTTGCATGTGTTTAAGGTTAAAAGCTTCGCAGTTTGATAGTTGACCGTAACTTGGGTGTAGGCACGGTCTAAGTCCAACGTTGTGTAAAATTTTCCACCCGCTACAGCAGCAAATACTTCATTCGCCGTCGGCATAGGGTACGTGTCTGACTCTGTTGCTTGGTTCACTGTGCTGCGGTAGTCTCCACATAGCCGAATTTCACCTGACTTCTTGACGACGGGAACGACCGGAGTCGCCCACTCGGAAAACGCTACTGGCCGAAGAACGCCTTCACTTACTAGTCGATCGATTTCCTTTTCCACTCTGTCCTTAATAGCGTAAGGTACGGGGCGCGCTTTAAGAAACTTCGGAGTAGCTTCCGGCTTCAGATGTATCGCCACAGGATCTCCACGGTAGGTGCCGAGACCATCCTTGAATACTTCATGATGTTCAGTGATTATGTCGTCTAATCCGATATAATCTCCGTTGGAAACAAAATTAATGTTCATCGTAATTCCTAAATGCATTAGCCAGTCTCTTCCCAATAGGTTAGGTCCATTCCCCTTTGCTACGAGCAGCGAGAGATTATAGTCAATATCATTATACTGTACAGGCAGCAATGCCTGTCCGAGTAGATGTACGGGTGCATTGGTCCACGTACGCAGTAGTAGCGGCGCAGCGGAGAGGCACCGCGGCGGTAGGAGCGGCCGCAGTCGGCGCCACGTGTGCTCATTAATCAACGTGTAGCAAGCACCTGTGTCTACCTGCAGCGTCACGGGTTCACCCGCCATCAATACACGTATAACGAAAGGCGGCACTTTGCTCGTAGAACGTATAACATAAATTCCGTTCAAAGTAGCGTCTTCATCGGCCACCGTAAAGTTCATCTTATTTGCGTTCTTTTTAGTCATACATATTTTCTCTAAGTGTCCTTTTTTATTGCAATATCGACAAGTAACATTGACGAACCGACACTCGCCACCGTGTTGATCTCCACACCGATAGCATAATCGCAGCTCGGCGTGCGGGGCGGGGCGTGAGGCGGCGCGCGGGGCGGGGCGTGGGGCGGCGCGCGGCGCAGGGCGTGGGCGCAGCGCGTTCACCTCCATCGGTTCCGGTGGCGGCATTGCAGCCGGTGCCGGCTGCACGTAGGGTGCCGTTGATCCGGTGAATGTAGCCGATGACGCAGCGCTGCCGCTACTGTCCTCAGTCGCGTGAATCATGCGCACGTCTTTACTTGCACTTTCAGATGACAACATTGCATCGATTACATGTTGGTAGCTCAGATTGTCCCTTTTCAATAGTTCGTACTGTAATCGTTCGTCTCTCATTCCACACACTAATCTGTCACGTAACATACGCTCCAAGTCATTGAAATTGCAATTAGCACTGATTTTTCGGAGTTGGGCTATGTATTCAGAAGCCGATTCACCACGATTTTGATCACGTTTGTAGAATTTGAATGACACCGATATTTCATTTGGTTTAGGGCTGTAATGTTTGGTTAGAATTTCAATAATCTCACTAAATGTCACTTCGGTAGCTTTTCGCGGCGTAATTAATGCAAGTAGCGTTTCATACACTTGCGAACCACACACAGTAAAGAAATTAGCCCGTTTAACATTTTCTACCACAATACCATTCGCCTCAAAACAAAATTTTAGTCTGTCTACATAGTTATCCCAAATGTCTGTTTGTTGATTGAATTCACTGAACCTCACTGATTTCTTATCCATTTTGACTATTTTTAATCCTCGTCGCCACTAATATGTCCGTAAATAACACTAAAACAAGATATTATGTAACATCATGTTTATTGAGCTAGGTAGCAAAACATAAAGTGAACTTACAAAACTACCCACTACTTAGTTGATCTTATTCAGTCAATAAGAGAAACAAGTACCCACATTCCAACAACACAATTACTCTGATGTATATGACATAAAAAAATATAAGTATTTTCAATTTATTATTAGTTATACCATAGGCTATAAGTTTTATATGGGTGTGGTGTACGTGTATGTTTGCGCATTCTTGCGAGTGCGATATATCACCTTGAATATAGTCCCTTCCTGCAGACCATGACCAATGTATCCCTGGTTCTGGTGCTGAAGTTAAGCAGAGGATGTACGGCGTCGAGTACAGCGGCGGCCGTGCGGTAGTCAGACGCCGCTGGCTGGCAGTTCTCTAGGATAGTGCTCAGTTGGGCACAGCGCTCTAGCGAGACTGGAGTCAACTTGCACAGGACGTAGAGGCAGTCTACAAAAGAATAGAATATTCATTTATTGCCTTGAAATGGGTACACTGTAGATGGAGTAGTAATCTTATAGTTTCACCATTTCAGCCATTTACAATAGCATGCAATATAGCCACTTTCCAAAACATCGTATTCAAAACGAAACACGATGAAACGAAACGAAACGAAATACGAAACGAAACGACACGAACGACGACGGCGTCGACGACGACGACGACGCCGATGATCGACGATTCGAATACGATGTTTTTGAAAATGGCAAACCGCTTCTATGAACTAATATAGCCCATGTTTCAATTTATTGTCGCATTGACGGCACCACCCTGTATACGTAGATAAATAAATTGACGTAATTTTAAATATTTTTAGAATGTATCTAAAAATATTTAAAATTACGTCAATTTACATTAAACATTTATTCTTAATAATAATTCGATTTTTCATTCACTTCATCATCATCATCATCATCATCACCAGCCTATATACGTCCCACTGCTGGGCACAGGCCTTCCTACATGGCAGAAACACATGAGGAGTTTAATTATTTAAAATTTATGGGTAATATTTTAAACTAATGATAATAAGTCTACAGTGTAAAATCAACAATGGCATCGATTTTTTTTTTGTTTCGCCAGTAATGTTAATCTAGACTTCAAAAAACTCCTAACAGAATAATGCTAACTTACCGATGTCGGGTAAAAGTAGAATTATAAAGATTTTTCCTGTATTTTAAAATACCTTCTGTTTATTTTTAAAATGAATAAGGTTAAAATAAAGAAAGAAAAAACATACAGCAAATATAAAAACAAACATAAATATAAACTTGGACAATAAAACAAATATACGTAGAAAAATAAAGCAATTAACACATATTAGCAGGTGCAATCAACAAGGCCCCATCTCAGCCTAAACATTTGGCGAAATTATAAAAACGTCGCATGCAGAATCGCTGTTAACATGATAGGCCTGTGACGAGCGACTGAATAAACTTAAAACTTAAAGTAAGCTCGCTACACTGTCTGTCGCCGCCATCTGGTTAAATAAGCTTGATACCTAGCCCGTTCATTAAACGCCGGCATCCAATCTAATGCCTAGGCCGATAGTTAATTGAACTAGAATTACTCAACGTTTAACAAGTTGGCGTATTGTAAGTCAGCTCAATTAAGTACATGCCTACACGGATTGTCTTGTACTAAAGAATTTTGGTGTGATTGGTAGATTTAATGTTATTTTTAGGAGCACGTATAACCAAAACGATTTTAATTATAAGTAGTCATAAAAGAATAACAACCTACCAATCACATAAACATTCACACAAAAGATCTTCGATATAAACGATCTGCCTAGGCGTCCAATTGAATGGCTAATTTAAACATATGGCTGTCACGACGTTCAGCCATCTAAGTAAATGTTGCGATCAATGACTTAGCTAGTTGGCCTCAGAAGTTTCGTATTCTCCTTTAATTTATATATGTACAAACATGTACATAAATAAATAAATCATCATCAACCCCAGCCTATATACGGACACAGGCCTTCCTAGATGGGAGAAAAATATGAGGAGTTTGGGCCATAGCACCATCACGCTCGCCCAATGCGGGTTGGTGGGTTCAAGCGGTTGCATTAACAAACAGGACCAATGGCTTAACGTGGCTTCTGAAGCACGAAAGAGGTCAAGATTACAAAGATTGACCCAAGCCGCGGTCGACCAAAGTTGCTTTGTTTTCTCAATCGAAACCAGATAACTCAAACCACTACGCCACTGAGCTCCTCAAGATAGAATTAGTACAATGTTATTAGGATAGCTAGGTTAGGTTATGACAGAACTATAAAAAAATAATATATGTAAGTTTGACTTATGCTCTAGTTCATATTAATATTCTGCAGACTTACTTGCCTGCGGAGCTTGCTTGAGGAGCTCGGTGGCGTATTGGTTTGAGCGCTCTGGTTTTGATAAAAAAAAAATTTGTTATGACTTATGTTGAGCTTCTCAGTGCTTCGGAAGGCACGTTAAGCCGTTGGTCCCGGTTGCTCCTGCAACCGCTTTTATGGCCGTGGTGTTATGGCCCAAACTCTTCGTGTGTTTCTCCCATGTAGGAAGGCCTATGCCCAGCAATGGAACTTATACAGGCTGTACCAAAAATACAAATAAAGTGAAAAGGATGTAAATGGGTCACTTGTGTAGAGTTTATTACCAATGTATGACAACTGTAGTATGACATTATTACATGCTGAAAAATTAATTATTTTTGATAAAATAATAAAATAATCGACATTGAAGCGCAGCTCTATTCTAAGTTCATTCCCCCTAACAGGCGTAATAACCTCCTACTCTTAGAAACTTTTCTCCTCCTGGTAGTTAATATTTAGTTGCTCAAATATTAACCTAAAATAATAACCTATAATTCCTCAATTCTAGTCATTATTTTATTAGGCTAAGTACAAAAAAAATAAATAGATATTAGATAACTTTATTGAATACATTACCAGAATATTAAGTGAGTGAGCATCAAGATGGGTATGAGTCAACATAAAAACCACAAATAAATTTTAAAGTTGTATTGAAGTAACAATCTGAGTAGGTAGGTGCTATCTACCTAATAGCTCAGATGAATAAACTAAGGTTTTAAGCCGTAAATCGAAAATAAAAATAATTTTAATTGAGTAGGTATGTATTTATCACACACAAGAACCCGTAAGATCGATAAATATGGTTAAATATTTATCACGGATCAATCAATTAGGTACTATGTAATTGTACTAGCACTATCCTACCATTTAGAAATAAAAAACAACTTACCTCGAACTAGAAACAATTTTTTCATACAACAACGCAAGATGACAAGCAAGCTGACGGCTCACCTAAGAGCCACCGCAAATATACAATTTCAAATCGTACAACTAAATCGCAGAATGTCTAATAGGCATAGAATCTTATGATAGCCCGCACATTATATCAACTAAGTCGTTCAACTAAATAGTTGGTCAACTATCGGCCGATAGCCCGCACACTATAACAACTTAGTTGGTCAGTCGCACGGCAAGATGCAGTATGACCAGACCCGTGCGTGTGATTTCCCCACGCTTGGGTTTTTGCTGACGGCCGCGCAGCCGCCCAGTCGATCTCTGCATTCTCTACTTACTTGTAACAAATGAAAAAATAGAACTGCTAATCGACGAAGTCCAAAAAAGGCCAGCTCTTAAAAACCTTATTAATAAAAGAAGTAGTGCGTTCTCTTTCCGCATTTTCTCGCAGAAGTCACCGCGCTAGCAACACTGTCCACCAACTAAGTCGCCGAAGTGTGCGGCCTATGGAAGATTTGAAATTGTATATGTGCGGTGGCTCTAACAAGCGGGGCCACTTAACTCAATCAACACAGCTTTACAGTTCACATAAATATCTTACACAACAACATAACACTTACAACATAGCCCTTAGAGGAGCAGTTCAAAGTGTACCTACTCCTCCTTGCTGCCTCAACAACGACGACCGTCGTCGGGACGGACACGGCCTGCGTCGCATTTCGCACCATATTATCGTCATCGTCCGTGTAATCGAGGCCAACATACCTACTCATGGCATACACATAGCATTATCTCGCAATATTTAATAAGAATAACGACGATCAGAGATAAAATTATACGCGACTACACTTTATGAACTTATGATCAAATCAACTGATGAGCTCGGAAACAGATGAGGTGACACCATAGAATAATATTACTCCTGACACTGACGACCTGACGAGCCGACAAAGCGGGAAGCGGCTTTGAAATAGGTAGTCAGCGCGCGCCGCTCTGCGCCGCTGTTTATCCTTCTGCCTGCGCATGCGTACGGGGAATGACTGGGATTGTCAACATTTAACTAGTTTTTTAGTTAAGTAAAATTATTTTAGGTATGGAACGCAATAAGTAATTTAAGTATTATTGTATTATTGTGCCCAATAAACTTTTTTCTATTCTTTTCTATTCAATAAACAAGTTTGACTTTAGTATCCTTATAACTATTGGGTCCAAGCTAAGGTTGGTACCAGAAAATAATAGTTATGACGAGAACATTACAAAGTTTTCGTTTCCGTTAAGAGCGTTATTAGAGCGCTGTTCGACTTAAATTGCATTTAACTATCGTGGCAAACAAGAGCCGTTATTTAATTAAATGTTAAGATGTTTTTCCGTAGTGAATCTTCTGTATTTGTACTATTATGTATCTGTGGTATAAGAAGTAGTGTAACATAATTACGCTAACGACGCTAACAAATCTTTAAATGCTTGTCTTGCATTCGAAGCCCAGTAAGATCCATTTTTTCAACGTTAAAAAAGTAGGCTACAAAATAAGTAAAAACATATCCAAGCGAGCACAGTCGCAAACACTACCTAATCAACAGTTTATAGGCACTTAGTCATAATCCGGCAGTACTCTGCTCTGTTTTTTTTATATCGAGTATTTAAAAAAATCTTTTGAATTAAATGTTGTGAACCAATGACACATTTGGGGGCGTTTAGGGTTTCATCGGAAAAAATGTAAACCAATTTTTTTAATCTCCTCTGAACTCCTAGTACTTACATAATCTTACAAATTTAATTTTGACCGACAAATAACCTTGCTAGATATGTTCATTTAAAGGAAAAGCTTGTAAAATAAAGGGAAAGCCGGTACATTTTAAATCCAAGTGAAGACTTCCGCCCGCTTTAATGCGTAGGTAATTCCGTCGACAGCACGTTAATAGTACATGCGCGTTCATTATGACCACTTACTACTACCATATCATCATTAACATCATCATACCAACCTCTGATGTCCACTACTGAACAAAGGCCTCCCCCACCGATTTCCAAATGGAATGGTTCTTGGCAGCTGCATCCAACGGCTCCCCGCGACTCTGACCAGGTCGTCTGTCCATCTAGCTAATGGGAGGCCGTCCTTCTTTGCACTTCCCGGTATGTGGTCGCCATTTTAAAACTTGAACGCCCAACCAGCCGTCTGTTCAGCGTGCTATGTGCCCTGCCCACGCCACTTCAACTTGCTAATCCTATGAGCTATGTCAGTGACTTACCATACCATACAAAATTTTTTATAACGGCAGTCATCAGGTAGGCCATTTTACACGTAATGGTATAAAAACCAGTTTTATGACCCAGATCGATGCGTCACGTAGTTTATTTCCATTTAATAGTAATTTTGAACCCTGTTCTCTATTCAGTAATGTACACGCGCGTCTAGGCGCGCACTCGTTTGACTCCTATGGACTAACGCAGAGAAAGGCGCGGGCGGAAATTAGTATTGCTATAAAGTGGAAATAAATGACCCGACCTGTCGCTTCGACTCTGCAATATCGCGCTGTGACATAAACAAAACAGCTTGAAAATAACATCACATCTTTTCACATCGCGCATTTTTTATAAAGATATGTACCTCCCACCCTGTCACTATTTGAATACTCCGGTATGTACGAAAACTTACGTATTATTTAAGTTTAAAAAATAAATCATGCAGAACCCGAGGTGTATTTTTTTCAAATGGCGGTGAATTCTGCTGCAAGTCTAGTATTTTCAAAGACTAAGAGGTAGCAGATGAGTGCTTAGATTAGTGCAATTTGATTTTACAAACTCTATTTATTTATAGGTGTTTACGTAATATGCGAAATCGATACTAATAGCAATTTATTGCTTGAAAATAATAAACAACACCTAAACAAAAAGATAAATAATTGTTATAAAAATTAAAAAAATAATGATTATTTCAATAAAATTATTATTACTTGTCGTCGTATTAGAAATTAACGCATCGTACTATAAGTTATATCGGCAAAGAAAGTTTTTTGCATCTCAGAAGGAATCGACGGTACTAATAGTTTGCATATTCTAGTCTTTGGAAATATAGTCTATTATTTTGATATAAATTTTAGGTTGAATGACATTCACAGCCGATCACTAGAGTAGTGACATTTTCATTTTGAGTTTTCGAGGAAGAATTTCTTTTTTTTTGGGTACTTCTGATACACCGTGTATAGGTTGGTGATGATGATGATGAGACTTGCCTGCATATTGCTTCTGAGTATTATCCCCTGCTAGCCTATCAGAGAGCTGTCCTAGTATATGTGACGCAGTTTCCGGCTGCGCCTTGCTCAGACGGACCAGGATCAACTTTCCGTGAGACCAGCAAGCGGGCGCTACGGGCTTTACCCGGGAAACTGATAGCAAGGTGAAAGCCAAATTTATAAGGCCCACGACGGTTAGTTGGCGGTGGTTTGCACTGTAAACGAAAATATGTGCCCTCAGCTCAAGAATTTTATAAGTCACACAAATTGTAATAGCAAAATGTTTGATTTATAGACTTTCAAAGTACTAATCAGTTCAATAATTAAATTGTGAGTAACCAGAAACAATATATTATTAATTATACTATTGTTGAGAAAACACCGGCCGGCTGATAAGGGAAAAATCATGTTCAAAAATACTTTACATATGAAAAATTGTAAATAATACTGCCTATCGAGGAAACAGTTCATGAACATACAACATCGAAAATATGAACGCACCCTCGCGGCCTCGGTGAGCGATGGCGTCGTTACCGCTAGAATTTTATTTATATAAGTAATTTTATTTGTCTCATAATAGCGTCGAGGTATTTTTCCAGTCGAAAGCGGGCGCTTTAATTTCAAGTGTAAAATTGCACTTATGACAATTAAAAATAAACAATCTGTGGCTTGACAGGATAACTTGTGTCCGCCCGCGACTCCAAAAATTAGCTGATAATGCTAAAATTCATACAAATCGGCTCAGCGACTTGAGTAACAGACCGACAGAGTTACTTTTGCATTCAAAATATTAGTATGGATTAGTTATAAATGAAATTAATAAGTCTAAATGTAGTTTCAACAAACACTGACCTCTCTGTAGTGAGTACTTTGAGCACGCTCGCTACATCCACATCCGGAGGCAGCACTGACCGAACCCACGCGGAATCTTTACCACGGAGATCGTCTAGTAGCCGCTGTTCTATTGCCAACTTTATCACCTAAATATAGAGCATAGGTTAATTTTCATCTACAAATTAAAAGATACAGGGAGTATTTTTTCATACTGCAAAACTCTTGTTTTAAAAATTACTTTAATTTTCTTTTTTCTACTTTTTTTTTGTAGTAAAATACTTTACCTGTAGTTTCACAGACAATAATCATCATAATCACCAGCCTATGTCTCACTGCTGGGCCCGGCCTTCCTACATGGCAGAAGCACTTGAGGAGTTTGGGACATAGCACCGCCACGCTGGCCCAATGCGGATTGGTGGCTTAAAGCGGTTGCAGTAACAGGGTCCAGCGGCTTAACGTGCCGTCCGAAGCATAGAGGAGCTCGACATTATAAATTTGATTGACTCCTCATAGACAATAATACATAAAGTATTCAGAAGCTAGTTATAAATCGTACTTATTTATACAGAGTGTAAAAGGGAACGCTCTCAAAAACGAAGGCAGATTACAGTGCTGGTCATCCTAAACAGAATTTGTTAGTAAATAAATTTGAAATCGCGAAAAAATATCTGCTGTTCCATACAAACTAATATGTTTCCAATGGAAAAGCGGATTGTTTTTCATGATTTCTAATTTTCAACAAGACGTTTGTAGGTTCACCAGCTTTACCACCTGCCTTTGTTTTCGAGAGTTCGTCCTTACACCCGGTTTTTTAATATTCAATACTAAAATACAGCTCATATTATACTGTGTGTTGTTGACTGGAGAGTTGGAGACTTATGAAAAGTACTTATAATAAAAATCGAGGAGCTCGAGATTAGAAATTTTGGTTGACCCAACCCAGGATCGTCCATGGCGAATGTTGCTTTGTTTTTGTAATCGAAACAGAGCACTCAAAACCACTGCACCTCCGAGCTCCTCAAATAAAAATTGATACACGAACATAATACCTTTGCATAAGTAGGTAGCCCAAGAGTAATATTATTATTTGTTATTCTTGTCTCTTTTGAAACTTACATCCAAGCACACAGTTTTGAAGTCAGCCCCTTTATCAGATATAGCTAACGCGAGGTCTAGTAGGAAAGGAGCTCTCAACAACTGCGTTTTAGGCCACGCCTTAAGATGTTTGCGAATCACTTCCGGTTCAGCTGCGCCCTCTGTGATATGGTATATACATGTGGATAGGCATCTGGACAGCTCTGCTGCACTGTGAGGTACTGTCAGTAAAAAAAGGGCATGATATTTCTCTTATAGTGATGTGATTTAAAAATTTATATAATTGGGATGTTGCCTAAGTTTGAATATGGTGCTATTTTTTACAAATTCGGAAAATATACGCTCCTGTTACCCATAAAAACAATTCTAACATAAAACATATGGAATATTGTTAAAGTTATACTGTTTAGAAAAATTATAAAATTGGTATTTTTTTTTCTAAAATTTATCAAAAATGTTGATGGTATTAGATTGCTTAGATCAATCAAAACAACTATTATTATAACCAATTTAAATAAAAACAATCATATAACATAGTCATTATTGATTTTGTCAATATGCCCATACATTTTGTTGTAATAAAGGAACATGTGACGTCACCTGTTCCGTAGATTTTCTATGGAGCGTTTTTGCACGATGCGCCGCAACACATCAAACATAGCACTGTTTCTCTGTAGCTATTAATCTTAGACATACTGTTTCTTCTGCAATATTTCTTCATGAGTTATAAACTTCTTATTTATGAAATAAATAAAAAGTTGTCAACTACCCTATTGCTATTTTATTTTATTTATTTTATTTCATTCGGGGGGCTTACAGCTTACATAGAGAAATAAACATTAAAATAGATTACAAGAAGCCAGTAACAAGCCTCCACAAGTAGCACTGTCGCGATTTGAATGGATTATGGTATGAACATGGATATTTTTTATACTTTTTATTTATTTACATTACAAAAATCCAGCTTAAAGTGCTAACACTTTTATTGACGACCGGCTGGCCGAGTGGTCTGTACCCCAGGCTACTCGGTCAAGAGGTCCCGGGTTCGAATCCCGGTAGGAACAAATGTTTGTATGATGAGTACGAGCATTTGTTTACGAGTCATGGATGTTTATATGTTTATTTAGTATATTTCTAATATTTATATACATATTATTATCATTATGTATCCGTTATCTAGTATGCATACTACAAGCTCTTAATGATGCTTACTTTGGGCTAGATAATAGGTGTGAGTGTATAAATATTATTATTATTTAGATAAGTACAAAAAACATCAGCCAATTACGGATGTTTTTGCGCTGGTTTTTTGGTTTTAATTATTTATGAATAAATGAGCAAATGATTGGAGGACATTGGGAAATGAGGGACTCACGTGCGTGCGTGCATGTGATATTTGTAGACTTATAGGTTAGGACTTATAGATTATCCACAAAAGTACAATAAATTATGCATACACTATTATCATTACTACCAACTTAATTCCGACCCGTCAATCTTTTTGTAGACAGGCTTGTGATAGTGCTGTCATTGAAGTTTCCAAGTGTTTACTACTGCTAACGTTAAAACTCACCAATGTCATCAATATCCATGGTAGTAGACTCAGAGTCTTGCGGCGGAGGCTCCAACTTGCTGTAAAGTCTCAAGCTAAAGTAGTGACTTAAGTGAGCCAGCACTATCTCCACGTGATACAACTTACACAACCTATAGGACAGAAACATACACACTACTAAACTACTATAGATAGAAAAATGTATACACTAGAAAGATATGTTCTAGGGTGGGATTCATGAGATTTGACATAATTATGTTTTTTTCACAATATAATAAATGTTTGAAAGATAATTACAAAAGATAAGTAGGACATGAATCTAGTAATGAGGTATTCTTTGTTTAAATTAATGTTAGTGTAGGTTGGTGTCCAACACACTCTAGGACTAACATTTATTTATTATGTCTCTATGTTTTAGAAATTCACAACAATAGGAGACTAACTTCAATAATTGATGTACAAGCGGTGGCAACACATCAGGAGGTATATCAATCATATATGAACATATCTTATTCACAACTTGTCTGTGGTCATCACGAGGGAGCTGCATATCCCTGGAAAAGCATAAATATTAACTGTATTATAGAATTTTTCTGTTGAGATGTTTTCTAAAAACCTTATAAGCGACATTGGGCCTCACTTTTTTGCAGACACACTCTAAAACTAAATTTAAGTTCAGTGTATCTCATTCTATCAATAAGAATAAAAGAAGGACAGTTTTCATGTAATTTGAAATTTATTAAAGTGTGTTCAATTTTCGACCATTTTGTATGTTAAAAAAAATGAACACATCATTCAAAATGTTAATTACACGGTGGTGCCGTCAATTCTATATTAAATTAAAATATGGGTTATACATATATCTTATTCATTTGATAATTTCATGACATTTCTATTAAAATAATGCAGCCGATGTTATATTATTTCATAAAAATCTCATGAAATTATCAAATGAATAAGATGTATTTGAAAGTGGCAAACCATTTCTATGAACTAATATAGCCCATGTTTCAATTTATTGTCGTATTGACGGCACTAACCCTTATATGACAGCCATCCTTTTTGTATTGAGAGAACGAGATGCACTGAAATGAAATTTAGATTTAGCGTGAGGCTCAATATGTGTAAGTGTAAAAATGGCTCTAATTCTGTAGAACACACGTTGAATCTTTTAGTGGGCGTGCGTGGCCAAATAAGAAATATGAGGAATAACGAAAAGTACTCAAAAAAGTATCGGGTCCGATTTTGATAAAATCATTATTTCTAGGTTGGCATCAGACCCGGTGGTTTTTAAAAAAATAAACATACTGTATTATTACACCATTTGATAGTGTCGCTATTAAAGAGCGAATTCTGGATAGAATGACATGCTTAAAGCTCAGGGAAAGTACTAATTTTTAACTAAATAGTTTTTTCATTTTGCCTGTGTTACTTACCTACCTATTAAATCTTAACTGATTAATTGTACAAAATGATGGCCGTTTTCAAAAAATAGCTGGATATGATGTCTTAATATGATTTTAATGCACTCTGTATTACTTAATCATCATCAACATTATTATTAATATTACCGATAGCTCTTGTGGAGAGCGAAATTAGAGGGCATTTTTCCTATATTCAAGCAAAAGCGTCCAGGGTAAATGGGTCAACTGACAACTGTTTATTTTAAATAATAGTATCAAAAATGACAATCAGTATAAAGAATATTAATAGCAATAGGTAAAGTTTCATATAAAAACGTGGTCCAATGCGCCACAATCATCAATTCAGCCGAGAGACGCCCACTGCTGAGCATAGGCCTCCCCCAAAGATCTCCATACCGATCGGTTCTGCACTGTTCGCATCCATCGGCTTCCCGCGACCCTCACCAGATCATCGGTTCAGCTTGTGGGGGGCCTACCAACGCTGCGTCTCCCGGTACGCGGCCGCCACTCGAGGACCTTTCCGCCCCAACGGCCGTCAGTCTCCTGCGGATCTCTTCATTTCTAAATCGATCACGCAGAGAAACCCCAAGCATAGCCCTCTCCATTGCCCTTTGGGTGACATTGAGCCTTCTTATGAGGCCCATTGTAAGCGGCCACGTCTCAGTTCCGTAAGTCATCACTGGCAACACACACGAATCAAAGACTTTCGTCTTGAGACACTGCGGTAGTTGGGCCGAGAATATGCTGCGAAGCTTCCCGAACGCTGCCCAGCCGAGTTGAATCCGTCGATTGACCTCGTTCTGGAAGTTGGACTTAGCAAGTTAGACTATTTGTCCCAGGTAAACATATTCGTTAACAACTTCCAGTGTAGAGCCTCCAACCTTTACAGGACATTCCCATGTTGTACCCACAACATGAGAATTTGACATTATTTTCGTCTTATCCATGTTCATTTTAAGACCCACTTGGGAGACTCTACAGTAGTCGTCGAGCATTGTGCCCAAGTCTTCCAGGTTTTTAGCCATGACTACGATATCATCAGCAAAACGAAGGTGAGTCATGTACTCTCCGTGTATTTGGATGCCAAGTCCTCTCCAGTCCAAAGCTTAAACACATCACATCCTCCAACGTGGCAGTGAACAGTTTCGGCGATATAACATCGCCCTGTCTCACACCTCGCTGAAGACGTATCGTATTGGTTCCGAGTTTTGGTCCTGAAGGTGGGCTGACATAGTGGCGTTTTCGTACAGTGACTGCAGCACTTGGATGTACCGATAGTCTATTTGGCATCTCTGGAGTGACTGAAGCACGGCCCAGGTCTCGACAGAATCGAAAGCTTTCTCATAGTCCATGAACGCTAAGCATAATGGCAGGTTGTACTCTTCGGTCTTCAGTATAACCTGCCATAGCGTATGTATGTGGTCTATAGTACTAAAGCCTTTTCAGAATCCGGCTTGTTCGGGAGGCTGGAAGTCGTTAAACCTGGGTGCGAGACGATTCGTTATATTTCTCTAAAACAGCTTGTAAACATGACTCAGGAGTGTGATGGGTCTATAATTTTCAATTGGGTCCTGTCAACCTTTTTGAAGAAGAGTGTCACCACGCCCCCATGCCATGCCTTTGGTGTTTCACCCTCGAGGATGATGGAGTTAAATAGCCTCTGAAGCGCTCTCAGGACTGGTCGTACACCTGCTTTCAAAAGCTCCGCTGTAACTCCATTGTCGCCCGTCGCCTTGTTGTTCTTAAGCTGTTTGAGTCCTACACTTGACATACAGGCTGACGTCCAGGATATCTTCGATGAAAATTTTGTATTTACTTAATATTATTGATTCCGATTTATTTTACAAAGATCTTTTCAAGTCATCAATTGCATTATAACTGTCTTTTTAGATTTCGTTTTTTAAATAAACCAAGAGAAAATAATCTAAAGGGGTAGGATCTTAATATTGTAAAGCTGCATGTGGTACAATCCTATAGACATCTAATTCAGCTATGTATTGAAAACAATGGCCACAACTTTGAATAATTGATTAGATAAAAGATATTAACTTTGCCTTTTTTGTTCTTTACAAAGGATTCCCAGTCACTGAAGCGAAGTTATTAGTTTCACCTCTATGCCGTCACAATTTGGTTCTGCCTCGATTCTATTCTCATTATGAATTGATAGGGTAAGGTTTATTACAGTTACAGAGATATTATTAAATTTGAACTACTAATATTATACATACTTGAACATTGCCACTAATTGTACAAGCTGCTTCTCAGTCCAGTTGCACTGGCACAGAGTGTGCACACACTGCTCCTTATACTCATCAGTTGTCATTGTCGTGTCGCAGTGTTTAACCTCATTGTAAGATGAGAGAACACTCAAACTCTCTGGAAGTATGTCACGCCAACTGTGAAATATGGTCTAATTTATATAAATAAATAAAATAAAAATCATTTGAACCTTTGCGTGCCAGCTACGAGATAACTCGTAGTGTGGGTCTTTAGCCTGTTGCCGACTATGAATGTATTCATAGGTTTTTTGGGCCCCCTATACAATTATTTATTTATTGGCACTACAGATAAGGTCGGATTTTGAATGTTTAGCATTAGCAAAGAAAACACATAATAAAATTAAAGATTGGACTTTTAATGGAAAATAGATATGATGACATGACAAACATGAGGTACTTAGTAGTAATACAAACAAACAAACATAGACATAATTGTGTCTTTTCTGCATTAAATACAAAATTTTGCTGTGATAAGCTTTAAAACAATCAACTAAACATAACACCAAAGTTTTTGGCCATAATGTGCAAAAATACCTTGTTTCTTTGCGAGTCTTATTTTTGGTACACACAAGACAAGGTTTAGTTGACTTGCTTTTCTTTTCTGTAGGTTGTATACCAAATAATGTTGCAACAATACTTAGGCACTTTGATGACATCTTTGGACCGCCCGGGTCTTTCAGAGTAGTCGATATACTTTTGGCGTAACAAGTGGATAATAACATTTTCAGTGAAACTCAGTAGAGCTATTCTTTCCAATCTTTTGAAGAAAAATTGACTATCTATTATGTATTTTCGCAGCATTATGTATAAACATTTGAAAACTGTACATAGTGATTTTCCCAAACACGACAAGTTACTTCCGGTTATAATGGCAAATTACGAAAGAATACATTTTTCTATGCTGGCTATGAATATATTTGTATACAGTTATACTCATAATCTGCTTAGTCTTAGAAATTTATGTTCTACTATGCCAGATACGATTTATATCATAGTTGATTATATGTATGACGGCATACAGTAAAAAAATATTCAAATACCTTTTTTTACGCTGAAACGTAAACCTTTCAGACTTGCGTCTATAAAGTTATGTAGTAACAAATTACTTAATTCTGTTAGTAATTGACAAAATATTTTACTACACTGCATTGACAATATAATTTTTACAACACTACATTAATTACTTCAATTAATTATTATAGTAATTATTGTGTATTATTTTTGTATCTTTGATGAGATTGATGTGTCTAGTGCTGCATTATATTGCAGTTGCTGCAAAGTTGGGCGTGGACAGTGCAATCTTGCGGCGACAGCCTGTAGGATGCTGTTGAAGCAGCCGCACATGCGATGAACAAGATTGTATGACACACTACAGTTTGCATATGTACTTTACCCTTATTAGTCTGTGAGTACATCATGTTCACATCATTATCCTCTTAAATTAAATAGATATTACAACTATTTCAAACTCACATCATGTTCACATCATTATCCTGTATTATTGACTGAATACTGTCATTGCTCCATCGTACCAAATCATCCACTGACTGTCGAGATAGCTCAAGACATAACCTACTGACAACATCACCAACATGTGTTATGGAAGTAGAATCCTTTCTCATAGACTGCAAAACAATATCTATCAACTGAAATGTAACAAATGTGAAATATTTAATATGTTAAAAAACTCTTGATATAGGTACACTTGTCAATATAAATTTAAGGGAACTATGTGGATTGAAATTTACTATACTAACTTTCACTGCTTGTTTACAAGTCGAAGTTGGGTTATCTGGTAGGCCATTTAATATGCAATCCAGTAAATCTCCACCATCGCTATCCAAAATACGCCAAGGTAAAAACTTTAAGATCTGCAGAAATTAATTAAATGTATATAGCAATACATATTGAATAAAGAGAACAATAAAGTAAAACTTCCATCCTTAGACAATATGAACAAGTTTTATTACTTGTTCCTAATCTAACTTTCCATCATAGAGGTACCTGTTCAAATTTCAAGCGAAATAATTCTTGTAACTCATCTCGTTTGCTATTAACATGACCCAATTCCTTTATTTTGGTGAATAATTTTGCAACGGTGTCCGTCATTTCCTCAAATCTAATTAAATTAGATAAATAAAAATCAATTAGAGCAAAAAATATATAAACAGAAAATAGAAATGTTAGCGCGCGAAGAAATGTCAATAAATGTCATCCATATTCGGTTTTTTTTTGGTTCATTTTCCCTATAAATGGACGGCAAAGGGAACTAATGCCCATACAGAAAGGTCTTCAGTATGTTTTATTTCTTCATTTATTGCATTGAAATGCTGGTGTTACACATTTCAATGCATCTTGGGAGTATTCGACGCGAAATATATGATGACAGTCTCCTTATGTGCTACTTGATGAGGTGGATAACCACAAAAAGTTCTCATCGTATTTCACAACATAATCACTTTTATTCTAATAACCTTTTAGTTGTACACATACGTCAACACAAACACTTCGTTTAATGGCTGATTTACACTTGCGTTAGTAGCGAGTTAGCTTGCGGTCTTGGCGAGTTAAGTTCTTAACATTGTTTGGACGGGAATTTGCTAGTTAAGTAGTAACTTAACAATTAAGTACAAAGAATAGAATGATGTTCTATTTTTTCGGCAAGTTAAGTGCAAGTGCACCCCGCCCGTGCGTCTTCCTCACCCCGCCAACTAAACTCGCCGTTAGACATGGGTCAACTCAACAAAATACTATGAACCGCAGATCAGCTCACGGTTCACCTATGTGAGCCGGACCTGCGAACCGGCTCACAGATCAGCTCACTAATGAGCTGAACGTTTGTAGATCTGCTTTGCGAGCGACTTACAGAGTCGAATATATTATCTCTAATCTATGCTAGCTACTTTTGACTTTATGGCTGATTTACACTTGCATAAGTACAGTAGCGAGTTAACTTGCGGTCTTGGCGAGTTAATTCCCGTCCAAACAATGTTAAGAACTTAACTCGCCAAGACCGCAAGTTAACTCGCTACTGTACTTATGCAAGTGTAAATCAGCAGTTACTGCTCAACTGTCCGGTTATTAAACTCGTAACTGTACTTATCGAAAAAAACAGCACCACTTTTATTTTATAACACAAATTTCGCTCCGACATAAATTAATAAAATTAAAATATTCTACGACGCCTTTTTTAAAACCCGCCAAACACTCCATACATATTTTTTTCATATTTATTCGTTTTTTTATGTTTTTATTTTTACTCTCCCTATAAAGGGAAAGCAAAGGGAACTAATGCCCATGCAGCCATGTCTTAAGTATTTCTTTATTTCTTCTTTTATTGCATTGAAATGCTGGCGTTACACATTTCAATGCTTCTTGGGAGTATTTGACACGAAATATATGATGACAGTCACTTTATGTGCTACTTGGTGAGGTGGATAACCACAATCTACCTGTACTACATAATGATAGTATTGTAACTCATAATAGGGTGTAAGGTTGCTAAATCGGCAAAACAAATACAAACACAACAACAAATAACAAATAGTGGCAACACAAATAAAATAGGTAAATAGTGGGTACAGGGGAAAATAATATTTTTGTCAAAACTACATCATTCGGAATGATTGTAGCTGAATTCGGACCGACGCAGTAATTTGAATTTCAATTATCAATGACGTCATCAGTTTATGTTTAACGAGTAGAAGTTACAGTTGTACTTGGAAATGTAAACTTACGAAATTCACAAATTTTATAGCTAAACACTCGTTAATGTACAAATAGTTTGTACAATAGTTTATTTTTGTTTAACGTGGTTACTGTGATTGTACAAGTGTACTTCTTATAGTAATAATATTGTCCTTGAAACAAGAATTGACAAAAATCGTTACGTTAATTTTGGCGGCAGCACATGAAGCCACAAAAATAGATTTCCTTGTGCAATCTTATTGTGAGAAAGTGTTATGACTTATTTGCACATTGTTTATGTTTAAATAAAACAAAGGCTTGATAAGCGCATAAAAAATGGATTGAATAATGTGGTAAAATCTTGGAGCTATGGAGAATCCAACGGTTTCTGGATTAAGGTCAAGGTCTCGTTCCAAAACACCATTCCTTAGATCAAGTTGCGACCGTGAACTATGCACCGATGGTGGAGAGCATACACACCCTAAGTCGGGACGAAAAACTCCTGTGAAACGAAGCACCCCTGTCAAGTAAGTAGTGAAATCGACAAAAAAATCTCAGAAAACAAATATAATCGTAAACAAGCGAAACACTGACATTTCTGAGTACCTTATTACATTGTATTATGAGTTATTTTCAACTGACGTGTAACACATGATCTGCGGCAGTCTTTACTTAGACTAGACCCCATGATTTTTCTCAGTATTTGTCTGTTAGCATACAAGAATATTTTTTTTAATATAACGGTTATTATATTTGCTATCAGATCAATGTAAATGTCTTGTATTGATAAGGCTTAGCATTATTTATGATAACTATACAACTAATGATGTGTAAATGAACTAAAACAGTTAATTATTGTCCTTCCTTTTACAATTATCTACTACATATTTTAGAAATGGTATGTCTATAATAATGTCACTCCCACAACTGACTTATTATTGCTTCCACTACTAACCCAAATTGTCACATCGGATTAGGTACATCTCTAGTACTTCCACATTTTCTCAAGCTTGGGCAATGCACTGTGCGCAAAATCACTTTATCAAGCAGTGGATGTCTTTTGTCTGATGATTTTCTACTTTAAGTGTGCATAACTAATATTTATTTAAGTGTAAGTCTGATATCTTACTAACAACTAATATTAATGTAATGATTTGTTCTCTTTAACTCTGAAACTGACTATTATGTTTTTTAAATATTCCTTCTCATGCCACATATCCAGACAACTGACTTGAGCTCCTGGGAATGTAATGAGGCTTAATAATTTAAACACTAAAACATTTTTGAATTATGTCTGGCTGGCTGAGCTTGATGACCAGTTGGCCCCTTGCTATACAGGCTACTCAGTCAGGGGTGCCAGGTTTGAATACCAGTAGGAGTACTCAAATGTTTGTATGATGAGTATGACAATTAGTTAAAGAGTCATGGATATTTATATGTTTATTTAGTAATATATAATATACATAATATTATCATTATTTCTCCGTTATCAAGATCCATAACACAAGCTCTCAATGATGCTTACTTTAGGCTAGGTAGTTAATAGGATATATGAATATTATTAATGTTGACGGAAGAAATAATAAATTATTACAATATAATTAATAATAGCTGAAGATATATGAACTTGACTATAAAAAAATAAAATATTCCCAAGGTTCAGTGCAACAACATTCTTCCTTATTTCTTGAATTTTAAACAATCTAAAACACATAAACTGTTCCTTGTAAATATTATGTTGAAATAACCTTGAATGTTTCATTCATGAGCAGATGAAATATTGTAGCCTTTACATAGTGTAAGCCTTAACAGTAGATCATGCTATTTGAGATAAGAAATCAAGTAATGTAATAACCTTTTGAATTCAAGGTTATTAAAACATCAGAGCACATTTTATTTTATGATGTCACAGTGCTTACCTCATGCCTCACTCTTGTGATGTGGTTCATGGTGACAAGATGGTGACCTCATTCTGACATGTTTAACATTGTTTATGTCAAGTTAAGTGCCTGATAGTACTATAATATTGATCTTGTAACTGCCATTAATTTATAAACAGAAAGGAGATGTTTAATATCTGGCCAGGTATATGTACACTAGTTCAAAAAATCAGGAAAAAACCCCTGATTCTGGGAAAATTAGTAAAAATTCGATTACATGCATAGTTTGTATGTACAAAATTTGAAAGTTTCACCATTATTCAACATGGCAATATGGCGGGCGACATAGAAGTCAACTATTGGTCACCAAAGTGACATAGGTGCCATGATGATTATTTGACTATGTTGCAGGTTTTTCTATAAAAAATATTGTTTTGTACCCTGCAAAAAAACAAATAAAAAAAAGGACAATTGAACACTTCTGCATATTTTTACCTATTTTTCAGTATACTGTACTGTAGGTACATATAGACCTGGCCGGGTCTCCATACATTTTTGAAACTCCTCCTTTATGCATAAAAACAATAATCAACAGAGATAGATTAATCCTACTAATCCTAATGCCCAGACGTCATCAATTGATGACATAACAATTAAAATTTAATTGTGTCTGGTTTATCAAGCTTTGATGGGATAGGCGGTTTAGGTATATTTGCCTCAAATTATATAATGCTCTATATTGCACTTTAGGTATACACAGTAAGTTACATGTAATAGGAAATTTGCAAGGGTGGACTTATCTTTAAAAGAGATCTCTTCCAGCCAACCCATGGATGAGTGAGATATTTCAGCATTGGAAAAAAAATACTACATACAACAAATTACTTAAAATAAACTAAGTACTTATAAAAATAAACATACCACACATACATATGGGTCATTCTAAGTTAAGAGGTACTAAGTTGTTAGATGACGCGGCACGACAAAAATGATAGAATTTTGATATGATTACATTATTTTTTTATCGAAACACTTATTAGTTTCATATTCATAAAGCGGCCAGTCAATTAATTTATTATTTTATAACTGACCAGGGGAGATACTGACTACAGGGGAAATACAAGACATACAGGGTAGGGTATTTTGTGAACAGGGGAGGGACATTATGTTTTACGAAACAAATTACAGTGGTAGTTTAAGAATCAACTATATTTTTTTATTGTTTATTAATAAGAATCACACTTTACAGTTTTCAACAGCCATAAGTCTTAATTAATATTTTTCTAGTAAGCTTTTTATGCATTTCGTTATTGTGATTGTCATTCGTTTTCGGGTTGCCGTCAAAACGATAATAAATTGAAACAGGGGCTATATTAGTTCATAGAAATTGTTTGCCACTTTCAAAAACATCTTATTCATTTGATAATTTCATGAGATTTTTATGAAATAATTTAGGCAATGTTATATTATTTCATACAAATGTCATGAAATTATCTAATAAATAAGATGTTTTTGAAAGTGGCATACCATTTCTATAAAGTAATATATCCCATGTTTAATTCATTCATTCATGACCAACCTATATACGTCCCACTGCTGGGCACAGGCCTTCCTACATGGAAGAAACACATGAGGAGTTTGGGCCATAACACCACCACGCTGGCCCAATGCGGGTTGGTGGTTTAAAGCGGTTGTAGTAACAACCGGGGCCAACGGCTTAACGTGCCTTCCGAAGCACAGAGGAGCTGGAGATTATAAATTTTGGTTGACCCATCGCAGGGTCGACCATGGCGAAAGTTGCTTTGTTTTCGTATTCGAAACCAGAGCGCTCAAACCAATACGCCACCGAGCTCCTCCATGTTTAATAAACATGCTTAAAACACAAAAACTGAATTTTAAACAAATATATTACAGTTTTAACTTCCTATGTAACACACAAAGTAGGCTTAAAAGTTGACAATTACTTTAACAAAAATATCTGAAAGCTCAAACCAAATCTCGGGACATCATTTCCCACATTTTCGCTCGTAACTTAAAGTTTCGTTTTATCACATAACAGTCTTTTAGTAATAGGACGGCAGTATTGAACACTGTACTCTTGTTATAATAAAGTTCAGAAGCTTTAAGCGCTGAAGACCAGTGAAAGGAATCTGAACCAGGTGGTTCAGATTCCTTTCACTGGTTAAAGAGATAACTTGATGTTATCTCTTTAACCAGGTGGTTAAAGAGATAACATCAAGTGTTCATTAAATAAATTACAATTTATGTTTATTTATTTACTTATGTAGTACATATATTTCTAATGTTTTTACATATATGAGTACATATTATTTATTATCAATATTTCTTTGTTATTTAGAATTCATAACACATCCAATTAATGATTCTTAGTTTGGGCTAGATATAGTTGTGAGTGTAATATTATTATAAGATTTGTTATTATTGTTTTACAAACAGTTTCTTCAATCCAAATTTTTTTGTTTAAATTCTAATATTTTCTATGTATTAAATTTTCAATATGACCATCTTGAAGACCAATAGGTACCTAGACTATTTTATTAGTAACTAAGTATATTTTTTCCAGACAACTTCATCAGCCTGTCCTTAAAACTACAGCAGAAATCATAGTAGAAGCAGATGATGAACATGAGTCACCACCAGCTCACCGTACACGGCATTCCACAAGAACTGTTGAAAAAACTATGGAGTATTCCTCAGATGAAGCCCAGGACAGGCTAAAAGGACATGGAAAGGAAATTTATCAGGTATGTAGTTTATCCTTTGGCTATGCCACATGGAAGAGAATAGGGGAGACCGGGGTTGGTTGACTATAGGGGTAGGTTGACTAACTAGCAAAAACTCGTCCAACGCAACAATAGCCTTGAGCCACAGATTAATAACAGGACAGATACTTCACTCTAATACAAATGGTGAAATAATTTCGTTATATTAGCCTACTAGGATTATTATTATAAGCCATTTTAGACGATGCGAGAAGAAATATACTCTACCAACGCGTGCCGAGAGTCGAGAATCCCGCGTACACCGCGTGATTGCGTCATCGAGGGAAAACGTAAGGGTTGTGCCACGACCATAAATTAAATGAAATGACTGAAGAAGAATTTTTTTATTTTATTTATACATCTAATGCAATGAAGTGAATGCAAAGAAAGCAGGTCAATTAAATGTGATTTAATTTAATAAAATGATCAATGTTTTTTTTCCATCTTTGTATTTATTCGTTAGTATTCTAAATCGTGTAAATAACTTTTACAAGTAATGCTTTGGAAAACAGGGGCAATAAAATCAATTTCTTGTAGTATATTCATTGAAGTGCTTCCCGGCTGGTTCGTAAAGACTTCATCAAAAATTTTCAAAAATGTTGTTTCTAATTCTTCCACGTAATTGATAAAAGCCTCCGGCGGGACTTTCAGCCCTCCGTAAAACGAAGAATTTTTATCGTACTATTTAAAATGAATGTATAGTCTGGTATCGTCCATATTAGGTTCATCGTTTAGTACAGAATTAAAGACGCTACAGTTATGTTTCTTGCCACATTTAAGTTAACGCATATTTTGCCGGTAAGTCAAAACGGTAGTCGACATTTAGAGCTACTTCTGAAGGTGTTTTAGTGCAACGTGCAACTAGCACTTCCCCGAATCGTATTTGTAAATCGAGCTCCATAACAGTAGCACCCTTAGATTATTATTAATCTGTGTCCCTAGTGGAAGGTTAAATCGAAACGAAAATGATTATCGTCGTATTCACCTCTTAAATCATACTAATATTATAAAGCTGAAGGGTTTCTTTGTGTGTTTGTTTGGTTGAACGCGCTTATCTCAGGAACTACTGAATCATATTGAAAACTTCTTTTTGTGTTAGATAGTCCATTTATCGAGGTATTATATAGGCTATATAACATCACGCTACAACTAATAGCAGATGAGCATCAATGAAAAATATTGCAGAAACGGGGGATAAATATTCCTTTTCAGAGCTTTAGTTGCGTGCGCTGCGCAAATGGTTAAAGTTACGTAAAAATCAGGTAAGTAAGAATTGTTCGCCTTGAAAAGTTCTAAAAAAAACTCCGCGACAGCATATGACTATCTTTGAAAATTGGCTCACTATAACTATTTTTTGGTAACCAAATTTATTCTAAAATAATGCACTTATCTGCGAAGGTGTTTTTATAAACATGATATTGTTCCTTTTCAAAATGAATGCATTATTCACCATAATAAGTATTTAATTGTGAACAAAATTGTAGCTAACATTATTTGATTTCAATGGATATCTTGAAAAATATCATAGTTTTAAAATAACTCCGCTATAAAGTAACCGTGAGCCGTGAGTATCGTTGCGTTTTGCGCGGGAAACGTTCAACGAGCGTGCATTCAATCTCGCTTGCGGCGGCCCACTGCCGGTCGGATCGCCAGATTTCCACTTTGCGGCCGGCACTTTTAACGCTGAATTTCGAGAGTGAAGGGGGCCTGCTTGAGCTAACCAGTGAGATACACACGTTCGGCACCTCCCCCCGCTCAGTCACCGGGAACGCGGCGTCGCGCACGCACGTCGTTTAAGAGAAGGAACGTATCGTTGAAAAACAACTCACTTAAGTAATTATTTCTGTTGTAATGTTATTTGTAATAATGCCTATTTATTCATGGTTATTGTTTGTCAAAGCATTTATAACGAATGTTTGATCCATGTTCTTTCTTTTATGTGCTATTCTATTTGATTTCGTCGCAGTTTTGAGGTTATGGCACGCTTAAAAATTAAAAGGTGGTTTGGAGCTAGTAGACTAATGTATAACAGGGCTGGTTGACCACCTGTCTAACTAATATAATTATAATTTTATAATTATATTAGTTAGACAGGATTATTTGTTACCAAATGGTTGAAGTTTATGAGAAGTTATTTCGTTTTGTTTTAAATATTTAATAAGAAAGTAGTTAGTTTATTTTTGTATACTCGAATTACCTAATGAAACGTCTGATTGTTTATTCTTGTAATTTAATGTGTTTGATTGAAGTGGTGGAAGCTCGCTTATTGGTTTCAATAAAAGAAATGAGTAATACCTACATTTTTGTGTCCTTTATCCTATTTCCTCGTAGGTTTTGCCTTTACAACTTCATAGGTCAACTTACCCCAGGTGACTAGTCAACCTACCCCATAGGTTGACCAGTTTTTTCTATTATACAAGAACTGGCCTCTATTCTATATCATAATGATCAAAGTGATTGTTGCCACTTTTTTCCAAAGCTTAACAGTATATCTATTAACTGAACTCGTTTTTAAATTAATATAGCTTTAAGCTTAAATTTGGTCAACCAGCCCCGGTCTCCCCTACTAAAAATATTGAAGGCAGGATAGTTTACTAAAAGAAAAGTTTTTTTTTTATAAATAAGTGGAAATGCAATTTAAGATTTGGAACAATCGCTACCCAAACTGACAATCGTCTTAACGTTTTTCTGTCTGCAAAGCACTCGTGGGTAATAATAAATATAGTTTAACAGACAGATTAGGTTTTATAGTGTGATTTAGCTCCAGCGCGTGTATATGTATATATAATTTTATATTTATTTTTGTTCCATCCCTGTTTCCTCTTTAATTCATACAAACTATGAACAGCAGGATGTATGTGGGTTAGTATTATTATACCAGGAACCAGATTGTTCGAAAAACTTTCCCAACCTCCACTTTATTTGACATGCAAAAGAAAGAGAAAAAAGGAGAAAGAAAAAGAAATATTTCAAAAACTATGATGTCCACTACTGAGCAAAGGCATTGATTTCCAATCGGAAGGGTTCTTTGCAGCCTGCATCCAACGGCTCCCCACGACCTTGACCAGGTCGTCTGTCCAGTGTCCATCTAGTGGGAGGCTGTCCTACTTTGCGCTCTCTGGTACGTGGTCGCCATAAGTTTTTTTTTTATACCACTAAGGTGGCAATCAAGCATACGGCCCACCTGATGGTAAGCGGTTACCGTAGCCTATGGACGCTTGACACCAGGGGTATCACTTGCGCGTTGCCAACCCTGTAAAAACCTTTTCACGCCTTTTTTGAAGAACCCCATGCTGTACTCATTCGAGAAAACCTCTGCAGGGAGCTCATTCCACAACCACACAACACACAACACAAGCGTACGTGGGAGAAAGTTTCTCTGAAACCGTACAGTACGGGACTACTTTGGTTCCAATTTGTGAGGATGAACTCCCTGCCGGTGGCGAGCGGTGCGATGATAGAAAGAAGCCGTAGGCATCATGTCAAATAATTCCTCAGAACACGCCCCGTTATACAAACGGTAGAACACACACAAGGAGGCAAAATCTCTCCTTAGGCTTGAAGGTTCAATACCACTTGTGAGCTCAGGATCGTCGACAATTGTCATAGCGCTTCTTTGGAGCACGTCATATGGTCCAAGCTGGTATCTAGGTGCTCCCGCCCATAAATGGCAGCAGTACTCCATATGGGGCCTGACTTGAGACTTATACAGTAACAGTCTTTACCCCGAAGTGAAATACCGCCGCGCTCTATTAAGCACACCAAGCTGAACTGCACGTCACTAGAGATATCAACACCAAGGATCCCGATACTCGTAGAGATGGAAAGCGGTGTGTCAAGGAATTGTGGAGCTACAGCGGCAGCGAATGGATTTTTTTTAGCGGTGAAGTGCTTTATAATATATATTATTTTATTACTAGCTCCACCCAGCATGCTTTACAATGACCGTAAAGAGAAAACTGTTAGAATTTATCATAAAACAATAATAGCAAACATAATAATAAACAGTTTTTATAATCCTGGAGAATTCGTGGGCGTCCCAAGAACACCCTGCCCAAAGTTTCATCACATTCTGATTAATGGTTTCGGATCGCATAGGAGACAAACATACAAACATTGATTTTTATTTATATAGATAGGACTATCCATAACTCTGAATAATGTATAAAAGCGGACATAAATAACAATCAACATTACTTTAACTGACATTCGTTTGTATTCTCCGAATCGGATTTAGTATTTCATGTTGTTATGTTTTTAGATAGCTGACTAACGTAATATATCTATACTCGTAGCTATTTAATATAGTTTGTTCTTTTGATGATCTTTAAGATACGGGATTTAAGATCGGTGGAAGTACTTACTAGATAGTCTCAGACGCATCCCCATGATCCCAACTTCACCCAAACATAATGAAAATATTTACTTACACTTTTAGTTAATTTGAATGCTTCTTTTCTGGACTATAATAGTTCTGTAGTAAAAGTAGATCCGATAGACTCAAAGCTTAAGTACCAGACCAACTGTTTACTGCGCCACTGTACCTTCCAAAGCAGGAGTTAAAAATTTTCCATATTATTTTAGTTGACCTATCCAAGGCCAACCATGGCGAAATCTGCTTTATTTTCGTAAGTAATTGAAACCGCTGAAACAATTATGCCAGCCAGCTTCTCAAGGTTTTATTTATGTTAGAAATATCACACAATTAGCAAGGCTGGCTTGCATTGATGGTTCTAGCTTACTAGGTAATTTTGATGAGAGGTAGCGTGTAGATTCAAGTTCCCAAAAGTTATAACTCCCGCCCGAGTGCAAACCTCATTCTCATTCTCGTTCATATTTAGCGCCCCGTCTTGCTCAGGGCCTCGATCGCGGATTTTCAACGTATCAAAACAAAACCAAAAACGTTACGTTGCGCACACGTTGTGTTGCGCTGATGTCTTTGATTATAATTATAAACTATTTTGATTATAATTATAAACTATATATTTATTTAGTATTAAAATAATAATAAAATAAAAATATTCTTCATTGTGTATATTGTATATTGAGAGGTTTTTGACAGCATTTAGATACAAAGACGTTGCTATAGGAACCATCTATGGGAACGTATTTACCGCTGTCGGACGAACGTTTTTAATTTAGTTGGTGCCTAGCAACTTTTGTAAGCGTTACAAACGTTTGAAAAAAAAAACGCCAGTAATGTTTGTTTGGACGGCGGAAAATACGTTCCAATTAATAATAGTTCTCATGGTCACGTCTTCGGATTTAAATGCTGCCAAAAAGCGCCGTACAAATTGTACTCAACAGAACGTTTTTGATGTTTTTTGGGTAAATACGTTGTTAATTAGCGCAATCGAGGCGCTACTGTTGCATAATCACATACATTATTAATCAAACTAAAAATAAATTCAAATCGAAATTCGAAAGTGACTTTTTGAAAATCAATTCAATTAATTCCATTATGCATTATGGTTCGGTACATGTACCTATTACCTATTTAATTAATTATAGAACTTACATTTGTATCAGATGGAGTACCTACGTTCAATAATGTTAAGGTATTAATTTCGAACATCAAAGTACTCCGATCACAGACAGGAAAACGTTGATAAGTCCAAACATAACCGAAATCAAACTTCCCCCGCATGGGTTTATTTTCGATGCCCATAGTTCACATATGGCTAATATTATTACAAGCCATCTGCCTCTGCGGCCTTTTAGTATAAGCGTTGGAGATAGTCGAGTGTGCTGTGATATTGTGCATTTTCTGAGTGCGCCTAATTGCTTATTAGTGTAGATTCGTGTTCATGACCCAGTTAACTTTTTTTAGACGCTTTTATGGACACAGGATAGTTGGAAGGTATGTCTCAAAGCGTTGCTACGGCAATGAAAGTAACAATCGATGGTATAGTGTTCAACAAACTTCAAACCGTGTGTATATGTATACTTCGGAGATGTATTCTCGGCCTGCGAAGGTCAGTTTTGTAATAGTAGATGAACTAGTTCGGTGTAGCTGTTAATTTATTTTATGTGAATGTTTTATTTATTTAATAATTCGTTTTATTAGAATCAGAAACGAATCAGTAAAGTTAGTTCGTACCTACTACTAAAAAAATTAACATTTTATGTGCAATGACATAAATATAAATACTCAAAGTGTCCTCGCGACTTCTTAAAACTTATCCCTTAGTTAGATCAATACATATTATATTATACAGCCAGAAATAAAAATATAAGTAACTACCTACATTATATATTCTGTAAAAATATTTGTTTTGCAAAATAATAAAATATAATGAATGACGCAATTCATTACAGATTATATCTACGTATATATTTATTTATTTAATTTAGGGACAGCTACAGAATACAAATATATCCATAATATTTTTTAATATATAAATTTTAGGTTACTATTAATCTAAGGTATAGTGGTTGGTGGTCGTTGCTAGTTGGTAGACCCATATGTAGGGTCGCCTGGGTAGGTACCACCGCCTTTCTTATTTCAGCCGTGAAACAGTTCGCTGTGTTTTGGATTGAAGGGAAAGGTAGCCAGTGTAATTACTGGGCATGGACGGCATTTCATCTTAGGACTCAGAATGACAAAGCACCTGCAATATCAAGTGCTTTTCCTTAGTATTGCAGGTGTCTATAGGCGGCGGTAACCGCTTACCACCAGCCCGCCTAGCATGACCACCAAAACGCGATATGATACGATATGATAAAGCTATTTATCGCTTCGAACTGTCAAAAATCATTGGATATAACCGCCATCTTGAAATTTTATCGAAACTGCGAACTTGTATTGTATATATACATGATCGCAGTTTCGATAAAATTTCAAAATAGCGGTTATATCCAATGATTTTTGACAGCGATAAATAGCTTTATCATATCGCGTTTCGGTGGTCATGCTAGGCGGGCAGGTGGGCCATCAGCTTGTTTGTCATCTTATTGTATAAAAAGAAAAAGTTACGTAGATTAACGATGAAATGTATTATTAGTAAATTTAAATAATATCAGGTTATTCGAGGAGGTTCCTGTTCCAGCGTCTATCCGAGAGATTACTGACATTTTTACTTTTAAAAAAACTACAAGATTTCCTCGTTCAAAAAAGTTATTATAATATTCAAGAATTTTTCTCTGATAAAACCATTTTAGGTGGATAATTATTTATTATAAACCGTGTCCCCCTGTGACGGGGGACACGGTTTATAATAAAAAGGCCCACGCGTCAGCAAAAAAAAATTATATATTTAAAAGAAAAAAATAATTTTCCTTAAAAAAAAGGTTGGGTCGTGGGAGTTATGCCCGCTTAATTTGTGCCTCGCAGATCGGTACTTCCCTATTCCCTGGTGTTGTTCGGCGAGGGCACGCACGACGGGTAGGTAGGCAGAGGTGTGGCTGCGTTGGGGAAGATGTTCAGCTCGATGGCTGTGTGTGGTGCACCGACGTAGGTTACGACGACCTTCCTCGTAGAACGTAGGTAGTAGGGTCTTCGGGTTTGACTCCGTACGTAGAACGTAACTCCGGACGTCGAATGTAAATCCGTACGTCGAATGTAACTCCGTACGTCGAACCCTGGAATTCACCATCGTGCGGATTAGGTGTTGTCCACCACTAGACGTTATGCGGCCTCGAAGCAGAAGGCAAAAAGGGATGACCGATAATAGTGGTGAAGTGGCTCTTAGGAATCAGACAGGAATTCACAGGAGAAATTAACTAATTCAAAATAATAATTTTAAAATAAAAAGTTAAACACTAATTTAAAGCCAAATGTAATTAATAGAAATAATTTTGAAAAATATTTAAGTTAGGCGGTAGGACAAAATATAAAAATCTACCCTATAAAATTTGCTGGCAAAAAATAATTTTGCCAAGGAACTATTTTATTAAATATGGTATTACTGATACGTAATATAATAATAATCAACTACTACAATTGATATTTACGAAAACATATTGCTACATATAAAATATATCACTACAAAACAAGCTACGCACCAGCGGAATAAAATCTGTTCAACACTTACCCAATTGGGGAGAAAAGTAACACACTAATTTACGTAAAATGTACGTTTAAGGTGTATGTTATGCGGAATATTTAAAAAAGGAGATAACTAGATTAAGAAGATCAGACGATTTAAAGTCTCACAGAGAACGTCTTTCCTTCTAGCTATCCGTTGTTGGTCTGTCGCTCTCAGCGGCCCGAATGGCCGAGCGAGCTCCACGCAAACCGGCTTGCAAACAATAGCGACGAGTATTAAGTACAAGAAGTCACACATCAAGTTTGACAATTATATTCGTATTAAATTTTTGTTAAGGATTTGTAAATATTATGTTTTCGTTTATTATTATAATAGTGATTTAATAGTTACGTTAGTTAATGTTTATTTTCAATATTTATGTATTTAATTTTATTAATAAAGTAGAAATGTTTGTAAAATTGTATATAATGTTAATGAAATTGTCAATAAGTTTAGTTTTTAAATATATATTAGGCATTCATGTACGTGCAACGTTACAATGTAGGTCCGATATATTATTATGTAGCTTTGTTCCTGACTTAATTTCTCAACATGTACTCATTAATTTAATTAATTAGTGTAGTTTATATTGCATGCCAAGTGGTAGAATATAGAACGCTCCTATAAAATATTTTTGTAACATCTATTTTTATACCTATATTCGCAAAAAAATATATAAAAAAAAGGTGACCGCAACATACTATTGATATTATAAATGAACAGTTGCAGTTATATTATATTGTCAACTTCCGCCCCCCCACTTGAGGACAGCTTTCGTTGTTCGAGTTGTGCGAATTTAAAATAGTTAAATTACATAAAGAATAAACGGCAACCTTTTTTGTCCGAACTTGGACCGTCGACCATTCGCAACCGTCTCGCTCGCGCTCGTAGTGGAAAAGGGTGCGATAAGCAGTGTTGCCGTTTGAGGAAAAAAAGATACATTAAGTCCTTGTCAAAAAAGCGTTAGATTTTAGAAAAATTAACTGTGTATAATACGCCAGATTGCGCTAAATTTTAGTAAGTATGTTATAAATAAATCCCATCAATATTGAATAATGTGTCGTTGTCGACTTCACCGACAAAAGCTTCGAAATCTATAAGGTGCCGAGTTACTTCTTCACTCGGGATGTAATTTAAGCTGAAGATTTACAGGCTTTGGACTTAAACTATTAGGTTCATATATTTGGTTTCTTGGTAAAAAATAGCCAAGTCAAAGCTTGAATTACATCCTAAGTGAACACAGAACTGGGCACCATATAGATCACAATTCTTTTGTCGCTGAAGTCAAGAATGACGCATTATTCAATATTAAACTTGACTCTTATTTCACATTTATGTTTTTGATGGGGTATCATTACTTTTTGTAAAAAAATTATTTCATTACTTAAATGATTAATACAAGGTGGTGACGACCATACGACAATAAATTAAAACAGGGGATATATTAGTTCATAGAAATGTTTTGCACCTTTCAAATTCATCTTATTGTAATTTATAACATTTCAATGAAATACTGCAGCTAATGTTATATTATTTCATAGAAATGCCATGAAATTATCAAATGAATAAATGTATTTGAAAGTTACAAAACATTTCTATAAACTAATATAGCCCATGTTTTAATTAATTGTCGTATTGTCGTCACCACTGTATAATAAAAAAAACTTTAACTAAAAAAAATATGTATAGTTCACAAAACATGTAATTACTATTATCTAATCTGTGGCCTAAGTTTCGTTTAGCTAATTTTCATAGAACGCTACTACCTAAATTGACGTTATTATTACTTTTTTGGATACTAATTATTGATTTTGAGTTATGAGATTTTTTAATTTGAGTATGTAGAAATAGCTCGTTACCAAATATCCCATTTCTAGGTCATCTAGAAGTGGGTTAGGTTTTGCATGAGTGAGTCAGTCAGTCATAAATATACCGATTTTAAACTTTAATAAATATATAACCGTTTCAGTTTGAATTTCTTTACAAGCTAGAGGACTTTAACAAGTGTGCCAAATTTCATATATGTAGATTAAATAGTTTACGACTTGTTAAAGGTTTGACCCTTTAACAACTTGAAATGGTTCGTGTAATTATTACACACGGCGCGTTGCCAGTTCCTTTTTGTAACTTGGCTAGACACGCTGCCGCGTGACTAGATTGACCAAAAAAAAATGTTCTTTGATATTGCTGTTAAAAATGAGAATATTATACTTATAATCTTATAATGAGGATCCAGGTGGCATATTGGTTTGAGTGTTCTGGTTTCGATACGAAAAACGAAGCAACTTTCGTCATGGTCGACCCTGGGATGGGGCAATCAAAGTTTGTTATCTTGAGCTCCTCCGTGCTTCAGAAGGCACTTTAGGTCCTGGTTGTTCCTGCAACCGCTTTAACCCACCAACCCGCATTGGGCCAGTGTGGAGGTGTTATGGTCGAAACTCCTTATGTGTTTCTCCCTTGTAGGAAGGCCTGTGCCCAGCAGTGGGACATTTGTAGGCTGGTGATGAAGATGATGATGAATTTTATAATCTTTCATTATTTAATATATATCTTTAAAAAGCAATTTATTATTATCCTAAAAAGCAGTTTTAATAGCCCTACTTAGTATTTAATTGTATCAAATTATTTGGCTGCTAAAAATAATACGACCTATTAATAATACTAAAAATTTGACGACCGGCTGCCTGAGTGGTCTGTACCCCTTGCTATACAGGCTACTCGGTCAAGAGGTCACGGTTCGAATCCCGGTAGGAGCAAAAGTTTGTATGATAAGTACGAGCATTTGTTTACGAGTCATGGATGTTCATATGTTGTTTTTTTTTCATACCACTAAGGTGGCAATTATTTAGTATATTTCTAATATTTATACAAGGTGTATCAGAATAACAAATAAAAAATAAATTCTTTATCGACAACTTAAAATTAAAATGTCACTACTGTAGTAATCGGCCTCTAGTAAATTTAGGTTGTACTAGGTTAGGTTGTACTCTAGTACTTTTAGGTTAAATGACATTCACAGCCGATTACTACAGTAGTGACATTTTCATTTTGAGTTTTCGATAAAGAATTTATTTTTTATTTGTTATTCTGATACACCTTGTATACATGTTATTATCATTATTTCTCCATTATCTAGTATCCATAACACAAGCTCTTAATGATGCTTACTTTGGGCTATATAATAGGTGTGAGTGCAAAATTATTATTATTATATTATTCATGAACTGGCATCTAATCCCTAATTACATTTTTAGGTGCTGTTGGCAACTTCTTATTTTGTTTAATTATTAATCGTTTTTTTATCATTCAGAACAACTTACTCATTAAATTACAGGTCAAAGAAATATCACAATTGTCAAGTATCAGAAAACGAAGGATGACGATATAAATAATATTAATAATTTAAAATGAAATCACAACTTTGTTACAACTTAACGCACAATAAATACATAACAAATAACTTTTGAATAGTGAAATGAAAATAAATTTTAATGAAAAAAACGCCTATTTGATTGCTTGACAATATCAAAGGAGAACTTTGATATTGTCAAGCAATCAAATAAGCCCAACTTAATCCCATACATTAATCATTAATAAAGACAGTGATAAATAAATAATTTGTAGCTATCTAGTGTTAGCTACACAAAAGAAAGATCGCTTCACGGTTCGATTAGCAACTCGCAGGCATTTCTTCACTTAACACTTTTTGCTATTACAGCTATTGTCGATTGTCGATGATATCATCGTCAGATTTCATGTTTTTGCGCATGTGGAGCCATTGGTCAAAAAGGTAACCACTTTGGACAGTTTTTAACTTTATCAGTTTCGTAATAAGGGTGATCATCTGTCAAAAGTGATCACTTACTTACTACTATTGCTTTGTTAACGACTGCACCGATGTCGCGTCGTCATAAAATTCGGAAACGTGTAACTTAAATAGGTACCTAACGGATGTGAATTTCTGACTAGCATTGAAACAATAATTTCTATTAAAAAAGTATTTTTGTGAATCCATAACACTTTAGTTGTCACTAACGGTCGGTTTCAATATTCTATATCAGCGGATAAAAGTGTGCATATCAAAAGATTTTGCAGGTGTCTAAGTACTATAGATAATGGTCGCCGCTTACCATCAGATTTAAAAAATGAAGTCTTGTTGTCTAGCTAGAGCTATGTAGCGACCTACCTCTATCAATAAGTATATAAATCAGATATCGTTATCGACCACTTGTGTGTATACACACTAATGGTCCATAATGATATTCGAATAGAATGCACATAATAATCTTTGTCTACAGAACGAGCTCAACAGCCAATATGAGCGCGTGTCGACGAGCTCCCGTGCTTACAGCACGCTCGCAGATGTCACCCTTAGCCCCATCTCGTTGCAGAATGTGACCCGTGACCGGTGAGTGAACGTTAGGGCCTAACAGCATTCCCTAGTTAGGTGTTATAAAAAGTAGGAGCAAATTTACCAGGTGGTAGGCCCCTATGTATGGTCGTCTGGGAACGAGAACAAACGTGTCAATTCGTTTGAAATTAACACTAGGGTTACCTGATGCCCAGCCGAAGGGGGATTTATTACAGCTCCCACCAAAAGAGGAGATCGCTTCGTGGTCGCTTTGCCTGATAGTATAAATATAAGTTATGCTCCAAGAGCACCCATAACTGCTGTTAGCCGTGAGCCAGAGGGTACACGGCAGGGGTTGGTGTGAGCCCCACACTCCCCGTTTTCTTTCCCCGCGAAGACGGGATAGCGTGTACAGGCATTTCCCCTGCCAGGAAAAAATTGGTTACAGATGCCATAGTGTTTCCTGTGGCTTTTTTTTCTTGCTCTTTTTTTTATTTAATAAATATCACAGGTATACAATAAGATAAAAACTATTTTACTGAAGCACTAGTTACAAGCTTCAATTTGATGTGTAAATTATCGTGAAAGGTTTTAGGTACCATTTTGTAACACTACTTTTGATATAAAAAAGGACTCTATTTGATAAACCATATTCGAAAACATAACATTAATACGGTGTTGAAGAATTACTAGATCTCAGTCCTAGGAATCTCTTGGCGTAATGTGGCGTAGTGATGTGAGCGTTTTGATTTCGAATTATTTTTTTGAATATTTAAAAAAAGTCAATCGTTGCAATTTGTTAAATCGTCAAAGTATGCGTCTATTCCAATTGCAACTGTCGATTATCTTACACAAACGACTCAGTGATACGGTTGGAAATCATCCAAGTTTCTTCACAGAATATTTACGAATATTTTGTGACGTAAATTGTGTGATATTCATTGAGTTATATATAATGCTTATTACTTACTGTATAATTATGAAACATTCCATATCTAAACTGACTGTTATCGTTGTTATTGGCTTCCACTATTTATCGGATAAAATTCATAAAATTGAATTCCTGACGACGTTCCTCAAGAAGTTACCTGTGTGGTTCTTATTGTACCTTAATTTTGTTTTAAGTTATAAAGTACTCCCATGTCAGATGCAATAGGTTTTCTATTATGTGGTAGCGCCGGTGGGCTGGTTAAGGGGAAAAGTTAATTAAGTTTCTAGGTAGTCTGAACTAAAACTACCCATTGATTTAGGCTTATCTGCTGCTATCTGATATACTATACCTTACACTTACACGAAGTAGCAGCCGTATACTTGATCCTTTAGGATTGTAGACACCAGTCGACCTTCAGACTGTTCAACACACAAAAGAAATTGCTTTGCAATTCACAATGCAATGACAAATTACAATGCTAATTGCATTATTAATTCACCAACAGACTAACAGGTGGATGCGTCTTGAAGGTTATTTTTATCACAGATCTGTAGGAAATTTGATATTTACATTAAATGGAGCATTGTTACGTTACCAGAAAACTATTGAAATATTTTACTTGTTTTACCGCCACGATCGAAATCAGCCGTATTTTAAAATTGAGACGACGTACTCTGAAGCCTATTTTAGTGAGTTGAAATTGAATTCAATATTTTTGACATTATTGTTCGTAGTAGGTACCTATACGAGAAAATTGTAGCCCTTATTGAGACCTAAATTTTCACGCAGGCAGAGCCGCGGGCTGAAACTAGGGCTATTATATGTATAAGTTCACTTAATTTAAAAAAAAAGTAATAATTACGGAAATGAAATAATGAATATTTATGTTAGACATATTGTAATTTTTAAAAATATGTTATTTTAGGTAATTTTGAACTATATTTACTTTTGTAAACATTTTGCACGTCTTATTGCAGAATATGAAAATAAATACTTATATGTATACATATATTATACAGGGTGGTGCCGTCAATACGACAATAAATTAAAACATGTGCTATGTCAGTTCATAGAAATGGTTTGCCACTTTCAAAAACATGTTATTCATTTGATAATTTCATTTATTGTCGTATTGACGGCACCACCCATCATGAAATACAATCATACTCATGTTTGTAAATAAATATTTTTGTTCAGGTCCTTCCGGCTCGGCAGTCCAACACACAGCGCATGCTCCACGGACAGCTCGTTCGCGGAGCAAGCGCTGGCCGATACCAGCGTGTTGCTCGACAGAGACCCCAGCGTTGACCACCTACCATACCGCCTTTATAAGATGGCTGGAGAGTACTGGAAGTAAGTATTTAACTTTCTTAACTTTCCCGTGAAAATCTGAATAATGACTCTTCCGAACCCGCGGCCTTTCACAATCCCTGCTCTGACCACTAAGCTACCGAGGACTTCCGATATATGCGTTATAATAAGCCAACGTAAACCTCACAACAACGTTGAAATAATTATATTTTAAACATTTAATTTACTTAATCAAAGAAAAAATAAATATGTTAATTATAGTAGTGTGCTACATTGCTAAAATTAGTATCTTTAAAATATGTTCACTTTCGCTGTAGGTATACATAATATATAGTGGATAATATAGTTATATCATATATATTCGCGAGCACTACACGTTTGAAATAAAACCACTTTACCGGATTACATCAACAACAACTAAACAAACATAACAAAGGTAATCGTTTCTAGGTCAGTCGAATTCCTTGTCCCTAAGAGTAGATTACTAGCTGATTTGAATATGAAACAACAGTTTATGGCGACGCTTACCTTGAATTTTTGGCTTTACATCGTCATACAATTATGTAAGACGTATTCGATGAATGTATGGTTCTCGTAGTTACAAGTGGCATACTGAATGGTAAAGGTGTATAAAACTTCATTTATGACAACATTGACAGCTACACATCCTTTAAAATGCAAGCGTGAAAGAGGGTAATCAGAAAATTGGAACATTAGTCTTTTTATGACACAAAATTGTCGCCAGCTGGCTGGACTAGCGTAGACCTTGTGTTAATCATTTATTTATAAGTAATTAATTATAATTTATAGTAATATTGACACTTATTTTAGCAAATATGACTAATTTAATAACTGTTATGGACGTGGAAACAATTGAAGAAGTCTTAACGTTAAGGTTAGTGATATCATTTCGTATCTTCGCCAAATAAATGGTAAATACGTTACTTTAGTATCGTTACATAAATTTATATTATGAAGTGATTTTTCTTCTTACTTCCCTCAAATACCTAGTAATGATTAAAACACTGGAAACAGTGAAGTCGCGCATCGTAAAGAGATATCAATCATCACTGTTACTTTACTAATTAATTTATGCTCCCGATATCAAATGTTTTTTATTAATATGAGTAAGTTTAATTATATGTCTATTCTTTTTAAGATAACGGAGGCTATAATAGGTCACACCGGTTTACTTAAGTATATTCGCTTTTTACTTTTTTTATATAAACGTATTAATTTATAAAAATATGTATCGTCAAATGTATACGTAAGGAGCCAAGAGATTCAAGTCTTAACTTCAATTTTATATTTTAGTTCAAAATCAAATGACATCAAATCAAATTCCATCCTTACTCTCTCCAAAACAACGAATACGCAGTGCTAGCGCACTCACAACGAATTTAATGTGCTATATTTGAAACACAAGGGTGCATGAAAATGTCAAACACATCTAGAAGAACGACGCAGACGCCGCTCCACTGCATTTTGCTGTTTAAATTATACTTATGAACTATTATTCTACATTTAAAATATAAAAACTTGCTTAATTAGTGAACTTTAATAAAAACTATATTACACGATAGTATATGAAGATAAAAGTGGAAGGACGTTTGCTATTAGTGAAGTAGTGCAATTGTGACTGTGTCCAATCATGTATGAAGGGCTTAGATACACGGAGGTTGTCAGGTAATATTACATTTAACAAAAGAACAATCTAAAAATGTAACTCATATTCTATTAGCTAAAATAGTTTAATGAATAGTCAATGTATACATGACAGGAATACATCATTTGAATAAGAAAATTTATTTCAAATTTTTCTAGATTTTCTGAAATTGTTTTTTAATTTTGCATATTACAAAAAAAACATTTTTAATCTGAAAAGAAAAATGTTTTACCCGAACCCGACACGACGATATCCCTTTGGAAGAGTTGGCATACTCTGTCTGTACGCTTACTCACAGCCTCACACTTAATATTATCCAGGCAAAAGTAAGCATCATTACGAGATTTTGTTATGGATACACTAGATAGTAGAGAAATATTGATATTAATATGTATATAAATATTAGAAAAATACTAATTAAAAAACATTCATCAACATATAAACATTCATGACTCGTGAAAAAATGCTCGTACTCTTCATACAAGCAATCTGCCCCTACCGGGATTCAAGCCCGGGACCCTTGACAGAGTAGCCTGTATAACAAAGGTTACAGACCTCTTGACCATCCGGTCGCCAATATATAGCTGGAATAATAGATTTCTATTGGTTTTTTCTGTAGAGGTAGTGGGCTGGTAAGGAACGAAAAGTTAATGTTACGCCTTATTTTGTCACCAGCAAATACCCCAAGACAGACTACACGTATTCACCGCTATCGAAGGACCGCGTAGAGCTAGCGCCCGGGCAAGTGGCGGTCCCGAACATGTCCCGCAGATCCCTCTCGCAGTTCAGGCTGCAGGGACCTAACATCTCTGCGGATGAGGTCGACAAGCTCACCGCGTGGAACTCGACCGCCGTCAGAAAGCGGTATACGGTGAGTAGTGGTTTATATTCGTAAGAACTCTACTGTATCGAAAATCTGCACTATATTTAAAATATAAGCCACATCCTTAGAACTTTTGGATATATGCTATTCTTTTCAGTATAACTGTACACATCTTATAAGTACTCTTTACATATTTCCGACATTGCTACATGTGCTCTGTACAATATTTCAGTCAAAGTAACATCATAATTGGTCCGGCTGTCCTGCCCCCTTATTGACTACTGTCGGAAAGATTCGAATTTCGAAACTCGATACCTGCCACTATTTATTACGGTGCGTCAAAGCGAGACGGCGTGTGACTTTTCGAATCGAATCCGTGATCCGACAGTTTCTGAATAAGGGGGCTGGTGTATGAAGGGTTTTAGTGACCAGTGTTTAAACTTTACCAACTTCAGAGATGCAGTGGGTAAAGTCTTCAGCGATCCGCCAAAAAGCGTTATTTTGTTTATAATGACTACTTCTAAAATATATAATGATAAAATGTCACCTTCCTTCACAGACAGTGGAAAGCTCAGATGATGAGAGCTTGTATTTGCACGGCAACGGCGGCTACCGGCCCGTGAAACAGCATTGGTGGATCACGCAGCTTCTTATCACTATAATTACCACTGTCACGACAGCTACGAGCCGAGCCTACAGAAATGTTGTGGGGCCTTCGCATCGGTACCCCTATACGGATACAAGAGCCGCGAAAGGTTAAATATTTTTACACCCTTATTCACAAAAATTATCGCGTTAAAATGCAGTCTTAAATTCTTTCACAGAATGTAATCTATTTCCTTGCTTTTCATCTAAATTGGCTATTAACAGCGGTTTAAGGTCGATTCCCACATATCAGACATGCCTCAGTTCCGGCACAGATCCGGCACAGTTCCGTATCAGTTGCGTCAGTGATTCAATTCACACATGTCAGTGCCCGCTCAGTTCACGGAGCTTCAGTGAAAACGTGTCCGTCGTCAATCGTGATTGTATTTCGTATCCATATACTTTGCATGAGATAAATCATCTCTAAATAGAGATAAAACTCTATTTTCACGAACCAATTCTATTAATCGCTCGTCCTCTATTTTGTTTTTGTTGATGTCGGCGTCCGAGATCCGTCAGTGATCTGTCCGTGATCGGTCCGCCCGACAAAAAATATCGTTGTCGACGATACCTTCCGTGCCGGAACCACGCCGGAACGGACACTGAGAGCACTGAGCCGTCACTGAACGGACAAGTGGAGATACGTTCATAGATAATGTATGAAATAATATTTCGCACTGATACGGAACTGTGCCGGATCTGTGCTGGAACTGAGGCTTGTCTGATATGTGTGAATAGACCTTTAGGAGTGAAAATTAATTTCACTCCTAAACAGCTGTTAGGAGTGAAAACGTCAAACAGACAGTCATACTTTCGCATTAATGATATTAGTAGAATTCAAATTCTCTCATTCGTTTAAAAATCCGGCCAAGTGCGAGTAGGACTTGCGCACGGAGGGTTCCGTACCGTTATTTATAAACAAGCGTCTACCTGTTGCCGTTATCAATATCGAGCAAAAATAAGCAAAAGAAACAGGTTTCTTGTATGGGAGGCCCCTTAAATATTTATTTTATTCTTTTTAGTAATATTTGTTATTATAGCGGCAACAGAAATACATCATCTGTGAAAATTTCAACTGTCTAACTATCACAGTTCATGAGATACAGCCTGGTGACAGACGGACGGACGGACAGCGGAGTCTTAGTAATAGGAATATTTACCCTTTTGGGTACGGAATCCGAATAATGATATTGAGAAAACATGTTGATCTAGTCTGAGTGAGGTCTTAAAATCGGATTGGGCTTAGAAATCCCCCACCTACATATGGGGCCAATACCAACACGCCATTGGTTATCGACGTGTAAAAGGTACCTAAAAGGAAAATTTGGTTGATTTCAAAAAGTTGCAATTATATCCGTTCCTCGAACCCGAGTTAAATAAGTCATAGAATAAAGAAACAAGTTTGAGCCATAAACGTTTGACTTTTTACTTTTTGCACAAAATGTTACTCTACTTGCAATATGAACCTAAAAATGTCATGATTTTGTAATTCGCTATATCGATTTCAACACCTGGTTGAAATTTTTTTTGTGTATAATTAACTGTTGAGCTTACAAACGATTTATGATATTCCAGCGAGCATGCTGTCGCGCGCATCGTCAGCGGCATTGGCTCCCTTCTACTGGATATACACTGTCATAAAAAAAGTGGTCACCACAACTGTTACCACCGTGACTGAAACGGTATGTATAATTATTAGCATACATGTACATATTGCTTACTTACTGTACATTTTAAGGAGATACATATTGAGGAGCTCGGTGGCGTAGTGGTTTGAGCGCTTTGGTTTCGATTATGAAAACGAAGCAACTTTCGCCATGATCGGACCCGGGATGGGTCAGTCAAATTTATGATCTTGATCTCCGTGCTTCGGAAGGCACGTTAAGCCGTTGGTCCCGGTTATTCTCCAATTGCTTTAACCCACCGACCCGCATTGGGCAAGCGTGGTGGTGTTATGGCCCAAACTCTTCATGTGTGTCTTCCATGTAAAGCCGTACCCAGCAGTGGGACGTATAAAGGCTGGTGATGATGATGATGATGATGTACATATTTCATTATTGTAAAAGAAAAGATTGATTGGAATTCGTGATGGATAAATGATTATTCATGTTCAGTGTAAATATAATATATCTCATTCCGCGACTACTATTATTAAAATTGTAGATATATATTTGTATTATGTTTTTAAATTATACAGTACTTACAATAACAAGAATTTGTCGACGGACTGGCCGAGTGGTCCTTATTAGAAATAAAAGAAAGAAAGAAATACATTTACTACAGACTACTTAGTCAGGGGTCACGGGTTCGAATCCCGGTAGGGCAGATGTTGCAAACATCTGCCATTCTGGTATGAGGGCTTATATAGCATTAGCGGTATCAAACCAAACAATAAAATGGTAGCTCAAAAAATTTAAATAATTATTACAGATAACCCCTAACCACGTGGAACAGACAAAGGCGTACGCGACTCATAATGAGCAGCACCATAAAGCAGTTGCTAACCGCCGCCTTTGGCCCTGGTTGTTATTGCTGCTGTTACCTGCCTTCGGATATGGATGTAAGTATCTACTTGTAAGTTTTCAGCTGTGACAAACATTGTATACATATTTGTGGATGGCAATAGTAACGAAAAGTCAAATTAGAGGTTGAAATATAGTAGAAGACCACTACCAAACTATAAACTTTTTAATTTTTTATGTATTAGTTGGATTAGCAAAAATACACACAAACGCTAAGATGAATATTAATTGCTGAAAATATTTTTTTTAAATTCAGAATAATATAATAATTATATGCCCAAATACTACATCAATGAAACGACTTATATGACTAATTGAAATAACTCAGTTCAACTACATTGTTGTATTGATATAACTAATTGAACCAAAAAACCGTTCAATATTTGTTTCAAAATAACATAACAACTACTTTGAACAAATCAATTCTATATTTTTACTTCAATATAACTTAAATGGAAGAGAACAATTTATGATGCTATCTTATTATACAATTTATAAATGAATACCTATTATTTATTGCGACAAAAACCAGTACTACTCTTATCGAAGTGAATAATTCTCTAGTGGCGGGAGTTTGGTTAGTGCGGATTTTATTTTTTTTGGAAAACAAAAGAAAATTGTAGTATCTATTGCCATTCATAAACTTTTTCCTTATGTAGACAATGTCATTATACACAAAAGATATGTCGTAAATAAAACAATTCCTTTCAGCACACTATACATACGAGAATTGGGAACATCTTGCTATACCGAACTTAACCGATTTTCAACTAGATCTTTCGGAGTTCACCGCTGCACAACTACCTAAGATATATCTACCATCTCTACCCAACATCAATCTACCGAGTTTCAATCTGACTATGCCAGACATAAATATAACCTTGCCAGACATAAGAGACAATTTGCCAGAAATGCCAGAGGTCTCGAAGACATACAGAGAGTACAAGGATATAGTTCAGAACCGAATGGCAGACGCGTCAGAATATATGAAAGTGGTTGCAGAGAGCTGTTTTGAAGAGTTACGGCGGTTCTGGCGTGGTGTTATTGGATGACAGAGTTTAAGTTACAAATTAACGTGATTGGTGTTTGCATATGGAGGAATTAACAAATAATAGTTAATGCACAACATGGAAACATTTTTTAATTTATTTACTACAATATTACAAAGTTTTCCTTACATTATGAGAAGTTTATATATTTTTACTATATTTTCAAATGCGAACATGTTTAAAGTTAATGTAAGTTTATTATAAACTTGTACTTAATTAAGTAGAATATAAGGTAACTATAAAATATCATATTTTTGAGACTTCAAAATATAATTAAGGATTTTATTTATGAAGACACTGTACTGGATGTGAACATTGTGTTCTATGTAAAATCGTAAGGCAAGTCACATGTTTACATAGTTATCAGTAACTGTGTCACGATAAATAAAGTCTTTCAATGGTGAGTAATATGTCAGGTTTAGTTAAAGAACATTGTTTGTTTTGATAAGCTCTCATTTAATACACTTTTATAACAATAGGTAAATATTTATTTAATTAAGTGTGTGCAATTCTTGAATCATTACTTCATTACGGATAAGATATTTTGTTTTAGTTATTAATTCATCATGAATATTATTTTTCAATTAAACAAATATTTCCTTAATAGAAATATATTATATGTTAATTAAATTTAAAAATTATCTAATCTTTCTTGTATTTTCAACTGTGTACGTACCTTAATATGACGTGGCCATAATGAAAGTTTTACTGAGAGTTAAGTTTTAATATATTGTGTTCGAATTTGGTACAAATTAATATCTAATCATAGCTTAATGTTAATTGATTATAAGTGAATTTGAAAAGACTAACACCTAGTCATAATGCGAGGTTCGATATAAATTATTGATAACTAAAAATGTACATTTAATGATACTGATTTAACGTATTGGTTTACCCACTCAAATGTTTTAGTTGTTTTTTATTTGGCAGCACATAAATACTTCAAGTTTTAAAAAATATGAACATTATGATTTGAAGTGGTTTACGATTGGTAATTGCAATTATTTTATATAAATGAATAATTTAAATGAAAATTACTTGCTCGATATTGATACAATCATCAACAAATTTTATTTTATTACTTGTTAGTTCATGACTCTTCATTTGGCAAGCTGGCTTAAATTGATTCACTACTAACAATATTCTATTCACGGTTAAATATGAGCTTCAGCGTATTGAAGTTTAATTGCCTAGCATTCTTTATAAATTTACTAAAAATAACAAAAGTGGCTCGCTAACTAAACTGCGGTAAGATTATCCCCATCTGTAGATAAAACATTGAAACCGAACGTAAATATACAAGTCACAACCAAATTAATGTGTTATTTAAATTTTATTTTTGATGTTAATTTTGAAGATATGCATATAACGGCTATTTTAGATTGGGAGATCATGTTAATGCGTCATTTAAGTATTTATGTACTTAATGTATTGTATAGCTATTCCCAAGTTCAATATACATTTTATATGTTTGGAAATAAGTTGGAGGCTGCTTTGAAATTAAAACAAAACTCATCACACACATATCGTACATCCTATTTCTAAATATAATATTATGATACAGTTTTAATTATTTTAAATGTGTAAAAAATTGTCATAACATATTTGGCTATAATGCTTTATTTGTTTAATCTAATTATGTATGTCGGGGATTGGCTTTATAGTAACCATTAATTTAATTTATAAATTAGGAGAAATTATTTAATTCTCATGTTTCTTCATTGGGATATTTGATTTTAATTATATTTTTGTATTCAAAATGTGTTTTCTTCCCTTCACACACTCCCACATAATTCTTCCCTGTAGCAAAGACTTTTTGAAATTCGGGGAGGATAGAGGTCTAAACATCACCTATAAGAAAGTGGCCGTATTCAGTGGGACACTACGCTTTTAGGTGAGTTAATATGTTTACATATACTTTAACTATGTCACTCTGTCCTTCCCTGTCCGATTTCAATAAGTCTTCGCCTTTGTTTCAATAAAAAGAAGTCTGTGTGGGAAGGACAGAGATATTAATGAGAATTTATAAGGAAATAAATCTTTTTTACAGGTTACAACTACGCGGACCAAATTCTACCTCAAGAGAAGCCAGTTATCGTGGATTCTTACAAATCTCCTCAAATAGTACAAGACCCTGACCTGTCACGACGAATGGCGGCTCTAGAAGGGTGGGCAGTAAACGTGGATACGAAATTGAAGAGTTTCGATCAAAAACTATCTAAGTTTGACAATTTCGAAGCCCAAATCGAACAGTACTCGCTGAAAAATTTGCAACAGAACTTCATAACAATCATGAGTGCTGGTAACAGCAATGAAGTTTTAGCAGCAAAACTGAAAGGTTACTTCGATCGTTATTACATGTCTAAAGATGAAATGCAGGTGTTGAGTCAGGAAATACACGAACGGTTGATAAGGTCTTGGAAGCCGGAGATGGATGAAGATAAGATAAGGTTATTAATTCAAGAGTACTTAGCTGTTTTCGAGCGGGAACAAATGCACATAGTATTACAGCGGGTGAGGGAATACGTGCGGGAGGTTGAGGTGCGTCACGTGGACGCCTCCTTTGACGTGGAAGCTGTAAAGAGGATCGTAGCGGGGATGCTGGATGTTTACGATGCAGATAAAACTGGACTAGTGGACTACGCATTGGAATCGGCAGGTAATTATAGAGAGAAAGTATTTATTTTGCACATTTACATCAAAAGTAAACAGAGATAAAACAAATACAATATGCCAAAAATGGGGCCAAAAAAACGAGCCAATGACCAATTATTTTAAGTCTTTCGTCTCATTTTTAACTGGTAGCTTTTTACAACAAAATTGGTTGATGTGATCAACCTGTTATGCTTGATGTGCTGTCGACTGGACAACCAAACACTTGTTTGAAATGAAGAATATGTTAATACTATATAAAATACCAGTCTAACCTACTGTATGATTTGCAAGTAAATTTGATTTATCAAACGTAAAAATAATTATTATAATAATAGCTATCTAACGTTATATTTTATTTTCATCACAGCAGATAATCTTAGTGTCCATTAGACATGTGTAAGTAATGCGCGTAATATCACAAATGAGATATCACTCAAACCCGTGATGTTACATTACGCATCACTCCGAGAAATCAAGTATTACTTTAAACATCACGCGAAATAACATTACACTAGCTCCGAGCGCGAGCCAAAGGGACCGACGACCGACCGAAGATGTGATGTGATGTTTCATCTAGCGCGCGTTGCGTGCGCATCGCACGATACGCAGCATCTCATCTGTTCGCGTGATGTTTCGAGTGATGTGATATCTCAGTGTAATATACGTTGCGTGCGCATCGCACGATACGCAGCATCTCATCTGTTCGGGTGATGTTTCGAGTGGTGTGATATCACAGTGTAATATTACCTTTTTTGTAAAAGTGATGTGATATAGCATTACTTTTTGAGGCACTGTTTCGCGCATGTCTAGTGTCCATTATGCAAATTCACCTGAGGTTGAAACAGAACGGAACCCGGTGGCATTATCAATTCCGTTTATATGTGAACCCAAAAATGTAATGTTATTGAATACCGTAGGCACTACATACACATGCCATGCGGTGCAGCCGACGCAAACGAGAGGTGATCAGAATCACACTAAAACGTTTTGATTGCGTTTTAGTTCAGTCTAAAAACTAATTGAATAAAATTAAAAACTTTTTTTATGGATTTGACAACTGAATGCCAACTACGCGATCTATACCATTCAAGTCCTTTGAAACTTACATCAAGTTAGGGGTACAGGCGGAGCTGCCTCCGATAATACACACTGACTTTTGTGGGTACCATCATCAGTTTTAGAAAGAGTCATTTTTCAACTAAACCGTAACTTTTCCTATCCGGCTGTCTGCACGTAAAAGGCCAGTTTTATTTTGGTACCGCAAACATTAGAATTAATCATGTATATTTGTGCAGGTGGACAAGTGATATCGACCAAATGTACGGAGCTATACCAGATCAAGACGAAGCAGTACTCTGTGTTGGGCTTGCCCGTGTGGTGGGTGTATACGTCTCCGCGGTACGCGCTGTCTCCCGGCGCTATGCCTGCCGAGTGCTGGGCCTTCCAGGGCTTCCCGGGCTACCTTGGTTAGTGCTTTAAATGCCGTTATTATGACTCTTAATAGTGTTTTAACCCTCGACGGTCCGCGGTTGTAGTAACAACTGGGACAAACGGTCTAACGTGCCTTTCGAAGCATGGAGGAGCTTGAGATTGGTAATTTTGGTTGACCCATCCCGAGATAGACTCACACCCCGACCATCCCCCTTATTCACAACTGTCGGAACAGATTCGAATTTTGGAATCTCTATACCTGTCACTTATTATCACGGTGCGTCAAAGCGAAACGGCATGTGACTTTTCGAATCGAATCCGTGATCCGACAGTATCTGAATAAGAGGGCAGAATGCTCAAACCACTACGCCAATGAGCTCCATCATATACATACAGCATAACAAACAATGGTGTGGATAAGTAAATACTAGAAATCCATCTCGACATTAACTAAGATTATAATATCAGTTACACATTAAACCAAATATAATTATATTCATTTGTCAAGCCGCGTAAGCCGGGAGTCTTATGACAGTTAAAACCAATTGCTTCTAGGAAGTGTTGCTTTACAGATTAACAGTTATTAAAATATTATCATTAACATTTCAGTCGTCCGCACGTACGCTATAATCGAGGTGACTGGTTTCTCTCTGGAGCACATGTCGCGGCTGCTCGCTGCTGATGGCAAGATAGAATCTGCTCCCAAGAACTTCTCGGTCTACGTGAGTATTCTTTCTATTTGGTATACCAAGCGTGATTTAACACCATTTCAAGTATAACACTAATTTGTGTTCAGTGCACGTTTTGCTCGTTTGTCACTATGCACTTTTATATGCAATTGTTTTTATAACCCTTTATTTTTTTGCTTTGGCGCTGGAACGACTTACATGATGACTGTTTCAAATCTGATGACAAGAAAATTCTTTAAACTTCTTCAATTGTCTGCTTACTGGAGATAACTAGCCTGTTTTTTACAATTTGCATACGACGTAAATTTTGTTTTCATATCGATATCGCAATAAAATAGACAAATTAGAACACTTGAATGCACTTGTTTGGCTATTACAACTTAATTTGAACATCTTTTAGGCTATACTTTGTTCCATCATTCGCAAATTATTTTGAGATAACATATACCTAAATCATATTGAATGGTTAGCTTATTAACCGGTTTTTATTAATCGATCACATGACATTAATATTAATGTCATCGAAACAGTAACCATCACAGAATTTTGAAATATTGTGCAATGTGTGATCTCTTCATTTTGCTTTGCATCTACGTGAACAGTTTATGATTTAACATTAATGTCAATGTAAGTAAACATAACTTTTAATAACACTTTGTGTAGAATATGTGTTAATTTAAGGAAATTAGTAAAAAATATAAAATGTTAAAAAAGTAAATTTTGAAAACCTATGCCTAACTTAAATCCTTTAATGCCAGGCATCATAAATCTATAACATAGACAGTTAAAATTTAATTGTGTTTGTTATTTCGGGTATGGAGAGGTCCGAATGGTCGGTATTTGTAAAAATACTCGTCGGATGTCGAAATATAATAATTTCGACATTATGAAGGCAGACGTCAACTTATAATGTAATACAGAAAGACTGTAAGAAATCCTCATGCAGTCCTCAGTAGGTCAGAGAATAAAACAGCCACCGCATTGTGAGAGGTTGCTGGTTCACATCCCTGGCCAGGACGTGTTTTTTTTGTAATCTAGACATTTTCTATGTGCCTTTCAAAACTTATGAAAAAATATCAAAAATTATGACATGCATTGTTATAGTTTTTACTAATTTCCTAAAATTACAGTTTTGCACGTGTTGCTTGTTATTTTGGAAGTTATTAAGCATGATTTAATTTTTTTTTTACTAAATGAACCTATGCTCTGCTTAACAATCTTTGAAAACAGCCAATGATTTGTTGCTAACATAATATGCATGATAACTTATAAGTGGTCATAAAAAAATAACCTTGAACCTACCAACCAAGCCAAAACTTATCACTACAAGACTATCTTATTTTACTAGGTGGTAGACCCGTATGTAGGGTCGTCTGGGTAGGTACCACCGCCTTTCTTATTTCAGCCGTGAAATAGTTCGCTGTGTTTCGGATTGAAGGGAACGGTAGTGTTATTACTGGGCATGGACGGCATTTCATCTTAGGCTTCAGGATGACAACGCACCTGCAATATCAAGTGTTTTTTTCTTGTTATTGCAGGTGTCTATAGGCGGCGGTAACCGCTTACCATCAGGTGGGCCGTCAGCTTGTTTGTCATCTAGTTGTATAAAAAAAAAACAAAAAAACTATCCATTCAATACGCCAAGTCGTTAAACGTTATATGAGTCTAGTTCAATTAACTATCGGGCTAGGCATTTGATTGGATACCGGCGTTTAATCAACGGGCTAGGCATCCAGCTAAGCGGCGAATTTAACCAGTTGGCGGTGACATATACACTAGTAATACAGCAATGTTTACTGTCAGAAATGAAAGCAGAAATAGTTTTTACTTTCTATTTTCAAATTTCGGATCCATACCATAAACAGTGTTATCTAATAAATGAACGGTACTTTATTCGTTCTCGTAATCCAATGTGTGTAGGTGATTAACATTTCACCGCGTGAAAGGCATGTTTATTTACCAGACTTACATAATACACCATTTAGAATGATAAATTAACATAATATTTTAACTGTCTCAATATTTTTAATTGAAATGGAAACTTTAAGATGTATTTATATTCTATGAAAACTCCATTTACCTAACTAATTTAAATTTTTATGTACTTTCTAAAATGATCCAGCCAGAATCATCACTATTTCCCAGCTTGATCTCAATAAAATTACAATATTTTTTTTGTAAATTACTTATTTCTCATCCTTTTTATTAAAAGAGCCTTTGTAGTAGCCCCTGTAGTACGACCAATTCCTTCAATATTTCAGGGACTTCACGGTGAAATGGATCCCGACCCACATCTATTCGGTGATTATTTGTACGATGCGAACGGGACCGCTATTCAATACTTTCCAGTGAAATACCCGAAGACAACCAACATCGGTGGTGTGAACTATCCGGTTGCGTACGACATGCTCGAGCTCAGAGTCGAGAGCAACCACGGCAACCCGACTTACACCTGCGTTTACAGATTCAGGGTTCACGGAAACCCGTTGTCGGATATCCGAAGAGCTACCGAAGACAGCATAAAGGACAGTGAGACGTAGTATGTAATGAATATTGTGTTCAATAGGTACGATTGAATAGTTTTCATTCCTAGTTAGGTCTAAGAATCGTGGCCTTCATCGTAAATAACGTAGCATAAAGTGTCCAAAGTACAAAAACTGTTGGTTAACTTAAAGATGACTTACATTTATGTGCTTAGAAATTATGCAAAAGTAATTATTTATTTTTTACAGTGTTAATAATCTCTGGGTACCGCACAATTGCCGTTTACAATACGCTTAGTTGTTCTGAACTGTTTTACCGATATTTATACATAGGTTTTAATAGTATTTAATAGGTCTTAGATTAAGAGTTTTAATTATAATTAATATACATGGATCTATTAGGCATATATATTTAATTTTTAATGTACGAATTCTAAAAATTGTGGCCGTCTGTAATATTTTATAAGAAGTTCATTAGTATGTACACGGAACTAATAAATAATCAATCCATATGCCTTTACCATACCATATAATAAATATATTACATTGTTAAGCTTTGGTTTATTGAAAAGCTGACCTAATTACAATCAAAACGTAGCTACGATATTTTTAAGGGTAACATGAATTTTAAATATTCTTAGAGTTAAAGGCTAGGGGGCATGCCCACCCGTGGCGGTGGTGATCTACTCGTAACACTGTTTCATAAAATATAAGTAGCATTTTTAATGCCATTGAAATTTATTTTTGCATCAATATCTTATCTATTAATCAAATGTAAATTACTGTATATTAAGGTGGTGCCCCACTTGAAGTGGTTGGGTGGTGGAGTGATTTTAATTAATATTTTCAATGGAAAATAACAGACATAGCACCGCAAACGCCACTTTTGGCGGAGTACCGCCTTAACAATATGTTATGTTGAAAACATAGGAGGCAAATTCCCCTGCTTCGGACGCAACGGTCTCTCGATGAGCTCTGGCGACCTTACCGCAGGAAATAAAAGTCTGAGCTTCATTTTGGCCTGTGATATTAAATTCTTTATTTTACCGTCACAATTATTTTTTTGTTTCGTATGCTTACTAAATGAATAAGATCAATAAGGATGCAGGTAATAATTTTATTTGTGTAAACGATTTCATTTCTAACAAGAAATCATGGCAGCTAAGTTGAAATATATATTGAAACTTAGGACAATAAAACATAACGGTCTACATTTCGGATTAGACGTGTATATAGATACATATACTAACGTTCACTAAAATAGGATCTAGATATAGTTATACATTTGCTTCATCTCATCACTATTGATCCATGTTAGGTTATTGTAACTTCAAAATATGCATAGTGAAGGAGCTAGTCCAGTTACATTTTAATAAATTTTATGTCAGCTTAAGTGTTTTGTGTCTCAAAGAATTATTTCATAAGGTAGAGTAAATAGACGTCCTACTAACGTTGGAGGACCTAGTTAGCTTATATTTAGTTATTACTTAAAATTTTGTACAAATAGTTTGCATTAGGCAGCCACTGCGAACTAAATTGTTCTCTACTTTAAAATTTTAGTGGACGACATAAATAAAACGGTTAAATTAGGATTATTGAAAGAAGTTTTTGTAATGTCTATTTAATAATTGACAAAGATGACTAATATTTAACTTATTGAAAGATCCACATTCTTTACAAATAGGTAGGTAACTAAATATATATTTTCACTTTCAAATTTTTTCTTCATTTAAATATTAATTCTTGACAAAAATGTACTTTAATGTAAAGTTACCACCACACTGCCACATGTCATGAAATTTTGATTCAAATAAGAAATAGTTATTAAACACAAAATCAAGTGTAATATTTGTAAAACAATTTTGATGCAATTAATTACCAAAAAAAAAAAGGATATTGTGTGTATGTTTATTGGATATTTTGTGAGATTTTTTGGTGAAATATATTCGTTGTATATAATTTTAACTAAACGATAAATATTTGTTTTTCATATTGGGCCTACATTTCATTCTCTCAGCAACACCTGATAAATAATTTGTAATTTCGAAGTGTGTTAAAATTTCGACCATAATAAACGTAATGAATGTAGTTTTTAGGAAGCACCTCCCTACACTAAAATTGGTGTATAAGCTCTGTAGAAGCTGTCTAAATTTAAGTAACTTGACAGTTTCAATTGTATTATCCTTTGTTGAACACATTGAGACGGGATATGCTGTACTTAAATTTAGAAACGGTCGTCGGCCATTAAACCCTTCAGCACCAGACCAGCATACAATCAACATAGTCACAAACAGGGACTGTACCCGATGAATTGGTTACTTTTTCCTGTTTTTCGCGTTTAAAAATCCCGATAATAACGGTACCCGAATATTTAGACATCAACTAATCCATTATTCAAATCAAACCACAATTTAAAAGGGTAAGCCGTAATACGGTACCTTAATTTTTAGGTTAGATACCGGGTCGGTGTAAAACCATTTTGAAATACCTACGGATTTCAAAAATTTCAAAACGGTTTTGTACGTAAGGTTGCGACTTCTGCGATCGGTATCCTATTAAATACAAATTCCTTAATTTTTAAGATACCCGTTAGGAATGTTCATATATCAGTTGCGTTTCACCGCTACCGTAAATTATAGATATGAGTTACAGAATTTAGATACTATCCGCTAATTATGATACCCGACTAATGTGCTACCGGTTAATACTCGTAGCGATATTTCAGTCCCTGGTCACAAAACTGCGTCAACAACACCCCCGTGCACTTTCAATGCGCTTCAGGCAGTACAAACAAACTCGCAAAAGTAGATAACACGCTGCCCTTCCGATAATCGCTATTACTTACAAATCTCGGGTGTTTCTTCAGAATTGTACCCTCTGACAGTGGAAAGTGGCGGTTTGAATTTAGTTTAAAATTTAGAGTAAATTTTAAACTAAATTCAAACCGCCACTTTCTAATAATGATTGTTAACCAAAGGCCAATCGTAGAATACGTGCCTGACTTATTCTGAAATGCGTACGAATAACATGAGGGTGGCAAGTAATAAACACATCCCCTCTTGGAGTGTTTTCATTTCTCAGTATCGTGGCTTTTGTTGTTAGTGGTATAATGTATAAATAGTGAATCTGTAAATGAACAAACATCTAGTTTTACAATCGGCCTTCTAATTCTACCATATTTCCTTAAAAATAGTTTACAATTCGGAAAAGATTATCAGAATCAATACCATTGTTATATTATAACAGTTCTATGTTATTCGTGAACATTATAATGTCAATATGGGAGATTTTCATAGACGGAATGAAGTTAGATACCACAATTTACCATGTTTTAATATTTATATGTAAAGTTTTAAACTGTCTGTAATCTGTGAAACTTTGTGATGTTCTGAATAAACTTTTTAATTATACATAATTTTTTCTTTATTGTTATTTTTTTAAATCCTAATTTAACACATATAAAATGAAGTTAGTTGACACTACCTGATGTGAAGCGGTAACAAGTCTATATTCGAAGACAGCTAGTGCAGCTTGAAACCCGCACCCCAGGGAATCTTATGGTATATTATACAAACTGTCACTTTACTAAGAAAATGTAATAAGTTTGTTTTATTAATTCCATGTTTTCTTTTTTATTTAAAAGATATTAATACTAGGTGGTAGGCGCTGGGTTAGTACCACCGCCTTTTCTAGTCCGGCCGTAAAACAGTCCACCAACAAGTCAAACTCATAAAACATTTCTTTACAAAGACACTAAAGTAAAAAAAAATGAATGAAATTAGGGTTTAGTAGATATTGGACCTATTCGTTAAATGACCTGCAGTCGTATTAGCACTTAGGGCTCTTCCAATTTAGACGTTTCGTGTCGGACCGCTGCGGTGCCGAAGCGGTGCGTTTGTCGTTTTGCGCACGGACGGTAAATAACAGCCGTAAATAGCAGCTAGGAGAAGTGGGAACAATAGTTCCACTAGTTCTACTATTCAGTAACTTGTGAAATCGTAGGACTTGAGAAAAAAAAAGTCCCACTAGTTCTACCGTCGAACTACTCAGTAGAACATTTGGGAACAAAGGCTTCTATAAATAGAAAGAGCTCAAAATCGTTAAGAAACTCTTTGACGTTAAGCAAATATTAGTGAACAAACTAGCATAATAATAGGTAACTAGCTAAAAAAAATCTGATGGAAATTACCTGAAAGAAGTATACTGTAGTGTAGGGGATAAAATTAAAAGCATATTAAATTTTGCGAATTTTTTTATGTATTTTCATTATTTTTTATAATTTATAAATGACCTAGTAAGAAAGTAGTCTTATCCGTTTCAGCACATACAATCATCATTCATGAGATTACAAAAAGATCCTTTGGCGAGTGCAGTACCGAGGCCGGCGGTCAAGGCGCGCCCGCGGCGCCGCGCTCCGTCCAACCGTCACTATTACGATTTAATTACAATAATATCTTACGTACAATTAAATTAACTGAGATTACTTGACAAGCCTGAGTATACAGCCGGCCGCGGGACCGGCCGAGCCGCGGGCTGCGGGGTAAGCGCGCTGCGCTTAGAAGCACTTCCTGTGCACGATTGAGGGGCCAGACTCATCGTATTCTTGTTTCGAGATCCACATCTGCTGGAAGGTAGAGAGGGAGGCGAGGATCGAACCACCGATCCATACAGAGTACTTCCTCTCAGGAGGTGCAATGATCTTGATCTTCATTGTGGATGGCGCTAATGCAGTAATTTCCTTCTGCATACGGTCGGCGATGCCAGGGTACATTGTGGTACCACCGGACAATACTGTATTGGCGTATAGGTCCTTACGGATATCGACGTCGCATTTCATGATCGAATTGTACGTAGTCTCGTGGATACCACAAGCCTCCATACCCAGGAACGAGGGCTGGAAGAGAGCCTCTGGGCATCGGAACCTTTCGTTGCCGATGGTGATGACTTGTCCGTCGGGTAGCTCGTAAGACTTTTCGAGCGAACTGCTGGAAGCGGCGGTGGCCATCTCCTGTTCAAAGTCAAGCGCGACGTAGCAAAGCTTCTCCTTGATATCACGCACGATTTCACGCTCAGCTGTGGTGGTGAATGAGTAACCGCGCTCGGTGAGGATCTTCATGAGGTAGTCTGTGAGGTCACGACCGGCCAAGTCCAGACGAAGGATGGCGTGAGGCAGGGCGTAGCCCTCGTATATGGGCACTGTGTGGGAAACACCGTCACCGGAGTCGAGCACGATACCGGTGGTACGACCGGATGCGTACAGTGAGAGCACAGCCTGGATGGCCACGTACATGGCAGGAGTGTTGAATGTCTCGAACATGATCTGTGTCATCTTCTCTCTGTAACAAGATGCCGTCAGTTAATGGGGAGTGGATACAGACAAGTTATAGTAGTGCCAACTCTCAAATAGGAAAGGTTTATGCAGACAATTATTTTTAAACAATGAGCATAAAAAAAGACTAGATGAAGTCAAAACTTTTATTCAAAACATTTACAAGTTATTTTGGGTGATATTGTAACATAACGTTATAGCGAAATTATTTGGATAAAAGTTTAAAAGAAAAAATATTTGACTGTAGAAGCCTTCCCTTGTAGTTAGAGGCAAAAAACATTTCTCTCATTAGGGGCCTTATTTAGTAGTAGAGACCGTAATTGCTGTGCGTGGCCTTAGTGCGGCGAATTATTTACGAGTTAAATTATTTAAAAAATAAAGAAAATAAAAGTAGATAAGGCGCTAGGTCGGTATCTATCTCACAAAAGCGGTACTTTGTAGGAACGGCATGAAATGAGTTAAGTTGTTTTTAGATAACAGTACCTATTACTAAATAAAAATTATGGTAAACTGAAAAGGGAAAACTATCCACAATAAATTCTTGGTGACTGATACACACTGAACTCTCTATCTCAAAAACTAGTGAATACATTGTGATGAAACTTGCACAGTTCCGACAAACAGGACGAATTGATAACCTTCCTAATTTGAAGTCGGTTTAAAATTTCCATCAACGTGTCATCTTAATTTCATACTACAATATCAACGAAATATATCCTTAGCCATTAGGTTTAAAATTGTATATTTTTTGTAATGTTTTATTTGCCTCTGATTCGACTTCTTTTAAGCCGCCTTAAACTCAGGACCATACAGTAGCCCCCCGATCTGTACTATTCAAAGTGGCACTCTTAGTTATCGGCGTTATATTAAGATGTGATTCAGCAGTTCCTCTGTGGATGAGGAATCCGGGTGTAGCTCGGTTTCATCTTCGGCCTTTCATCACTTACCATCAGGTGAGATTAAGGCAAAGACCTATCCTTTAAAAAATAAAATAAAGGTCAGTCAGTGAGTCGTCTTGTTCTTACCTGTTGGCTTTGGGGTTGAGGGGAGCCTCTGTGAGCAGGACAGGATGTTCTTCAGGGGCGACTCGCAACTCATTGTAGAAAGTGTGATGCCAGATCTTCTCCATGTCATCCCAGTTGGTGACAATGCCGTGCTCGATGGGGTATTTGAGCGTGAGGATACCTCTCTTGCTCTGGGCCTCGTCGCCGACGTAAGAGTCTTTCTGGCCCATACCAACCATCACACCCTGGTGACGTGGGCGGCCCACTATCGAAGGGAAAACGGCACGGGGCGCGTCGTCGCCCGCGAATCCAGCCTTGCACATACCGGATCCATTGTCTACTACGAGCGCAGCAACTTCCTCGTCGCACATTGTGAATTAGTCTGTAAAGTAATGTAAAAGTAAATTATTATTTATAATGAAAATACAGGAAAATTGTCAACGAAGGCCGGATTGGGATTTTAGTAAGTCTATATTCCTTTTATGGTTATGTCGTAGGCTGCTGCATGCCTTTAAATGCCTACGCGTTGCCACGATTCTATGGAAGTGGGCGACGGTCGCCACCAGGACCAAATAAGGTGGTCTCGCTAGATGCCGTAATGCGTAGACGTGGGACCGGCGAAACTACATTTCACCAAAGCAGGACCTACTTAATATTGGAGAAAGCAGGTACAGCTACCTAATTGACCGTTGTTTAAACTTGAATGTCGTTAACTTTTTTAAGTCCAAAAGAAAAGAAAAAATTAAGTCAGTGTGGGGTCCCGACCACGCCCTACCGCAACCGGCAATTCCAGACCATCCCGGCATCACGCGACCCTAAACGTGTCACTGACCGCGCACTCACAAATTATTTGCACTAATCCCTCACATCACAGTCACATTAATATCACACGTACTTATATTTACACATATTATCTGCTAACTTACTTTTAATTAAAATATTCCTAATATAAATAAATAAATAATCTGCTATCGCACAGCCTCGGTAATGCTGCACAACACTTCAAGTCGAGCTCACTTTGTGGAATGTCGGCGAGCGAAGAGAACTGAGTATATAAATGAGGCTGATTATCGAAGCGCCCCTTCCCCGCTTCGGAGGCTCTCCACCAATCACAAAACACTTGAAGTTTTGTGCCCATATATGGTATTCCGCTGCAGGGAGCCTGCGCGTCCCCCCGCTGACCCGCGCCGATGATAGCGCGCCTCTTGATAACGACACGATCTTGACTCCGGGCGGCCACACATTGATCACTTGGCAAGCCGATTAGCCGACAGACGTTACCGTTTACGGGGTTTTATCACTATGTAGGTGACACACTGCATGATCGGGTTAATTAGTATAGGTACCTAATATTAAATCGTACAGTTTGACATCGATGCAAAACAACTATTTTAGACATACCTACCTATTTAGTAAAATCACAGAATAAATAAATAAAACTAGGTAACTGACTCGAAGACAAAATAAGTTACATGCCTACCTGTAGGGACCCACCTAATATTTTTCTAATTTATTTTAATTTATCTAATAATGCTTCTGAAATGACATTTTAAACGACGTAGGTACTGAAGTAGGTGTAGGTCTAATGAAGTTTACTTACCTAGCTGAATTATTAGTAAAAAAAAGAGACTTACCGAGTATTTAAATCAGCAAGAGATTATAACAATGAACTTCGACTGTTAGGTACGATCCGAGAGAAATGCCGGCCGGTATCTTTCTGCGCTCGCTACCAATGGAGTGAGGTGAGGTCGATTTGCTTCACTACGCCGGCGCCACGACACAATCGACTCGCCCAACGGACCCCTGCCGGTACTGAAGAATTTTATTTTTAGGTTAACAGACAAATATCACCGTAATGTTTATTAAAACGACTCACAAAAGACGTCCATATTCGACCTTGATTGACAGATGTCAGCTTTTGTTCAATATTTGGATTTGGAATCCTATTATTTTTCGCTCCAAATTGGACTCTCCCGACTCCCCACTTGCCGCAACTGATGGCTTTGCCATATAAGGCAATCGGTAAAATTCAGGCATCTGATTGGTGGAAGGCAACAACGGCCGTTGTACAGACACCGCACACAGCTGCGACTTCTACCAAGTTGCCAACTATTTTGTTAGTGTGTTTATTTCATTCATCATAACGATTTTAGTCGAGTGTTGGTTGATAGACGTCGAACGACCCGACAACTCGTCCCCATGATTCGATCGATTCGAGGTACAATTCTCATCTCAGTACTATCTTAGCCTTTTTTCTATGATCTGAGATCTCAGCTCACGCAATCACGTTACGTGTTAAATTTGACATCGTGATTTTTTTTCTTACAAAAGAATAATAGAGAAAGAAATGTCTACGGCTAACGCTCGACATGTTAAATTGCAATGAATGTTGGTAATTTGGTAGGTGCATATTCTGTGCATTTTAATTTAATTATTTTATCCTTTACAGTTTTTAGTCGGTTTTAATTTTTGTTTAACTTTTTTTTACTTCTTCGAGACCTCCTCAAACAGGTTCCAAAGAGAATGTAATTCTTTCAATGTAATCCAATGATATTATAAATTGATGTAATCACTATTATTTTTTTCTTTTTTAATTTTAAATAGTGTTGTTACCTGGTTGTTTTACATTAAATCGGTTGCGGAGGTATCGATTTGACATGTGATTAGGAAGATTAATTAAGATCAGAGATTGTCTTTGGCAAAACAATTATACTATGCACTCATCAGTTCGGTTCTGTTTAATTTTATGCTTTTCATATAATGAAATGAAATAAGACAAATGATTGCATATACATTTTTAAGGAAATTATAAACAGTCATGTTTATGGCAAATAAAAAGAAATAATTAATCATATAAAATTAATCACAGAGGACTTCCATAAAAAACATTGCTAGGGACAGTTTACGAAACCACAGTTTTTTTTTATCAGAATAATGAAGATCAGAAAGTAAATAGACACCTATTATTAATATCTCTTTCTTGTTTTCATTACCCTAGGTACCTACACCGATCCTTAAATTATGTCAAAATACCTCAATGTTAGCCATTGAGCCAACTAGCAAAAAATATGTATAATCGCTATTATAGTATGGCTATAAATATTGTCCTCATAGAGGCCATATCAACGATACACTACTGCATTTGAGATAAATTTTAAGAATATAAGATATAACCCTTGCAATTTGGTTTATAATTGTCAAATAATCAGTTCATCCGCCTCATAGTTAACTTAAACAAGCATACTGTTATTCTTAATTTTCATTAATGGTTACTTTAAATGTTAGAAAAAATATTTACTTATAAAAATATCTAAACTAGAAAAATTTCAAACATTTATGATAATGATAAAATGAAAATGAAGAATATTTAAAAGCAATGCCCAACTTAACCGAATCTTAGGTATCTATTTGTAAAAATACTCGTATCGATTGTTGAAATAGAATATTTCGACATTGTAGGGTAGACGTTAGCTTATAATATAACGCAAATAAATACAGATAGACTAGAAGAATTTCACAGGGTTATCCTAAGTACTAGGTAGCTTAGATGGTTAGAGCAGTCACCCGGATTGCGAAAGGTCGCGGGTTCGATCCCCGCCTCAGGACATGAAATTTTTCTAGTTTAGATATTTTTATAAGCAGCATTGCTTATAAAAATATCTAAACTAGAAAAAATGTTGCTAAGATGTCCTTTAAAACCAAGTCAATTCCTCTTAGATAACCAATGAACCCCAAGACGAAACAAGAATGAACCTTATAATCGCTACAGCACATATGCAATACAGCTAAGGGCTTTTGGGTTTATAGTAGTATCGATATATCTAAATATATCGATACTGATACGATACAGGGATTCCTGATACCACTATCGAAAAAAGACGACCTTTAATTATTATGCTACGAATGTTTGTAAGATAGTAAGTGTATTTAAAGGCATACATAAGTTTCTTGTACCAGACAGTGTTTCAAGGCTTATTATGTAAATATCTACGTGAAAAAAAAACATGATTCTTTTTATTATTAAAAAAAAGCTTTCTTGTCGGTACCTACTTCAAATTAATTTCCACTATAAGAATTATTGGCATTTCTAATGCTTTGATAGAGCACTTCAGTAAAATCAGAGAGGTGAGCATTATGCTTCAGACAAATATCTTCTGAATAAAATAACATGCTAATACAAAAAAAAATATTTCAAAATAAAGGTTCTGTGCATAATTACACGACACTTAACTTATTTATCTTTCTATACTAATGTTTTATTTGATTTTAAACAAAAAAAGCTCTAAATACTCATTCCGGGAATTCCGGGAATCCGGCGTCCTTATACCATGTTTCATAATCATAGTTCAAACAAGTCAAAAATGTTTACAATTAAGACTTAAAATTGACATAATATTTTAAAATTAGCTTTGAAAATCATCAAATTAAGAATATACGTATAAAATACGTTAATAGCAGTTTAATTTCTTCATATTTTGACTATTAAAATGCTGTCTGACGTTTATTAAATCATTCCGTGAACGCGGTGGATATCGATCAATATAAATAAAAGAACACACGCTAGGTGGCGTTAGCGAGCAACAGCGTGAAGTTCACTAGACAAAGCAAAAGGCGTGTTTCGAGTTTACAAAAAATAATTGATTTCGTTGGTAAGTACCTTTTAAATTGATATGTGTGAAGCGTACTTTAATTACCAGTCACTACGGGAACGCAGTTTGACGATTAGTTTTACAAGATTTTGCATATTTTTTGCAAAATTCTTATAAATATTACAGCTTACTTGTTCATAGCCTCTAAAACCAATATCTAACATGGCAGCGTCAAGCGCGACATGAAAATATTTATCAAATAGTCATTTCGGAAACGGTCATTTCGGAGACGTTCTCGTATATAACGGGCGTTCCCGAAATGATACGGGCGTTCCCGCGATGACAATTTTTGGGGCAATATGATGCTCTAATGCTTTTAAATGTTTTCAATATATAAATATACAAAATAACAACATTATCCGATTGAGGAACAGGTTAATTACAATTACTTGATGGTGATTGTTAAACGCGTTGGTTATTTTATTATTATTAAAAAAATATTTAAAAGTGTTCCCGAAATGACTTTTGCGCCTGGCGTTATTATTATTAACTGGTAGAATTTCTAAAATATATATTTTTTTGTGCGTGCCTCTCCACAGGAAAGGTGGTTTCACTTGTTAGTTTTCTTAACAAAAAACTTAATTTCTCAGATATTTGAAAACCTAAAATGCTCACCTCTTTGATTTTGACCCTTATATGATAAGGATCCTTAAAGTAGATATGATTTTGCTTCTGCTCAACCATATCACAAGATTTTGGGGTTCAATATATTGAATGAAAATCTATTTGTGTTGTAGTAGGTATTATTACTTAAATACTTTTTAGGTATTTTATTTTGGTCTTATTTTACTTTCTTATTCTGCTTTCTAACCGCCTATAATATTGATTCAATCGCATTGAAAGCGATTAAACATCTTTGAATTTTAATTTTCAATGACATTGAACAATCACATTGAAACGTATCAATGCCATTGAAGCAATGAAATTTAAAGCAATATTGAACGGAAATTGAACCGTGTATTATCAGCAGAGTTCGGATAGAGTTATTTGTGTACCTACTTGCATAGAAATGTTGATATTAATATGGCTCTTCCCAGGATTTCAAATTTTGCAACTTCGGACATCCGATGTCATTAATCTTCTTTCGTCATTAATTAATAAATCTAAATTAACCCTGCCCTGCGCACCCAATATAATGATGCGTTCAGGATACTGTTGGGGCTGCGGCGTCACTGCAGTGCGTCAGGGATGCTGGCAGAAGCTCGAGTGGATAGCTTTGCCACTATAATAAGAAAACGCATAGCATCCCTGATACACCGTGTGCGCGGCAGCTCCAACAGCCTTCTGCAGAGTGTGGAGGCGAGGCTGGATGTGGACAGTGCTATTATGCGACACTGGACCAGCTTCCATTTGGCCAAAGATACGGCCATACATTACAACAACCACTAAGAATATTAGCTAAGCTTACTAACATAGTTTTTAAGATCATTGTTACTAACACTGTATGGGCCAGTACCCGAAATAAATATTTTTTTTATTTTTTTTATTTTTAAATTTGTCAACGTCGCGCATGCAGTGGTTTAAATTGGGTAAAAGTAAATAACTTTATTTAATAAATCACGGGATTTTTCTGCTCTTTAAAATTAATATCGGGACGTGAGGCATATCCACTATCAACTTTCGCTGTATGAAATCAGTGTTAGTACCTACATAAATAACGCTACATAATTCCGACCTCTGATTATCAGGCATAGGAAAGTTTCAATCCAATTGTTGAAACGCAACCGTTCGGCGTCGTGACAACTGCCAAATCGTATGGAAACGGCAGCAGCGCCTCTCTTTTTTATAAGAATCTGAGACAATCTGAGAGGTGAACACGAGGCTAATCGTTTTGCGGGAATGCTCGTTTTGTATGAGTAGATTACATAATTATGTAATCCGCGCGACCACTGCCTACCTACTAAAGTACTCTATCTTGCAAGAACTGACAATCACCGGGTGCTTTACTTATACTAGCGATAACATGATACCTAAATCTATGAAGTACCCGACTAAGTATCCACATAGCTACCAGAAACAAAAGATTTTCTATTGTACGTGAGTGAATGCTAATATACCTGCTGTCGGGCTGGTAACTGGTAAAGGACGTAAGATAATTAATATCATACCATCGAACATGTAAGTAGTGTATTTTCTAACAGTCTGAGTAATGAAATGAATGAGTCACATCACATAATATGTCTGACTCGTATCGTAGCGTACTACGGCCGATGAGTCAATTATTCAAGTTTGTTTTGTTTTGTTTGAGGTCTTGCACCACCATCGATATCTCGACTCCTCAATGTCTTTGACCGAATCCCTTTATGTGATTTTAAATCCAACAGTAAGAATGATCTAACGAAACTATATCTGACCCAGACAAGATGATTTCCATGATGTACCAAATGAATGAGCTGGGTGGCCAAATCAAACTCCCTGGTGTTTTGTTTTTGGAATTCGCGGCAGTAGTATCAATTCAATGACAAAATTCACTAATTTTTGTTTCTTTCAGTTTTTTTTTATACAACTAGATGACAAACAAGCTGACGGCCTATCTGGTGGTAAGCGGTTACCGCCGCCTATAGACACCTGCAATAACAAGGAAAAGCACTTGATATTGCAGGTGCGTTGTTATCCTGAGGCCTAAGATGAAATGCCGTCCATGCCCAGTAATTACACTGGCTACCTTTCCCTTCAATCCGAAACACAGCGAACTGTTTCACGGCTGAAATAAGAAAGGCGGTGGTACCTACCCAGGCGACCCTACATATGGGTCTACCATTGCAAAGGAATAGAAAAAGGAAGAGTAGTTTGGTTTGGTCAGTCATTTTTATTTATTTATAGTGATTAAAATAGAATAAAACTAGAAAAATTTCACGTCCTGAGGCAGGAATCGTAATCGTAATCGTATCTAAGTAATTTTTCAAACATTTATAATAATGTTAAAATCAAAAATTAAGAATATTTGAAAGCACTGCCCCAACTTAACCGAATCGTCGGTATTTGTAAAAATACTCGTTTCGGATGTTGAAATGGAATATTTCGACATTGTAGGGTGGACGTTAGCTCATAAACGCAAATACAAGATAGACTAGAAGAATTTCACAGGGATATCCCAAGTCCTGGGTGGCTCAGTGGTCAGAGCAGTCGCCCGGATTGCGAAAGGTCGCGGGTTCGATTCCTGCCTCAGGACGTGAAATTTTTCTAGTTTTATTCTATTTTAATTACTAAGTAATTTTTCAAACATTTATAATAATGTTAAAATCAAAAATTAAGAATATTTGAAAGCACTGCCCCAACTTAACCGAATCGTCGGTATTTGTAAAAATACTCGTTTCGGATGTTGAAATGGAATATTTCGACATTGTAGGGTGGACGTTAGCTCATAAACGCAAATACAAGATAGACTAGAAGAATTTCACAGGGATATCCCAAGTCCTGGGTGGCTCAGTGGTCAGAGCAGTCGCCCGGATTGCGAAAGGTCGCGGGTTCGATTCCTGCCTCAGGACGTGAAATTTTTCTAGTTTTATTGTATTTTAATTACTAAGTAATTTTTCAAACATTAATAATGTTAAAATCAAAAATTAAGATTATTTATAGTGATTCAGTGTGCAAGCAAAGTATTTGCTTAGCAACTCAGTATCTTTATTAAGAATACATATGGACACGTATGTAAGTATGTATTCAATGAGTCACCGTTGAATGGTAGATATGATAATAGATCGTCGACCAGACCTTTTCCTTCTATAATGAATCAGATCAATGCTCAGTGCATTTTTCCTCTAATAAATGACGGTGATTCAATACCAGCGTCATTTATCAGAGGAATAATAATTATTCCTCTGAAGTTCAGGTATTCGTCAATAAGCTAAAGCCAAGCGAATTTTTAAATATGCAGCTTAAGATTCTGTCCAGCGTTGTGATTCACAAACAAAGATATTCGACATCGAGCTTGACGTCTGACAAAGACGACGAGCTGCCATTGGTTTTGACGTTTGCGCACTGCGCTGCGTGAATCCGTATTCACTAATCTCTACGTCGGTCTCTTGGCTGTGTACGATTGTCTCTGTTTTGGTTATACGACATGAAGTACGATCGATATTTTTTGATTTCTTTTTTGTTGTGTTAAAATTGTATCGCAATGACTTCATTCAATATTTGATAGATTTTTTACATAAAGATATAAAAATCAACAACTTTTTAGTTCCGGTTCACGCCGTGCTCGACGTGGGAACGCTGGTGTTGCCAACGGCTGTCAAACAAACGCCAAAAGTATGACGGCGCTGCCGACAGCCACGAATTCATGGCTGCTGACTTTAGAGAATCGCATAGCTATATGTTGCTAACTTTCTCGAACATTGTTTTATTAGTCGCTTGGAATTGTCAATTGAATCCATTTTTGACAAATTTCTTCTATACTTAATTCTTTCCAAGTAATCTCACGATTACGTCTGTAAGAATCTCAAATCTCTAATTTCAACCTTGTGAACGCGTTAAAATGTAGAGATTTTAGGAAGCACTACAATTTGTTCTGAGCATCTGAGCTACATTACATGCCTTCTTTAGAAGCTGTCTAGCTTACTAATATAACAGTCCTAATTATACTTAGCTATCCTTTTCCTACACATAGTAAGACTAAGAGATAGTGTAAGTAGGTACCTACCTACATAAATTTTAGATTTTGAGTGTTTCTTGGTCGTGTTTTCAAAATAGGCGCCTCTAATTTTAGTTTTAACAAGCTGTTAACTTAAACATAAGGCATAAATATAACGGTGACACATCTTAGTAAACATTGACAAAGCGTGAGTCATGTTATTAAACTTGTCATATTGTTTTCGACAATTAGTTCGATATCATATTTATCCAACTTTGTGAAACAACACCGCTAATATGTATAATAAATAAAGTTATTTAACTAAAAAAAGTTAAAGTTAAAGTTCTTGTTGGTAAGTACCAACAAGAGTAATTTAAGAACAATGGCACGGCCCTATACAAAAGTTTTCCTGATTTCAATTTTAAGCGACATATTAGATACTGTAATTTCATATTTTTTTCCTTTATTTTTGTTTTGAAGTATTTAATTTTTTTAGTCTCTCGTCTTTCGCTCGTATAACAAAAGTTGAAAATTGGATGAAAAATTTTACATTACATTTATTAAACGATTTTTCTGAATGTACTGTGTTGTTAAAAACACGGAAAAACCATACCAGATTACATCTTAAAAATACGAAAAAAACGTTTATGACATTAAAGGATATCTACGGGAAGACTCCCGGAAGCATAAATATGACAATAATAATAAAATTCAATGTCTGAAATGTCTGATAGTGGATAGGTAGGAACCCACATTTATCGTGGTTTTTGTATTGTGTTTGTGCGCCGACTGCCGACGTAAACATTGCCTGTCTGTAGTAACTAACCTAACAAGTTACCTACTCACCGTGCGTGTGATTCACTCACAAACAAAGATCTTCGACAAGAAGATAGGCTGATGATTTTAGAGAATCGCATAGCTGCTATGCGATTCTCTAAAGTCAGCAGCCATGAATTCTGCACTGCGCTGCGTGAAAGCGTATTTCGCATACCTACCTACATAGACGACTTACTCATTCCAGTTTTTTGATATAAAAACCAAACCACCCAATCGATTAAAAAAAAACATGGGACCAAAATAATGACAAATATTCCGCATCGAACAAAAAAAACCCGTAAATCAGATCAAAAAACTCGGCGTAATCGGTGTACTTACATAGAAAAAAAACATACCAACCGAATTGAAAACCTTCCCGTTTTTGAAGTCGGTTAATAAAAACCCGCTTTGATACTCCCCGTACCGAGGGTTCTTAAATGATAATTGTTGTGTACTAAGGTTTCAACTTTTAACCTTCTTTCAACGAACAAAAGTGGATCCCGAAACTCCTTGATCCTGTAGAGGGTACCTAAGTATCTTCAGAGTGCTCTTTGAACACAGGATACCAACTCGAGGTCTACTTTGTCAATAGGTTACTTAGGTATAATGGCATTCTCTCTCGCGTAGGCTTTTTTCTTCTTTGTCTTTTGCGTCATAGTTATACTTATATCTACAAAGCTCCATGGATGAGCAGGTAGGTGCACGGGTACACCATGTTTATTGTCAAAAGTTCAAAAATTCAATATTCTTACATATTCAAAAATTGACACAATAAAAATCACCGCTAAAACTAAACTTAACTGAAATAAATAAAGAGTTAAATAAATAGATAGTATTAGTAGATAGTACCTACTACAAAAGTTACAAAATTCACACACAAAATGACTCAACGAAGGAAACGACAACAAGCCTATAGAATTGTAATGTTATAAATAAGCATTGTATTAAAATACGTTCGTCGTTAGAATATTCAATAGCAATGTTCTTGAGTCTGTCTGACTCATAGGTACTTAAAGTGTCAAGAGTGCAGGTGACAAATATACGACCGACACAGACAAGATTGTAGGCAATTAAATTGTTTTATAACAATTTAAGTTAAGAGGTTTGATTTCCAATCGATTACAACGAAATTGCTATTCTTGGTATGTTAAATAAATACTTTAGTTTCAATTTCGAACGAAAGTTGACCACGAAGAAAATTTTAAGTAACTTTCATAATATTTATAAGAGGCTCAGCTCTAGGTAGAGGTAGGTGTACCGCTACCTACAGCTGAGCCTATACCTACTAACTTATTACGATTCATTAGATATATATATATGTAAATATATGTAAAATAAATTTAATATCTGTCTATAAGATGACAACTTAAGTAAGTAATTACTAAAGAAGAAAATATTTGGCTTTACTGCTAGCAAAATACGTAAACGGTTTCATTTTTAACTGACTTCAAAAACGAGAAGGTTCTCAATTCGGTTGGTATGTTTTTTTTTCTATGTATCTACACCGATTACGCCGAAATTTCTGATCCGATTTACGTGATTCTATTTTGTTCAATGCGGAATAGTTGCCATTTGGACCCATAAATTTACGTATGCAAAATTGTACGTACGTATGCAAGATTTATGCTTTCCTATGACTTTTTAATCAAACGATACGATAATAGGAAACAATGTAAGCTGGCGGTCACCCATCTAGCTTTGACCTTAGAAAGTTATCATTAAAAATTGTAAAAAAAAATTTTCAAAACAGTAATTGAAACCGACTTCAAAAAACTGAAAAGGATAAAATAATTTAAGTAGGCACTCATCACCTAGAAACATATTTTTTGGAGTTGGTGCTAAGTGGTTTCGAGAAACAATAGAACGTGAAGCACCGACTCCAAAAATTATGTTTCTATGTAATGAGTGCCTACTTAAATTTAATTATTTTATCCTTTTCAGTTTTTTGAAGTCGGTTTTAATTTTTACCTATAATAGACAATGAGAAATCAGAATAAAAAATACAATTCTACAAAAGTTCATATCGAAGTCGTGATTGTCATTGTAGATATTATAATGTTGAATAACTAGGTACTGTACAAGTAACTACTTAAGAGAATTAAAAAATATTCACGCAATTCCTTCTTGAAGAGGGTTCTGTTCTTGGATTGCCGTAGACTGTCAGGTATTGAGTTCCAGAGCCGTATAGCAGAGACAACAAATGAGTCCGACATGAAGCCAGGGCGAAAAGAAGGGAACAGCAGGGCAAGATGGTTGTCAGATCGAAGCGAGCGTTCATGGGAGGAATGCAAAAATTGGAAGCGGTCTTTTAAGTACTTACTTCATGGTCTCACTCAACAGTAAAATTTAGTCCGTGGATATAATAAAGTGTGACTACTATGAAACTAGCAGACTAGCGCAATAACTAATTACCCGCGAATTTATCATCATATTATCACGTTATGCAGCATATATGAACGCACCAGTTGTTGCGATCTGATATAAACTGTCCTACTTTACTTACTATAAATACAAACCTTACCCCACGAACCATATGGAAGCATACACCTGTAAAGGAATCCAATGTCTATTGCAGTCGTTTATGGTTGTATACTTGTATCCAAGATAAAAAAGGTTCTCGATCTCGAGTTTGATCTCGTGTTTTTATAACCGGAATTGAATGAATATCTTGCTTTATTTTGAAAGTTAATGGTATTTTTCTTTAAAAAAATATATTTTTAAATAGTTATGTATCATATTCTCCTTATTTTTTAATTTGCTTGTTTAAGAATCAATAAATTAGGTTTTATTTTCCAGTGAACTTAAGATATACATTTACTCTCATACATTTCACATATAATTATAATAATCAATACTCTTTATTGCACATAAAAGACAAATTAAACAATACAAAGTAATAAACACAACAGTACTATAATTGGGCTACCTTATTTCCAAACAGCAATATCTTCCAGGCAACCTAAGGTGTTATAAATATTAAGAGAAAGAGAATGCAGAAAAGGTGTAAGATATAGAAGGAATAATATACAGGCAGTTTGATACTCACCATAACAAGCGGGCACCTACCCATGTTAACATAGTCTTATTATAACTATAGCGTTAACAAATATTAAAATTTCTAAAATGAATTTCAAAATTCATATAAATAGTTTAAACAAAATGTTAGGGAAATTTCAAAAATAATTTTAGAATTTTGAACTTTTAAAACACCTTTAGTAGTTATAATGGTGCGCAGTCTATACGACAAAAAATTAAACATGGGCTATATTAGTTCATAAAAATGGTTTGCCACTTTCAAAAACATCTTATTTATTTGATAATTTCATGACATTTTCTATGAAATGATGCTGCCAATTTTATATAATTTCAAATGAATAAGATGTTTTTGAAAATGGCAATCGAATTGAAACATGGGTCATTATACTAGTTCATAGTATGAACTAGTATAACCCATGTTCCAATTTATTGTCATATTGACGGCACTAACCTGTATGTATATGACTATGTTAACTTATGTAGTGACCGCTTGTTATACCGAGTACCAATCACCTTGTTGGTATGTGTGGAAGACACAAAATAATAAAATATACTTACTTCATTATGTATACAATAGAAGTGAAATAATTTATACAGCAAATGATATAAACTTAGAAATGATTGCTTGATTTTTGAGGTGCGAGCCATTGATATAAACTGCGAGCTCCCCTGATGCACTCTACAGAGAATTCCATAATCGAATAACATCATGGAAACGGAATAGTAGAGAAAACCCAAAGTAAGATTGAAACAAGGACGCAAAGGACGAACTAAAGCAAAGCAATTTTTAAGGTAAGATGGAGAGGTAGGAAGGAATAGAACGTTGTGAAGAAGAGTTAGAACGTGAAATCCCTAAGTCAGGGAATCGAAAACCAATCGAGTTGTGACCGAAACTTTGATACATGCTCAATATAAGTAATAATAGTTTCTCAAACCAAAAATGAACCTGACGCAAACATTCTGCAGACGCTCAAGCATATCTAGAAGTCGTCAGCTTGTTGCTTCTTGTCGATATTTCTCGGAATGTGTTGTTGTAAGATGTGTTAAGTTTGTGACTTATTGAGTGAGTATTTTCACGGTTAGTTCGGTAGTTCATAGTTTGGTTAGGTTTCATTTATAGAATATTTGTGTTTGAAACATGATAACGTTTTATCTAATAAACTTAGTGTTTTCAATTCCTACTCGTTACTAATATTTATAGAGCTCAAGCGCATATCGTAGTGACTGCAGTCGAATCGCGAATTTCTGCCCGAATATGGTTTCACAGACACACTCATACCGTTGGAGGAGTAAATTTCTGCTCTATTACTCTCGAGTTTGAGTTGGTAATGTGTTGGAAAGCGCGGGTATCGTGAACTGCTTGAAGTCTAGCCGGCCGGGTGGACGTGGGGGGCCGAAATCGATCGCCGCCGCGCCTGCTGAGCCGCGCCCTTGACCCTAGCCTTGCAGTGAGTGGCGGATGGTGGCGTTCACCAGTCTCACCACACGACAGCATAATGTTGACGACAGAACAACCACTTGCATTTTCGGTGGATTAATGAATGAGGAACATATTTTATAGTTCTCAAATAAAGAGGTTTGTTGATGTTCCACCACTACCTATTCATGGGAAATTGGGAACATCAGCTGTCTCACAACGTAGTCATAAACTGTTACCTAATATAATAAATAATAACTATTAACAAAATGTTTTAGCGACAGTATCAATATATTTTTTTTTAAACTAAAGAATGACATGTATATTGCTCAAACTGAATGTGATTAGGGTTAACACTATAAAATTAAGATTATTTTAAGAAGTTACAGAATATCGAAATAAAATTTGGAGGTCTGGGGTTGCGGGGGGTCAATATCGCAGTATGTGTGCGGGTTGTGTGTGGTATAACTGTAGTGTGTCGTACGAATATTATGCGTTAAATACGCATTTTTTAGGGTTGTCACAAGTACCTAAGCAGGTCTATCTTTTAGTGTAGTGACCATCGTGTTATTAATTTAATCGGAAAACCAATCGAGATCTATAGACAAACCCCCCCAACCGACCGATAATAACCAACTTGGTTTAAAATTACGTCTCGAAACTTTCTTGTATAGTTTATGAATGCGAGACTTGCAGCTTTTTACATGTAAAGTTTTATTTCAGCCGATTTAGTGTTTTATAGTCGCCAAATGATCTTGTTTGAAAAAAAACATAATTTCTATTTTAGTTATTTTCCAAATAAAACAAATCCGGTAGTACCGGAATAAGATGTTTTTGAAAGTTGTAAAACATTTCTATGACCTAATATAGCTCATGTTTTAATTTAATAAATAAAAAAACAAACAAGTCAAGCTAAATGAAACCGTTTAAAAACAGTCGTAAAAGTGTTCTGTGAACATGACTCACACAACGGTCAGCAAGTTGACAGGATAAAAAACCTATTTTAAATCAAAACTAATAGGTTTACTTACTCATTTAAATGATATCTGATAGTGAATTTACTTACCTAAATAGTGATAGTACTTAACACCACCCGGGAAGTCGGGAACTTTACCAGATAATTAAAGTAAAGACTAATTACAGTTATAATTACTAAACAAAGACATTCTGCATTCTGTTGACGATGCCAATAGTGATTTCCACAACAAAAAGCATTAAGTAATAACTTGGAATAACCAAAAATAAATAAGTAATCCTATAAGTTGCTCTTCATGTGACAGGTTCTAGTATATCGGCCAAGGGAGTTGGCGAAGGTTCCACTAATAGCCAATGTTTTTTACACAAAATGTTGATATTGACAATTCTGCACAGAACAACGCTGATTTAGATTCACACTAAGAGGAAAATATTAGTATAGAATCTTCGCAAGAAAATGAATTTGTTATAGAAGACGAGGACAGTTTGAAATATGAGGAACATTTTAAATTGCGTTGTGATGTCTAGCTATTGGCTACAGCCCATTTTTAACCGACTTCAAAAACGAGGAGGTTCTCAATTCGGCCGGTATATATTTTTTTTTTTTCCATGTATGTACACCGATTACGCCGAGATTACTGATCCGATTTACGTGATTCTTTTTTTGTTCGATGCGGAATAGCTGCCATTTGGTCCCATAAAAATTTTTTCAAAAACAGTTGGGTACTTTAGTTTTAAATGTAAAAAAACTGAAATTATGAAGTCGTCTACATATGCGTAATTGCGAATTTTTGCTTTTCCAATGACTTTTTAGTGAAACGATACGATAGTAGGAAACAATATAAGTTGACGGTCACCCATCTAGCTTTAAACGTAGAAAGTTATCACTAAAAATTGTGAAAAAAAAATTTAAAAAAAATGATAAAAATCAGTAGAACCAAACATGAACCTACGAACTAAAATACGATAAATAATATTGGTTTTAATAAGACATATAGAATTTTTATTTAAAACTTCTAATAAAAAGAATTACGCCGCAGGTAGTATATTGCTGTGATGTCTACTCTAGAAAAATTTTAAATAAAAATTAAAACCGACTTCAAAAAATTGAAAAGGATAAAATAATTAAATTTAAGTAGGTATTCATCCCCTAGAAACATATTTTGGAGTTGGTGCTAAGTGCTTCACTTTCTATTGTTTTTTGGAAACCACTTAGCACCAACTCCAAAATATGTTTCTAGGGGATGAATACCTACTTAAATTTAATTATTTTATCAAAAACAATAGAAAGTGAAGCACCGACTCCAAAAATATGTTTCTAGGGAATGAATACCTACTTAAATTTAATTATTTTATCCTTTTCAGTTTTTTGAAGTCGGTTTTAATTTTTGTTTAAATTTTTTTAAAAAAAGATTCGAGATAAGTAACCATGATTGCATTGCGATATTTTGAAATTTTCTTTTCTGGTTATGAACTATTTTTTTAATCAAACTTTGCATTTACGGCATGAAATTATTTACTATTTTAAGTTGTATAGAAGGCTAGTTATTTTTTTATTGAATAAACAAAAATAATGTTTACTTCTTTAAAATCACCTGAATAGCGAATCCGAATTCCAAACATTTTACAAGAATTGTGACAATTCATTCACTCATAAAGGTTTTTTAAATAGTTTCTTTTCTAGTTTGATAAACAAAATATTTGAAATACTTTGTGGGTGAATAAATTGTCAAATTCTTTTATAATGTTCGCAGTTTTTCGTTAGATTTTGTTTTTTTACCGATCGATCGCCTAATAAATATTGAACGTAGAATTAGAGGACAGGAAATTGACCCAGCGACACTATAACATTACAATATTTAAGTATTTTTATCATATAAAATACATAATAGAAAATGGAATGCGCATAATTATCTATAAATGAAAGTACTTAACGATTCCAATGTTTCTTGTGATCGATCATTAATTCCGACTAAATTAACTAAACATACTAAAATGAAAGTGGGCCAAAAACGTATTCAATGTCAATCGATCAGCGACAGCGAGTGACATTTTCATGTCAATAGTGAATCAGTTTATTCAAAACTACGCCATCCAGAAATAGTGTATAGTGAAATGACGTCATCACGCAACATGCGCCCGCGGGTGTGTCTGGCTGGTGTGTCGGTGCTAATTATAACTGTTCTGTGTATATTTGGATCACATTGTAGGTCAGTAAACTACGAACTTCGAATTCTCTACTACAACAGGTTGATCCCGGGTCAAGAATAAGGTCGCGAGTGCGTTTCTAACGTAACCAAAACATAAATATTATGAAGAATGTATTCTTGTCTTTTGGTTACAAAGGAAGCTTAATCGAACTATACGGTAGATAACTTATTCTCTAGTTAGATGCAAACTTCCAATAGATAAGGGCGGTAATTTTGATGACCCTGTTAATTTCTTTGTAAATAGATAATTTATTAGAGGTGCTATTTCTGTGGTACCAATAGTAGATGATTAAATAATTGTATGAGCTATTGGACACGCCCTTCGAACACAGGCCGACCTATTACTTCAGTTCCATTAGCGGTATTACCATGAATACCGTTTCAATTTTATTATTGTATAGTGTCCTAAATATTTCGTTTCCTATCGATATTTAAACTACTGGAATTGTTGTCATATTACAAAATTCAAACTAAATTAAAAAGTGCGTTCCTTATTAATTATTTAAAACCTGAAAAACTTTCAACGATTAGGTATCTGAGTCATAACATAATCATATGTGATGACAAGTCGATTTGAGAGAGATTTGTGTCAAAGAGATCGTCAACGGTACTCTGGTCTTTCACTTTTATGAAAATGGTCGTAATACATCTGCAGTGTTAGCCAGAAAGCGAGGATCAATAAGCAAATAAAATTCACATTTATACCGGTATATAAATTATTTTAATACAAATGTTTGTTAGTGACTCTCATAAATAAATCAAAAATCTTTGTCAAAATTGAAATTACGTAATATGCATATTACGATACCTTACAACCTATTTAAATACTGTACTTAAAATATAAATCACAAGCGTAATTTGAGCCGCCCATATCGGGGACTGGTGTAGGGCATCATTAATTAGGAACAGTCAATTATTGTGGTTTAGAAACACTTCCTGTGCACAATTGAGGGGCCAGACTCATCGTACTCCTGTTTCGAGATCCACATCTGTTGGAAGGTGGAGAGGGAGGCGAGGATCGAACCTCCGATCCATACGGAGTATTTCCTCTCAGGAGGAGCGATAATCTTGATCTTCATCGTAGATGGAGCAAGGGCGGTAATTTCCTTCTGCATACGGTCAGCGATGCCAGGGTACATTGTGGTACCACCAGACAATACTGTATTGGCGTACAGGTCCTTACGGATGTCGACGTCGCATTTCATGATAGAATTGTATGTGGTCTCGTGGATTCCATTAGCTTCCATACCCAAGAACGAAGGCTGGAAGAGGGCCTCAGGGCAACGGAACCTCTCGTTGCCGATGGTGATGACCTGACCGTCGGGTAGTTCGTAGGACTTTTCGAGCGAACTACTGGAAGCGGCGGTGGCCATCTCCTGTTCAAAGTCAAGCGCGACGTAGCAAAGCTTCTCCTTGATATCACGCACGATTTCACGCTCAGCTGTGGTGGTGAATGAGTAACCGCGCTCGGTGAGGATCTTCATGAGGTAGTCTGTGAGGTCACGACCGGCCAAGTCCAGACGTAGGATGGCGTGAGGCAGGGCGTAGCCCTCGTATATGGGCACTGTGTGGGAAACACCGTCACCGGAGTCGAGCACGATACCGGTGGTACGACCGGATGCGTACAGTGAGAGCACAGCCTGGATGGCCACGTACATGGCAGGCGTGTTGAATGTCTCGAACATGATCTGCGTCATCTTCTCTCTGTAACAAGATACCGTGAGTTAATGAGTGTCGGCAGGTGCTACACGAATTACACGCGAGTCGAGTTTTATCACTAAACACATCTTACCTGTTGGCTTTGGGGTTGAGGGGAGCCTCTGTGAGCAGGACGGGGTGTTCTTCGGGGGCAACACGCAGCTCGTTGTAGAATGTATGATGCCAGATTTTCTCCATGTCATCCCAGTTAGTAACAATGCCGTGCTCGATGGGGTATTTGAGTGTGAGGATGCCTCTTTTGCTCTGGGCCTCGTCGCCAACGTACGAGTCTTTCTGGCCCATACCGACCATCACGCCCTGATGACGTGGGCGGCCAACGATCGAGGGGAACACGGCACGCGGCGCGTCATCACCCGCGAACCCGGCCTTGCACATGCCGGATCCATTGTCCACTACAAGCGCAGCAACTTCCTCGTCGCACATTGTGAATTAGTCTGAAATAGACAAAGTCCCTTATTAATTCCCTGTGCTAAAATAGTCACTTCCAGTCACGAGATTTATCACTTCACTGATTTTGAAATTACGTAATCGCTATTGCATAATGGCGTCACCTGTTCACTTTTTTTAACACCTTTTTATTTTACTATTTTTAGATACTTGTCGTGCTTAATTTGTTTACTTGTTAAAACTAGACAACAAACATAATCAATCAAACTTACTTTTTATTTAAAGTTATAACTAAGCAACGAGTACACTCCGCGCCGCTACGCTGACCACTACTAAATGAGAACCGGCACGTGAGGATAAACTATATAAAAGAGGCCTTATCAGCGCTCACACACTATCGGCATCCATTTATTTTCCACCAATCACAAGCTGCCTCCATTTTTGTCACCATATATGGAGATGCGGTAAACATACTCATAATAGTAAGGGTTACCACAGCGCAGCACAAACATCCTCACATAGTGCCGAGTTATTTTTGTAGAGCGCCATTGATAGCGTCGAGGAAAACCTTGTTAAGTTAGCGCTCAATATTATTTTGTTGAAATTACAGCCATATGTATTTATAATGCTATTGTCTGCTGACACGTAAACGTAGCGGTTATAAATTCCTTTTTGAATTGAGAATGTCGAGGTTATATTAGTTTTACGGTGCTTTTAATATGAACTCTACATTAATTGGCTCTGTTCTGCTGTTTAAATTACTTATATCGTAACTATATTAGATACCATTATTTAGATATCATTAGAAATCATGTACATATTTAAGTATACCTAGGTATGTCAAAATCTGCATAAAATTTAAGCAGATTGAATCTGTGAAGTTGGTACAAACTTTAAATCAGATTAAGTAAATATCGAGAAGAATATTATTAGTGGTGTATATTATATGTTACCGCTAAAGTCCGAAGTATGGTAAATTCTAAGATTTACCGGTAACTCCTAGCATTTACCGGTAGCTTAGGTTAGGTTCGTGTTGTACTTTTGCATTTTTTTTATAAAATACTTGTTGCCTACCTATATTCTGGCTGGCTTCTACAAATTATTTTTTTCAATCAAATTTTAATATGTTCGTCTCATATTATTATAGCACATCATTAGTTTCTTCAACCAAGCAATATTTATTGTTACAAATATCAATTGTAGAAATAGAATTTACGTCTTATTTGCAATTTAATTATTTTGATTTTTATGGATAATTGCACATTGCACGTCACATAAGAATATGTTTTGTTTGATAGAATTGCTACCAATATCAGATATTTTGAGTGTTGAAATAAATGTACCCTAAACGTAAAATTAAAAAAACGCTTTTCAAATACTAGATACGAATTTTGTCTAAAAGTTTAAATTTATTATTAAAACTTTATTACAACTATTATTAGTACAACAGACATTTCGTAGGAATTATTGGAATAATATACATATGTGCAGATTTTGAGTCAAACTGCGTAAAGCGTTAAACGCTCGAAAAGTTAATAAGAATAATTAAGTACCTAATGAGAGGAGCGGTAATTGATATTTTATGTAAAATAATAGTCCTCTAATTTGTTAAAATTACCACTTTGGGAGTGGATAATTGAAGCTGGTATTATTGATGTGTAATCGTTGATAACATTCAACGTCTAGTTGAGAACACCGATAACAGTCATGGGTTGTTATCAAAAGGAACGTAACAGCTTACGTGGCGTACACATTTTAATCCAAACATTCTCACACCTGCTTATTAGAGAGGCAAACAATTTAACATCTCGCTTCACCTAGATATAGTACTTTCTCTGTGAGTCTGCAGTTTTACACTAATTGCCCGATGTTAACCTAAATTTAGTAATTTAATTACTTGAAATTGTAATACAGACGAGTGCACTGTAACTGTAAGAGATGAGTATGAATTTAGTATATTCTCGTTGTAATGGACAATAATTGCTGCAATGATCTTGAGTTTTTGCAAATTCTGTTCGGTGGAAATTATATGGATATGTTTTTCGGTCAATTTTAATATTCCTTCTATCTAACTAGAGATCTATATCTATGAGAAGCTCGGTGGCGGATGGCGGAGTTGCAGTACCTAACAATAACAACAGGGACCAACGGCTTAACGTGCCTTCCGATTTCCGAAGCACGGAGGAGTTCGAGATTATAAACATTGATCGATCCATCCCGGGATCGTCCACGGCGAAATGCCGATATGCTTTGTTTTCTTATCGAAATCAGAGCGCTTAACCTACTACGCCACCGAGCTCGTCAAGTACATATTCACGTACTTAATTGCTTCAAAATAAAATAATACTTAATTTAAATAACACATCCACCTAGCAACCATTGAAAGCCTGCATCTTCTCTTATTATTACGCCTTTCACTTATACCGTACACTATTCTAATCATTTTTTTTTTAAATAATGTTAGACAGAATTTACATATTTTAACATTTGAAATATTGTTATTTATTCAAACAACATAGACAATACTCTGCGTAAGACGTAGAGTATGGTTAACATTGGTTTCCATACTCATACAACAACCGGTTCTAGGGTAGAGTCCCTTGAAATTATTTACCAAAAATATTTATTACCCTACCTCTGTATGAGAGGGATGTTTATGTAGTGTGTCTATTACACTTGTATTGTGAGCAAGAAAATCGATTCAAAAGGGAAAGCAATATTTTTTCCTTCTTTTAGTTTAACAATTAAACAACTACTTAATACAATTTGCCGATGACACAAACAAAATACGATACAAAGTCGTCATACATTTTTACTTATTATTGTACTTGGAATATGGTACCAGTATTCCCATTATGACCCATATTATACAGGGTGGTGCCGTCAATACGACTATAAATTGAAACATGGACTATATTAGTTCATGAAAATGGTTTTACTTTAAAAAACATATAATTTCATGACATTTATGAAATAATATAAAATTGGCTGCATTATTTCATAGAAATGTCATGAAATTATCAAACGAATAATATGTTTTTGAAAGTGGCAAACCATTTCTATGAACTAATATAGCCCATGTTTTAATTTATTGTAGTATTGACGGCACCACCATTCTTATACCATAAAATATCGCTGTTGTACTGCAACAACCAATTAAATTCATAAAACAATGATTTTAAATAAATGCTTTTGAAAGTTTGACGACAAATATTTCTTACATTAACCATGGTTATCTAGATATTATAGTGACATCTAATTATTTAATTTCATTTCTATGAACTACATTAGTTCATAGAAATGGTTTTCCACTTTCAAAAACATCGTATTCATAAATTTGATAATTTCATGACCTTTCTATGAAATAATGCAGCCAATTACATATATGTACTATTTTATACAAATGTCATGAAATTATCAAACGAATAAGGTGGTTTCTATGAACTAATATAGCCCATGTTTTAATTAATGGTCGTATTGACGGCACCACCCTGTATACTTATTATATATAAAAGTACTCATTCATGTAGGTAAGAAATTTTTTTATTTTCATACTTTGTTAAACTTTCTAATGAATACTATACGTTTCAAATGCTCTTTTTAAAATATAGAACTACTAGCGACCCGCCCCGGCTTTGCAGCTTTGCACGGGCACGACATTTACGGCAATGCTTATGTAAATATTATGCATGAATTATACATATAAACCTTCCTTAAGAATCACTCTATCAATTTAAAAAAACCGCATCAAAATGTGTTGCGTAGTTTTAAAGATCTAAGCATACATAGGGACAGACAGACGGCGGATAGCGACTTTGTTTTATACTATTATGTAGTGAAGTTGTTGTTTTTTTTTTCCACGATATAAGGACTTCATCTTTCCAACATGAGTAATAATAACTCATGTAGGATACATAAAGCTAGTCATATTACAAATACTGTACACTGTACTAAATAGCCTAGTACCTAGATTACTAAGATATTAATGTTATTTTTGGTAATGATTGTCGAAAAAAAATATGCTTCAACAAGTAAACTAAGAGCTGCGCCTGCGTTTGAAACTCTTGAAAGTTGCCATTACCCACCTGGCTTTTGTAGAGTCAAGGAAAGACCATTATTAACTATCCTTCATTGTATAAAAAATATTTTTAAAATCAAGTAATAATTTCTTAAACTTTTTTTAAGTTTTTGAAAGTAGGTACTTACCTACTCATACCTATATTTATCAAATATGATTTCGTAGAGCGATTTGATAAAAGTTATCGTTTTCATGATAAATTGATAATTCTACAAAATTATGATTTCCTGTAATTTGATCTCATTATGTATAAGTATTTCATTCTGATCGAAAAAAGGAAGTTCAGTAGGTAAATATTAATTTCCTATAAAAAAGTATATTCATTTTATTAACCGACTTCAAAAACGAGGAAGTTCTCAATTCGGTTGGTATGTTTTTTTTCTATGTATGTACACCGATCACGCCGAGATTTCTGATCCGATTTACGTGATTCTTTTTATGTTCGGTCTGACGGTCACCCATCTAGCTTTGACCTCAGAAAGTTATCACTAAAAATTGTAAAAAAAAATAAACTAAAATTAAAACCTTTAAAATACTAAACAGGATAAAATAATAAAATTTAAGTAGGTAGGCACTTTCCCTTAGAAACATATTTTTGGAGTTGGCGCTAAGTTGTTTCCGAAACAATAGAATATAGAATAAGTGAAGCACAGACTCCAAAAAATACCTATAATCAAGGATAATAGAAGTAAGTATTCAATATTGGATGCGTTCAGTTCAGACGTCAAATCCATAAACCTACTAAGTATTATTATTCTTCCGCGGTCAAAGCGGTCCCCGCCGATTCCGCGCATCGGTCAGGCCTGTCCGCGGGCTTGCGCGGAGGTTGCTCGCGCTCGGCTAAAACGATTATATCTCGAATATTGTCTTCTAGACCTATTTAGATAGTTATATATTTGGAATCGTCATAAAATTTCCTAAATATAATGTATACACATTATTATACTTGTATTTACTCGAAATGTGGTTGATTGTTGGTTAAAGTTAGGGTATGCGAATTTTTAGACTAATTACGTAATAGTTCAAAAACTAAAAACAATTCAGTGTCAACAGTTTACTAGGTGGTAGGCCCGTATGTAGGGTCGTCTGGGTATGTACCACCGCCTTTCTTATTTCAGCCGTGAAACAGTTCGCTGTGTTTCGGATTGAAGGGAAAGGTAGCCAGTGTAATTACTGGTCATGGACGGCATTTCATCTTAGGCCCCAGGATGACAACGCACCTGCAATATCAAGTGATTTTTCCTTGTTATTCCAGGTGTCTATAGGCGGCGGTTATCGCTTTCGATCAGGTGAGCCGTCAGCTTGTTTGTCATCCAGTTGTATAAAAAAAAAAGTGTCGTAAATTGTGTTTGCTTTTCTCCTTACATTATTCCTTACAATAATAAACACAGAAGTACACACCTATCTATTCAATATTCCATACTACAAGCATTACAATTCGCGTGCCACGGAAAAAATCGACGGATTTTTTTTTCCCAATTTCAAATGCTCATAACGGAAAAACTATACCACATACAGCCATAAAATTTGTTGTAATCGATTCTTTGTACTTTCAAGTGAATATTTAAAACTTGGACAAGTATTCAATTGATTTATTTGCTTAGAGAAATCCTTGAGACCCGGCGCGGCGGGAGCAAGATCGCATCAAAATCGCTCCCATTTGTTTAGAAGCTAAGGACACACAATCCAGACAGACACGTCAGACATATAACACCGCTTTTTTGCGTCGGGGGGAAAAAATAAGTTTCTAAATTCTATTAGACGCTTTTCTCGTTGTGTTAGGATTTGACAGTTTTGATTAAATTGAAACTCACACATTAAAGGTTACGTAAGTAGCGCAATCGTCAGGCAACTTGTTTCAGCACTGGATGTTTGTGACGGACGATACTAAATGACAAATAAGCTGACGGCTCACCTGATGGTAAGTGGTTACCGCCGCCTATAGACACCTGCAATAACAAGGGAAAATCACTTGATATTGCAGGTGCGTTGTCATCCTGAAGCCTAAGATGAAATGCCTTCCATGCCCAGTAATTTCACTGGCTACTTTTCCCTTCAATCCGAAACACAGCGAACTGTTTCACTGCAAAAATAAGACAGGCGTTGGTACTACGCAGACCTACCTAGTAAAAATAAATTGATGAATGTACTCAAACTTGCAACTTTATTTACACATAATAATGAAACTTGTAAAAATTTGACGGTTACTTATCTCAAGTTAAAAAATTCTTACGTCTGGACAGCGAGGTCTCGATTATAGCTGTATATATTTGTCTGCGTGTATGACTGTGTATTGATTCACCATTCCCAACCCCCGACGCCTGGCGTGCCCGACATGGGGCGCGCTGCACTCTTATCGAGCGTAGCATGACTCATGTGACGGCGCCCTTATTTCCATTTTTTGTTTACCAGAAAGTTAGGAAAATTCAAATAATATAAAATTGAAAATTTCAAATAACCCTCGGCCTCCTTAATCATCTTTCTGACACCGTATCATTGAGACTATTCTTATGAAACCAAATGCAAACAGCACGCTATATCTGCTGTAAGTTTTGAAGAATTGAGCATTCGAAGGACTATTTGATGATACTGGATCAACTCAACGTTAGCATGTCTTGGAAATACCACTAGCGAATTAATCGGATCTGTGAAAGTTACTAACACCCTTTTGTGAATTAGGAAATGAAATGATAGTCATCAAACGCCTAAACAGATCTTCATAAAATATAGCCAAGAAAGAAAACCGAATCAATGTTGGTCCATTCGTTTAGGAACCACGATGCCACAGATCGACACACAAATACACAAACCGACACGTCAAAATGAATATTATAACACCCCTCTTTTTTCGTCAGAATTTAAAAAAAAACAGCGTTTCTTGTAAAACTTTTTCTTAATAATGATAAAAACAAAGACGCCCCATGAACTGTTGTGTCCACGACATAGAATTATAAGAGAGTGCTATTTTTCCACACAGGTTTTGAAAGACCTGTTTTTTTGTCAGAAACCCTTATGGGTACCCAGGGAGAACGGCGGGGGCTTGCCCCCTGGGTTATGTGGGAGTCACCGGTGTAAAGTGCCGGTATACCTGTCGCGAAAGAACGCGATCCTCATTAAAAAGATAAGTAGAAACTAAATATCAACATAAGAATTGTTATGAATTGTTATACAGCCAAGCGGCTGTATATGTAAAACCCTTTGCTTGTTCCCAACGGTGGTGGAGGGAATAGAAAAGAAGGTAGGTAGATATATTTAAGATGGCGGGTAGACGACGCGGGCAGTTACGGACGAGACTTTTACATAGAAAATAGAAATAGTGAATTGTGGGTTTTGTGGACTACGAGAACTACAAATATTTGGGTTAGTGACTTAATAATTGTGTTAAGATTATAATTACTCAATAAGAATGTGGGTTCGTGGAAGGAGAGTGAGAATGCATAGAAATTAGAATAATGTTTAGAATGTAGAATGTTATAAGAGTATGGTGGCCAGGGAGGACTATAAGGGGTTGGTGGAGGTCCTCCTGGGGAACTGTGGGTTCCCCTTGTATAGACATATAGGTAGAACACACCCATTATGTAAATAAGAAAGAATTGAAATAAGAATAAATTAATGTAAGAAACCGATCGCTCTCGTTCCATGAACCTTTTACGTAAGAACTACTTTATCGTCTTGTAGAACTAGAATAAGAACCACAGGCAAATAAATAGTTGACGACAATACCCACTAAAACTGACTGTATAGCGGGTATCCACATTTGTGGGGCGCTACCAAGGAAGCTCGTCGCACACATCTCGGTCGTGCCTTGTGGCGTTCTTTCAAACTCTTCTTAGGTTTTGAAAGACCTAACGACCTAGGATAGCATCTCTAACTTACGTAACATTGCAACCTTTGTTTGTAGTGTTGTGTTCCTATCGCAGGAAAACAAGGTTCAGGACATTGAGTAAAGGCCGCTGTGAACGGGCAGAGTAAATGTTATACTGAACTAGCATACTATATGCTCTGCTAGTTTCAAATACTCTACCAGCTTTAGTGGAGAAATTTTAATACCTAATCTACTCTACCAATGCTGTCTACATGGGCATAGTAAGTTAGTAAGTAGACGTTAGAACTATACGGTGCTACTTATACCGTTTGCTCTAGCCGTGTACAGTACCCTTGATTGATATGTTTACAAATTTTATAGGGCACGTATTACATGTTTAAATTTATTTTTAAGCTATTCAGATATTTGCTTCTGATACTTATCATCTGTTGTTGATGAGCTGTTGATGGAAGGTACAACTCCTTAAGGGTTGGGAATTGGAAGATAATTATTTAAATATTAAAGGTAAGTACTTACGTATTTTTTTTATACAAAGCACGGCAACTGACCCAACACCACCTGATGTAAAGCGGAAAGTAGAATCCATATGCGAAGACAGCTAGTGCAGTAATAGACACTGCTCTAGCCGCCTCCACCTTGCCGGCCCAATTATATCAATGCCCGAAAAGTGCTTTTTCACGCCTCTCTTGACCAACAATCAATGTATAGACCAACAGTTGCATTCTATCGGGTGAACTGATGATGGAACGTAAAATTACGTAACGGTTTGGACTTTGCTAAAAAAAACACAAGCTCTTACTGATGCTTACCCGAAAGTAAGAAAGAAGTAAGATGTAAGATAATAAGTGTGAGTGTAGGAATATTATTAATACTTCATCATTGATACGATAATATGAACCAATATTACGTATTTCAACTAAAGACTAAGTGACAGACAAGTCGATAACGCTGACAATCACCACCCATATTCTAGCTTTGACATTAGAAAATCACAAAAAACTTAGAAAACCAAAACTTGGAATTCTTTGCCAGCACATGTGTTCTCTCTTTCCTATAACATGGGTTCCTTCAAAATAGGCGTGAAAAGGCACCTTATGGGCCGGCAAGGTGGAACTGGCTAGAACAGTGTGTTTCAAGCTGCACTAGACTCTAAATGTCTTTTTATTTCTTTTTATTTTATGCAACTAGATGAAAAACAAGCCGGCCGTCAGCGTGCTTGTCACCTGCCCCCCAATTCTGCTATTGTATTTTGATCTGAAACGAATCGGAAACGCTTAAGTTACAACGTTTTTGTATTCTGCTAACTCAACGCAATCGAAACGTAGCCGTAACGCATCAGTTTGGTATTCTACTAACAAACACGTAACGCGAACCTTTCGGTTCAATCATTGTTTCGTATTCTGCTAAATATTTAACATTTGTGGCAGCCGAAACGCATCGATAGTTCATTGTTAGAACTGTCCAAAATTGACAACTGTCAAGTCACCAAGCCAAAATTTATTTGTTTCTTGCAATAATGCTAACAATTATCGAGCCGAAGTTGAACCAACGTTTCGTTAGCGTTCCGGCTTTATAAGCAATGTTAGTGGAATACCTTTTTGTATTACAACCGCATTGGTAACGATACCGAAACGCAGCCGATCCGTTTAGGAAAATAAATAGCAGAATTGGGGGGCTGATGGTAAGTGATTACCGCCGCCTGTAGACACCTGCAACAACAAGTGAAAATCACTTGATATAGCAGGTACGTTGTTATCCTGAAGCCTAAGATGAAATGCCGTCCATGCCCAGTAATGACACTGGCTACTTTTCCCTTCAATCCGAAACACAGCGGACTGTTTCACGGCTGAAATAAGAAAGGCGGTGGTACCTACCCAGACGACCCTACACACGGGCCTACCACCTAGTCTCTGCATATGGACTCTTCTTACCGCTTCACATCAGGTGGTGATGAATCATTTGCCGTGCTTTGTATAAAAAAAAATAAACAAATATAAAACCGACATCAAAACACTAGAAAGAAAAAAGTAATAAATTTAAGTACTGGTACTTATCTCATAAAAATATAGGTATTTTTTGGAGTTGGTGCTAAGCTGTTTCCAGAAACAAAAGAAAGTGAAGCCTAGGTAACTTAAATTTCATTATTTTTCCTCTTTAGTATCAGTTCCTTGATAACCAAGTGATTTCTATTTTATTCTGTTACCTTTTTATAGTACCTAACTACATAGGTAGGTACTTAAAGTAGAGATTATATAGTTTTAAACTAATATGTATTAGTAAACGTTTTAAACTAATTTATACTTATTACCATATTAGTTTAAAACGTTAAAGTTAGAATAATCAAATAACGAATTTTTTTTTAACAAAAATAAAACCGACTTCAAAACACTAAAAAGGAAAAAAATGGAGTGTTTGGCGGGTTTTAGTGGCGTCGGTCAAGATTTTTATTACAATAATTAAAAATTGTGTCGGAGCGAACTTTGTGTTATAAAAGTGGTGTAGTTTTATTATACAAGTGTTTGTGTTGGTGCAACTAAAAGATTATTAGAATAAAAGTAATTATGGTGTGAGATACGATGAGAACTTTTTTCCACCTCACCATCCACCTCATCAAGTAGCACATAAAGAGACTGTCATCATATATTTCGCGTTAAATAGGTACTCCCAAGAAGCATAGAAATATGTTACGCCAGCATTTTAATGCAATAAAATTAAATAAAGAAATAAATTGATACTGAAGACATGGCGTCAGTTCGGTACTTTGGTTTTTATAAGTAAAAAAAACTGAAATTAGTAAGTCGTCTACGTATTTTTTTCTTTGTACCTATGTACACCGATCACGCCGAGATTACTGATCCGATTTACGTGATTCTTTTTTTGTTCGATGCGGAATAGTTGCCCTTTTGCCTTTGGTCCCATATTTTTTTTTTTAAATCAGTTGGGCAGTTTGGTTTTCAAATAAAAAAAACTGAAATCAGTAAGTCGTCTACGTATGCGAAATTGCGGATTTTTGCTTTCCTATGACTTTTGAGTGAAACGATACGATAGTGGGAAACAATATAAGTTGACGGTCACCCATCTCTTTTTTTTTTATATACAACTAGATGATAAACAAGCTGACGGCCCACCTGATGGTAAGTGGTTACCGCCGCCTATAGACACCTGCAATAACAAGAAAAAATCACTTGATATTGCAGGTGCGTTGTCATCCTGGGGCCTAAGATGAAATGCCGTCCATGCCCAGTAATTACACTGGCTACCTTTCCCTTCAATCCGAAACACAGCGAACTGTTTCACGGCTGAAATAAGAAAGGCGGTGGTACCTACCCAGACGACCCTACATACGGGCCTACCACCTAGTAATACTAAATCTAGCTTCGACCTTAGAAAGTTAACACTAAAAATTGTGAAAAACCTACCTTCTTAAATTTAACTATTTTATACTTTTCAGTTTTTTGAAGTCTGTGTTAATTTTTGTTCAAAATTTTTGTTAAAAAATTTTTTTTCACATTTTTAAGTGATTTCCTAAGGTCAAAGCAAGATGGGTGACCGTAAGCACTATCGACTTCTCTGTCTCTCAGTCCTTGGTTGAAATACACAGTAAAAGAATTATCTTCTACCTCCTAACCGTTAAGGAGTTGTACCTTCCATCATCAGCTTATCAACATGAGATGATGACTAACAGAAGCAAATACTTAAATAGCTTTGGAAAAAAGAAAAATATGTCATACGTGCCTATAAAAATTTTGGTTTGCCCTCGATTTCCCTGGGATCCCATCATCAGATCCTGACTTGGTGATAATGGGACCACCTCTGGAGTATACACTATCGAATGAAAAAAGAATTTTGAAAATCGGTTCACATTTGACAGAGAAATCGGTGAACATACATACAAAAAAAATACATACAGTGGAACATTATAACCTCCTTCTTTTTTTAAGTCGGTTAAATAGTTATTCATATCTCTGTAATATCAATTCAGTTGAAATATAAAAAGTTTTGAGTCATGTTGACGTGTACTTATTATTCGGAAGCGGATTAAAGCAAGTACAGTTATTCTGTAGGTAGATTGCACATTAATTCTGTGTAAAATAATAAATTAAGGATATTGTTCACATATTATAGGGAAAATGTTCCTTTATAATACCTACATTATAACTAGCTGTGCCCGCGACTTCGTTTGCGTGTATGTCAGAAAATAACAACATGTCGTACGTAGGTTACATGATACATACTACTTAAATATTTATTTGGTTAAGGATTTAAATCATGTTTATGAAAACAACTTCGTAATTAATGCATTATGCACCCAGTAGGTACACGATCATTCTTCGATTATAATTCACTGTCAGCTGGTGGCTAAAAAGAAATTAGAAAAAGATGCATTATTGATGAACTCGTAAGTACCTATGTTTTCATTTATCTCTGACTCAGTTAGCTATCAATAAAATATTTTTTGTATCTAATCGATAAATGTTTAGTTATATAAGAGCTATTTCCGATAATATATTATCTGAACAATTTATACACAAGGCTAATTAGGTGATATATTAGGTATGGTCAGCAAAAGAAGTCGATCAACACTTATTATTACCACGTCACACTACGTTATTCACGTTTTTCTTACATATTGTCAAGAGTATAACCAGTAGGTATGTTATTGTAAAAAGGTACTAAAGTGTTAATCTACTTCTGTTGCTGACCGTATTATAGGTGATGTTATCACTATCAGTTTGCCGCAAATACGATATAATATAGGTACTACCTGTTCTGTAACAGAGAGGTAGGTACTACTTACCTGATTCCTAACATAATAATATTATTATTAACATTTTATCGACTCTTACAGTCACAGCTATGATTTTAACCTATTATTATAGAGAAAACAGACCCTTAGATACATATTATAATGCCTGCATATATAAAATAAAATTGTAAAATTATAAAATAATTATTGAGCAAAGAAAAAAATATTAGGTATTTACATTAAAGAAGCGTCAATAAATTGCTATTATTTATAAGCAAAATTATTAGCGAAAAAAAAAACAATGTATCGATAGACTATAATTAAAAAAATAAAAATTTTAAAAAAATTATCGTTATGATATATTAAGTATCTGCCTACTTTATTTTGATTATTTGGTTCTTTTCAGAGTTTTGAAGTCGGTTTAATTTTTTAAAATTAATTTACGATTTCTTTATTTTTGTAATTTTGTTTAGCTCTAGCCTAATTGTATCCCTTCCTACATGGGAGATAGGTACTCCCCATGTGTATCTCCCATATAATAAGGCATGTGCCGAGCAATGGGACCTATACAGGCTGGTAATGATGACGATGAAAGCCTAATTGCATGCAACCATTGAAATAACATGCATACGTTATCACATGTTTTAGAATTACACTGTTATGCCAACGACACGTTTTGCTAATGACTGATACACACTGAAGTTTCTATCTCAACAACTACTGAACCGATTTTGATGAAACTTGAACAGTTCCCTAAGTTGGACTATATCGAGTAAAAAAAAAATTTTTGCAATCCGACTTTATAGCTTTTGAGACATGGGCTGACAAACATACAAATATACAAACATACATCCATACATACACTCATGCACCCATGTATGGATTAATAACCTCCTTTTTTGAAGAAGGTTAAAATACCGACATTTGTAAAAAAAATTCATACTTGTACATTATACGACAGTACAGTATACAACTTTAAACAACTTTTCCCAAGTTGTGCAGTATTATGGACATTGTCAGTAAGCGTTTTCAGTCTGAAAAAATCAAATACTTAAAATAAAAGCAATTCGCTTGATATTTGGATGAAAAAACCCTTATGAACTTGTGCTATCGATTCTCTATTAAAAACGCTCTAAATCTAAAGGAGTTGTTACATAAATGTTGGAGGCCCGGCCAGGTCTACTATATCTACCTACTTAAAAATAGGCAAAAAACACGCAGAGCAGTTTTCAATTGTCCATTTTCTTTATATTTGCTTTGTTTCGTGTACAAAACAAGAATATTTATAGAAAAAACTGCAACACAGCGAAATATTCATCATGGTGCTGCCTATAAAATTATGTCAATTTGGTGACGTTTATTTGACTTCTAAGTCGCCCGCCATATTGAAACATGGTGAAATCTACGAATCATTTTGAACTTTGTACGAGTAAACTCTCTTCATGAAAACGAATTAGGGATTAGTGCTTTTTACGGATTCAGGAGACTTTCCTAATTTTTTGAGATTGTATATATACCTGGCCGGATAGGAAACTTCTCCTTTAGGTACAGAATATCTTTTTGTCATAATTTACAGGGTGGTGCCGTCAATACGACAGTAAATTAACACATGTATAGGCTAAATCAATACCCATTCCGCTCCACGGGTATTTTTGATACACCTTGTATAACGAAATGGCCCCGTGCATGCACAGCGGATGAGCGGATGTGTTGAAAGATGCAAATTTTACTACACGATAGTGTACACTAGGTACTTACGATATGTACATCAGTGCCGGCGCATTACAAGGTTGACTGAGACATTGGCAAAGGTTGAATGGTTGAGCCGAGCGATTTAATATTAGCTGTAAAAAATTACTTAACTACTCAAAGGGAATCAACTGAATACTTCTTTCTCTCATCTCAGGAATACGCAAACTCTCAAGACTTCTCCTTCCCTTTTGACATTTTCATCTCCCAATATATTTTTTTTATACAAAGCACGGCAAATCAACACCACCTGATGTGAAACGGTAAGAAGAGTCCATATGCGAAGACAGCTAGTGCAGTTTAGATACTGCTCTAGCCGCCTCCACCTTGTCAGCCCAAAATATGCTTTTTCACGCCTCTTCTGAAGGAACCCATGTTATAGGAAGGAGGGAACACATGTCATCATCGTCATCATCATCATCATAATCGTCATCATCATCATCATTTCAGCCGAAAGACGCCCACTGTTGGGCATAGGCCTCCCCCAAAGATCTCCATACCGATCGGTTCTGCGCTGTCCGCATCCATCGGCTTCCCGCGACCCTCACCAGATCATCGGTCCACCTTGTGGGAGGCCTAACAACGCTGCGTCTCCCGGTACGCGGCCGTCACTCGAGGACTTTTCCGCCCCAACGGCCATCAGTCCTCCTTGCAATGTGGCCTGCCCACTGCCACTTGAGGCTCGCAATTCTTCGGGCTATGTCGGTGACCTTAGTTCTCCTGCGGACCTCATCATTTCTGATTCGATCACGCAGAGACATGTGCTGGCAAAGAATTCCAAGTTTTGGAAGTACGACTAAGAAACGAAATATTAAATTTCTTTGTGCGTGATGTTGAGGTGGAGACGGTAAATTGATGACTGCGAAGACCAGCACGTGTGGTCCTGAATAGGAAGAGAGAAGGTGGGATAAGGTCAAAAAGCTCTTCAGAGCACTCCGTGATATAGCCGATAGAAGGCGCTGAGCGACGCAATGTCTCGGCGCAATTGCAGAGGCTTGAGGTTGTTCGTGACCTTTACATCGCTAACGATACGGACAGCACGACGCAGCGTGCAATGAATGGCTTCGTCGCAGAATGTCCCTTTCGTAAAATGCCCCCTAGTCGCAGAGTCCCTTTCGCAAGGTACATATTGCGAAAGGGACTCTTTTCGACATTTTGCGAAAGGGACATTCTGCGACGAAGCGGCTGCAATCTGTCCAGGGCATCGAGTAGGTACTTGGCGGACCCATTCCACAAGTTCGAGCAATATTCCACGCAAGACCGGACCTGAGTTTTGTAAAGGCCAGGCGTGAAAAATCGACGCACCTTGTTCAGGACACCGAGCTTTCGTGAGGCTGATTTGATCACGGTTTCGATGTAGTTCCTGGAATTCAGATCACAACATACCTCCATCTCTAATTCAACAGATAATAAAGATTTTCCGAGGTTTCTGACTCTAAGTCAGTATATTTGGTAAGGTCCTGCCATCTTAGTTATTACGTAGCTTGACCAATCTTTTGTTAACAAACCTGTCTCTTTTTACATTATTTAATATAATAAATAATAACATTTTTTATAAACAACCAGATGACAAGTAAACGCACTGCCTACCTGCTGGTAAGTGGTTATCGTCGCCTATCACCTGCAATAACAATGAAAAAATCACTTGGTATTGCAAGTCGTTGTCATCTAGAGGCCTACGATGAAATTTCTTCCCCTCAATCCGAAACACAGCGAACTGTTTTACGGCTGGAATAGGAAAGGCGGTGGTACCTACCCAGACGACCCTGCACACTGACCTTTACCTTTTACACACAAACACAATACAATCTAAGTCAATGAATTTTAATTTAAGAGTAGGTTTTCGCCATTTGTTAAAATGGTATGCATATAGGCCAACTACTATCCTATCTCAGGATTACCTTCATTACCGTTTAAGTGGTGGCCGCATAAAAGGTTGTTGGGAAGCCTTAAATGGACTAGCAGTGCGCAGCCAGCTCTCAGCGCGCAACTCGCGCCATTTTAGGCGCCCACCATAAATCTTTGGTCTTTGATCGCCATATCAGAAGTTATCCTTATTGGTGTTGCCGTGTAATGTAAGTGTCTCTCCGTTTTAGAGCATGTTGGTCTGTAAAAAATTAGCCAAACCTACTTAGGGTATGAAATGGGTATTATCATATTTGTCTGTTGTCTGAACAGAGAAATCTGTTTGTTCTGTGCTCAGATCATAGAAAGAAGGTTCTGTGTGTCCCTGATGTAAGAAAAAGTTATAGAAGCAACTCTGTCAAAACATGTACAGTCGAACTCAGAAGTTACTAACCACTTTCGTACCTACCTACCTTTATCTCATTATCTCACTTCACAAGGTTATTTTATATATTTTGATGTTGGTTAAAAGTGGTCATAAAAAATAACCTTAAACCCACCAATCAAACCAAAACTCTTCGGTACAATCCTTTCAATACGCCAAGTCGTTAAACGATAAGTGCTCTCTAATCTATGGATAAGTGAGTCTAGTTCAATTAACTATTGGCCTAGGCATTTGATTGTCCGTCCAAGGTGTAGGCGTCCAATTAAGCGGCGAATTCAACCAGATTGCGGCGACATATCCATAGCATCTCAGATCATAGAAACAACTTGTTTCGTAGTATTGCTTACACGGGGATAATAGGTGTCTAAAAAAGAAAACGAATGTAGGTAAGTAAGTAGTTAATTTTTAATGATTTTATCTCCATAACCGACTTTTTATACCACAAAAATTATACATACATTTAGGGTCCTAACTTTAGTCCAACTACAGGAAATGCATATTGAGTGGAACAAAACCATCTGGCAGGAAGGAAACACCCCACCGTGTCAAGGTGAACTGCTCGCCGGCCAAGTACCTACATGTGCTCAAGTAAACACGCATGCACATTTAAGGTAGTAGAAGTCATGGATTTTATCATGGTTTTACAAATAACAATGTTCTCCTTCGTATGACATATCTTATCTGTAGTATGAATCGTATTTCAAAAAGTTTCAAAACGTTTGATCTTAGAAACTTTTCTTTTTAACCGATTTCAGAAAAGAAGGAGGTTATATGTTCTACTGTATGTATTTTTTTTTGTCTCTGTCAATTGTGAACCGATTTTCAAAATTTTTTTTTTTCCATAGAGTATACTCCAGAGGTGGTCCCATTGTCACCAAGTCAGGATCTGATGATGGAATCCCAGGGAAATCAAAGGCGAACCAAAATTTTTATGGGCACGTGTGACATGTTTTACTTTTTTCTAAAGCTTTTCAAGTATTTGCTTCTGTTAGTCATCATCTCATGTTGATGAGCTGATGATGGAAGGTACAACTCATTAACGGTTAGGAGTTAGAAGATAATTCTTTCACTGTGTGTTTCAACTCAACCAAGGACTGAGAAACAGACAAGTCGACAGTGCTGACGGTCACCCATCTTGCTTTAACCTTAGAAAATCACTTAAAAATGTGAAAAATAAATTTTTAACAATAATAAAACCGACTTCAAAACATTTAAAAGGAAAAATTAATTAAATTTCAGTACCTAGGTACTTACCTTCTGAAATGAATTTTTTGGAGTTGGTGCTTCACTTTTAGTGTTTTGAAGTCGGTTTTAATTTTGTTGAAAAAAAAGTTTAAAGTGTTAATTTAACATTGATTTATGATAGATCCAGATCCAGTCAGTATTTTATTATAAGCTAATCAATAGTTAAATTTATTTTTAAGATATTTACTTATACATACTTACTTATTAGAAATTAATTACTTAATTCAGAATTTCGGCTTGTTTTTAAAGTACATTTACTAGTTAGCTTTTTTTAAACAGCTTTTGGTTCCAATTTTTTCATAATGTAAGTAAGGTACAAACTATTAGGTACTAAAATAAGTACCTATTATTTTTTTCTGATTATGAATGAATGGGAATATTCAAACTCAAAAATGCATTATAAATAGTAAACAATAACGTAACACACTTAGAATAATTTCTTTTTGAAAAGTTTATGATGTCACTTTACTCCTCATTCAACTTTCGATATCAGTTTGAATTTATGTCTAATCTTACTGGTGTAAAGAAATCGAAAGTCCCCCATGATTTAGTATAATTATGAGGTAATCTACGAGAGTTTTTAAATGCATTTTATTAGTGAAACTCGTTTCTTCTATAAACTTTTTAGTGTTATTTTACTTTCTGGGCAAATAATTTATCTTTTACCAGATAACTCGTGTTTGATTAGATGTTATATTACAAGGTTTAAAATTTTATACCCGACCGAACGGCGATGCGACGCGACGTGAAAGCGAGACGTGTTGGTTGATTGCTTATTATCTCTATTAGCTTTAGAAATAAATTAACGTTATAAAGAGAATTTACAGGCATTTTTAAATTCCTCTCAACCTTAATCTCAACGGTTGGTAAGTGATGTTAAGGCCGAAGATGGAAGGGAGCTGCACCCGGACTCTTCGACCACAGAGGAACTGGCTATTTTACCCACAGAAACAGAACAGTAAAAGAGATGTTCTGTGATTTTACCTCCAACTACCGGAATACAACAATGATGGCGGAAAACTTAGGAAAGATGGAGCTAGCCAGGCGGTCTATGAAAAGACCTGCCACAAACCAAACCAAGCAGCAAATTTCAGTAAGTATATATACACCACAGACGTTACGGAGGCGGTTAATTCTAAGTTGACAACAAAACAAAATGGAGAAAAATGGCAAATTTAATAGTATTGTGGCTCAGAGCAAGAAATCATATTTTTCATAATATCACCTCACCGTGCAGCTGTAGGTATGGTATGTGTAGTATTGTAATGCAGGTAGGTAGGGTAGGTTGGAATGCCAGTCTATTAATTACTTATTTATTAACTAATAAATTGAATGATTGTGTTAGTTCCTCTTTCACGCACGCCACAACGAAAAAGAGCTGTTGAATGAATAGAGCTGAGCTACAAAGATTTTTTCATTTTTATTTCACACGCTGACTACTAATAATATAGTAAACAGGAATATTTTTAACGAATACATACATAAGTTTACTAGGTGGTAGGCCCGTATGTAGAGTCGTCTGGGTAGGTAACACCGCCTATCTTATTTCAGCCGTGAAACAGCTTACTACTGTGTTTCGGATTGAAGGGAAAGGTACCTAGCCAGTGTAATTACTGGGCATGACGGAAAAAAAACCAATATTGACTCGGGCGATGTCACGAGCGAAAGCTTTTTGTTCTTACTTTGATTCAACTGTACATACAAAGGAAAGGGTTCATATCCGGCCAGGTATATCTACACTATCTCAAAAAACAGAAAAATCTCCTGAATCAGGGAAAAATACAAATAATTCGTTTTTATTTATACTTCACTTGTACAAAATTTAAAATTATTCGTCGATTTCGCCATTATTCAATATGGTAATATGGCGGGCGACATATCTACTCGTAAAAGTCAAATAAACTGCATCAAAGTGACATAGACGCCATGCTATGCCCCTCGAAATAAAGCAAATAAAAAGAAAATGTACAATTGCAAACTATTCTGCATGTTATTGCCTATTTTTTTTAGTATAGTTTGTCATCTTTATATGTAGGTACAGGATGGTGCCGTCAATATAACTATAAATTGAAACATTGGCTGCATTATTTTATAGAAATGTCATGAAATTATCAAATGAATAAGATGTCATTGAAAGTTGCAAACCATTTCTATGTACTAATGTAGCCCATGTTTTAATTTATTGTGGTATTGATGGCACCACTACTGTATAAGTACTTCAGTTAGATATCAATTTAGAATAAGTAGTTGATGAGAACTTGAGACACAGATAATTAAATATGATTGAATAGACTTTTGCCTGAGTAACACAAACCGACACAGAGTAACATAGGTCTTAGACCACAAAATTTATCAAATACATTTTGATCCCTGAGTTTGTAATCAAGAACTTCCGTAAATGGCGTCATTCGTCGGTGTCTATGCCCTCAAGTTCGCTCTTTGAGTTGTACGAGAATAACGGTACACTGAACTTTGTACTTTATTAACTTGAGAATACAAACTGTTTTTGTTGTTACTGTCTATAACACGTCTGTCCGGTCGAATCCGTTACCTAGAATTTGAATTCGAAGCATAATTATGTCATCGATATGATTAGACGTCTACACTGGGGTTTAGCGAATAAGAATCACTTTATTCACTATTTATTAAAAGATATATTTGAGTTAGGTAGTTTATAAAACATTTTGGATTGCCTATCTATGCAATCCAAAATATAGGAAAAGATAAAATACTATTACAGTTGTCAGCATTAAGAGTATAGGTGAAGGCATATTGAAACTGTTGAAAAGACTATCTTTCATAATGGTTCCATAAAACACTCCATTAAAACATGATAAACAAACATCCTCCATGATTCCACATACAGTGCAATTTGGGGAGTCTTTTTTCCGCAAAGTTATTTAATGGCACAATTATGTCCTCCTTGAAGTCTGAGCAAATAGCAATAAAACTTTTAGAAGTTGACTTTCGTAAGCAATTTCGATAGTGTAAGCTGGTGCGGCATGCATGCTTCTGCAAATTATTCAACTTGCACGACTTGCTGCAAGTTACATGTGTAAACGCCAGATATAGTCGTTGCAAGATACACAAAATTTTCTGCTTCTGAAGCTTTTGAGTCTAAAGCGAGGTCTAAAGTTTTGAGACAGAGCTATGCGTAAGAGGGAGAGGTAATTATTTTCCACTCGATCGTGCATATAGCGCCGTCTCAAATTTTTCAGCAGGAACTTACTAGTCTCAACCTCGCTTAATAAGTAATAAAATTTGCAACGTCCTATTCATGAGTAGGTTGGTTGGGTTGGGCCATAACACCACCACGCTTGGTAAGTCAAAGTTGGTGAGTTAAAGCGGTTGCAGTAACAACCGGGAACAACGAAGCTTTTTTGTAACTTAAGGCGCTCTTTTCCCGTTTTGAACATTTTCGATTGCTTGTACCACCACGAATATAAAACATTCAATTCTGAAATTCTTATATAATATAGTTGACCGTATTATCTATTAGTTGTAAAGACAGAAACATGATTGGTAATACTTCACTCGATAGAAAAAAAATTCAAAGATTGCTCTGCTCAACATTTTAAAAGTCATTTAAGTCAGATAATACATTACTAAATGACGTAAAAAATATACAAATTGATGTAAATTTTCATCATCTATAAAATGATAATAACGGATTTTTTTACGTCATACATTTTTATTACGATGTAGGCAAAAAACCTATAAAATTCAAATTACGGGGAGCGATCATGACGCTCCGCTGTTACTTCAGTACCCGTCGAGAGCTTCCCGAGTAAGGTCACGTCGCTTTATGCTCCGCAGATCCCGCACGATAGTTTGTATTTGAATATGTGTAAATATAAAATAGGTTAGGTTTTTTTTAAGTTTGATTAGGTTTATTTTAGTTTGTTTAGGTTTGTTTTAGTTAGTTTTAGTTGGTAAATAATAAGGTTCTAATTAAAATGGGAAACAAAAATAATAAATCAAATTTTAATAAGCCGACCCATAGAAAAATGTTGCAATATAAATGGTAAGTACTACCTTTCTAACATATTTGTTCAGTTCATAAACCACCCACTAAATGATTCTTAGGATGTACACGATGTACTGTTTGTTCCTAGTTATATAGTCTCACAATATAACAAGGGACAGTATGATTTCAAAGCCAGTTATATAATGAATTAGAAATTTATTGTTAACCAATTAACGAAATTTATAAATAATATATTATAAATTTTATAAGTTTCATATCTTATATATAAAATTCTCGACTCACAGTTTTAGTTACCATACTCCTCCGAAACGCCTTGACCGATGATCATGAAATTTTATATGTATATTCATTCAGTAGGTCTGAGAATCGGCTATTATCTATTTTTTTTGACATTTTGTTTTTTATGGCAAGACAACGTTTGCCTGGTCAGCTAGTGATTGTCTAAATATTTAGTAGGACGCTTTTTGTACCACAGTGTAATTGCACAGAACAGTATAACTTCAAAACCGGTTCTGAAATTATTCTGAAATTTTTATTGTTTTTTTTTTCGTTTATATAAGTTTAGTTCTAATTTAATCATATATGTTTTATAAACGCTGGCCTATTTTTTAGTGCTTTTATGCGCCAGAAAAGAAATTCGAGTGTTGTGGTCTCAGGGGTTGAAAATAGCTCTGCACCAACCTATTAAAGTGAAAAGTAAGTATATGTATGTATAAAACACATTGGACCTAATACTTGAGGAACACTCTTAAGTTTAAATTTAAGTACAATCTATCTCTTTCTTACAATATGTAATAAGAAAGAGATAGCAATATTTTGTTTAGAGCTGTCATCTAAATTCAGACAGATTTCGTACGAACCATAGACAATTATTTTAGACGGCATGTATGGAGGTGCCTTCTAAATACTGCATTTTATCACGTTCAATAAGGTCGAAAATTGAATGTATGTTTCTAAATGTCAAATTTTAAGTCGGCGATACTTTTCGTATTCAAATTGAGAGAAAGAGGTAGACTGAACTTAAATTTAATCTTAGCATGTGCTCTCCAGAATTAGGGCCATTGTTTCTTTAGATCTTTATTTAAAATTAATTATTTGTTTTAAAATTTGCATTCATATGCAGGTTAATAATAATATTATTTTACTTATACCAATTATTTAGATCCAAATAAGTATCATCAGTCCGTGATGACGTCATTGAGATTTTATTTGGTTACAAAAGTTACCAAGGACTGTCGGTCAGGGACCAAGAAAAAAAAGAATTTTTATACAGGGTGGTGCCGTCAATATGACAATAAATTAAAACATAGGCTATATTAGTTCATTGAAATCGTTGACCACTTTCAAAAACATCTTATTCGTTTGATAATTTCAAGACATTTCTATGAAATAATGCAGTCAATGTTATATTATTTCACACAAATGTCATAAAATTATCAAACGAATACGATGTTTCTGAAAGTGGCAAACCGTTTCTAAGAACTAATATAGCCCATGTTTTAATTTATTGTCGTATTGATGGCACCACCCTGTATACAACTTTAAACAACGTGTTAGGGGGTCGCTCTCGAAAACGAAGACAGGTGGCAGTGCTGGTCACTCTTAACACGATTTGTTAGAAAATACCATTTGAAATCGTGAAAAAAAAACCAGCTGTTCCATACAAACAGGTCCATACAAATAAAACTAACACTATTTCTATTTAGATGTCGATTGTGTAGGTCTTAAGCAGTAAACGTTAAAACTGCTTAAGACCTACACAATCGATATCTAAATAGAAATAGTGTTAGTTTAATTTTTCAAAACGTCCGGATTTGATTCCCGAGCCGAGTAGGTACATGTTTTTTTTAAATGTGTGAATGCATTTGAAATAAAACCATTCAAACCACGTAAATTGGTTTTATTTCTAATGTGTAGTGCTCGTGAAAATGTAAGACAATACTATGAATGCAGTTTTTTCTAAAATTAAATTACTTAAATCGACGACATGGTTCCAAAGAAGAGATTTTCGCATGTCTTATAATTTCAGACTTTCTCATATTGACCGATCTAAATGAGCCACCCTGTATGTAGGGTATCTATGATGTTACCTACAATTAGTGTAAGTATTTTTATTATATTAGATGTATTGGGTGTGTGTGTTTTGTTAATCTTTCTTTTTAATGCTCGTTTTTTTTCATTTCCTTTACTTTTGTAGGACTTGCGTTTACAAAAGCTTTTTGCAATTTGGTAATAGATGATTCATCGTTGAAAAAGACAACCGCTGATGAGCATCTTGCTTGATACTCTCTTCTTTGTGTGACGTTGACTCGTTTACAGCCTACAAATTTAGCAACAACACTGTTGAAGCGCTCTACAGTATTTGTATCAACGTTTTCAATCAAACTACGAGATTTAGCCGCAACAATAGCAATAATCACATTTATTCGAAATAGAAACGTCTAATTCCTAATCCAGTTGAAACAATTGTTTTCATTTTTATCTTTGTCACAAAAGTAATTTTTACACAATTTATGTGTGCGGGACCGGTGTGACTAGAAGTCGTGGACAAAGATCCCTTGCACTCGATAGGGTAGGTCGATTTTAGTAATTTGATTTTAGGAAAAACTGCATTCATAAATAGTATTGTCTTAGTACATTTTCGCGAGCACTACACATTTGAAATAAAACCAATTTACCTGGTTAATTGGTTTTATATCAAATGCATTCATAATATTAAAAAAACATGTAGCTTTTTTGCGGCTGGAATATGAAGGGGTATTTGGGACTCCCAGGCTCTAACGGCCGCCACCGCCCGTTCCCGTGGTCAGGCCGTAAGGTGCAAGTACTACCCCTGCCCATATAAAATACATATTTTTTTGTCAAGTTAAACGGTTTCATTATGTAGCTATTGTAGCGAACGCTAGGAAATATAATTAGGTCCTAGGTCATCACAATACACACCGCTGTCTTCATCAATCCAGGGCATTGATCAGACTCAAAAATAAAATCGTAAGACGTAGCGCGACTTGAGAAAATAAATAAATAGCATTTATGATAATACTAGTATCTTACCGCGGCTCCAACTTGGTTATCGTTTCAAAAAAGTATCCTACATCCCTTTTACAGTCTCAAACTATCTCCTTACCAAATTTCATCTGAATCGGTTACCTAAGAGGTTTAGGCGTGAATGCTTAACATAACATACAAACAAACTCATTTTCACAATTTCAATATTACAGTTAGGATGAGCGGTTGGCTGTTGATACAAATTTTTACAGCTGACCATCTGGTGGACCGTATGATCATGAAAAAAGTTAGTACCTATCTAAATAATCTATAACGTAATACCATAATGTTACTGTATGCAATTTTACTATGGCACATCGTACCGCTTGGACCGGGCGGCCGCGGCCGGCGCGGTGTCATCTCGCGCGCGTCGGATTTGCTTACGTTACGCTACTTATTGGCGGGGGCTGAGGAAGCATTTTTACCTACGACTGCTCGGAATACCTCGCCTTAACTTGTTTACTAGGGATATTGCCAATATCAGATATTTCGAGCGTAGAAATTGACTCCAATGTCTCGAAACGTAAAATTCATAAAACGCTGTTCAGTTAGGTTATGTTATGTTGTTATTATTTTTACAAATAGGTACTGTATTAATTGAATCATTTTCTCTGATAACTATTTGCATAAGAATATTAAGTAACTAAATGTTTTAGAATATACTGAATTAAGAAGGATAAGTACTTACTTACTTTCCGGGAATAATAATTGGCTCTAAAAATGAAGATTTTGAGTCAAACTGCCTAAATCGTTTACTTAAATATATTTAATTAGGTATCTTGATATTATGTATTTACAACAAATACTGTACTAATTGAAATATTTTCTGTGTAACTATAATATACTATAACTATTTAATTCAGAATATTATCTGAAAGATTTTTATAATTTACATTATTTAGTGGGATAATTATTTTCTGGGAACAATCGGATCTAAAAAGTGCAGATTTTGAGTCAAACTGCATAAATCGATTATCTAAATCTATTTATGACCGTATACCTAATTTCTGGTAAACATAATCTAAATAAATTGGATTTGTTACATCAATTTCCCATATCCGTTCGTATTATTTTCCAAATCATCATCTGTACTCCAGTACCGATGACTGAGCTGGTTATCGGTATCGTTATCGGTATCTACGATTCGAATATCATGACAAAAAGAGAAATTATGAGGGCAACGTGGCCGGGTGCAAATCGGAATGACAACTTTTTCAATGTGGGTGCATTCCGGCCGGGGGCAAACCGAACTGGGACCATTACGGCCGGACCCGATGATTATGACCAAGCTTAGTCGTGGCTCAGTGGCAAAAACACTTTCCAGAAATATAGGGCTCAGAAAATAGAAAATACCTTACGATTGTCAAATGAGTTATCGGAAAACAGCAGCATGACTAATTTGCGAAAGGAGTACAGCCATTAGAAAAAAAATCTACAAGGAAATTCAGTTCTGTACATAAATAACGTTGATATTTTACATTGCATGGGTGTGAATCATCTTCTAAAATTATCAAAACGGTTGGTTTGACCTTCGACGGATCAACCGTTTGTTTGAATTTCGTACGTTACAATCTTGTTACAAATCAATACCAACCTAGAGTTTACTAGCGCTAGTAGACAAAAGATAGGTATTTAGTGAACATACTGAACATCTGATAATAAAACCACAACACACATGACACGATTATATCGTGATTATATCATTCGCAAAAAAATAATTTAACTAAGTAGGTAGGTACTTAACTTAATTTAAGTAAGTAGCAAATTGATTAATTTGTGAAGTCGAAAGCCTATGTTTTTATGGAAAAAGTTGTTATTGCTAGTTAGTCGAAAACAGTAGAACTTTCATCAAGAAACAGACATGCCTTGCCTAGAAGACTTGTTATTCATAAATGAATGCCAACGTAGGTATTTATTAATTCAAAATATGTAGGTAGATACATCTCATCCACCTACCCAAGGTACCTGCTTATATTATGCTTATCAACATTTCAAATTTTAATTAAATAGAAAAGATTCGATTGCATCTCATAAAAGACAGCATTTCTACATTCCTTTCGACAGGCTTGACGTAACAAAAATTTTTTTTCGGCTCATGAAATTAATAATAAGTAAGTTTCATTAAAAGCATGTCAAATACGATACAAGTTACATAGGTACTCAGTGAACAGTTTCATTTCACCACGCTCCGTTAGATGCGAATGCGTCAATATCTTCTCTAAACGCACGTTGTTTCTCATCTCCCGTGTTTCACATAACAAATAAGTACCTTTTTTGCGTAGCATTTCCCATGTGATTGTGTCATAGCAAACATTGAATGGGCAGTACAGTGCTCACGCTTTCCTCTTTGAAAAGTTTCAGAATCCATGTCAGTAATGTGAACTAATGTAATGTGTTACGTTTTTTAACGGTTTACACAACCACCAACAATGGAGCGTTAGATATGATTATCCAAGTTAACAAGAATAGCGGTTCTCATTAATGAAGATCGGACTGCTTACTCGTGAAAGTGAGAGAGTATAACACAGAGAAAGTATCAGTTTTCGGGCTAAGTACTCGACACAAAAGTAAATTTTGAGACGATTTGCTGATAGTTATCAGCAAATCGTCTCCAAATTATAAAATGCTCCCGTTACCGAGGAAAGTCTCTTCAAGTACCTAATATTCTTGCAATGGAAATGGACAAGGTCGTAGCTAGGAATTTGTTAGGGGGGGGGGGGGGGCAGGCGTAGACAAACCAAGTATTATATCTAAGGTAAATGCTGCATGAACTATGGAACAAGTTACGGTTTGTGAGCATTCCTGCATCTTCTAGGGGGGGCAGCTGCCTCCCCCCCCCCCCTGCCCGTACATCGCTACGCTCATGGAAATGGACATAATATTCAATAAATAGTAGCAGTCACCGACTTAATTGTTGTTATGCTGGGTGACTTTAGAATTTTAATACTAATATTTTCTTACTTTCCATAGAATCTGCAGATAAAGGAATCGGAACTTCGGCGAGTATGCTCAAGAGCTTCATGAGCTCATTCCGCCAAGCCTATTTCACCAGAGGACTACCTAGATCTAGAGTTCTAGACGTTCGGCGATAGCTGCCATTGCACCCACACCGGTTGATATACCAAACATTGGTACCTACTAAGCGTTTTTATTCATCTTTTATAATGCGCACGGCCAGGAGTTCTCTGCCGGCTTGGGTGTTCCCCACAGAGTACTTTTAAGGCCGATTATTCAATACTCAGATAATTTTTATCTAGAGAATAATTCTAGACGTTAGGCGATAGCTACCATTGCACCCACACCGGTCGATATACCAAACATTGGTACCTACTATGCGTTTTTCTTCATCTTTTATAATGAGCACAGCCAAGAAGTTGCTCTGGCGGCTTCGGTGTTCCCCGCGAGTACTTTTTAATTATGTATATGTGTTCCCCACGCAGGATTTAATAGGCACCTTCTCAATAAGCTAGCTACACCGTCGACCTTCTCAAGATAGGTTCAATAGCGAGCCCATTTTAGTTGTAATTGTCACGTGCCAACAAAGATTGTCTTGAAAATGGGTTATTCTCGCCTATTTCCCACGTCCCACTATACTACCAAGTTCAGGGTGCGTTCCACAATACTCCAATCCATATATGGTGAATTCCAATGACAACGCCAGCACGCATCAGAGCATAAGCTGAGTTTCATGCACCATTGCGTGCGATACATTTACGAATAATGACTCTCTGTTTAACGTTTAATTAACCCTTTACTTACCGGTCTTCTCAATCAGTAAAAACTCGTGTAATGGACATGGACCTTAGTACATTTGCGTCCACGCAAAATCCATATAATAGGTTGGGGAAAAAGTTTCTTCGCATTTTTTAAGAAACTTCAAAACATTTTTTAATATAGTTTATTTACATTTAACTAAAGTATGAAGGTATCATTTTGTTCGATAACTTTTTGCCATCTTGTAGGTAGGGACATGATCGCATTGCTATAGAAATTTTGGGGCTTCTGATCAAAATACCGCGACAAGTGGTTCTGGCAGTCCTCTCGTGATGTTAACCTGACACTGCCTAGAGAATTCTGAAGAGAGCGAAACAGGTGGAAATCTGAAGGTGCAAGGTCAGGACTATACGGCGGATGCATTAACACCTCCCAGCCAAACTCTCTTAATATGTGTGAGGTCTAGCGTTATCATTATGAAAAACCACACCCCTTCTGTTGATAAATTCCGGCCGCTTTCTCTCAACTTCTTGCTTTAATCTCATCAGTTGTTCGCAGTAGAGTTCAGAATCGATGGTTCTGCCTGGTGGTAACAGCTCATAATGAATAATGCCCTTTCAATCCCACCACACACACAGCATCACCTTGTTGCGAGCTAACCCGGGTTTCACCACAGTCTGTGAAGCCTGACCGCACGTTCTTGTCGTACGTGATCCATTTTTCATCACCAGTTATCAGCTTCTTCAAAAATGGTTCGGTTTCATTACGTCGTAATAAAGAGTCACAAATGAGTACACGGTCATTAGGTTTCTTTGAGTGAGCTCGTGGGGTACCCAAATATCGAGCTTTTTTGTGTACCCATTTTTTTTAAATGCGCCAAAACTGTTTTGTGGTCAATTCCCAGTTCTTCAGCTACGTCGTAACTACTGATATGCCGATCTTGCTCCAGTTTTTCAAAAATGGCATCAATTTTATCCGTGATAGGGCGACCAGAGCGACGTGCATCATCGACATCAAAATTTCCGGATTGAAAACGCTTAAACCAAATTTGTGCTACTCCCACAGACACTGCACTAGGTCCATAAACATCGCAAATTTTTTTCGCGGCTTGCGTTGCATTTTTACTTTTTTTGTAGTAAAATTTTTAAATGTATCGAATTTCTTCATTAGATTCACTCATCTTGACAGTACGAAAAACAAATAAAAAACACACATTTTCCTGATTTGAATTTGGAATTATCTTTTTTAAAATCTAAACTTTTAATGATACCAAAACCAGCCAGATACAAATAGTACAGCCAAAGAGATTTTATTACAAGTTTAAACATACTTAATGCGAAAAGACTTTTTCCCCAACCTAATATTATCCAAATTTACGTACCTAGATAATTATTTATTTTAGATTAACCTCACGGTAAACATTACGTTTATAATTAATTATTAGTATTATCATCATAATCAGCATATACATCCCACAGCTGGGCCCAGACCTTCCTACATGTGAGAAACACAGTTTGGGCCATAACACCACCACGCTGGCCCAAATGCAGGTTGGTGAGTTAATTATTAGTATAATTTAATATTATGTTAATAACTACTTTCAAAGACTATGAAATGAAGTTTGAGTAACCACATGATGGATCTGCGATCCATAGTATCGGAGATTTAGGGCTTAAAAAAAATCAATCAATGATATAAAGGCGAAACATACCGAGAATATGATACAGACTCGGGGTGCCGGAGATATTACATATTTCGAAAATATACAAGAAATAGATACTTATCAAGAATTCAAGTCTGTGAAGTCGAAAGAAAACTGTCCTATTGTCTAGCTAGACATATTCTCGGCACGAGACGTTTAAAAAAAAACAAGAATATCTCAGTAGAATATTTGGACATAATTTAGATTCATGCAATTTCCTTTTTATAACCCAACAATAATTTGAAATAGTTTTAACCCGTCAAGCATCAGATTCTAGACAAAATTGATATAACAATAAAATTGTCATAGACCTCTAGAGGTATAACGCCGCTTGATAGATTACAAAAGATCAAGCTAATCGACACTAAAAATATTATATGTAATATTACAATAAAATTATTATTATTGTTATGATTTAATTACTGTGTAGGTAGTTAAATCCTTTCTAAAAATGTAGAAATTGATTTTAAAACAAAACTGTACCAGTGATGTATACCTACCATATTCAAATATTTTTATTTTAAAAAGCGAGCGCGACTGACGCGATACCCCTCAATAACATGTTTCCAGTATTCAAAGTACTCTGTGATCTCATGTCGCTTAGGAATAGTGTTGAGTAGGACTTACAAGAGGCATTACATTTGTACGGGACATGACGTCACATTGTAAGAGTGGCTCACAATTTTAAAATGTACTACTTCAGTTACTTCACATTTTATGTCGCGGTATTCGCGTTTACTCACTCACTCACTCACCGAAAGAACTGAGACTGAGAGAGACGAACGCGAGCGAGGCATTACATTTTATTGTTACCGAGCCACACAAATACACAATACGCTTCAAATGTTACATTTGTACTCATCGCTTCAAATGTACTGCCGAGCTTATGAACGCCTCGCCTCATTTGAAGTGGGACGTTGTACTGGCTCAGTAGAAAAAAGAGGCTACTCTTACAAAATCATTTTCAAATAGTGTCCTAACCAACACTACTTAGGAAGAAGAAATACATGTACCCAACTTACATCACTCTTTGTCTTTATCCCACAGAATCAGTGTTGCCAGCAGCGTTGCCAACTTCCGCGGTCTCGATTACCCAAAAACCTAACTGAAATTCCCCAATTTTGGGGAAAAAATCAATATTCCCCACATTTTCCCCACAAATTTCCAGGAAAGAAATAAAAGTACTGTTTCTATAAATCAAATATATTTATTACATATACTTATTAAGTATTTAATGATTTTCATCAAGGTATTAATTGCAGCTCTTTATTATGCCAAATTTGTTTTGTCAACACATCATTTGAAGGATTAAATTTAAGGCTCCCTCCTTTCTTCTTAATACCTTCTCTAGTGGTCATAAGCGCTACTACAGTGTCATTGTGCAGGCGATTACGATTCTCTGTTTTCAAATTCTTTAGAACTCTAAATTTTTCTTTAGACAGATGCGTTTGATTTTTTTTTATTTTAATTCTCCCTATAAAGGGAATGCAAAGGGAACTAATGCCCATACAGCCATGTCTTGAGTATTTTTTTCTATTGTTGCATTAAAATGCTGGCGTAACATATTTCTTCTAATGCTTTTTCGGAGAATTTGACACGAAATATATGATGACAGTCACTTTATGTGCTACTTGATAAGGTGGATAGTCACTTTTATTCTAATTAACTTTTAGTTGCACGTCAACACAAACACCTGAATAACAAAACTACGCCGATTTTATAACTCAATGTTCGCTCCGACACAACTTTTAATTATTGTAATAAAAATTTTCACTGACCCCAGAAAAACCCGCCAAACACTCCCAGATGAGAAAGTTCTCTGCGATACTCTGTCTAAGTTTGATGGACATAACATAAATGTTGCCATAAAATAAACTGTAAAACCTTCCTGCCGGTGAAATTGCTTTAAACTTGAATGAAATATTCTTACATAATTTATAAATTATACGTACTTATACTACTTTTATTACTTCTAAGTTCAGTTCTATCGTAAATGTCTTAATTCCCCGCATTTTCCCCACATAATCGCTCTCCCCTCAAATTACCCAATCGAACTGAAAATCCCCGCAGTTTGGGGAATTCCCCACAGATTGGCAACGCTGGCAGCGTTGCCAACTTCCACGGTCTCAATTACCCAAAAACCTAACTGAAAATCCCCAATTTTGGGGGAAAAAAAATCAATATTCCCCACATTTTCCCCACATATTTTCAGGAAAGAAATAAAAGTAGTTTCTATAAATCAAATATATTTATTACATATACTTATTAAGTATTTAATGATTTTCATCAAGGTATTTATTGCAGCTCTTTATTATGCCTTTGTTTTGTCAACGTATCATTCGAAGGATCAAATTTTAATCCTTTCTTTTTTCTCCTTTCTTCATTGTGCAGGCGATTGTGTTTTATGGCAAATGAAAAAAATTGAATTTGAATTTTTTGAATTTGAAAACGCAAAATTTTCTTACGAGAGATGCGTTTGAGAAAGTTCTCTGCGATACTCTAAGTTTGATGGACATAAATGTTGCCATAAAATAAACTGTAAAACCTTCCTGAAATTGCTTTAAACTTGATTTTTTTTTATACAAAGGACGGCAATTTACCCATTGCACTATCCGCCTCCACTTTGCCGGCCCAAAAGGTGCTTAAATAATCAAGATTATTAAATATTCTTACATAATTTATAAATTATACTTACTTCTTATACTACTTTAGTACTTCTAAGTTCAGTTCTAGCGTAAATGTCTTAATTCCCCGCATTTTCCCCACATAAACGCTCTCCCCTCAAATTACCCAATCGAACTGAAAATCCCCGCAGTTTGGGGAATTCCCCACAGATTGGCAACGCTGGTTTTTAAATAAATTTGAGATAGGCATTAGCGCGTTCCGAAACTCAGGACTAGCGCGAGTCGCACAACTATGTAATTTAATTATTTTAGTTTATAAGCTTAACTATTTTAATTTATGGACGTTTTATTGAAAAATAATAATAACTTTATAATTCAGTAAGCAATAATATCACGTTACATAAAAATATAATTAGTATTAACTTTTCAAAAAAATGACATGCACTGTAATTTCGGAACGCAACTCAAAAATAGTCTATATTATCTGTGGACAAAGCGGGAAAAATAAATTCAGATTGTTTTGATTTTTCGACTTCTGTTTATAATTAATTGTGATTATTTTGTTAATTTAATTACAAAAATGAGTTCATCGAGTGATGAAAAAGATTGTTTAACGCCTGAATTAATATTGTTTGTGTATCTCACTTATAACAGTATTCTCGCTGGAAAGGTGAAAAGTTGTATGTTTCACACGCGAGCAATTTTTTTTTGTCTCGTGCCTCTAAATTCGTGATTCAATTTTAGACTACTTCGCTGGTTCGTGATTTAACATCAGCACTTGCCACAAAAAATAATTTTGCTCACTTGTTGAACAAATAACTATTGCTCACTTGTTGAACAAATAATTATTGTTAAGTTTTGTTTTACCTTTGTCCTGAACCTCTGATGCCAGTTGGGGATTGGGGACGCACCCGGTCCCAGGGGCGCGTTCCGAACCTACACTCCAAACACTCCGAGTTGTTTTTTGTCTTAATCTAAGGTGTGGAACGACTCAAGTTGTTTTTATAACCTCAAATTTTGACAGGGACCTCCATCATTATCTAAAGGCTTCCATTCCGCTTTAAATTTTCTGTATTAAAAAATCTGTATTTATACTTTTATTCTCTTTTATTGAAAGAAAACTAAAAATAAGAAGTGCCTTTTGTGAGATTTTACATACCCCATCTCATTTGACGGATGTTATGACTTTTAGACGTCAGAGTGTTTTTTAACCGTCAAAATTTATCGCCAAAAAGTTGCAACTCCCGAGGCTCGGAACGGGTTAGTTGTGACAGCCAAACGTCATACCCAAAGGTACTGAACGGCCTTCAGTACTTACCGCACGATTGCCCTGTCGGAACTCTGTATTATTGTTTTCTCTGTGGCCGAAGTCAGAGAGCTGAGCTACGGAGGCAGATATGGCACGTCCCTCGACCATTTTACTCTATGCCCTCGCGACTTCGACTTATTTACTCTGAGACTTCGACACGTTCAATATGCGCCATCTAACATGCAGAGGTGGAACCTTTAAATCTGCATATAATAAAAGACTAAATTTTAATTTCATGATACTGACTTTAGTTTGTGAAGTGAGAATAAAACCATTTTTTAACTAAATTAAGTGTTCTAAAAATTTGATTTTTATCAAAACAAGTTTTGCGTTTTGTTAATCACACTTTATGGCTATGGTGATTTTAGTCTGTGATTATGAAAAAAAAAATATTAACAGCTGCTTTTGTCAGCTTTTGCTTGACAAGTTGTCGCTAAATTTTGTTTTAATCTAGCGTTTTCTCATTGAATATTAAAGGCTTTTAGAATTCTATACACTTAATTGTGGACAGATGACTTTTGTGAAAGAATCTACCTTAAACTGGAACATCTGTTTAGGTAGCAATGGAAACTATCTCTACAGAAATATGACAGAAAATAGGTAGGTAACTATTTAATATTTGGAACAACATTATTATTTGTTGCGTTTTATAATATATTTCATTTTATTTTCAGGAAAAGATCTCGTGAAGATGACACGTGCGAGTTTATGCCCCTATCCAAAAGAATTAACAATCTACATATAAACTCGCTTGCTAACACAAGTGTGTCACATAATCATAGTCCAAGTCAACTTAATGCAATTAATCTAGAATCTGCCATTTCCTCACCAAGTTCATCATCAGATTCTGATAGAAGACCTAGTTATGAACCTGGTGTTAATTCCTCTCAAAGCAGTTATTATTATGACAATAAGTTATTATTTGAGTTACATTTAGAGAGAATACAAAGATCTGGACAGCAGTACCCTTTTTAAGAAAACTAAGTCTTATATACCTTTATTTTGTTGTGCCTATTGTATTAGTTTTATGTTATTATTAATTTCAATTTTCTAAAATAAAGTATGTAAGAATTCAGCTGTTTTCATTTGACAATTTATTATTTTGTCTTGTCACAATTTGACAAAAATGGAAATTCGTTTCTCGTGTCAAACTTTCGACCAATCAAGAAAGAACGCTACTTACGCCATCTATTGCAAAATTTTGACAACACCAAGACAACAATGGCGGATATCATTTTGTTGTAAAAGTCAAAAGTGAAGGGAGTAAAATTCAACAGAAAAGAGAATATTAATTGCTGCAAATAATTATTGTGATTTTCGATCTTTGTTTTCGATGTGCAATTATCATAACCGAGGTAAGATCTTGAAATAATTTATTTGTTTACGTGTGTAAGAGTATCCATGACCCTGTTTTGCGAAGCGGTATTCCTTTTTACCGTTATACGGGCGCGTGGCGACTAGTATTGCTGAGAGAGTGCCGCGAGGAACGCATACTACAACCCCTCCTCTCGCGATTTTCCTGCCAGTGGTGGAAGGAGTTGGGAGCGGGAGTGATTTTAGTGTGAAGGCATATGGAGGGGATCCCGCATCTTGGTGGGGATGCGTCGCGTCGTGCGTGATGGCCGCTCAGCGGGGCGAATTGAACTGGTAGGGGTGACGGGTGAACAACCTTCGATATCGAGTCTCGTTCCGCCCACATTCTCCTGATTTCCAGCCTTTAGAATATGAAAAATCCCTAGAATGACTAATGTATACACTTCTCTGATAATTGCGTAACTTAAGTCCAAGCAAACTGCCATTTTTTAGGAATCCATTGTCTTCATTTTTTAACTCGTCTTTGTTTTGATGAATGTTACAAAAACCATTTAATAAAAACCCTCAAAGTTTCAGTTTAAATATTTATTAAGCATAATAATAATATATTTTTTTACTTTTATTTTAGGTATGTACCATGGTGGGTATGTACCTTTAAAAAGTTTAATAATACGAATTAATCATATTATTAAACTTTTTAAAGTACCTTTATACATAATACCCTAAATTTATTGTATTTAATAAAGTAATTTTTTTTTTAAATATATCATTTATACAATAAAACATTTAATATTAATAGTAATAATATATTGGCAATCTGTAGATTTTTGATTACTCAATCATACTGTCTGCAGTCGCTGAACCACAACCACACCTCAGCATGTCTTGTGAAAGTACAGCAAAGAGAAAGTGAGGATCATGTTAGAGTAGCATGCACATACACCAATTGTCTGCCAGTGTGTATAGCTAACTCGCTGGTTGACTATCGACTCCACATAAAAAACTTTCTTTAACCCACTTTCTTATTAGTAGTACACGATCATCTTTCGACTCTTACTGTTGTTGAATTAATTTTAGTGTGGTGTGCTTGGTGGCCAGTAGTGTTATGTGCCCTACCATTGTCCCAAAGTAGTCCCTGCGTGGTGGCGCGGTGGTGGGACGGGACGTGGGGATACGCGCGGGTGTTTAGTGAATGACTGAAGTGGGACAAGTGATTTTTTATTTGTTTTTCTCCCGCTTCGGCGGTAGAGTGGAGGGTGTTAGGTACGATGTGCGACATGCAGAAAATGCACACAAGAGAGGATTCCCCTTGGTATGGGAAAATAATTAGATGCTATTTATATGGCAATAGTATCTGTTAACTATTTCTTATGCTTATTTTTGAGTCTGGTGCTTGACTTTATGATAGATTTAAATAAGACTTTTATTGAAACATTGTAATCAAATATTTTAAAGGATTAAAAATGTATTTACTTTCACAATAAATTGGAAACAAGTATAGTTTATTTTATGCTTAGAAATTATAGTTTTATTATTGCAACTATCATATAAAAAATTCCACTCACTTTCACTTTTATGCAATAAATAACTGCTCCACAAAGTACACTGTCTATAATAATAATAATATGTTAGTACTTCATTCGGAAAATTAAATTAATGGCAGAAAATTAATAATGGTCTAAGCCAAGGGGATTTATATTTAAAAAAAAGATTTCATCTTTTACCAGCCTTCTGTTGCTCACACTTAATAGTAAATCAATAGGATACCTATATGATAAGATTTTTTTAATTTAATTTATAAACAGTAAGTATGTCAAAGAAGTTGGTTAAAAACAATGAATATTGTATATCTGCAATCAATAGTTTCTTAGTTATAGCAGTCGCTATCAAAAAAATCTGTTTAAGGAGCTGTTCCAAGTTTGTTAGTTTTTTGACAACTTTTCACAAACAGCTCCTCAGCTATAATTAATTTATGCTGCATTGTGATGTCACAATACAGTAGTGGCCATCAAATATGTATGGACAAAATTAATGATATCTTTGTAATTAATGTGTTTACATGCATAGTTGGTGTATTAAAAGGTTACATTTAATATGAGTAAACAATCAGTTTTGGATTATTTATTTCAATATTTATTTAAAGTTTCTAATCTATATCATGTACTTTTTCATTATACACATATGTGGAAAACCTACTTTTTTACTTGCAGTCAACATTCCTATTGCATCAACATTACTAATCTATTGTTTAATTTAATTTTAACATTATTATAAATGAAAATGAACATATATGGTGAAAGGTCGCGGGTTCGATCCCCACCTCAGTACGTGATTTTTTTTATTTTAGATATTTTAATATGTCAATAATTATTCTATTGAGAATGAGGTGGTTAGCCGAAGGGTGCATCTCTGGAGGTGGTGTCTGTTAAATAGGTTAGGCACTTCACAGATTAATATGTAATGTTGGTTTATTCCCAACTTCTCCAGAATGGCTGAAGAATTGTAAGAAGAATGGTTATAGTTAGTGATGAAAGACTGATTTTAATGTAAAACATCTAATTATTTGATTTATTAAAAATGTTGGAAATAAAAATGATTTTATAGTAGTTCTTGACTTCTTGCAAAAAACTCAAGTTTATTTCGTTCATACCATAACTGAGCGCGATGATACCGACTGAAAGAAAAAAAGAAAGAAAGAAAATATATTTTATTTAAATAGGCCACAGAGAAAGACTTTTAAATCGCCAAAAGACAGACAGACAGACAGACTGACTGACACAGACTGTCAGGCTGACAGACGGACCGACAGACAGATCAACAGACAGACCGATAGACAGACTGACATTATAACATTGTTAGCTTACGTAGATCCAGACAAGACAGAAAGACAAACATTATGACATTGTTAGTTAATATTATTTTATGTATTAGACATAAGGGTTTTTTGACGATTCGAAAGTGCTTCTTGGGGGGCCTAATTGAATAAAGATATTTTCATTTCCATTTTCAAAAAACACATTTTTATAACTATGACAAAAAATATATTAACTAACAACGTCATAGTCTCTGTCTGTCTGTCATGTCTGAAATTACACCGGTTCCACAAACTAACTAAAGTTTCCAAAACTAATTTTATGATTTAAAATATTTCAGGGGCAAATAAAACAAAAATTCTCATTTTCCCCCGATTGGGGAAGCCATTCGTGGGAAGTTGGGAATAAACCTTACTTCAGGAAATTTTATAAAAAAATGTTTAGTAGTTCTTTTGCAGTAATAATAAGCTTATAATATTTATTACTATTCTCTGGTTGTCTGCAGTGAAGAAGACACTGAGATGAATTTTGCTGCTTTCTCCACTGTGGGTGCTCCGGGCACCCATTTTGTTACAACTAGTGGTCAACTACCTGTTGCAAAAATACAACAAAATGTTCCGAACAATGGAAACTCACTGTCACAGGTAAAGTAGCGAATTAGTAACATGGTATAATAGGTATATGAGCATTGCTTTATTGTCTCAAAGGAATGTTCAATATGGATATGCATATTATTATTATAAAAAAATATGGTGAAATATTTTTCAAAATGGAAACTGATTCATTAACTTAACAAACATTGTTCATTGAATAGATTTTTTTATTGAACAACATCGAACCCTAAACCCCGCCCTAGACGATAAAAGCTTTAAAGTTGAAATTTATATTGCAGATGGTGGGTATGGTTGGTGGTGTAGGCGAGGGTGTGCAATATGTACGCGCTTTAGAGGGCGGCGCCCTACATGCGGGCCCTCAGCTCATCACCGTGCCCATAACGCTGCCCGGCGCCAAGCCAGGTACTATCAACTAACTCACATATATACATAGGATTTAAGAAGAAGACTATCGAAAACGAACGCAAATGGCAGTGCTGGCGGTGCAGGACTTGTTGAAAAAATTCAAATCCCGATAAAACATGATTTTAAATTTTTTGTACAAGTCGTATTTAGGCATTATCGCCAGCACTGCCATCTGCCTTCATTTACGTGAGCAATTCCCCTTACACCATGTATATGTCGCAGCCGTCTGGCTAAATCAGTCTCTCAACTGGACGGCTATCCCGTTGATTGAAGGCCGGCATCCAATCAAACTGCTGAAGGACAACTCATTGAGCGCAACGTTTAACCAAATGGCTGAACGTCATGTCAGCCGTCTGGTTTAAATTAGCCATTCAATTGGACACCTTGGCAGATTGTTTAGATCGAAGAGCTTTTGTGTGTCTGTTTGAGTGATTGGTAGGTTCAAGGTTATTTATTATGACCACTTGAAACCAAAACATCTCGGTTATAAGTGGCTACAAAAAATAACCTTGAACCTACCAATCAAATCAAAATTTTTCAGTACAAGACGATCCATTCAATACGCCAAGTCGTTAAAGGTTATATGTGTCTAGTTCAATTAACTATCGGGCTAGGTATTCAATTGTATGCCGGCGTTTAATCAATGGGCTAGGCATCCAGTTAAGCGGGTCATTCAACCAGACGGCGGCGACATATACTATGACTACTTACGACGCGGACGAAGCGTCCATTCAAATTACAATGTTCATTTTTGGTTTCAAAAAGTATAAAAAAGTAGGGATACTGTTTTATAATTTGTTGACCGATGAATATCCTATTTGATTCACTGTAAAAAAATCTGCTGGATGTTTTTGTAATATTGTTACATCAGGATAAGGCTGCCCGCCCACGACAGGTTACCTATATTAAAGATTGTAACCTGTCGTGTCTAAGATTGTAACGACCGATTAGCACTACCCGTATAGAAGCCAATACAAGACGTCTCCAGCACTATCATTCGTGTAACAATATGCTCCGTCAATGGACAGCATATGATTAATATGTAGCAGAAACTGCTAAAGACCACCGCCGAGCGTTGCGGGACGCCACACCATTATTCTAAGCAACTACAGTTGTATTTGCTGGACAAGAAGTTAGCGACCCATAATATTTGCAAGACCCTTAGGCAGCCCATAAGATGGTAACTTCGAAAGAAGACCTTGTGTCGGACCGCATCGAACGCCATCACTACATCCAATAACAGAAATTCGCCAATCCTGCTATTGTAATAGTAATCGATCGATTGTAAATAGAAAGGTAATGTTGTCTTAAAATACAATCAAAACTTCTTATTTTCCAGGTGACCCTCAACAAACAGTACAAATACAGGTTTTAAGTCCGAATCTGACCTTGCAGCCACAACAGCAGCCAAAATACCAGATGCAAATACCAATACAAGGCTTCCAGCAAGGTAATCTGTCCCTACACTTTCAATAATTGTAACGTCACCTTGTTATTTGCTAGCACAGGAGTATTATCTTCATGAATGGTTACAACCTTGATTTTTCAAATCGTATAAACAAAATAGGATGTTGGAATCACAGGCTAAAATGATAAGAGATATACCCATGTACATGTCGACCCACAATATCTATGTGTCCCGCTGTGTCGACGCAGTATTCACGCATTACCGTCCCGTCGTAGGACAGCAAGACGCCTGTGCCGCGCCGCCCGTTTCGCTGTCTCTGGTCGCGCAGGTCTAGCCGAAGCTTTATATCACAAAATTTACAGGTCGTAAGGCATTTCTGAGTTATAAGACATTATCTTCTGTCTTGTTCTAAGTGGCAATCCACCTAATCTTCTGTCCCGAAAAGGAGATGTTTCATATTCGGCCAGTTATAATTATGTACGGACGACGACACATCAAGTGTAAGAGTTGCTGTACACTATCTCAAAAAATCAGAAAAAATCTCCTGAATCCGAGAAAAATACTAATAATTCGTTTTCGTGTATAGTTTCCTTCTACAAAATTCAAATTAATTAGTCGACTTCACCATTATTCATTATGACATGAAGGCGGGCTAGATAGAAGTGAACTAAACGTCACCAAAGTGACATAGGCGCCATAATGGATGTTTGGCTGTGATGCAGTTTTTTCTATAAAAATTCTGGATTTATATCACGAAAGAAAGCAAATAAAAAGATGGAAAATTTAACACAGTTCTGCATATTTTTGGCTTTTTTTGGTAGCATTGTGTATACAAGGTGTTTGGTACTCGGTATAACAAGCGGGCACCTACCCATGTTAACATAGTTATACAGGCTGGTGCTGTCAATACGACAATAAATTAAAACATGGGCTATATTAGGTAGTTCATAGTAATGGTTTGCCACTTTCAAAAACATCTTATTCGTTTGATAATTTCATGACATTTGTATGAAATAATATAACATTGGCTGCATTATTTCATAGAAATGTCCTGAAATTATCAAACGAATAAGATGTTTTTGATAGTGGAAAACCATTTCAATAAACTAATATAGCCCATGTTTTATATTATTGTCGTATTGACAGCACCACCCTGTATAATTACTAAGATGTTATCAAAAGTTCAAAATTCTAAAATTTATTTTGTTATGTTGACCCAACTATTTTTATAAAGAAATTTATTTTACAATTTTGAATGTTTGTCAACACTCCCACCAAGCTCCCGGCATACGGTCTGTTCCTGCATGAGCGAAGAATCCGTGTCCTCGCAGATCGATGCGCTTCGCGGTTCATGTCAGTGAATGCTGGTTTACCACAAGGCTCTGTTCTATCCCCCACACTCTTTCTTCTTCATATCAATGACATGCTTCCGCTAGGAAACAATCATTGCTATGCGGATGACAGTACAGTGCATGGGGGATATTATGGTCGCCCAGGGGCTGGGCGCGTTGAAACCGAGAAGGAGAGGCAGAATCTTACTATTGAGCTTAACAGGGTATTGAACGTTATTTCTGAATGGGGCTCTAACATTCTTGTTGAGTTCAATGCTAAGAAAACTCAGGTGTGCGCGATTACAGCCAAAATGTCGCCGTTCCTTCCCCTTCCCTCTCTTCAGAGCACCACTCTTTCAGCACAGGGCTCCCTAAACTTAGTTGGCATCGAGATTTATGTTGCGATCTCAATTCCAGGAACTACATCGAAACCGTGATCAAACCAGTCTCACGGAAGCTCAGTGTCCTGAACAAGGTGCGTCGATTTTTCACGCCTGACCAATTATGCCTGCACTACAAAACTCAGGTCCGGTCCTGCGTCGAATATTGCTCGCACTTGTGGGATGGCTCCGCCTAGTACCTACTCGATGCCCTGGACAGATTCAGCGTCGACGTCGACGATACTAACAGCAGTTAGTATCATTGGCGATGTTGAGGTCACGAACCACCTTGAACCTCTGCAATTGCGTCGAGACATTGCGTCGCTTAGCGCCTTCTATCGGCTTTATGACGGAGAGTGCTCTGAAGAGCTTTTTGACCTTATCCCATCTTCCCCCTTCCTACTCAGGAAAACGCGTGCCGGTCTTCAGAGTCATCAATTCACTGTCTCCACCTCAACTTCACGTACAAAGAAATTTAGTAGCTCGTTTCTTTGTCGCACTTCCAGAACTTGGAATACTTTGTCGGCAAATTGTTTCATAGTTCCAATAAATTTTTATGAATTATCAATTAAATGTGTTCCCTCCTTCCTATAACATGGGTTCCTTTAAAAGAGGCGTGAAAAAGCACATTTTGTGCCGGTAAGGTGGAGACGGCTACAGCAGTGTCTGAACTGCACTAGCTGTCGTCGCTACCGCTTTACATCAGGTGGTGTTGAGTCATTAGTCGTGCTTTGTATAAAAAAAAACACTATTATTTATATCACTATGTTAACATGGGTAGGCGCCGACTTGTTATGGTGAGTACCAAACACGCTGTATAAACCTGGCCATATCCAGTCATTTTTGGGACATCTCCTTTCGTCCAATAAGTTAGAATACGTTACAAAATCTCTTTATTCGGACGATTGATTCCGTATAGTTACATCATTTCGATAAAAAAATATCCCCATAGCTATTTTTTGCGCACGCCGTGGTGGTCGGATCGGTCATGTTCACGATTTGTTATAGGTGGCGCAGTACTCACTGTGGCATATTCACCCGATGCAAACGAAGCCGGAGCTATACAACTAGTAGGACAGAACACACTACCGGAAGGTAATTATTAGCTTATATACAAAGTGGTGCCGTCAATACGGCAGTAAATTATTACAACATAGGCTATATTAGTTCATAGAAATGGATTGCCGGTTTCAAAAACGTCTTATTCATTTGATAATTTCATGACATTTCTATGAAATAATGCAGCTAATGTTATATTATTTCATACAACCAGTACAGTAGTGAGTACTGGTTGCTAGCCTCCATACAAATTCGGAAGATTTTTCGAATCATCATCATTATCATCACCAGCATACGTCCTTCTGCTGGGCACAGGCCTTCCTACATAGGAGAAACACATGAGGAGTTTGGGTTATAACACCGGGTTGGTGGGTTAAAGCGGTTGCAGTAACAACAGGGTTTGATGTGTCTCCCGAAGCACGGAAGAGCTCGAGATTAAAAATTTTGGTTGACCAAACCCGAGATCGACCGGCAAAAGTTGTTTTGTTTTCGTAATTGAAATCAGAGTGGTGTCACACCACTCTGATTTGTGTATATTGGCAAAAATATAGGGCAGGTCTAAGTTAGGTAGGTCTAAGAACTTTGGAATCTAGCTTTTGATTTTATTCTATGTATGTACAGTAAATAGCGTTGGCATAAGTTTGTTTTACTATTTAGTCCAGTTAGTGTTTTAAATTTTTATTTACATAAATTAATAAATGGGATAATTTTAGACAAAGTTCTACATCACATTTTAATGTTTTTGATGCGTTTTTAATTCTTCACCATTTTCTTTCTTTATTTGTAATTGTTACAATAAAGTTCTACATGTAACATGCTGTGAAAAATACTCACTGATGCAAGTAATTATCGATATTATGAATAATATCTTTGGACGGTATCATTACTTATCTTTATACGAATACTTACAGAGGAAAAATATTGTCACATACCTACATAGTTAATGCTATAACTCTAAGCATTCTTCTCTATGCCTCGCTTTGTTCTTATTTTCCATAGTTGGTTGAGTGGTCTACAATGTTTATGTATTGCCAGGTTTGCAAGTGGTTACTACATTGCCACAAGAAATGCAGTTAATACAACCGGCGCAGGCGCAGGACAAGGATCACATTCCACAACATCAAGTAAGAAAGCAAATAGACCTGCTTAGGATTATTATTTAGTCAGTGCACAAATACATGAGGAGATTGGGCCATAACACCACCACGCTATCCTAATGCGGGCTGGTGGGTTAAAGCGGTTGCAGTAACAACCAGGACCAACGGCTTAACGTGCTCATTACTTTGAGCAATTAGTTAGTCTGCTATTGGGCTTTAAAATGGTCTTAATTACCTGTTCTTTTTATTTTTATGGTTTAAATTCAGAATATTTATTTTCGTAATGGCAAACGTTACACGTTTTGTCATTTAGGATTTGTAAAAATAATATTTATGATACCTTATGTTGTATTTACCATTTCATTTATTTGCATTGTGGTTTGCAATAAATATTCAAATTGAATTGTGGTATTCGGAATTCTAAAATATTAGATATTATATAATTTGTTATTTTGAAAATCGTGATTCTTCGTTATTGAAGTGGTAATTCGTTATTTGGACTATCGGATTTTTTTTTTTTGTGTCTATGTAGTGTACCCGGTAAAAATTGGTTAATCTGTTAAGATTATTAAGAGCTTCTAATTCGCTTCATTACTTTTTTCCATTGGTGTCTTAATTCTATTGTTGCAGGTGTTTATTACTCCTAACCAACAAATAATAATTAATGGCCCCGAGGAGCAGAAAGTACTGAACAACAACACCAGCTCGGACAACAATAACGCCGCCATCGGCATAGTCATCAAAGAGGAATACGATGATGCCATGAATGAAGATGTGAGTAGACGATTGGATACTGATTGCCAACTTCCTATTAATATTTACATCTTACCAAACTGGGCCTTCGTAATGTTAGAGTTCTTTGCCGGCCCCATAGTTGCCCACAAGCCCTTTTCTATGTCTGGAGGCTTCGCTAAACTGTACACGATAAGCAGAACACAAGTTAAATAGTACAGTAAAAGCAAATGATCACATGGTAACTGCTCATAACTGTTTTACGAAATTCAAATTCAATTGTGTTTCTATCAATCATCAGCATTATTGCAGTAGGTATATAAACATGCTATAATGTCGAAAGTGGGTGCATATTATTACTCATGACTGCGAAGTCTGTGAATCTTTTAAATTGTATAATTAATTTAAGCCGTCCGAATAGAACGGAGAAAGCTTAAATTTGTTATATGACTGTAGTAATAAATATTGTAAACTATTCTAGGAGAGCTCGCAAGGCACGGAAAGTGATAGCGCGATGTGGCAGCTGAGCAGCGGCAACCACCAAGACCTGATCAAGTATCTCAATACACTGCCTCCGCAGGTACAACAACACAATCCTTACTTTAATATTATAAATGCGAAAGTAACTCTGTCTGTCTGTGTTACGCAATCACGCCTAAACTAATCAACCGATTTAAATGGAATTTGGTACAGAGATAGTCTAGAATCCGAGAAAGGACATAGGCTACTTTTTAATTCGAAAAAAGGCCGTAAGGGGTTGAAATAGGGGATGAAAGTTTGTTTGGTAAAAGTCAATATTCCACGCGGATGAAGTCGCGGGCACAGCTAGTGATTAAATAAGTAAAATCGCAGTAAACTCTCAAGGTCAAGATAAGTAAACTTATATATATTTTATTATAAAGGTAAATATTTTTGCTCCAGCAAACACAACAGCTGCCTGTATCCCTTCAACAATTTTTACGATTGAACTCGCCCGATGTAAAGACAAAGCCAAAAGAAGAAGAAAACATTAAAGAAGAGAAGCAGGAGCCCGTCACTGAGGCAGTGGTGGATGAAGGTGATTAATTTTCTTAGAATTATCAGCATTGCCAATTAAGTAATTCAATATTTTGCACTTCTGAGGAGTTTTCCCTAAAACATATTATGCAGAACACTATATTAAAAATTGGCAAAAATAGTCAGAACTGCAACGCAGCCAGAATTCATCATGACGCCTATGTCACTTTGGTTACCTGTATTTGACTGCTACGAGTATGTCGCCGCCATATTGCCATATTGAATGAACTGTACATGAAAATGAATTATTAGTATTTTTACTCTATTCGGGAGATTTTTTTCTAATGTCCCGCGCTTGTGTATCCCGGGAACGTGAGGTAGCCGCAAAATATTACAGCGACATTTTTCAATTCAGCGCGCCTTTTTGTAATAATAAGGTGTTCTCTACGATATGGCTGCGACATTGACATACTTTCTAACACAGATATATGAAAATGAAAATTATAAAAGACAACCTGCAACCTAATAACTGACCACTAAAGCATCGGTTCGACTCAGTAAGATAAAACTATTTTTCTTAAATAATAACAAACCTATGGCAAGTGTTTCAGACAGCCAAATTGAGTTACTATTAAGACTTGAAAAACCTAATTGACACCTAAAGAATGGGTTTGATAAGGTTTTTAAGTTACCGCGCTGTGCTAACACAGTGTATTGGACGTAGATATGGCGCGAATTGTTCTATGTATATGAAACAATTTTAAACTATATATTACTTTATAAAGACTTATATTTCATCCAACTTAGGAAAAGAATAAATGTAAACAAACCACTGTCATTTTGTATAAGGTTTGTCCCTTTAACTCGCTACCTTTCTAATTTATCAGTCATACAGAAATGTCAGTGGTTTGTTTATATTTATTCTATTCCTCAGTTGGATGAAGTATAGATGAAAATTAGACATACGAGTGTAGATAAAGTAGTGTGTGTAACTGCACATAACTTGTTATTAAAACACTCGCGTGATACTATAAAAGAGCTCTCCAAGGCTCGTTTCTTAAACACCCGCTCGTATTTTAATGACCTCTGTGACAGTTACACAAACTACTATCTTGTTCTATGAATATGATTTGAACTGTGATATAATTTTTACACTTAATATTTCAGACGGCACAATACACATAACCCAGGTAACAAAGAAGAAAAAAAAATACAAGAAGAAGCCTCCCCGACCTGCGCGTCTCAAGCCCGGCCAGGTGGTCATTGCCGCGTCGGCTGATGGCTCCACTGTATACTGTTGTCCTGAGTGCCAGATGGCATACCAAGACAAGGAACAGCTGGAAATGCACCTTATAGTACACAAGATCGAGCGGAGGTTCATTTGCGGGATCTGTGGAGCTGGGTGAGCTTTACACTACAATTCAATTGTCTTAAATTTTATTCTAACATTATAATTTGATATTGAAAAAGCCAAGTCAAACTTGGCCGAGGGTTCAGTAATTGTAACAATATTCAGACGCTGTGAAGTTAGATTTTAACTTATAACGTAAAAGCGGACAGACTGGAGGAAATTCATAGAGCTCTCCCAAGTACTCGGTTATTATTGCAGTCATCCGTATTGTGAAAAATCGGAGGTGTCGCATCCCACCCCTGGAGATATACTTTTTCTAGTCTAGAAATTTTTATAACAAAAATTTTAATATCAATAAAGGGGTTTGAACCTCTTTGTACAAAAGATCCCAATTGGTCTAAGTTCAAATGACCCCATAGTAAGATACGAACCTCTTTGTACGGGAGGCTACCATAGTGATAACACAAAATGTCATATGACTTAAGGTGGTTTTCCACCAGAGGGGCGAGACGAGACGAGGCGAGACGAGATTTAAAATTTGTATGGCAAATTTTCAATCCTCGCCTCGCGCATCTTTGGTGGAAATAGTCTGGATTGACGAGGATGTGCGAGGCGTGAATTGAAATATTTGTTTGTGTAAAAATGAACCGTATTGCTTCTAATATAGAGTATAAATTAACTCTGCAAAAGAAACACGCTTCTCGCGATAGGTTTATTGTTGTGCGATTTCAATTCTCTCCTCGCCACTCTGGAGGAAAATCACCTCGCGCGAGCTCGCGCGGGCAATTTTTAGTGGAAAAGGGTCAGTGGGATTTCAATTCTGGTCTCGCCTCGCCTCTTCTCGCCTCGCCTCGTCTCGCCCCTCTGGTGGAAAACCACCTTAAAAGTCCTAAAGTGCAAGGTTTTCCAGGTAATCCATATTAAAGTTCCTATATAGAAAAGAATCCTAAGTTACCCCATCTTCACTTCATTAAATACCTACAACTAATGTAGGTAGTTGTTTCGATACTTTATTCAAATGTCACTCGGTTGGAGTGGGATCCATCGATTGACCTCCTTCTGAGTCTATAGATGAGTAAAAAAACAATTATATGAGCAACTGATTACAAAATTAAGTGATTATTTTGAAGCCCAAGTAATAGTAGTGGTCCGTCCGCCCACGTAAATGACGGTGTATGCATAGTAACTAGACACAGTGGCCATGATTTAGGTTGCTCTGTAGTAAGTACTTTCTATTATTTTTAGGTGGTTGGTAAAAGTTGTAGTCATTTAATTAGAGGGGGATAATTTAGGATTCTTATTTATACATGATCTTTAACATGGATTATCTTGTAATCCTTGCGCTTTAGGACTTTATATCAAAGGACATTTTTTCTTCGACTATAGATCCTCTATTGATATACAAAGTGTGCCGCTATTTTGAAAGATTCCCGGTAAATCATGGTCAACACTATGCCAAAATGTTCGAACCCCTTTAATTTAGTAAATTACTATTTTATTGTAAAGAAAATTTGATAGAGGGAGTTACTTTCTTTCACGTAATTTATGAATGAAACGCCATACAAGTACAACGGAGCGTGCGGTAATAGTTATTTTCTTCCAGCTACGCAATAATTGCATCATAACTAACCTAAATAGCGAGAACAGCGCTTTACTGCTTCAGATAAAACAGTGTAGTAAAGTATGTATGAAACTCTATTACTGCACTACTTTTGCCTTAAAACAGTGCAGTGAAGTTGTATGAAAATCTATTACTGCATTGTTTTCGCCCTAAAGCCACAAATCTCAGGTGACTGTCCAATCGCAGGCTTCATCTTTACAATCATTGCGAACGAGATTTATACCAGCCAATCAGCGCTATTCCGACCACAGAACAGGCCAATCGCAGGCTAAAAACATGACCAACTAGTTTTCTACCAGCCAATCAGCGCTATTATTATTCCCGGGAACTGTGGTAGAATAAATGTACAACCATTGCCAAAAAAAATATTTCTAAATATTTTTTTTCTACTATAATTAATTGACTTTAATTCTTTATTCGATAGGAAGAAAAGCAGATTATGAACCTCGCAAAAGTGACATTTATAATTGCACACGTGTTTTAGAGCCCTTGCTAAAGCTCGGGCTCCAAACTAACACTTGATGCAATTATAAGTCACTTTCTGCTCGTTGCAACAATCTACTATTATGATACTAGTGCCGTAAGTTGGTTTTTACAAACGATTACAAACGAAATCAACCTCCAATTTAGAAAAGGGTTCTCAAGGTTGTACATTTTCTTTTAAAATATCAGTCGGAAAGTCGCAATAATCTTTGATGTTTCTAACATGAAAATGGCGCCACATGCACGTGTTGCAAATTAGAACTATATCCATTGTCTCATTTTATTTTTAACATAAAAATGAGACAATCGTATTGAGCTGAAGCGCTTCCAAGGAGGTCCGATAATTCCAGCCTATATTTTTATTCTCTTACGCCCATATTCATAAACGCTCAATAAACGTATTTTAGATAAAACACAGCTATAATATGTTTTATCTCTTTCCTTTCTCTTAAGAGTGAGCGAAACAAAACACTTTATAAACCTCTTATAACGTCACTTGTTTTTATGAATACGGGGGTTATTGTGAAACTCCTTAGTGAAATCGTTATTTATTTTTCAGGAAATTAAAATAAACCGTAAATAATCCGACCGGTGCCATATAACGGAGTGTGCGGTTAAATGGGTACGTAGGTGTGAGTACGTATTTTACCGCACGCTCTGTTGTATAGTACGTAATATTTAACTTTCGAAAAATGTATATTGGCTTCGTAAATTTATTTCTGAGCAAATGCGTTGAAAATAACTATTATGAGATGTTACCATAGTCACAATCTTTGTCGCTTCTAATATGAAAGTGACCTGCTTCCGTACATTCCGGTTTCACTAGTTTTTATTGGTGTTATTTCTTTACAAAAGTATGTCCGCTAATGTATAATAATAACATTATTTCAGTTTGAAGCGCAAGGAGCACTTAGAGCGACATAAACAGGGCCATAACCCCGAGCGGCCGTACGTGTGCGGCGTTTGTCGCAAGGGCTTCAAGCGGCGCGAACACCTCAACCTGCACACCGCCATACACTCCGGGGTCAAGACGGAACTCTGCGGCGAGTGCGGCAAAGGTAAATGCTACTGCCGTTTGACGCAATTCAAAGATGCGCTATGAGAATAGGGTAGTTGACAACTTTTATTTTTATTTTATAAATAATCCACGGAACAGGTGACGTCACATGTTCCCATCTTCTTCTTCTTCTTCGTCGTCGTGCGGGCGGTTTCCGCAAATCTACGTCAGTTGCGCCTGTTTTGCGTCGTGCACACACACGTGTTCCCATATTACTAAGAAATGTATGGGCATACTGACAAAATTAATAATAACTATTTATAAAGTATGTTTTGATTAATAGTTGTCATAATAATAGTCGTTTTAATTGATGTCAGGTATTGAACTTTTAGGCCTAAGAAGAGATTTTGCTACCTTATGTGTGTTCTACCGTTTGTATAACGGGGTGTGTTCTGAGGAATTATTTGACATGATGCCCACGGTCTGCGTTGGTAGAAGGAGACCGTAGGCATCATGGCCGCGGTCTCTTTCTACCATCGCACCGCTCACCATCGGCATGGAATCCATCCTAACACGTTGGAAACAAAATGCTCTCGTACTGTGCGGTTTCAGATAAACTTTCTCCCGCGTGCGATCAGGTTGTGGAATAAGCTCCCAGCAGAGGTTTTCTCGAACCAGTACAGCATGGGGTTCTTCAAAAAGGGTTTGAAAAGGTTTTTACAGGGTCGGAAAAGTGCAAGTGATACCCCTGGTGTTGCAAGCGTCCATAGGCTACGGTAACCGCTTACCATAGTGGTATATAAAGAAAATAGATATGTACAGAAAGCCAGCTACATACAACGAGCGATAACAGCTTCGTACACACAGAAGGCATTCACATCTCTTATCTCAGGAATATCAATGCACCTGTATAGTTAACATCGTTGATTGATATTTATATTATATTTGATATAGTCTGCCAGTTACTATCAGATGGATCATCTGCTTGTTTGATATTAAAAAACAGACACGGTATGTACGCTTTATGAATCACTAATCGAATCTACCTTCTAACTCATTAAAAAATTAGGATATGTTCTTATGAATTGCAAGTCGGTGTTCACAAAAAAGGATTAAATAATTAAATTTCAGTAGGTACTTATCCCCTAGAAACATTGTTTTTGGAGTCGGCGCTTTACTTTATATCGTTTCTGGAAACAACTTAGCACCAACTCCAGAAAATATGTTTCTTTGGGATAAGTACCTACTTAAATATAATTATTTTATCCTTTTTAGTATTTTGAAGTCGGTTTGAATTTTCCTTTAAAATTTTATTTTTACAATTTTTAGTGATAACTTTCTAAGGTTAAAGATAGATGGATGAAAGTCAGCATATATTATTTCCTGCTATCGTATCGTTTCGCTAAAAAAGAACCATCAAATTCGGTTGGCGTGATTTTGAGTTATTCGTCCATTTGTTACGCACATACTTAATGCAAATTTAAGACTTGTATTATTGTTGTTGACCCTACCGATGTTTCATCACAATCTGATCCATGATTTCGGAGCCCATGGGGACAAACAGACAAACATTGATTTTTATTTATATAGATCAAATTTTTTTTAACAAATCGTTTTGAGTTGAGTGTCACAAGCTTTGCCATCTCACTTCGTTTTCGAAACGACCGCTTTACACCGGGTATTTGTTATTTAGGTTTCTACCGCAAGGATCACCTGCGTAAACACACGCGGTCGCACGAGAGCAAGCGGGCGCGGGACGAGGCCGCCGCCGACAGCGAGGCGAGGCACACGCCCGCGTCCACGCCCGCCGCCGCCCTCGCTTCCGCCTCTGCTTCCACCTCCACATCCTCTACCGACAACACTATACTGCCAGAGTTCACCATACATGTGAGTATAACGATCTGAGGGCCTAGACATGATGTCTTTCGATAATCGCTATCACTAAGCGGAAATTTTATGGGATTTGACATAAGCTCTCGATTGACTTTCGAATGTCAAATCCCATACATTTTCCATTTAGCGATAACGGTAGCGATTGTCGACTGAGGGCCTAGATAAGATACCTTACGATAATCGCTGTCGCTATCGCTAAACGGAAAATGTATGGGATTTGACATAAGCTCTGGATTGACTTTCGATTGTAAATGTCAAATCCCATAAATTTTACATTTAGCGATAGCGGTAGCGATTGTCAAATGGCATCTTGTCTCGGCCCTCTGTAACACTATATACGAGGGAACCGATTTCTTGCCCGACTTTACTTGTCCGAATTTCATTTGTCGCTGTAAAGGCGATCTGCGAGCCAACAGCAATAGTCAGCCCAAAAAAAATTATTCTGTTGAGGCGTCGGTGACCCCGATGTGTCGGTGATTTAACTAATAATTTAACTACAGTATTTTCTAGTCGAGTGGCTTCCGACTCTACCAATTAATATTCCTTTAATCATCACAGGGTTTTATTTAAAATTAATCCAATTGTTTGTTCATTAGGTACCAACAAGTTCGAACATGCAAATGCCAATACAGATCAACATCCCTCAACACGTGGTATCTTCGTTAGCGGCGGCGCAAGCGCAGCACGAACAAAACCAACTAGACGCTCTGTTAGCGCAACACACGTGACGCAATCCCGCGACGCGGTCTATAGGTCTGTAAGCACCACCCGCCTTTACCTTTGGAAGTTACGTCCCAACTTTTTAATTGCAGGGTCCATTTCTTGGCTTCTACGTTTTATTTCGTTAAGCAAGAGAAATTTCAATATGTACTTTACAACCCACGGCAGTTATATATCACCCCCTATCACAGTATATACGAGGGTAAGAGAATATTGTGAATGTTTTATTGACAATATTTTGTACACGTAAATTTTGTAAAAAGTGCTTATCTCTTCAACATTTATTTTAAATTATTTTTTATATTTAATTATAAATATACATAAGAAAATACACATTTGACTTAAGTATTTGAAATACGTGACTTGTAACAGCGCTAAAAATTTTTATTATGCTATTTTACATTTTATGAAATTGATTTTGCCTTGTATTGCTTCAGAAAATGTAATTATTTAATTGTATTGTATTTGATTGTATTTATTTCGATTGTATTTACATTAAGTCAAATGCATACTTTTTCTATAACGTTAAATAAAATTCATTTATTATTTCTTCTGAAGTTAAAGCCTAACAATATATTGAAGTGTAGATTATTATAGTGTAGAAATGCTAAATATATAGTTGTTATAATAATTCAGTGCATAAAATAATTGAGACACCACCTTTATTTTAATATACGATTTTATTCTCAGAAAACGTTCAGAATAGCCAACAATTTGTTATAGATTGAATTTGGCTTGGGTAAGTTCAACAATTTACTTGCAGACTTATGAATCGTCGTTAAAATGTTGTTAAGTATCTAGGACACAGTGTAGGAAGCACTTTCGTGTTTACGTCAATGGGGGAAATAATGTTATTTAAATTGACTTCAATTGTACTCTCCTATCCTTTGCACGTATTAATGCGATTCGACTGTATGACCAAGTCGCTTAGAAACTAATATATATTCTGCAGAGAGTAAACATAATAAAGGAATTGACATGAGAGACATTGATTTGAATTACCGGTCAGTAAAGACACAGAAACACTTATAGACGTGAAATCGATTCGGTTTCACCACACTGCCTCGTGAGAATTAACGTTGCGACCAATGTTAGTCTACGTTCTTCGGCAGTAGCATCCCTGAACGGCCGTCTTGTCGCAACGGAGATATGTTGACGTCGGCAGTGCCTCCGGCTATCGCCGACTCTGTACGACTGCTTTCGGAGGCGCAAGTATTCCGACGTGGACGTTCGGCAACTATCGCCATACTGATAAGATCAGCAAATAGTATTTTCTCAATCCTTTCGGCCGCCATGGTAACTGTATTTTGTAACCAGATACAGAAGAAGAAATGGTCGTCTGTGAAAAACTTTTCTGTTTACTAGGCTATTATAAGTATATCGGAGGTTATCTATCTATATATATAAAAATGTTATGTTGGTTTGTGTATGCTTCAAAAACTAAAAAAGTTCTGCACCGAATGAGTCGAAATTTTAACATGATATAAAATCCGCATCAAGGATTGTTTTTATCAATTTTTTGCATCAGTCACATATCTGCGACCGCGAGAAAACAGTTTTTTTAACGATGCGCCACTGCGAAGCGTGGCAGGGTACAGCTAGTTTATTATAAAATTATTATTTATATCCATATTATTATAATTTAATTACCAGTATGTTAGCATTCTGAAGCAACATGCAAGCATGGCTTAGGCATCTCCGACATACTTATGGTAGCCTGGTACTTCAGTTGTAAATATACAAATACAATTTCTTCTTATTTCACTGGTTGCAAAACACAGTTACCATGGCGGCCGAAAGGTTCTCAACACGGCTATTCTCGTCGCGTCGTCCGGGTAGAGCCACACGATTTCTTTTATTTTTTGGAACCTGGTCAACCCAATTCATATTTAAAAAAACTCATGACATGTTTTGACTTTGCTAAGGCGTCCAAGTATATCTTTTGCACGACTAATATATAAGTACAGGGTAATACGATCTTGAAAATAACCTGGGAGACGTAACTGACATTGCACCGTCATCTTTTTACCAAAATAGACTGAGAATAAATACTTAAGGATATCTAATTAAACTGTAACACACTCGCAATAAAGTACACTTTTTATTTTAGGAGCCTTCAATTTCGAATATTTATCAATACTAATTTGTGAGGGTACTAATTATTAGGACTATATTTAGATTTTGAACATGAGAGATAAATTAAATTTAGTCGACGTTAATTAGCGTCTTTTTGAGTGTAAAAGTAGTTAACTTGATTAAAATTGATTATTTTATACAATTTTAATAAATATTGTCCCAGTGCTTAAGATTTCAATTATTCCACTTAAATCATTTAGACTGAATGACACCAAATAGTAAACATAAATCTTTCACTTTAGTGACTTTGTATACTATGTTTCGCAAAATAAAAACGATTATTTTATAACTTCTGAACAGCACTTAAAATTTTCATTTAAATTCTTATCTCGATAACGCGTATTATTTACAAGGATTGAAATTGTATTGTATTTGTGTCGTAGGTGATTAAAGTAGTTATACTATATAACAATATAAATTACACACAGGTTACTTGATTCACCTAGCTTCTTTAGATACCAGTGATTTAAGTGGAATAATTCTTATTTTTTAATTTATTCTTGATATCACCAACTGTTTGAAAAGTAAATGTGAAGATTTATACCCAATGATCATTATTTTCAGATATGCACTTAAATGAGACATTCAACGCCTAAACTTTTTAGTAAAACTAAATAACCGGCTGGGCCGTTTAATTATTAATAATGAACATAATTTAATTTAAAATATTGAATGTAATCATTGCTCATTGCGAACAACATATTTTATAAAATAATTTAGCAACGTTTCAAGCAACAGTTTCTCTATCAAGAAATGAAATCTTGTATTGAATGCATAAAATATGTATTTAATTTCAACTTGAACCAATCCGTCTGAAAGTAGGTATAGGTAGGTAGACCGAATCTAATCCTCGTATATTCTTAATTACTTTTACAGGGTAATTATACAAACTATAGACAATGGTCTGATTGAATCGAAATAAAAACTTGCAACTCCTTATAACGAGATTCTCACATAGTATTTGTTTTTTTTTATTAAAACTAGAAATATTTTACTTTAAATGAATTCAAATCCCTGTATTATACAAACCAACCCAAAATAGTATAAAAACTATAATTTAGTTCCTAAGCAAAGAAATCATGACAACAGCTTATTGATATACGTGATGTGTTTGTTTCAAGTGTAAATCTTTAATATCTGTTAAATGCAACGCAATACGCGACTTTCCACATTTAAAATGTAGGTACTCACTAATTTGTAAATTGGCTTGAATGCTTCTTAACCAATCATGACATCCAGTTAAAGTAAATGCCGTCGGTTTCATGTGTTGCTCGCATAAATGCTGAGGTCTTAGTATATACCGAGTGAAAATGAAAGCCCATAAAGTGCGACATTTTCATTTTTTTTCTACTCTTTACTTGACCGAATTAATAGAGGTTAGTGATTTTCGCAATCATAGCTTAAAAATAACTAACATATCTTTGAGTGTATAATAATATACCTATTTAATGTTTTGCACTGAACTGGTCCTATTTTATGTAAATATCATTACACTCTGTGATGTTTATACTAAAATGATTATTCTGAACAAGTAAATAGGTACTAGGTACTGGTAACCACTTTGTGTACAAATTTTTAGTTAATTAGTACTATCCAAAATTTATTTACTCACTTTTATTTATTATTTTTAAACAAAAATTCTTAGTACAGAAAATATATGTCGCAATCATCTCGTTAATTAAACGCCGGCACCCAATGGAACGGCTGAAGGACAACTAGCCAAGTCATTAAGCGCAACGTTTAACTAGATTGCTGAACTTCGTGTCCGCCATCTGGTTAATTTAGCCATTCAAACTTAAGAATAATTTTAGATATTCGAAAGTCCAAGAACCTTTACCAGCGAAAGTAGAATAGAAAAATAATGTCTCGATCAACAGGAACTACATACAATTAAAAATTTAATATTGTTAGGACTGAATTTTCAATCCCCAGATAAGGTTTATCCAGAGAATAACTTTGACAAGTTGACAGTTAATCTATCTATAGAAAATCTGTCAAAATGGCACAATTATTCTCTAGATAAAAATTACCTGAGAATTGAAAAATCGGCTCTTAATGGTTTTGATTTTGACGTTAATCGATATAGGTTACTTTCACTCATATCATAAAGTTTATTCATTTATACCTGTCCTGGCAAACACAATGATGTTTTAAAGCAACCCAAATATTGAACAGCACTGTAATGTTGTCATTTAGGTGATTTCACATTACACGAAACTTCAGTTTTTAATTAAAATATGATTTACGAAAATAAAAATCTTGATTGTAAAAGATAAATTATGTTCATAGTCACAATGGATGAAGTGGTTATTTATAGAAGGCAGACTTCTCGAGGATACCTAAGAAACCTAACTGCTTACAATTTCTTTTTCATTTGCGGCGACACCATTGCTTACATTTTTTCCGTGAGAATAAAAGTCAGCGTATACCTTGATTTTATATTGTTTATCCATTAAAATAAAGTAGTGTTATAGTATATTATCTAGAAGCAAAAAGAGGCCACACTAGTTTGATTCTATTTCTTGATTGACCACATGGTCAAAGTATGCTCATCTTTCAATATGTAATAAGGTTTTTAGAGTACCAGCCCCCCTGCACACAATAAGTTAATTTTGTCAGCTTTAATGTAGTTGTAAAAATGTTTTCTAATTATATTTTTGTATTTAGTTTTAGTTTTCATAGCATCACAAAATCTTAAGGTCCCAGTTGTGGCACGACAAAAACAGCATTGTGTTTGATATACTTTTTAAAGTAAACAAATAATGTTTACATGTTTTTTATAATATTACTTTTAAACGCCATAAGAAAATTATCATGGTGTAGAATGTTCATTTATAATTTAATTATTCTTAGAAAACCGAAGAAATGAAGTTCTGTTATGTTACCTGCCAATAATTACTAAGTCAAGACTTAATTCAGAGCGTTTACTTTTGGTGTCTTTTCATACAGGCGCTCAAGTCGAAAATATTGGAAACAAACGAACCGATTCTAACAAGAATTGCCTTTCAAGTTTTTCAAATCAAGTCAGGACTACTTTTGGTTAGTATGAAAAGTTTAAAATTGCGCTTTAATAACTAATATACCTACTTCTGGTTTTCGAAAAACTCTGGTAACTTTTTAGACCAGCCTGACTTGCTGATTCATGGAAAGTCTGATTAGAATTCATTTGTTTGTTTTCAATAATTGCGACTCGAGAGTTTGTATGAAAAGCCGTGCGACGTATACTCTCATATGTCTTGTATTAATAACTTGTAAATTTTTGACATTGACATTGGTAATACTCTTGTGATCTGTATTCATTTTGTACAGGCAATGAGTACAGTTCAAAAATAATAAATAGACATGTTAGGATAAGAAATATGAAGATAAATATGTAATTTTAATAGGTAGGTATGTCCAGTATCACATACAATATCAAGCGGTATTTGTTTCTCCGCGATTATTCGTGATTATCTAACAATAAAACCAACTTAATGCCGATCGTGCTACGACCAATATAATTACTTTGATGCGTCTAATTACAGTTTGATTTTATATTGGGTCACGCTTATATTACTAAGATATTACCTAAGATTAAACTGTCATTGATAAATCACTAAATGGCAGACTTTTCAGAAACATTTTTTCTATAGTGAAAAATATATAAGTACCTACCACTTGTTATTGTAACGCACTGAGTGAAATGGAATGTACCTACTTTTCCGTACGGAAACTGTGTTTTGAATATTTGTGAATACGGATACTGCCCTACTTCGTATAAAAATGGTGCTTTTTCGTAATATTAGGTCCGTCTCACATTTACAAAATTATATTTTGTAGTTACGTTAATGTAAGCCTTTGCTAATGTCATGTAGCATCACTATCACTTAGTCAATATATTTTTTTTACCCTCGTAAAATAAACTTTTAATGTAATTAGTAACCTAATTTATTTGTTATTTTTGTAGGCGTTAACCAATTAGTGTAGCATATTTTTTTACTTTTCTTTGTGGCAAGTATTATAAATTAAGTCATGATAAATTAGACAATGGGCTTCCCTTGGAAGTTGTGTGTAAGGTAAAATTTTTGTATGAGACCTTTTATATTTATTAAGAGGACACTTTTATGAGATCAAATAAAAACACTGATTTTTAATAAATATACTATCTATTATTTTGAATACCTACAATATCCTTTTGCACGTAAGCCTGCTTTGACTTCAGGGTTCTCTAGTATGAAAAAAGTAGAGTGAGCATTAGAATGGCAGAATCAACAAGTACTAACAACTCGTGAAGGCAATAAACATTCACACTCTTAACTTGATCCCGCCATTTAGATGCTTACAGCAACGCGGTGCTTCCCACGTTTATACGTCATAAGATAGTAGACAAGTTGAGTTATGAAGAGTGGAAGTTCGGAGGTGCAAGAGACGAGAGCGTACCAAGCGGTGGCAGGTGGAGGATCGCACAATGCAGTTCTTCACTGGGCGCCAGCCCAACTAGACTTACCGAATGTTGACGGGATCAAGTTCACGCAGGCCAAGCATCACTCAAAAGAGTTGCGAAATATCACGAAATCGATTTTATAAATAAATATTAGTAAGTAATCGAAAAAATGGTGTGACTCAACGGGAACAAAGGGAAATGCAGGAAACAGTGGTAGGGAACTATACTAAATAGTTTTTTAAGTCTATTTGTATGTTGATATTTTAAAATGTAGGTAAGTACACAAATTACCTACCTATGTCCCCTCTCTTGTATTATTCTACCCATATTGTACACAATCTCAAAAAATGTGATAAGTGTGATAGAGAACCGTAGTAGGTATTCCGGTTTTCTTAAAATATTAGGTAGTACCTTCCGTGCTGGTGAGGACTGATAAAACAATTTAAAAATCATGGTTTTACAAATTGTAAACGTATCGTAAATAATTGAATACCTACTGTAAAGGACCGTATGTTGAATATGTTTTGATGACAAAAATAAAAGATAGCTTTTACTTATCGGGTACACAGCTACTAGGTATTACAGTATTAAAACGTCCTAATCTGAGGAATTACTACCTAGTACTTGCAATTTGTATATACCTATAAATTATAGGTAGGTGCTTAACTGTCGCTTAATAGTAGGTACCTAAATTTGTTATTTACCTATAGACCAGGTAGGTAGGTCTTTATAGTTTTGTAAAATAAAAGTTTTTAAAGTTGCGGTCGTGATAGGTAGGTATGTTTAATGCCGTTAGTTAGCCCCAGTTTATGTTGGGAAGTGAGTACTTTGGCCCGCACGTGATAGCGCCCCCGCCCGCGGCATTGCCCGCATGCGCCCCGTTCCGCGCAACTATCTCGCGCACGCCGCCATACATTGCCTATCGTATTTCATCTGCGACACACTTCTAAAACGTTTTAAAAAGACCACTCTACGCCAGAAAACAGGTAACAATTCATTTAAAACTATTTTTTAATACCACTCCACCTTCCGCGTCTTTGAAACGCGCAGTTTGCAAACGATGGTGTGAGAGCGCGGGCCGGTAAAAATAGAACGATAGAAATACGACGTTGGGGTGAGGCAGAATGGCGGGGGTTGAGTGAGCGCCCTGTAAGGGGCGCACCCTTGATTCACTTTGTTGTGGTTCGCACGCCGCTTACACCTGTCTGATAACACTGCATGCCCGCGTTATCAACACGTGGACCCTTCCTACGAAATCCTTATTAGAACATGCTTGCCGAACTGCAGCGTATGTGCACCATTAGGCAAACGATGGTTAGAGACAACAAGATGATGGCGTGAGAAATATTTTAGTTTTTTTGTCAATTTAGTATAATAAATAAATCATCTTTTAAAAATAATTCCTTATTTATAAAAAGCACAGAAAGAAAAAGTTCTTATGTACGCGGTAAAATATTTTTAGTCGACTCACACCATCGTAACACATCCCCACCGGGAGCCCCCACCTCCTGGGACCCATGCCACTTGCCCATTCACGTTGTTCCACTTTCCGTAGTTCGTGATGAATTTCGCGCCGTTTACGGGTCACATCCCGAGTGCAGCGACGCTTCCCACGATCCATCAGTTCGCGGCCAAGTTTGGTTATGAAGGGAGTGGGAGTTCGGTGGTGCAAGAGACACGGGGGGCGTACCAGGCGGCGGGTGGAGGAGGGGGCACAGTGCAGTTCGCGGTGGCGCCCAACTCAGGCTCGCTGACCGTGGACGGGGTCAAGTTCAGGCAGGCCGAGAGCGTGGTGGTGGTGAGCAGCGCGCAACCCTCCGCTGTAGCGCTAACCGGCGTCGCTCCCATACATACAGGTTCTAAATTACTTGTCAATATGTACCTAGGTATATTATTTTGTACAAAACTTTAAAGTTTCTATTTTAATAGCATAATAGATGATAACTAAAAAGTTTTAATGTGCTAGGTTCCATGTCTTTAGTTCCAATTGTTCAAAGTAAAAATAATAACTAGGTACCTACTTACCTTTTATTGAAATTTAATATAAACATTTTTGGGCTTAAGCTTTAGGGCCGTTTTCACAAACGAGTAAAGTGATGTAGTTAGCTACTTGATACCTTTTTTTTTGTCCCTACCCGCCCGTCGTCAGCGTGAGATAACTTTAGATTATTTTTCTAAAATGTTTGAAGTGACCACCAATCAGAGATATTTTGGCTATGTGCCACTGGTGAAACCCAAAATTATATAAATTATAGTCTTTAATTTTTTGAGGATTAGGAAACGAGGGTTCGAAATATGTAAGAAAATAGACTTTTGTAGATACAAAATTACTATTTCGTGTATGTACCTACAGTCGATAGCACATCAAGTGTAACAGTTGCACTGCGAAAGCCGCTTCTATTACCTATCAAAGCCCGATAAACCAAACACAGTTAAATTTTAATTGTTACGTTCATCTATTGATGACGTCTGGGCATTGAAGGATTAAGAACATAGTAAGGGCGGTCTCAAGGTCAAACTGTTACGCTTGATGGGCTGTCGACTGTACGTGCACGATCGTTATCCGATAGTTGTGAAGCCAAAATCATGCTTCTCCACATTTTATCTCATACTACCTACATAAAAATTAAATTTTGTTACAAGTTCAAAATGAAAATCTAAAATTTCATGCTCCAGTGAACACAGGGGTAAAATATCAGACAATATCGGCGTCAACTTCATCCGTCAACCTGGGCAACATATCGTACGGCGGACAGACGGGCTATGTGCAGGCAGAGACAGTGCACCAGTTGAAAGCGGAACAGCGAACGGACAAGAGGGAGTATCGGGAGGAGATACACCACGATTTGATGGCTACGATGATGCAACAGCAAGGTAAAATTAAAATGATTACATTTTTAACCGACTTCAAAAACGAGGAGCTTCTCAATTCGGCCGGTATGTTCTTTTTTTTCTATGTATGTACACCGATTACGCCGAGATTAATGATCCGATTTACGTGATTCTTTTTTTGTTCGATGCGGAATAGCTGCCATTTGGTCACATAAATTTTTTTTCAAAATCATTTGGGAAGTTTGGTTTTAAATAAAAAAAAACTGTCTACGTATGCGATATTGCAAATTTTTGCTTTTCTATGACTTTTTAGTGAAACGATACGATAGTAGTAAACAATATAAGTTGACGGCTTTGGTTGACGGACACCCATCTAGCTTCGACCTTAGAAAGTTATCACTAAAAATTGTGAAAAAAAATCTTAAACAAAAATTAAATCCGACTTCAAAAAACTGAAAAGGATAAAATAATTAAATTTAAGTAACTAGGTACTCATCCCCTAGTAACATATTTTTGGAGTTGGTGCTAAGTGGTTTCCAAAAACAATAGAAAGTGAAGCACCAACTCCAAAAATATGTTACTAGGGGATGAGTACCTACTTAAATTTAATTATTTTATTCTTTTCAGTTTTTTGAAGTCGGTTTTAATTTTTAGGTACTAATAATGATTTGATTGTGTAGAAAATATTTTGATTCGTATTTTCAATAATAATGATTGCTATAGAAGGAGTTAATCTTTACAATCGTATGTTTCTGTTTAGCTATATTTTGTTAAGATATTTGAATCACTTTATGTAGTAATATTTTGTTTGATTATTATTAACAAAGCTACAATTTAAATAAATAATAATATCCGTTTGTTGTAATGCAGCCTGGCAAGGTAAGTTGAATATATTCCTTCACTTCTTTTGTTTGTGCATTCCCACCATCTGCTTCCTACGTGCTTCAAATCCAGTGAAACTTTAAGTTTTGGAGGATTCTTAAATAGCGTAGCCGGCAGCCTATGCAATAATTCAGCCAACTTACATAAAAAATAAATGTACAAACAAACCACTGTCATTTTTGTATTAGTGATGGATTAGCAAGAAAGGTAGCGAGTGAAAGGGATAAACCTATACAAAATGACATTTGGTTTGTTTACATTTATTCTTCAGCAAAGTTGGTCCAAGTAGGCACTGTTATTTATTTTCTGACAGTTGGTACCTTCCTATACTTTAAGAAATTCTGAATAATTAGATTCACACAAAAAATGACTTATGAGCCCCATACTTATTAAATAACCTTGATGTCCATCTTATAAATACGTTTAAAATGTAAAGTGACGCAAGCGACCCCATTGCAACAAGGCACGCAGCAATTGTTGGTAGTGCTGCATGAGCCGAAGGAGGCAGCGGCTCTAGCTCGCGCCATCAAACAGGAAGCCAGGCCCGATCGTACAGCCATAGCTGCTCCCGCTGAGTTCATCAGTGAGTATTTTGAATATTATTTTAGCTTTTGTAACAAGAGGAGCTTAGTGGCGTAGTGGTTTCGATTATGAAAATAAAGCATCTTACGCCATAGTCGATTCCGGAATGGGTCAATCAAATTTAGTAATCTCGATTTCCTCCGAACTTCGGAAGGCACGTTAAGCCGTTGGTCTCGGTTGTCCAAGCAACCGCTTTAACCCACCACTCGCAATAAGCCAGCGTGGTGGTGTTGTGACTCGAACTCCTCCAGTGCTTTTCCCATGTAGGAAGGTCTGTGCCCAGCAGTGGGACTTATAGTGTAGGCGGGTGATGATGATGATGATGAAAAAGCAGTTGAAGTCCTTATGTGCCCAGCTATAACACAATATGACTTCAGATTCCTTGCGATACCTACTTAAATAAAATGTATTTAACAAGTTTTCTTCTGTGCTTACTTTCTAAACCTTTTGACTTTTGCCAAAACTACCTATTTTTCAATGTTCTGTTCTTCTTCAAGGTATAGGCGATGTGACAGATGCCTCAACATGGCAGTCTCTCGGTGGCGGGGTGGCAGATTACTTGTCGGCTTTGCCGTTACCTCTACACCACTTACTGAAGTACTCAACGCCCGCTGATGGAGTCAAGCGTGATGATCAGCCCACCATATTGACGGTGGCAACTAACGCGCTGCCCACTGTGCCGGCTTTAGCTACGGTGAGTATCAATTGAAGTGTGTCTGCCCAAATTAATGTAAAAATATAATTCATATCATAAGATACCTATAGTTAGTTTAGAAATTATACAACGTGTTTTAGTCGATATCGCATAATTCTTGGGTATTAATGAGACCATATTTAAAAAGAATACAATAGCATACCTATTGCGCTTTTCCTTCACTGAGTGATACGGGAACGTACCACGCGCAATATTGCACCGATGTACAGTCGACAGTACATCAAGCGTAACAGTTTGACCTTGAGAACGTCCTTATTCCTTTCGTAATAGAGGCGGCTTTCGTAGGGAAACTGTTACACTTGATGTGCTGTCGTCTGTACGTTTGGCAAAGTTGCAAAACTAAAGACTCGTAATACTAGTGACAATTTCTTAAGTATTATAATTACAAATGCTGGTTGGTATCTTCGAAACAATGCATTTAGGAACTTATGTTTCTTAGAGTTTGCGCAGACGAGGGATTTTTGTCCGCGAACTTTTTTGTCCGCTAAAATAGATCGCTTACAACTGTATCGAGTAACGCAAACGAGGGATCAAAAGTACTGCGTACGAAAAGTCCTCCGAATAACCGAGGACATGCAGAGAGCGGACTGGACAAATGTCGGGGAAGTCCCCGAAAAAATAGAACTCCTGTAGGCGAAGCAACGCACATGGCGGACGGACATTAGTCCGCGTTGTGCGGTCGAGAGTGACGTAGGTACGTATGCTGGACTAAAAAAAAACTTCTCTACATTTCCGGGCAACAAATGATCACACACCTTGTGCGCTGCGTTTTTATACAACTAGATGACAAACAAGCTGACGACCAACTTGGTGGTAAGCGCTTACCGCCGCCTATAAACACCTGCAATAATGAGGAAAAATTACTTGATATTGCAGGTGCGTTGTCATTCTGAGATCTAAGATGAAATGCCGTCAATGCCCAGAAAATACACTGGAAAGTAATTTAAAATTTTATGTTTTCACAGCAAATGCCAGCAAACTCAGTCAACAGCGTAGTAGTCCAAACGGCGACCATCGTGAACCAGACAGTGAACACAAACACACAGACACAAATCGTCCACACCACTCCCAAGAAGAAGAAAAAGAAGAAAAGCACGAAAGAGAAAAAGCCGCGGCCGAAGCCGGGAGAGATACGACTCACTACTGCTCTCGGTAAAAGTTGGTATAGGTCGCGCCAAATTTGCATCGCGCTGTATTGCGCAGCTGCTCGCAGCTATGTCCATACCGCGTTGTTCCGACGTTCCATAATTTTATAGTGCGCAGTGAAACGACTCATGTTCAGAGCGAACTAAAAGCGATTGATACGATATGGCACGTCTCGTCACGTCACGTGTCTCTGATTCAAGTGACTCTATCGTCACGCTGGTGTTGAGGAACAAAAAGAAATAAATAAAAAACCGGCCAAGTGCGAGTCGGACTCGCGCACAATAAGGGTTCTGAGGGCCTTGACAAGACGCCATTTGACAATCGCTACCGGTATCGTTAAATGGAAAATGTATGGGATGTCAAATCCCATACATTTTTCACTTAGCGATAGCGATAGCGATTATCGAAAGGCATCTTGTCTAGGCCCTCAGTACCATTTTCTATTAATAAGCGTCTACCTATTGCCGTTATCTATATCGAGCAAAAACAAGCAAAAAAATCACGTTTGTTGTATGGGAGCCCCTTAAATATTTATTTAATCTGTTTATTAGTATTTGTTGTTGCGGCAACAGAAATACATTATCTGTGAAAATTTCAACTGTAACTATCACGTTTCATAAGATACAGTCTGGTGACAGGCGGACGGACGGACGGACAGCGGAGCCTCAGTAATAAAGTCCTATTTTACCCTTTGGGTACGGAAGAATTAAGCATTCCGCATAATTCTTCAGAATCTTACAGCAGATACAGCGTGTTTAGGCTCATAAGAATAGTCTCAATGAGATGATGTTAGATAGATGCTTAATGAGGCCGGGGGTTACTTAAAATTTCAAATTACGTTTTCTATTCTAGATGGCAGCACATTATATTGTTGCCCTGAATGTCATATGGCGTATCCTGAACGAGGACTTTTGGAGCAGCATTTAGTTGGACACACTATGGAAAGAAGGTTAGTGTTCTGTACTTCACTTATGACTACAGCATTGATGATCGTTTTTGATATGCTTGGATACCACTCGGAATTCTTTTGAATAATGATCTTCGCCAGCCTATATACCTACGTCCCACTGCTAGACACAGGCCTTCCTATATGGGAGAAACACATGAGCAAAATAATGAGAGTTATCTATCATAGTAGGTACGGCAAATGACTCAACCTCACCTGATGAAAAGCGGTAAGAAGATCCATATGCGAAAACTGCTACAGCAGCTTGGGGTTTGGACACACTATTACAGTCGCCTCCACCTTGCCGACCTGTAAGCTACTTTTTCACTCATCTTTTGAAGCTTATATTATAGGAAGGAAGGAACAGGTGTGCAGGCAAAGAATTTCTGGCAGTACGATAAAAGTTTTGAGTGGTGGTTATCAGTGTCTATCTGCAGCTTCCATAACTACTTACATCTTATGATTAAAAATTTAATCATAACAAAGAATTATTGTACTAATAAATTCCTTTTTTCTAATATTTTATTTCGAACAACAAACAAAGTAAAGTGCATTAAAGGTAAACGTACACAAATTATGGGAATAAAAGTTCCTACGTATATATAATTTTATATTTTTTTAACAAATACGACTTCATTCCTTGCTTCACAAGTAATTTATTCCACTTGCGCGTGAGAGGAAGTTGTTTTATATTTTATGAAGGGAAAACCTGCAACGCGCATTGTAAAAATAATGGCCCTAATTCTGGAGAACACATGCTAAGTCTAAATTTAAGTTCAGTGCATCTCTTTCTCTCAAAATGAATAAGAAAAGGATGGCTGTCATATAATTTGACATTTAGAAACGTGCGTTCAATTTTCGACCTTATTGAACGTGATAAAATGCAGTGTTTGGGAAGCACCTCCGACCTCCGTACATGCCGTCTAAAATTGTCTATGGTTCATTTGAAATCTATCTAAATTTTAGTGACAGCTCTAAACACATTCTTGCTATCTTTTTCCTATTACATATTGCGAGAAAGAGATATACTGTACTTAAATTTAAACTTAGTGTGTCTCTAGAATTTGAGCCAAAATCTGATAGCCGTAGCTATATTTTTATAGCTGACATGAGCTTGACCTATCAAAAATATGTCCTAGCTGTACCCGCGACTTCGTACGCGTGGAACAAACTTTCATCCCCTATTTTAACCCCTTGGGGGTAGAATTTATCAAAATCCTTTCTTAGCGGATGCCTACGTCATAACATCTACCTGCATGCCAAATTTCAGCCCGATCTGTCCAGTGGTTTGGGCTGTGCGTTGATAGATCACTATAATGTCAGTAATATATTTAGATTATTCTTCAAATAAGGTTCATCTGCGACATCTGCAACGCGGCCCTAAAGCGCAAGGACCACTTGACCCGGCACAAGCAGTCACACAACCCGGAGCGGCCTCATGTGTGTACAGTCTGCCTCAAGGCGTTCAAGCGCAAGGAACAACTCACGCTGCATTTTGTCATACATTCGGGCGAGAAGAGGCACATTTGCAATGAGTGCGGGAAAGGTAACCAATGGAGAATTTAGTATCTATTCCTTAGAATTAGCAATTTACTTCCAAGCAGTGGCCAACCCGGTGCAGCCAGACGTGTGTACAGTGTGCCTTAAGGTGTTTAAGCGCAAGGAACAACTCACGCTGCATTTTGACATACATTCATTTGCAATGACCAAAACTGCATCAGACCCGAGACTCCTTTGAGTACTTTTCGCTTCGTTTCGGCCTTGGCTATCCACGCCCATTTGAAAAATTCACTCGGTATATCCTGACTTGTTTAGCATAGCAAGTTTTGTTAGAATCGGTTTGTATCGTTTCCAATATTTTCGGCTTGAAAAATTTGTGTGAAAAGCCGTGCGGCATAACGCTCTTAAGTTGGGCGTTGCTTTAACTCATTATACAGGATGTTAGGGGGACGCTCTTAAAAACGAAGGCAGACGGTAGTACCGGTCACACTAAACACGATTTGTTAGAGAATAAATTTAAAATGGCGAAAAAAAAACAAGCTGTTTCGTACACATTGACCCATCTACACGACCCGTTTGGTTGGAACTGCTGATTTTTTTCGCGGTTTCAAATTTCTTACAAATCGTGTTAAGGGTGACCATCACTGCCATAATTTGCCTTCGTTTTCGAGAGTATCCCCCAAACACTACTAGGTGGTAGACCCGTATGTAGGGTCGTCTGGGTAGGTACCACCGCCTTTCTTATTTCAGCCGTGAAACAGTTCGCTGTGTTTCGGATTGAAGGGAAAGGTAGCCAGTGCAATTACTGGTCATGGACGGCATTTCATCTTAGGCCCCAGGATGACAACGCACCTGCAATATCAAGTGATTTTTCCTTGTTATTGCAGGTGTCTATAGGCGGCGGTAACCGCTTACTATCAGGTGTATAAAAAAAAAAAAAAACAGCATGTATAACTGGGGCATTAATCACTCAGGGTTCTACCGCAAGGACCACTTGCGCAAGCACACGCGGTCGCACATCGCGCGGCGCGTCAAGGCGGAACTATCGCAGCAGGCGCCGCCGCCCTCCTGACCGCCCGCCATCCCGCTTGACGACGAAGACGACGACGATCTGGACACTCTCATCGACGCCGCCAAGGACGCCTTCTCTCAAACTTAACTCCTTAGATAGAACAAACAACTTCAACCAATGGACAGCTTAGCGACACGGTCTCCTCAACAAATGACTAGGGCTGGAGCTGACGTATATGTATGTACTCAAAGCTTAAGCTATAATATTTTATCTATAAGGCTGAGCGCACATAAGAGTCACGACAGTCTAATGACAGACTTGCCTCTCACAGACAAGTCTGTCTTGTCGCCGTGCAGATCTTGTAGGTATAGACAATTTTGTCTATGAGACGTTTTGTTCGAAGTCTGTGCGTCTTTATTATTTCTGTGAGCAATAGTCTGTCTTTAGACTGTCGTGACTCACGACTGTCTAAAGACAGACTTGCCTCTCACAGACAAGTCGGTCTTGTCGCCGTGCAGATCTTGTAGGTATAGACAATTTTGTCTATGAGACGTTTTGTTCGAAGTCTGCGCGTCTTCATTATTTTTGTGAAGCAATAGTCTGTCTTCAGACTGTTGTAACTCATATGTGCGCTCAGCCAACCTACCTACCGCATTAGCATTAAGTGAGAAAATGTATCTATGCGTCATTTTGATGCTGCTGTAAATGGATATTATTTTTTATACTTACCTGATTAGTATGAAAATTAATATGCATTGACACGAAAACAAGTCTTCTGTAATAATTAACGCTTACCTATTAAAGTAGGTAATAACTGTAATTTAAACAAAATCAGTAGAAATTTAAGTAAATTTTATTAGATGTGATTCTAAATGATAAATAAATCTATGTGATTGTGATAATTGTGATTGATTTCGTTTAGACGATTATGCTATCATTTTTACTGTGATGTAAAAAGAACAAATTAAGTATTGTTATTATATTACGATATTTACTTGTTGGCTACATTTAAAAGTTGTTTTGGCACGTTTTTGATTATTTACGTCTTGTTATATTATTATATTTTTAAGAATACCCAGGTAGGTACTGATTTATATTTGGTTTCATAATGTTAGATCACAATACCGCTATGATATAAGTATTATATGTAATTAATTATTTACGCACTATAAATATTAAGTTTTTAGCTGTTAAAATGTATAGTTGTTTATAAATAAGTATCTAAAGAACAGGCAAAGTGTAGGCCGCAAAATATTTTTATAACATTTTAGAGGTGTGTTTTAGATGTAGCGTAGAGACTATCTTTGGATTAGTGCGACACGACAACAGTAGATAATGGCCGATGATAGCACGACCTGTATTGAAACCGAAGAAAAAGTAAATTAGTAAATTTTATAAACTCAAATCGTAATTATAATATTTTAAGAGGCTGATAAACGCCAGCGACCTTGAGAAAATGAATTTCGAGGCCCCGCCCACTCATATTTCCGATAACGTGGCTCCACAATACTACACCGACCAGCCGCGTAACTACTACAACCTCAAAAGCGCCAAGCTAAAAAAATGCCACTAGATGGCGTGCTCCACGTGCTTTATTCCATAGACCATTATAAAAATAGAAATGAACAATAAAAAACTATATACTTTTATAAAAAAAGTGGTATTTTTAAATTAATGGTAAATATTATACACGGTCAATATACTTATTTATACTAACAAATTTTATTAAGGGACCTATTATGAAATCGAAACATGACAATCAGGGATGCAACTATAAAAGACAAATCATAATAGTTTTGACATACGTATTTTCATGTCAGCTGTTTTATAAATTAGAGCTCGACTTGAATAAATTTTGGTTTTGAAACGCCTTGTAAATTTTTAAGTGCATGGATAGCCCAATCCGACACTATGAGAAATAGCGAAAAGTACTCAAAGGACTCTCGAAAACGTAAAAGAAAAACTAAACTGCATCATTGGATGTTTACAAAATATTCCTAGCCAGGAATCAAAACTATTGTTTAAAAAAAACTCACATGGTGTATTACACCATTCGATTAGATTCCAAATTACAAAATTCAAGTTTCAAGTAGGTTTTGTTTTATAAATTATGCTACAAAGTACGAAGCAGTATGCAAAAAGTTACTAGTAATCAACGAAACGTCGAACCAAATGTAAATTATTGGCACGATGTTATTAAAACGTAAAGTGGATTACTCGCACTTGTTTACATTTTATTTCTTTTTCACTGTGGCCTTTAACATTACTTTAAAACATGTAGCAGTTTATAAAAATCCAACATTTCCCTTCCGTTTTTCATATGTAATATCTTCCCGGAATGTATTGTTCCTTGTATACCGCGATACTATCGAATCGTGTAATGATAGTGGTTTTTTTTTTCAAAATCAACGGGTTCTATTTCTACCTTAATTTTTGATTTCTCAAAAATCTAATGCTGCACTTTTAGTTTTTATCGAAATCGGTCCCGATACTATTTTAAGTACTTTTCTTTATTTCTATTTGGAATTCGGAATCCAGAAAGACACAGTTACATTCGCAATTATAAGAGTATGGATGTGTCATCTTATCACAGTAAAAATAATGTCCGTTCGAAGTAATAGAAAGATTAATCAAGTAAGTATTTATTTTTTAAGTTAAGAGCGTTTACGCCGCAAGGCTTTCAATACAAACTTAATTTTTTAACAAAAAGTGAATGCCGTAACATTTCAATTATTACTTCAAAGTCGGAAAGGTATTATTGATATAGAACTGACTACAACAGCTTTTTAGTCACCACAGGAATGCGGTGATTGATGATATATTAAAATGTGTGCTGTTTAATATTTATTCATGTTTCGATACAGAGTTTTGTCGATAAAATAATAATAATATTATGAAATATACTTTCTATGAAACGTATGAAACTTTATTCGATTGTATCAAACAGTAATGATTGGTTATTAGGTTAATCAAGAAATTTAGTTATTAAAATTCTGGAACAGTAATCTTTGAAATGATATACGAAATTGAAAAATTATGTGTTCTAATAAATACTCATCTGAAACAGTCTAGAGTATATTGAAATTTGGAACATGTTAGATTTTTTTATAGATTTCTTTCTGTAGGTTAGGTATGTGATTATCTTTATTTATGTGCCAGCGTTCATGTTATATTTACCTCAAGATCCGAAGGTCTGATACGGATTTTTTTCATTTATTGAAGACTATATGTTTTGAAGACTATATGTTTCGGTGGCGTAGTAGATTGAACTCTCTGGTTTCAACTACGAAAACAAAGCATCTTTCGCAATGGTCGATCCCGGGATGGGTCACCGTTGGTCCCGGTTGTTGTTACAACCTCTTTACCCCACCAACTCGCACTGGGCTAGCGTGGTAGTGTTATTGCCCAAATTCATCATGTGTATCATGTGTTTCTTCCATGTAGGAAGGCTTATATAACGTGTACAGGCTAGTGATGATGATGATGATAAACAGTGTTACAGTATGTTTAAGCTAAACAATATAAATAATAAATAGTACATTTAAATGTAATCCTAACAACATTGCCCACAGATTAGGTACATTAACATAAATTATAATAAACATGAATTGGGATGTTGCCTAAGTTTAAAATTGGCGCTATTTTTCACAAAATCGGAAAATATGTGCTACCACTACCCATAAAAACAATTCAAACTTAAAAGATATGAAATATTGTTAAAATTGTACCCTTTTCGAAATAAAAAAAAATACATTTATTTTCAAAATTTATCAAAAATGATAATGTAATTAGATTGCTGACATCAATTAAAGCAATTATTATAATGACAACTATTAATAAAAACATACTTAATACATAGTTATTATTAATTTTGTCAGTATGCCCATACATTTCTTAGTAATATGGGAACATGTGACGTCACCTGTCCCGTAGATTTTCTATGGAGCCTTTTTTGATGTTGCGCCGCAACATATCAACATGCCACTATATCTGTGAAAGTATTGATCTTAGACATACTATTTCTTTTGCAATATTTCTTTATGAGTTATAAACTTCTTATTTATGAAATAAAAAACAAGTTGTCAACTACCCTATTGCTGAGAGCTAATTTGTGCTACAATAATATAGTGGAAAGAGGACATATTTGAATCATGCATAGTTTGCCGGTACAAAAGTTGAAATATAGAATACTCAACACCGTGGACTGTACAATTTTTTACCTATTTTTCAGTAAACTGTGTATGCACTTGGCCGGGTCTAGATACATTTTTTAAACATCTCTATGATAAAAGTTCTGGTTTTAAAATTTACATATAAAAGAACCTTTAAGCCCAGGCAAGGCTTAAGCTAATTTAGTGTTGTATGCATTTAATAATCTAAAATTAACTGTGCCTGTTGTTCTTCATGAATCACATTTTGTAACCGGAACGAAAACGAACCATTCGATATCTTGATAATTTTTAAGACTGCCGGGTCTGACAATTACGTAGGTCTATGAAATAAACCAAACTTATTTTATGGTTCTATATAAAAACTTTGTTGAAATTTATCTTTGTATTATGTAATACATATAAATACATAAGTTTTTTTTTGCTTTCCATATTCATTATTTGATAAACAAAGAATAATAAAAAAAATAAAAAATATTAATAAAGAATTCATAAAGAATGAAAAAATAAGACACATAAACAAAAAAGGACTAAAAATAAACATACATAAAAATAATAAAAAAAAAACAAAAGTTAAAAAAAAGTTGATACAAAAAATATTTTTTGTATTTATAGTTTAATTGTTTTTTATATTCATATTTTTTTTACTTTCATATTTCATATTCAAAAAACAAATAAGAAATAAAAAATACAAATAATAAAAAAAAAAGTCGTGAATCATTGAAGGATTGAACCCCTACCTCTCGGATAGTAAGTCGTGCATCTTAACCCCTACACAATCGCGACAGAGTCATTTCTTTCGAAATTAGCTATCTAAATTATACAATATACTTATACATGTCCCTTCAAGTAAACATAAACTTACTTTACAACTTCCATCTGTGACTGTGAATCTGAATAAGTACAACTTTCGAGATGATTATGGAGTTTTTGATAGTTCCTAAAATTAGATAAAATTAGCTATCTAAAGAAAAAATAATCAGGTTACTATTGTGTTATTTACCCCTATACGAGTGGTTTTTGACTCTTTTTAGACCTTTTTCTTGGTTTTCCATAGTCCAAAATAATATTTATACCATAAAATTTTTATTTCATAAATAATATTATTAATGAAATAAAATTTTCACAATAAAAATTTACGAAATTATTTACTCATTTTTGTCTATCTACTATAATACACTCACATAGTAATCACTAAAACCTAAAATATAATTGTCTATTTGATATTTGCAAATTAAAACAGACGCAGACTGATATTATTAAGAACCGCGAGCAAAGAAGCGACACAGGTCCACCTAGCAGCACGCCTCGGCGATCACTGTCGTTTCCTCTACAAATGAAAGAGAAGAATGGATAATGGCGCGAGTCGCTATTGAAATCGGCTGAAGAATTCAGAATAAATTTATTTACTAAAAAACTAGTTACTTATTTGAAATTGTAAAACATCAATATTATAAAATTTAATATAACAAGTTTGTTCCCTAAAAATAACAAAAAAACCTTTGACATATAACGCAGAATTTGTTCTGAAAGCTGATTTTGATGGGTGACTTTGGCATTTTTTTTATAAAAACATTTTGATTATAATGTGTTTTGGGGACATGCATATTATCAGAAATATGTCCAAGAGTAACATATATTTATTTCACTGCGTTTATTTCAACAGATTGTGCTTAAAAAAAGTTTTAAGTAAGGCTCAATTAGCAATTATCAGCCTCTTAAACGCTTTTTAAAACTGGGCTTCCTTAAAAGAAATGTATACCTTGCATGGGTACTTGCTTACCTAAATATTAATATAACAAGAAGAAATAAACGATTGTCACGAACAAATAATAAAATTATATTGACTATTGGCCGTTACGACCAGTCGCGACGACATTTTGTCGTGACCGCACGAATCCAAAGTTTGTCATGAAGTCCTCAAGTGGAACCTTGTTGAAGTACAAAGAGCAAGTTGATCGGGACTTATTGTGAAAAATAATATCTTCTCTGAGCAATATTTTAAAAGTTTATGTAACAACTTTTTATGAAATGAGTGCAATATGGGAAGTTTACGGAACCTATTATTTTATAACAATCAAAAATAAACTGGAACTATATAATACTGTAAGTAATTCAATAATTCTTCGATTAGTGGATTAGGTACATACCACATTTAGACTTGGCGCGCACTAAGAATTTTTCACTGCACGGCGGAATGTCTGCGAAAGTGCGACAAAATTAAATAAAAGCAGTACCTGCCTATGCGTGCCTAGGACGTACCTATATTGTAATGTCGCAACAAAATGATCAGTTTTAAAAAGATTTTAGTAGAAGTAGCTTAATTGTATTTTTGTTCTTATTTATAGCTCGCGAAAAGAAGAATCTGTTTTGGGTACATCACCTTGTTAATGATGATTTTAAACAACGGCCAGTTCTTTTTTTATACAACGCACGGAAAATGACTCTACAAAAAAATATATGAGTTCTCTACAATATTTAGTGTATTGAACCATTAACTATCAGTCAAATAACGCGCGCCCTCAAGGTTGTTTTAAACGACTTCAAAAACGAAAAGATTCACAATTCGGTTGGTGAGATTATTTTTCTATGTAGGTACCTATGTATACACCAATTAAGCAGAATTTTCTGATCCGATTTACGAGTTTCTTTTTTTTTGTTCGATGCGGAATAGGTGCCATTTGGTCCCTAAATTTAACGCGCATAGCCTAAATTAGTGACAATTGACTTGCAGAACTTATTGGTAAATGAAGTAGGTAGGTATCTCTAGAGTTACAATTACCTAGCAGGTACACAACCTGCTAGGTAATTGTAACAATTTAATGTTACTGCTGTACCTAATATTACATAAATTACACAGTATCTATTTAAATTTGCTGATTGAAATTTTTGATTTAAACTATTTTTCAACCATATAATATTTCTATTCCTTACTTTTACCAACTTACCTTCTTTTAATAATGATATTTTTTTAATAGCGATAGTTATAGGTTAAAAAAGATGAATGATAAATTAGTTACACATAATTCATTTTAATCAACAAAATTTGTTTATAAATTATCTTAGCAATAAAGATTTTTGTGAAATGTGAACAAAGACATTATCTTACTTATAGAAATTATCTGTTTACTTAATTAAAGTTCATAAAAATAAACGTTCGTTTATATACGTAGGTATACGTTTTGTTCAAAAAAGAAATAATGAAAAGTGCTTCCTTTTTTTTTATTTTGTGCTTATTAAATACTCAGAACTAACTAGAAATTTTCGTTTCATTATCGTCAGTGTTTTGTGTAGGTAACATTTGGCCATGGCACAAAAGATACCGAAGGGTCGAAGTGCACCTTGGCATAGTCACGGCCCCATGATAAGATAAGGACATTTGGCCATAAGAAAACCGCTTGCCTTAGGCGTTTTTTTTTTATACAACTAGATGACAAACAAGCTGACGACCCACCTGATGGTAAGCGGTTACCGCCGCCTATAGACACCTGCAATAACAAGGGAAAATCACTTGATATTGCAGGTGTGTTGTCATCCTGAGGGCTAAGATGAAATGCCGTCCATGCCCAGTAATTACACTGGCTACCATTCCCTTCAATCCGAAACACAGTGAACTGTTTCACGGCTGAAATAAGAAAGGCAGTGGTACCTATCCAGACGACCCTACATACGGGCCCCTACCACCCAGTGCTGACTTAACTCAAATCAGGTACCTACACAAGAGATACTTAACAAAATATATAGTTTTATTTATTTAGTGGATGTCTGAAATCTCCAACATCAAGAATTCCAATTTATTTGAAAAATATTTAAACTAGAAAAATTCATGCCCTCGGCCGGGAACAGAATCCACGACCTTTCATACAATCCGGATGACTGCTGTAACCATCTGAGCTGTCCTCAGTCCTCGGTAGTTCAGATGGTTAGAGCACGGAAAGGAAAAATGGAAAAAGTTAGAGAGGAAATTTACAGGGTCGTCCTAATAGACGACCCTGTGAATTTCCTCTCCTCCAATTTATTTGGGGGTAATCACGTGGTAATTATTGTCTTACCGTCTGAGTAGGTATTAATCTCCTAGACATCATTGCCTACAAAGTCATACTCCTCCTTTTTTGAATCGGTCAGACGAGCCTAGACGGCGGCGGCGACGGCTAGATAGACAAAATTTTACGTTTCTCGCCTACCTAGCTACCTTCTGACATTATGATGAGCAGCAGCAGACTGATAAGCAGTCCTTTTGGATTGATAGGTAGGTATATCATCACCAGCCTATATATACGTCCCACTGCTGGGCACAGGCCTTCCTACATGGGAGAAACACATGAGGAGTTTGGGCCATAACACCACCACGCTGGCCCAATACGGGTTGGTGGGTTAAAGCGGTTGTAGTAACAACCGCGACCAACGTACGGAGGAGCTCGAGATAACAAAATTTGATTGACCCATCCCAGGATCGACCATGGCGAAAGTTGCTTTGTTTTTCGTATCGAAACCAGAGCGCTTAAACCAATACAACACCGAGCTCCTCAGGTAGGTAGGTATATATAAAAATATACTCTCTAGTACAAACAAATCGATTTTTAAAAGTTTATACCTTAATTCTATGATCTGAGGTTTATACTAAAGTGTATATCTACCACTGCGACCATACGCATTACATCGGTGCCTAGCTTCACCAAAAGTGGCGTCCTCAGTGGTTATTAATGGACTTTTAAAAAATGAGGAGGTTATCAATACGACGAGTTTCCTTTTTTTTAGGTATGTTTGCTCATATCTCTGTCAAATGTAGATCGATTTTGATATTTTTTTAGGTTCGAACGAGTATACTTCCATGATGGTCCCATAAAAATTTCATCTGGATCTGATGAACGTCTTCGGAGATAGAGAACGGAACACCACAGTGAAAAACAGTCAAGTTATAAAACAATACTCATATGAAGATTAGGTATTTTTAACTCCCGACGAAAAAAGAGGCATGTTATAAGTTTCACTGACATGCCTGTCTCTGTGTGTCTGTCTGTGGCATCGCAGCTCCTAAACGAATCGATCGATTTTGATTTGTTTTTTTTTGTTTGAAAGCTGACGTAATTAGGATGGTTCTAAGCTATAATTTTTGAAAATCAGTTCAGGCGTTTGATGAATGAGCTCATTTTCTGCATGGTAAAAGAGTTTTACTAACTTTCATAGAGCCGATTGATTTGTAATTTGGTGTACTGACTGACCTGACACTTCGGTGACATTCCCATGACATGACATTCCCATGGCCTTGAGCTAATCCTATACCATCTAAAAGTCTGCGGAATGCTTAATTCTTAAAAAAAAATACAGCAGATATAGCGTGTTAGGGCTCCTAAGAATAGTCATAATAATGGTGTTAGATATGATGAATGAGGATGGGGGTTACATTTTTTTTATCAAATAGAGACTAAGAGGCAGACAAATCGATAATGCTAACCGTCACTACATCTAGATTTGACCTTGGATAATATAATATCACAAAATCTTTCGCTGTAATACCTACATTTGCTTGGTAAAAGCATACTCGCTACGTTATGGGAAATGTTCAGCCACAACAATCGCTGAACACTTTTTTACGGAGATCCATCCATTTTGTACCGAGAAACGATAAATCATCTTAAATTCATTAGAGATGCAACACCAGAATTTGAATGCAATATTTGGAAAATTAGAAAAAATACTTAATATATGGCTGTATAGGCTTAATCCCTTTGCCGTCCCTAAACAGGGAAATCACGGTCCATAATACGCAAACGTTACAAATAATGCAAACGAGGACCGAATTGAATACGGTGTGCTATATGCACTGTTTGCGTGCAATCAATTCGGACCGTTTTCTCAAAGAGTTTTATGAAGTATTTGTATCAAATAAAGTACCTACGTAAGTTTTTATCAATTCAAAAATAAATAGTTTACAACATTTTTACAAACTCTAAGTCATAACGTCAAAGGAGATGTTTCCCATCGGGCCTACCTGGCTGAAATGAAATCATGTATGACACTATCTTTCTCGCAATAAGTAATAGGAAAAAGATAACAAGAATCTGTTTAGAGCTGTCACTTAAATTTAGATAGATTTCAAAGAAACCATAGACAATTTTAGACGGCATGTACGGAGGTGCCTCCTAAACACTGCATTTTAGCACATTCAATAAGGTCGAAAATTGAACGCACCTTTCTAAATGTCAATTTATATGACAGCCAGCCTTTTCGTATTCGTTTTGAAAGAAAGAAATAGACTTAACTTAAATTTAAACTTAGCATGTGTTCGCCAGAATTAGAGCCACTGCAATACCTTTTTCATGAGTAGCGTTATTTTGTTTTCTTCGGAAAACGAATTTGTCTTGCCCATACCGTACAACGTTGCCGCAACACATTAATAATTACTTGACATTGGCAAAATTCGTAATAACGAGAGGCCATTAAATAAAGAAGAAGAAGAAGCACGTCTTCATGACGTCACAGTATTCTGGTTTTTTACCCTTACGGGCCGAAATACGCAAACAATGCATGGGTTACAAACAGTGCAAACGCCTTGGGCCGAATTGAATACGGTGCTATGTGCGTTGTTTGCGTGCAATCAATTCGGACCACACTTTCGCTCATTCGTGTGTTCTTCTGTCAATGACACTATAAAAAACTTTTTAGGATTTTACGTTTCAATCAAAGAGTAAATTTTGAAAGTATTTGTAGCAAATTAAGTATGTTAAAAAGTTTTTATCAATTCAAAAATAAAATATTTAAAATATTTTAGACAAAGTTTATGTCATAACCTTAAATTTGACATACCTCTACCTCTTTTTCGTGAGCACCGTTAGCACGCCTTCATGACGTCACTCATGACGTGACAATAATTTCTTTGGCACGAATACGTTCAATTCTGTTCGTTTGTAAGCGCGCTATTGACGCAAATGGCTCAATTTGGACCGTAGGGTACGAATACGTTGAATTCGGTTCGTTTGTACGCGTGATAAGTGTGCAAATTACTCATTGCGGACCGTAGGGTACGACTTTAATTTTAAATAGTTATGTCAGATGTCTGTCATGTGATCATGTCAATTGTCAAATTTCACTTGTGTCATGTCATGTCAGTCGTACTATCGTATTTGTAAAGTTGCTCCGTTATTTTGCTAAAGTGTAAATCAATTTTGCGATAATGATTAATTTTAAATTAAACAATATTATTTTTACATTATAATGCTTATTTCTTCCGACTAGTGAACTATCTTTTTTATCTACATAATGCATGTGGAAAACTAGAACTGTAAGTATAAATGTTTCAAGTAAGAAGTGTAAAAATAAAAGTAAATAAACTAAGTATAATTTTGAATAAGTTTAATTGAGTATAGAAATAAAACATTAGTAATTATTTATTAATAGCGAATTCGTGTGCGTGTTTTTTAGTTAGTAAAACGGACGTCAAATTGATTATAGATTCGGCGCACTTTAAATCTATTTTTATTGCATGTGTTCAAACCTATGAACGCAAAAAACCGGACCCGCCTGTATACTCAGTTAGATATTCTATTTTAACATATGTACATTCTATGATCCTAACAAAGAAGCCAATATCAAATAATATTGAGATTTTCTATAAATCTATTTCTGGCCTTGACTGTGCTTCAGACAACAATTATTAATTTTCTTGAGAATTTAAACACATGGTACCTATGAGCAATGTATTTTTTTGTATTGAGTATATAGTTTAATAATGAATAATTGTGTTATTTGGTTCCCCTTTTTTGTATCTATGAGTTTATTTATTGGCAAGTCTCTGTGAAAAATTTGTATTTTTTTATACCACATTCAATATTTCATATTGATTTTTACATCTGTATAAATTAAGTGCACTGTGAAAGTTGATATCAAAATTAATTTTTTTGACACTGAATAATGTTATAATTAATCTGTCAAGCGGTGATATACGTCTAGAGGTCTATGTCAATTAAAAAATCAATTTTGTCTGGAATCTGATGCTTGACTGGTTAATTATTAGTTATGTGCTAACAAAATAATTTTAATTGTTTTAATGATAAAATTCAAAAGTAGGTAAGTAATGCAAATATTTTCAGGACCAAAAATGTCTGCTTATGAAAAATTGAAACTTCTGACATGGAAAAACTTTCTCCTTCAAAGAAGACACAAATGGCAGACTGGTTTTGAGATCTTATCACCTGTGATATTTTCTTTATTTCTTATTCTGGTTAGATGTCTTGTGGACCCTCAATCAAAACCAGATATTAACTATCCACCTTTTTTACCAACTTACATCAATATTACTGGTCAAAAGTTGTAAGTAACCAAATTAAGAAACTAAATTAATTATTGTGATATTTGACAAATATTTTACATCATATTTTTCATTTGCTTTGTAAGAGGAAACCTCACAACAGCTGGAAGGGAAGGCACTCTAGCTTTTTCACCAGAAAACCCACTTACACGGAAAGTAACTGAAGATGCCATGGTCACAGTTGCATTAGATAATATGAATGGACTACTGGCATTATTTTTTGATACAAAAATGCTTCCACAACCTAAAGGATATAAGAATGCTGCAGAGATGGAACTGGCACTTACACAACCAAATGCCATGAATCAGATTCTTGTAGGAATCCAATATGATGACAATATGGCAAGTGAGTTCAAATATCATTCAAATTATTTAAACTATTATTGTTTTTTATTGTAACTAGGGTGGCAAACAAGCTGACCTGCCTGATGGTAAGTAATTACTAAAATTAGAATATTCTTACAATCACCCAAATTATCTATCACAAATTATGTGATATGTACAAAGGTTTGTGTTGAATAAACAATATAAATTTTATATTACAAAGGAGAATTAGAACAAAACCAAACCTGCTGCAAATGAATTGAACCATAAAAATTGACTTCATTGAGTAAATAAATAAATATCCAGAGTCACTATTTTCAAAATTGGTGGCTAAAGTGTGATTTTTAAATTCAACCTTTAACAAAGCTAAACTTCCTACAAAGTCACTGCTGTGATTTTTCCACCTTGACAATGGCTACTGAAGCGATGGCTTTATTTGTATACAATATTAAAGAGATGAGTCATTTCATTATATTACATTTTTACAGAATTACAAAAGGTAATTTCTAAATTGTTACAAAGAATATAATTAATTATATAGAACGAAACACATACTTATGAACCATGCTGTTTTTTGACTGTTTTTTTTTTTGTATCATGTCAGTTGTCACATTCATTCTTAATGTAGTGCTTACATTCTCTTAGATACATTCAACTTACCAATATCTAACCTGAAATTTAGAATCTTTGAAATAACTTTGTTTTCCCATGTTCTACAAATGAGGTGCGATTTACAATTTTATTACATTTCATGCAATTAAACGACACGTCAATTTTTCATCCATGCATGCATGCAGCTTTATAAGTGAAAGGTGAAAACACTGAGGCGCAGTGAAACACTAAGTCTAAAATTATATAGAAATCTGCCATCATTCTTTGGTATGGAAATAATTACATTCTGAGAAAGGGCATAGCCTAGTTTTTGCGATACACGACATCTACGCGGGCTGATATTACCTAGTTAGTTGTATTATAAACATCAAAACAAGAACAACAACTATCTGGGCTTTTAAAGAATATTACCTGTTCTAAGTGTGTAACCAGAAATACAAATAAGTACAGAATTTCCAATGCCATCAGTTCATAATTGTATTATCAGTAGAATAATAATTATATGCTCTAAAAAGCAATACAATAGAAAACAAACAACTGCATTTGTCCAAATTGAGGTGCAGTATAATAATATCTTGTAATATCAACATGAACGCAAAAAAAAACAGTTCAAAACACTAAAAAAGATAAAATAATAAAATTTCTTATCCATATTTTTTGAAGTTTGTGCTTTACTTTCTTTTCTTTGGTCTCTGGAAACAACTTTGTACCAGCTCCAGAAATATGTTTCTAGTGGATAAGTAGTAATTTTATTGTTTTATCTATTTCAGTGTTATAAAGTCGTTTTTTTTTCACAACTTTTAGTGGTGACTTTATAAGGTCAAAGTTACATGGGTGACTGTCAGCTTAAATTGTTTCCTACTATTGTATCGTACCAATAAAAAGTCATAAGATTTTTTATCGTATCGTACCATGCAATAGTTTTTATACATTGATGGCTTAATTATTCCAGTTATTTTGATTTAAAAAGTAAACTACCATATCAATTTCGATAAAAATTATATGTAAAAAAAACCTCCTTCTTTTGTTGAAGTCGTTTTAAAAGAACAGCCGTTTTGACATTTAACGAGTACGATTAATTTTAAACCGTAATAAATGTAATGTGATAAATGTAGGTTTAAGGATTAGGAATCACCTCAATAAATGACTTCTAAAATTAATAATAATAAATATTCATTATTGCCCACAAGATACATAATGAATGAATAATAAACAATACAAAGCTTCAAGCACGATTGAGCAGCCTTATTGCCAAAAACAATTTCTTCCAACCTATATCACCTGTGATATAAATAACATGAAGAATGAGAAAGAAGAAAGGGTGCAAGAATTAATAGGAAAACTTTAAATAAATGTATTGTGATGTAGATATGTAGTAAAATATAATATACTAATTAAATAAAGTTAAAAATTTACCCCTTTGTCATCTACAGCCATATATTTCCCATGGCTGGGGAACTGCAGGGAGAAACACATGACAAGACGTCTCTAATGGCTTCCGCAAAATAATTACATACAATCTACTTTCTTAATAAATTGCAATATTTTTTAAATAATAATATTAATAACTGAGGTTCTTACATTACTTTTTTTTATTTTTTATTTTTTTTTATACACTCACACCTATTATCTAGCTCAAAGTAAGCATCATTAAGAGCTTGTGTTATGGATACTAGATAACGGATAAATATTGATAATAATATGTATATAAATATTAGAAATATACTAAATAAACATATAAACATCCGTGACTCGTAAACAAATGCTCGTACTCATCACACAAACATTTGCTCCTACCGGGATTCGAACCCAGGACCTCTTGACCGAGTAGCCTGCATAGTAAGGGGTACAGACCGCTCGACCAGCTGGTCGTCCACGTACTTACGAAATAACTTGAGATGAAAACTTCAATGAGTGGTGTCACATTGAAGTTTCACTGTCTCCACCTCAACATCACACACAAGGAAATTTTTAACTCGTTTCTTTGTTGTACTTCCTAAATTTAGACTTCACCAGCCTATATACGCCCCACTGCTGGGCATAGGCCTTCCTACATGAGAGAAACACATGAGGAGGTTGAGACATAACACCACCACGCTGGCCCAATGCGGGTTGGTGGGTCGCGGTTGCAAAAACAACCGCGAACAACGGCTTAACGTGCCTTCCTAAGCACGGAGGAGCTCGAGATAACAAATTTTGAGTGACCCATTCCAAGATCGACCATGGCGAAAGTTGCTTTGTTTTTCCGTATTGAAACCAGAGCGCTCAAACCAATACGCCACCAAGGTCCTCCATAGATGCGCGTAAGCACCTTTTTGCCCGGCAAGGTGGATTTGGCTAGACCAGTGTGTTTAAACTGCGCTAGCTGTCTTCGCATAGGGTCTCTTCTTACCAATTCAGATCAGGTGATTAGAATTTTAAAATGCAAGTTGAGTCATTGATATAATGAGTTGAGCAAAAAAAAAGTATCTATTTTGGATAGCAGTTTTTATTTATAATAACTTATATTTTCGAAATGTATGTGAAAAATCCACATTTTACTTGTAGTCATCATCCCTATTACACAATACAGAAAATAATAATATAAATACCTATAAAATTTAAGGACCAATTAGTAGCTTAGTTTATTTTTAAAACTTGATTCCGTTTTCTACGAAGTAAGTACCTATTAGGGAAACCAAAAAACTGTAATGCCTAACTCTGCTCTGCCTGTAACTCGAGTCATGTCATAACCGTTTAATGACCCTTAAAATCTCATTATGCTTAGGCAGATTTAATCCAAATAAAGCCAAAATGTTAGGAAATTGAGCCGATTACTGAAGTATCACCACCCATGCTTGAAAACTTAATACTTACATAATAGGAGATCATAATAAAAAGTCAAGTTTACTGAATGGTTTGATAAGTTTCTGGCAGTTACGGTTAGGGGATCTTTATCAGATGACCATCGCTAAAATGAATCTCACACAGACACTGAAACTCAGATATTAGGTATAGTTAGGAGGACCTGGAATTCTTGTATTTGCGGCTAATTTTTAACGTTTTCTCTACGGGGGCCTGGAAAGGACTGGTAACCAATGTCTTCTCTTCACTTCGTCATGTTAATGTTTCGTAGGTGTGACTAGACTATTTAACAATTAAACACTATTTATTAAAAAATGTTTGTAAAGGCCGAGTACTGTTCTGACTACTGAGCGGTTTACTTATATTATAAAATACTGTATCATTGTTTTATTGATTTTTTTAAAGGATGCTTTTGTTAGCGCAGATAGAGTGATTATTGAGATTACTGAAATACGTGAACATATTATTACCTAATTTACTACCCACAGAAACTTCACTGACGCTATATTTCAGATGCAACCAAATGGCCCGATGATATTGTCGTAACGCTTAGATTTCCTGCTGTTATGAGGACTCCAATGATGGAACATCCCCTGCGAGCTAGCTGGAGGACGAATTTGCTTTTTCCTTTATTTCCTCGTCCAGGGCCTCGTGATGCCGAAGATACTTATGGTGGGAAGACACCAGGTGTGTAGTGTATACTTATCAAATTACTGATATAACAAATGATTTTACGTCTATAAATATAGATACCCACCTAATTCTATTGGGTTATTTTTTATGACAGATAAACTAAATAACGATATAAAACAGAATGACTAATGTGCAAAGTTCAAAGCTCATATGATATTGACGCAGAAAAGAGTCACAACCACAAGGACGTTTTTTGTTTACATCAATGTCTATAGATACAATAATCAAAACGTGTTACTTCCCTATAGAGATCCGTTGCTAAAGAAGTTGTTTTGTACATAATACGCATTTCATTTCCATTATCCTAATGAATTTTCCCAAAACTCTACTATTAATTGAATGATTCCATTTATATTAGGTAATAGTGCTGTTTAGCACTTAAAATTCGATACTTACGAAGAGATAAACGCTTACACTTTTTCCGCTTTTAAAATATAATTTAAATAAACAGTAAAGAAAAAGGTTATGTATTCAACATGATTTTAAAATTCTCAAACTGCTCAAAAAGTTCAGTTGAATTTTGTATTCTTAAATTTAAAACGCTTATTCGACTTTAGTTTTTAGTTAAGTATTTAGTTTTTGAACTCTTAATCCTTCATATTATTTATGTATTTTAGGATATTCTCCTGAAATGTTTCTAGCGGTGCAACATGCCGTATCTAAAGAGTTAATAAAAGCAAAATCTGGCAAACCACTGACCACCAAAGTCTACTTGCAAAGGCTACCTCAATCCGCGTACAGAGACGATGATTTATTGATAGCTCTTGAGAGGTTCGTCTCAATGATAATAATGTTGTGCTTTGCCTATACCTTCGTCAATACAGTCAGAGTCGTGACGGCAGAGAAAGAATTGCAATTAAAGGTAAACCGATTGTTTTCCAGGTGGGATTTCCAAGTCTCACACAAAATGTGCAATTTATTTTACTAGCACATGGCTGTACCTTAAAGTACGATATTATTTTGCTAATTAATTTTTTTTAGTTGTCGAAAGACAAAACTTATGGGATTTTTTTTCAGGAAACCATGACCATAATGGGCCTTCCTTCCTGGTTGCACTGGCTGGCGTGGTTCATTAAACAATTTTCTTTCCTATTGGTATCTATCGTTCTCATGGTGATTTTGTTTAAGGTAAGCTATACATTTTCCTTATTTTTGATTTTAAAATTATTAATTGGTTTTGAATCCATAAAAATCCGGCTAAGGGGATATTTTAGTGCAACATTTTAAAACGTAACTATAACGGTAAAAAGAAATTTCATAATTAAAGTTTGAATTAATACTGGATGTGCTTCGAAATAAGCAAAACTTCGCTGTGACATACAAACAGAGAGATAACTATGGATGACAAAACTAGGTACGTAAATTGGCCTTTTTAGCTTTTGTACAAAAAACTGATTATTAAGTTGAGATAAAAAGTGTGCACTAGATTTATGGAAGTACAACAATTATCAAGGCGCAAAGTAGACATCGACGTCCACAAACATAAATCTTATGTGCTAGCTAATCAAATGACTGTGTGCCATACATATCACACAATCATTTTCAAAAGATCCACTAAATATAGTGGCGGTCATTGAATCAACGTAATTTTTTCACCGCGTTTCAAGTGCAACTTTATAATAATAAAAACTCGCAAAACTATATGATTTGACAGCTAAACGCAAGCGTAATAGTAAAGTTTTATAAACCCCTGTCCATAAATCTGTAAGCGTTGACACACCCGGAGAGAAGACAGATATTACTAATATTAAGGTACTCGATGAATGAGCTGAGACAGATAATACTCTAGCTGAATTCCTTTTAAAATATGGTAAAAGAATATAAAATATTTCAGATTCCGTTCAATTCCACCAACACCGGAGACAAATATGCAGTGTTCACGTTCACTCCTTGGACGGTGCTTCTATTTTTCATGGTGCTATTTGTAATCGCCTCGCTAGCCTTCTCTTTCATGATCAGCGTATTTTTTACTAGAGGTGAGTGTATTTATTTATTCCATTTAAATAACGTCCTCTTCAACTTCTCCTCTTTTTCTTACTCTCACACAACCTATTCATCATCATCATACCAGACTTTCATGTACACTGCTGAACTAAGGCCTCCCCCATCGATTTCCAAATGGAACAGTTCTGTGCAGCCTGCATCCAACGGCTCCCCGCGACCCTGACCAGGTCGTCTGTCCATCTAGTGGGAGGCCGTCCTACTTTGCTCTTTCCGGTACGTGGTCGCCATTCTAGAACTTTAACACCCCACCGGCCGTCTATTTTGCGTGCTTTGTGCCCTGCCGACTGCCAGTTCAACTTACTAATCCTATGATCTATGTCAGTGACTTTGGTTCTCTTACCGATGTCGTCATTTCTGATTAACCCACGAGGAAAAAAGGTGGGTATTATAAGTTTGATGTGTCTCTCTGTGTATCTGTGTGTCTGTCTGTGGCATTGTAGCTCCTAAAGGACAGGACCGATTTTTTTTTTAATGAAAGTTGACGTGATTAGGATGGTCCTCAGCTATAATTTATGATGATCAGCTTAGGCGTTTGATGACTATCAGCTCATTTTCTACATGATAAAAGGGTTTTAGTAATTTTCATAGATCCGATTGATTTGAAATTTCGGTGACATTCCCATGACATACTTACTTTGAGCTGATCCTATACCATCCAAAAGTCTGCGGGATGCTTAATTCTCCAGAAACTTACATCAAATATACCGTGTTTGGGCTCGTAAGAATAGTCTCAATTAGAGTCTCGATTAGATTAATGACGCTTCTGTCATTGTCGCAGCCGTATGTCATCACTGACACACATTGGTCAAAGAATTTCGACTTCATGCACTAAGGAATTTTGGATGAAAAGATACTTACGCGATATCCCGAACGCTGCCCATTCGAGTTGGATTCGTCGATTTACCTCTTTCTTGGAGTTGGACCTACCTAGCTGGACCATTTGTCCGAGGTAAACGTATTCGTCAACAACTTCGAGAACAGAACTCTCAACTGTAACTGGTATAGGTGTGACGTGGATATTCGACATAGCCTTTGTTTTGTCCATTTTAATTTTTAGACCCACCTGACAGGAAGTTCTGTCTAGGTCGCCGAGCATTATCTCATTCCTTCAATTCCAGTAGTTTGATAAAGTCTTTCAACGCAACGGTAAACAGTTTCCGAAATATTACATCTTCCTGTCTTACCCATCTCTGCAGCTGAATAGGTTTCATATACTGATTCTGTACACCAACCGACATGGTGACGCTCTCGTACAAGAATCTCATCACCTCGATAGTCAATGTGGTACCTCTTGAAGAGACTGAATCACGGCCCATGTTTATATCGAATCGAAGGCCTTCTCGTAGTCTACAGACGCCAAGCGAAGTAGCCGGTTATACTCCTCGGTCTTCTGTATAACCTGCCGTAGCGTATGTATGTGGTCTACGGTACGAAAGCCTTTATGGAAACTGTACCCGTACCACCATCTTTTAACGCGATCCAGTATAGGACCTAAACTGAGTAGAATCGTTAATTCGTACTACAACGCTATCTACGACTATGGCAGCGATGCAGTTTAGGAACCAATACTGGACCGAGCGGAAAATGAATCGCTTTTATAAAGATGGTGGTAAGGTCCCTGGCTTGTTCGGGAGGCTGGAAGTTAAACCTGCTCGCGAGGCGGTTATTGATAACCCTCTTAAACAACTTGTAAACCTGACTCAGAAGCGTGATGGGTCCGTAGTTCTTCAGAGTGGTTTTGTCACATTTTTGAAGACCAACACCGCTAAGCATCCCCTTCACGCTTATGGCGTGGTACCCTCAAATATGGTGGAATTGAATAGCCTCCGTCCGTTGAATTCCGTCCTCTCCCGTCGCCTTGTTATTTTTTTTTTATTATTTGCGTTTTTTTCTGTACTGATGGCAGGATTTGATGTGGTGGTATATAACTTTATATAGAATCTTTCGACTGCCCTAGTCACTTCGGGCTTAGACGACACTAAGCTGCCATCCTCATCTTCAGACATCTTCGCCATGGTCCATCCCGCAATGGAAAAATCAAAATTAGTAATCTCGAGCTCCTCCGTGCTTCGGAAGGCACGTCTAGCCGTAGGTACCGGTTGTTCTGCAACCTCTTCGACCTACTAACCTGCATTGGGCCAGCATGGTGGTGTTTTGGTTCAAACACCTCATGTGCTTCTTCCATTTAGGAAGGCCTGTGCCCAGCAGTGGGACATATATAGGTTGGTAATGAATAAATGACAACTGGCCTATATATGTTTTTATCGTTTTTATATTCAACTTTCTGTTTTTATCGTTTAGCATTAAATCCAAATTACAGCCTGGCTAAAAAATATTTCTAGATTGTTTTTATGCAGCTCTCTGTATTAAAACTACTTTACCGGATTTAACTCTTGTTTAATTAGATTCAACAAAGTGGTTTTATTTTAAATGTGTACCTTGTGCTCGCGAAAATATAAAAGAGTACCTACTTTATGTAGCTCTTGTCAATTTTGACAACTTGCACATACAGTATTGCCATTATTTAATTTCTACTCTTCTTGGCTAGACAGTATTATTCATCATTACGCTGTATTTTGCAAAAACTTTTTTAGGGTCAGTGCAATGTCTTCCTCCCTCTTTTTTAACTAACATTGTAATATACACTTATCATATAATTAGTTCGATTAAACTTAAAAATAACCAAAATGGTTTGATGCTGATAATAATAATTACTTGTGACTGAATTCCGAAATAAAATTTGTAAGTGGGTCATAGAATTTTTTTTAGGAATTCTATAACATCCGGTATATAAATAGTCATATTAGAAATTTTGTATCTATTTGTAATTTAACAATTATGTATAAAAGTCATTTAAAAGATCTAAAACAGTAGTTATCTAAATATGCACAATACTTATTAAAGCAGTTTTATGCTTGTTTATGTCCCTACTCATGATTCTGTTACGAGTATGACTAGCAATTGCTAGCGATTGGTCCTAATTATTACATGCCTAATATCAATTTAGGCCACTTTATGTAACAGTGGTAACATTTTGATTATAATAATAAGTAAGTATGTGCATTACTGACTAAATTTCGACACGGCTTGCATTTGTGCATTCTTTGTTATTTAGACAAAATGTGTTAATGAAAAATATAGTTACATAGAAAAAAAAGTATTCTACTGACCACTATACACACCTAACCTAACCAACCTTAAAAATATTTGATCTTAAAAAATTATAAGTGGTCATCAAAATACCGACAAATTAACAACTGTTATTAATCTATGATTTGGAGACCAATTTTTTTTTGATGACGCTGCTTATATTTTTATGTAGACCCTTTAAATTTATCCCAAAAAAATTACTAAACTAGAAAAATTCAGGTTTATATAATATATTTTACACACATTCATAATGATGTTTGAATAAAATTAACAATATAATAATTGAATTAAACGGGCAGTAAAAACGCAGTTGTTAAATGTAGGTAACTTAACCAACTGTAGGTATTATACGCCACTCTGCAGTGCCGACAACGGCGACGCTATGATGTTGTAAATATACAACTTTTTATTGATGCAGTAAACAATTATTATATTTCAAATCTACCTATTGGCCCTTTGGCTATAGAAAATTCTGACAATATTACCCTGTGAATTTTGCCCGTAGTAATTAAAATGATATACTTAATCCTAATAGTAGTACCTACGTAATAAGTAGGTATCTACTTTGCTATCTTTGGCTTGGTTGAAAATTGGACAAAATCGTAGTAGACTGAAATCGTCATTGTTACCTATTGCAACTGATTGTTGCTACCATTTCCCTTACTTAAGCAATAGGTGGCTTTGTATCAGAACCATATGTTTTGTTTCATTATATCTTCTATTAAAATGAGACAATCGTATTGAGCTAAAGCGATTCCAAGAAGGTTCGATCATTCAGACTATTTATTCTCTTATTGTGAAACTCCTTGGTTGATTCCCGGGGAGATTTGGTCCACGTCCTTGAATGGGAAATCTGTCAAGAGATAATTTTTTCCTCTGCATTAGAAATAGAAAATGGTTTTATTACCTACTTTTAATCTCTGACATTTTATTAAAGTACGTATAAAAACCATAAGAGATTTGTAGTATAGTGACACTCGTAACTTTGAGCGAAATTACGAACTTCCAGCATAGAGGGTAGTAAGGACCCCCTGTATTAGTGTAGCCCCTGTAGAACACTCTTAATAATAAATTGAAACTAGCAAAAAGAAATAGCATAATTTTTCATGAGATCATTCCCATTTAATAATTATTTCCTTGCGCAGCGATCTTTTCCATCGTATAATAGTTAATTGCACGTGTTTACGTAATGACTGTTTCCAGCGAATACCGCCGCGTCATTCATGGGCCTTGCGTGGTTCTCCACCTACTCTGTCTTTATGCTCACGCAAGTATTGTACGAGGACATAAGTTTGACAACCAAATTGGTGCTAAGTCTGATATCTAATACTGCCATGGGATATGCCTTTCAAATGATCATAATGTGCGAAGGAACATCTAGAGGTAATCTTAATTTTTGATTTTAACATTATTATAAATGTTTGAAAAATTACTTAGTAATTAAAATATAAAACTAGAAAAAAGTTTTTTTCATGTCCTGAGGCGGGAATCGAACCCGCGATCTTTCGCAATCCGGGCGACTGCTCTAACCACTGAGCCACCCAGGACTTGGGATATCCCTGTGAAATTCTTCTAGTCTATCTGTATTTGCGTTTATGAGCTAACGTCCACCCTACAATGTCGAAATGTTCTATTTCAACATCCGAAACGAGTATTTTTACAAATACCTACGATGCGGTTAAGTTGGGGCAGTGCTTTCAAATATTCTTAATTTTTGATTTTAACATTATTATAAATGTTTGAAAAATTACTTAGTAATTAAAATATAAAACTAGAAAAAAAAAATTTTCACGTCCTGAGGCGGGAATCGAACCCGCGATCTTTCGCAATCCGGGCGACTGCTCTTCTAGTCTATCTGTATTTGCGTTTATGACGAGCTAAGGTCCACCCTACAATGTCGAAATGTTAAAAAAAAAACTAGTTTTATATTTTAATTACTATCTAGAGGTACCTAAGTTAAAATTAACTATAATAAAATTCTAATGAAGTTGTGACACTAACTACCCAAAACAAAAACGATGTATTTATATTTAATTGTAGGTCTTCAATGGAATGAATTTTTCTCCCCAATATCGTACCACGACATGTACCAGCCGGGCCACGTGGCACTCATGCTAATTCTGGACGCGATCCTGTACATGCTGATCGCTATGTACGTGGAGAAGATCAGACCTGGCCTGTACGGGGTGCCGCTACCCTGGTACTTTCCGTTTACAAAAAGCTATTGGATTCCTAATAAAAATAAGAAAGCTGGTGAGTTAAATTATAAGCTTTTCTCGATAGGCAATATTTATTTTAAGGCGATTCCTCGTGAACTTTGTTTCGTCCGACACCGAGACGGATATAGACATGACTTCTCAACGCGAGGAATAAAGACAGCAAAAGTGCACGTAATTTAAGCAACAAATTAGAAATAATCTTATTAATAAGTAACAAGCTGATTTTTAATAATTACCTATCTTTTGAGAATAGTTCCAATAGTCTATTGCCTTTTAAAGCTAATTCTTTGGATTTTTTAAATCGAGAAAATGGTTTTGGCTTTGGTATTATGAATTATTGATTTCAGATCTACACATATATATTCATATATAATATAAACAACAGTAGCGGTAAAACTAGGAATAAATCCTTATTAAAAATGCTGAATATTTGCAAGGAATCGCCTATACTCTTAGTATTCAAAAACTGTTGAACGAAATTTCTTGGAACCGATGTCATTGCTAACGACTTAAGTCTGGTCAACATAATTATGTATCATTTTTCCGATCACTATATACCGACCACTTGCAATATTTCTTATATCGTCAGTACTCACGTCATGGACGTTGACGTTCAGCGGTTTTCCTTGACCTTACGTTCAAAAATGGTTTATTAAGATTTCATTTCTTTAAAGCCTACTAATTAATGGCTGAGTTTGATATCTCGTTACTAGCGCTGTATTAAATGTGTAATAGATGTTGTCTAATTTATTATTATTCATGGACTAATTAATTCAGAAAGTACAATTTTAAATGAGTATTATATTCTATGTATCGTTTGATTAGCCTAATAATAATAAAATATGTCGTGTTGATGAATCAATGATGATAGTGAGTCGTTGCTTTTATCGTGATGTACCTACATACAATGAATTAACATAACAATACTATTTCAGCGATAGCTAAAAAAGACGACGCAGATTTAGAGTACAATGATGGCTTGTTGATGAAGGTTATTCACGATGAAGAGCCGAAAGGAGTACCGATGGGTGTTAATATTCAAGTAAGTGTCGAAAGTAATAAGTTTGTCCTCTATCCCAATTTTCATTTGTTTGTTGTGCCCGACGTGGCTCATAACCGTATTATGCTTCTAAAGTAAGATCTTTGTTCTATTATAGTCTAGCAATAAATCATTTTAGTTATGTATTCACACTGTTTCACACAAAATACCTCTAATAGTTAGTGTCTAGAAATACACCCTATTTTGTAATTTATTTAAAATAAATAATTAAATACAAGTTAATATAGTATGAAATATAAATTAGGAAATAAAAAATATTTTAAATAATATTTTCCATAGGTACTTAACTACATATAATTTGGTTTTGATATCTTTTCTACAATTTTTAAATTTTTACATGTAATATGAAAAAAATATAACAAAACATGGAAAACCAATTTTAAAGTAATTTTAATGAATACAAAGTGACAAATTAAACTTAAATTTTATTTTAATATTGTATAATTGATCTTTTTAAATGAACTTACATGCAAATCAGTACCGTGTATGCCCCCAACTCGCTGTTATAGCGGCTTCTATTCTTTTTTCATACAACTGTATTAGTCTCTTGTGTATCAGTTCCATTCAGCCTGTGTCATAGTCTTTAACTCCGTGAGATTTTGCTTAGTTGCAGTACAGCCGGAATCTGGCATTTTAGAACGCCCCGTAGATGTTCTATAGGATTGAGGTCGGGACTCCTCGCTGGCCAACCCAGTCGACGGATCCCGACCTCTACCATATAGGCGGATACTTCAGCGGCACGATGGGAACGCGCATATAGGCTGTCTCCAATAGCAACAAATGCAGGTTGCATATGTAGAGAAAGGGTTTCTGTGATGAAGCGATGTGCATTATTATAAAAAAACTTATAAAAAGTTTTTTATATACCTACGAGCCTCATACATTATTCCTGCCCAGAATATTAAGGATCCCCAAATAAGTATATTTGAAAGGTTCAAAAAAATTACCAGAACCTAAATTTCTTTCCGAAATTACAGTTGATTTTGGTTCCTTAATGCAGTTTTCCGTACGGATATTATAGCTACAACGATAATTATGCTACTCCTAAATATTAACTTACCGTAGGCTATTACAATGTATCGATCGGCACCGGGCAGTAGGGCGACTCGATTTTAACACCAATATATGGATGGACTCGGCCTGTCTGATAATAACTGGCAACTGCATTCTATAAACAATAAATAACAAAACCATTTTGTTAAAGTAGTTATGAGACTTTAAATCATAATTAGAATCAACTGAACTGAGTATTTGTGATTTTAAAGTCTCATAACTACTTAGCAAAATGTTTTATGGGTAACTTTTGCATATCGCCGGGTTAGTGCAAAAACCAACTAACTGGCACTTTTGAAAAATTGAGATAAAAATGCCATTATACTCAAAATTTTATCCTTTTTCGAATGGTAAAACTAACTAAGCAAAACACCTATTGGTTTCGGAGTTAGTGAGATGCAAAACCGTCTAAACTATATATTTTACAACAATCTCCAAGGGAAAAAATGAGTACCATCGGATAATAAGCATAATAAAAAGAAACTAGAGGGCCAAAATAAATTATTTCAATGTAATTTATCTTACCAATAACTCGAATCATCCAAATAGCTCTAGAATTCTAGGATTAAAATATACCAACTTAACATAATAGAAATTACCAATAGAAAAAATATGAGTTTCATTTACAACACAGCTGGTTATACAAACTAAAAAAGGATAATCGTTTTTACTTGTCGTATATTCCAAATTAAACTATACGATAAAATAAAGTTAAAGCATTTAAACCACGATAATCAAATTAATAATTCAAGCTTATTTATATTCACTATTTACTTTCCGTTTTTTAGTTACCGATATTTCTCAATATAGAAGTAAAACCAACTACATGGGGGGTGAGTGACAAAAAAACTGTTGTTTTTCGGATTTACGATGAATTTATCTGCCTTTATTTTACATAATTAAAAACATGAATAGATAAGAATGTAGATGATCATAGCAAAAATGACAAAATCTTTTATCTAACATTAGTTTCAGATACCCAAACTTTAAAAACGCAATAACTCAAAACTACAATTCTATGGGTTAGTTGGTATTTGCACTAACCCGGCGATATAATCGATTTGATTATAAGGATGAAAACGTTCCTAGGAGACCATCCATGACTTTTTAAGATATTCTGAACTGCAGTCACAGATTTTTGAGAAAATGTATGGTCAGCGAAAAAAATGCTAAAATAAAAAAAAAAACATTTTTATGCCTTTCGGTCCTATTTTGTGTGGGGATCAAAAGACTGTATGGGACCATTTAAGGTATGAGTACTAGAAATGACAGAAATCGCCAAAAACATTTTCCATACATTTTGTACTGAAAAATAATAAATCAACTCGTAATATTCTTTATGCACAATCCTATTTCTTACTGTGATTAAAAAAATCTTTAAGGCCAACTGATATTTAAATACAAAAACTACGGTAAGACAACATGTCACCCAAACTTAAAAATACAAAATTAAACATGTTAAGTAACCCCCGGCGGCATTAATCATCTATCTAACACCATCTCATTGAGACTATTCATAAGAGCCCAATCACGCTGGTGTAAGTTTCTGATGTAAGTTTCTGAAGAATGTAGCATTTCGCAGACTTTTTGATGGTATAAGATCAGCTCTAGGATAGTATGTCATGGGAATGTCACCGAAGTGACAGTACACCAAATTTCAAATCAATCGGATCTGTAAAAGTTAGTAAAACCATATTATCATGTAGAAAATGAGCTCATAGTCCTCAAACGCCTGAACTGATCTTCATAAATTATACCTAAGAACCATCGTAGTCACATCAGCTTTCAAAAAAAAACTGAATCAAAATCGGTCCATTCGATTAGGCGCTACGATGCCACAGACACACATACACAGACAGACACGTCAAACTTATAACACCCCTCTTTTTTCGTCGGGGGTTAAAAATAGGTGATCTACGAAATAAATTGTCAAAATGACCGCCGCCGCCGTTTTCACGAATAAGTTCCTGAACACTGTCGTAATTGAACGTTGTTTGCCGTATGCTTGCTTGATTGCGCCAAGGGATTGTTCCACAGAATATAATTGAAAATTGTCCGAGTCACGTCAGCATGAATTTAAACGCGAGAAAATTTTCGTGCAATCATTTTCATGACTTTCGATGTTATTAAAGTCAGCAAAAAAGTTATGATAGTCTTTGATTGGCCTTTTATGATGAAGCCCCATCTCGTGCCACTCTGTTTACAACTGTTTTAATAACCACCACCACCACCAAGTGCGACCACGTTTAAATACACTCATCTGGGTGGGGGAATGCCTTCTTTTGCGACGACTGAAGATAACATCAGTATTTTGCAGCATATGATAGAGACTGACAAAAGAGTGACTTATCGGCAGACTCGGACAAACTTAGGCATTGGTATGAGTCAAGTGCACAAAATCCTCCATGAACAGTTAGCGGTCAGAAAGCTTTGTGACCAATGGATACCTCTTAATTTGACCGAGGCCCAAAAACTCCGACGTGTCCGTCCGGATTTAATGGTGGTGACTCAATGCTGTGTTTGACATACTTACGGGTGACGAAAGCTGTATTTGCTGTTATGAATCCGAAACCAAAAGACAGTCTGCTTAGCTTATTGGGTTATATCCACTAAGTGGTTTCACGTTCACACCACGACCGCCTAAACTTAGCCTAACATTTTTCATAATTTAAACGTTAATATAATAATGTTGTTTCAGAATCTCACAAAAATATATAGAGGTCGCAAAAAGGCTGTTGATAATTTAAATCTTAGAATGTACGAAAATGAAATCACAGTATTATTAGGACATAATGGCGCCGGAAAAACTACGACTATATCTATGTTAACAGGTAAATATCTCGCCTACATTTAAAAAATCTGGCCAATGTTTTTTTATGTTCATTGCATTCTAGTAGTAGTTCGTGGCTCAATATTTTTAAATCATCTAAAAAATTTAAATAGGTGGTACAAAGTTTAGTTTTATGTTTTATTTAAACACGCACACACACGCGTATACGCATAGATAGAGACCATAGAAGAATGTGTCTATAAGGAAAAAATCACCCCCTTCCCACGTACGGAAAAAGGACCAAAAACTAATAAACTATTTTTTTCTGACCAGGCTTCGTTTTTTTTTGCGAAATTTATATTCAATGTGGCTTCTGAACGCTAAATTACGAATACATTTAAATTCGCAAAACAAGCGACAATGATAGACGAAGTCTTTCGTGTGTAGTTTATTAACCAATTTATTTCCAGGTATGGTGCCCCCCACGTCTGGGTCGGCCTTGATAAACGGCTACAATATAGTAACTGAAACTGAATCAGCGCGGCAGTCACTCGGGATATGCCCGCAACACAATGTCTTATTCCCAGATCTGACAGTCGCCGAACATATAATATTTTACTCCCGCTTAAAAGGAGTGCCTATAAAGAAAATAACAGATGAAGTTAATCATTTTGTTAAACTTCTAGAACTGGAAGAAAAGGTTAGTATAGTAGGTGTTGTTACAGGACTTTGAAAATTCGTATATTTTTTTTAATTCAGTAAGTTTCTAAGATATAACATTTGAAACGGGTGTTCAATTATCGGCCCCAACTTATTCCTTTAAATATTTGAGGGTAAGACAATAACTCGACGACAATGGTAAAACGGTATGTGACGAAGCGAACTGCGTACATGACGAAATGCGTCTAAACCTTCCTTATGTGACGGATAAAGTTGGTAGTGAAAATTAATTTCAGTTTAACATTAACACTAACTTCCTATGGAACGAAACTAAGATTAGCCGGGCTAAACTAAAGTTTATTTTCACTACGAACTTTAGCCGTAACATACTATATGTTTATGTATACCTACATATTATTAGAAATCACATCTTTACAGAGGAATGTAGTATCAAGTAAACTGTCTGGTGGTCAGAAGAGGCGCCTCTCAGTAGGCGCGGCCATGTGCGGCTCCTCGCGCGTGGTCCTGTTGGACGAGCCTACTTCTGGCCTCGATCCCGCTGCGAGGCGCGCTTTGTGGGATTTGCTACAGAAGGAGAAGAAAGGTACGTATCGGTCATCAGAAACTGTACTTTTATTAGGTGGTAGGCCCGTATGTAGGGTCGTCGGAGTAAGTACCACCGCCTTTCATACTTCAGCTGTGAATCAGTTCGCTGTTTCGGATTGAAGGGAAACGTACCCAGTGAAATTACTGGCCATGGAAGGCATTTCATCTTAGGCCTCAGGATGACGCACCTGCAATACCAAGTAATTTTCCTTGTTTTTGTTGTTGTCTATAGGCGCCGGTAACCACTTACCACCATTTGGGCCGTCAGCTTGTCTGTCATATAGTTGTATAAAGAAATTGTATAGGAATCTCTGCTGGAAGCAGTCCTATACTTCCCTTTTATGGTTATAATCTATTACTTTTGTGCTCTACAATTAAAATATCTTATCTCCTGGCATTGAGTAGCTCGCGATCGATCTGGGATGGACACTCGTGTTACAGGTAATATTATTATATTCACGGAAAAAAACTATTCGTTCTTATAGGTCGTACTATGATTTTGACGACCCATTTCATGGATGAAGCGGACGTGCTCGGTGACCGCATAGCAATAATGTCAGGAGGCCGGCTCCAATGTGTGGGCTCACCTTATTTCCTCAAAAAACATTACGGCATTGGCTACAAGTTGACTATAGTCAAAGGGGATAACTGTAACGTAGAGGAAGTCACGAGATTTTTCAAAAGCTATGTACCCGATGTCAAAGAAAACACAAATATAGGTATTTCTATATCATTTTTATGTCAGAAGTTTTTTTGTGTGATTTTAGTGGGGTTTCTTACAGTAAAAATCATTTGCAGGATCTGAATTGACTTATATCTTACCAAACGACTATGTTAGCAAATTTCCGGGTATGTTGAAGGAATTTGAGGCTAAAAGAGAATCGTTTCTCGTGTCAAGTTACGGGCTCTCTGTAACTAGTCTTGAAGAAGTATTTATGAAGTAAGTTTGTTTGTTTAACTCGTTGGTCGATAGTGGAATTACTCATATTTATACCGTAATCTTTTTCCTTGTCTATTCATGTTAAAGGGCCGGAGCGGAGGACAATGATGTATCTTCAGCCAAAAAAAACAATTATGTTGGGATGAATAATGATTGTGCTGTAGTCCCTATGGATGGAAATACGCACTTCAATAATTCGGGTAAGACATAATACAAAAGTTGACAGCCGTAAATAGATTCTTGCTATTTTTTTTCCTATTACATATTGCGAGAAAGAGATACACTGTACTTAAATTTAGATTTAGAGTATCTTCTAAATTAGGCCCATTGAAATACTCAATTATCTTTTTTATTTCAGTTGATTCGGGCCCTATCGAAAAAGTCCGTGGTTTTAAGTTACTCAAAAATCATATAAAGGCGATGTTCTTAAAACTATCATACAACACAATGAGGAACAAATTGTCAGTCTTTATACAATTCGTAACGCCTATAATAAACATTACTATATCAGTAGTAATAGCGAGGTCTTGGAAGTTCATGTCTCAACTGCCTCCTCTTACATTGAGCTTGGAAAGTGGGTTCAGAGATACGCAGACGTTAATGTCACAGGGAAAGAATTTGAGTGACAGCAGCACTGAGGCCAAAGCAATGAGAGCTTTTAAAGATTACTTCAAAACATCCTCTTATGCAGGTTTGATTCTTGTCGATATTGGAACAATGGACTTAGGAAAATTTTATTTGAAACTTGTAAGTACTATATTAGCTTTATGAATTCGTAAAGTGTTGAAATAATTATATCTTACAGCGAATGAGTTATTTGCAATTACCGACGATTTGGTAAAGTTAGGTATTGCTTTTTAATATTTTTGTAATCAAAAGGTACCTATACATATTTATAGAAAGCAATCACATAATGTTATTGCAGAGTAAAGAGAATCTACCGCGTGTTCGATATGAAAATTTAATAGCCGCTACGTTTGCCCCCAATCAAATCACAGGATGGTTTAGTAATTACGGGTATCACGATTCAGCTATATCTCTAGCGCTGGTTAACAACGCTATAATGCGTGCTCAATCGCCGGGCAGCTCGCTGTCAATCATCAACCATCCTTTACCTTACTCAATTGAGAATCTGGTAAGTTACACACGCAAATTATTTATTATTATGTGTTAATTATGAGTAAAGCTATAATTTTATTTACACATTTTAGGTTAGAGTCATGGCTACTGGAAGTAGTATGGGATTTCAATTCGCATTCAACATAGGATTTTGTATGGCATTCGTTACGTCATTTCTTGTGCTATTTGTAATTAAGGTTGGTGTAAATTGATAACATTTGAAATAATTGGAATTTATACTACTTATGTATTTCTTTTTCATTTCATTTCAGTTCTAGATTTTGTGTCACAAATAGAACCTTAGCAGTTATAGACATTAGGCTACTATCGTCTTGACTAATGACGGTCTCTACTAAAATTTTGTTTTCAAATTACTAGGAGCGCATAAGTGGAGCGAAGCTTCTACAACGCGTGTCTGGAGTGCGACCAGCCGTGATGTGGGGAACCGCATTCTTATGGGACTGGTTTTGGCTGCTGTTGGTCTACTTATGCATAGTGCTCACTCTTGCCTGCTTCCAAGAGAACACGCTTTCAACTCCTGAAGAATTGGGTGAGAAGTATTTTGCACTTTATGGTACCTATTTTTATGATTAAGTGTACGTGTATATGTATATGTAATATTGGGTATACATATTCTATGATTTATTGATTCATTGAAACAAAGCATTTTATCAGTAGTTTCATAATTATGACCAAAATAATTATTGAAGGACGACATTAAATATCAATGAGTACTACATTTCATAGATGAGTTGTTTTGCCAGGCCACGGAAACGGGCAATGGCGACGCGACTGGCAATAGCGTGAAATTCGCGGCGGGCGTTATTCAGTGTTGTACGCGATAAAGTGCAATCCCGATGAGGGGTAAACTACATAAAAAATATCGACAAAAAGTTCATCACAATCATTATCATTGAAGTCAAAATTCCGAAAGACCTCCACTGCTGGGCAAAGGCCTAATTTAAATAATTTAAAAATATTTTAATGTAAGATTTTTATGTGGGGTGTATAAGTGTGTAAGGGGTGTAAGGGGTCCCGAACAACACCTCACGGGATCCAAGCCAACCTCACCTGCACGTGGTGCACCCTGCCGACCGACAGACGAGGCTCTGGCGCTCCCCACCAACCCGCACTGGGCCAGCGTGGTGGGAGATGGCCCAAACCCCCCCATGAATTTCTACAACCCAAGGCCCCAAGTGCCCGGCGGTACCGGAAGCCGTGCCGGCGTTGACGGGCGTTGGCGAGGCGCCGGGACCAGGGGTGCTAAGAATCCCCGGGTGGCGACGGCATTCCGTCATACGACCTTGGCCCTGGCGACGTATAACACACGCACACTGCGAACCGAGGAGAAGCTGCTAGAACTGGAGGAAGAATTGAGTAGGATTCGCTGGAGTATAGTGGGACTATCTGAAGTCCGACGAGAGGGCGAGGACACGATGGTCCTTAAATCCGGCAACCTGCTCTATTTCCGGGAGGGCGAAGATCTGTCCCAAGGTGGTGTCGGGTTTCTAGTCCACAAGTCTCTCGTGAATAACGTTGTACAAATCGGGAGTGTGTCGAATAGGGTGGCGTACCTTATACTCAGAATCACCAAACGGTATTCGTTGAAGGTCATACAGGTTTACGCTCCGACCTCGACTCACCCCGACGAGGAAGTGGAAGTAATGTATGAGGATATCTCTCGGGCAATACATACTTCCAATACTCACTACACTGTTGTCATGGGAGACTTCAACGCAAGGCTGGGCAAACGTGGTGATGATGAGTTGAAAGTGGGGCAATTTGGAGCTGGAATCCGGAACTACCGTGGTCAAATGCTAGCCGATTATATGGAGAGGGAGGGACTCTTTATGATGAACTCCTTCTTCAGGAAACGGCTGCATCGAAAATGGACCTGGAAAAGTCCGGATGGCATAACAAAAAATGAGATCGACTTCATCATGTCGACTAAGACTCGGATATTCAATGATGTCTCAGTGATTAATTCGTTTAACACGGGAAGCGATCACCGACTGGTAAGAGGCACATTGAATCTGAATGTAAAATCCGAACGATATCGACTGATGAAGTCTACGCTCCGCCCTAATGCTATCCAGATCCAAAACCCCGAACGCTTTCAACTCGAACTGCAAAATCGCTTTGATTGCCTGGAGGACTGCACAGATGTGGACTCATACAACGACAGGTTCGTGGAAGCTGTCCTTACGGCGGGTTCAAGGTTTTTTAAACCCAGCAGTAACAAAAGAAGTAAGAAAATCTCTGAGCCAACATATTTTTTTTTTTTTTTTTTTTTATATACACTCACACCTATTATCTAGCCCAAAGTAAGCATCATTAAGAGCTTGTGTTATGGATACTAGATAACGGAGAAATAATGATAATAATATGTCTATAAATATTAGAAATATACTAAATAAACATATAAACATCCATGACTCGTAAACAAATGTTCGTACTCATCATACAAACATTCGTTCCTACCGGGATTCGAACCCGGGACCTCTTGACCGAGTAGCCTGGGGTACAGACCACTCGGCCAGGCGGTCGTCATTAAAGCTCATGGAGGAAAGACGTGGACTGCAGTCTTCTGAAGACGCTCGTCGGCAGCTCAACAAACAGATCTCCAAGTCCCTAACCCGAGACGTGCGACGATTTAATACTGAACGTATTAAAGAGGCAATCGAGCGGAACAGGGGCTCAAAAGTGTTCACCAGGGATCTGACGCTCGGACAGAGTTTGCTGACGAAGCTGAAGACAGAGGACGGCAGATTGGTTACATCCCGACCTGAGCTATTGGCCGAGATTCAAAACTTCTATGGACAGCTCTACGCGACATCACGCACACCTGTCACTCAGGCCACCGATCCGAGAGCCAAATTAACCCGACATTACACCGAAGATATCCCGGACGTCAGCCTGTACGAGATTAGTGTAGCTCTCAAACAGCTTAAGAACAACAAGGCGCCGGGCGACGATGGAGTTACAGCGGAGCTTTTGAAAGCAGGTGGACGACCAGTCCTGAGAGCGCTTCAGAGGCTATTTAACTCCATCATCCTCGAGGGTGGAACGCCAAAGGCATGGCATGGGGGCGTGGTGACACTTTTCTTCAAAAAGGGTGACAGGACCCAATTGAAGAATTATAGACCCATCACGCTCCTGAGTCATGTTTACAAGTTGTTTTCGAGAGTTATAACGAATCGTCTCGCACGCAGGTTTGACGACTTCCAGCCTCCCGAACAAGCCGGATTCCGAAAAGGCTTTAGTACCATAGACCACATACATACGCTGCGGCAGGTTATACAGAAGACCGAAGAGTACAACCTGCCATTATGCTTAGCGTTCGTGGACTATGAGAAAGCCTTCGATTCTGTCGAGACCTGGGCCGTGCTTCAGTCACTCCAGAGATGCCAAATAGACTATCGGTACATCCAAGTGCTGCAGTCACTGTACGAAAACGCCACTATGTCAGTCCGCCTTCAGGACCAAAACTCGGAACCAATACGTCTTCAGCGAGGTGTGAGACAGGGCGATGTTATATCGCCGAAACTGTTCACTGCCGCGTTGGAGGATGTGTTTAAGCTTTTGGACTGGAGAGGACTTGGCATCAACATAAACGGCGAGTACATGACTCACCTTCGTTTTGCGGATGATATCGTAGTCATGGCTAAAAACCTGGAAGACTTGGGCACAATGCTCGACGACCTCTGTAGAGTCTCCCAACAAGTGGGTCTTAAAATGAACATGGATAAGACGAAAATAATGTCGAATTCCCATGTCGTACCCACTCCTGTAAAGGTTGGAAGCTCTACACTGGAAGTTGTTGACGAATATGTTTACCTGGGACAAATAGTCCAACTTGGTAAGTCCAACTTCCAGAAAGAGGTCAATCGACGGATCCAACTCGGCTGGGCAGCGTTCGGGAAGCTTCGCAGCATATTCTCGGCCCAACTACCACAGTGTCTCAAGACGAAAGTCTTCAATTCGTGTGTGTTGCCAGTGATGACTTACGGAACTGAGACGTGGCCGCTTACAATGGGCCTAGTAAGAAGGCTCAATGTCACCCAAAGGGCAATGGAGAGAGCTATGCTCGGGGTTTCTCTGCGTGATCGAATCAGAAATGATGAGATCCGCAGGAGAACTAAGGTTACCGACATAGCCCGAAGAATTGCGAGCCTCAAGTGGCAGTGGGCAGGCCACATTGCAAGAAGGACTGACGGCCGTTGGGGCGGAAAGGTCCTCGAGTGGCGGCCGCGTACCGGAAGACGCAGCGTTGGTAGGCCTCCCACAAGGTGGACCGACGATCTGGTGAGGGTCGCGGGAAGCCGATGGATGCGGACAGCGCAGAACCGATCGGTATGGAGATCTTTGGGGGAGGCCTATGCCGAGCAGTGGGCGTCTCTCGGCTGAAATGATGATGATGAATGAAGATTTTTATTACTCACTAGGAAGTCTATGGCAATCATTTGAACTGTAATTTTTGTAGACAGTAAAAATGCATTTTGATAGGCGATGTTTTAATGATCTCTAAATTTCTAAAATTAGTGCCTCAAGTACCAGGAACTATTATTATAACTGATTATTGGTCGATATTTAAAATTTTCTTTTTTCAGGGCCACACTATATATTGGTTAGCAATAATAATACTAATAATATTTACAGGACGAGTGCTGCTAGTTCTAATGGTATTTTCCTTAGCGACGATACCTTTACATTATTTAGCTTCGTTCTACTTCGAGGCGGCAGCCACAGGGTTTTCCAAAATGTGTTTCATTAATATTTTCTGCGGTGAGATTTTAATATATTTTCTACAATAATACCATAGCTAATGCAAGTATGATGTGTAAACATTTCATTATTCTATTACAGGTTGTATGCCGTTCCTCATAACGGAGGTGTTAAGATTACCAGAAGTAGGTAGCCCCTACTACGCCAATTTGTTTGACTGGATCTTCTCACCGCTTCCAATTTATTGTATCAGCAGAAGCTTTAGGTAAAAATTAATGCAAATAGCATTAAACACCTTTTAAACGGTGTGCGTACCAATACTCTATCAAAAATTTTTTTTCAAACTTTTGAAAACGAGCGTTTCTACACACCATTGGAACGTTTTGAGCAAATATAGGAATATTCAAATAGCTTGGGACATGTTCTTCTTTAAATGCAATTATTTTTTGACACCGAATAGCAACCATCCCAATTATGATTTTATTTTCACTTTCGAGAAAAAATGATTCGATGTGTGGTTTGACAGTAGGCTTTTTTTAACTTTATCCCACCTTCTCCCTTTTCTACTAAGGAATACATGTGTCGGTCTTCGGAGTCACCAAATTACTATCTACCCACTCAACATTACAAAAGGAGATACGTCATATCCGGCCAGGATTATGTACACTACTTATATCACATAGGCGCCATGATGAATATTTGACTGTGTTGCAGTTTTTCTATTAAAAATCTTGTTTTGTACCACGCAACAAAGCAAATAAAAAGAAAACGGACAATTGAAACTGCTATGCATATTTTTACTTATTTTTCAGTATACTCGTACGTATACATAGACCTGGCCGGGTCTCCGTATATTTTTGAAATATCTCTTTTACTGGCTTGTTTCTTGTCGTACTTCCAAAATTTGAAATTCTTTACTGATAAATGTGTTTCTTCCTTCCTATAACATGGGTAACTAGAAAAGAGGCGTAAAAAGGCAACTTATTACGGGCCAGCAAAGTGAAAGAGTTGCACGTTGCACTAGGTGTCCTCGCATATTCTTATAAACTTCTCACATGAGTTGGTGTTGACTCATTTCCCATGCTTTGTCTATAAAAAGAAACAAAATAGAAGCACTGCACTAACAGTAGTTTTTAATATCTATATTGATGATGGTGATATAATAACTAAGAGTTAAATTATCGTATGCTTTTTTTATTAAGAAAAAGGGGATATTTTATATTTTTATTTCTTCAAATATATTTTTGTAATCAGGGACATGAGTGTGTCATCCTTCTCCATGATGGCTTGCGACGGTCTGTGTGGTCAGTTCGTGAATATAGCAAACTGCACGCGGCACACCATCTGCCAAGAGCTCGGCATCTCCGTGTGTTGTAGTAAGTGAGTTTTGCTCGTCTGTGTTATTGGCTACTGCTTAGTGTGAACATCTACGGAAATGAAAACAGTAAGAGTGGAAGTTCATGATCAAACGAAAACCACCACTGTTAGTTATTTATTAAAAATAATTTAGCTCGTTGTCGGTTTAAATGGATCGAGTTAGCTGCTCTAGCGTGTCATCAATCATAATCGTAATACGGTAAAGTTAAATTATAATTCGTTTGTCTTTCTATCCTTCAATGGATTACGAACTTGATTCTGAATTACAGTCACTGAAATTAAATATATAAAAACAGCTGAAATTTAGAAGTGTCACATTTTTGGACTTAAAGGCCTTTGCCCACTACACAGTCTTTACCAAACATTAACGGGCGTCTTTAGTTGTCGGCATGTCACTGAATAAGATCGTCTTTATGGTCGGAATGAAACAACAGTCAATTCGCGAATAAATGTATTGCCGTACACTGGTTTGTGCTCTGTGCACGGTAAGCAACATTGCTCCACGGTACGAATCAAACCGTGTGAAAACAAATAAATTACCTTTATCCCTTTTGATACATTCACAGCACGGTCATTGATGTAGGGCAATGGTCGGCAAACTTATTAGCCAAAGTGCCAAATATAAACATTACAACATTTTAAAAAAAAAATGGGAGCCAAATCTGCTTGTTTAGTAAACTTTTATTACACTAAATAAGTAGTAAACTAAATAAAACTAAATTTCATAATTAATAAATATTTATTAATGCGAACAATGCTCCTTGGAAAGTATAAGTAAGTCAGATTTGTTGATTAAAAACAACATTTTTAATTTTCGGCATGATTCCAAGGATCTCATCAATAAGACTTTTTTCTACCAAGTTTTTTTTTAAATGGAAATATTATTGCGCGCCTTCCGTGAATATTTGTGCCAGAGCCGCACTTAAGGAGGCAAAGAGCTACATGCGGCTCTGGAGCCGCACTTTGCCGACCACTGATGTAGGGCATGGTATGGTGGGCAGCCTTAAACTTGATAAAATGTATGACAAAGCACCTATTTACCTACTACATATTTTCTAAACAAACGGTTTCTATGGAAGATAACTAAATTCTGTTTGACTTAACAATAATATTAAATATGTTTTAATTTACTCCAAAACGTAATAATAAATAATATGAGCAGAATTAACCCATATATCGGCATGTTATACATGAAGCTTGCAACAACAATGCTTTAAAAATTCTTAATTGTATTTAGCACTAGATCGTCGCATAAAAAATCAAAGCAATACAGTGGTATTAAATAAAAACTTAAGGAGGCTAATATTATTTTTATGTACAGTCGACAGAACATCAAGCGTAACGGTTTGACCTTGAGAGCGCCCTTATTCCGTTTGTAATAGAGGCGGCTTTCGTGGTGCAACTGTTACACTTGATGTGCTGTCGTCGGTACCTATCTACTGGTTTCCATACTACACACTATCTTAGATCGCAGACACAAAATATGTTTATTGTAATAAATTACTGTCCACAAATTAAACACTGACATTTGTGAGCACTTTAATTTGTGTATATGTTTTTCAATTGATGTGTTGTTACGCTTGATGTGCAGCCATTAGCCTGTAGCATAAAAAAATCACTGCTTTTGATGGACTTCATTTATCTGCTTTTTAGTACCTATTATTTAAAAATTATGACATACCTAAACACTTGAGTGTAATATGAAAAAATCTCAATAATACACGGCTTCTAATATCGTTACATAATCTTCCGCTAAAATCTATCATCATTACCATCACCAGCCTGTACGTCCCACTGCTAGGCCTTTCTACATGGAAGAAACACTTGAGTTTGGCCCAATGCGAGTTTGTGGGTTAAAGCGGTTGCGGTAACAGCTCGAGATTATGAATTTTGGTTGAACCATCGCGGGGTCGAACATGCCGAAAGTTTCTTTGTTTTCGTATAAGAAACCAGAGCACTCAGACCAAATCTTAGCGCTCAAATTCTATACGGAAACTAATAAGTCAATTAATATAAAATATAATTTGTTAAAACAGTTGAAGATGATCCGTTCTTGAAGTGGAGCGAGCCCGGCATCGGCCGATATTTGTGTATGATGAGCATCGTGGGCACCGTGGCTCTAGTGGTGCTGTTAATCAAAGAATATGAACTGCTGAACAAGGTAATTTACATTTGATAACTTTTTGATTCTTCTCGAAGGCTGCACTTCTGGTAGGAACGCGGTCGCCATTCTAGAACTTTTAAATATCCTACGAGTGTCCGTTCTATATGCCACGAGTGCTTGTATGTGTCCATTGCCACTTTAACTTGTTGATCCAATGAGCTATGTCGGTGGCTTTGATTCTCTTACGGGTGTCTTCATTCCTGCTTTTATCTCGTAGGGGAAACTATGATACTTAATGGGTTTTACCTTTTCAAATAGATCGTTGTAAAATAAAGCAAAGCAATACAGTGGTATTAAAAACTTTTGTAATTGTATAAATATAAAAAAGGTACGGGACAAGAGTCTGTAGAATTGTAAATTATATTAATAAAAAAAATAAGCTACTCAAAACAATAAACAATATTTCAATATTTTACTGTTCATATCTAGGCACAAACGCCTATAGATAGTGGACGGTGCTGTTAGTACCGAATTTAAGATACACGATTTTTATAACATTATTCGTAATTAAATAATTTTGGTAACTATTTTGGGCTATAATAGGTACTATACAGTGTCTGCCGTCAATACTACAATAAATTAAAACATGGTTCATATTAGTTCATAGAAATGGTTTGCCACTTTTAAAAACATCGTATTCATTTGTTAATTTCATGACATTTCTATGAAATAATGCAGCCAATGTTATATTATTTCATAGAAATGTGATGTGGCAAACCATTTCTATGAACTAATATAGGCCATGTTTTAATTTATTGTAGTATCGACGGCACCATTATGTATAATAAATAGATACACGACATGAAACACTTTCACAAAAGTCAACATCCCTATTACTTAAAACTGACTACAGCGTAGTTAATCCATATCGTTGGATGATGATCCAGATGTGCTATTGGTCGCGTCCGCGACCGCCGCCGCCGGCGCTGCCCGAGGAGGACAGCGACGTGGCGGCCGAGAGGCGCGCGGTACAAGCGCTCACCAGGCCAGAGCTCTCCCAACACAGCCTCGTCTGCCGGGACCTCACCAAGTATTACAACAAGTTTCTCGCCGTCGACAGGCTATCGTTTGGTAAGATCATTGCGTGATGACAATCCCCATCTAGCTATAAACGTGCTATGACAAGTAACATGTCAATGTTGCGTGGGCTGTTATGCAGTCGACAGCACATCAAGTGTAACAGTTCGACCTTGAGACCGCCCTTATTGCATTCGTAATAGAGATGGCTTTCCTAGTGCAACTGTTGCACTTGATGTGCTGTCGTCTTTACATCCTATTTCCTGAATTGACTTTAAAGACAAATTTTTATTTCTAAAAAAAAATTAAATTTTGTTTCCAAATCCTTTTTATTTAATGTTGTAGGTTAGGTATCACTCGGTATAACTTTATTCCACTTTGTATGCATTTCACTGTAACAGTGAAAACATCAGTGATAAAATACACAATGATTAAAAATTCAATTTGCTGTATATTTTTGGTATTTAAAAAGTTCAACGTTTTCAGCGGTCCGCAAAAGGGAATGCTTCGGCTTGCTAGGTGTGAATGGCGCAGGGAAGACTAGCACGTTTCGGATGTTGACTGGTGACTCGCATATATCGAGCGGAGACGCTTATGTCCATGGATTGTCCATCAAGACAAGTATACAAGACGTGCACAGACATATAGGTAAGTTTTAATGATTCGTCACCTATACAATTGTGATAAATGCTTGGTTTCCAAGAGAATATGGCCATTTATTAAATGCTCAAAATGTAAAATTTTCAGATCTGTAGTATACGAATTGTCTTCAGAGTTTTGATCCCTGTTTATTTATCTAGGTTCATATTGTAGCTACTGCACTAAATCATACCTATTCTTGTAAAGAAAATATGCTACACTAGTGGCTGCTCGCGGCTCCTCCCGCGTGGATATTGGTTGTCATGCCAAAAGCCAGCATATGTCCTTTCTGTCTGTATTCCAAATTTAACTAATTCGTTTCATTTAGTGATTAAGAAGTTAAAACGTAAAAGATGGAGCTGTTTTCGCAGTATTGAACCAATTTAGATGAAATTTGACATGGAGATACATTGCATATTGAGAAAGAGCAACGATAGATAGCCTGTATTTACTCGGGTGGAGCCGCGAGCGGCCGATAGTACATGCAAACATCCATAACTCGAGAACAAATCATCATCATCATCATCTCACTATATACGTCCCACTGCTGGGCACAGGCCTTTCTACATGGGAGAAACACATGAGGAGATTGGGCCATAACGCCGCCACCACGCTGGCCCAATGCGGGTTGGTGGGTTAAAGCGGTTGCAGTAACAACCGGGACCAACGCCGTAACGTGCCTTCCGAAGCACGGAGGAGCTCTAGATTATAAATTTGCTTGACCCATACCGGGATCGACCATGGCGAAAGTTGCTTTGTTTTTGTAATCGAAACCAGAGCGCCCAAATCACTACGCCACCGGGCTCCTCGAGAACAAATGTTCGCACTCAATACAACATCTACTCTTACCGGGTTTCGAACGTAGAATCTTTGATTTAGTAGTCAGGTGTAGTTATAATTCGACCGGCCGTCAACATTAGGTTTTTATTTATGTTTTTTTGTATTTTTTTAATCTGCAGGATACTGCCCACAGTTCGATGCGTTGTTTGATAATCTAACGGCACGAGAAACATTGAAAATATTTTGCCTTCTCCGCGGTATACCGGTGAAAACTGGAGCAGAAATGTCAATGCATCTAGCAAGTAAACTGGGCTTTTTGCGCCATTATGATAAAAAGGTTAGTCTCAATGTTTTTAAAACATATTCTCTATTTTGCATTATATAAGTTAATATTTAAGTTAATATAGTAACTTAAATGTCCACCTTACTATGGGTCCACAGAAAACTAGGCTAAGTGGTATTTTATTAAGTATTTTATTTACAGATTTATTCAATGGTTACCTTAATGTCGCTTCACTTAATTATTTTCTCATTTTTTCTTTTTGGTAATTAAAAGGTTTTTATTGCTTTTGTTATTTTGTAGGTTCACGAATGCAGCGGTGGAACGAAAAGAAAAATTAGCACGTCAGTAGCGCTACTCGGCGATTCCCCTCTAGTGTTCCTGGATGAGCCCACGACAGGTACCTAATAAAACAGTTTTTGGTTTGTAGATTTCAAAATTGGTTTATACAGTAGGATGATGTGTCAAATATTTAAACTATTAGTATTTTAAGAGTTTCACAGATGGAAGTGTACGGCTCGAATTAATAAGTTCTTCAAAGAGAATAATTGTTATTCTTCTTTAAGGGGTAACTCTTGGCCTTCATTTCACCTGATGGTAAGTAATAATAAGGCCGAAGATGGAAGCGAGCTACAAATGGACTTCAACCACAGAACAACTGGCTATCATACCTCCAACTGCCGGAACGCAACAATATTGTTATAGTATACCCACTATACTGCCGTAGGCCCATTCTTCCCTTAAAATTATTTTGGCTACGTATAATATATTATGGTCCTTTGAACCAGACTGCTTAACAATGACTGTGAATGAAATAATCGTTTAGGTCCGCCAACCGACATTGGTCACCACCACGCAGACTTAATTACACCCGAAATTCCTTATGTATGGCCTGTACTCGACTCAGCATTGGAGCTTTTATGCAGTGGATGAAATCTGTTTCAGTGTTATGTTATATGTAATGATTCCTTATAGGTATGGATCCAGCTTCCAAACGTCTGGTGTGGTCATCAATAAGCGAGGGCGTGACCTCTGGCCGTAGTATAGTGCTGACGTCACACAGCATGGAGGAGTGCGAGGCGCTGTGCTCGCGGCTCACGGTCATGGTCAACGGCCGCTTGTACTGCCTGGGCCCTTTGCAACACTTGAAAAGCAAGTTCTCACAAGGTAATTGAGCTCCCTATAAAGATTTTTTTCTATACAAAGCACGGCAATTGTGACACCACCGATGTGAAGCGGTAAGGAGAGTCCATATGCGAAGACAGCTAGTGCAGAATAGACATTGCACTAGCCGCCTCCACCTTGTCGGCCCAAAAGGTGCTTTTTTACGCCTCTCTTGAAGGACCCCATGCTATAGGAAGGAGGGAACATCTGTGCTGGCAAAGAATTCCAAGTTCTGGAAGTACGACAAAGAAACGAGGCACTAAATTTCTTTGTGCGTGATGTTGAAGTGGAGACAGTGAATGGATGACTCCGAAGCCCGGCACGCGTGCTCCTGAGCAGGAAGGGGGAAGGTGGGATATTAATGATAATTTGTAGGTTTTGTGCAGTAATAGGGATTTTGACTGTATCCAAATTAAAATACAAGTTTGACGCCTAGTGGTAGCTTTTATAAAACAAATCCCTAAAACGAACACCAATCTCAGTGTATAACGTCACTTGTTAGCATCAGACTCTGCCGAACGGAAAACCATCTACATCACCATAGAAACCTATCAGTGTTTGGTAACAGGTGACGGCACAGCGGTTACTTGACATGTATGGCGTTTTGCAGCGAAAGGAGATGATAAATTTTTGTACCAGCTCATGAGCACCATTTCAGATTGTAGATAATAACGAACTGAATAACTACATTTAAATTAAATAACACATAACTTTTATTTTATTGCAAAAAAAAATACGAAAAAGAATAAGCGTTGTATAAAATAGCAACATAGAAGTCACAAAAGTGCCCAAAAGTGCATAGTCCATGCCAAAATAACGTTGTTAAAAAGTTGACTTTAATGTCATATTGACATTTATTATAATGGCCATTCCGTATTTTCAACCATGAATGTTTTGAGTGCGCTTAAAGTGTTTTTATTGTATTTCAAAATTGTTTGACCCTGTCTATGAAGAAATAAAACAACAACAATATTCAACGCAAAGTCGTAAAAATCAAAATTGTATGTGTGTTTTTCAGAAAATTTAAAGATTTTTTCCGCTTCTATCAGTCAAGATTTATGGGAATGATAAGGTAAGATGGAATCTTACAAAAATAACTGTACGCGAAAATGGTGCTCATGAGCTGGCTTAAATCCCGTACAACCTTTTACTATCTCCTTTGAAACGGAATTTAAGATACATGATTCATAAAACATTATTCGCATGAAAATAATTATGATCACTATTACGGGCTATAATAGGTACTTATACACGACATGAAACACTTTCCCAAAATTTGCATATTGCGCTATTTTGCATATAGGCAACAAATAAATTAAATGCCAGTTGTCAAATAACTGGTATTTATCAATCCTTGCTTTCTCGTGAATGTTTTGGCCGTGCTTAGTTAAACTTCTTAGGCGCTGGACACACAGAAAGAACGTAAGACGCAGACAGGTCGTGGACATATGTCTCATCTCATCAGCGTCCCTTTCATACAAAATGTATAGAATCGTCACGACGCAAAACATACAGTAAAGACAGGGCGCGAGCACGACGCTTCTATACATTTTGTATGAAAGGGACGACGAAGAGACATATTATGTCCACGCCCCGTCTGCGTCTTACATCCTTTGTGTGTGTCCAGCGCCTTATAATTATAATCTAGGTATAAACTTTTGATAGGTAACGATTGTTCTTACAATTTACTTGCTGCTGTTTTTGACCGATTAGACATTGACAATTGTATATTTTTCAAATTAGCTTCTCCGGTGAGGTTTGAAAGTTTTTGTAAAATGTATTTTTATTCGCTTTAATCAGTAAAGTTAGAAGGAAATCGACATATTTTACGATTTCTTACGAGTTTATTTGTACTGTTAAAGTGGTGACTGTGAGCTGGTCCAAATCCCATGAAAACTTTAACGACATGGTCGTTTGCTGATTCCGATCAAAACCTATAGAATTAATTTACAAAGTACGCTAATCTTTGGTAATATACATATTTTAAAATTTATCATTGTTCTTTTCCAGGATATACACTGATAGTGAAATGTAAAGCTGGCACAGAGAGAGACAACAATGTAGCAACGATCAATAAGCACATTGTAGAAAAGTTTCCTGAAGCAAAACTCATGTAAGTAATAATACTTAAAATGTGTTCAAAGCCCGCGTGATCAATTGTTAGATGGCCCTAAAACACACTTATCAGTTGGTGTCTTCTTGTTTCAAATGGTGTCTACATTTGTACAACACTTAACAGTATTTAATCTAACTTGGTATTTACGAACATAACGATTTGTGGCATGCTGCCTTCCATTTTCCGACAATCGGCTCGGTTAGTGTGGACCGATTCTTTGTAGGACGTGTGCGTTGTAATATTTTACCTTTTTGTTTCATTTTACTGACAAAGGCGGATTTGTCCGATGTGGGCTAAATCAAGGGCTATTATATGCATACAAAATCTTTTCCAGAGAGACATACCTCGGCATCAGCACGTTCTACTTAAACGACGAGGGACTGCCCTGGTGGCGAGTGTTTCACGTCATGGAGGAAGCTCGCAATCAATACCCTATAGAGGACTATTCTGTCTCACAAACCACGCTTGAGCAAGTCTTCCTTCGGTTCACTAGACTCCAAGGCAACACCACATAATCGAGCTCCTATAAATTATAATTACATCTCTAAGGGCCGATTTTTCAATGCTCAGATAAACAGTCAGATAGGGTTTATTCGATAGATAGCAAAAAAGTGGGTTTTTCAAGCGTCAGATAGACTTTATTCGACGAATAATTCACTTAACTTAAGAATAAATCTATCTGCCCCTTCGACGGCCAGATAACCGCTTATTCTATAGATAAATTATGCTTGTGCTTTCTCAAAACATGTTAGAAAACACATGTAAAATGGTATACAGTAGAATTCCGTCGTAGATTCAGACTTACTAAAGAATCGGTGCAATATTTGCAAACTTTTGTAAAAGATAAATTATGTAAGTAATGAAATCACAAAAAATACATATTTAATTTTGTTTCTGAAACCACTGCATTCCTCCTACAGCTTCCAATCACTGATTCTTTGCCCTATGAGTTTCTATATCACTACTCCTATATAGTTTGGCGGTATTAATAATTCCACTAAAATTGAATTGAATTTTTTCATTTCCATGAGGAAGCATAAATGAGCTAAGGTTTCTTGATTGATATCAGCTATAGATTGCACTTACATGTTTCAGTTTCAAATAAAATACCACAGAACTTGATGTATGTATGAATGTCGAATGAAATAAGATGCCAGATGCTTGCTTGTTTTTGACAATAGATGTGAAGTTAACAGCAAACAAAGAAATTGTCTGTCCCGCTCTAACATTAGTGTCCTCTATACATTTGTCTCAACTACCTAAAGCTGGCGTTATTATGGAAGACCTAAACGGTCAGATAGTTATTCTTAGGATAAATGTTGATTGAAAAATTGACAGTCACTTATCGGACGAATAAACAGTGTAATAACTTTATTCCTTAGATAGCTATCTGTAGTTTTATCAGGGGATTGAAAAATCGGCCCTAAAACAACTTTATTTACTGCCCATATAAGAGACCAAAATAATTAAGGTGCTTTTATTTATTATAAAGATCTCTTGTCACAAATGAATCTTAATAATGTATGACATAATAATATTACTTGATACCTATATAATAGACGCTTAGCTTAGGTTTACTTATTGGTATAATACCAATACCGAATACTTCACGGTAAAAGTAAGTCGTCCTTTTACAAAAAGATATTAATACTCTCTGCAAGCCGGAGCACGTATAAAATATAGATTTCAAACTGAGACGTTAGAAAATTTATTTATTTGTTGGATAGATATACATTAGAGAATGTTATGGTATAATAAATATAAATGTGTCGCTCTCTCTCGAATAATAATGACTCTGATGAAAGTAATAGGCTTACGCTTGCTGCTCACCGTAATAATATTGATGAATAAAAAAGAAAACATGTGCGATAAATAAAGCATTTTTAATTAAAACTATCTATTTTGAAGCACATGTCACGACAGTTTGTAAATGCACGAAGCACAGCTTGTTATACAATGTACAAATGTTGTTCCATTGCAACGGGCATACAATATAAGAACAACTACTTATGTATACGACTTAAACCACATAACTCAGTAATACTGTAGTATATCTGTCTCAAACAATAATAAATTATTCTGAAAAAAGGCCAACATCTAATTTTGATATGCAATAAACTCTATTATCACAGTCATAAAGTTCATGCTATATCAAACTATAAAACTTGAGTTGGGTTAGATTTGTCCATTGGTACTGGTATTTGACTACATATTTTAGAGTCAATCATTATTATGGTGAGCATTATATTTTAGGCGAATGATATGTTTTTATATTTACGACAAGCGATGAATAATAAAAAACATAAAGTAAACTCAACAGCACATCAAGCGTATCAGTTTGATCTTGAGACCACCCTTACTACGTTCGTAATAAGGGTGGCTTTAATAGTACAATTGTTACATTTGACGTGCTGTCGTCGTATGTATCAATGTGTGTTACGTGTGATAGTATAAATAAAGAATACAAGCGACTTGTACCTTAATGGTACATACTTTTTAGTACTTACTAGTCTGAGTTTCCACAACAATATGAGTTGGATACCTATTCCAATTTTGCTGTTGCAATTATGTCTTAACTAAATATCGGTATTATTTTATCGGTTTACTATTCGTTGGTTCCTAAATTGAAACCTTAGTTTTATTGAAATAGGATTCTTAAGCAATTTTTATTTATTTTTACAGTACGTTACAAAAGTCCGATATAAAATTTAAGGAGGGGGTGGTTGTGTTTCTTATCAAGAGTTATCTCTGAAAGTTTACTATTCAGACCCCTTTTATTTTCCGGATAAATTAATAAAAACATTATCTCGCTCGTGACAACCCTAAAAAATGAGTACTATTATTGTGTATCGTGCGACACACTACAATTACACTACATACAACCCTCGCACATACTACGATTACAGATTTTATACACCCGGTATACTACTTATCTTTTGTGGTGGAAACTTGAGATGACTATAATATCTACTTACTGTAATATTTAGCATTTTCTATACGAGTATTGCAATTACAATAATTGATGTTTAGGAGTACGTTTATTTAATAATAATAACATTATATGTATGTTAAATGTTGTCGTTATAGCGTTTGATACTATACATGTTGGGAGTTGCATACACTGCTTCCTATAGGATAACATATTTTTTTTATTGATCACTGTAACATGTCATTAAATTCAAAGGGCTTGAAATGTTAGTAGGGATGACGATTCTCATATAAGATGCACTTGAACAAGGCACTTTTTTAACAATTTTGTCCCTTACATTAGGCATTAGGTTTGTGGTTACTTCACTAATTGAAACGCCATAATTACCTCTAAATTATTCAACAGCATCGTGTGTAGTGTATCGCAACTAGTACAAATCTTGCCTGCGTGAATCTCGTACTGATAATACAAAATCACTGTTTGTTAATGTAAATCCTAGGTTTAATGTAGAAAAGAAAAATGTATAGAAAGTTTATTGAGTTGCACATGTTTCATGAATGAAGTACGCATTGATTCAAATCACTGGAAATAATACAGCCCTGACTTAGTACATATTAAAAGGAGCGCTGGTGCTTCTTGAAATAATACAGGCCAAAGTTAGTTGTTATATTAAAAGCAACAACGGTGATTATCTTAGTATACATACATATACTTGCCGCGTACGTAATATATAGGTAAAGCTTTACTATACTTACACGCTAATTAAACCTATTTCAGTTAAAATATTTCTAAAATGTATTATTCCATTTGGCTTATGAGCGAGAGAAACAAAACATGTTTCACAATGTTAAAACTAAAATAGTTGAATTATCGTTCATGAGTAATGCTGCTAAACTTTAGTATCAACTAGAATAATTGATGCAAATATTATTATTATCTATGCTCTTTGCTTGCTTGAAGTAAATGCACCTTCGTTAAATATGATATTGTCGTATAGATTTAAATGAAGTACCTCGCGTCGAACCATCTTTTATAAATAACCTATTTTTTGTGATATATCCTGAAAGATCCTGTGATTTCAATATTATTTATTGTTATATTTTGCTAAATAAATTCTCAAATTGTATTTACTCCTATCTTAACAGTAAAACTGTCTAAATTAAATAGATACCATGAATAATACATAAAAGTGTATTTATGAATTTAAATAATTATTAAATTATTGTACGGTGTGTTACTAATTATTGTACGGCAATTATTTAAAGTAATTACTGAGTGTTTTTGTATTTCCATTGACATTTGCATGCACGAGATATGATTTTGGTGTTCTGTAAAATTAAATTTAAGACGAGGTACAGTCGACTGCACATCAAGCGTAACAGTTTTACCTTGAGATCGCCCTTACTCCATTCGTAATAGAGGCGGCTTTCGTAGTGCAAGTGTTACACTTGATGTGCTTTTGACTGCAAATTCTTAATTCAAATAAAACGCTAAATAAAAGATTCTTAACGCGGTTCAACAATGAAATACCGTGGGTATTCTTATGTCATGTTTTAGTAACCAAAATAATAATAACTGTTATTGATAAATTCTTGTTGGACTGGCTCCAGCAAAAATGTTTAGTTCCTATACGAGATCTAAATTAGATGTATGAATTATATTGTTTTTATATGCTTTAATTTCCCATTACAATGTTTGTCATACAAAATAATGAATTGATTTATATTTATATTGCTTGAAATATTGTCACCGAAATTATAGTCGACAGTACATTATTATAAGTATTATTGAAGACCTCTCACCCTACCCCCACCCGCAGTCATCACCCCTAAGAGGAAACACATTTTCTAGATAAAATATAATTTAAGGTAACTTAAGTGTTGACTTATCTTCTTTAAGGCGAATTTCTCTTTCCTTTCAAATGAAAATTAAAAATAAAAATTTTTACTTCAACTCAATTTTCGAATTTTCATTATTGTGACAAGGTTCCTTTTTATTGCGTACAGATAGGTTTAACAAAATATTGTGTGATATTATATTATCAGTTATCGTGTGTCAGTACATATATACCAGATACTGTATATTTTGTGATATTATTTGTGATTAACCTTTTTACTGCCGTTTTTAATTGGGTTTATTATAAGAAATAGATATTATTTTACTACGACTACTTAGTTCATTTGTTGCTAGGTAAAATATCAATCATCTTTTACTCTTTCTAATAGAATGCTGCAAGCAGGGTTGGCCTGTATTTGAATGACTTGTAATTGAAATACAAATACGTATTTTGTATTTATATTTCAATTACTTGTGACCTGTCGAAAGATTGTTTCACGTTTTATTCATGCCCCAACAAGGGTTGTTTGTCTGAAAGTGAGTACATTTAAGAATCTAGTGTTCATGAAAGAAAATTATTCTTTTACTGATTAATAAGGCTGGGCTGGATTAGTTCTATTCTCTTTTCATAACCTAACACCTGACTGTATTTTGTAATATGTATTTTAAATAAAATTAGTTAGAATGCTGTATTTTGTACTTCAAATACACGACTTAAAAGTATTTTGTATTTCGTTTTTTAAATACATGCGATGGCGCAGTGGTTTGAGCCACTCTGGTTTCGAAAACAAAGCAACTTTCGCCATGGTCGATCCCGAGATGGGTCAGTCAAAATTTATAATCTCGACCTCCGTGCTTCTGAAAGCACGTTAAGTCTTCGGTCCTGGTTGTTACTGCAACCGCTTTAACCCACCAACCCGCATTGGGCTAGCGTGGTGGTGTTATGGCCCAATCTCCTCATGTGTTTCTCCCATGTATGAAGGCCTGAGCCCAGCAGTGGGACATACAGGGTGGTGCCGTCAATACGACAATAAATTAAAACATGGGCTATACTAGTTCATAGAAATGTCTTGCAACTTTCACATACATCTTATTCGTTTGATAATTTATAACATTTCTACGACAGAATGCAGCCAATGTTATATTATTTCATAGAAATGTTAAAAAATTATCAAGTGCATAAGATTTATTTAAAACTTTCAAAACATTTCGTTGTATTGACGGTACCACCCTGTATATAGGCCAGTGATAATAATGATGATGACATCAATTAAAGCAAATCATGTATTTTGCCCAGCTCTGGCTGCTAGTGTACTACAATTGATTGTTCTAAACCAGATTTCCTATAGTGCCGAACATCGCTTTAGTTTCCGACACATACTTTCGTTCCTTACATTAGAAAACCCTTTTGTCGTATATGTCGGTAGGTACTTAACTAAGAAACCAGGTTACGGTTTTCCTCTAACAGCAACATACGCGCTTGTAGACATCATAATTTTTCGAGGCCATATTTTGTAATAAGATTTTCATTGCCAGTTTTTGTATTAGCTTAAACGACATACACATTACACATACAAACTCGCCAATTTGTGTAATCGCATACACATTATGCTACAATAGAAGCTCTACCAAGCGAAGCTCACGCAGCCGCCAGACCTGTTACGATTACGACTGTGTCATTTGTGTGAAACACCCGATACACTTACGTCATCGAGAACCCGGTCTAGTAGAGTTACTGCGATGGTATATAAACCCAAGACATAAATATTGTCTCAACTTATAATCAGTGGCACTGATATTGCCGTGCACCGACTAAAATTAAATTTAGGTTTCGCGTCGTCAAAAAAGTTATTCTAGCAAATGACGACACTGCCATCTGTCGGAAGGTGACGGTTGGCGTTTTTAGTGTTTAAATAGCAAAGCATTTTTAGGCGCATCTGTAATGTCAAAAGTCAAAGGATCGGCCAAATGTCAACTATAATTTGTTCTATGCCTTTCCTAATTAAGTGTAATAAAATGAAAACGGAAAACTTAAACTTACTTTTAGAGAATGGTCAAAATCGACACCAGTGTCACTTTAAAACAAAGTTAATGACACAAACAATGAGAGAAATATGATTATACTGTTGACTATTGGATAAGTCTATGGCTTTGCTCATATGAGCCATAAACTGTCAAGAAAATTTCATAACAATATTTTGGACACTGATCAACTTCTTTGTCTGTTCATCATTGTTCATTTTCTGTGTATAAGTACAGACGACAGCACATCAAGTGTCACAGCTGCACTACGAAAGCCGCCTCTATTACGATCTTAATAAAGCAAACCTCACGGTCAAACTGTTACGCTTGAAGTTCTGTAGACTGTACATAGTATTTTAAATATTTTATTCATATATTATGATTCTCACTTAATTTGTATTAATTTTCTGTGCTGATACTAGTAGGTATTATCGCTTTCGTGACCTGAATGTGATTGTTTTGTTTTAGGGCTTTAGTTTAATTATATTTTGTACTATACTTACATAATTAATAAGTATGATGTTTGTATTGTGTAGTGTTTATGGGATCTTTTTATTGAAATAAATAAGAATATTTTATCGGAAATATTGTGTGGTTTTCTTTATTTAAAGCCCTTTTACACTTAAAATTGCATGAAATTTTATTTACACTTTTCAATATTATAAACTATAACATTTCTCTAAGGCGATTTTCCTTTACAGGATACATAGGTATAAATACATGCAGGAAAACACCAGAGAACAATGCTCGCACAATGGACACTGCCATTTCCTCGACGTCTCCAACGGAAGTCGTGTGGTTTCTCGCGAATAGTACTCACAATGGATCAAAACCTTTTTTATATAGGTAATTTTATGTTTAAACAAATTATTTAGTTATTAGTACACCCTGTACACCCTAAATGAGTTTCTGTTTTTTTTTGGTTCATTCTCCCTGTAATGGGAAAGCAAAGGAAACTAATGCCCCTACAGTCAACTCTTCGGTATTTCTTCATTTATTGCATTGAAATGCTGCTTCAATGCACCTTGGGAGAATTTGACGCGAAATATATGATGACATGAGTTTCTGTTTTTGCAACAAAGTATACCTACCTACTTATTCTCTGTTATGCATATTCATCACCAATTTTATCAAAAACAAATACTTACCTATAATTGTTTTTAAATAAACTAGGCCCTTTTCCAATTGCTTTACATATACAAGCTGAAATTTTACTGGCTATTTTTCAATACAAAAATGATTTAGTATTGGAATTACCTACTATCAATACAGGGTGGTGCCGTCAATGCGACAATTAATTTAAACTTGGACTCTATTGGTCCATAGAAATGGTTTGCCACTTTCAAAAATATCGTATTTATTTGATAATTTCATGACATTTGTATGAAATAATGCTGCCAACGTTACACTATTCCATACAAATGTCATGCAATTATCAAATGAATACAATATTTTTGAAAGTGGCAAACCATTTCTATGGACTAATATAACCCATGTTTAAATTTATTGTCGCATGGACGGCACCACCCTGTATATCTTAGAGTATCCATATAAAATTGTGGAAACCTAAATTCGAAATTTACACCTCGAAATCAATAGTAATACTTATTTGCCAAGCGCGCTCGCTTATCAATTAAGTTAATTACTATTTTTTTTTCATAATCATAATCATAATGCATTTATTTGTCAAAACATGAGTATACATTAAAATGCAGAGGTCACAATAATAACAGATTTCGTCCTACATGTTTTTGCCATAATACGGCGTACAAATTGTTCAGTATTTAATAAAAACAATAATGATGATAATAACGATAGTAAGTGAAAATAAAATGTCAATTTAAAACAGTCAAATTGTATACCATGTCTCTCTATAATCAAAAAATTGTTCTATCATTTAAAGTCATTCACATGATAATAACACTTATTAGTTAAAAATCTTTCAGTCTCTTTTTAAAAACAGTGAGATTGAGTTCTTTTATAGCCTTTGGTATCCGATTGTATATTACTGGGCCCATCACAAATACACTCTTTCGCAATAAAGTAGTGTTAACTTTCGGTACGACTACTTTTGTATTATCTCGTCTGTTACGATTACTGACTGATGAAACATTTTGAAATAAATTTGGGTTAGATTTAAAGAAAACAGCTACCTCAAAAATATATAGCGAAGGGAGGGTCAATAATGCGTATGTCTTAAAGTACGGTTGGCAGCTCTATAGGTTTTAGTCCAAACATTGCTCTAATACATCGTTTTTGGCTTTTGAAAGCTATCTCCTTATCGACAGAGTTTCCCCAAAAAATTATTCCGTATCTGAGTATCGAAACTGCCATACCGTGATATGCGGTAATAAGAGCATCGGTATTTAGTACTGAAGCTAATTTGTAAAGGGCATATGCGGCCGAGCTAACTTTCTTTGTCATATTTTCAATATGGGATTTCCAATTTAATTTTTTGTCAATAGTTAAACCCAAAAAAATATTTGTGTCAGTTTCGGTTATAATTTTATTATTATAATGAATATTCATGTTGTTCAACTTTGGTAGTCTTTGACAAAAATTCATTAACTTTGTTTTGTCCAAATTTATTTTTAAGTTATTCCTATTTAACCAATTTATTATTGCATGTATCGTCTTATTTATGTCCTCTTCATAACTATCATTATTTTCATATTTAATGATCACAGTGCTATCGTCAGCAAATAATGTCATGGGTTGGTTAACTGAATTTATTATGTCATTTATATACAAAATAAAAAATAATGGACCTAGAACACTGCCTTGAGGTACACCATATGTTACGATACGTTCATGTTTTGTTTATAATGTTTTGTTTTTTATTTGAAACAAATTACACGTTTTTCTCTATGTTTCAATAGTAGATGCCTACTACTAAGAGTTAATCGTTTAGCCGACAACAACCATTAAAATTTCAGCGATACCCAATAAGATACCAATTATTTATAAGTATCTAACTAGACATTAAAGTAAAAAATAGAGAATTTACCTACCTATTTAGGTACAGTCGAACTCAAAAGTAGATTAACACTTTATTACCATGTCACACTATCCGCTGTGCTAGGTGTTTGGTAGTTGGTACATGGTATAACAAGACTATGGTGTTAGCAAAAATTCAAAATTGTAAAATTAATTTTGAAATTTCCCATACATTTTGTTTTACTGACCGAACTTCTTGTATGAAGAAATTGGAAATTATTTTGAATTTTTGATAACGCCATTGTATTTATATGACTGTGTTAACATGGGTAGGTGCCCGCTTGTTATACCATGTACTAAACACCCTGAATATACCTATAATCCTAATAGTAGTTATAAGAATTAAAAAAATGTTTCTTTCTTAAATGATCTTACATTAATTTTATACCTACTGTGTTTATCCCTTTTTTTGGTCTTACAACATGAACTTAATTACCTACATGCGTAATATGTAGGTAGGTACTTGTTGTGCAGAAATCCATAGCATTAATACACACACACACATTCTTAAACGACATACACATGAGATGCGACAGCAAACATAAACTAAATTACCTGTTGTATTGCAGCAACTTCCGTCTCGTCCTATCTCAATGTTAGTATCTATCCAATTTGCCATACGCTCAAGGAATGTTTTATTAAAAAATAGACTACAACCTCCCCATGCCTTCTCACTGTCAACAAGGTTTTATTATTAAAATTACTTTTAGGCACTAGGTCTATTATCTCAAAATGTAACTGTTTGTGGCTAAAATAAAAATAAAGAAAAAATGTCGTGACCAGAGCCAAAACCTGCTCAACATTCGTTTTTGTATTCGGCCGAATACGAAAACGAATGTTGTCGAATGTTGTTGTTGTTGTTGTTGAAGATTCATACGCATTGTAAAAATATTTTAGCATTTTTAAGGGTCATATTCAGTTATTTATGTACTACATAAATGAGGAACATGGACGTGGCCCAGAACACTTCCTTGTGGTACACCGTACACCAAACATGGAACGTCATCATATTCACTGGAAAGTCTGCTTCCTACTGGAAAGTTATCTTTAAATAAAAAATGTGTATCTCTAATACTTATTACTTCTAAGTTTTTCACAAGGAAAGAGAGACAGGAGAGATGACAGAGATAGTGTTAAAAGCTGTTTTGAGGTCTATTAAGACAGTGACACGACACGACACATATTGTTTTAACTTTATTAAATTGTTCATTTATAAGATGTAGCCGCAACCTCAGTCGAAATTCTAGTTGATGTGACATAATGTTACTGTAGTGTTAATTTAATTTTGAGTTTAACTGTCAACATAATTAATAAAAATATCACATGTTATAGAGCTCGTATCATACCATGCATTGGATATTATGTAAAAAGATTACAATTATAGGTTTATCGATTATGTATATTGACTAGCAGTATTTAAAGTTTTGTTAAGAATCATTATCAATCAATCTGTTCCTGCTGATATTTGGTAAATTGTAGGAATATCTGTTCAAGAGTTGTCTGCGAAATGCTGTAGTCTTCCACGTTGACCTCACGCTTGGCTTTCTCCATTATCCCAAACATTTTAGACCAGGCTATGCTGCGATCGGATAAATAATACGTCAAGAGACCTTGGTACTCCTCCCTGAAAAAGTTAATAAAGCTCTGCATCAAAATAAAATAATAAATCCACTTTCCATTTTTACCTGAAGTGTGCCTTTTGCTTTGATTATAGTCTAGTTAGTTAATGTTGTAATAAAAATAAGTAGGTAGATATCGTAGTATATTACTTCCTTTTCGCTTCCGCTAGACTACTTTATAGATATTTGGTAAGGTAGGCACCTAACTAGTTTTTGGTAAGTATCTAAATATCTCTATTATCCACTTTCTTTGACATTTTGAGCCAAGGGACACTATTGCGGAGTTAAGCATCATGAAGTCTGATATCGTTCGTTTGCTGTCAAACTTTATTAATTAAAATTAACTTTAAAGGTAGGTATATTCAAAGAGATGGAAAAAACGATCTGCATCAGAAGTAATTCATGGGCTTTTAGTTTACTTTTGCTACACTTGAAAAACTAAACAAAAATATTGTTGGTTGCTTAGTACCTAACTCTTATTTGAAACTTACATGAGTTTTGGATTTTCGAAGTTCAATTCAACATATTCTTTGGCCGCATTCGCTCTCACATTACTGGAACAAGTCGATGGACCAGACTCATCTGCTTTCATTTTGATTGTCAAAGTGAAACCTGCGAATACATCGAACAATGTTATAAGTTAGTTCAAACAGACTAGTAAATAAAATAACAAACAGTTAACGTCATAAAGATATAAGCGTCCAACTTAGGCGGAACCTGCATCCATTGTGATCTTAGCAGTATTAACTATTCATCATTAGTAGAAGAATTTTCTTTCATGACCGCTATGCAGGTAAACCAACAGACCGTGTGACCTACCTATTTATTACCATTCAAAAATCAACTCCAAAGGTCTATATTGGTATACTTAAGTTTATTTAATCCCTCAGGTTATATTTTCATTAAAGAATCCTATTAAAATTCTCTTCTCTCATCTAATGCCGACGAAAATATCAGCGAAATATTTAAAAAATTGTATATTTCCTATGAACCTATCATCATCATGATCATCACTAGCCTATATAGGTATGTCCCACATCCCACTGCTGGTAACTGGCTTTCCTTAATGGGAGAAACAAATGAGGAGTTTGGGCCATAACACCATCACGCTGGCCCAATGCGTGTTGGTAGGTTAAAACGGTTGCAGTAACAACCGGGATCAAAGCCTTAACATGCCTTGCAAAGCAAGGAGGAGCTAAATTTTTGATGGACTCATCTGGGATCGACCATAGCGGGAGTTGCTTTGTTTTCGTTATCAAAACCAGAACTCTCAAACCACTACGCCCCCGAGCTCCTCATCTCCTCTACGCTACAGAGCTCCGTGAAATAGTAATACGACCTAATCTTTTTGCATGTACCTGGTAAAATGAATCTTGCTTTCATATAAATTTGTTTAGTAGTAAGTATATCACCTTCAGAGAACTTATTCTTGAGGTGCTGCGGCGTGCCCAGGCATTGGAAGCGGCCGTTGACCATAATCGTGAGCCGCGAGCACAACGCCTCGCACTCCTCCATGCTGTGTGACGTCAGCACCACACCGCACCCTCTCTTCTGAGCTCCTCGAATCGCACACCAGACCTTTAATTGATAAAACTGTTTGAGTCAACCGTATACCTACCGTCAAATTAATCGTAAATCGACAAAATAATAAAAAAAAACCTATACGAGTATTTGTCAAGCGGGCACATTGCCAATGCCGGCAAGTGTGAGTTCTATATCCAACGTAACTTCCGCGTTTATTACCGTATAGATAGATGTTATAATATGGCTACCCCTACGTCATAACATTGTCGCTGCTATAGTTTTGTTACAAATCGACAGATTAACCCAGATGCTATGTAACTTTTTACGAACGTCCGATGTTTCAGGTAGGACTACCTATCAGGACGCTTTACGGTATACTGATAGCCATGTTTTCCTAATTTTATTTTAATGTTATAATAATATATGCCTGAATGATATTTAGACAACATCAAGACTAGAAGAAAAACATGTTCTGGGGCGGGGCTTGAACCTTCGACCTTTCAAAATCCGGTTGACAGCTCTACTGTACCCATTTCTCTGCAAAAAAGCTGTATATTTATTACATGTTACGTCATACCTGTCGTTTGGCTGCAGGATCCACGCCAGTGGTCGGCTCGTCCACAAACACCAGCCGCGTTCTGCCCAATAGGGCCACTGCAGTGCTCAGCTTGCGTTTATTACCTCCAGAATATTGGTAGACCTACATTACAAACAATTTAATTTGTGACAGTGGGTGCTGCTTCTTTATTCGTGTGTGCTGTTAATTGTACAATTGAAGGCTGCTGTTGATCACTGACATCCTTTCATCATCATCATCATCATCATCGTCTCCAGCCTATATACGTCCCACTGCTGGGAACTGTGGCCTTCCTGCATGGAAGAAACACATGAGGAGTTTGGGCCATAACACCGCCACGCCGTCACTGACAGCTTTCACCTAATTGTTAAATTTACAGCACAACAGGTTTAGCAAAGTTGTTTATGTTGATGAGGAGCTCGGTGGCGTATTGGTTTGAGGTTTGTTAAACTTTCGCCATGGTCGATCCCAGAATCTCGCGCTCCTCCGTGCTTCGAAAAGCACGTTAAGCCGTTGATCCCGGTTGTTACTGCAACTTCTGTACACACCAAAACCCGCATTGGGGCAGCACCAATCATGTGTTTTTCCCTTAGAGTAAGGCCTGAGCTCAGCAGTGAGACGTATATAATTATATAGGCTGATGATGAGCAATGGGAGGTACCTTCTTATCTAAGTGCTTAGTAAAGCCGAGGGCGTCGGCGAGCACTGCGGAGCGCGCTCTAGCGCTGTCCGGGCGCAGGCCGCGCAGCAGCCCGAATACCAGCAGCGTCTCCCAGCCCGTCAGCTCGCCGAACACCGCGTCGAATTGCGGGCAGTACCCTACAACGTATAAGTATGCACACATGGAGTGAGGGAAACGATCTCGTAAACCAAGGCATAGCAGTGCTGGTCATCCTAAACAGGACTCGTTGAAGAAAAATTTGTGATCGCAAAAAATAATCCGATGATTTAATTATGCCCGCTTTGTAAAACTCAGGTCCAGTCTTACGTGGAAATATTTCTTGCACTTGTGGTATGGCTCCGCCAAGTGCCTCCTCGATGCAATTGACAGGTTGCAGAGTCGTGCTGTCAGTGTCATTGTCCAATAAAGAGGTTACGAATAATCTTGAACCTCTGCAATGACATCGAGACATTGCGTCGCTCTGAACAGCTCTTTGACAATATCCTACTTTCCCCTTCCTACTCAGGTGCACACGTGCAGTCTTCGGACTAATCAATTCACTGTCTCAACCTCAACATACGCACAAAGAAATTTAGAATCTAGTTATTTTGTCGTACGTCCAAAACTTGGAATTCTTTGCTAGCACATGTATTTCCTCCTTTTATATGACATGGGGTCCTAAAAAAAGGTGAAAATCACCTTATAGGCCGGCAAGGTGGAGGCGGCTAGAACAGATGTTCGAGCTGCAGTAGCTATCTTAGCATATGGACTCTTTCTTACCACTTTACATCGGGAAGTATTGAGTCATTTGCCGTAACTTGTATTAAAAAAAACAGATCCCGTAGGTATGCAGCTTAATCTAAAAAAACTGATTTGCAATTTCATTTTTTAACTATTTGTGTTTAGGATCACCAGAACTGCCATTTGCCTCTATTTTACGAGTGCCTTGCCTACCTATATTTATGCTTGCCTGAAGATAGATTATTATATCTTATTTTTATTGTCTGAACTTAGAAGCACAAAACACAGAAAATATTTTTTCTATGTTCTGTGGTTAGAGCGGGTTGAGAACGTGGTTGAGTTGAAGTAGGTAGGTAATAACAACCCTGTCGACAAGCGGTTGAAATGTCGCTGGCTATGCCGTGGTGTTGCCAATAACAGCAGAAAAGAGAGCCTTGCTGATGGGTTAAGTGAGTGTGTACCCCATCTCCTCGGAAACTGAGCTGGTAGAGCTTCTCCTCAGCGAATGAAAGGGTAATAATAAAGTCTAAACCAAAGGCGATTAATATTTTCGTAAGTTGAGGCAGTCGGCGTTAACTGTAAAGAACGATGTCTCTGATGAAGTCTGAACCACCTGCGTAAGGACAATGGAAATGCAATGAGTTGTGTTAATTGTTACCTATGTTCTCGTAAACTTTATTGATTTTATTCCGGACCGAATGGCCGCTAACGTACGCGTCCCCGCTGGAGACGGTCTCGTCGCCCATCAGCATCTTGAAGGTGGTGGTCTTGCCGGCGCCGTTCACGCCTAGCAGCCCAAAGCACTCCGAGTCACTCACACCTGGACACAGCGATTAACATTACAAACATTAACATGGCTCAAAAACAATAATATTATCTCAAAAGATACAACGTGAACTTTGAAAGGTCTCGAAGCTGGTGACAGACCTACAAACTGAACCTGAACATCTTTCGTTAAGGCACCAAATAGGAAATTAAGAAACAGCTTTTTATTCGCGAATTCAAAGTTGGAACCATAATGAATTTATAGTTTGGTTTCTGAACACCGGAAGACTACTTAAAGCAGGTTATATATAACTCTAGTCTATGATCCATTCATTAATGAGCTATCTACGATGCCACAGACAACAGTCACGTCAAACTTATATAACCTCACTTATTTCGTCGGGGGCTTTTTATATTATAATAGATATAATTCCAAAATAAAAATAAAAATTTATTTCTTAAGAGACTACAATTTCATTGATTTCAGAAAGGTGATTTCCCAAACTTAGGCAATGTGCCTCAATGAAATAAAATCCAATAATGTTGACATATTTTTCATAGTTTCATTACATAAATTGAACTATTTTTCCAACCCTAGGATTAAAAATAGTTTTTGTTAGTTATTATATACCTACCTATGTATAATTAGGATAAAGAATACAGCGCCATTAAAAGTAGGCGCAACATCTTCCAAAAGCACTTAATATTGAGATTAAACTACATACTGAACGACACCTGGTTGACAGCGAGGTGTTTCCCGTAGTATTTGGAGAGGCCGATAGCTACGAGGCTGTGGTTCGCCAGGCTGGGGTCCACGTGTTGCGCGTGCGCCGCTTCGTCAAGCACATCCTCGTCTACGGTGCTCTCGTCCACCGGCGGGGGACGCTTATCGAATTTTATTATCTGTCACGGAAAATGGAAACTTAACTGAAAGACACGCAGCTACTCGTAGATTATTTTATTCCTTTAAAAATCAAGGGGAAGCGTTATGTTACCAACAGTCTAGATAAGGACAGCATAGGAGACAAAGCCTGTAACCAACATAATGTATCATCGATGAGCTCTGGCAACTTTACTCATAAAGTTCGATGATACATTATGTTGGTAACAGGCTTTTTGTGGTGAGCCACAGGACGGCAACAGTACAAGGTAGTGTTATTTGGCAGGCATCTTCTGATAGATAAATGCTTTCCAATCAAGCGGTCTAAATTTAGATCTAGAAAATCGTTCTTTCAATATTCCCTAAAATTTATTTCTCAAAGATTAGTCGGATAAATAAGGGCAGTAGGTACTTACTTCGAGGAAGCTTTTTGCGAGTATCTAAGTCATATGGAAGCGGCGAAAGGCGTCACGTCAATATGGCCAACTACAAAAACTTCAGCGCTTTTGGGGAATCTACAGTGACATTTACAAGAGCACCGGTTGATATTCAACCCATACGAACGTTTACCGTTTCTCGTATGATGGACCATTTTCGCAGAGCGTATTCTATACGCAGACAGTTTACTCGAATTAAATCTCAGTAAGCCATTGAGTAATAGCAACGATGATAGAATTTGGTCTATGGCAACTTGTGTCCGAGATAGCCTCTATCGCTATCCCTCCTCGCAATATAACACACTAAGCTTTTACAATGTATGAAAGTAGTGTTTTACTTGAATTTAATTTATTGAATTTTTTGTGTTAAGTGTTTTAGTGTTAAGTTTATTGTATTATTATATCTAAATTGTTTTCCTTTTAAATTGTTATATGTGACCGCTACCTAGTTTTAAGAATACTTAGTATAATTTTATACTCATGTAAGTGGATTTTGTAATCTTTTTTGAGAATAAATTCTTTAAACCTAAACCTGAATTTATATTTTACTTTTACGGTCAGCTTTTTAAAATTTTTGCTCATTTTTTATATTTAACAAAAATATAAAATAATTTAGGGAGATACCTACCTTTTTAATGAGGTCGTACTCAATAATCATAAATATAGCCCAGCAAACGATGCCGGTGCCCAGCATCACTGTTAGGTAACGAAGGATGCCTGGCGACTCCCACTCGAAGTATGGATTTTCTTCGACTGTAAATGACAATAATTTAGGAAATTAATAGTTTTGGATGATAGGTTGGGATGGACCTACATTTTGCCAATTCATTGTAAGAAGTCAACAATACAGCAGAATCCAACATTATAATCCGGAAGCATAGGTATGCTTGACGATGAATAAATAGGTATATTATATTGGATTGATCAATTCAAATTGGAATCTATTGTTCACGTACAACCTGAGCATACAACACAATTCAATGAACAAGGAAAGAGCAGCATTGTAATCATTTTTGGCGTGGCGACTACCCAAGAAATAAATGTCGCAAAATAGACAGCTTGCTTTTAAAAAAAAATATTACTTTTTAGGATTATTTTTTTTACTATGGGATTTGTATAAGGTCCAACAAAAGTCGGTTCAAATAGAAAATACCTACGATTACCTTGCACCGACATGTCAACAATTTTCCCAGTTCATGTGTAGGTACCCTACTATGCTTTAGTCATGTAAACTTCTAGGTTAGAAGTTGAAAACTTCTATGGACAGCTTTACGCGACATCACGCACACCTGTCACTAAGGCCACCGATCCAAGAGCCAAATTAACCCGACATTACACGGAAGATATCCCGGACGTCAGCCTGTACGAGATTAGTGTAGCTCTCAAACAACTTAAGAACGACAAGGCGCCGGGCGACGATGGAGTTACAGCCGAGCTTCTGAAAGCAGGTGGACGACCGGTCCTGAAAGCTCTTCAGAGGCTATTTAACTCCATCATGCTCGAGGGTAAAACGCCAAAGGCATGGCACAGGGGCGTGGTAGCACTCTTCTTCAAAAAGGGTGACAAGACTCTATTGAAGAACTACAGACCCATCACGCTCCTGAGTCATGTCTACAAGTTGTTTTCGAGGGTTGTTACGAATCGTCTCGCACGCAGGTTTGACGACTTCCAGCCTCCCGAACAAGCCGGTTTCCGAAAAGGCTTTAGTACCATAGACCACATACATACGCTGCGGCAGGTTATACAGAAGACCGAAGAGTACAACCTGCCATTATGCTTAGCGTTTGTGGACTATGAGAAAGCCTTCGATTCTGTCGAGACCTGGGCCGTGCTTCAGTCGCTCCAGAGATGCCAAATAGACTATCGGTACATCCAAGTGTTGCAGTCACTGTACGAAAACGCCACTATGTCAGTCCGCCTCCAGGACCAAGACTCGAAACCAATACCACTTCAGCGGGGTGTGAGACAGGGCGATGTTATATCTCCGAAACTGTTTACTGCCGCGTTGGAGGATGTTTTTAAGCTTTTGGACTGGAGAGGACTTGGCATCAACATAAACGGCGAGTACATGACTCACCTTCTTTTGCTGATGATATCGTAGTCATGGCTAAAAACCTGGAAGACTTGGGCACAATGCTCGACGACCTCTGTAGAGTCTCCCAACAAGTGGGTCTTAAAATGAACATGGATAAGACGAAGATTATGTCGAATTCTCATGTCGTACCCACTCCTGTGAAGGTTGGAAGCTCTACACTGGAAGTTGTTGACAAATACATTTACCTGGGACAAATAGTCCAACTTGGTAGGTCCAACTTCCAGAAAGAGGTCAATCGACGGATCCAACTCGGCTGGGCAGCGTTCGGGAAGCTACGCAGCATATTCTCGGCACAACTACCGCAGTGTCTCAAGACGAAAGTCTTTAATTCGTGTGTGTTGCCAGTGATGACGTACGGAACCGAGACGTGGCCGCTTACAATGGGCCTTATACAAAGGCTCAAAGTCACCCAAAGAGCAATGGAGAGGGCTATGCTTGGTGTTTCTCTGCGTGATCGAATCAGAAATGATGAGATCCGCAGGAGAACTAAGGTCGCTGACATAGCCCAAAGAATTGCGAGTCTAAAGTGGCAGTGGGCAGGTCACATTTACTTTACACACAAATTACTTAGTAATTAAAATAATATAAAACTAGAAAAATTTCACGTCCTGAGGCGGGAATCGAAACCACGACCTTTCGCATACCGGGCGACTGCTCTGACCACTGAGCCACCCAGGACTTGGGGTATCCCTGTGAAATTCTTCTAGTCTATCTGTATTTGCGTTTATGAGCTACCGTCCACCCCACAATGTCGAAATATTCTATTTCAACATCCGAAACGGGTAATTTTTACAAATACCTACGATTCGGTTAAGTTGGGGCAGTGGGGTGGGTAAAATCAAAAATTAAGAATATTTGAAAGCGCTAGAGTAGAAGAATTTCACAGGGATATCCCAAGTCCTGGGTGGCTCAGTGGTCAGAGCAGTCGCCCGGATTGCGAAAGGTCGTGGGTTCGATTCCCGCCTCAGGACGTGAAATTTTTCTAGTTTTATATTATTTTAATTACTAAGATATTTAATATTATAAGAGTTGGTTAGATTACGTACCGCAACAGACTTCCACATATTGGCACATGGTGTCCATGCTGCACTCTGTGACGTTGTAAATCGATGACACAAAGTCGCACATACTCAGGCACGACTCCACCGTCATGCCGTAATGGTTCAACAATCTACAAGGTAAAATGTCATAGGACGTCAGTTTCATATTCGTTCACGCATAAATGCAGAAAACCCATTTTCTTTCCCAAGACTGAAGGATATAATTTGAAATAGGTACAGTAGATAGATAGCGTACTTATGAAGAAATAAAATAAGGTACTTATACACAAACCTGACTGCCGAGATCAAGCTGTAGAGGGGATAGAACTGTAGAATTCGGTCCATGGTCGCCGCCACCTCCGCCGTGGTCAGCGTGGGCTGCGACAATGCCTCCACAATCTGGGGACCCATAATGCCTGGAAAAAGGAAAGTTCGAAGGAAAACGTAATTTGTCAGTATACAAAAGTACTCTGTGAAGGGTAGGTATGCCATACCTAATTGAGAGTAAAAGCATTGCCCAGCCAGCAGTGAACTTGTAACGTACACTTACCAATAATGACATTGATGAAAAACACACCAACAAATCCGAGCGCAGGTCCTTGGAAAACGAGAGTGAATAAGTAGTTTAGGGGTAGCATTGAAGCGCCGTAGATCATCAAACATAGATACAATCGACCTGAAAGCATAAAAGTAGTCAAATATTTTTATTGGTTTTTAACGACACGTCCTGTACCCATAAGTTTGAATTGAATCAAAACGAAATCGGTCACTGTTGACTTCACATCTCAAAGCCATATATAAAAAGTGGTTTCCAATAATTCACAGCAGAGGCACTGCTGCGGTTTTTATACGATTTGTCAGTTATCACGATGACGAATATTTTCGTTTTCATTCGACTGAAATCACACTAGGGGCACTGTTTACGAGAGAACTAAATTAACGTATAAAAGTAGCAATTTTCGTTTTACAGAACTTTATATTTTATTGGTTAAGTACCACTACAACATAAGAAAAAGCCAGCCTGCGGCCCGGGGCGTCTCCTCTACAATAAAAACATATTAACTTTATTGTGTCTGTCTAATTAAGATATTTTTTTAATTGTCACATATTATGAAATTTCACGTCAGGTACGGTACCCCTGTTGTAGGTACTAGTTTCGGCAGAAGAAGCGCGAAGGGAATTGGAGTAGCCGGGGAGACGGGGGTTTGAATGGGTATTCCCAGTGCCGTTATGACCAGGCGCTGAAGTCTCTAAGCGGATTTATCCCCCGAAATCAAAAAGGTAAGGTACCCCTAACGTGAAAGTTCCAGTTGTCAATACCAATGTACCTTGTATCAAGGAATAAAAAGTAAGATTACCTAGCTCCGCAGTCGTAGATAGACCCATGACATTAAATGCTAGACATGATATAATAATTGTGATGGAAATGATCATGAACCAAGTCCAATCAAAGACGGCAGCGCTGCCCCACATCACAGCTGGCTGGATACCAGCGGCTTTCTGGAGAAGTTTCGCACCAGATAATCGCTCCTAAAATAAATACAAAGAAATCAGCGAGTTTACTCCTTCATTCTAAATGTTGTCGTGGTTAATAACTATACTTAAGGTTCATACTGAAAATACTTCTTTCTGCGCTCTTTTGACAATTTATATTCTACTTGTAACTATAAATGATTGTAAATATTATAAAAGTATTAACACTAGAAAAAACTAGTAATATAATAGCAGTAATTTTTATTTGTATTAATTAGTGCTAGTGGTGCAGTTTAATTTATGAAAACCACACAACTTTCACCATGTTTAATCCTGGATGGGTCAGTCAAAATTTGTAATCTCGAGTTTCTTTTTACTTCGGAGGGCTATATGCCGTTGATTACGGCAACCGCCAGTGTAGTGGTGCTATGGTCCAAAACTCTTCCAGTGTTTCTCCTGTCTAGCCCTGATCTCAACAGCGGAAAGAAAGCGAAGAAGAATGAGAAAACTAGAGAAATATTGGGGATTTTTTATAAACAGAAAAAAACCTTTTTACCTTTATGTAGAACATCACAAACACTGCGCTGGCCATGCCCAAGCTGGAGCCGATACCGGACGCCAATTGCGTAGACATCATTTGTAGCATCAGCTGCATGTCGGTCTGATCATAGCAAATAATTACATATTTCATAACTCTAAATAAATACAAAATTGCGTTCACATGTTTAAAAAGATAAGTAAATACCTGATCTCTGTAATTAACTTCCAGTGGGTGATTGTTAACATTTATTTCTGCGGTAGGATCGCTTGCTTTCAGGAGAGCTGAGTGGACAGCTGCCAGAGAAGTGGCGATATCATGATAGCCAAAGTTACTGAACCACACCGTCGCGGAGTCGTCGTCAAATGTAGCACCAGTCAGCACGCGGTGGCGGATACTACCCATAGCGTTAACATCTGCAGACTGAAATTAGCAGGTCCTTTGCTATTAATTTCGTTATTTTTTTGTATTGTGTCGTTAAGTTTATTTTATATTGTGTGGTATAAATTTACACTTACAATATTTAAATAATAATCGTCTACAGGCTGTTCTACTGTAGTTACTTCTATGTTGTCGCCAAAGTTCGCCATCATTTGATACGCCGTCGCGGCTAGGGCGCCGAGAGACGACAGCGAAGTCCCATTGAACGACAAAATACTCTCCGTGCTTGTATATCTGCATTAAATAGGAGACATTTTACGGAGGTATTTTAGTGTGACATAACGAAAACGTAAAGTGAAGAAGTTCCTTTAAATCATTTACTAGCATAATATCATCATATGTAATAGCAGAATGTGCAGTCTCATTTTTTCCGGTCATATTTTTTTTTATATTTATTTTAAAATGCTTATATTTTTTAATGTTACTTATATTTTATTTATTAAGTTAGGGGAAAAGTCTTTTTGCATTATAGTATGTATGAACTTGTAATAAAATCTCTTTGGCTGTACTATTTGTATGTGGCTGGTTTTGGTATCATTAAAAGTTTAGATTTTAGAAAAGATAATTACAAATTCAAATTAGGAAAATGTGTGTTTTTCATTAGTTTTTCGTACTGTCAAGATGAGTGAATCTAATGAAGATATTCGATACATTTTAAAATTTTACTACAAAAAAGGTAAAAATGCAACGCAAGCCGCGAAAAAAATTTGCGATGTTTATGTACCTAGTGCAGTGTCTGTAAGAGTAGCACAAATTTGGTTTAAGCGTTTTCAATCCGGAAACTTTGATGTCAAAGATGCACGTCACTCTTGTCGCCCTATTACGGATAAAATTGATGCCATTTTTGAAAAACTGGAGCAAGATCGGCATATCAGTAGTTACGACGTAGCTGAAGAACTGGGAATTGACCACAAAACAGTTTTGGCGCATTTAAAAAAAAATGGGTACACAAAAAGCTCGTTATTTGGGTACCCCACGAGCTCACTGAAAGAAACCTAATGAACCGTGTACTCATTTGTGATACTTTAATGAAGCCGAACCATTTTTGAAGAAGCTGATAACTGGTGATGAAAAGTGGATCACGTACGACAAGAACGTGCGAAAAAGTTCGTGGTCAAAGGGCGGTCAGGCTTCACAGACTATGGCGAAACCCGGGTTAACTCGCAACAAGGTAATGCTGTGTGTGTGGTGGGATTGGAAGGGCATTATTCATTATGAGCTGTTACCACCAGGCAGGACCATCGATTCTGAACTCTACTGCTAACAACTGATGAGATTAAACCAAGAAGTTGAGAGAAAGCGGCCGGAATTAATCAACAGAAGGGGTGTGGTTTTTATCATGATGACGCTAGACCTCACACATCTTTAGCCACTCAGCAAAAATTAAGAGAGTTTGGCTGGGAGGTGTTAATGCATCCGCCGTATAGTCCTGACCACCTGTTTCGCTCTCTTCAGAATTCTCTAGGCAGTGCCAGGTTAACATCACGAAAGGACTGCCAAAACCACTTGTCGCGGTATTTTGATCAGAAGCCCCAAAATTTCTATAACAATGGGATCATGTCCCTACCTACGAGATGGCAAAAAGTTATCGAACAAAATGGTACCTACATACTTTAGTTAAATGTAAATAAACTAGGTATATTGAAAAATGTTTTGAATTTTCTTAAAAAATGCGAAGAAACTTTTTCCCCAAGCAATTATTATGATTAGCTGAAAAATATATGTGCTCTTTGTTTTCATAAATTTTTTGAATTTGGAATCTATTTAAACTTTTTCATTCGAAGACGCAAATAATGAATCAACCCCCTTATTCTGAATTGTCTGATCACGGATTCCATTCGAAAAGTCACATGGCGTCACGCTTTGACGCACCTCGATAAAAAGTGATTGGCATCAAAGAGTTTCCCAAATTCGAATATTTTCCGACAGTTGAGAATAAGGGGGCAGAAGATGAACTTTATCGAACACAGAATTGCTGCTAAATAATAATAGAAGTAAACAGTAAAATAGTAAACGTTTAGATAGCAATACCCTTTAGTAAGTGTGAGTGGTCTGTTTTGTATTTTTGGAGTGAGCGAGGTGACGTATCTCATGACACCGAGGGTGGCGTTGATCTGGATCACGGGCACCAGCACCTGAAGCAGCACCAGACCCCACGAGCGGGACCACACCAGCCACAGCTTAATCCATATCGCCAACACGTGTTGCCACAGTAGGCGGATACCCTTGACGGTATCATCTTCGTTCACTATAAATTATGAATATTACTAATTATAGACTAGCTATACCCGCGACTTCGTTCGCGTGGATGTTGGAAAATAACAACATACTTAAATGTTCATTTCATTCCACAACCCAAGAATACAGGATAATATTTTTTTATACATTATTATAATGTTACTGTAACTTTACTAACCCCCAAAAAATTAAATAAGTGCAATTAACTCGACCTTTATTTTATAAAATAAAACAGTAAATAATTTAGGTACCTACACGCAATGCGATGTGAGCGTTGCTTGTACTTGTAAAATAAAATAATTTCACGAGTCTATTGGGATCTTGGGGGCTTTAGCCAGTTGATGACTCTTTTTTTTTGTATCATAATTATGAATTGACAAAAGTAATGCTTATGAATGTTTATACAGTGTATAAAAAACCCCTGTCCGGCCCCCTTATCGGACATAAATGATTCGTAAAGACAAAAATAAATGTACTTAACTCAATTGTATTTTTCACAATAAAGGAAACTATCATAGATAAGTTCTTTAGTGAATCAGGTTAACCTATTGAGGCACGGGTATATACATAGGTAAGTATTTACGCACCCTCTTCACTTAAAGTAGTTTGTATTTGTACTGTATTACTTACGATAAGTGTAATTATTAGTGCATTAGCACTAAATCTGAACTAGTTGGTAAACAAACACCTACGTAACACGTAAAATACTGCTAACACACAAATTAATGTTGTGTGTTTAATTATTTTTAATTGCAAGGGTTTAAAGCTTACCTACAAATGAACCGTATTGTAAGTAAGCATGCTTGGTTATTTTCAGTAGCAGGTATGTGTTTTTTTTAAACACGCGTTTCTGGAGTGCAAGTAGTGCCTACAATCTCACTAGCCTATTAGAGCATGCACCAATTATTTCATTCGATATACAGGTATATGTAGGTAGGTAGGTAGGTATGTGACTTATCAAAAATCACCATAAGTTCTACTTCCACAATGAACTGATGATAATTTGTCATATTGGTACTTACGTCGATCTACAGAGGATGAATCAAAGCCTCTCAAAGTTTCATCACTGCCCGACTCCGTCACAATGTCGCTCTCGTCTGATTCAGCGTGAGTCACGTCAGATCCCACCCTGAAGTTATGTAAATTATTAGTAAAAATATAAAATTCAATTTGCAAATATTTTGCATTGTTATAACGTAACTACTTACAGGAAACATTTACTTACGACATAAATACGTCTTCTAATGTTGTAGCCAACAACCCATAATTTTTGAATTTTATAGTCTCCATTTGGCTTTCCAAGTCGGTCAACATTTCTTCGTATAGATGGGAATACTCATTTTTTATACTGTATGACACTTCCGTGCCTAAAATGGAAAATTTCGTAACGATGTCATTGGTAAATTTTAAAAATATGAAAAGCGTAATATCAAAATATAAGTACTTAGGTACTAGAAGTCAATTTGCGTTACTTAAGCCAATATTTTAGAAAGTAACTATACAAAATATAATGATATAATATCTGTGTAAAGTTAAAAGAGAATACTACTTGCAAGTCCCGCTTTTTTAACATAATTAAGTGTAAAAAACATAACAATTTATTGAGGGCTTACGACGAATATACTTATTACTTAGGTAGGTATATCACTCGGTGAAACAATAATTATTTATTTTTATGTATAATATAATGCTGCTAAACAGTATTTACCTCTGTCTTCTTTCACTATCGTATCCGGTATGTATTTACTTATCAATGTTGTGCAAGTATCCAACTTAAAACCTTCGTCTTTCACTACGACGAGAGTGTACCCAACCCCGTAGTGCCTCTTAAGGAAATATGGTGATCCAACACATTGGAGTTGCCCGTTCGACATAATAGCTATTCTATCCCCGAGAATATCAGCTTCATCCATGAAGTGTGTTGTCAGAATCATTGATCGACCTTTAATTATGTTCCGTAATCTCGTCCTCATTTTGTACTGTGTAGTATGCACCTTGCACTACTGCGCTGTCACAATCTTTAAAGATGAACTCATCAGATTTAAAACATTTTTTACTATGGTATACTTTCTGGTCCGACGCTGGCATCCCCCTACCTGTCCGTGCTTGTCAATGTCATTGTACTTTTTTGTGCGATTGCGTTGTTACATACATTTTGCAAAAAAATCTTTAAAACAAGTTAATTTCAGTGTATTAGCGTGGGAAACCGAATAAATGGGCAAACACAAGAAAAAACCACGTAGTGATACTGTAGAAGATCTAAATGACAGGTTACGAAAGCTAGAAGAGCGTTTTTCGAAAAGAAATCGTTCCCGTATTGGTAAGTTTTTACTTTAACATAACTTTCGGTCAGAGAGTTCTAGCAAGAAAATGTTATTGAAGATTTATTCGCACTCAAATCTCTAGAGTTTTCACGAGAGGTTAACCATGAGAATGTCGTAGTGCATTTATACAACAAATTGACACCACATATGAGCTTTCACGAGAGGTTAGCCGTGGTAACAGGTCAAGAGATGTTGTCTACAGATGTTCAAGCGTCATGAAACTCACTTTAAAAACATCCTTAGAGCTTTCACGAGAGGTTAGCCGTGGATAGTTAGTGAGATTTCACCTGGTTCAATATAGCCCGTTCTGTTTTAGATGACTACCGCGAAAGTCGCCATGGCACGAGCAGATCAAAAAGTAAAAGGGCTCGGAGAATCAGTACCTCGCCAAGCAGTAGATCATCACGTAGTAGGACGCGCAGCAGGTCATCACGTAGTAGGATGCGCAGCAGGTCCTCACGTATTAAGTCACACAGCAGGTCATCAAGTAGTACCAGCAGTGGGACGTCTCTACGGTTAGTTTATTCGTCTTCACCCCCATGTGAATACCCAATAGCTGAGAACTCTTTAGGCGAAAAAGAGGGGGGGACAGTAGTCTCAGAGGAAGTGCCAGTTCCAACATCTGATATAGAAGATCCTTGTGCTCTACCACCTCTCATTGAGGGACTTCTAGGGCAGGAAGGCCAAGAAGACACTGCCAATTTATTTAACCTCCATGAGAGCCTAGCCAAAAGATGGGCAATAATTCTCCGGGATGGGCTTAACCCAGAGATTAAATCAAATTTAATAAAAAAATATGATCCTCCTGCTAACTGCAGCCTTTTGATTCCACCAAACCTAAATGAAGAAGTCGCAGCAGCTATGAACGAAAATGGAATCAAAAGAGATAACCGTATAAAGGATCAGCAAACGCAACTGGCTACTGCAATCACAGGGCTGGGAAAAATTCTCAATGAAATGCTTTTCTCAGGGGACAATCACAACATAGAAACAATAAGCGATACCTCAAGACTACTATGTGGATTGTTTCATGAGAACACTATGACAAGAAGGTCCCTTATACTCCCAGGCCTGAACAAAGATGTTAAGGAGACGCTAGGGCAAACTCCTGTCTCTGAATATTTGTTTGGAGACAAGTTACAGGAGAAAGTTAGTGCTTCTAAAGCAGTTAAAAAATCTGCTCAAGAATTAAAACACACCCCAGCTCGTCCCAAACCAAACCCATCTAAACCTACTTTAAACTACCGGGGCCCACAAAGACCTCAAGTGCAACGTCAGAGTGGGCAGAAATCGAACCAGAAGCGTGCTACGCACTACAAAATGATGGCGAGTCGTCCGAGGCGGTCCCCTCAGAAACATTACCACTCACAGCGTCAGGATCGTCGTCGTCGCTGATACAGGTACAGGCAGGAAGATTAAAGTATTTCACCCATTGTTGGTATAATATAACAACTAATAATACTATACATAACTGGATTTGTGGATACAATATACCATTCTTTACAGCTCCTACACAAGAAACCATTCCAAAAAATGACTCTTTTACACTAAAAGAAGATAGCCTTATTTCTTGTGAATTAGAAAAGTTATTACAGCTAGGTGCTATAGAAGTGTGTTCACCTGTAAATGGACAGTTCTTATCTAAAATATTTTTACATCCTAAGTCAGATAGCACATGGAGATTTATATTAAATCTAAAACAACTTAATAAATTTATTAATACTGTTCACTTCAAACTCGAAGACATCAGGACAGCAATAAAACTTATAACACCAGGTTGTTATATGGCCACAATCGACTTAAAGAATGCATACTATTTACTATCTATAAATAAGCCTGATAGGAAATATTTGCGATTCTTGTATAAAGGGAATCTATGAATTTACTTGCCTTCCTTTTGGACTCTGTACGGGACCCTACATTTTTACCAAAATAATGAAACCGGTCATACTTCACCTGAGGTCATTGGGTTTTGTTTCTTGCATATATTTAGATGATATTTTGTGTATTGCTGATTCATATGATCAATGTTTAAGAAATGTGAACAATACCAAAAAGTTTCTAGAAAACTTAGGATTTATAATAAACATAGAAAAAAGTTGCTTGAAGCCAAAACAAGTCTGTCAGTATCTAGGATTTCTGTTAAACTCTGTCCAGTTCTCTATTGCTCTTCCTCCTAAAAAGAGGAATTCTATTCTAAAGACCATTAAAAAATATAAATTTAAACAACAATGCAAAATAATAGAATTTGCTCAGCTCTTAGGTCAACTTGTGGCTGCATGCCCAGCAGTGGAATATGGTTGGCTTTACACTAAAATAATGGAAAACTATAAGACAATAATGTTAGAAGCTAACTATGGGAATTATGAAAAAATTATTCCCCTATCAAAAGAAGTTTTATTAGATTTAAAATGGTGGTCTTCACATATTCAGACCGATATTATGAAAATAAAATCATTTGATTTTAATTTGGAAATTTTCTCTGATGCTTCACTTACAGGTTGGGGATTAGTGTGTAATAATAGTAAAAGACATGGACACTGGACAGAGGATGAAAAATCGTGTCACATAAATTATCTAGAGTTACTAGCAGCTTTTATAGGTATTAAAACATGTGCATCACACTTAAGAGACTGTGAAATACTGTTAAGAATAGATAACACAACTGCCATAGCTTACATTAATAGGATGGGTGGCACTCGCTTTCCACATTTGAATGACTTAGCCAGAGAACTGTGGCAGTGGTGTGAAATGAGACATCTATGGATATATGCATCTTACATTAGTTCAAAAGACAACTCTATAGCAGACAAAGAATCTTGACGCCCTAATTCTGAAATTGAATGGGAGTTATGTGATTTAGCCTATAAAACCATAACTGACAATCTTGGTGTCCCAGAGATTGACTTATTTGCAAGTAGGTTTAATGCTAAATGCCAGAAATATGTGGCATGGCTCTCAGATCCAGATGCATATTGCATAGATGCCTTTACTCTCAAGTGGTGTGACATATTCTTTTATGCTTTTCCACCTTTTTCTCTTTTAAGTAGAATTCTACAAAAAATAAAGAGAGAAAAAGCAAAAGGAATTGTTGTGGTCCCATGGTGGCCATCACAACCTTGGTACCCTGTCTTTGAGTCCATGGTTATATCTAAAACAATTATATTAAAACCTCGTTTTGATCTGATATTATCTTCTTCCAGGGATTCACACCCTCTACACAGGAGTCTCACACTGATTGCGGCAGTATTATCAGGGATGCATTCCTGAGAAGAGGAATACCACCTTCTTCAATGAATATATTGCTAGCTTCATTGTCAGTTAGTACTAGGAAACAGTATGAGTCTGCTTTAAATCAGTGGATTCTCTTCTGTCAAAGTCAGGATGTGGATCCCCTTTCGGACTCAATACCTACAATAATATCATTTCTAACACAAAAGTTTAATGAAGGTTTATCATATAGCACACTCAATTCAATCATGTCAGCCATTTCTCTAGTAATAGGATCTCACATTGGCACAGATGAGAGAATAACAAGATTTTTTAGAGGTATATTTAGACTTAGGCCAAAGCAACCTAAGTATGAAGAAGTGTGGGACCCTGACATTGTATTAACCTATTTGTCTAGTTTATTTCCCAATGAATCTCTTAATATGGAATTGTTGACAAAGAAGCTGGTAACTCTTCTTGCCCTTGTTACAGCCCATAGAGTACAAACTTTATCCTTAATTTCAATAGATGACATTAGAATTAATGAAGATAATGTGAATATTAAAATTCCAGCTCGGATTAAAACATCTGCTCCGGGTAGATCTAATCCTACTTTAATTTTGCCATTTTTTAAGGACAATGTTAAAATATGTCCAGCATCAACTTTACTATATTATTTAAATGTTACCAGAGATTTAAGACAACATTGCAAAACTTTAATTATTACAATAAGAAAACCTCATCATCCAGCTTCCACTGCATCTATTAGTAGATGGATCAAACAAACTTTGGCTAGTAGTGGAGTGGATGTCTCCAAGTTCTCAGCACATAGCACTAGACATGCATCTACTTCAAAGGCCTCTGAAGGAGGTATTAGTATTGAAGTAATCAGAAGAGCAGCAGGTTGGACTGCAAAATCTTCCATATTTGCTCGTTTTTACAAAAGACCAATAATTTCTAATGATTCCAATGTTTTTGCTAAAGCAGTATGCTCTTATAAGTCTTAGTATGGATCATTAGAATATCAATTAATGTGATTATCTTAATTAACCTTATGATTATGAATGACTAGTATTTTTGTTTTGTTTCTTATAAAAATATTTTTAATTGATCATAACAGATTCTTGTTATGATCAAAAGACTGAGTTTAAATAATTGAACTGATTAATATGCTATGTGTGATTAATATGTTAAGCTACACATTAAAAAATAATATATCACAACTTTCGTCTTTGAACATCTACACAGTACAAAATGAGGACGAGATTACGGAACATAATTAAAAAGATCGGACTAACTTACCTAGTGACGTCCGATCACCAATTATGTGAAGTAATCTCGTCCTCATCCTAGCCCAACCCTACCCATTCTCAATAAAATGTTATTTTCATACCCCACAAGAAAGTTGTGTTCATACTTTGAAATAATGACATTGACAAGCACGGACAGGTAGGGGGATGCCAGCGTCGGACCAGAAAGTATACCATAGTAAAAAATGTTTTAAATCTGATGAGTTCATCTTTAAAGATTGTGACAGCGCAGTAGTGCAAGGTGCATACTACACAGTACAAAATGAGGACGAGATTACTTCACATAATTGGTGATCGGACGTCACTAGGTAAGTTAGTCCGATCTTTTTAATTAGCAACCATGCCAACATAAACATTAAAAAAATGTAATTATTTCGATATTGTGCAAGTAGACGTTAGCTTAAATCGTGATCGTGAGGCTAGAGGAAATGGGGAAGTTGACTGTAATCAAATTAAAATATAATTTTGACGCTTAGTGGTAGTTTCCATAATAGAAATCCTGAAAATCGCATTACTTTATTGTATTATTTCTGAATTTAAATAATATTTAATAAACAAAATGCAATTAATCACTCTCGGGTCACATGTCAACGAACACCAACGACGTCACTTGTTGTTGACATCAGACGCTGTCAAAGAAAAACCACCCTTATCACCATAGCAAGCTATCAGGGCTAGGTAACAGGTGACGTCGCTGCGGTCATTGGTAAATCATGTATCTTATTTCTTTCTCTTTCGCTCCAAAACGAGCGAAAGAAATGGAAATAAGATACATGATTTTCAAAACATATTATGTCGTATTAAAATAATTATGATAACTTTATCTGGCTATAATAGTTACTACACGACATGAAATACACTTTCGATATTTGTCAACATCTCCATTTCATATGTGTCTCTTAGGGTTCGGTAGCGCGCTGCTTCAGCATTCAACGGGATTGTAAAAGTTCACGGTATTTCAATCAATCCTCATAATTGTATCAGAATCACTATTTAAGCCTAAAAAACAATACTCATAAAAAATACAATAATCCGACAAAATTATCTGAACGGTAAATCAATCTCTAGATTACATTTAATGCTTAGATACGTTTGTATCTAAGCATTATTCTAGTCTCTAACCTATGCCGCAGATACGGGACCGATATTCAGCATTTCAACTACTATTAGCAACACATTTGCCGAAATTACTTCACTTTTTGGCGTACCACTAACCTACGATCGGGTGTAAGTTCGATTGCAATGCATTTTATATAGTGTGCAGTGGTATTGTAGCCATAACGATTGCTAATCTTGCTTATCTAGTTCCTAAATAAATACAAAGTGGTCTGAACTTCTTTATTTACCATTCTTTTCCTTCTGTAAAAGATCCCAGAGAGCTCGTCGAGATGAAGGATCCATGCCGGAGGTAGGCTCGTCCAGAAGAACTACTTGGGCGTCACCGCTTAAAGCTATACCCACGCACAAACGGCGCTTTTGTCCGCCAGACAAACCTTGAGCTTGGTAATCACGCTTAAACAAAACACACGTGTAAATTATACCAGAGCATCATCAAGAAACAGCCTGTAGATAACACTAACAATGTGATATTAAGTCGCAAATGCCGGGTACGGGCCTTCCAACATGCGCGAAACAGATGAGCAGTTTGGTCATAAATAGGACCACTACACGCTGCTGCTACCCCTATACTGGTTGGTGAGTGAAAGCGATTGCAATAACAACCGTCATCCATCAACGATTTTATGTAATTTTCTAAGCACGGAGGAGTTTGGGATTACAAAGCCTTGTTTTTGTTGGCGAGCTCCTCTGCAGCGATATTGTGCTACTACTTTTCTAGAAACCATAGAGGTAGGGGATAGTTATGTTTTCTATTAGAATTCTAAGCGCCCGAGTGGGATAGCACCTCCACCTTACAGAAGATAGCAGTTGAATAACATTAATAGTGTTGTGTTGTATTCCTGCGCCGCCGCTGCTAAAACTCGCCGGAGCTCATTGAGAAAGTTTCATATGCTGTCAACATTATTACTTTCTCTAGATATTTACAGGGTAGGCAACTCGTAACGTGAATATAATAGTGTCCAAGGTGCTACGACCGTAGGAAGGCTAAGGTAACCGCTTACCATCAAAGGGCCGCGTATCCTTTTTATTTTAAATTACACTAACAGGTACCTTTTCCTGTAGTTCCAACTTCTCAATCAAGGAATCTATTTCTTTCTTCAGTTCTTCGCCTTCAAATCCTTTTAATTTAGCGAAGAACTCCAAATGTTCTTTGACAGTAAGCTCGTTAAAAAGCACGTTATGTTGGGGGCACAGTCCTATATGACGACGGGCCTCGCTGGAGTTCCACGCCATGTCGTAGCCCGCTACCCATACTGAACCACGGGTTACTTCCAAATTACCTACAAAGCAAATATGTTAAAATAGTACTTGCGTTATTTGGGACTGGCGTGAATTATATACAACATGAGCTTATTTAATTTCGGAAATTTCTTCTTTTCCTTTTCTGCAATCATTCCTTAAACTATAAGAAGATGGGATATGACGCGCTAAGCGTTACTTATAGTTTGGCAGTATAACATATTTAACGGTAATCATGTTTAGCTGCTCATGGATTTCGCCTTTCGCTATTATTCCTTGTCTCCTATACTGTCAAAATATTAACGTAACTCTTTTACAAGTTTGCAAATACGAACTACAAGCGTTTGTATATAGACGCTACGGCTACGCTACGGCGTAGTCTATGCTACGACGTAAGCTATGCTACGGCGTAGCCGTAGATTTAACCTGTTACCGTAGCTGCTACGGTACCCGCTTATACCAAATGATGCTTATTTTAATCAAATTTACAGCGTTGCCAGAATGTTACTTTTGTAACATTTTATGTTACTTTTGACCCTCTCATGTTACTTTTATGTTACACGACTCAAAATGTTACTTTTAGGATTTGAACAAAAGTAGCGCAAAAATTTACACACCGAGTAGTCATAAAACTACGCTAAGTAGCTTAAATTGCCTTTTTTTGTTGAATAGTAAGTTTATGATCTCAAAAGATTGTAACAATTTTTTCGAAGTATTCTTAGAAAATACTTCGAAAACATGAAAAATGAATTCTGAAAAATGTTTCAGTTTCTTTACATAAAAAAAACTAATGTTACTTTTGACATGAAAATGTTACTTTTGAACTGTCTCGTGTTACTATTGACTATCGGTCACTGGCAACACTGCAAATTTATATTATTTAAATCTATGCTAGGTTAAAAGGCTGCCCCGGAGGTGCTTGGTGAGCATGCTTCAGCAGATCCCGGGTCACCTCTGTCATGGGCATAGTGGAAAATTGGAGATGGTTTAGTGGGTATTCCCAGTGCCGCTAATATGAGGTGCTGGGCGAGCCCCACACAGACCCATGCTAAGCCAGCGGTGCGCTGGAACAGTCCAGTGGTTTAGGGTATCGTCCGTAAGAGGATTCCTCTCCGTAAAAAAAAAATAAGGCTAAAAGGCTGCGGTTATCACTTAAAACCAGGCGGGCCGTCAGCTTGATTGTCGTTTTTTTGTCTAAAAAAAGTGTTACGTAATGATTTTATTTTGTCGTAATATCACTTGGAGGAGAACATGCTTAATGTTGTTAAATATGGAGGATAAATAAATTTATACGAAAAAATAAACCTTGGGGTCAAAAATAGGTACCTAGGAGAAGTGTTACTATTATTATTAAGTTTATGAAAATACATTTAATGTATGAATAATAATAAATTGAGCAACTAAAAAATACAAAGTGGGCGACAAAAATCGTGAAGTGGCATCTAGTCGTTGAATAAATGGTAAGAAACCTAGGAATATTACTGAACGTTGAAAATTTGGAAAATATGGGTTTCCTACTAGTAGGTACTCTTCATATTCAGAAAGAGAATAATTGTTGATGATGGCATTGTTATTATATAATACAAAATCATTATGTAATGATTTCGTTTTTTATATAAATTACATTGTCCCTAAACAAAAAAATAGACCGCTGGAAATGGGGTAAAAGCATGACAGGATATAGCACGACTTCAATACGTTTAAATATTAAAAACAGTCTCTGTTTTGATTGATTCATCAAAGAAGAGATAAATAAAGTAAAAATATCTAGTGATAACATAAATTATTGTCATTAAATATACCTGTCAACATCGAGATAGTGGTAGATTTTCCGGCACCATTATGACCGAGCAACACAGTGATCTGATCATCATAGATGTTTAATGACAAGTTGTTTACAGCCACGTTATTTCCGAATATCTTAGTCAAATTCTGAAATTAAATAAACATAATTAACCGACTTCAAAAACGAGGAGGTTCTCAATTCGGCCGGTATGTTTTTTTTTTTTTTTTTTTTTCTATGTATGTACACCGATTACGCCGAGATTACTGATCCGATTTACGTGATTCTTTTTTTGTTCGATGCGGAATAGCTGCCATTTGGTCCCATAAAATTTTTTTCAAAAACAGTTGGGTACTTTGGTTTTAAATTAAAAAAAACTGAAATTATGAAATCGTCTACTTAAGCGAAATTGCGAATTTTTGCTTTTCCAATGACTTTTTTTAGTGAAACGATACGATAGTGGGAAACAATATAAGTTGACGGTCACCCATCTAGCTTCGACCGTAGAAAGTTATCACTAAAAATTGTGAAAAAAAAATTTTAAACAAAAAAATAAAACCGACTTAAAAAACTGAAAAGGATGAAATAATTAAATTTAAGTAGGTAATCATCCCCTAAAACCTATTTTTGGAGTTGGTGCTAAGTGGTTTCCAAAAACAATAGAAAGTAAAGCACCGACTCCAAAAATATGTTTTAGGGGATGATTACCTACTTAAATTTAATTATTTCATCCTTTTCAGTTTTTTGAAGTCGGTTTTATTTTTTTTTATAATCAAAATTAAAATGTTTGATTATGTTCGTTTATAACGCTTACTTTAGTGTAACAATTACAAATGAAGAAAGAAAATGATGAAAAAATTATATGTTCCAGACGGGAATCGAACGCGCGTCTCCTGTGGTACTTTTTTGTTTTCTTTCTTTATTTGTAATTGTTAGAATATTTTAGTATTTACTCACAGTCATTTTCACACCAACAGAATGATCTATTGGATCGATTTCTTTCGTAATTTCTGAAGTACCAGGAATATTTACAGTAAAGATATCTAAAAATAAAAATATGAAGTACGTAAGTAATCGACGAGGCCTCTAAATTGAAGCAAGAGATTAATGAGATTAAGTTTACCTGAATGAACTTTGCTGTTAGGTAACCAGAATTGTTTTTGGAAAAGATAATACCATTTTTTAGGGGTACCGTAGGGCCCTGGCATTACTTGTTCCAAATAAAGGGCTATTAGCATAAACAGGAAGCAGTCAAATACCAACATTACGATAACGTGACCAAAAAGTAAGCGTGACGAATCTGATGAGGGCGACATCATAAATTCTCCCCATTGTAAACCTGTTGAAAACGTGTGCAATTAAAGTACAAGCTAAATAACCTAATACAGCGGTAGTCAAAATCGGCTTCAATCATGGCGGTATTTTTATTTTCGTATTATTCACACACGAGAGGAGCAAGGTGGCGTAGCGGCTTGAGCGCTCTGGTTTCGTTTACGAAAACCAAGCAACTTTCGCCATGGTCGGTGCCGGGATGGGTCAACCAAAATTTCTAATCTCGAGCTCCTCCGTGCTTCGGAAGGCACGTTAAGCCGTTCGTCCTGGTTGTTACTGCAACCGCTTTAACCCACCAACCCGCATTGGGCCAGCGTGGTGGTGTTATAGCCCAAGCTCATCATGTGTTTCTTCCATGTAGGAAGGCCTGTGCCCAGCAGTGGGACGTGGGAAGTGGGACACCGTGTATAGGCTGGTGTTGATGATTATTCACACATCCAAAATATCTCAGGGCCTAATCACACGGCGTTCTTCAAGCGCAAATATCACGCATATAAGGATAAAACACGAAAATAAAATTTAGTCCGCCATAATTGGAGCAGTTTGTAACTATGCTATCGCCGTAAAAGGAACTTTTACCTTGACCTAAATGAATGAAAATAAGAACCAATTATTTAGATTCTGGAGATTGATTAACTTTGAAGAATCACTATTTGATATAATAAAATCATATGATATTTTTTACATAAAACTTTCAACCACCAAAAATACATTTATTTAAAATCGAAATAATGCCGTTCTGTTCCGTTACATTTTTAATTTTTAACATTAACTAAACAACTAGGTAACTATCTACCTGTCCTGAGGCTTTACACGGGTAGAGTAAACAGGGTAGAGTCATCATTGCCACCACACGAGGAAAAATGGAAAAAGCACGAGTAGTTTGGGCCATAACACCACCACGCTGGCCCAATGCGGGTTGGTGGGTTAAAGCGGTTTCAGTAACAACCAAGACCAACGGTTTAAGCGTGTCTCTTCAGCGAGGAGGAGCTCGAGAATTAATTTAGAATTAAATTGTGATCGACCCATTCCGGAATCGTCCATTGCGAAAGTTGCTTTGTTTCCGTATTTCGATTACCAGAGCGTTCAAGCCACTATGTCACCGAGGTCGTCGGTAAAGTACTAACTATACCAATGTGTACAGTAGAGTTCTAACTAAAGCTGGTAGAGAGTACTCGAAACAGCTATGCGATTCTCTAAAGTCAGCAGCCATGAATTCGTGGCTGTCGGCAGCGCCGTCATACTTTTGGCGTTTGTTTGACAACCGTTGGCGACACCAGCGTTCCGACGTCGAGCATGGCGTGAACCGGAACTAAAAAGTGGTTGATTTTTATATCTTTATGTAAAAAATCTATCAAATATTGAATGAAGCCATTGCGATACAATTTTAACACAACAAAAAAGAAATCAAAAAATATCGATTGTACTTGATGTCGTATAACCAAAACAGAGACAATTGTTCACAGCCAAGAGACCGACGTAGAGATTAGTGAATACGGATTCACGCAGCGCAGTGCGCAAACGTCAAAACCAATGTCAGTTCGTCGTCTTTGTCAGACGTCAAGCTCGATGTCGAATATTTTTGTTTGTGAATCACACTGCTGGTTGAGTAGTATGTAGTTCACTTCACCGTTACCTCTACTCGTGGATGTTACATTTTATATAGGTATATGGGTGTGTGCTATGTGGGTATATGGGTGTGTACTAATCACGCCAACGAGGTAGTAAAATAAAATTTTGAATAAAAATCACGTCTATACCAAGGCCTGGGGGTCTTTGGATGTCCATTTTTCGATTCGGGGATTTGTTTATAAATATTAAGATTTAAAGAACCAATTTATTTGAACATTATTATTATTTTAAATGCGACGGCAGCCACTTCTCACCAGGTGGACCGTCAGTTTGCTTGTACCAGCAGTAGGTATTTACACTGCGCGTGCTCCGAGTCCGACACCGCGGTGTTTTGTTTATGAAAATATCAATACGATTTAGTACGATTATAACGAGAGTCGATAATGCAACCACTATTTTGACATGATTCAATAAATCTTTAATCTGTAGGTATAAGATAAGTATAAGTATAGATTATGTATGACTCACAATATGAGAAAGGATTTATTGATAAAACAAGACACTTCAAAACTGTAGGTACATCTATCTTTTTTTCTACATAGATTCTGATTCATAAATCCTTTAATGACCCTTAAATTAAATTATTCGTGTGATAAGTGTAAGTAATGTTTGTGAATTTGCGATGTCTTGCTTTCTAGCTATATTGTTCTGAATATCTATATGTATAACGTTTCTAGATGCAAAAATCGACATATATTTATTATAATGTAAGTCGTTCTTGTTAGCTAAATATTTTAGAACTTTTATTTTGTTTCAATATAAATAAGCTGTATAAATAAATGAGTCCCGGGTTCGAATCCCGGTAAGGGCAAATGTTTGTATGATGTATACGAGCATTTGTTCACGAGTCATGGATGTCTACAGGGTGGTGCCGTCAATGCGACATAATTTAAACATGGGCAAACCATTTCTATGGACTAATATAAGTCCATAGAAATGGTTTGCCACTTTCAAAAATATCGTATTCATTTGATAATTTCATGACATTTGTATGAAATAATGCTGCCAACGTTACACTATTCCATACAAAAGTGATGAAATTCCTGTTTTCCGGCACCACCCTGTATATGTTTATTTAGTAAGTATTTCTAATATTTATATTAATACATATTATTATCAATATTAATCCGTTATCTAGAATCCATAACACAAGCTCTTAATGATGCTTACTTTGAGATGTGAATGATTATTATTATTATTATTAGGGGAACTACCTTAAATCGGGTCATAGATATGAATACGATAAGGAATATTCTTACCACCAGTACTCTCCTTGGCCAGCATAAGTTGAAAGCCATAGGACATGGCGGAGTTAATACTGAGGCATGTAAAGATCTGCACTGGCACTGACATGCTAATATCCATGGCCAACATGAAGGCGGGGATGTAGGTGAGGAACCACACCACTCCTGCGAACAGCGATGCCGTACTTCCTAGAACACGAAGGAAAAACAGAATATTTATATTTAGACATTCGTCCGCATCTCGCATTGACTATAAATAATTTCAGTTTGAAATAAAAATGTTTCTATATCTCTTACATTTGAATTCTTTTATTGCATCGGAATATCATATTTCTATTGGGAAAAGATAAATCGAAAGTTCTAATGTATATTATTATTGTTTTATTTTCAATTTCTATCTTACCTTTCGAGAAGAAACCGCTCAACATGAAGCAGAAAAATATTGTACAAGACAAATATATGAGTAAAAAAAATAGCAACACAGTCCACGGAGTATTCGTAAAAACGGCATAGTCGCTAAAGCCATCCTCGTTAGTGAACCAATTTATCTAAAATAAAAATATTTAATTGTGAGTTTTACTTAATGCAAATTAGTAAGTTAATATCAAACATGTTCAACAAAAGACGGGGTCTGTAAATGGTTCATTTTTCAAGTTTTGGGTTTTTGTATGTGTGGTACATATTATACATATAACCATATTATGTTGTAATTTATTATCTATCTAGCTTTTCTATTATTGAGGAGACGCCGCGACGCTCTGGCGGACTTGTAATTAAGGGAAGAAAAGTTAAAATACACATTTTATGACAATTAATTTATGCAAATATTTATTTAGCTTTATTGATTGTTGTAAATCAGTTTCATTTTACTAATTAAATATTTGTCGGTGCCTAAAGTTTTTAAAAAGTAATTGCAGCCTGCCACGGACTTACTCTCTCTGATTGTTCTGAACTACAAATCGGTATTACCTATAGTAGTGAATTGTAGCACCCAAATAAAGGAGAACTTCTTTATGACCTCGAATATCTCAGCGATTACTTCTGCTTTGGATAATTTGCGTAAAGTTAGTGTTGGGGGCGGGACTTTTCCTATAGGGACTGCCAATATTCTTCTGTTCTTTTTGATTTTTATAGACTGACCATAAGATGTTCAATTCAATTCAATTCTTTATTGCATTTACCGTTAATTTACATGAGATAGAAAGTATTAGGCTATGGATGGTATGCTAATGTTTATGGTAAGTGTTTACCTATGTGATTGTTTGTGAGTTTTATAACGGAAAAACTTGTGTTGAAGTATTTACCTTTAGAACGATGACTATAAGAACCGATGATATTAACAAAAAGAGAAATTGTTTACAAAACCATGCCGTCCAGTGTATCCATGTTGGAAGTCCCATAATTTTTAGAGTTTCCTGTAAAATAATAGCATGATTGAAATAATTACTTAATCACAACACGGGGGCCATAATGTCAATTAAAGTAATGTTTAATAATATTAAAAACCTTCAGCTGAAGTTCCTTTTCAACGGTGACAGCCCTCGTTATATTTACAGCGGTGTAGCTGAAGCTTATTAGTATAAACATGGGGAACATGAACTGCAACGCCTCCACTGCAAAATCTAGCATGTACGGTGGATGGGGGTACCTCTGGAGATTCATATTAAATGACCGCAGAGATACGCCGGTCATTCTCGAGGCTAATGTAGTCGATATCATATGTTGTAACGCAATAAACATTTCAGTGACGTATCCTGTAAAAAAACGAGACATTTATATTCACGTTCAATATAAATATCTCACAAACTGCCTTTGTTCAAAGTAGTTACCAGGATCACGACCACCATTTGGATTTAGGCTTCTTGGCCCGGGGACTTCAAAGACTGGAAACAAAAGATCTGTCCTCCAAAAACGACTACCGACGCTAAAAAAATAATTAAAACGTGGCCTTTCCGGAAACCGTAGTGAATACGTAATGTTGTTGGGTAATTGAGTGACACCTGTAAAGAAACGTATCAAATCTTTCAACTGTCCTTGGTGAATCGATCACAAATGTTTATTATACTCACCATAAAGACTGTCCTCAAACTCTACTGCGGCTATTGTATTCCGTGTATTCTCTTCATAGGCGTAAATACTTCTAAGATCAACGCTACTATTATATGCATCAACTCTTATTAATCTTTTTAGCATTTCTAGTATAGCAGTGGTAACATTTCCTAGGTCAGGTGTTTCAACTCCTGGCGGCAGTGTAAAATCTGGTAACTGTAGGTCCGGTGGTAATGTAAAATCTGGTAATTCTAAATCTGGAGGTAGTGTAATGTTTGGAAAACCATCTTGGTCCAATAATCCTCCTATGATTTCAATAGCATTTGCCACAAGCAAATCTGCGACAGCAGTTCTAACGACGTCATCCAAAACATCACTTTTCGGAGAATAAGCGATGGACAATTCAGACAAATTCATTCTTAATCTGTGAAAAAGCATACATTTAAGGTTCTTTCTCCGTATCCATCAGTACGTCAGAGCATAGAAACAAAAAACGGTAGTACCACGCCGACGACCCTACATAGCTACATACGAGCCTACTACTACTAATTGTAATTTTAGTTCAATTAACTCATTAGTTAATTGGATGCTGGCGTTTAATGAATGGCTTCGGCGTCCAATCGACTTTCTTATTTAATTATGGCTGCTTATGGCTGCGAGTCGATTATAACCGCCTTAAATTTAACATTAATATTAAATAAAGAAATGTACTTACAATATTGGCAAAGAATCGTTTAACGACTGCACGGGAACCGGCTTAAACGTAACTAGTGGCTCAACATTTGGTTCTATTTGCCACCGCAGGAGAAGCACCAAGCACATAGTGATCGCTGGTATCAAAAGCTCTGTGGCTGTTTGTAGTGGGTGCCGCCACTGTTGCAAGAAGTTTTTCCACATCAGCAGCCGGAACTTAGTCCAAGCGCCGGCGCTCCGGCCATCGCCCCGACGAGACGTCATTTCAATTCTATAAAAACCAATAATTATTTATATTTTACACTTTCTTTGACATTCTGGTTCCTTACCGAGTGCGAGCCGGTACTACAGTATTTATTGTGGCTGGTTTGTTGTGGGTAAGAACTTAACAAAAATTAAAGAAGGGACAAAATGTTCAATCGTCAAGCATCAGATTCCAGACACAATTGTTTTTCAATTGTCATAGCAGGGATAACGCCTCTTGACAGATATATTCTTATATTTTTCAAAAAATCGTAAGTCTGCCTAGTTGTACGAGTTTGACCTTTGAGCACTAGCTTACCTAATGTTCATCGCCAATTCAAGTGATCATTACGATGAAAATAACTTCATATGAAACTTTTATTTATTTGATATTTTGATAATTACAATGGTGATTCAATATAAGCGGCTACCGTAGCAGCTACGGTTACCGTAGCCACCCGTAGCGACTACGGTATTGTTTCTGGAAACTGCTAAGCAATTTCCAAAAACAATAAAAAATGAAACACCGACGATCTAAAAAAGAAATTTTTATAAGGGATTTGAATAGCTGAACACCTTAGTACCATGTCACAATAACTATATATGGCATCAATCTATTACGATAGCAACTATAAAGTACGTGCGCAATAGTCGGGATAACATAGTACTAAAGTGTTAAGCTACTTCTGGTTAAACGTTGCGGTCAATGACACGGCTAGTTGTCCTTCAGTCGTTTAATCAACGGCCTAGGCGTCCATTTAAATGGCTAATTTAATCAAACGGCTCCGACATCTATATTAGCCTGCCTACTAACCTGGCATAATGTTATTTACCTTGTTATCTTATCGTAAAATTGTATTATTTTTACAGATTATGCCTATTACTAGCTTTTAATCTATAATCGCATGCTAATTGAAATAATCTTACTGATTTAAGTATACGATTTTTAAATTTTCACCCTAAAGAGCCCTTGTTTAGCTTATTTATATCATACGTATATACGTCATATTATTAGTTTCGACATTTTATTATTTTGTAGAATGTAACATATCTATGACATGGATATTTTATTCTTTAGAATCTATGATGAGATCTCCCATTACTTTACACATATGTACTACTTATTTTTATCAAAACCCTTTCAACAAATTAACCATAAAACAAAAACAAAACCTTAAATAGTTTAGGAACTAAGTACCTTTATTTTATATTTTATATAATATATGAAATTACCTACCTCTATTTAAAATTTATTTTATTTCTCTGCTTATATTTTTTAAAATTTTAAAATAGCATCTACAAATTATCTAGTCTCATGACATTAAAATTCAAGAATTTTGTATTATTTTCACTTCAAAAATAATTTAAAGAAAAACTTCAACGGCGCGTGATATTAACACTGCATTTAATTATTCCACGTGGTACGTGCCACTTCTCCAGTTTGTAATCTTTGGTTCCACTATCTAATATTTAATAACGAAAATAAACCACCTTACACTAATAAAAAAAATACACTTAACACTAGAACTAGCACAATGTAAATCCTATTCAATACTCTGCTTCGGACTAAAATAATAATCATATTATCACTATGTTATCAGTAGATATTATATTTTTCATAGATAAGGTTAGAGCATACACCCAATTAAAGATTGGAGCATTCGCGCAACGTAAATGAATTGACAATACATAAATAATAAATAAGTATATACCTACCTATGCGTAGCTAGATGACGACAGTGATATATCGTCATTCAAACATAAGTATGGTCTGCATAGGTAATCATCAAGATACATATTATTATAGTAGGCGAGCATGTCAATATGTATATTGTTTGTGTTACAAATTATGATTTCACATATTTATTATGACTTGTAATTAGGTACTGTACCTATGTGTAGGGAACATCTCTTAACTTTCAACGATCGGATGCTCAATTAACATAAAAACTTATCAAAGACAATTGACATCTTCAGTCTTCCTGTGCGTGACTACGATCGCTGTAAAGTAATCGATACGTCGGGTGTATACCTAATAACAATGTAACATCTAATTAAACGCGAGCTATATCCGGTAAATTAGTTTTAGTTCAAACTAGCTGTGCCCGCGACTTCGTACGCGTGGAGGTCGGTAAATAACAACAGTAGGGTAGGTTACATTACTTCCGCGTCGTCGTGGGGGACTACCTTCGCGGGAGACAGGTCCTCTACGAGGACGCGGAAGGCCACGTTCAGTAGTGGACGATGGCGGCAGGTGTGCCCCAGGGTTCCGTACTAGGCTCCTTACTAATGGAACCTGGGGTACAACTGGGTTCTGCGTGGTGAGTTCTTGCCGCAGATAGATGTCGTCTGCTTCGCGGATGACACTCTGGTTGCGGCAAGTGCCCATGAATGGGACGGGGCCATGGCGAGGCGAGAACTATGATATTTTTCAAGATATTCATTGAAATCAAATAATGTCATGAACAATTTTGTTCACAATTAAATACTTGTGGTGAATAAATAATTATTTTGTAATAACATCGTGTTTACAAAAACACCTTCGCAGATAGTGCATTATTATTTCAGAAAAAATTGATTACCAAAAAATAGTTATAGTGAGTCAATTTCTACAGATAAACATATGCTGTCGTGGACTTTTTTTTAGAACTTTTAAATGAGAACAATTCGTTTTCCGTTAACCGTTTACGCAGCGCACGCAACGAAAGCTCTGAAAAGGAATATTTTTTTCCCGTTTTTGCAACATTTTTCATTGATGCTCATCTGCTATTAGTCGTAGCGTGATGTTATATAGCCTATATAATACCTCGATAAATGGACTATCCAACAAAAAAAGAATTTTTCAATTTGAATAAGTAGTTCCTGAGATTAGCGCGTTCAACCAACCAAACAAACTAACATACAAACAAACAAACTCTTCAGCTTTATAATATTAGTATACTTAGATGTGCAGTGCGCGCGAAAATATAAGACAACACTATAAAACCTACGTAAATTAAAAAGAAAAAGAAATGGATTTTGTGGTTTGTCTAAGGATCACTTTCAGGGTTTTGGTCTGTCTAAGGATTGCGTTTAACGGTACCCTACTATATACTTAAATCAGTTCACATGAAATCGACTGGTTTATTATTTTTGAACACATAGAAAACCACTTTACAGTTGATAGCCACTATAGTGGTTTTATCAATACTCTTCTCATTCTTCTAGCTTATTAATTGTTTAGGTTTGAGTAGGTATATTTGGAACTATTTAGTCCTGTTAAACCTTAACTTAAATTTATGCAAAAAAGTTCATACTTTACCAATAATACGCAATTGGTTTATTAATTTCACATTTTTTTAAACAAAATCTCTGTATACCAAAGGCGCGTGATTATTATTGATAACTATATAATACATTGATAGTAGACTACATTTCGCAGTAATATTTAAAGGATTGAAATAGAACACAACAGTAAAAATACTTGACCATATAGGTAATATTCCAAATATCTAACTTAATATTTGTCTTCGTTTAACATCATCTTATTATCGTGAATTTATAGCGTTTGAACTTATTTGATCATTATAATAATTTTAACATAATGCAAGTATGCTAACCTAATAAAAACCTAAAGCTATATAATGTGTGTTCAAAATACAAATTTGCATCACAGTGACCGTATAAACGTAGGTATATAAAACTACTTTAAAAACGATACAGGAAACCCGTAAGACGGGTATTATACAGCTTCTCTGCACTACTTGGATACGATCTGCATGCGTAACATGAGGAACTGGAGGAAGGGTTTTTCTACTTATAGGTATCAAAATATCGGCTAAATAGAGACTTTGGATCTTAATTTTTCAAACTCCTCAAGTGTCTGGTACCGTAATTTACAGATAAAAGATGTATACTACATTTTTAAATTACAGCTCTAAAGATATTTTCGTTCATTTGCCAACAGAGTTCAATAACTTTGATTACTTTTTTGCTAACTATCCTTGGAGCTCGTGTTCGTGGCCTTTTTTTCTAGATCAATATAGGTACGACTCATTTTCATAATACTTATTGATTAACGCAGTAGGTATAGGTATACATAGTAATGTGTTTCAGGAGTTTCATATTTCTACCTAGATAGATGATGACGACCTTCGGGGTCATAGAAATTTACTACGATTGCTCTTTATTCGATAGCACCTTATAGCACGATATTTCGATGGTTTCTTACCTAGCTAGTTTTAAAATAATAAATTCAATAATACTCCAAATCTATACTAAAACGCCAAAAAGCCCCCCCCCCCCCCCCCCCCGGGGCTCAGCATAAAGTCGCGACAGGAACTGCCACGACTCTGGTATTCTGCGGAATCATTCATTCATTTCATTCGTAGCGGATGCCATTTTCGGGAATAAATAAAAATCGCGAGGTCGGGGCTATACGGCGGGTGAACCAGTAATTCTACGTCTGACGTCGCCAAATAGTCGATCGTCTGCCTAAGGGTGTGTGACGAAGCATTGTCGTAAAAAGGAGGATCCTGCTGCAAGGTCGTCTCTCCCGAGCTTTTAACAAGACAAGTGGCAAGCAATTCTCAGCGTACCACTCTGCCTACGTACCCTACGTAGGCAGAGTGGTACACTGAGAATTGCCTACCACCTAAATAGTTCGATTAACTTCCTAGAATAGATTTGTTGTTCTTTAAACTTTGTCAAATTTAAGGCTCCGTGCAAAAAACAGTTGACATAATTTTTAAAATTTTCATACATTTTGAACGTACTCGCCGTAAATCTGTGGTGAGTTATGGCCAGGAGGTCATGGCACACTATACCGGCTCCGCAACAGCACGGCGTCGCCTCGAATTTAGGCTACGGCTAGCCGCCAGCGCGCTAGCTACGTGTCGTCCGGAAGGTACAAGCTCACAGCCCGCGCGCCGGCCGCGAGGTGCAAGCCCGCAGTCTGCGCGTCGGCTGTTTTATGACATTTGTGATTGAACACGCCTAGGACTTCGCGTCTGTTGTGTCGGCGCGTATAGTAAGCACGCAGCCGGCTCGCTGTAAGCACGCCGTTAGCGAGCTGTAAGTACGCTAGCTGCGAGTTGAGTTATATACTAGCGGCAAGCGCGCTGACTGCTCGCCGTTGGCTTTTTCATATTAATATTGCAAAATATATTGTACGACTCACAACTTAATGCTCTAATTTGAGTGGCAAGTTAATTGCTGGGTTGGGGCGGTGCCGGTATAGTGTGCTATGACCTTTAGATTTACTGACCTTTTGCATGTCATACATAACGAAATGGTAACCAATCACCATTTATTTTTATTTTTCAGATTCGATTTTTATCAGAATATAACGACATTGACAGTAAAAAAATTTGCATATGCCCATGAATGTGGAGCATAACGTCGATATAACAGAAAAAAAGGTCACTGAAACAGAGTCGCATAGAAATTATTCAAATAAATTTAATGTTGTTCAGAAACGAATAAAAATATTGTAACTACCAAAAAGTTTTTTTTTCACCCTAAGTTAATCAAAGTTGAATAAATGTGAAAGAAAATGTGAAATGTTAATACCTACTATTAATTAAATAAAATCATTTTCTTTAAAAGTAATAAATCATCTACTTTTGAAGTTTTCTTTTGATGTGCTGTTTCCGAATTTCAACATTTCCGCTCACGCCGCCGCCATGTTAGAAAAGTGACACACAAAAGTAGTTATGTGAGGATGTCCCTCACATCCTCAAGTATTTTTACAAATACCTACGACCCAACTTAACCGAATCGTAGGTATTCGTAAAAATACTCGTTTCGGATGTTGAAATAGAACATTTCGACATTGTAGGGTAGACGTTAGCTCATAACGCAAATACAGATAGACTAGAAGAACTTCACAGGGATATCCCAAGTCCTGGGTAGCTCAGATGGTTAGAGCTGTCGCCCGGATTGCGAAATGTCGCGGGTTCGATCCCCGCCTCAGGACGTGAAATTTTTCTAGTTTAAATACATTTTTATTAGTAAATAATTTATCAAACATTTAAAATAATGTTAAAATCAAATACCTACGATTCGGTTAAGTTGGATCGTAGGTATTTGTAAAAATATTCGTTTCGGATGTTGAAATAGAACATTTCGACGTTGTTGGGTGGACGTTAGCTCATAACGCAAATACAGATAGACTAGAAGAACTTCACAGGGATATCCCAAGTCCTGGGTAGCTCAGATAGTTAGAGCAGTCGCCCGGATTGCGAAAGGTCGCGGGTTCGATCCCCGCCTCAGGACGTGAAATTTTTCTAGTTTAAATACATTTTTATTAGTAAATAATTTTCAAAGATTTATAATAATGTTAATATCAAAATTAAAGAATAAAAAAGGTATTGAGATTTTTTATCTTGTTTAATATTGCAAATAAATAGTTTATCGTGAAATTATTCAGAAACAAGATAGTGTCAAAAATTTGCTTTTCGCCGCAATTTTTCCAATATGATGGCATGACATGAACAGTAATAATACGAGGTGACAAAGTTGAAATTCGGAAAAAGCACATCATAATTTATAAAATTACCCATTTTTAAAACTCCCGTACTACTTTACAGGTAAAATATCTTATATGACTAATATTATTATACAAGGTAATTTAAAAACGAGTTTTAGCTACTCTGAGATAAAATCATTTTTTGTGAAGCATTTTTAATAGGTTTTTTACTCTGAGTACCTATGCAAGCGCAAGGCGACGATCAAAGAGTAATGTAAGTATTTATCATAAATTTACATAATGTAAGCTTTTTATATATTTTTTTTCATTAATAATAAACCTATCTTTGTATGTAGTAGATACCATCATCCATATGTTTTTAAATTTTATACCGACAACCGGTGCACTTGTTAGAGTTACAACAGTAGAGGCAGCCATCTTTATGCGCCCAAGGACATTAGGTATGGCACGCTCAGTAGGTAGTTAGGCCAACTCCATAGTATTTCTTCGTCATAGTCAAAATTCAAAAACCGATCGATATTTCTACTCAATTTAGAAAGTTTTTCTTTTATTCATTCATGTAATTTAAACTTAATAAATATTTAATATATTTTTATAATCAAAGACATGAACGTATGTTCCGAAAAAAAGCTAATTTGTGGCTGTTTGAATGTTTCAAGCAACACAAATTGTGCGAAACAGAACGTTTTAGTTTTGCTTTGGTAAATTCGTTAAGAGCGCCTTCACATTAGCGTTTGTCCAGCGTAGGCGTTCGATGAACGTAGGAAAACGCAGCGCAGACGCCGTGCCGCGACATCTCTGCTGGGGCACATGAGTAGGTACGCTGCACTAGCGTCGTACCTACTCATGTGCGGTACGCTACACTTCATCATCATCATCATCATCACCAGCCTATAAACGTCCCACTGCTGGGCACAGGCCTTCCTACATGGAAGAAACACATGAGGAGTTTGGGCCATAACACCACCACGCTGGCCCAATGCGGGTTGGTGGGTTAAAGCGGTTGTAGTAACAACCGGGACCAACGGCTTAACGTGCCTTCCGAAGCACGGAGGAGCTCGAGATTATAAATTTTGGTTGACCCATCCCAGGGTCGACCATGGCGAAAGTTGCTTTGTTTTGGTATTCGAAACCACAGCGCTCAAACCAATACGCCACCGAGCTCCTCACGCTACACTTACGTAAACGAAATTGTGTAACGTTGAATTAACTGAAGATGAATAACTGCGACAACGCGCGCGTTACGATGTCGCGGCGTCTGCGCTGCGCATACGTTCATCGAACGCCTACGCTGGACAAACGCTAATGTGAAGGCGCTCTAAATTAGCGTGATCAGGGAACACATAAATTAAGAAGATACATGTTTCAAACCATGTAATAATATTTCAGTTATCTTTTCGCTGCTTCGCCCTCATGGATGCCGGTTATTAGCCTCTGTCCTTTCTCAGGATGTATTCTTCAAGTAAAATTTTATCTGAATTGGTTCTGTAGTTATATTATTAATATTATTAATGTCACGTAAAATATTTTTTGAGTGAGCTTTCTTCAGACAAACTGGTCAGGGTTGCTAATAGGAGGTATTGGATGCAAGCTGCGCAGAACCACTCCATTTGGAGATTGATGGGGAAGGCCTTTGTACAGGAGTGGACATCATAGGCTGATATGATGATGATGAACTTGCTTCTCATTAGAAGATTTACCTGACCCAAAATCATAAGTATTTCACACAGTATTTGCCAACAAAAAATTTAAGATGTCTATCTTTTTTTATAAAACAACATAGCAGGTGCGTTTATCATCCAGAGGCCTGAGATGAAAAGCTTTCTGTCACATTTATGCCCAGTAATAACACTGACTGGCTACCTTTCCCTTGAATCCAAATCACAGTGAAACTGTTTTACACCCGAAAATTTAGTTCATAAAATGAAGGAAAGTTGGTTGTTCAACCAACTTTCTTTTAATCAATACCTCTTTATTAAGTCACTACAATAGGTTAAATGGTACTGAAGTAAAAATAGTTGTTTTACCTATAAAATATTTTAATTGTTTTTCTAGTAACATGTTTTATTAAAATCCTTTATACTGATATAATTATGTATATGAAAAATGTATCTACTGCCATCTGTAATGTGCATATGCTCTGTTTGCCTCACACTGCTTATGCAGGTCTTGTTTTCTTTTCACTACTTTTCCAGTATTATTTGCAGCATCTAAAAGCTCCCATGCAAACTGTTCTGGAAAATGTCTAGTTCTCTCTTTATCATTTGTAGCATCCAACAACCACTTGATGGCCAAAAACAAAGACCTCCTCTCTGTGATGGGCCCTGGAACCTGTCAATTAAAATGAAGTTATAGTATTAATTATGAATATTTGTATGAATAATTGGGAAAAAGTAAATGTATGAAATCAGGGAGCTTATTTTGGCACTTGAAGTATGGTGCTTTATCATATCATCTATTAATATAAGACATAATTGAGTGAAAATGTAAATCACCTGATATGTTATACCACCCCTTTTAATGGGTAAAAGTTGCAACAATGGTTTGGAATTTTCTATTGCTTTATGCAATACTTTCTTAGGGTCTAATTCTATTTTAATTTTTTCCTCTTCGGTAACAGCAAGATGGTATCTTTCAATTTGTGTTCGTTTAACATTTTCAAAAGCCTTCTCAACAAGACTGCGAGCCATTGCCTTTTTTCCCATTTCCATTACATGATTAATAACTTTACTGCAAAATAATTATTAGTCAATTAACATTTCTCTAAAATGAAAACTGTGCAATGTATGGTAATTCTATTAAAAACCAATAAAATTTTCTTCATCATAAACTTACTTTACAATGGGGTCATGGTAAGCAGAGCATGTTTCATAGACTGCAGGAGGCTTTACTGGTATTGCAGCTATTTTTGATAATTCAGAACTTTCAATTAGTTTTGCCTGGTCTTCTTTTCTGAATATCGGATTTTGGAAGTATTTTGGAAAAGATGTTGGCCTTGAATATTTTCTATTCGATGTAAATAACCATCTGAAACATAAATTTTGTTTAATATTTTAAATAATTACATTACTGTTTCATTCACAATATCATGATTACCAGCCTATATACCTGCTGGGCACAAGCATTCCTACATGGGACAAACACACAGGGAGTTTGGGCCATAACACCACAACTCTGGCCCAATGCTGGTAGCTGAGAGAGTCAAAGAGGTTGCAGTAACAAACAACCGGGACCAACGGCTTATCTTCCGGCGTGTCTTCCGAAGCACAGAGGTACTCCAGATTACAAATTTTACTTTTGGGGTCTAGTTAACTTCAATTGGTATATGTATGTGGCAAGAAGAGTATACACAATAACTAAGAAAAGGATAGAGGTTAGGAAGCACTAGTACCTATCAATTTGCTGAAAAGAATATTGTAATACATTCTTAGGTAAAATCCGTAAACTAGTGTTTAAGTTATTCATTATCGAGTCAGTTTAATTGAAATATTTTAAATGCAATATTCTAAACTTTATAAATAAACAGAAAGTGACAGAAGGTAGGTACCAAAGAGAATATAAAACGCTACGTAGGTACTGAAAGACCACAGATTAGAAAGAGTATGTCTAGAAAGACGGTGGAACACAGACACAGAACACTTTTACTGTGGAAACTGGTGGAAACACGGGCAGCCACAGAGTATTTTTTCAGGTAGCATGTAGCAGGGGCGCGTTCCAAGCCTACAACCTTTAAAATCCTTCCTCATTGCTTTTTACTCTAAGGCCGTTCCGTGCCTTTCGGCATGACGACGTTCGGTTATCGGCTGTCACAACTCACAACTACCCCTTTCCGAGCCTCGGAGAGTTGCAATGCAACTTTTTGGCGATCAATTTTGACGGTTAAAAAACACTCTGACGTTTAAAACGTCAAATGTATTAGTGACCATCCATCAAATAAGATTGAATATGTCAAATCTCAAACAAAACACTTCTTATTTTTAGATTACTTTAAATAAAAGTGAGTACAAGCTTAAACACAGACTTAATAGCAGCGTTTTAACTACCAATAAAATGCTTATTAAAATACTTGCCTTATTCGAAGCCTAAATATAATTTCTGTCGGGTCGAAATTGTTTGTAAAAAATTTCCTAATAATACTAACAGTACAGTATATTCCTTTCTCGCAATACGTAATAGCAAAAAGATAGCAAATCTAATAATACTAATAGTACAATATCTTTCTCGCAATACGTAATAAGAAAAAGATAGCAAATTATTGTTTAGGGCAGTCATGTCAAAGATATGGCCCGCGGGCCGCATCCGGCCCCCAGACCGTATCAATACGGCCCGGCATCGCAATTTGCCACAAAAAGAAGAATCATGTTTTAGAGCTTTTAGACTTCACACGATTCCTCTACGGAAGTTTTTAATTTTTTTTATTTGAATCTGGCCCGCCTACACATACTTAATATATGGCCCTTTGCAAAATTGAGTTTGACACCCCTGGTTTAGGGCATTGTTCTGAGTTTAGGGCTGTCAATAAGACAGATTGCAAAGACACCATAGACAACTTTAGACGGCATGGAGGTGCCTCCTAAATACTGCATTTTATTACGTTCAATAAAGTCGAAAATTGAATGCATGTTTCTAAATGTCAAATTTTATGACAGCGTTCCTTTTCGTATTCATATTGAGAGAAAGAGGTAGTCTGAACCTAAATTTAATCTTAGCATGTGTTCGCCAGAATTAGGCCCATTGATCGTGATAAAATGCAGTGTTTAGGGAGCACCTCCGTGCATACCGTCTAAAATTGTCTATGGTTTCTTTGAAATCTATCTAAATTTAAGTGACAGCTCTAAACAGATTCTTGCTATCTTTTTCCTTTGACTTATTGCGAGAAAGAGATATACTGTACTTAAGTGCGTTCCCAGAATTAGGCCCAATGATCCTTTGTGTCTGAAATAAAGATTATTATTATTATTATTATTAGAAATTGTGTCTGAGCGAACTTTGTGTTAAAAAATTCATGTAGGTAGATTTATGAACCAAGTGTTTGTGTAATCTTTTAGTTATCAACTTAAAGATTATTATATCATACATGATTAAGGTTTGATTGAACTTCGTTGAGAACTTTTTTGCATGGTTATCCACCTCATCAAATAGTGTTTTGGGGAAGTTATTATGGTGTGGTACGTCGGTGGTATAAAGGAAACAATCAATTTACATACGTACGGTTTACTACGGTCAGTTCACACACAATAACACTCAATATACATAGAAGGAGAATAGGTAGCACAAGCACAGTACAGCACAGTTCAGGAAGCGAGAGAAAACAAGACACAAAAATACAGTACGAAAAAACAATTGAATAAGCGCAGCGTAAGCGTAGGTCACGCGATAAGGTCAAGGCGGAAGACAGTATAACAAGCGCTTCGCGTCGTGAACGGATCTCGACTGGGGACATGGTGCGCGCGCGCAGAGGGCGGGGCCGAGAGTCATTAGCGTCGAACAATAGGACCGCTTGAGGAATGCGCGTTTACACGGCACGACTCGTCGACCGGGAACTGAATAATTAATTTTTGTGCATAATATAATTAATATCAATATAATGATGTATGTGTGAATATAAAAGATGATAATATAAATTATAACATATATAATAGTTATATAAAAACTGATAGTGTGCAGTAATGTTAGTGGCTGCCCACAGTGTCATATGGAGACTGTCATCATATATTTCGCGTAAAATTCTCCCAATATGCATTGGAATGTGTAACATTTACACAGCATTTCATTGCAATAAATGAAGAGCTATAGAAAATAAAACTTAAGACATGGCTGTATGGGCGTGAATTCCCTTTGCCTTACCATAACAAGGAGAATCTCAGAAAAATACGCTTTAGCTCAGAACAATTCTGAAGGGAGAATGAACCAAAAAAAAAAAGAATAAACAATATTGAGCGATATGGTAGTCGAGCGTCAATGTCAAAGTTAAAATCACGCTTCCTCTGTCAAATCATGCAGCGGCCATTTTTGTTTTGTATTGATTTCCCAAAATATTTTTATTTTCCAGATTTTATTTAAGCAAAAATTATTTTATGAGTTTATAAAAAATGTCAACTATTATAAAATTTGATCTCAAAGAATTAAGGAAATTAGCGAATGATAAAAATTCATGTGTAATAGAAAAGAGAGTTACACAAAACCTCGCATTGCAGCCATGGTGTTTAGGGAATTTGAAGGAGTCTATAAAAAACTTGCTGGATTACAAAGTTGGAAAATTTGACAAAGAGTATGTTTTTCAAATAACTAACTATGGAAATAGTGTTCTACACGATAAACATTATATTTTATTGACTATCCCTTTCGTCTATAATACACATTTAGACGAATTTAATAGTAACTTTGAGTCTTAATAATTCTGCAATTATGATTGTATTTCAATTTACTAAACATAGTACACTTTACAATATAGATATAGAAAGATCCACTGCGTATTGAATTTGTGGAAAATCCCCTGAAAATTATAGAATCATGTTCCCACCAGAATATTCAACTATGAAGAAACTTGATCAAAAATTGTTCTATAAAAATATAATCTTAGGTCCGCTAAAATTTACTTTAGGTAGTACTCTGACTGTAGTTAGTTATATTCTCCTCAATTTAATATTTACTATCTTATTTAACAAATATAACAATGTATGAATTTTTGTTACAGATTTAATGGTATCCTCTTAAGTTACAAAAATCTGTGTATCCTACAAAATGTTGGATCAATACGGAATGACAACGCTGACATTCATTTCCAAGTACAAGCTGATTATTTTATATTTCGACCATTTGTTGGTGCTACACTAAAAGGAGTTGTTAATAAGAAAAGTCTTACACATTTAGGCATACTTGTGCACCGGTGAGTTTCTAAAGCATATATTTTCGTTGACATTGATAAATGGACTAAACTTATCTGCATTAAATATGCCTATGCATTTTTTTATTATGTCATGATTTTATGATAAAGGCAGATATAATGATATCTCCTCTTATATATGATAATATATAATGATAAAATTAATATTGTGAATATCGATAGTGTCCAGAGTACTTACCCAATAATACAGTTATGAGTGTAATGATGACTAAATGAAAATGAATGGTTGACTTTTTAGAACTATCAAAACTTGCCAGCCACACAGTATCTGTATGAGAAACTTACTTTCTCTTGTCACAAAATAAGATTGGCTTCTTGACTTACCTGCCCTATATATAAATCATCCACTTTTTGTGGGAGTTTTAGATGTGCCGCAACAAAATGCTGGAATAATATTGCTCCTCCTATAATAAACTGTTCCGGTGTTAGGTCTATTAAGAAAAATCTTGGAAGGTTTTTTACTTAACCAGCAAAAAGAAATGGCATATTAAACTTTATCTCATATCAGCTTATTTATATAACTTTATTAGTCTAAGTAGTATTTTCTATATAATTATTGATATTATACATTTACAATTATATACCTATACTAATATATTTAAATATGTATATACAGTGCAACCTCAATATAAAAAATCTGAAGGGATCAAGTAAATATTCATTATATCAAGTAATTCGTTAAACTGAGGTTTGTTATATTGAGGCTAGGTTGGTCTAAAATTTGTTGTACCGGGTGTACAAAAGAATGGGACAGCTGATTTATATATATAGGTTCTTCTGACATTACACACAAAATTATTTTGCTATGGGGTCAACATCGAAATCGTGAAAAAATATCATCTGTTTCATACAAAAGTGCAAAAGTGGTATTGCACTTTTGTATGAAACAGCTGATTTCATGTATGTACCCAGTTTATATATTTTTTTAATCAAATTAGATTGTTTCTCAAGCTTGTTTTGTTTGTGTTCTTTTTTTCACTTAACCTTGGCTACCTCTCTCACATTCTCATCCTACAATAGGCTAAAAAAAATAAAAAATAAGAATTTTGTATTAATTATTTAATATTTCAATTAAGGGGATGAATTTTATTTTGTAAGAATTAAGTTGTTGGTGTACAATTCTTTAACAGATATTTAGAAAATTATCTAAACTATAAAGAACATACAGATTTTGTTCAAGCCGTAGTACATGAATACATAAAGTATTCTTCGTAAATAAATATATATTATACAGTGTGAGTCTGGGTAAAGTGCACAAACGAAAATGGGGGATACTATGGCTAATTTTGTTGATGAAAAAAATATTTCAAAAATTATATTGGCTTATTTAATTATTTAATCGAATTTATAATTTTTTTGACATTGAAATTACCCCGGTGTAGACAAAATCGTGTAACTTTTAAAATAATTGATCTATCGCGATGAATCAAACTGTTCTAGCTTGGAAATGACAGGGCGTATTCATAAAATAAAAATTTTGTAGAAAAAACTACACTGAATGAAAAAAAATGCCTAATTTCTAACAAAAAACCAGTTTTTTTTACATTTGTTTGCATAAATTTAAAAATTGCTCAATAAAACGCCCACTTTACATACTTTTCTCTTAACTTTAATTTACTCTACATTGTTTTTCTTTTCTAATGGTGAAAATTTCATATATCCAATTCCAATCCAATACCTTATTCATATCATTTTCTATCAACTGTTAATGAATGGTACTTCAACATACAAGTTATTACTTTTCTGTGGCAAGTTCATTTGTGAAAACGATAGGATTATGGTATTGACATGAAATTGACACTGTTAAAAAGGAAAAACGATGTAGAATAAATTAAAGTTAACAGAAAGGTATGCGAAGTGGGCATATTATGAAGCAATTTTTAAATTTATGCAAAAATCTATAAAAAATAACTGGTTTTTTGTAAGGAGTCCATAAATTTTTTTAATTGAGTGTAGTTTTTCTACAAAATTTTAATTTTATAAAGACACCCTATATTACCAATCATAATACAGTTTGATTCATCGCAAAAGATCAATTATTTTAAAAGTTACACGAATTTATCTACACCGGGTAATTTCAACATCAAAAAAATTTAAAAAAAACGATAAAAATTAAATAAGCCAATATATTTTTTTAAATATTTTTTTCGTCGATAAAATTAGCCATAGTATCCCCCATTTTCGTTTGTGCACTTTACCCAGACTCACACTGTATATCATAACCACATCTTGTTGCAGCCATTTCTTCTCAAACATCTATAGTTGCCCACCATGATATGGAGTAACTATCTCAATTCAACCATAGTTGCCACAGGGTTTATAAAACTTTTTATGTTGTATAGTAATGTGATGAAATATTTCTATTATTTTAGAGTATTCAATGTGGTCATACCCCAACCAACCGAAGAACCAGGTAATAAGTGGATCGGAGCCGGGATTGAGGAAGGCCAACAAGTTGTATTTAGAATAGTGGTACTAGATCTATTTGGAGCTCTTCCCTATATTAGGGGAGAACTGGATGAAAGGTAATTATAATTGACGATAGCCACTTACCACCAGTTGGGCCTTGATATTTTTTGTCGTCTAGCTGTATTTTTTCATACAAACCATGGCAAATGACTCAACACCACCAGATGTAAAGCGGTGAGAAGTTGTTTATTTAGACAAACTTGACATAGTCATTCTTCATCAGCATCATTATCATTTCAGCCGAGGGACGCCTACTGCTGGGCATAGGCTTCACCCAGGGATCTCTTAACCGATCGGTCTGGTCCTGTCCCCATCCATCGGCTTCCCGCAGCTCATCAGTCCATCTTCTAGGCGGCCTAATAATGCTGCGTCTCTCGGTACACGGCCGCCACTCGAGGACCTTTCTGTCCCAACAGTCTTCCTTGCCATTTTTTTTTGGCGATGTAGTCACTACATCATTAGAATGTACAGATGATAGCACATCAAGTGTAAACCGCACTATTACGGAGTAAGAGCAATCTCAAGGTCAAACTGTTAGGCTTGAAATGCAATCAAATGTACATAAAATATACCTGTATGTAAAATTAATATCTTATTTCAGATGGTTGAAACTAGGCCCTGATGATGATGAATATATTGATGATTCAAACTCAAACCAACCCATGAATGTTTCATATATCAACTTCGACAAAACCAAACCATTTATTCAAAGGCAGATGGAAGATGGAGTGTCAAAGTCCCCGAAATCAGATAAAAATAATAGTAAATTAAGTGTTCCAAATACTAATCACACCAGTAATACAACACCAGAAAGTCAATTAAAAAAAGATATTAACTCGAGTCCAGGAAAATGCAGAAACCTTGAAAGTGATGCTAGTGTAATTGACAAATCTAAAATTAAACGGCAGACCAAATTATTAGGCGATGGAGAAAATGCTAAGCAAATAGAAGGCAATATTAAACAGTCAAAAAAACATAAAAGAGATAGCTAAATGTTTTTATTAATTTTAATGTTTCATTAAATAAATTCTTTTACAATTTCAAAGTATTGTATGAATTATATACTTCACTCAAAAATATTTTCGTGCCAATAACTATTTTAATTCATATTTATTTTTTAGATATGTGATGTTGATATAATATTTAGAGTATGTGCAGTCACGAGCAATGAAATGTATATGTCGCAGCCGGCTGGTTAAATCAGCCGCTTAACTGGATGGCTAGCCCATTGATTAAACGCCGTCAACCAATTGAATGCCTAGCCCAATAGTTAATTGAACTAGACTCGCTTAACATTTAACGACTTAGCACATTGAAAAGTTTTGGTTTGATTGATAGGTTCAAGGTTATTTTTTATGACCACATAACTGACATCTTTTTGGTTCTAAGTGGTCCTATAAAGACACCTTGAACCTACCAATCACTCGAACAGTCACACAAAAGCTCTTCGATTTAAACGACCCGCCTAGGCGTCCAATTGAATGGCTCATTTAAACCAGACGGCTGACATAACGATCAGCCATCTGGTTAAACGTTGCGCTCAATGAGTTGGCTAGATGTACTTCAGCCGTTTGATTGGATGCCTAAGTTCAATTAAAGTAAAGGGCTAGGCTTTTTTTATATACAAAGCTCAGACTCAACACCACCTGATGTGAAGCAGTAAGAAGAGTCTATATCTGGGGGGACAGCTAGTGCAACTTGAAACACATTGTTCTAGCCGCCTCCACCATGCCAGCCCATAAGGTGCCTTTTCACGCCTCTTTTGAAGGAACCTATGTTATAGGAAAGAGGGAACATGTGCTGGCAAAGAATTCCAAGTTTTGGAAGTCCGACAAAGAAACGAGTTACTATGTGCGTGATGTTGAGGTGGAGACAGTAAATTGATGAATCAGAAGGCCGGCACGCGTGCTCCTGAGTAGGAACGGGGAAGTAGGGATAAAGTCGAAAAGTCAGAACACTCCATGATAAAGCCGATAGAAGGCGCTTATTGATGCAATGTCACGACGGAGTTGTAGAGGCTCTAGGCTGTTCGTGACCCCTACTTCCTCAATGGTACGGACGGCACGACACTGAAATCTGTCCAGTGCATCGAGTAGGTACTTGGCGGAGCCATCCGACAGGTGCGAGCAATATTCGGACCTGAGTTTTGTACAGCAGGCATAATTGGTCTGGCGTGAAAAATCGACGCACCTTGTTCAGGACACCGAGCTTCCGTGAGGCTGTTTTCATCACGGTTTCGATGTAGTTCCTGGAATTCAGATCACAGCATATCTCCATACCGAGCAAGTTGATGGAGCCCTGTGACGAAAGAGTAGTGCCCTGAAGAAAGGGAAGGAGAAGGAACGGCGACATTTTGGTTGTAAACACGCACACTTGTGTTTTCTTAGCATTGAACTCAACAAGATTGTTAGATCCTTATTCATATATGAGATTAATTCTCTCCCTCTCTTACTCAACGCGCCCAGCCCCTGGGCGATCTTAATATTCCCCATGCACTGTACTGGCATCCGCATAGCAATGAATGTTTCCCAACGGAAGCATGTCATTTATATGAAGAAGAAAGAGTGTGGGGGATAGAACAGAGCCTTGTGGTACACCAGCGTTCACTGACATGAACCACGAAGCGCATCCATCAACAAGGACACAGATTCTCCGCTCATGCAGGAAGCCGGCGATCCAGTTGCAGAGTTGAGTGGGCAGACCGTATGCCGGGAGCTTGGAGAGAAGAGCCCTGTGCCAGACCCGATCAAAAGCTTTGGCAAAGTCAAGGCCAACAGCTACGGACTCACCACGTGTGTCAATAGCTTTACCCCAGACATGCATTAAATACGCTAGATCACCCGATGTTACCGTTTCGGCCGAAACCCATACTGACGATCATTAATTATTTAGTGATCTTCTAGGTATCGGACCAGCTGTTTATTTAAGATCCGTTCTATAACCTTGCAAAAACCCGAGGTGACAGCTATTGGGTGGTAGTTAGCTGGGTCTGCCCCCTTATTCTCAACTGTCGGATCACGGATTCGATTCGAATAGTCACATGCCGTCTCGCTTTGACGCAGCGCGATAAAAAGTGACAGGTATAGAGTTTCCGAAATTCTAATTCTTTCCGACAGTTGAGAATAAGGGGGCTGATCGTTCTCCCTTCTTGGGGACCGGTTGCACATTGGCCTCTCTCCAAGATCCCGATCTTGGAGAGAGGCCAATGTGCAACCGGTCTAGCACACCTAGAAGAGAGAGAAAGACAGTATAGCCGCGTTAAGACCTCCTGTCTTAACGCGGCTATAGGTACTGTCTTTCTCGATTATATTATATTTGACTTTAAGTTGGAGTTGTCTCCACAACTCCAACTTAAAGTCAAATATAATATAATCGTATACTTTCAGATTAGTTCCTTAGAAAATGTATCAAAATCGATCGAGCCGTTTTGTTTTTAAATCAAAATAACTACTTAGATTAATTAAGTCGTCAATGTGAATGACATTGCGGATCACATTTTAATGTGTTTTGATGCGTTTAAACGCCTACTTTAGCTGTAAGAATTACAACAGTTTTTTTTCATCAGCATTGCGGATTTGACTTTTCAGTGATGCTTATGATAGGTAATTCTATTTGCATTAAAATAAGTGTACTATCAGTTTGGTCCCATGTTTTTAATTACGTCCAGATCTGATTAAATCTTCGGAGATAAAGAACTTAACCATGAGGTTAATTCGCATAGTGTAATTATGGGGCATGTAAGACATTTTATGTAAGGCCTCAGGATGACAACGCACTTGCAATACCAAGTGATTTTTTCCTTGTTATTGCAGGTGTCTAGGCTATAGGCGACGTTAACCACTTATCACCAGGTGGGCATTCTGCTAGTTTGTCATCGAGATGTGTAAGAACAATCATTTTCCACTTCATCATGTCGACGTAAGATTCGGATATTAATTGATGTCTCAGTTCAAAACGTAAGAGGCACATTGAATCCTTAATGCAAAATCCGAAAGGAGAACTCCACACTCCGCCCTAATACAGATCCAAAACCCCGAAAGCTTACAACTTAAACTACAAAATCGCTTCTATCGCCGCTTCTTCGCGGAAAACTACACAGATGTGGTACATATCACATGTTCGTGGAAGAAGTTCTTGATGTGGGTTTGCAGCTCTTTGAACCTACCCAGCCGTAATAAAAAAGATAATAAAATCTCTAAGCTAACATTTAAGCTTAATGGAGGAAAGAGGGTTCTGCCCAAGCAGAAAAAAGTGGTTTTATAATTATCTTGGAACCACCATTTCAATCAGGATTAAACAGGATAGTAAACTCGTTTAACAACGGAAAAGGGCCCAATTTATAGGCGTGCTCTTGCTTCCAAGACGCAAGGTGACTACCACTCAGACCAGAGATTCCCAGACTTTTTCTCATAGACTACTTTCATTTAGCTATGGTTCCGGTGGACACCCTGCAGCTACATTCTAATCATATTCTCAAAACTGGACAAAAATGTGTTTTTTGTCACGCCAACGATCGTATACATGACTAAGATCCTAAAAACTTGGGCATAATGTTCGACGACCTCTGGAAAGTCTACCAACAAGTTTGTATTGAAATAACATGGACAAGACAAAAATTATGTCGAATTCTCATGATGTACAGTCGACCACAGAAGCCACTTCTGTGGTCGACTGTACTGTAATACAGTAGTACTTTAGTACCATGTGACACCGACTATTGCGCTTGTACACCTATACGTTCGCCGATAGTTACTACTGTACTATATAAACGCCATAGGTATTGTGACATGGTACCTAGTAAAGTGTTCAGCTACTTCTGTGGTCGACCGTGGGTAGGTACGTCACTCATGTGAAGTTTAGAAGCTCTCCACTGGAAGTTGATGATGAATAATTATATTGTCAAAGTTTAGTTTGGTAAGTCCAACTTCCAGAAAGAGGTTATGTGATACGCAATAAAGATATGATTATTATTATTATTATGGTCAATCGACGAGTACAACTCAGCTGGGCTGTACAGCGTTTGGGAAGCTTTACGGCATATTCTCGGACCAACTTCCGCGGTGTCAAGACGAATGCATTTCGTATGTGTTGCTAGTGATTCATCATCATCGTCTCTACCTCAACATCAATCACAAAGAAGTTGCGTAACTCGTTTCTTTGTCGTACTTCCAAAATTTGGAATTCTTTGCCAGCACATTTGTTCCCTCCTTTCTATAGTACGGGTTCTTTCAAGAGAAGTGTGAAAAGGCACGTTATGGGGCGGCAAGGTGGATGCGGCTACAACAGTATGTTTCAAGCTGCACTAGCTGTCCTCGCTGTCGGACTCTTCTCACCGCTTCATCAGGTGGTGCCGAGTCATTTGCCGTGCTTTAAATGATATAAAATAAATGCGACGCGGCGACCACAGATTTGAGAGAGTATGTCTATCCTCAGAACAATAATTTCTGAGTGTCTATCAATGATCAAAGATGTAGGTATATGCGGGCAAATTGCGCCGCGCTCGTAACATGCACAACGCCAAACCCAAAGAGAATATAACCGACGAATTTGACGACCGTCTGGTCGAGCGGTCTGTACCCCTTGCTATGCAGGCTACTCGGTCAAGAGGTCCCGGGTTCGAATCCCGGTAGGAACAAATGTTTGTATGATGAGTACGAGCATTTGTTTACGAGTCATGGATGTTTATATGTTTATTTAGTATATTTCTAATATTTATATACATATTATTATCATTATTTCTCCGTTATCTAGTATCCATAACACAAGCTTTTAATGATGCTTACTTTGGGCTAGATAATAGGTGTGAGTGTGTGAATATTATTATTATTATTATTATTATAAAACGCTTGGCCAAACCAACTGATCGCTGTCGTTTCAATTCGCGCCGTGCCGCCGCGCACCCTGCGTGCTTTTGGAAAATAATAATACTAATGGGAAGGGTAATGGGCCAAATTCTGAAGCCACACTCCAAAGAAGTGCTTCCTAAACACTGCATTAGGTACTCGTTCAATATGGTCGAAAATTTAACACACATTTCTAATTGGCAAATTATATGACAGCCATCCTTTTTGTATTCATATTGAGAGAAAGAGATGCATTGAACTTAAATTTATACTTAGCATGTGTTCTCCAGAATTAGGGCCATTGGCTGTTTTATTGTTTACACGCCGCGTCCAGATTCGCTCACGTAAAACTTAGTGGGCCTAATTCTGGGAACACACTGGCCCTAATTCTGGTGAACACATGCTAAGTCTAAATTTAAGTTCAGTGCATTTCTTTCTATCAAAAGGAATACGAAAGTGTGTTCCCAGAATTAGGCCCACTTTAATTCTAAATTTAAGTACAGTATATCTCTTTCTCGCAATAAGTAATAGGAAAAAGATACCAAGAATTTTTAGACGGCATGTTGTACGGAGGTGCCTCCTAAACACTGCATTTTACCACGTTCAATAAGGTCGAAAATTGAACGCACCTTTCTAAATGTCTATTTATATGACAGCCATCCTTATCGTATTCATTTTGAGAGAAAGAAATGGACTGAACTTAAAATTAGACTTAGCATGTGTTCTCCAGAATTAGGGCCTCAGTCTACTCCGACTGAGTCAAGGGTAGAGCAGACAAGACTACATGTAAGTCTTGTCTGCTCTACCCCTAATAGAGTGTAATATAAGCCCTCTTAGGCGCGGAGGGGCGGGGCGGCACGCAAGGTGAGGAGCAGTTGGTGAGCGAAAACTATCTGCGACGCAAAGCTTACGTTGGACCGCGCCGGAACCTCGCAGCGCCCGCAATCGCGACAGAAACCATGCCTGCTGTATGCTGCTTGCTTCATACTGCATGCTTGCTGGCATTAAAAAATTAAACATGCATAGTTCCTTATAACAAGAAAATATTTCAAGGTAACAAATGAAAATACAGTTGGTGATCAAAATAAATCACAACTATATTATTGGTTGAAAATACAGTATTAGTCATTTTTTTGGGAAAGTTTGGTAGTGGCCCTAATTCTGAGAAACACATGCTAAGTTTAAATTTAAGTTCAGTGCATTTCTTTCTCTCAATATGAATACGAAAAGGATGGCTATCATATGATTTGACATTTAGATACGTGCGTTCAATTTTCGACCTTATTATTCGTGATAAAATGCAGTGTTTAGAAGGCACCTCCGGACATGCCGTCTAAAATTGTCTATGGTTCCTTTGAAATCTGTCTAAATTTAAGTGACAGCTCTAAGCAAATTCTTGCTATCTTTTTCCTATTACATATTGCGAGAAAGACATATACTGTATTTAAATTTAGAATTAGAGTGTGTCTTCAGAATCAGGCCCAGTATGTGCCTAACGGTGATGCTGATGTTTAACTCTTCGATTAATTAAGAAGAATAGATATCGAAAATCGTGGAATAGTTTTCTTTGAAATGAAATTAGATATCATAAAAATTGAACCGCTTAAATAGGTATGCGATTGGATTTTTGCGGTCGGGAGTTGATCGAGTGCTTATGTCAAATCCTATACATTTTACATAGAACAATAACAATTGTCAAGTCAAGTCATCAGTTCGGGGCAGTTAAACAAATAACTGAGGGCCATCGACATTCACACAAGTATTTGACACACAAGACTTGAAGGCCGACCTTTGAATTTGCGATATGATCAGCTGCAATTATGAATACTGATTACTCTGATGTTTTTTTGGTTCATTCTCTCCGTCATAAAAAAGCAAAGGGAACTAATGCCCATACAGCCATGTCTTAATATTTCTTTATTACTTCATTTATTGCATTGAAATGCTGGTGTTATACATTTCAATGCACCTTGGGAGAATTTGACGTGAAAGATATGATGACAGTCTCCATATGAAGCTATTTGATGAGGTGGATAACCATATAAAAGTTCTCATCATCTTTTACAGCTTAATTACTTTTATTATTATAATCTTTTAGTTGTACTAATAAAGCTTTGCTGTGATTATACAACACCTTTGCTTACTTTGAAAAATAAAATAAAAAGTTAAACTGTCATACTGATGTGTTGTCGATAGATTGTCTTTATTGTAGATACAATGCATAAATTTAACAATTATTTTACGTATGTTTCACTGAGGACGTGACCGATTACTCAGCTTAAATTTTCAAATGGATAGTTTGGATATCGTCGGCTGCAGTAAACTGTAGTCAAAACTGTATAATCGATTATTTTTTCCCCTACACTAAAATGTCGAAGAATGGCGATGTGACATCAAATCAAGGTAAAAGTGCATAAATATTTTATTTTTGTCAATTTAGTTTTCGATTCTCATTTCTTAAGGTACGTTATTGAAATTTTCATTGCAGGCCCTAGTAAGCCCAATTTAGCCAAACCAGAATTAAGTTTATTCGGTACAGAAAGACGAAAAGTATTAGAACTTCAAATTGGAGGGCCATCCGGAGGTAGTGCGGCATTTGTTCCGTTTTCTTCAACTGCATCATCTGGACCAAAACCTCGTGTACCATCACGCACTATCAGAGATGTATTGCCTGATAATACCAGGTAAACTATTAATCACAAATTTCTCACAAAAACATGTTTTTCTGATTCTATAAATATCTGACCAGCAACAATATGACTTTGATGCAATTTGAACACAATTGTAAAATCAATTGTGTTTGGAATCTGATGCTTGACCGGTAAGAATAGTATTGCAATTTTTCATGCTGAATTATGTATTCAAAGCCAGATGTTATTTAAAATGGAAGGAAACAGGTTTGAAACATTTGTGTTTTTATTTGCATATAATAAATATTGTAGATTTTTTTAAAAGATAATAACTAATAGTATTATTTACTTATTTATTAACATATAAATTTTTGTGTTTTAGAGACAGATGTCGAATTTATCCGTCCATGCAGTCATCAGGTAAATTACAGCTGTCTGCAACAGAAGTGTATGACTTTACAGCAGATGACTTACAGGATCTTGGTGAAATAGGAAGAGGAGCATTTGGAGCTGTAAATAAAATGGAACATAGAAAGTGAGTTTTGTAATTAAAATCTTGCACTTTATTATAATTTAGGACTATGAATCAGCTGCTGTCACTCAGTCTTCATTGATAGAAGAGTGAGCAATCAAGAGCAATAACTTAATATGATTACTGCTCGACTCACTCATTTGCTTGAATTTATATGATGTGCTGCAGCGCACTGTGTGTGTAGCACAGTAGTGAGTAAGAGTGCAATATACAAGTATAAGGTTGAGCTGAGTGTGGCTCAAATTAGGGTTGCCTCTTATTCATACACTTGAAGTCATGAATTTAAATTAGGTGAAAATCTTTTCCAAAACAGATACTATTGTAAATGTGAATCTTACTTAATTCCTAAAAATACTGTAGAGTCAATACATTCAATATTTTCTTTGTTGATTTCAACATGTGTACTAATCACAGAAATAATAAGCTAAAGGCAACCTTTGAAACCCCACAATCATACTAATGCACTCTTGCAATCAATTTGAGGGAAGTGGAACTTACACAAATGAGATATTAATAAATTTACAGGACAATAAATAAAACAATTTTTTTTTTGATAAAATCTTAAACAGAAATATTTTGTAAATAATATTTTTATTGTGTCTAACCTTTTGGTACACCCCTTATGCGTAGGGTGCACTAAAAATTGTAGAACACATGCTAATTCTAAATTCAAGTTCAGTGCATCTCTTTCTCTCAATATGAATATGAAAGGGGTGGCTATCATTTGAAATTTAGAAACATGCATTCAATTTTCGATCTTATTGAATGTGATAAAATGCAGTGTTTAGGTGGCACCTCTGTACAAGCAATCTAAAATAGTCTATGGTTTCTTTGAAATCTGTCTTAATTTAGCTGAAAGCTCTAAACTAATTCTTGCTATCGTTTTCCTATTACATATTGCGAGAAAGAGATTTACTGTACTTAAATTTAGACTAAAGAGTGTGTCTTCAGAATTAGGCCCAATGTCAAAATTATTATATTTCAACACCGAAATGAGTATTTTTAGAAACACTGACCATTTTTTATTTAAATACTTATTAATAACATTCACAAAAATCAATAAGTGATTCGAATTATTACTTAGTGATAACAATTACAAATAAAGAAAAAGAAGATATTAGGCAATATTTTTTTTGTATTTAAAATTATTTAAAGTATTTAAAAGTATTTTTTTATATATACAACTAGATGACCAACAAGTTAGGCTATAAACACCTACAATATCAAGAAAAAAATCACTTGGTTTTGCAAGAGTGTTATCATCCTAAGGCCTAAAATGAATTTATTTAGGATTTTTTGTTTCACTACATTTATGATGACTTACCATACAGAAGTTGTTCCATCTGTTATGCAGTAGAGTTATATCAATAGCCTTGTTGCTTAAGAAGTGACATTGGTTGAATCACTGTCGATTATTTGATAATAAATAGTCATTTGTCATTATTTTAAATATTTGATGTTATTTTATCTGTAAGTGCTATTTCCATGGTAGGTCTAACAAAGTAATGGCAGTGAAGCGCATACGTTCCACTGTAGATGAAAAGGAGCAAAAGCAGTTGTTAATGGATCTTGAAGTAGTAATGAAAAGTAATGACTGTCCATATATTGTTGAATTTTATGGAGCTTTATTTAAAGAAGTAAGTGGTTTTATTCCAATCAGATTGCATATTATTATAAAAATTTGAAACTGAAATGAAATGGAATTTGGATTTTTGGAATTTTCATTTTTCACAGGGTGATTGCTGGATTTGTATGGAATTAATGGACACTTCACTAGACAAATTTTATAAATTCATTTGTGAAAGGATGCAAACTCGAATACCAGAGAATATAATAGCTAAAATTACACTAGCTACTGTAAAGGCCTTGAATTACTTAAAAGAAAAATTGAAAATTATTCACAGGTAAGAAGAAATTAATTCCAACGTAGGTTACGCATGTTGCAAACTTAGAAATTAGAATTAAAATTTCGATTTATTTTTGCCTTATTTATTGTATAAAGAATGTCAGACCATCTATATTGAATTTTCATTCAAATATGACATTAAATACAACTTTTTAAAACCGTCATTGTGGCTATGGGCAGTAGGTACACTTTTGGGCACATAATGACTTTATCATCATATCAGCCGAGAGACGCCCACTGCTGAGCATAGGCCTCCCCCAAGCATCGCCAAACCGATCGGTCCTGCGCTGCCCTCATCCAACGGCTTCCCGCGACTCTTACTAGATCACCGGTCCACCTTGTGGGGGGCCTACCAACGCTGCGTCTCCCGGTACGCGGCAACCGGCAAGCCGGTACCGTCAGTCCTTGCAATGTGACCTGCCCACTGCCACTTGAGGTTCGCAATTCTTCGGGCTATGTCGGTGACTTTAGTTCTCCTGCGGATCTCATAATTTCTGATTCGATCACGCAGAGAAACCCCGAGCATAGCCCTCTCCATTGCCCTTTGGGTGACATTGACCCTTTTTATGAGGCCCATTGTAAGTGGCCACGTCTCGGTTCCGTAAGTCATCACTGGCAACACACACGAATTAAAGACTTTCGTCTTGAGACACTGCGGTAGTTAATCCGAGAATATGCTGCAAAGCTTCCCGAACGCTGCACAGCCGAGTTGGATCCGTCGATTGACCTCTTTCTGGAAGTTGGACTTACCAAGTTGGACTACTTGTTCCAGGTAAATGTATTCGTCAATAACTTCCAATGTGGAGCTTCCAACCTTTACAGCAGTGGGTACGACATGGGAATTTGACATAATTTTCGTCTTGTCATGTTCATTTTAAGACCCACTTGTTGGAAGACTCTACAGAGGTCGTCGAGCGTTGTGCCCAAGTCTTCCAGGTTCCAGTCTTCCAGGTCTTCTAGCCATGACTACGATATCATCAGCAAAACGAAGGTGAGTCATATACTCGCCGTTTATGTTGATGCCAATTCCTCTCCAATCCAAAAGCTAAAACACATCCTCCAACGCAGCTGTGAACAGTTTCGGTGAAATAACATCGCCCTGTCTCACACCTCGCCGAAGTTGTATTGGTTTCGAGTTCTGGTCCTGGAGGCGGACTGACATTATGGCGTTTTGGTACAGTGACTGCAGCACTTGGATGTACTGATAGTCAATTTGGCATCGCTGAAGTGACTGAAGCACGGCCCAGGTCGCAACGGAATCAAAGGCTTTCTCGTAGTCCACAAACGCTAAGCATAATAGCAGGTTGTACTCTTCGGTCTTCTGTACAACCTGCCGCAGCGTATGAATGTGGTCTATGGTACTAAAGCCTTTTCGGAATCCGGCTTGTTCGGGAGGCTGGAAATCGTCAAACCTGCGTGCGAGACGATTTGTAATAACCCTCGAAAACAGCTTGTAAACATGACTCAGGACTGAGCGTGATGGGTCTGTAGTTCTTCAATAGGGTTTTATCAACCTTTTTGAAGAAGAGTGCTACCACGCCCCTGTGCCATGCCTTTGGCGTTTTGCCCTCGAGCATGATGGAGTTAAATAACCTCTGAAGAGCTTTCAGGACCGGTCGTCCACCCGCTTTCAGAAGCTCAGCTGTAACTCCATCGTCGCCCGGCGCCTTGTTGTTCTGAAGCTGTTTGAGAGCTACAATAATCTCGTACAGGCTGACGTCCGGGATATCTTCAGTGTAATTTCGGGTTAATTTAGCTCTTGAATCGGTTGGCTTAGTGACAGGTGTGCGTGATGTCGCGTAAAGCTGTCTATAGAAGTTTTCAATCTCGGCCAAGAGCTCAGGTCTTGGCCGAGATTGAAATCTTCTATGCATATACATCTCATGTAACGAATCTGCCATCCTCCGTCTTCAGCTTCGTCAGCAAACTCTGTCCTATCGACAGATCTCGGGCGAACACTTTGGAGCCTTTGTTTCGCTCGATTGCCTCTCTAATACATTCTGTATTAAATTGGCGTACCTATGTCGCGGGTCAATGACTTGGAGATATGTTTGTTAAGTTGGCGACGAGCGTCTTAGGAAGACTGCAGAGCCATTCCACGTCTTTCCGCCATGAGCTTTAATGTTGGCTCAGAGATTTTCTTCCTTCTTTTGTTACGGCTGGGTTTGAAGAGCTTAGAACCCACCGTAAGGACAGCTTCACGAACCTGTCGTTGTATGTGTCCACATCTGTGCAGTCCTCCAGGCAATCGAAGCGATTTTGCAGTTCGAGCTAAAAGAGTTCGGGGTTTTGTATCTGGATGGCTGCAGGGCGGAGCGTAGACTTCATAAGTCGATTTCTCTCGGATTCCAGATTAAGATTCAATGTGCCTCGTACCATTCGGTGATCACTCCCCGTGCTAAACGTATTGATCACTGAGACATCATTGAATATCCGAGTCTCAGTCGACATGATGAAGTCGATCTCATTTTTTGTTGCGCCATAATGACTTTTTGGTTGCCATTTCATACAAAAAATATTTTATATAGTTTTTTTTGCAATAAAATAAAAGATTTATGTGTTAATTAAAGGAAACCATGTTCTTCAGTACATTTTTGTTTACAATCTGAAATGGTGCTCATGGGCTGTCTCAAAACTTTATTATCTCCTTTACAAGTTATTAAAATAATGCTAAAATTTTACATAGTTGGGTACATAGTATTTTAACCTGTCAACCGCCTACTAGGCCACCCGAGAAAAATATATGTTTGTGGATACTTCACAGATTAAAAACAGGAATTGAAGCCAAATATTTTACTTAAAAATTTTAGCCACATTCAACCCACTTTAAAATTATGTACAGACAATCACTTTAATAAACCATTTAAAAAAATAAGTTTTATTAGTTTATAGAGAATTAAATTAAAACCTAAATTGCTTACTAAGGTATTTAATAGTCATTTAAATATTTATATCTAGAGTTTAAGTTCCCTAATCACGAGGTTAAAATTAAATATCCTTAACGGCCTTGCATCTTATTGGCTAACTTATTTTGACACCAGGTCGATAGGTACTGGGAAAATTGCTGATGCATTGCTGCGTCACAAAGCAAGATATCACAGTCGCGTTATATTGATGCATGCCATGGATAGGGGCACTAATGTTAAGAAAAGGAATGAGAATAAAAATCATAAATTACATATATTTTTTTTAAGAAATGGAAGAATAATGAACTAATTTTGAGTAATGGAAGTCTGTCACATATGTAATTTGAGTTCATATTAATTGTGATTATAATAAACTAGTGTCCGCCTGGGTGGATCACATTTTTCTCTACAAAAAGTGGCATATGTCCGTTCTCATGATTTCGAATCTATCCCTTGCCAAAATTAATCTAAATCACTTACGCGTCTTCGGAGCGAAAACCTAACAGACAGAGAGAGAGAGAGAGAGAGAGACATTAAAAACACTGAAACTGCATACACTGAAATACCAAAATAGGCGTATAAAAATAAAGATTTATATTAGAAATATACTAAATAAACATACAAATATCCATGACTCTTGAACAAATGCTCGTACTCATCATACAAACATTTGCTCCGGGATTCGAACCCGAGACCCCTGACCGAGTAGCCTGCATAGCAAGGGGTACAGACCACTCGGCCAGCCAGTGGTCATTATTAATTTTATTAAGAAATATCAGGACTGTTAGATCAATAATAACTCAAATGATAATATTGTATCGCCCAAGCTAATGGCAGGCGTCGAGAGACACTGGTAGAGTTTATGAGAATCGTCGCCCATCACGGTCAACAATAGAATAATTTCATAAAAGGGATAACCGAATCAAGCGTCAAAGTATGAAATTGAATTTCTTATTTTATATTACTCTAAATATTGCCAGTAAATTTAGAAAGGGATAAGAGGTGCTAAAACGTCGCAATGTTATACCGTAATGCTGTGTTACCACGTCACAAGTATACATTAAAGACAACGCCAGCCCGCCTAGCATGACCACCGAAACGCGAACTTGTATTGTATATATACATGTTCGCAGTTTCGATAAAATTTTAAGATGGCGGTTATATCCAATGATTTTTGACAGTTCAAAGCGATAAATGGCTTTATCATATCGCGTTTCGATGGTCATGCTAGGCGGGCAGATGTCGCTAATTTATACACGCTCATGTACGCCCCTATGGTGTTCCTATGGTGCAGGTGTATTATTATAAAAGTATACCTATAATAATAACATTTTTTTTTCAATACAGAGATGTAAAACCATCCAACATATTGTTAGACCGAAGGGGGAACATAAAGCTTTGCGATTTTGGTATATCTGGTAAGCTAGTGGACTCAATTGCCCGTACTCGTGACGCAGGCTGTAGACCCTATATGGCAGTAAGTACTTTACTTATTTGTTCAACACTTTATTGCACAACACACATCACACAAATAAACAAACAGAGACAAATAACAAAATATGCTTGCACATTGGGCGGCCTTATCACTAAGATACATATATCTACATTAAACCTGCTTAAGTAAATTGAAAAAATGTTTTCACGTTATATTTTGAAAATTATGAGTAAATAAATAAAAAAAAATTTTGCAAAGGCCACTTTATAAATGACATACATAGATTATACAAAACAAATTTGAACCATTCATATTGCCTTGATTGCCCCTAATTCTATAGAACACACTCTAAATCTAAATTTAAATTCGTGCATCATGTTCTCTCAATATGCATACAAAAAGGATGGCTCTCATATAATTTGACATTTAGAAACGTGTGTTCAATTTTCGACCTTCCTTAAGGAACGCGATAAAATGCAGTGTTTAGGGAGCACCTCCGCACATGTTGTCTAAAATTGTCTATGGTTTCTTCAAAATCTATCTCAATTTAACTGCCATCTCTAAACAAATTTTTGCCATCTTTTCTTTTTCCTATTACTTATTGCGAGAAAGAGATATATACGTACTTAAATTTAGATTTAGAGTTATCTTCAGAATTAGGCCCACTATTCCTTTACTCACTCTTAACATTCCGACTATGCATGTAAACGTGTAAACGCATAAATTTTATGGATATATCGGAAATATTGTCCATGCGTCCATAGATTAACGGTAGGCACTGCTGCCATGCGACGTTACAATTCAGCATCATTTTCTATGGAGACTTTTTTGACATATTGTAACAAGTGCGGTTACAAGTTGTCAAATAACGTTCTATTGCGGTTACAAGTTGTCAAAAAACGCTCTATAGAAAAAGATGCGGAGTAGTGACGTCACACCTTAGTAGTGGCCACCGAATATGTATGGACGCATGGACAACATTAATGATATCTTAATAATTTATGCGTTTACACGCATAGTTGGTATGTAAAAAGTTACAATTAATAATAGTTTGCTCACAACTAATATTACAGTCAACACTTTATAGATTAACACTTTAGTACCTTTTACATATTGAGATACTATTGACAATTTATTTGTATGAACACTGTGAATGGCGTAGTGTGTCACGGTACTAAAGTGTTAATTGACTTCTCTTGTTGACCATACGAATGTGTTCAATGAATTTTGTAACATATATTGTCTTTTTGAAAATTTCTAAGCCACATAAGTTTGAAACCATACAAAAAATATATACTTTGCAAAGCATTTTTTAGTTAATAACTCATATTTTCCAAATGTATTTATAAAACCTACATTTTCAGCTGTAGGGAACACCCCTATTGGTCGTGATAATGATAATAAAAATCATTTTGGTTATTAATAACCAAAAAGCATTTTTTTCCTACCTACCCAAAATGGTATAAAATAATTAATATTTTAAGTATTCTTTACCTCTGACTATTTTTTTTTGGTTTCGTGCCCAAAATGGGAATATTATTGCAACGTTACAATAGCACAAAAATGAAGCGTCTAGATTTGATAAATATAGGTTTTAATGTAATTTGTTTTCTGTCACCTGCTGTCTTTTTTATTTTACGGGGCTGCCAACTAATAGTGTATACCGTGTGGCAAAAATGCTTTTCTCAAGGCTATAAAATATTTTCAAATGTATCTCAAAGAAAACTAAATAATTTAACTACTACTTACAATGTAATGTCCATTTTACTGTGTAATTAATTTGTTTTACTCTGGTATCCCATGTACACACGCCCGCAGATCAAACGGTATACGCCAAGACATTTAATTTTGTGGGTACCTTAAATAATGGATTAATGAGAGTCATTCATTGCTGTAGAAAATTCAGATTATTTTAAGCCCACACTGCATACTTTTGTTGAACTCTTCTTTTACTAATTTTCAGCCAGAACGAATCGATCCCGGCCGAGCACGAGGATATGACGTAAGGTCAGATGTGTGGTCACTAGGTATCACATTGATGGAGGTCGCTACTGGAGCTTTTCCATATCCTCGATGGGGGTCCGTTTTCGAACAACTCCAGCAAGTTGTGCAGGGTGACCCTCCCCGTCTCACCAATAACAATAACGCCTTTTCTAACAACTTTGTCAACTTTGTTAATACTTGGTTCGTAATTTTTATTTCCAAACCTGTCTTTTATTGTGTTACCTTCCAGTGATCTAACCATTCGTATGTTCGTTTCAGTCTGATCAAAGAAGAGAATCAACGTCCTAAATACAACAGACTTTTGGAACATCCATTCATCAAAGGCATCGATCAAAGTAGAGCCGACGTGGCTTCATACGTATGTGAAATACTCGACGCCATGGAACGCAACGGGGTCAGTCCATTTACGACAGATCAGCCGGCACAGGCTTGGGTCGACTAATTATTCACTTTCTTTCCGTAAACAATTGTTTACAAAGTTTGACACACCTTTCACAATGGCTACATTACCTTTTTAAAGAAATAGATAATAAAGTTTGACAGTTCTTAGTAACTATGTTGACTGGCTTGCCTCATAATTATTATGCCTGCTGATAGAACACCTTTGTTAGAGATGTAATTTTACAAATTAATTAGACGTTCTGTATGAAATGATGTAGTTATAATGTTAGAACAAGTAGGACAATTCTTTGAAACTTTATCTGAGGGTTACAGTATACAGAGTGGTGACGTCAATACGACTTTAAATTTAGAACATGGGCCATATTAGTTCATAGAAATGTTTTGCAATACAGATATTTTTGAAAGTTGCAAAACATTTTAATGAAGTAATATAGCCCATGTTTTGATTTAATGTCATATTGTCTTCACCAACCCGTATATTAAAGTATTTTATACATACACATTTACTATGGTTATTATATGTTCAATAGTCACAATCAACGTTGTGTTATGTATAAGTCTTCAATACCTACCAAAAGGAGTAAATATATGGAGACCAGTCTTATTCTAATTATCTTTAAGAAATACATTACATCTAATCTGGTGGAATAGAAATAATCCATCATGTTATGTTCCTCTCATATTTGTGGTCATGTTACTATTATATTAATTTTGGCCGTATAATACTTGTTCATATCCAAATATAAGCTCTTTTATAATTATATTTTCAGTTATTTATATGTTTATTTAATAAATGTTTTAATAATACACAGAGTAATATAGTAAGTAATACCTCAACTAGAGATCATGCCAGAGAATAATAAATGGCTGCTCTATTTATTTGCTCTGATGTGAAAGTTGTACCTTATTGTTAATCATCATTTTGTGGATATTTTGGCCCTGATTATATGTTAAAATTGCAATACCTATTCTTCGGTTTGTGAAGCATCTAGGTACCTACAAATATTATAGTTTCGAAGACGTCGATGGGCGGACTGGAAAGAGGTTAAACTAATATTAAGTTTCAATTTGTTTCCTTAATTCCAATTCAATACCTTTAAGATTATATATTTCTTTAAGATAATATAATATTGCAAAGGTGAAATTCAAGTTTTGTGCAATAAAAAAAATAATTACACATATTTCAAATTATACACCATAAATTTTATTAAGGATTAGACGATTTTTAGCCTTTATTTATGTATATCTACAAATATGGCGAATACTAGAAATACTAAAACATTATATCTATGACGTAACTAGATCTACTTAGCAAGTATGATTTTAGTTTCCCATTTTTTTCCCCCGAATTTAGGGTGAAATATGTTCTATTAGGTACCTAGTATAATATTTTTCAGATATAAGGATAACACATAATATTTTTAAGAAAAGTATGTTTTGTTTCCAATATGGTGGACATCGAGAAATACTACTGTCCCGTTGCCTGTCCCGTGAAACATTTAAGAGACAATAATTATTGTTTGTGTAAGGTATCTAGTTTGTGGACAACAAGGACAATGGTTTTTCATGGAGGAATAAAAAGTCGATCTTAAACACTAATCTATAAGGCTATTGGTCTATCAAGTATCTTCATATCAGGTGCAATAGATTTACTACTGTGTCTATCAAGCGAAATGCGAAAGGAACAAAAACAATAGTAGGTAGGTACCTACTATGGTTTTTGTTCTTTTCGCGCCCCCATCGACGGCACTGCAATTTGGATCAATTGACCTTCTTGAAATTGATTTGTAGGTATAAAATTAATGTAGAAAGCTGTTCTAGATACCATAGACAATTTTAGATAGCATACGCGGTTGTGCTTCATAAAACCTGCATTTATAACATTGTCAATATTGCATTAATTTTGTTTTCTTGACACATAAGCTCACCGACTCCTTCCAAGTGTGCATAAATACATTGAATAGTATTAGATAATGAATAAGGTACCCCGAATTGGTAGTGAGTCTGGACTGCAATAGATTGTATATATTGTATTGCTAAAATTAGGTATCTGTTGTATTTTTATTGAATTGGAATGAAATGGTAACTGACATGAATCGGGGCCATAATCATTATTTTGTTCATATTTCTTATGATTTTTAAAATTACTTTATTCATGCATTAATAACTAAAAAATGAAATATAAATATTGTAAATATTTGAAACATCAGTAAATAAATTGTTCGATTTGTGATTGTAAATTAAAGTTGTAATGTGAATGTGACTGCTTGTAGAACATTTCATCAGCTGAAAGAGTCAAGTACCTTGTTTAGATGCAAATCACAGTAATGTTGTAGGTAATTTTATAAATTTGTATATACAGACAGATAATAATTAATTATGAGTAAATAAAAATAAATTGATAAATAAAATAGTAATCATTTTTTATATGAATGCAATATTATCTGAATTGGCAAATTCTTCTTATATCTGACTCTCTTGCAATTATTTTTCATTGTATTTATTCAAAATTAATATTTATAAGATTTGGTTCTGAATTCTATTGATAAATATAAGGAATAGAATGATGAAATAAAATAGTGGTGGTTTTATTTTTAAAACCTACAGTAATTATACAGGGTGGTGCCGTCAATGCGACAATAAATTTAAACATGGGCTATATTAGTCCATAGAAATGGTTTGCCACTTTCAAAAATATCGTAGTCATTTGATAATTTCATGTCATTTGTATGAAATAATGCTGCCAACGTTACACTATTCCATACAAATGTCATGAAATTATCAAATGAATATGATATTTTTGAAAGTGGCAAACCATTTTTATGGACTAATATAGCCCTTGTTTAAATTTATTATCGCATTGACGGCACCATCCTGTATATCCTGTATATTAGTATAATAACTCCTAACAGAAAAAATATAAAATTTTTAATCCCTTTGTATTTGCAGTTTTTGTATGTTATTTTTTCAGTAGAAGTCCCTCGGCTGAAATGATGATATGAATTGTTACTGCCTTTATAATAAACTTAGTTTGGATTTTTAACTTAGGCTATAAAACGAAAATAAAGAGAAGGAACAACTTTTTTTTTAATAAAACTGCTTGCAATTGTTTTATCCTTTGACCTGTCAATTGATTTTTAACTAAAGACCCCCCAGGGCTCATCATCACCAGCCTATATACGTCCCACAGCTGGGCACAGGCCTTCCTACATGGGAGAAACACATGAGGATCTTGGGCCATAACACCACCACGCCTAAAGCGGGTTGTTGGTTAAAGCGGTTGCAGGAACAACCGGGACCAACGGCTTAACGTGCTTTCCGAAGCACGGAGGAGCTCGAGATAACTAACTTTGATTAACTGTCCCAGATTGACCATGGCGAAAGTTGCTTTGTTTTCGTATCTGAACCAGAGCACTCAAACCAACCCAGTGTCAAAGATTTTTCTTTCTTTCTTTGACAGATAAAAAATGCTTTAATGATTAGTCAAATTCGAAAACAAGAGGCAAAGCACACACAGTAGGTAGTAATAGACAGAGGTGACAGGATTTTTGATAACGATAATGGATACGGTTTTTATAGTTTGTAGAGTAGTCCCACAAGGTGAATGATATTGGTCTGCCTGTTCTCAGTGGTTGCAACTTCGAGTTATAGAGCTTACAAGAGGGGTCATTGTTGCAAAAAAAAAACGATCAAAGAAATGGTCAGTTTTAGTACATATTCAAGGTATGGTGTCTCCACAGATGAAACGAGTTGGTCTGCCTGCTCTCAGTGGTTGTATTTCAGAGCTATCATTGTGTACGCAATACTCTTATATATGAAAAAAGCTTAAAAAAATAGCCAAAAACGGGACAATCGACAATTTTTTAAAATTCCCGTTGACCGCTGCTGTCGTGTCTCGACTTGACACACACAGCACTCCTCGTCCTCCCGCGCCCGCCCCCGCGTCAGTTAGCGTGGAATAATCGTTGTTGGGGGGTGCGCTTGCGCTCGTTTTTGGTGTTTTTAAATACAATTCAACCGTTACTAGCATTTTTACAATAATCTCGAAAATAAATACTAAGTGCCTGTTTTGTGAAAGTAAGACGAACAAAAAAATGTTGCCTTTTAATAAAAATAGTTTTGGAAAAATGTTATGGTATATTAACAGTTCGTATTAAGGTAATTTAATAACCAAGATAAACAACAGGGGTGAGTTATTCCTTGACTTCATCTCAACGAACTGTCTTCAGATACTTAACAAAGACTGCCTTCCCACCTTTGTTACGAGATCTAGACAGGAAGTTCTCGACGTAACTCTTGCTACTAACAATCTAGCCAGGACGATCAACGTCTGGAACATTAGCAATGAAATATCCATGTCCGACCACCGACAGATTAGATTCGTAATTAACACAAACAAAACATACGAAAATATAATCCCTTCCAATAATTATTCCACGTACGGCAAAAAAGGATGCGGTCGCATCTTCTGCTGCCAATCCCGCCAATATTTTTTTATTTACAATTAGATCACATATAATGTGACGGCCCACAAGTGATCTGTGGGCCCACCTGGTGTTAAGTGCCTATCGGCGCTCATAGACACCTGCGATAACAAAAAAAAAGGACTTGGTATTGCAGATGCGTTGTCATCCTGAGGCTTAAAATGAAATGTGTTTATTCTATGCCCAGTAATTACTCTGGCTAATAAATCAATTAATTAATACAAATCTGACTCTAGGAAATTAAACTGGGGGAATCTTGGATTAAACATTAATGGAAGACGCCTAAATCATCTTTGATTCGCTGATGACCTAGTTTTACTAGAGGAAAATCCAATGATACTGGAATCCATGTTAAAAGATCTAGCAACGGCAAGCAAAGAGGTAGGCCTTGAAATGAATAAAGATAAGACTAAAGTAATGACTAATTCTAGACAAGTCAATTTATCAATCGAGGGAAACCAGATTGAATATTTCTCCGAATATGTATACCTGGGTCAAATAATCTCACCAACTAACCAGATACATGTCTAAACAAAATTGACAAAAGAATTGCGTACGGATGAAAAGTAGGGAACTAGGAATTCATATCAAAGTTAAAACATACAATACCTGTGTACTTCCATGTACAACATATGGCTGCAGAGACATGGTGCCTTACTAAGCTGCATAGAAATAAACTAGCAAAATGTCAAAGAGCAATGGAGAGGAGTATACTGGGCATCAAACTAAAAGGTAAGATTAGCAGACATAAGAGAAAAAAATAAGATGACAGATATACTTACTCGCATTGACCAACTGAAATGGCGATGGACAGGTCACACTCTTAAGGGACGGTATGGACAAGTGGAGCAGGCAAATAATTCATTGGTATCCTAGAGACGGAAAAAGAAAAAGAGGCTGTCAACACAGTAGATGGGAACATGAACTGAGAACTACGCTAGGTCCTTTTCGGACTAGTGGCTCTCGACAGAGGAAAATGGAAGGAGTTGGAGGAGGCCTTTGCCTTAAGGCACTCGGAAACACGCGATATAATAGACTGAGAACTGTTATTGAAATTGTTAAGTATGTTTCTGAAATAAAGGTTATTTTATTTTATAATTACTCTGGCTACCTATACGAGGAAACTACATATGGACCTACCACCTAGTAAAATGCCTGAGGCTCCTTTGTTCATCCTTCGCGAAACGTAGCCACCAACGCCAAAATTTTCTCCTTTATTTTTACCAGCAGAAATTTTATCAAAATCAATTTAGTAGTTCGGTTTTTAAATCAAAATAATGTTCTAGCTTTGACCTTAAATATTTTACTTTTACATTTTTTAGAAAAAAATAAAAAAAAATTATCACTTAGTATGTCACACCAAACTTCTAGTTCTCATTGAACATAGTCAAATCCCTGTGTAGGTACTATCAAAATACAAAACGGAGGGAACAACGCAGTATGGACGGTAGGCAAGCAGATGCAACTTCAGAGCAAATAGATGTTTGACGCGAGCTCTATATTCACAGTTGTCACCTAATTTTAGCAACTTATAAATAAATTGATCTACTTACAGGAAAAAAGGAAGAAAGTATTCCTTTAGTCTTCTTAGGTGGACCACTGCAAAATAAAATTTGGGGCAACGAACAAGCCATAGTGTAACATCTATATGACTGGTACTTACTTGGGTGTAGGTTAATTAATTATTATTATACTTACTGGCACTACCCTAGGCATAATGAGGTTAGTAAACTATCTTCCAGTGAAAAGATTTTTATTGTCTGTTTAAAAGTAACCACAAGTTATCAAATAATTATTACAAAAAACACTCAAGTTTCCAAGAACTACTATTTAATGAATATGTACAAAACAGTATAATCTATTGAATTGTATACATGTGAAACTGAAAATCATGGGTGACTTATCAATAGCTGAGCCCAGATTTTCTGATACCTTTGGCAGAGAAATGACACTTGAAATAATTAAACCAGACTAATCCCTTTAAGTGTATGTAATGTATTAATGATTTGATACATAATATTTTAGCTTGAATTAGGTTCAGTAAATTCTAACAGTTGCGTATTTTATAAGACTGTCTGTCTACTCTAATATGTAGCCAAATTTCTTAGCATTTAACACTTTCCCAAACTTTACAAATAATTTGTATTTAGTTCCATCAGTTAATTGAGGTGATAGATATATAGCATCAATGGTTCTATGAGGTATTTCTAAGAGAGGTGTCCATTCTTCAACTTTTACAATTCTATCAGTTCTCTTTCCCCAAAACCCAACAGATGAAATTTTAACATGTTTGTCATCATCACTTAAATATAAAAAACCTATCACATTACGAAATGGAAGTGTAGCTATTGATAACAATGCAGCGGCAGTAATACCTGGAATAAATAAATAAATTCGCTGAGTATAGCTACTACATAAATTGTGAACATTCATCTTAGTGATTTTTTTTTTTTATACAACTACATGACAAACAAGCTGACCGCCCACCTGATGGTAAGTGGTTACCGTCGCCTATAGACACCTGCAATAACAAGGAAAAATCACTTGATATTGCAGGTGCATTGTCATCCTGGGGCCTAAGATGAAATGCCGTCTATGCCTAGTAATTACACTGGCTACTTTTCCCTTCAATCCGAAACACAGCGAACTGTTTCACGGCTGAAATAAGAAACATTACATTATTATTACATTATTTTATTTACATTATTGTAAATAAGGCAACACTACCGCACGAGTTAGAATAATGTACCATTATAATAGATAAAGTGTATGTTTTGTAAGTTGTTCTAATAAATAAATAAATAAATAAATTATTACCAATATATGATGTTGTTAGAAAGGTGTAATCTGGAACTAAGCTAGCCATTTCTAAGGCACCACTACCAGGAATAACAATACATGCTCCAAAGATCTGGTAAACTTTTAATCTATTTAATAGAGAAATATATTTTATAGAAGGAAATGAAAATATAGTTTCAAATTGAGTTGGACTTTGTCTCGGTTGATCACAACTGGACATGCGTTTTGTAAAGTTACAATATTTTAATGTATGAAGAGTCTTTGTTAACAACATGTTATAGTATTAATTTTTAAGTAATAACAAGACGATTTGCAACAAATTACAACAAACCATTTTATCAGACACAGATACAAAATAAACTTAGGCAAAGGTCTGTCCACAGATTACTATAAGATGGTCTGTCACACAGATTAGAAAGAGTATGTCAATAAAAACAGAGTTTGTCAATTGTCACTCCTTTTCCCTACGGTCCAAAATGAACAATCTGCGCACGTAGCCCGCTAACAAACGATCTAAATTGGGTTGCGGTCCGAAAACCGCAAAAAGTAATTATCTCCGCTCTTAGCGTGCTCAAATGCGTCCCGAAATGCTGTAAGCGCGCTAACGTTAGCCGGGATGGGGAACCGCGTATTAGCGTGCTCAAATGCGTCCCGAAATGCTGTGAGCGCGCTAACGTTAGCCGGGCTGGGGAACCGCGTGACGTTATCGATGACATCATAGCACACTTACAGCGCTAAAGCTTTGGAGGAAAATCACTGTTAGCGAACTGTCAAACTGTTTTTTTTTTGTTCAGAGAAGATAATTTGTATTGTAATTTTAAATTGACGAACACAAAAGTAAGTAATAAGAAACTGTACAGTCGACAAAACATAAAGCGTAACAGTTTGACCTTGAGACCGCCCTTACTGCGTTCAAATAAGGCGGCTTTCGTAGTGCAACTGTTACACTTGACGTGCTGTCGTGTGTACCATCATAGAAAGATCCAACCTGCCAATTTTAAACATTTTCGCTTGAAAGTTGAAACTGGATACTTTAGCCAGCCCCCAGCCCTTAAATTATTGACCAATGGGAAACCCTTATTTTTTTGTGAAAGGTTTTCATTGTTTGCAAAAACATCTGGTCGAAAAGACATTTCGGGACCAGATGTCTTTGTGACAAAAACAAAATATTAGTTTTTTGTTTTAGTATTTTACCATTGTTATAATTGCCAAAAATTTTTCGGAGACACTCTTAAATTCTATTGGTGGATGATACCCCAAGTAGGTGGCAGGTAGTTGACGATCTTTGTGTACAAAAAAGATCTTTAGTGTGGCCTAACTACTTGTGTGAATCTGTAATTAGCTTTCTATCACTATGAGTAACTACCTACCTATTATGTGTTATCGGCTGATGATTAACCGAATAAAATAAAATAAAGTGTGCTATGGTGTCATCGATGACGTCACGCGGCTCCCCCCCAGCCACAGTTAGCACGCTTACAGCATTTCGGGACGCATTGAGCCCGCCAATAGCGCTAATAATTACTTTTATAACTTTATTTATTAAGGAACACCAACGATGTATAAAACTTACGATATTACTACCTAAGGATTTGTTCCAGTACATACACTAATAACATGTGTCCACAACATTCACAATTACTGATATATTAGGTTGGGGAAAAAGTCTTTTCGCATTATAGTATGTATGAACTTGTAATAAAATCTCTTTGGCTGTACTATTTGTATCTGGCTGGTTTTGGTATCATTAAAAGTTTAGATTTTAAAAAAGATAATTCCAAATTCAAATTGGGAAAATGTGTGATTTTCATTTGTTTTTCGTACTGTCAAGATGAGTGAATCTAATGAAGAAATTCGATACATTTTAAAATTTTACTACAAAAAAGGTAAAAATGCAATGCAAGCCGCGAAAAAAATTTGCGATGTTTATGCACCTAGTACAGTGTCTGTGAGAGTAGCACAAATTTGGTTTAAGCGTTTTTAATCCGGAAATTTTGATGTCAAAGATGCACGTCGCTCTGGTCGCCCTATTACGGATAAAATTGATGCCATTTTTGAAAAACTGGAGCAAGATCGGCATATCAGTAGTTACGACGTAGCTGAAGAACTGGGAATTGACCACAAAACAGTATTGGTGCATTTTAAAAAAAATGGGTACACTAAAAAGCTCAATATTTCTGAAAGAAACCTAATGAACCGTGTACTCATTTGTGATTCTTTATTACGACGTAATGAAACCGAACCATTTTGAAAGAAACTGATAACTGTTGAGGAAAAGTGGATCACGTACGACAAGAACGTGCGAAAAAGGTCGTGGTCAAAGGCCGGTCAGGCTTCACAGACTGTGGCGAAACCAGGGTTAACTCGCAACAAGGTGATGCTGTGTGTGTGGTGGGACTGGAAGGGCATTATTCATTATGAGCTGTTACCACCAGACAGGACCATCGATTCTGAGCTCTACTGCGAACAACTGATGAGATTAAAGCAAGAAGTTGAGAGAAAGCGGCTGGAATTAATCAACAGAAGGGTTGTGGTTTTTCATCATGATAACGCTAGACCTCACACATCTTCAGCCACTCAGCAAAAATTAAGAGAGTTTGGCTGGGAGGTGTTAATGCATCCGCCGTATAGTCCTGACCTTGCACCTTCAGATGTCCACCTGTTTCGCTCTCTTCAGAATTCTCTAGGCAGTGTCAGGTTAACATCACGAGAGGACTGCCAAAACCACTTGTCGCGGTATTTTGATCAGAAACCCCAAAATTTTTATAGCAATGGGATCATGTCCTTACCTACGAGATGGCAAAAAGTTATCGAACAAAATGGTACCTACATACTTTAGTTAAAAGTAAATAAACTATATTAAAAAATGTTTTAAATATTCTTAAAAAATGCGAAGAAACTTTTTCCGCAACCTATTATTTTGAAAAACACCTTTAAATATGTTTTTATTTAATTTTAATTTTATTTGATTATAAAATTGTATGAAATAATATAGTTTCATATTATGCTACTCTTAGCGGTTTTCGGACAGGAGCCGAGGTAATGTAGTCCCTACGGTCCGCAATAAACCATATGCGCCAATAGCGCGCTTACAAACGAACCGAATTGAACGTATTCGTGTCAACTAGATTATTGTGACGTCATGAGTGACGTCATGAAGCCGTGCTAACGGTGCTCACGAAAAAGAGGTAGTGCAGTGTGTGCGCTAATGTCATTTTTGAGGTTATGACCTAGACTTGGTGAAAAATGTTGTAAATATTTTATTTTTGAATTGATAAAAGCTTCTTAACATACTTAATTTGCTACAAATACTTTCAAAATTTACTCTTTGATTGAAACGTAAAATGTTAGAAATTTTTTTAGCGTCATTGTCAGAAGTATACATAAATGAGCAAAAGTGTGTTCCGAATTGATTGCACGCAAGCAGCGCACATCCCACCGCATTCAATTCGGCCCAAGGCGTTTGGACTGTTTGTAACATATGCATTGTTTGCGTATTTCGGGCCGTAAGGAGTGTGTGCACCTCAGAAATTGTTCTGAGGTGTGCACTATAGTTCGTAAAATTTAGCTTGATCGCTGAGACAGATGTCAAAGTAACATTCCTAGGGATGGGACAGTCAGAATAAGATTATCGATTCGATTCGGTGTAAGGAAATAAAACTTTATTAATAATAAAGACATGGCTGTATGGGCATTAGTTCCCTTTGCCTTTCTACTACAGGAGGAAAGAACCAAAAAAATAAAATAAATATATCGGAAATTTGGCGGAATTTGCTGAGCTAACTTTGTTTCATAAAAATGATGTAGTTTTACGAAGCAAGTGTTTGTGATGACGTAGTACATACATACAATTAAAAGATCACTACAATAAAAGTGATTATGGTGTTAAATACGATGAGAGCTTTTTTATGGTTATCCACTTCATCAAGTAGCACATAAAGTGACTGTCATCATATATTTCGTGTCAAATACTCTCAAGTAGTGTTGTTGCGATAGCGATAGTTTCGATAGCGATAGTTGACCTCGAAAATCAGTCATACTATCGATAGTTCTATCGAAAATATCGTGATGCTGCAATACTATCGATACTATCGATAGTAAAAGTTAGGCAATACTATTGAACTTTCTTAATAATCGATAAAGTCGATACTATCATACTATCTATGATCTATCGACGCGTATCGATAGTATCGATAGTTTAGTTTTAGTAACTATCGAGGTATTTTCGATACTATCGACTGGAAATAATACGAAACCTTGTTGGTAACATAGTGACATAAATATACAGTTTGTTTAATGTGAATTTGTGAATACGAACGAACAACGATATGGATCGATCCTGATACGTAGTTTATAATTTCCTTGATTATAAATACTTTCTTAGTGTGAAATGTTGTATCCTTATGTTGCATGGAAGCGTGTGGCAAGGTATTGTACAGCAACGAGTTCATGAATGAACCGCGAATGTATTGGTAAACTGTGTTAATAATCATCTATAATATTACGTTTTATGAGCTTGCAATAGTATCGTAAAATGTTTGACTATCGATAGAGCAAAACCATCGATACTATCGATAGTATCGATACCATCGACCCGAATCCTATCGAAAGTGTCGATATTATCGAAACTATCGATAGTGTTGTACTGATACTATCGATAGTATCGATATTATTGATATTTAGCAATAGTATCACTTATTTTTATCCATCGATACTATCGATAGTATCGATAATATTGTCAAGGGTCGATATTTTCGATAGGACTATCGATAGTATAACTGATTTTCGAGGTCACGATAGTATCACGATACTATCGATAGACTATCGCTATCGCAACAACACTACTCCCAAGAAGCATTGAAATGTGTTACGCCAGCATTTTAATGCAATAAAAGAAAAAAGAAAGAAATACCGAAGACATGGCTGTATGGGCATTAGTTCCCTTTGCCTTCCCTTTATAGGCAGAATTAACGAAAAAACAAAGTAAAGGTAGTGATTGTGAGGTAGTGTTTGGCGGGTTTTTGTGCCATCAGTGAAAATTTTTATTACAATAATTAAAAATTGTGTCGGAGCGAATATTGAGTTATAAAAGCGGCGTAGTTTTATTATTCAAGTGTTTGTGTTGACGTGCAACTAAAGGATTATAAGAATAAAAGTGATTATGGTGTGAAATACGATGAGAACTTTTTTGTGGTTATCCACCTCATCAAGTAGCGCATAAAGTGACTGTCATCATATATTTCGTGTTAAATACTCCCATGAAGCATTGAAATGTGTTACGCCAGCATTTCATTGCAATAAAAGAAGAAATAAAGAAATACTTTACTTTTAGTTTTTAGTTTCCTTTGCCTTCCCTTTATAAGGAGAAGTTACAAAAAAAAGTAATCTGTCACAATCTGTGGTTAAAAAAATTACAAATTCTCGCACGTGTTGTTAAAACTTTTTTATTTTGACATTTTTTTTTATTGAATTTAATAACATTTTAGCTGTAGCGCAATTAAATTTTTCAGAGCTTTGATTGAATTTAAAAGCTGTTGTTTCGTTCAAAGTATATATTAAATAAGGATCTTTGATATTTTTATTAAAGGAAAAAATGACAGCTTTACTGAAAGATCAGTAAGAAACATAGTTCAGTTGTTCTGTAAACCTGATTCTCTTACCTATTAATGTTTTAAACTAACTACCAAACCGTATTTTTACAGGTATGAAAAGACTGCCGAGTATACCGCGTTTTATACCGGCGGTGATATTCAATGGTCAAATAATGGTGTTCAATTTCTTTGCCTGTGTGACAGTGTTGTAAAAGTTATTGATGTCAACACTTTGTCAACAGTAACAATAATCGGAGAAAATGTTGAGAGTGCCGAGACAGACCAAATTTATACATTTCAAATGTCTCATAATAATGAAGTCATAGTAACAGCTCATAAAAGTGGGTTGATAAAGTTGTGGGACAAAGAAACTAGTCAACAAAAAAAAATATGGAGGTCTGGCCATAAAGGACCGGTTGCGCGACTTGCATTTGATTCCACAGATGATAACATTGCTTCAGGAGGATCAGATGGTAACATTCGATTATGGAATTTGGCTCACAACACATGCACTAGTAGCTTACGGGGTGCTACAGGTGTTTTCTCAGTCCTTAAATATCACCCAGATCATGAGAAGGAGTTGATTTTCGGTGCTGCAGATGATACTAAAATAAGATCATGGAACTCTAAAACTGGGAAAGAAAGTTTGTTATATTCTGGCCATTTTAGTAAAATAACTTCTTTGCAGTTCACTCCAGATGGTGAGAATATGGTTAGCTCTGGCCGAGATAGAGTATTAATATTGTGGAAAATTGGTGAAAGTAAAGCAATAAGAGTGATTCCTGTGTATGAAAGTATAGAATCCTGTATAATCTTACCTCCATCATTCAAAATACCAAAATTTAAGAAAAAGTTTGAAACAGCAGGGATCTATGTTGCTTGTGCTGGTGAAAAGGGTGCAGTAAAAATTTGGAACATGCAAATGAGTATGTTAATGTATGAGCAGGATAATAGCTTAGCTTCACCTGCACCTGAAGAAGGTGGTCTGTCAGTCACTCATTTACTATTCAATGAAGCTCGAAACATGCTTTCTGTTGTGACCATTGACCACAATATTATAATTCATGATTTAGAAACATTCACATGCCTCAAACAAATGATTGGTTTCACTGATGAAGTGTTGGATATTATATTCATAGGAAGAGATGAAACTCATATTATTGTAGCAACTAATAGTAGGGATTTAAAATACTATGAATTAGAGAGTATGAATTGCCAACTTATAAAAGGACACACAGATATTGTATTATCATTAGCTTGTTTCCCTACAAAACCAGAAATGTTTGTATCTTCTGGTAAAGATAATAGTGTCAGAATTTGGCTAAAAAATGAAAATGGTGTAATAAATTGTATTGGTGTAGGTACTAGGCACACAGCCTCAGTTGGATCTGTGTATACATCTCAAATTTCAACTGAGTTTTTCACATCTGTTAGTCAGGATAAGTGTTTGAAAGTGTGGCCTGTTCCTACAGACACTGAAACTTATAATCAAAAAATAAAATCCAGCCACACTGAACTTGCACACCAAATGGATATTAACTGTGTAACAGTATCACCAAATGACAAAATTATTGCTACTGGTTCCCAAGACAAAACAGCAAAGTTGTGGACAGAAGATTTGACTTTACTGGGAGTATTAAAAGGACACAGAAGAGGAGTTTGGTGTGTTAGATTTTCTCCTGTAGATCAAGTTGTAATTTCTTCTTCAGCCGATTGTTTAATCAAATTGTGGTCTATTGCTGATCTAAGCTGCTTAAAAACTTTTGAAGGTCATGAAAGCTCAGTCCTGAAGATTGAGTTCCTTAGTAGAGGTCAACAAATAATATCTAGTGGGGCAGATGGTCTTTTAAAATTATGGAATATCAAATCTTCCGAATGCAAGATGTCTCTAGATAATCATGATGGCAAAATATGGTCCTTAACAATTAGTCAAAATGAGTCCATTGTTATTACTGGAGGTTCTGATTCAAAATTAGTTACACTAAAAGATGTAACCATAGAAAGAAGAGAAAAGATGGCTAAAGAGAGGGAACAACTAATTTTACAGGAACAGGAATTAATGAATTTACTACATGATAAAAAACTGGTTAAAGCTTTAAAATTAGCTCTGCGTATGGAGAGGCCACTAAATGTGTTAAAAATAGTGAATGAAGTCCTAAAGCATGGAAATGAAAAACTTTATGAAACTCTTAAAGAAATAAACAACACCCAAAAAGAAACACTTTTAAAATTTGCTGCTGAGTGGAATACAAACAATAAAAATTGTCATGCTGCTCAGCTAGTGTTGAATATTCTAGCACCGGAAATAATCTCAGGTCATCTTATAGTACCATCACTAGGAAGTTTTATAGAAGGTGCATTGCCTTATACAGAGAGGCATTTTGAACGTTTGACTAATTTATTACAAGACTTAAATTTTATCACATACTCTGTTAATCGTATGCAACCACATGCAGTACAAAATATGTAAATAAATATGTATACTTAAAGCTATTTTTTATTTTATTTCTTATAATAGCTATGTAAAACCAGTTTTAGGTTTTTAGAATTTTCTGTTTTCAACCATATTGTGTTTACCTATGACGCCAAGCATGCTGAGTCAACAACGCGTATATCCTGTGACGCACATAATTATCAAACGGTATTTGTAAATTTGGATTAGCTTTATATGTATGTAAAAGCTTAACAGGTCGTAGTTGTAGGCTAATACCGGCGGCCGCGCAACCTTTTTAGTTTTCCACGGAGAGCAGCTTCTATCGCGCGCGTGCGCATAAACAGTAGTGTTGGAGCTATCTCGCGCGGCGGTCCGGTCGCAGTCCGTGCTGTCGACTTGCGCTCAATGTGTGAAATATCTACATCATGAATTTAGGAACGTGTAAAGTTGTTCAGTTACTTCTCATAGTTACAAGTGTTGCGGCACAAAAGTCTCAACCGTAAGTACTTTATATTTTTTTAATAGCTATGTTTTTTTTAACTTATTTAATATTTTTTTAGTTTAATTTTCTACAATAATATAGGTAACTGTGCCTAACATTTGAGTAGCCAGTTAGGTTTTTAATTGAACGAAATTACCTGAGTAAAATTTGATTAGTATAAATTAATTTATTCAAACAATAATTTATATGTATAATAAAGGTACTTATCTGCATAAAATTATAATTAACATTAATATTATATTTATTGTTGATTAAAAAACGCGTAGATACGTACAGACAGATATAATAGACTGATTATAAAGCGTATGCCTTCTGGATCGAAAACATCAAAATTTACAAATAGTAAACAATAGGCAATAGACGCACGTATGTATTGATATCGTACGGACGATGTATCACAGTCATTGCGCAATCCTAACTTGTTAAGACAATCGTAACGAATATTATGTATGTTGATTCTGGCGATGTTTGGCTATAGGTACTTACAGTTTTTTTTATTATTATGTTTTTAAGATTTCTATATTATTTTACCTATAATAAATATTCGTTATTTTTAATCATTTAGGAATAGTTGAAAACAGAAGTAAAATAACACTTACACACCCATGTCACACCAAATACGCTTGTACCCAAATAAATTGTGGCAACCAATGGTTGATATAACATGGTACCTACTGTATTGATTTACTTTTGTGACTAACCGGGCCTACCTATCTATCGGGAGTATAATATCCATGTAACAATATGGATTTTAAATTAGAATATTCAGACCTCTGAAATTACGTTGTTTAGCCACGATCTAATTATTGTCAACTAAGTACCTATATACTTAGGTAATGTGGATCAAATGGGTCACGTGTGTATCAATCGTGAATTAATGAGACTTAACAGATTTGCCACTTATAGTTATTAAAGTTTCCAATCTATTCTAGTTCTTAAGATATCGAGTCGGCGCCGCTGAAGTTAGCTTCCTGATAGGCCCACAAAAAATGCTCAAGTAGATACTAGGTGGTAGGACAGCATTGTCGTCTGGGTGGGTAGGTAGGCTTGTCCTATTTCGACAGTTCGCTGTGTTTCGGGTTGAAGGGGAAGGTCGCCGCTGTACCTACATAATTACTGGGCATTGAATGCATTTCATCTAAGGCCTTAGGATTTGATAATCAACGCATCTGCAATAACAAGCTATTTTTTCTTCGATATTGCAGGTATCTCATAGGTGACGGTAACCACTTACCACCAGGTGGACCGTCAGCTGGCTTGTCAGCTACTTAGTTGTACTTAAAGTTGAATTTTTTATGTAGGCGACGATGACGACGGCGGCGACATTCGCCCATATACCTTTAATATGTATTGGAATGACCAGAGTAGGTATCTACCTATTCAAGAGGGAATACCTACTCTGGCCATTCAAATTTGAAATCCATTCATATAAACCTTAGCTATACATACATACGTTAAGAATATAATTGTACAAGCTGTCTGAACCTACCTGCTTATCATATTTTTAACTAAAATAGTCCTAATAGACAGAATACGACTAAATTAAATAAACCGGGAATCGAACCGGTAACGCTGCATCTGCGTCAACGAGGCATAGGCAATACTTCCTCGTGCCGTAAACTTAATTTATCTAGGGTAATTCACGTAAATTGATTGTATTTTCTATTTAGTCTAGGTAAGTAGGTAACTACTTAGGAATGTAGCAAATCTAACTTTTCTTGTAAAGTCAATTATAGTTCAGAATCTGCTTTGTCAATGACAAGTTAATGCCTGTATCCACCAACCGTCAACCAATCTCAGGAGCACGCGTGCCGGTCTTCGGAGTCATCAATTTACTGTCTCCACCTCAACATCGCGCACAAAGAAGTTTAGTAACTCGTTTCTTTGTCGGACTTCCAAAACTTAGAATTCTTTGCCAGTACATGTGTTCCCCTCCTTCCTATAACAAGGGTGCCTTCAAAAGAGGCGTGAAAAGCCCCTTATGGGCCGGCAACGAGGAGGCGGCTAGAACAGTGTTGCTTCAAGCTGCACTAGCTGTCTTCGCATATGGACTCTTCTTACTGCTTCACATAAGGTGGTGTTGAGTCATTTGCTGAGCTTTGCAAAAAAAAACCGTCCATCACGCCGTTAACTTGAGCCAAATTTGATAAAGAATAAAAATGTAAACAAACCAAATGCCATTTTCTATAGATTTGTCATACAAAAATTACAGTGGTTTGCTTACATTTATTCTTTATCTGAGCCTCGATCGCGCTGGTTTTCAACGTATTTACCAAAGCAATACCAAAAACGTTCCGTTGAACACAATTTGTGTGGCGCTTTAATTTAGATCCAAAGACGTTACTAACCATAGTAACGTCTTTGGATCTAAATTAAAGCGCCACACAAATTGTTTATGGAACGTATTTTCCGCTGTCCAACAAACATTTTAGACACGTTTTTCCAAACGTTTGTAACGTTAACAGAAGGCACTAACTATGTAGGTAAATCAAAAAACGTTCGTCCGACAACTTTAAATACGTTTCCATAGATGGTTCCCATAGCAACGACTTTGTTTCTAAATGCTGTTAAAAGCCGCTCGATATAGGGACACATTTTAGAAAGTTTTTATTTTATTAATATAGGTACTATACTAAATAAATATGAAATAAAATTTTTAACTGAGATATCAACGTATGTTCCGAAAAAAAGCTAATTGGGGGCCGTTCAAATGTTTAGCACAACACAAATTGTGCGCAGTGTAACGTTTCTGGTTTTGCTTTGGTAATACATTGAATATTAGCGCGATGGCTCATGGCTCAAGTATAAGTTACACCGGGAAGCCGATGGATGCGGACAGCGCATGACCAATCGGTTTGGAGATCTTTGGGGGAGGCCGGAGGCCTATGCCCAGCAGTGGGCGTCTCAACACCGACATTTACCTACCTTTCGTCTCTTTTAGCTTAACTTTAAAAGAGACGAAAGGTAGGTAAATGTCGGTAAAGTCCACGGGTATACCTATAAAGTAATCGGAATTAGCCAGTAGGCACCAGTTTGGAGTACTCTAATTGTTTTAGTTAGAACTCTACCCTACCAATGCTGTCTACATTGTTAAATTAGTAGTACCTACCTATAGTTAGTACTCTACTCGTTCCTTTACAATTAATGCATGCGCCACTGAAGCTCTGAAAAGAAATATTTTTTCCCGTTTTTGCAACATTTTTCATTGACGCTCAGCTCCCATGGTCGTAGCGTTATGTTATGTTATAAAATTTCTCGAATAATGGGCTATTGAACACAAAATGAATTTTTCAATTTGAATTAGTAGTTCCCGAGATTGCGCGTTCAACCAAACAAACTATAATAGCTCTTGACTGAGCCTTATAATAGTACCTATAGATAATAAAAATTATAGATAATTAAAACCAAGAGTAGGTATTTAAATTACTTCTCTACCTTAATACGTATCATCCATTAATACAGAGCCTTTTCAAAATTCTTTGATTTTTTTCATTGACTTTATTGAAAGTGTAATTGTGATAACTCAGATGAGACACAATAATTGTTTTATGGTCGGTTTTTATCTCTAACGCCACGTAAGATATTACACCTCGGTGAAATATTTTGCAAGTAATTGTGTAAAATTCAAGCTGTTTACTTCGGTTTAATTACCCACATTATGGATTATAAACCATTTGATCCACCGCAGAGAAAACTAAGCTCTTAATATGGTGATCAAGATCAACGGGGCTATTTTGTTGGTTGTCTTTATCAGTTACCTAACGTATCTAGATATCTAGATACATATTTAAAAATCATGTTTCTTTAGGTTGTTTATACAATGTATGTTATGTCGCCCATGTTTCTTTAGTAAGTATAAATTTTGGTGAGAGCACAAGTAGATACCTACCCAAGTAAAAGAAAATGAATCAATATCTTTAGATACAGGTTAATTAATCAAGTATCTACTTTTTTGAATTGGACAGATTTAATCACAATTTTTACCTAATACGTTTTGCTTTTCAAAATTACTAATGCTCGTTTTTACTCACATTTGCTTAGCGTTAAGAGTCTCTTAGCGATTTCTAGTCATTCTATCTAAATTCTAATTAAAATAAGATAAAACTAAAAAAATTTCACGTCCTGAGACAGGAATCGAACCCGCGACCTTTCGCAATCCGGGCGACTGCTCTGACCACTGAGCCACCCAAAAAATAACCGTCTCAGTAAAAATTATATATTTTTTTCGCGCCACATTTTAAAAAAGGTACTGTGTACTCTTACATAATGTATAGTTCGCAATTAAAACCATTATTTTATATGTGAAAAAAGTAAGTAAATCGAAAATCTAGTTTAGTTATTTGGTACAAAAATATTCGTCGACTATACAGCTAATTCACGTTTAAAATAATAAGTTGACATTTCTCTAGGAATAATAGGCAGTACAATGGTATCCTAAGGGTACCAAGGAACCCTGTACGTTCCTTGTACGTTCTTTCTATTCACTGTGTGTCTCTCTGTGTATCTATTGTAGGTTAGTGCATATTATATTTTAAACAAATAAGTACCTAAGTAGGTAAGTAGTAACTTATGTGAACACTGTTATGTTGATTAGGTACGTTAGGTATGAACCCGCTCAGAAAAAAATAATAATCAGCACCAGTATCTTTAATGTACTCTGTTACCCACATTTCGCCAACTTTTCAATATATCCATTAAATCCTGCTCGTTTTACCAGCAACTAAACTTTAAGTTTGTGAACAAAACATCTAGTACGTATAATATTTTGCAAATGATCAAAAATCTAAAATGTTAAGTAGCCCCCGGCCTCAATTATCATCTATCTAGCACCTTCTCATTGAGACTATTTTTATGAGCCCAAACACGCTATATCTGCTGTAAGTTTCCGAAGAATTGAGCATACCGCAGATAATTTGATGGTACAGGATTAGCTTAAGGTCAGAATGTCTTGTAAATGGAACAGTAAACCAAATTTCAAATCAGTCGGATCTGTGAAAGTTAGTAATACCCTTTTTCAAGTAGGAAATACGCTGATAGTCGTCAAACACCTGAACAGATCTTCATAAATTGTGCCTATAAGAACCATCTCGATCACATCAGCTTTCAACCAATAAAACTGAATCAAAATCAGTTCATTCGCATAGGAGTTAAGATGCCACAGACATACAAAGTTACAAAGACAGAAACGACAAACTTATAACACCCCTATTTTTTCGTCGGGAGCTAAAACATTATGTTGTATTCGGAATTATTAGAAGGGTTTGGCGGATGGAAGGAAAAAAAATATTTTATTGATAAAAGTACATTATTGTTTTAAAGAGAGCTGTCCTTGTATTGTTGAATAAGATTATCTCTTCAAAATCCGAAAGGCCACGAAAGAATGAATCGTTAAAATATATAGATAACATTCATCAATGAGGTTGGTAAATAATTGCAAAGTTCAGACTCATTGAGGAGACCGAATGAAGCACAAAATCATGATTATCTACAGATAAACAATTTTGTCTGTGTTCATTTATTAAGAAAACGGTGTCGCTATTCAAAAAGTGATGTTAAAAAACTTACATCGCGACACGGTCCGATAATTCAGTGGTTGTATTGGACTTGTTTCGAATTCCGTGTTACTCTCAACTCAATACAATGTAGGTATTCTGAAAAGAATCTTAATTCAAACTTAAAAGCCATGATTAATCTATAATAGGTATTAAATGATAAATTAACGAAACCAATTTAAAAGGGGTTGTAATTTTCACCAAATAATTAATACCTGATTTAGGTATCATCGTTTGACAAAAATTCTAAAAATAATTTTAATTAAATCTTTTTCGGACATTATAACATATATTTCCAAATGTTCATTTATAGTCATTTTATAATCATTTACTGCTTACAGTGAATAACATAGTGAGTGTTAAATTTATACAATTAGTTAGGAAGAAACAGACTGACCTTTTACTGATTTTTTAAATAAATTACCTTCAATCATCAGTAACGGCACCTATCTACGTAATAATTTAGACCAATGAGAATGTCGCAATTTTACTCAGACCATTGATAGATAAGCGCATTTAACATGAAAGATATCGTTAAATTTTCTTCATTATTTATCACTTACTATTTTATAAAAATATGCAAGATAATTTTATGTAATGCTCTTTCTAATTATTTGTTGTTTTAAAGAACTAAATAACTATGTTGTGTTGTCATTCATATTTTAAGTTGATGTTTTATTCCAAAAATTTGTAGTAAGTAAGTACTCCTTATTTCTTCTCTAACAAAATATATTTTATGTACTGAAAGTGGTTAGGCACTTTTACCCTAAAAATTGGTCGGTTTGATTGTAAAGTCTTTCTAAACGTAGACAATCAAATGACAGTTCTTATTAATTACAATGTAAAACTAGAAAAAATTCACGTCCTGAGGCGGGAATTTTTTTTAGTTTTACATTTTAATTACTAAGTAATTTTTCAAACATTTATAATATAATATTATAATAATAATTATACACTCACACTATTATCTAGCCCAAAGTAAGCATTATTAAGAGCTTGTGTTATGGATACTAGATAACGAAGAAATAATGATAATAATATGTATATAAATATTAGAAATATACTAAATAAACATATAAACATTTATGACTCGTAAACAAATGTTCGTACTCATCATACAAACATTTGTTCCTACAGGGATTCGGACCCGGGACCTCTTGACCGAGTAGCCTGGGGTACAGACCACTCGGCTAGGCGGTCGTCAAATAATAATGTTAAAATTAAAAATTAAGACAGTTCTTATTTTCTGATAAAACTCATCTATACAATAACCTAACCTTTTTCCTCGAAAGTTTAATCAAAATTAGTTGATTCTTTAAAAGTGAATGAAGATTGTCTGCACAATAAGGAAGTCGTGTCTCTTTTCTGAGCAGTGGTCGATGTCGGTCATTGTTTCGCAGCGGTATTGAGCTGTTATCACCTTCGCTCGCAGATACGCCACGACCGCGACCTATGTATCCACACCTGTGCCTAGTATTGCCAATTTGTTAGCACGTAGGGAGGTGCTCTAAGGTTGGATGTAAACCATATTAATTGACTCTGTGACTTTTATATAATTTTATTAATTATTTCCACCAAATCAAAACAAAAGTAATAATAATAATATTAAGTAATTTTTCTTTTTTTGTAATATTGTTATTATTATTAATAAAATTTATTAAGAAAAGTGTGTACAAAGATTTATATAAATTCCTTACAATTTAAATAATAAAAAGTAAGAATTCATACAATTTGCCTGAACTAGGTTGAGACCTGTGCTGACAGAATTTGTAAATAATTTTTTAATAGTTTTTCACAGTTGAAACAATTTAATTAATAAATACCTAGTGCTTTATAAACTCTATTGTACAGGAGAGGACCTAAAAATTCGAAGAATCTATTTGTAAACATATATTTGGAGGTAGACTTCATGACACAGACTACATATTTTCGTCTTTTATTTATTTTCCCTTTACTAAAAGAAAGCATCGTATGTTGTTTTAGTACTGTGTACATTATAAAAAGTAGGCGGACAGTCAATACGTCGCAGGTTTCGTATAACAGTCATGCAGGATAGAGAAGGGTCGAAAGTTGGCCACTTTTAAAATTGCTCTTTGAGCTTGTTCGAGAGTTAGTGGTTTACCCCATGAAATAATACAATTGGAGTACAGATGGACATAATGCCTGTACACCTGTAATACTAATTTAAAATCTTCAATAGGTCGAAGTTTTTTTAATACGTAAATTAATTAACGGACCCTTTGAACCAAATTCTTCCATATGATGTCTAAAGGAGAGTGTGTCATAAATTTTAATCTGGTTAAGGTAAAGTTCTGGACAACAGTACAATAACACGTGTTGACTAAAGAGTTGTTAAATTGGTGTCGGTGCACTTATAAATAGGAATTAGTAGGTGCGTTTTACACTTTGTGAAGTAAATAAATTTAGTCTTGTCAGCATTTAATGTTTGTAATTTTGGTACACCCAATTATTTACTACATTCAAGCCTTTTTGTGCGTTTTCATAAAGTTCCGTACTTGTTTTGGCAGTGAATAATAAAGCAGTGTCGTCAGCGTATGTTATTATTTTGGCGCGCTTTATATTTATACTGCTAAGTCGCTAACTATCTGAGCTACCAAGGATTTTGATAACTCTATGAAATTCTTCTAGTCTGTCTGTCTTTGCCTTAGAAGCTAACGATTACCCTAGGCTCAAAGTGTCAATTATTCTAAGGTACTTAATGAATGACTTATTATCTCTATTAGAGATCTCTTCCAGCCAACCAGTCAAGAGTGTGTTTATTCAGTAGTGACACCAGTGAAATTATTATTTTATTAAAAGCCGTTTTTATTTAGTTTTTTGACATTGATATTTAAATTATATATATTATTACATATATTTATGTAATATCTAGGTACAAAGGTATTTTCATTCTCTGTGTTTGTCTATTTGTTTTTATTTTCTTTACCAGATGTGTTATTCCAAAAAATAGGTCTCGATTACTTACCTTATTATTCTTAACAGCTCAATATTCGTGTACTTGGATATAATTATTTGTTACAAGAAACTGCAATACCTACTTCGATCGCGAATCACGTACGGTATTAAAATTATAGGCGTATTATGATATTAAGTCTGAAACACATTAGCATATATGTGATGAAAACAAATGGCGATTATAGGCTATTAATGTCATTAAATACCAACCTTAACCGACCGGGCTCTGTCTATAGGTACAAATTACCAAACGCCTATTATAGGGCATAGGAATTGTCCTTCATATATATTTAATATGCACATACAAGTAGCAACTGGATAGAAAAACACAATATGGCAAGTGAACGTAGGATTTTGTCTTTCTATAATTTATCATCTCACCTATTAGTCAATTATTTTCATGCTACTTCTTCTCATGCTACATGCGTCAGAAAAACTTTGTAGCAAAGGCACTTCGTGGGCAAATTTAGTCAGGCAGAAATAAGAAATATGAAAATGTAGAGTCGATGTAAAAAGTAAGCACCTACTTCTTTTTAATGAGATGTGTGGAAATATATTTTACTTCCATCCTCATATGTTTCCCTTGTACCTAGGCATCAACATTATCACCCTGCAGTGGTGATAATGTTGGTGAATCTCGAATTTGTATAAAAATATACAAGTTTTTATGCTGCCTTACTTGTTTACTGTGAAGTTTAAGGGTTTCGCATTTGGGCAGATTTTTCGACATAACGTTTATATCTTTGAAGTAACTAATAAATAAACCAAAAGGGTCATTAATTATTTAACTATCACTAGAAAACTAAATATCTAGTCTTAGGTATATTAAAAAAAAATGCTCTTTGTCTTGCATCCCTAGCATTTTATGGAAACCTTACTGGGCTCTAAGAAAACTCTATAAAAGTAGCTAAGTTTATTAGGTACTGTTTACAAAACTGGTGATTTTTTGTGGACGCGACCCGAACAGTGGTCACAGTACAGTACCTACCATTGATTGTACGTAATTAGTGTACCTACCGAGCTGCTAATCACGGAATAGAATAAACTTTTTTATTTACTCTGTTCTACTGATAAGTAAAGACCTATGTTGTAGGTAACTAGACTAAAGATACACAGAGATGAGTTAAGGGGGCTTAGTATTAAACTTGCCATAGATAGTGGAGTCGACTTAAAAATTACAACTTTTCGTGCCACACCAGCCCACCGGCGCTCACAACACAAATTATGTGGATATACTAAAATATGTGACTACTTTACAGTTTAAAATTCCTAAAGCCCTGACATTATGCGGTTTATCTCTGTTTCGGAATATGAGAAAAAAACGATGCATCAATGACAGGATATGCAGGTAAAGACCGTTATGTGAAAAAAAATATCAATGTTATATGTTCCCCTAAAACACCAAAAATTACCTAATTATTATGATTCTTCATTGTTCTTAAGGCGTCATCGCTTGAAGAGTACAATAAGATTAACAAATTACTGGCAATTTATACTTGTTGAAGATTGAATTTCAAGTTTGTTGTTACGTATTTTATGTATGTTATGTACATTCTATGTAAGAAATTTTTAAACAGATGCTGTGATTAAAGAAAACCAATAAATCTGTAGGCTGTTGACAATAATTGCAGAAACATTGCAAAGCGCTACAAGCGTTGGCCGCCACCGGCGACGGCAGCGCGTCACATGACGGCTGCCCTCGCTAAGTTCAAGGTGGACCGACCATCGCCAAACGATTGAATGCTCGCAGCCCAAATGAACAATCAATTTTTTACCACAATTAATTATCTCTTTTAGATGTCTTACTATTTGAAATCATGTCAATATTGCACTCTGTAAATTACACCTAGTATAGTTATGACAGACAGACAGACACTATGACGTTGTTAGTTTTTTTTGTGATAGTTCGAAAAATGTGTTTTTTGACGGTTTGAAAGTGGTTCTTTGTGGCCTATTTAAATAAAAATATTTTTTCTTTTTCTTTCTTAATTAGGTAGACATATAAATAGCGGCGGGAATGTGGAATGGTTCTTTAATTAATTTAAATAAAATCCTTGAGACTACCCAAGTACCATTGGGTAGTCATAGAGATTTGTAGTTCAATTTATTTTATACAAGGGTGGCTCAGAAGGAACCAAGTCACCCAACTTTAGTATTGCTATATCAATGTACTAAGGAAACTAAAATACCTACTAATAAAAGAGGACATCTTTTCTGTGTTGGATCTTAACAGAGCTGCAGAGTGACGCGCGGTCTGCCATTCTGATGCAGATGAATGCGTGCCTCGTCGGCGCCCGACTGATCGACCTTACAGTATCGCATCACGATAGATTGTTATGCGACTCGATTCAATCGTAATTTATGCGAGTTAGCCTCCCAAATTGATTTCCTTACCCCTTTTGTGACTGGAAATTAAAACAGGTTTTTAATATTCATCGAGCTTACAATTTTGTAATAAAATAACTTTCTTGAATAAGGAAAAATAGACTACTTATTATGAAATATAGGTATAGGTAGGTTAAATACCTATTTAACCTTGCGATCCAAGAACTCTCAGTATGTCAGTTAATAACATCGGCTACCTACCATTCCTGTATAGGAACCTAACCAAACTACCGCTGACTAGGTAAGATAGACAGACAGACACGTTAAACTTATAACACCCTCTTATGCGTCGAGGGTTAAATACATGAATTCTTTGGAACTATTTTGATATTTATTTTTCATTCCTCATGCTCGGAAAGTAGCGTTTTCTTAATCGGAGTATTAGGAGGAAAACGCTAGTTCCCACCACCGGACGGGAAAAACTCATACTAATTGCTTCCTTTCCAAGGGCGGGAATAAAAATAATAATAACAGAACTGAATTTGGTTACGTACATACAATCTGTGGTACAATGAAGAAAAAAAGGAGAGTGTTTGGCGGGTTTTTGTGGCGTCAGTGAAAATTTTTATTACAATAATTAAAAATTGTGTCGGAGCGGAGCGAACATTGAGTTATAAAAGTGGTGTAGTTTTATTATTCAAGTGTTTGTGTTGACGTGCAACTAAAAGATTATTTGAATAAAAGTGATTATGGTGTGAAATACGATCTTTTTTGTGGCTATCCACCTAATCAAGTAGAACATAAAGTGACTGTCATCATATATTTCGTGTCAAATACTCCCAAGAAGCATTGAAATGTGTTACGCCAGCAGTTTAATGCAATAAATAAAGAAAAAAAAATACTGAAGACATGGCTGTATGGACATTAGTTTCCGTTGCCTTCCCATTGTAGGGAGAATGAATTTTAAAAAAAGTATTCGGATGAATGGCCAGTAGGCGGTAACGCGATATGTTCCAAATTTAAAAATACTCTTTTTAAATAGGTTCTACTCATCTTAGGAGTATTTTTATTAATAAATTTTATAAGAAAAACTATTTATTATTTTCCTTGCATTTGAAATGAAAAGTAGAGTGCTACACACGGGTAAAAGGAATCAAACCCTACTCGGACTATAGCCGCCCTCTCTGCGCTCGGCCGTCTAACAACCTCGTAGGGTTTGATTCCTTTTCACCTTTATAAAGCAATCTACTATTTTGTATGGAAGGGTATAATTACCGTATTGGTCCCAAATTAATTTTATAGTAATCTGATGAAAACCTTCAAAGATAGCAGAGAACGGAACTCCTCAACAAACAATCGAACTTCGAACTTGGAAATATATAACTAAAAATTGTAAAAAATAAATTAAACAAATCAATACCGACTTCAAAACTAAGATTGAAAACCGCAGTAAATAATTAAGTAGTTATTAATAAAAAATATATATTTATTTCAACATCCCGCCCTAGGACATGCCTTTTTCTGCTCAAATCTTTTTCTAAATATCTTTTTAATTTAAATAATTTATTGTCAGTAATTTTGCAATGTCAGTAATTTTATCAACAATATATTACTCAACCGAATAGGTGAAGTTTAGACTTTAGCTTGTAAAGTGATAAAATAAAAACAAAAGAGACAAGGAGGAAATCATAAGGGTCGCGGGTTTGCGTCCCGCCCCAGAGTAGGTATGCATTTTTTTGGTCTAGACAGTTTTCTGAATATTTTTTGAATCGGTGCTAGGCTGTTTCTAGAACAACAGAAAGAGAAGCAATAACTCTATAAATGTCGTTAAATATTAGATAAGTAGATACATACATACATACGTCTAATATTTTTGAGCTGTTTTTGAAGTCATTCTTAATATGTGGTTATTTTAAACTCACAAAAGACTAGAATGATGACTCAACAGGATTGCTGAACGATAAAAAGAGTTTCGCTATACTTAAGGATTTTTTAACTTAAACTATCCTATAATTAATAGAGTATATTATGGCCCTGTTGGAGGGGCTATTTTATTAACTTACAGGAAGAAACATGAAAAATCTTTTTATCATGCCTTTATTAGGTATTCCTTTGTACGTAGATTGTAAAAAAACACATAACTTCCTTTTCACTTAGCAAGCCACAAATTAAAGGCATAGTTAGTTTTTCTCCGGAGGTCTTACACAACTTGAAAAATTAAAAAGTTATTGGGAAACTTCATTCGGTAGGCATTAATTCTATGCACTTGGTTTAAAGTTCAACGAAAGAATCTACATAAATAACGTTTCTATACTGTATATGTATAGATATTAAGTACTGTGTATATAGAAGTACCTAACATAAACGCATACCTAACATAAGCAGTGCAATTCTAAATTAGATTTGTAAACTTGTAAGTGCGTAGGTAGCTGATGATAATTAACACTTGATTATGTTATGACATTGTGTTCTTAGAACAGCAATTTCGTGACATATAGATCGTGACTTTACATATTAGAAACACTTCTTATTAAAATTAAAAATAAGTACCGAGCTAATTATATTAACTCGACACTTAAATAAAAAGTATTTAAAATGTTGATATTTATTAAAAATTAAAACTGATTTACCTACATCAGATTATCAGAATGAAATATATTTCTAATTAAATTATGTACTAGCGGCATAACGTTTCTTCTGAAATGCGAAGGCAATAGAGTCACGGATTTTGACTGCGAAAACATTATTTTTCTTTCGATATCTTTACGTCACCAAGTAAAAATCCCTGTCATAAATACTTATTTATATCTCAAATTATATTAATGAACATTTTATATTTTATGTCACATCCAACAGATAGGTACTTTTACAGATACGTATGTATTACTATCTTGGCTCTACGGATTAGCGGAAATACATAGAAGCCCTCATGCGGAAGTGATCGGAAGAGAATTCTGAACTATTCAGAGACAAGCGCACCTTACGTATGATTAAATGTGTAGTAATTGTGTTATAAACAACTAATAAAGTATGCAGGGGGTTTGGTTCAGGTAAAACAAACTGGCGCTTACCCATGTTAGTATAGTTATATAAATACTAAAATTTCATAAAAAATTGAAAAAAAATAATAATTTTGAAATTATTTCCCATTCATTTTGTTTTTCTGGCCAAACTAACTACTTGTAAGAAAAAATTTAAATGTTTTTTACAATTTTGAAAATTTGAGGTATATAGTTATCATTTACCGTAAACAATCCTATTATAGTGGTATTCAAAATCAACGCCTAGTATCCATAACACATGCTCTTAATGATGCTTACTTTGGGCTAGACAATAGGTGTGAGTGTATGAATATTATTATTATTTATTCATTTATTCCTATTACGGCGGTAGTCAAAATAAACGCCTATTTTTATTTTCGCGCTATTCTTATAATAAAAGAAAATAAAACTATGAGTGACTACGTCTTGCTGATGATTGTACCGGGATTTTGGCAGAAATTAGATAAAATCAAGTAGTGCGATTACCGTAGCAGTTAGACTACGGCTACAGCGCTACGATAAAGATGCTCGTAGCATCTTGGGCACTACGGCACCACTCACTTGTTGCCTACGTCCTGTAAAAATCAAGAGAAAGAGCTGACAGCACGGGAGACGGCCCCCCTGCTCTCAATACCTATAACATTTTCTCAATAAGCTCAGGGGACCTTACTGAAGGAACACTATACTGCAAAATAGTGTTGTTAGCTGAGAGACCTTGCTGTAATCAAATTTTTTTCAAAGTAAAAAAGAAATAGCATTGACCTATTCATCAATTCACCGAGTCATCAATACACTGTCCCCACCTCAACATCACGCACAAAGAAAATAAGTGCCTCGATTCTTTGTCGTACTTCCAGAACTCATGTGTTCTTCCTCCCTCCTTCCTATGGTGTCCTTCAAGAGAGGCGTGAAAAAGCACCTTTTGGGCCGGCCAGGTGGAGGCGGCTAAAGCAGTGTCTATTTTGCACTAGATGTCTTCGCATATGGACTCTCCTTACCGCTTCACATCAGGTGGTGTTGGGTCAATTGCCGTGCATTGTATATAAAAAAAGAACATAATATCCAAATGTCATTTTACTTTAGTCAAAGTAAATATCAATTCTCCAAAAATTAAATATCGGAGTACACAAAACCTTTCTCGAGGTTATCATACTACTGTACCCCTAGTGTAAGTTTCTATCGAAAAAAAAAACAAAGAAGATCATGGTCGTGTCCACCTCTCAAATCCATACGTAAAAAGTGGTTTCTAGGGGCACTGAGGCACTATATTACGCTGTAGTACCTATTGTAATATGATTTTTATAAAGCGCTAGAGTAGAGGTACGTGTTAAAAGCTTTAGAACCACAAGAGCGTTAGATCTTGGCTCTGAAAGCGCTAAGTTGGCAGCTCTGCTGTTCTGAGCGCTGACTGACGAAATTGGTGTTCACCAAAAAACTACCCGTTACATTAATCTGTGCCGTTACTGAGGGTTAAGTATAAGTATGTACGCTTTCTCGGCAAAGTATGATATGTGTGAGCTTTGCCAATTGCCAAGCTTATTTATCAACGGTATCAAAGAATTGTGAGACACGATAATATAGTGATATACTATCTTAATTCTGAGCACAAGGCTTATTTAATTTATTTTTTCGTAACGTATGTACAGTCGATAGTACATCAAGCGTAACAGTTTGACCTTGAGACCGCCCTTACTGCGTTCGTAATAAAGGCGGCTTTTGTAGTGCGACTGTTACACTTGATGTGCTGTTGTCTATACTTAAAAATAATTAGTACCTGTCTACCTCTCCGGGTACGTCATTATCTAATTGCAAACATAGTAATAAAGAACAGTTAATCACGAGAGACAAATAGAGATTCAACATTAAATGAATCACGTATTTTATTCCACGTGATGATAATATTTGTTGCCTACTGTATTTTTTACTCTTATCCCACATATTATAAAAATATGTACATAGTCCTAGTTGTCTCATCTACTACGAACTAGGATAATGCACATATTTTTATAAGTAGGATTTATTTATATATTTATTAGGTTTCTGATAGTGAATTAATAGCAATTTAATTTAGATGATTAAAGGTATTTGATATTTTCGACATATTCAAAATTTTACAATGAAAGAATCTTCCATAAAACTGCCATTTCTTAAAATAATTAAGTGAGTTTGTTTGAAATTATAACTTTAGAAACATTCTGTTAGAGTAAATTAACTAAGTTACACAAGTGGAAGAAAAGGAAAAATAATACAGTTTTAAAGCTATTTTGTAATACAAGTTAATAATGACGACGGTAAAATCATCAATCATCAATATACATATTGTGGAACATTCGGATAGTATAAGATAATAAAATCTCACCGAAGACTCGAAATGATCTATTTTACATGACTGCATTGTATTGTTCTAAAAATTGTCTTAGTTCTTACAAATTTTAGATAACAGGCAGTGTAATTAAAAAGACAAATTTTGCTTATAGAAATTGCGTTAACTAGTTTTTAAATAAGTCCATTTCGTAACTAAAGCTACGTGCTACATAAATTATTATGAATAGTTTACGTTTCCTTAGTAATAGTATTCTAAAAGAATATAAAGAATTGCTTTATTTTATTATAAAACATAATTGATCTCTTAAAAATATATTTTAGTTACGTTTTTTGCGGTATTTTTCTTTTTAGTGTTCATGATTATAATATAATAGTGCATATTTATAAGAACATTGTACTTTAAAAGTTGTGGTAATTAATCACACTATATCTAAACCTGTAATATATCTTGTTTTAATTATGACTTATTAAATTTGCAAGTTTAACAGTACCCATATAGTTAGCTATATCCACACGTAAAGTAATAAAGTAGTTAGTTATTCTTATCTATATTTTACTGTAAACAAAACATTCGTACGTACGTACATATGATATTCGTAACGCGTCATCTTATTTAGGGAAATATTTATTTTATTCAATTATAAATGAATATATTTCGTGAATATTACTCATGGCAGTATTGCACGGTGATCATATAGTTATGAAAGTATAATATGCGGTATTTGCATAGAACGTATGGGTTGTATGAATTTTTCTGAGCGATTATGCTAATTACAATGGACGATATACATAACGAGTCTGCAAATCAATTAATAAATAATGGTTCCAAGATGTTATTTAAGACCGTCAAACCTTCATTTGTCGAGGTTATCGTATTTTTTTAATCAATCAAAGGATATATTTGGGAAAATGTAAATGAATTCTAGTTTTTTTAAACAACTAGATGCCAAATTAAGCTGACGGCCCACCTGGTGGTAAGCGGTTCCCGCGGCCTGTAGACACTTGCAATAACAAGGAAAAGTCACACGTTATTGCAGGTGCGTGCGTTGTAATCCTGAGGGCTAAGATGAAATGCAGTCGATGCCCAGTAATTACACTGGCTGCCTTTCCTTATAATCTGAAACACGGCGCATTGTTTAACGGCTGATATAAGATAGGCGGTGGTACCTACCCAGGCGACCCATATGGGCCTATCACCTATAAAAGTAAAGTTAGTCTTGGACAAGTTCCCTAAGTGGTATACGTATATATGTATGGTAAAAGTCTTTAGTCTTTTAAATCATCATAATCACCATATCAGCCAAGAGCTGGGCATAATAAAAAAATAATAAAAAAAGAGTAAAAAATTTGGATAGTTTTGGTTTTTCAACATCATGAAAATTAAGACGGTGATTTTAATTTTTAGTCAATAGGTTAATGTATCGATCTATCTTGACTTTTCATATTTCAGAAGCCTTATTGTCTTACAAGAGCATACATATATTATGAAGTATAGCACGTGACTTTTCAGCTGAATAAAACACCAGCGACGTCACTTACAAACAACAGACAAGTTAAACAGGGAGTGTAATTAAAAAGACAAATGGTACTCACGGAAATTGTCTTAGTTAATATTTAAAATAATTTCCATTATAAAAACTAAAGCTGCTCTGAACGTAAATTATTCTAAACAGTCAAACGTTTAGCAAAAGTGCAGTAAGTTTCAAAGAATGAAAAGAATGGTTTTGTTACTAATATAGGTAACTATTTAACTGTTAAAAATATAAGTACACTGTCACGATTTCCGTAGAGTTTTTCTTTGTTTTATTTTAAAATTGTTGTACCTACTTATTTCAGTTTCAAAGATTATAACGTAGGTTACATCCTACGTAGGTAATATTTGAAACTGAAATAACTGCATTTATGGTTTCCTAATAAATAAATAATATGTACTTCTTTGGTAAGTGGTGATTTTAATAACTTCAAATTAGAGAATATCTGGGGTTATAAATCTTAGTCGCTTTAGGCCATACGAAAATAAATTTATTTTGGTAATTATTGCGATGAGAAAAAATTGCGGACGATTCTGCACGTATTTAGTATGAAAGTTTTTTGTAAGGGAATGTAAGTGAGTGGACGATACGGACAGTAGATAGACTGGTGTGTATAGATTTCGGAATAGCCCCAGTGGAGGAAATACCTATAGGCATCGTATATACCTTATCTACGCGCCACTGCGTTTTAAGTTTCATTGTCGGGTCTGCGTATGTATATTTTTTCTGTATGTGTGGACGAGAGGTTGTCTGAACTTGTGTGTTTAGGAATGGCCATGTCAATGATGTAAATAGTTTTATTTTGCTTGTAGTGCAGTGTGGCGTCTGGTCTATTGCAGTGGATAGTTTTGTCTGTAATGTTCTAATATATTTTAAACTGCAAGTTTTCAAAATAGTTTGCGGAGTGTACTTATATTATGGACCTTTTTCCTTATTGTATTTTTGGGCTAGGTATTGATGAACTAGTGCAGCCTCTTGATCATGTCTACGTTGGTAATCAGGTTGAGTTATTTATTTGATTATTATTAGTAAGTATGTTTGTGCACGATACCGTCAGTTCCTACAAATGTTTTATTAAATCAAGTTGAGTATTAAATATTAACCTAAATTTTTCCTATACGAATCTGAGCAAAATATTCTTTAATACATAAGAAATGAGATAGATATCAGTTTTATCGCGAGTACTACATATTTGAAATAAAACCCTCAAATAATAAGCTAACTACCGACAGTTTATAAACTTATAAATAAAAATAAAAATAATAATCGATTCTTTCGGACTTTTATTTACATACATATTTGTTAGGAACAATTTACTTAAACCTAAGTTAGTAACATTATTAAAAAGACAATTGATATCTTCAATTTTTCCGAGACCACGATCGCTGTAAAGTTATCGAAACGTCGGGTGTAATAATAATAATGTATCATCTAATTAAACACGCACTTAATCCGGTACAGTGGTTTTATTTCAAAAATGTATCAGTTTCCTTACAGAATACAATGCCTGTCTATGTATACTCTAAGAATAGTGAGATAACAGTGTAGCTGTAGATAAACGAAAAAACGTGGTTTGGAGCTAAAGGTTTTAGTTGGAGCACACAGTTATTACGTATCAAGTTCCAGGTAAACTTAAAAATTGTTAGCATATTAGATGTAGATTTACTTACGAATTATAACTAATCTCAATTCGTTCCTACACAGAAATGTAACAAATATGTACTTACTTACTAATTGCTTGCCACACTATCTGTAAATTGCAAATATTTGATTAATTAATGTTCTGTTAAAACACCGTCACAGAACATTATGACCCTAAAATGCTATGATTTCCATGTCGCCCGTACAGGGGCCTTACCACCATCTTTATAAAAGCGATTCATATTCCGCTCGGTTCAGTATTGGTCACTAAACTGCATCGCTGTCATAGTCGTAGATAGCGTCGTAGTACGAATTAACGATTCTACTCAGTTTAGGTCCTAAACAAGATGGTGGCACGGGTGCAGGACCGCAAAACGCTCATGTACAAAACTATCAGGCGTCAAAAAGCTTACATCGCCTTGTTTAAGTTTGTGTACGTGTCCTCTTGTTTTGTATGAATTATTTTTTTATATTTAGACCATTTTACAATCATTTTTTACCTCTGTCATAGACAATTTAAAAATAAAAACGCGTGCTTACAAAAACTTTGTAAAGGTCAATATAAACATGTAGAGTCATTTTAAAGGGACTTGTCGCAATAGAATAAGAATGCAAATTATATTCTATCGGGCGGCTTTAATATAGGTAATCCAAGAGTAAATCTTGTTGATATCAAAGAATTAGTTCATAATGTTATCAGGCGTAAATATTAGCTTTGTGTTACCAGCACCCAGTACCAACTCGACCTTGCGGCGAAGATCATGAATCCATATAATACCACAGAATCTCTGCAAACATTTAGCCATTGTTATTAAAAATAGTGCTTGCATCGTAAGTAGTATGCAGCAGACGTGATAAAGTATAATTATTAGTAATAAACGACTTGAGTTTATACGCGAGCGACGTTTGATTGCTAATATACCCTTAATAAGACGTCTATTCACGAAGACGCCATGTGTAACTTATTCTTATCATTTTCTATTAGGCACTTTTATAAAACTTAAATGAAATGAAATTACATTTATTGCGACTAAAAAATGCAACTTTTTTGTCTAAGAAACCCAAGAGCAAAATTAATAGGACGAGTAATAAAATAGAAAAATTTGGGTTACACTATAAAGCAGATAACATTACACTATCAATTTCAGTTACATTGTCAACTGCCACTAGGCATGACGTATCTATTGATCATCTTTCTTGTTAGCAGTATAACCCAAAATATTGGCTCTCCCTTTCATACTGTGATAAATGGCGCAACTCGTATCTTCTACAAATAGGATGTTAACATTCTTTTATGTCACTAATAATAATATCTAATAATTATATTCATACACTCACACCTATTATCTATCCCAAAGTAAGCATCATTAAGAGCTTGTGTTATGGATACTAGAAAACGGATTAATATTGATAATAATATGTATATAAATATTAGAAATATACTTAATAAACATATGAACATCGATGATTTGTAAACAAATGCTCGTACTCATCATACACACATTTGCTCCTACCGAGATTGGAACCCGGGACCTCTTGACCGAGTAGCCTGCATATGCATAACATAAAAACATTAGCTTGTCTAATAAGCTAATTTATATTAGAACTATGTGTTTGCTTGTGTAGTGGTAGTAGATCCTTGTCCATATAAAAATGTGGCAATATGCTTACTAAATTATTAAGCATTTTTGCCGTTAAATATAATATTGGAAAAGTAATATTACACTATACCTAGTAGGTAGGTGTAAATGTCCTCAATTTCAGTCTAAAAAATAAAATTTATGTATTTAACATTAAAAGATATATGTTTTCCTTCTTGTTATTGATCCTTATTGTGGAAATCCACAAAATAACATTGGAATATATCACGTATCGATTATTTGATATATAATAAGTTAAGTACTTATCTAATAAGTTTTCTTACTATTCTCAATGCACAATTACAAACCCATGGTTTATTGGTGCCAATTTTATTCAAGCTATATGATTGATTCTAATACCTGTGAGCTTTGAAAAATGCGCTTTGAGAATAGCACTATTGATATCAATGAAATAAGTAGTAGGTATTCAATAACTAAATCGTTACTTACTATATATAGCGTTTTGGGCCGGCAAAGTGGAGGCGGCTAGAGCTGTGTCTATTCTGCGTTAGCTGTCTTCGCATATGGACTCTTCTTACCGCTTCTTATCAGGTGGTTTTGGGTGAATTACCGTGCTTTGTATATAAAAAAATAGTTTTGCGTTATTTTACAGTGTTTGTAACTGAGCTTGCTTATTCAATTAAATCCCACAACTAGTTTTCCTGATTCAATTTATGCAAGCGAGGAAACGTCGTGGTTATTATTCATGAGTCAAACTAACGTATGGTGTCATTTATTTCACTTCGATTGCATAATCGAACCACTTTATTATATTTATTGATCACCAACTAAATAAATATCAAAGAGTAAAAAAAAGCCTCTTTAGGTTAGCTTAATGTTATTACAATGAGAGGCGAAGACCGCGTGCGTTGTAGAAACAAGTAAATAAAACTAAAAAGATAATATCAAAAACAATAAAACTGAAAAACCACAAACACTGAAAAGCTGATAAGTGAACATTTAGAAAACTGCTTAAACTAAAAAGACTAAATAAACTAAAGAAGAGTCTTCCTGAATCTGCGAATGCCACCCAATATCAGCATAATAATATTATGATGTCCGATTTATCTTTTTTGTGATGTCCACTGCTGGAAAAAGGCCTCTGCCATTAATTTCCAAACGAAAGCGGAATGGTTCTGCGCAACCTGCATCCTATAGAGACCGTCCTAATTTGCTTTTTCCGGTACGTTATGATCGACCCCTCGATGAATCGAACCACTTATTTTATATTTATTATATATTTATACACGACAGCACGTCAAGTGTAACAGTTGAACTACGAAAGCCACCTCTATTAGGAACGCAGTAAGGGCGGTCTCAAGGTCAAACCGTTACGCTTGATGTGCTGTCGACTGTACAAGTTTACTTTAGATTCCAAATTCTAGATAATGTGTAATGTACCTAGTGCTGTGGAGCTCGGTGGCGTATTGGTGGAGCTCGGTGGCGTATTGGTTTGAGCGCTCTGGTTTCGAATACGAAAACAAAGCAACTTTCGCCATGGTCGACCCTGGGATGGGTCAACCAAAATTTATAATCTCGAGCTCCTCCGTGCTTCGGAAGGCACGTTAAGCCGTTGGTCCCGGTTGTTACTACAACCGCTTTAACCCACCAACCCGCATTGGGCCAGCGTGGTGGTGTTATGGCCCAAACTCCTCATGTGTTTCTTCCATGTAGGAAGGCCTGTGCCCAGCAGTGGGACGTATATAGGCTGATGATGATGATGTACCTAGTTAATCCGTTTGTCAAACGTAATATGTAATAATAGTCTTGTAAAAATACTTTTTACAAGCATTGCTTAGTGCAGAGACCGTTAGAAATTTCGTTTGATTTGTAAAATTTAATATGGAAATAAATACATAAATGAAAATTTTTCTCAATTGAAGAAATTTTAAAAACTTATATTCAAATAATATTTCTTTTGACTACGCAATAACTTCTTCATTGTAAAGACAAAACTAATTACTGTAATATCGGTTTCAGAACACCTGCAGCACTGGACTGCCCGTCCCTAGACAAAGGCGACAGCTACACTCAGTCGGAGTTCCTGTCGCGACTGGCTCATGAATGCCGCTACGACCGGCTGCTGCTGCCCACCTATCAAACCGGCGACGTGGTCAACGTCCATGCCAGCGCCTACATCTACTTCATACAACCCGCTGAGGCTCACGATCTGGTACGATTTTTGATGACACTAAATAAAAATTAAGACAAAAATAATGAATGAAAGTTCTACTGCCACTTAGAAAGAGATTTAATTTTTTATGCCTATTCGATGCATCATGCCTAGCGACTAGTAAACAGGAATTAGTTACTAACTGAAATATCTTTAAAAAAATTGGTACTCAAAAATTTCGTCAACAATCAGTTTCGGATTTCCAACTTATTGAACTGATGTCTAATTTAAAATACATATTTTCAGAATTTCAAATTACACTTCCTACTTCAATTACGATGGACAGACCGTCGTTTGGCTTACGCTCTATATTCGCCAGAGCGATCTAAAATCATTGGCGAGAGTGACTTGAGACAGCGGATATGGGTGCCACACTTATACATGTCAAACGAGCAGTCTTCTAGTTTGATGGGTACTGATAGCAAAGATGTGCTAATCTCTATAGCCCCTGACGGCGAAGTGTTGTTTAGTCGGCGTATGCAAGCTGTTCTCTACTGCTGGATGAATTTGCAGAAGTTTCCTTTCGACGACCAAACTTGCTCCATGAACCTAGAGAGCTGTGAGTGATATTTCTTTTAATTTTATTAATGATTACTTCTTCTTACTCTATCTTTTTAGTGTAATATGTTTTAACATAAATTTGCTATATTTTCAGGGAAATACAACGCCTCAATTTTACGACTCATGTGGGAGAGGGACAGTCCGGTGCGTCTGTCTTCAGAACTACATTTGACTGAGTATTCTCTCCTTGATTACTGGACAAATGAATCCGTCGTACGTGGCGATATTGTAAATATGCGCCTAGCTGGTGGTAGATGTATGTCTTTATTTTATTAATGTAATTCTGTATAATATAGTATTGGGGTTTATGGAAGTCATCTTACGTAATTTGCAGCTGTAAATTCCTTCCTGTAGCCGGAAAAGTGCAAAACCACTTCTCATATTTACCTACAATGAATCGTATAGATGACTTCAACACTTAACAGCCCCATTAAGGACAAAAAGTAATTGAAACTTTTTTTTCAGCTGGAAATTATAGCGCACTCAAGTTCACGTTCAAGTTAGGGCGTGAAGTGGGTTATTACCTTATGGACTACTTCATACCTTCAATGATGATAGTCGCGATGTCCTGGGTAACATTTTGGATCCAAGCTGACGCCGCCGCTCCTCGAATTACCTTAGGTAAATACCACCACTACGACACTTACCACCTTTTTACTTCATTTATGATTTTCTTGTACCTTTTGAGAGCTTTTATAACGTTTGTTTTAGTTTTTGTAAAAAGCGTAACAATTAATATACAAACAGGCAATGGGAAAATGATTAGTTTAGTACCGAAATAGTTGTTAATAACTAAACGATTTTAAACCAGAATTCCTTGTTTTAAACCGTTCCAAATTTGTTCAAAACTGCCTAAAGCCACAAATTCCTATCATGACCATAGTTGTAAATAACCTTTCCAAACAATAATTCGTGGTTTTAAACCATTTTAGACAAATGTTTAAGGGATTTAAAAGTACGAACTCCAGTTTTAAATGGATTATTTACATCTATAGTCGAGCGAGACTAACTAATTAACTTTGTTTACCTTTAGCTTTACTCAAATTAATTTATCGTGAGAGGTTTATTAAAGGCTTTAATTTTGCTAATACATAGTTGAACATAAGTCTACATTCTAACGTGTTAATTATCAAACCGATTATGCTGACAAAAATTAGATCGTTAGATAAGTGGGATTAAGCTTGGACACGGACGGACATGAGAAAGATTGTGTTGTTATTATTTCTTAATGGTGTGATGTGAGATTCATAAATCATAATGAATTTTAAGTTTCCTAAAGTTCCGTATGTCACAGTGTATTCGCTGTATCATTACTTTTTAAGCAGCTTTTAAATTACTAACATGTCGTTCCACGAACTCTATGCGCGTCCCATACGTTAAACCAATGTTGCAACATTTTATCTTTATCGTTTAATATGAAGAGAAATGAATTAACAAGAGATTGGAAAATGCGACACCACACTCTTTCGGACGTTTTGTGTCGCATTTTTTCGAATCTTTGGAGAGCATTTTGCAATTGTCATTATTAAGAATCAAAAATTAAGTATTTTTGTTTTTTTCAGGCACTGCTACCATGTTATCGTTCATCACTTTGGCGTCTTCACAAGCAAAAACACTGCCTAAAGTATCTTATATCAAGGCGAGTGAAATCTGGTTCCTGGCTTGCACCGGTTTCATTTTCTCGGCCCTGGTCGAGTTTGCCTTTGTCAACACAATATGGCGTAGAAAGTAAGTTATTCTTTGTTGCCCATAATTAATCATTTAGTATGTATTTAAAGTTAATTTCACTAATATGTAGTTATTGTAAAATTGTGAAATGCCAAAATAAATTAATCTTGTTTAGATCTCTACCATTGACACGAGTTACGTGCGTGTGATTATTGTTAGTTTTTTTTCTACCAAATTCCCGTACAAGCAAAACTATGAATGACTACGATAAGCTGTGACAACGACGAACTCTGATAACCGCCTCTGTGGTCTAGTTGTTGGGACCACCTACCTCAGATCTAGAGCTCCGGGGTTCGATTCCCGTTGGGACAGAAATTTTCTGCTCGGTTTGGTTGATTGTAGGACTTTTCTAAGTTCGCCTGGCTAGCTACCACCATCTTACCTAAGTCTGCCGCCATAACAATAATGTTAACATCATTGTTGTGTTCCGTCAGTTAGAGGTAAGATAGCCAGTTCCTCTGTGGTTGAGGAATCCGGGTGTAACTCTTTTCCATCGCGGCCTTAGCTTCACTTACCATCAGGTTGAGACGAAGGCCAAGAGTAACTCTGTTAAGGTTAAACAAAACTAGTATGTAAAGCGTGTATTGCTACTATGGGCCAGTTGCTATGACTATACGTACTGTCGCCAATCGTGGTTCTTCTACGAATCTAAACTTTGCGTTTTAAAAAACATAAAATTACTCTTTGCTACGAAGTAAAATAATTGGTATGATAAATAATGTAAAAGACTAAATTTAAAGCTTCGAAATAATAATATAGGTATTCAGAATTATGAACTAATTAAGGAAATACTCGTGACACATCTTTATTATTCGGGAATATTTACCTTAGGAATAAAGTGATAACAACAGGTATTTAGCTTAGTTTTGAAGTAAACAAGTTGTTATTATATCGATGGATAGGTAAATCGCGTCAATAAAGGCTTATTTTTTGAAAAAAATACTGCAGACTTACTATAATTACCTACCGATTAACCTGTCTTAACTAATTATTTAGCAGTAGGTAGGTAATAAATATCCTGACTATGACTACATAATTTAAAGTACGAAAAAAAATGTTTATTAAAAAATCAATCATGAAATGTAATCGTGAAATAATTATAATTATTGTATATCACCCAAGATCGATAGTAAAATTGATTTAATTATTTTATCACATGTTTATAAATAGTTATTTTAGTGAAAAAAGCACCTTTGTTTATTCAACCCAAGAGTGTATTATATTTACTATCCTCAACGTCAACTTTTTAATCTCCAACATTTCGAAAATGAGGAAACAAAGTGAATAACCTGTTTTGAACTTTTTTAATGGGCAAGTTATATTTAGAGTCATTCAACATCTTTTGTTGCTTACAGGAAAGTTGTCAATTTGAAGAAGGTGAACAGCAAGTATATATTGAAGAGTACATTGACTCCGCGTCTTGCTAGGAAGGAATTGCAGAAGGAGTTACAAGAATCATCGCCACAGCTGACGAAGTCTAGATCATGCTCTTCACTCAACCAGGATCACAGCACAGACCCCGCAGGGCCGGGGTACAACAATTATCTTACGGTTCATGTAAGTAACTACATTTTTATTATTTATAATTACATTACCATATAAAGAGCAGATTTAATTACTAGATACCAATAAAATAGGGAAGTTTAAAACGTAAGAAGAAATTCCATCGCATTGTTTTATTGTATAAGGAAGTAATCGGATACAATTAACATATTCAAAACGAACACGACATTAAAGTTATGTATTCTGGGAAGCTTTTACGCCATATGGGTGATGATTACGCTGCGTGGCTTTGTGGAATGTGTGTAACCAAATCTAATCTAATAAGACCTCACATGCTTAGACAAGTTAGGCTAGTCTAATTAGTCATAAGAGGATTTTTCAAAAAGTCTAGTAATAAAGAATTTATTGTCGATTATTGTTTTGTGTGAAAAGTTTATATTAAGATTCGTTGTAGGTTTAGGATTCGCCATTTAAATTTTATTTTCAGGACCTGAGGGTATACCTACTGACCCTGCTACTGTTTAACTTGTTGTTCTAGTTTCATTTCCTGCTAAGATAACGAATGAGTCAATGGAAAACACATTTGAACAAGAAAAATTAGGAAACCATTTCATCTTAGGCCCCAGAATGACAATGCACCTGCAATAACAAGTATTTTTTTCCTTGTTATTGTAGGTGTTAATTTATAGGCGATGGTAGCCACTTACCACCAAGTGGGCCGTCGGTAAAAAAACTTTCTTTTTTTCTTTCCTATTGAGAGATTGAGACGCATTGCACATGAATTTAGATTTAGCGTGCATTTAGCGTAGGTAGGTACTGCAGACTCGGGGGTGAAATGAAATATTATTCTCATTTATTGACTACAGCATGAACCATATGGCCCTGTTGATAGAGTTCATTGTGTTATAGGAAGGCCTTAAACAGATTGAAAAAAAGAGTTCTTAATACACCCCAAGCCTATTACGTTACAAGGTTATAAGTAAAATTTAAAAACTGTACAAATTGTCTGTAGCAAAGTCAGTTGACTACCTATTCATTTGACCGGACAATCAACATCGATCAGAGTTGATACTTTTGCTATAAGTACCACAGAACATGTAAGACTAGCGATACCTAGATCTACTGCTCAATGTAGGTATTTACCTACGTTTTAACATACATACCTATATTTAACAGTAGATAAGATAACACAGTAAAGTACTAATTCTTAACCGGTCTCAGACTCAGTTCCTCAAATTTGTATTTCTATTGAAGCGAAATTAAAGCGGTATTAACACGTTTATATCTGTAATTTTTTATTTATGCAAATTCATCTTTATGCGTAACTAACTGGGTCTTTTGATCAGTTAGCAGGTTTGGCGTCATCAATCAACAAAATTTATGTCTAATATATATACCTAACGATTTTCGCATGGTATATTTTTATTTGCTCATTTTATTGCGTTATAAGGGAAGCCCAAGAACTATTTCTCTATAATATATGACTTGTTTTTTATACATATATTTTATACTAGCTGACTGGGCGAACTTCGTACCGCTTCAGAAGCAATAAAATTAAATCTTAAATTGATATTAAAAATGGAGGTTGGTGGTAGAAGGGTGAAAATTTAGAGACACAAGTAATTTTTGATGCCTTATCATAAAAAAAATCTGGAGAGGGCCACCCTTATCACTGAGGGGTATAAAAAATAATCTATGACCTATTCTCAGACCTTTGAAATATACACAAAAAAAACATAAAAATCGGTCAAGCCGTTTCGGAGGAGTTCGATGACAAACACTGCATGTGACACGAGACTTTTATATATTAGATTAGACTATAAAACGTTACCAAAAATCGAAAAAATCTATGTAGTTAGGCTATACCCAGTCAGCTCCTAACCGCAAATCTTTACAGCATTCGAAAAATGTTACCTACTTGAAAATTTGGTCCTTCAAAAAACCGTATTTTATGGGAAAGAATCAGAGTATATGTCGAATATTCAACCTAAGAATGTAATAAGAGATTATGGTCAGTATAAAAACAGTTTAAAAACTTTCCTGTTTTATTTTCAGAGCTTCCCATCTGCGTTGAACCTACCCACGATAACAACTCAAAGCTTCGACGACCTCATCCCGGGCCAGGGCATGAACAAGCAGCACGGGGACAGCGAGGGCTCCGACCCGCCCAAGCACACCTGGACCACTATGACGCCACAAGAGATCGCCACCTGGATTGACAAACGCTCGCGAATACTCTTCCCCTTATTATTTATCTTCTTCAATATTATTTACTGGACTTTTGTCTACTGCCTATAAAAAGAACAAAAATCGAGTGACTTACCACCACTGTCGTCGATGAGTCACCTTCTTACTGATTAGTGTGTGCTCGTCACTCGCATCAATGGGAAATAACGTACAAGGAAAACGAAACCGAGGACGTCAAAACATTGAAAAATAAATTTCACATTTCATACCAAGAAATAAGTTACCCACTTACATAAATTATACATTTTTTAAAGTTAACTAATTTATTAAAATATATAAATGTGTTTATTTTTCAATCTTTTGGTAACCTTTTTACTAGTGGCCATATTTTTATATCGTCGTCGTAAGCAAGAAGTTCCTCATTTTTTAGATTGCTAGCCTTGCCAGGTGTAGTGAAATATGTTGTAAATGACGTTAGGTACCTAAAATAATAGTTTTATAAATTATTTGTGGGCAGAAATTTTGTCTCCAAAACATTCCATTTTATTATTATTACTGAACAGTATTTCAAAAATATTTTTAAGTTACTTTTAATAGAGAGTGTAGTCTTGATGAATGTATACCAATTTATCTTTATAAGAATACAACGAAATAAATATAATTTATTATAATATCCTCTATTTAAAAAAATTGTTGGAAAATTATTAAAACTAGAGCAAATTTACGTCCTCAGGCAGGGAATGAATCCGCGACCTTTCACAATCCTGGTGACTGCTCTTACTATCTATACTACCGAGGACTTAGGATGTCTCTGTGAATTTCCTCTTCAATAGTCTTTTTGCGTTAGAAGCTAACGTACCTATACCCTACAATGTCGAAATATTATATTTCAACACCCGAACGAGTATTTTAAAAAATACATACGATTCGGTGATTTTTTTCTAGTTTAAACACTTCTCTAATATTTTCAAATTTGTTCATACTTATAATGTTAAAAATGAAATTAACAAAACTTTGTTAATTTTTTTTTATTCTGTACGACATGTGTAACAAGAGCAAGCAAGCACACGGTCCACCTGACGTTAGAGGTAACCGTAGCTATAAACATTTGTAACATTATAGTAGGTACTCACGCGTTGTCTGCCCTGTAAATATCATGTTAACGTAACCATCCCTATTACGGCGGTAATCAAAATCAACACCTATTATTATTTTATTTTTGTATTTTATTCTTGTTTGGTTATCCAAACAAGAACAAAGAACGAATCCATGATTATACATCTTAACATTTTTTTTTTCATTATTATGCATATGTGTATTAACATGTTATTGTATATTTCATTTTTAAAACAGTTGTTTTTGCACACCTACCTATTTAATCATTTTGGACTCAACTTTCCGGTTGACTGGTAGAGAATGCCTAATGGTATTAAACCCGCCAAGTTGTAACTCACTTTGTGTAATTAAAGTTTAAATAAATAATACAAAAATAGGTAAGTATAGAGGTACTTAAAAGTTATATTCGTAATAGGCGTTGGTTTCGACTATCCCCGTAATAAGACTGTATAGGTTATATCGATAGGAAAGGAGACTAGTCCCACTGCTGCCAGCACAAGGCTTCCTCAACCTGGCGACCCTACTCACCGCAGGAATACAACACTACAAAGTATTGTTTTTAGCTGCGACTGTAAGGAGTTGACAGGTGCTATTCCAGTAGGGCGCTCAAAATTTTAATGAAGAGTAATACCACTATGCCTTAAATTATATAATAACTAATATCTTAAATTACATTATAAACAATGTATACTTGAGCCAAGTTGAATAAAAAATAAATGTGAACAAACCACAGTCATTTTTAACCGACTTCAAAAAAGGACGAGGTTATCAATTCGACAAGGTTTTGTATTGGTGATGAGCAAGAAAGGTAGCGAGTGAAAGGGACAACCTATAAAATGTGGCATTCGGTTTGCTTACCTACGTTCTCTATCGAATTTGGCTCAAGTCTATGACTCTATTTTTATTGCCTACTAAATTGTGCAATGTTATTGTACAGATGACAGCACGTCAAGTGTAACAGTTGCACTACGAAAACTGTCTCTATTATGAACCGGAATAAGGGCGGTCAAAAGTTTAAACTGTTATACTTGATGATGTTAGATGTCATTTGACTACTTTTATGTTGATAATTTGAACACTTACTTCAGTAGGTATTTATTTTGTATATACTTTTATTTTTTAGCGGCAGATATCAAGCGATTGAAAATTTATGTGCTTGAAGTTGCCGTAAAACTATTGAGATTATTTATACTTAAGTAGGAAAAAATTGTTGTATTTATAAACTATTTAGTTAAGATAAAATGTAACGTAATCTCACTAATATAAAAAAATATTGAATTAATAATTTGTATTTTTTAACACATTTCTTTAGCTTATAGCCTATACCTACTTAGTTAACTACAAATGAGGATGGCTCGTATGCTGTCGAAAAAACAAAAATGCCGTCTTTAAGTGTGTTATTGTAATAGTCCTATCTCTCTTATAAACTTAGAGACAGGATAAAATAGGTATTGGTTATATGGGTAAATCCATCTAACAAATTGTTGTAATTTTGAATCTTACCGAAGTTACTACTTTAAGTACTTGAATTATTTTTTTGGCAACTTAAAATAAATTCCATAAAATAAATGAAAGGTTTTCTCCAGTGTTTCACATTATTTATTCAATAAAAATGAACAAACGTTTCTTTTTAAATAACACAATAGCCTTCTTTCTTCACAGAATACAAAATAATTTTTATAACTTATCTACATCTGACAGTTGATAATATACAATTATTCAACTACTAACAACAATGATGTAGGTATTACAAAATTTTTTATCGGCTATAGCATCCTGATAACTTTATAAGCACAACGTTAGCTGTAAATATCAGAGAAGATAGAAAACGGTTCGTTAATTGATGATTTTGTTTACACAGGGTCCCTGGTGTATCCAAAATGAGGAATTAGGTACCTACAAAGTATATGTGACATAATGTTCATCCAGTTATGTAACTTATGTATTTGACCGGGCCGGGCCCGGGTTGCTAGAAAAAAAATACAACCTACAACAATAATATTGTGTCTAAACTTAATGAATAAGTTTTTACAAACAGGGTAAATCACAATGCAATACAATAAATAAATTTAAAATTATATTCTACCATCAATCAAACAACAAATACCTATATCTATCATGTGGCTACGCCTTGGAGTGCTTTCAAAAATCCCTCTTAACAACAGACCTTTATGAAATCGCTTATGCGTTGCATTATATGCGAACTGAGACAGATTTCACAATGAGACTTTGCAGTATTTCCTTAAAGATTTTGTTTGACATTGTGTTCTGATATGAGGCTCAGGGTGCAGGAGCGTCGCTGGCACGCGGTGCTACCATAACGAGACTGTCGTCACTTGAATAACGCTTCAATGTTGCCGCACTTGCTTGACTGAATTGAGGAGAAAAAACATTATTTCAACATTTGAAATCCAAAAACAAAGAAACTGACGATCGCGGACACCGACACTTAACCAGCTAGCAGACAAATATCGCTTACGGGCTTCTATTACATACATTCGGGCAGCGCTTCTTCAAGGAGGCGCGGGCGAGCGCATACGATTTTCGCCACAGAGACAGAGTACTTTTATATTTTCGCCCTAGTGGTGATCAGGCGTTGCCGGCGGTGTCCGATGTCGTACGGTCGACCACAGAAGTAGCTGAACACTTTAGTGCCATGCCACAACGACTCCAGCGTCAATATAGTACGGTAGCACCTATAAAGTACGTGCACAAGATCGGTGTGACATGATACTAAAGTGTTCAGCTACTTATGTGGTCGACTGTACATCACAGTAAAGGAAAAAGTATTTTTAGTAAGCAATAAAAACAAAAAATATAAAACACATCTTGATGAGGCTTATACCTATATCATAAATTAACGCCCAACTATACAGTCAACTGTATTAAAATGAACATTTAGTTAAGACGCGTAATGGTAGCTTTCATTAATAGAAATCCTAAAAAAGACAATAGTTTGTATAATAAAAAACATGCAATCAAATCACTCTCATGCAGGTTACGTGACGGGAACACCAATCTCCGTCACTTGTTGTTAGCGTTAGACTCTATGAAAAAGAAAACCATTCAAATAACCACAGCAACCTATTAATGTTTCGTAACAGGTGACGTCACAGCGATCATGTACAATAACGAGTCATTTGTCCCCACGAATTAGTGTTATTAGGTCATTTCGTATTTCTTATTAAATATTTTATATTGAGTTAATATTCATTATATAAAAAAGTTGTATTTTAAAACTTGTTTTGTTTTGGTGAGCTGCTGAAAATTAACATTGTAGGACTTGCACTTGATTACGCGCTACGTATATAGCATCGTAGATCTACGAGCTACGACCTGCCCTTGACCTAACAAATTTATAGAATAAAAAATGTTTAACTTCCTCTTTGCTTGAAAAATTGGCTGCTAATTAATTAAATTATTTATTATTACAATTTTTGCTTTCTACTATCTAAGACTGTGTAATGATAAGAATGTAATGATGAGTTTGTTCAAAAATCCTTTGCGTTTTGGAGAATATCGCTAGTATTGTACCTAAAATGACATAATAAAAATTCTTTCGTCTGTGTTATATTATCTGACTAAATAAAAAAGATGGACTTTTAAAGACGGGCGATGTGAATGATAATAATAATTTTAATAGTGCGAATATTTGATATTAAAATAACTTGGGTAATAAGAACTTTGAATAGTAAATTAATTTTGTCCAATTAGCCGTCACTATTTTATGGATGGTATGTATTTATATCACATTTTAATTGTTATCAACAACGTAGAATTATGAAGAATACTTTATGTGTAATATGTAAATATTAAATAGTTCATTGTTCGGTTTACCTTAAAAAATCTGCATAAAACGTAGTTACGCATCAAAACTGTGGTTTTTATTTTGTCTAGTAAAGTAGGATTTTCACTGACTAAAACTATTTGCACGTCATAACCAAAAAATAATCCTATTTCAAATCGCAGTATTGATAAAGACAGTTAAATCTATCAAATGTTTTTTGCTTAGAAATTCGAATGAAGAACCTTATTTCATTGCACATTCTATAGATGCAATCCTGCGACTTGATGCGTTGCGTTGCATATTAACGTGGAACTATAGAGGACGTCTAATATTTGGCGATTGTGCATGCCAAATGTGTAGTACTTAAGGTAAATATCTTTTAAATTCAAGGGTAATAGTCAATGCGAGTAATTTTCATTCGATTAAATAACAGCATTACTTAATTATCTTAACAATTGAAGAAAAAGTTTGGTTAATTCTTTGCTAACTAAATACGATAATAATGCAGTGCAAACAGAATAGATAAAGTTTATTTACTAACGACTTTAGAGTGAATACATACTTTAAGCTTTATTAAAATAAATCGCAAACTCCAACATAACAACTAACTACTGTGAGTAACATATTTTTGGGACGGTTCCCTAAATCAGGCGCTTTAGGCGGTACTTCTACGCCAACTTGAAATCTAGGGGGCAAGCTTCAGCCGCGGTCATCGTTATCATATCAGCATATTAAGACCACTGCTGAACAAAGGCCTCCCCATCGATCTTCCTCTCGGCCCCTCGCGACCCTGACCAGATCATCCGTCCATCTAGAAGAAGGCCGTCCTACTTTGCTCTTTCTGGTACGCGCATGGCTGGTAAGCGACCACGTATTTCAGCTGTATGTCATTACTGGCAACACACACTGGCCGAAGACAGCCGCAGGTCGAGTTCAGCCGCGTTATCCTATATAAAATGGTGAGTAACCTATATCTGGTCCTGGGGCGGGGCGTAGGTGCCAGGCGCGGCAGGCGGTGCTCGTGCGCCAGCGTGCCGCCCGAGCCCGAGCTCGAGCCGCGCCCCGAGCCGCTCGAGCTCTCCGACCACGCCAGCTCCGACAAGCTGTAAACCATGAAAAAAGAAAAGTTTTCAAATTTTGAAATATTTACTTTCATGATAGAAAAATATAAAAATAACAACCTGGTAGAAATAGGTGGAAGTCTATAAGACGATGAATAAATATCGGTGCTCTCTGTGTACGTCGAGGCATGTATTTCCTGTTGGTACAGCTCATATAGCTGACCCAACTCTGGCGGTATTCCAATTCCCATTTCTGTAGCAATAAAAAAGATTAATGAATGGGTGCAGTGGTAGTATACAACGTGACTTGCGAGACGTGATGCGAAATACTAAATCTGGGTAAAAACCTTAAGTCAAAAGTAACAAGCTGTCCATCTGATTCTATGCAGTGAATGATAGTGAAAATATAATCAATCCTGAACCTTCAAGCGCTCGTCGCTGACGCGTGATGATCTCATCTGACAGCCTACGCTGCGCGTCTCGGCGCTGTAGCGCTAAATCCCTGCGTCGCAGCTCGTGCGTACGTGCAGCTCTCTCGCCCTGCAGCGCTAGTTTATCAGCTTCCAGCTCGTGAACGCGGCATACTAGCGCCAATACCTCGCGTTCAGGACCGCTGCTAATACGGGCTGGAAGTTCCTGAAAATTTTCTCTAATTTGATTAATGTATTAGAGTTGACTTGTCTTAAAAGCGGTATATAGTAGGTATATAGAGTTAAAGAGTTGCTTGTTTGTGTGAAGTTGTTTAATTGTTTACTAAAGTTGTTGTATGTTTGTAAGGTTGTGTTTGTTAGGTGTGGCTACGTAGAAGTTTTATGATATTATATTTAAAAAACAAAACCGATTTCACTATTTTTGGTATTTCATCTGTAACTTTAGCACACTAAGGTGAAAAAATATTCAAAATTTTATTCCGGTAAGTATTTTAAACACTTTATTACTTAGTTATCTGCTCCCAACACATCACTTTGGTAATGAGCCCTGGCCACCTTATTCACTGCAGAACACGACACTACATCGTTGTTTAGCTGCGATCTTCTTGAGGTCAACTTTAAGAAGTTTCCGGTGCTACCCGATTCTACCTCAGTCGGGCTTTGCGAGGTAAATACCACTATATGCTTTAAAAAAGTATATGAAAAACTTTCTTTGAATTTTCGATATTAAAAGCAAAAATGTATTGAACAATTTGTTTAACTTGTATCCTTGTCGTACTTCCAAAACTTGAAATGGATTCCTTTAAAAGAGGCGTGAAAAGGTACCTTTTGGCCCAGCAAGGCGGAGGTAGTAAGAACAGTATGTTTCAAGCTGCGCTAGCTGTCCTCGCATATTGACTCTTCTTGTCGCTACTCATCAAAAGGTGTTGGGTTATTTGCCGTGCTTTGTATAATAAAAGAAGATTGTTTGAGACGCAAGGTTTTACAGGTGAAAGTGTACCTGTTCAAGCTGTGCGCCCCTAAGGCGGACTTGCTCGAGCTGCCTCTCGACGCGTTCACGCTCGCAGCGCGCCGCCTCCTGCTCGCGCTCCACCGCTGCGAGCTCGGCCCACGCCTGCTCCACGGCCACCTCCGCCTCCGCGCGCTCGCTGCCCGTGCTTAACGTGCCAGTGCCGCCTCTTACAATATTAAAAGAAGAAACATAATAAAGGTAATTGACTGTTGTGGCCGGTTTACGAAAGGCAATATGCCAAATCAATTACACAAGCGCAGAGAGACATACGGTTCCGTAAATCAATTATTACTGGCGATGTCGGTTTGAATTAAATCTACTTTGATTATCATTCGATAATCAAGGGTAGGTAAGTGTGATAAATGACCTTGTTTGGGAGACCAGTAGGATCAGGGGAGAGGGCAACCAGACTGAATTGGACTACCGAGGACTTTTAGCGATTTTATTTACTAAGCTCGCAGTATCTTTTAGTACAGTATTATTAGTTTACCAGTCTACTCTTGTTTTATTACCAAAGGCAGGACGAGCCTAACAAATTTATTACTAAGATGGAAGACTGCCAGTTGCGATTTGTTAAAGTGAAATGACTATGAAAGAAATTATGTCAAGAAAAGAAGGTAAGCAACAATCCTACGTCCAAGAAGATACTTACAAACTGTAAATAAATGAAAATATCCTGAAAAACCAACCTGTAACTCTGTTGCGTACTCAAGCGGGATCCAGTTATACTAATTGGCTTGTAGAGGCGGTTGAATCTGGCCTCCCAGTGAGAGATGGCCGCGTGTTGCCGTTCGGCGTCCAGCGCCAGCCCCAGCAGGTGGCTATCTAATTCCATCAGCCGGCGACGCAAACGCATCTGTTGCTTAAACGTCGAAACTATCGCCTCACGGAGAGATTTTAGATGAGCTGCATTTTCTGCAGTCTCCTCTTTTGTAGAATCTACTTCATTATTTTGTTTGAGAATACTTTCTTCTTTTGGCCTTTAACAAAAAAAAACACTTTATATACTTCCCTTGCGTGTAACCTACTTCTTTTACGAAAGGAGACATTTCTCAACTACTGCTGAGTTTTTTCAATTCAAACTTAAATATAAACTTACTTTGAACGGTCATCTTTCATTTTAGACTTTAGCCGCGAGATTTCCTCGCGTAGGTCACTTATGACTGTACGGTACTGTGATAGATGCATAGGCGTCTGGACTAGTTCTCGCTCCACCTGGAATAATTTTAAACGTATATAAGGATTAATAAACTACAAACTAACAAGCCTAACTTATTAACATCCGTAGCCTTTGGAAAAATTAAAAAATATATTAAAAATTATAAAACATGAAACTAAATTACCGGGAATTGAAGGAAATCCTGTGAATTACTTCTAGTCTTACTGTTTAAACGTAATACAGGGTGCTGCCGTCAATACGATAGTAAATTAAATCATGGGCTGTATTAGTTCATAGAAATGGTTTACTGCTTTCAAATACACCTTAGTCGTTCGATAATTTCATGACATTTGTATGAACTAGTACAAAGTTGGCTGCATTATTTCATAGAAAGGTCATGAAATTATCAAATGAATAAGACGTTTTTGAAAGTGGCAAACCATTTCTATGAACTAATGTAGCCCATGTTTTAATTTATTGTTGTATTGACGACACCACCCTGTATAAGCTAACTTCTACCTTTAAATATCCAAATTAGGTGTTAATTGAAATTTAATAATATGTACTTATGTGAAAATAAAATTTAGGAATACATCAAATCATATCACAGAGGGCATTGGAATTACCAATAAGCAAGACATACTTTGGATTATGCCAACGACAGCCAAAGATTTACTACCGGTCAATTATTGTCATCTATACCGAGCTGTGATGAGAACCGGCTAGTAGGACGTATTATAACTCAATGGCAATTCGTAATTTCCATATCGTGACTATTCGTGACGTATAGCCCAGTATTGCACTGCGTAATTACCTCAGATCATAGAAAGAAGGAGATTGTATACTCCTTTCCGTGCCTGCAGTTTGGTTATGGAATTCTCTGCTATAGTGCATCAGGGGAGCTCGCACATTGGATTGTTTTATTTAAGCATTAAGTCAAAAGTCATTTCTTATGTTTATCTCTCTAGCCGTGTATTTTATTTCGTTTGTATTGTATCACATAATATGCAAGTATATTTAATTTGTATATTATAATTTATCTTTTACTTACATTATGTACAGTACAAACATAGTTATATTTTATTTATTCCTTCTATTTCTTGCACCCTTTCTTTATTCTCCTTCTTCGTAATATTTATATCATCTTAGGTCGCTAATTTGTACTGCTTTGTGTATATTACTTTGTATTGTCTTGTGTACAATAAAGAATATTTATTTATTTATTATTTTATTATGTTACGGGGGCGGGGGCTGTCGTTGGTTTTTGCGGTGTGTTGCGCCCAATAGAGGAACTGCGAAGAACATAATCTATGTGTGCGTGATCTTTATGCTTACAGCGTTGCATAAGTAGTTGTGACACACATAATATGTCAGTATATTGCAAATTGGCGACACCGGTACGGGAATGATTTGGCAGCCGTAACATATCTCCTTTATTTAATAGAAACCGGCAAAACTCAATTTTTATAATTAGTTAATACAGGGAAATAATATTTTTACCGGATTTTCTATCAAAGTAGGTGTTTTCGTGATAAGTATCATACAAAACTATAATGTCGAGACGATGCGAATAGAACAGCTTATTTCTTCGGCGAATACTGAGTTGCTCCGTATGGAGAAATGGTTTTCATTTTTTTTATAATTTTAATTGATTTTCTTCTTTTCTTGGTTAAAACACTGTGATACATATAACTGGTAGTATTTCTATTTTGAAAACAGATTTATTGGATGTACAAAATTTATTGAAATGCGTTATAAACGTATATTAAAAAAGTAACGCGGAAAAATAATTCGATACTTTGTGTAGTATAGTGTGCTATTTATCGTAGATACATACATATATCATAAATCTGTGGTGCTATTTATAAATTTTGATAACGATACACTTAATATTTCATTGTAGTTAGATATTTAACTGTTTGTATCCATAAAAAGTCGTTGGTTACGTAGGAGGAAATTACTTGTGTTTTTAGTGAAACAGGAAATATTTTGTTGTTGTTGGAATACCCTTTCCGCCTTACCCTGTTAGTGATTGATGACGCTTTCTGTGCGTAGTGTAAAGTGGATCGCGTGGTCTCTCGTTGAGGAGCACCAGGGGCCACGTGGGCCACCATGGCGGTTCTACAACGACCGCCCAGTACTTCACGTAGTAGTCGTGTCAGCTTGGAATCCCGATAATTCACGTATCTGTGGAAATTAGCTTTATTTAGGATTGCTGTAATCTATTACTGTTAAACAAGAAGTGCTGTGTCGTTACCTGACACCATTAACTATAATTAAGAGATAAGTCAATTGCAAATGTAAAAACCATACTATTATAATAATTGTCAGATGTAAAGCGGTTATTTGTATGTAAGTTTGTACTTAATTTTTACCCTATACAAAAGCAATTAACTACACGGTAACTAAGTATATGGCGAGTAAATAAAAATATATAGAGATAAAAACATATTTTTGATTTCACCAATTAGTATCCTCAAAAACATAAATTTCAAATTATGCTGAAGTTAAACATAAATTTGAAAACGAACGTAGTGTGCGTGGCCTCAACTGTCGTGCCGTCGTGCCTATCTCTAAATCTAACCTGTTTTGGCGATGAAATATATTAACAGGCGGTTTTTAAAATAATCTGGGTAACCCCGCGATTAATTATTGTTTGGAGAAATTTGCAAATTGGGCAAGCTTATTAAATATACGTTGAGTTGACGTCATCGATACATTGACGTGTGATAGTGTTGTAATACTTTAAACCGCCTTCAACTTACGCGCTGATCCTAGAGAAACAAATTATACAGCCTTATCAACAGACATATTTAAGCACATGATTGAATACCAAAACAAATAAATGACGAACTACGGAAAGTCAAATAGTTGAATCCGTTACATATCTTCTCGTTACGTTTTTGTTCATGTGAATCAACCTACAGTAGTTAGTATAAATTTATAATTATGTGTATCTAAATGCTAATATTTAAACAATTCGTCGGTAGTAAATTATGAACATGAAAAAAATATATAATCTAATTGAGAACCTCCTTCTTTTTTAAAGTTGGTTAAAAAGGAAGTAGTTTTTATTTTTTTCCGTAATTTTTACGAATTACTTGGTAACGCTATTCACAACATTTAGATATAATATACTTAGTGTTAGAAGCCGGCATCGCTGGCAGTGATGAAAGACTACCAACGGTCATAGGCACTAATATACTTTCATATAAACAAGTTTTTTGTCGAGTGACGAATGAGTTGCATAGGTATAGAAGATACATATTTTTAATAATTGATTAAAATTCCTAGATTAGTCGATTCCTGAATAGGTAGGTATATTAAAATGGCTGAGCATTTTTTTTAATACCTACGATCACGTTGTCTATGAAATATTGTACATGCATAGGCACGTGCATGTTACATTAACGAATCTAATCAGATCGGAACTGACGTAAATGTACCTATTACGTCCATAATATATGCTATCTATCATCATGCAACAATGCAGGGATTCAATCACGAGACGACATATTGTGGGAATGGTTAAAAAGTTAATATGATGTCAATTTGCAGTACCAGTAAATGTAATAAGGAATACCAATTAATTATATAATCAGCAATAGAAGCTTTAAAGTTTTAAATAGAATGTTTATAAAAATGCAATGTGATTTATGGTGCCTAACGATATCTTACATACTTTTCTAATACGTTTTACAGAGTAGGTTTACTTAAAGTTGAGTTCATCTTAACATTACAGTAACGTAGATGTTCTCCATTTATACTTTTGTTTTATTTTAATCACCTAGCTCCACCAGACAACGCCATGATGCAGTTCCCGAGCGCTAACAATGAGCGGTTGATGTGAGCGCCTTCGAGGCGACGCGCGCGCAGCCCTGCCCGCTCCGAGCCCGCCAAGTCTATGAGGAACAAGCGCCCTCGCTGCGTGCCACCTTCCACTTGTCTGCTCACCGTCACGCTATTAAATAGGTAATTATTTCATATAAAGAAAAATAAAATAACTTCGGCACACGACGAAAAAGATGATCAAGGTACCTCTACATTATTAACAACAGTAACAATATTTCTTAATAACAAGGTACAGTACAGCGGACAGTCAATCTAAGCGTAACAGTATGACCTTGAGACTGCCCTTTCTCCGTTGCTTGCGGCTTGCGTAGTGCATGCAACTGTTCCACTTGATGTGCTGTCGTCGGTGGTCGGGTGTTTCAACTTAATCTACATTATTGCATACATCAATGACGTCAGTGAATATAAGCCGCATCACCCTGGTGACGTTAAGCTCCCTGAGGTCAACAAGTATACTTTCCAAGAATCCAAAGAAGAATTGTGCATACTTTGATTGTTGTTGTTATTTGATTTTTGGCAGGGATATCCTAAGTCCACCTGGCTAGGTATCATCATCTTACCTAAATTTGTCGCCATAATAATAATGTTAACACCATAGTTAAGTTCCGACAGTTGGAGGTAAGTTAGCCAGTTCCTCTGCGTAAGGAATCTGGGTGTAGCTCGTTTCCGTCTTCGGCCTTACCTTCACTTACCATCAGGTGAGATGAAGGAGAAGGCGACTCCGATAAGAATAATAATAAAAAATGACATTTAATATTGCTTCTTAATTTTGTGACCTTAGTATCCTTCCCACTTACCTCAATAGTGCATGGCCTCTAGATGAGTGCTGGTTGGCGTGCGTGGTTTCAGCGGTGCGGGCGCGGTCGCCCCGGGCCAACAGCTCGGCGACATGAGCGGCGCTCGTCGCTTTCAGCTCACTCAATCCTGCAACTACCGGCGCTCCACCACCTTCGTCACGCAGTTCCAACGTCCCTGCGCTGGGATTCAGCAAATCGCGAATATTTTCATTGTATATTTCGATGTACGACATCTTTACCTGAAAACCGAAATTCAGTGTTATAAATGAATATTTTATTTTACTCATATTTTAACCAGAAACTGTTATAATTTTATTAACATTATTTTTTAAGTGCTGTAGGTGGTGATGGCTACCTACCAGCGCATCCCCACAATATACCACAATCGACTGTCGTTAATCAACAAGAGAGAAGTTGAAACTAAAAGCCCTACGGGCAAGTAGACGTCATCAACATCACCAACTAATATACGTCCCACTGCTGGGATCAAGCTTTCCTACATGAGAGGATCACATGAGAAGTTGGAGCTATAACACCACCATGGAGCCCCAATTCAGGTTGATGGGATAAAGCGGTTGCAGTTACAACCGAGACCAACGGCAACTGAGCTCGTGATTACAATTTTTTATTGACACATCCGGGTACTGACCGTGGCGAAAATTGCTTTGTTTTCGTAATCAAAACCAGACCGCTCCAATCACTACACCACTGAGCTACGGCTCTGACAATAAGACATAATTGAATTCAAAATGATAAATATATTATTCTGAATTATCTTGTAAAAAAAATAAAACTAAGATTTTGTCATGCGCATGCATGCTATGCTATTTGTTACAAATGAATGACCCACATGCAAAAGCTCACATTATTAATTGCCGAGACAGAAAATAAGGTGTTTATCAATACGGAAATCCCTTACGTTTATACCAGAGAAGCCAGGTATCGTATTTAAAACCTTTCCAAATAAAGTTTTCAATTGTTATTGAACCTTTTATTTGACATTTTGAACAGCTATCGTAATGGATACTCGAATGGACTTCTCTGCCCTTATTGATTTCACGTAAGTGAGTATTATACTTTCACGAAGAACAAACACCCATTTGTGGTAACTTTGTGAATAAAATATGTTATAACTAATGGTAACAATACGAAGTTCACATCACATAAAACCTTCAAAGCTCAATTTTAGGCTGATTAAGGGAGTTTATTTTATTTAATATCGTTTTCGAAATAGCCGGTGAACCAGCGTGGACGTTTGTTTTCCGTAATGAGTAATGAGTTGTCTTCCTGCGGTGAATAAGTCCCCGAGGAATCATCATAATGATATTAGCAACTGCCAATAAAATTCAATTGCTTAGTAATTAAAATATAAAACTAGAAAAATTTCACGTCCTGAGGCGGGAATCGAACCCGCGATATTCGTAATCCGGGCGACTGCTCTAACCACTGCTGCTGCTGCTGTTTTATATTTTAATTACTAAGTAATTTTTCAAACATTTATAATAATGTTTTGACGACCGGCTGGCCGAGTGGTCTGTACCCCAGGCTACTCGGTCAAGAGGTCCCGGGTTCGAATCCCGGTAGGAACAAATGTTTGTATGATGAGTACGGTCATTTGTTTACGAGTCATGGATGTTTATAAGTTTATTTAGTATATTTCTTATATTTATATACATATTATTATCATAATTTATCCGTTATCTAGTATCCATAACACAAGCTCTTAATGATGCTTACTTTGGGCTAGGTAATAGGTGTGAGTGTATAAATATTATTATTATTATTATTATTAATGTTAAAATCAAAATGAAGGAATATGTGAAAGCACTGCCCAAACTTAACCGAATGCTAGGTATTTGTAAAAATACTCGTTTCGGATGTTGAAATAGAACATTTCGACATTGTAGGGTGGACGTTAGCTCTTAAACGCAAATACAAATAGACTAAAAGAATATCACAGGCATATCCCAAGTCCTGGGTGGCTCAGTGGTTAGAGCAGTCGCCCGGATTGCAAAATATCGCGGGTTCGATTCCCGTCTCAGGACGTGAAATGTTTCTAGTTTTATATTTGAATTACTAAGTAATTTTTCAAACATTTATAATAATGTTAAAATCAAAATTCAATTGTTTTATTTAAGATTATTGATTACGTATTCCACAGTTTGTCATCCTTCTTTACACAAAATAAAGTGTGTTAAAAATGGGTTACAACTTACAATAATAAGAGAATAAATCGAACTGCAGTAGGTATAATGATAAGACGAATACACTTACCTATCAGAAATTGTCGAGTCAAAGGACTCAAACGCATTTCAAATTCAAATGACTATTCCCGATCACCCTCGTAGCAACCGCGTAGCACTCGTAGCTGCTAGGAATTAATATGCCAGGGTACTGATATTAGACGAATTGGCGAAACTTTCAGAAATTGTCGAGGCGAAGGACTCACGGGCCATTTCAAATTCAAATTATTACTGGATAATGTTTACTGTAGGTACCCGAGCACCTTCGTAGCAACCTCGTAGCACTCGTAGCTACTACGAACGAATATGCCAGGGAGGCTAGTATGATGACGATGATCATTTTTCTTTAGAGTAATACATAATTCAAAGGTATAAAAGGCCTCTAGTAATGTATCTGTTATGTTTTACTTAAAGCATAGCCTGCCAATGATCATCATCGAAAAAAAAGGTCTCATGTCAAAATGATAAAAATGTTTTTTATTTTTTTATTTTATTTTATTTATTTAACAAATTTTCTACACCATACAAATATTATATAACACAATTATGATTAAACAGTATATAAGCCAATTACAGAAACTCATTATGTTACTAGACATAATAATAACATTATTAAGTGGGTAGTTGCATAAATAGATTATTACAATGGGAATAATTGAATCATAATATCAATTAAATTTAAATCAATAATAGTAGTTTTATAAGTCGCTTGATGTTGTGTGTGTATGTGGGTGTCCTTTGAGTAGTGTGTTTGTTTTGTGTATACGTGTGATTACAAACATTTTTCGCCACAATGTTTGTCGCTGCAGTGTCGTTCGCCCTCGTGAAATTCGCTTCAAAGACTTTTCGCTCCAGCGTACCACGCTAAAAGTTTTTTGCCACAACGACCATTCGCTACAACGTCATTCGACACTACATACGGTACCCCTATGGTCTTGTAAAAGGTATCATTATTCTGTGAATTTGGTTAAAGCATAGTATTGGCAAAATATTTATTAAATGTAAGAACTCACTTCGATTATTTAATATTGCAATACTGGCAAAAACTTGAAAATGGAACTCTTTGTCTGTCAAATACTACGAAGTTTTATTAGAACAAATTGTATTTTATGTTTTTCGTGTTTCTAGCTACGAACTTTTTTAAATTTCGAATCGTAATTAATTATTCCTGCTCTATAAACACATACTTAGGTGATTCTATCCTCTTTGATAAAATAATAACCGTTTGGAAAGATGCTATATCGTAGACACATTATCACTTATCTGTGAGATTCTAGTTAAATTAATAGGTATTTGCGAAATGAATAAAATTTGAAAGGAACATTTGTGTATAAATAAAAAATTGCGCTATAACAAGCACTGAAGCTTTCAGTGGGGAAGCCCCACCCCATCTAGTGCACATTGCAGTACATTTAAACTCTAGGTCAGAACCTAGGTAGTGTATTAAGTAGTGTATGCGAGGTACTGCAGTCATCGGCCTTCTTGATGTTGGAATATTCAATGACTACGTTGAAAAAGAAATTTTATCTTAAATATTCTCAGATTGCTTGGAATTCTTCTAGAAACTTTGGAAAAGCACCCCAACAAAAAGTCAAATATAAGCGGTTTCAAGTAAACCGGTGTAATTGTGACGCAAGCCCACCGTATCACAACAGTACCTCCTTAAGTAATAGAAATTTAACAATCACCGTTGAATTGTATAAATAATGTCTATTCTACATCAAACAAAGCATGTCTCATGTCTTATTTTGTTGATGACGGTGTGAGTTCTCTACTGATACATACATATAGGTTCCCACGTAAAATAATTCTATGAAACACTCATAGAATTTTGAAGCATCAAGCGGTGACTCAAGTTCAACGACATTGGAACATTCATGCTATAGAAGAGAAAAACTACTGCTGATAGAATATTGTAGCGTAGAAATTTATTTAATTCACATGAATCCATTCAGAATACACTTTTTTTTACAGTTTGGTGCAGGTAACTATAATTTATAAGAGGAGCTCGGTGGTGCAGTGGTTTGAGCACTCTGGTTTTGATTATGAAAACAAAGCAACTTTCGCCAAGATCGATCCCGGGATGGGTAAATCAAAATTTGTAATCTAGAGCTCATCCGTCAACCTGCATGGGGCCAGCGTGGTGGTTTGAAGGTCCAAACTCCTCATGTGTTTCTCCCGTGAGGGAACGCCTGTGTCCAGTAGTGGGACGTGTATAGGCTGATAATAATGATAATAAAAAATCTCGAAGTTTGGAAAAAAAATCCTTCGGTTTTCGGATTAATAACGCTCAATATGTCATGAAAAGGTAAAAATGTTTATTAATAAAAGAAGGTTTGAAAGTTTCAGGAAAGAATTTCCTTTAATTTTCCGATAAAGCAAGCGTTTTTTTTTCTCTCGTGTGTAAAATGAAAAACACAAACATGCTAAAGTAGCGATGAACAACAACATTAGTGACAGTTATAAAAATGTGTTATTGACGATTTTAAAGTGCTCCTTTGTGGCCTATTATATCATATTTTAACTGTTTCCACTCAACACATACCTATTGCTAAACGTATAGGTAAATTACTTTATATGATAATATTTTCGGTGTTCATTAACCATAAATACTCTTTAAAACAAAGTGATTGTCATTAACATTAATACTGAAAACAAAAAATAAACTCCAAGCTTTAAACTTCACCTCACAACCATTATTATGTTCCCACTCATGGGAAAATGTATAAACTTTACCTAATGATAAAAGTCCTACCCAATATAACTGGACTGCTTTGTACACAAATTTCAGCTTTTTTAAAAGCAACCCTGAAAGTAAAAAGTATAAGCCTTTATTCATCGAATACCACCCTGATTGCGATAATTACTAGTTTGGTTTTTTAACGAACCAGATTTTAAAATACATAATAAAAGCATTCCTTTTTAACCATGCAGCAAAGTCCCGGAAATTGCCCGCTTTTTTAAAGCAAAATAATGTGTCTCATTTTTTACAGCCCACCTATTAAGGTAGTTTAGCACGTTCCAGGACACAATGTCCAGAAACGAGACTCATGAATTCCATTAAATTGACACATGATCATCCCATACATTAATGAAAACCGCTTCAGCAACGATGTGCCAAAGTAATGCACTTTTTATATTTTGTAATGCGATACTTCGTTTCTCGACGTGACACACAGTCCTGACTGAAGCGGGGGGACACGTACTTACACAAACACCCGCACCGTTGTGTCACAGTGTGAAACACTTTTTTATTCCTCATGCTCGGAAAGTAGCGTTTTCTTGATCTGAGTATTGGGAGGAAAACGCTAGTTCCCACCACCGGGCGGGAATAACTCATACTAATTGCTTCCCTTCCTAGGGCGGGAATAAACAATTTAAAAATATAACTGAATTTGGTTACATACAATCTGTGGTACAATGAAGAAAAAAAAAGTATTTGGCTGAATGGCCAGTAGGCGTTAACGCGATGTGTTCCAAATTTAAAAATACTCTATATACATACTCTGTTTAAAATTGTACTAACGTGACTTAATTTTAAATAGGTTCTACTCATGTTAGGAGTACTTTTATTTATAAATTTTATTAGAAAAACATTTTTTTATTTTCCTTGCATTTGAAATGAAAAGTAGAGTGCTACACACTGGTAAAAGGAATCGGACTATAGCCGCCCTCACTGCGCTCGGGCGTCTAACAACCTTTAGGTAGGGTAGGGATTGATTCCTTTCCACCCTTATAAAGCAATCTACTATTACATGTGTGTGTGTGTGGTTCTTCTAAGTAACTCATAACATTTTACAATATCTGGCAATACGGCACTCACTCACGTCATAAAAGTTTGTCAAATTTTTAGCTAGGTACCTAAAAATATATAGAGATGGAAAACCAATTGATAACAACAAGCAGGTCACTTTACCTAATTACAATATAAACAGCTGCTAAAATAACTAGGTGCATAAAGCCTTTCTCCTACAGGATTTACGCATTTCTCCCACGAAAGTACCTATATGGATAATAATTTGCTTGAATACTTACAAGATCAAAAAACACTAATGTAAACCGATCTATATATACAATTATTGATTGAAAAAAGGAACAAGTTATCAGTAAGCTTATAAAATAATAAAACAGTTTGATAACGGTATAATACAACGAATAAGCAATAAAAGTTCATTTCGAAAGCGATGTAATAAATGAGAATTGAATAAACGAGACTCCATTTTAAAAACAAAAACCGATTAAATAACTACATAAAATAATTTAAGTAATTTCCATATTTGCTCGTATTCGTGGGTGGTAATGGTAATGCGGCAGAAGTATGGCGCAGTCGCCTAGCCGTTATCACTTATCAGATAGGCAGCTCTGGCCGTAGAGCCTCCAACACTTATCGCTTCATCAATGCCGTACCGTAACACCTTCGCCCTTCGCCACGATTTGAAATGTATTTTTAGATATTTTATACTAATAATGAACACTAACATTCCTTAGTAATTAAAATAATATAAAACTAGAGAAAAAAATTTTTTTTCACGTCCTGTGGCGGGAAACGAACCCGCGATCTTTCGCAATCCGGGCAACTGCTCTAACCACTGAGCCACCGTCCGTGAACGTGAAATTTTTCTAGTTTAATATTATTTTAATTACCAAGTAATTTTCAAACATTTATAATAATGTTAAAATCAAAAATTAAGAACAAACATTCCTATTTTATCTAAGAAACAATTTTCTGTGTCTGGAAAAGAATGAAGAAGAATGAAAAATTAAAATAAAATAGTGTAATAATGCCTCCCATACCCCATGACTATGCTCGCTCCCGCCTACGAGACCTTTTTCTAGTTCAGATAATTTTCTAAATACCTGTCTTTTATTACCTATAAATATATTACCTAAAAATCATAATTGTTAAAAAAACATCAAATTTTAAGAGTCCACATTACCACACACATAGACTGGAAATCGCACATTGATTATATTAACGGAAAAATATCTAGCCAGTGTTAAGCAATATCTGTCTTAATAAATATTACAAATATAGATTTGGCAAAATATGCATACTACAGAAACGTGTACTCTCTGTTAACATACGGAATGACAATTATGGGGAAACTCAGTTAATGTGGAATCGACTTTCCTTCTAAAAAATGTCTTAGAATAATTTATAAAATGAAACAAGATGAGTCCCTGAGAACTGTATTAGAAAATATTTTTTTAACTTTGACGTGTATTTATATTCTATAAATATATTCTTAATTTTGATTTTAACATTATTATAAATGTTTAAATTTTTTTTATTTATAATTAATTAATTTCTATAAATATATTTATTTGTAAGACAACAAGATGATGCATTACAAATGTCATGAAATTATCAAATGAATACGATGTATTTGAATGTTGCTTAATATTTTTATGAAGTAATGTAGCCCATGTTTTAATTTATTGTCGTATTGACGGCAACACCCTGTATAAGGAACATCTCGAGCTTATCAGGGGCAGGGCGACCATCTCTCACGAATATGCGAGTAGCATTACAGTAGTGGCTCTACCAAACCCTTACTTAATGTCTTGGGAGCATATCTGCAAATCGGCTTTCCAAGCATCAACTTTGTATTATACTGAAACTTTCACGAGAAGTTTCAGTACTTAATACAATACTCAAGAATTACTACAGTGCAGCAAAAGCGATACTGTCCGATAATCTTTTGGGCCTGACATGCGTTTGATGGGTCCCACCAGTGAAAGGTCGTGGATACGTGCATGATTTATTTTTCTAGTTTACCACAAATTAACTTAACTTTCAAACATTAAATAAAATATTAATGAATTTGGAAAATATTAATGTGAGAGTCTAAAGCTATAGTTACTGAGTTAATCACAAAACAACTACTGCTTTATTTTAAGAAGTAATAGATTATGGGCCATCAAGTCAATGATCATCAGCAAATTAAAAGATTAATACACAGACACATCTTATACACAGACACAGATTAATAATGGCTCAGATCAGTGGTGCTACTTTCAGAGAAGAATTGAACCCGAAGAAAAGAATTACAATTTATCAATGGCACGAAAAAAATCGACGCTATAAGCATATTACTAAGCTATCGGTGTATAATTTAGTAATATGCTTTGAGAATAGCATAATAACTGTTCAGCACCATTATAGAGTCTTAAAATGACAACCTTTAGAAGGTATTGTTATTAGAGTTCAAAGTATCTCTAAAACAATAACTATTTTGACAGTTTAAGTATATTCACCTTCCATTTACACCAAACGGCGCTAGAATTAAGTGATTAATATTTCACTGAGAATAACTTGTTATGTTGAACTTATGTGTTACGGCGTTACAGCCATTGCCACTCCAATATTAAGGGTATTGGGGTGGCGTGTTGTTGAAAGGTTAAACTCTACGCCACTTGTATTGATACCCATGAATATTTTAATATTAACAGAATTCTTTAAACGAGTCTCCCTTGACGTCAGCAAGCAGCCTTGAAAACAGAAGAGATCAAGATTCTTGAAAATATCTTTTTGATTTGAATATTGCTATATTTAAAAAATAAACGAATAGGTAAATCACGATTTTGTGTTTACTAGAAAAGAATGGAAAAGTAAAAATCTTGTAATTAAGTCCCTACCTATATTGATTTAAATGTTTTCTATAGAAAATAGCCTACCAACTGATAAATACTTCTTCTTCTTCTTTATTTAATGGCCTCTCGTTATTACGAATTTTGCCAATGTCAAGTAAAATTAATCTGCAAAATAACTTGCGCCAACGTTGTACGGTGATTGGGCAAGACGAATTCGTTTTCCGAAGAAAACGTGAACGCCGGCCCGAGAAAACAAAATGGATGCTGTCAGATGGCTGTGGATGCACACAACCTGTCGATTTCACAGTCAGCCGTTCAACCACCTGATAAATTCTTATACGATTTCTTTTTCAAACTAATTACAAGTTAGTTTGGCACCTAAGTAAATACGATTTTTATTCTTTTACATATAAGTCCATTCTAACACTATGATTGTAGTTCTCAATAATGGAAAATAGATAATAGAAACAATACTCGTCTATACTTAGACGAAGATTACCTAAAATGTCAAAGTTAAGAAATGTTAAGCAATAAAAGATTTTCGAGAAAAATACCTAATTTGTTTTCGTTTAGTTTATTAAGTTGTATCGACTATATTTATTGAAAACTATGATGTACATTAAGCCTAAAACATCATTCTGTTGTACAGTATCGTAAAGGTGCTAATGACAAAGAGCCACAGCAATTCTAATGGCAACGTGAACACGCGAGGGGTGGCAATGACCTTGGACGACGTGGTGGTACGGTAATGAGTTTGGAGGTAAAAGTACCACCTTCGAACCACAAACATTTCACAGGTATTGTCCTCGATAGCTGTATTGACTTTGGTATCTTCACGATATGGCGGAGCGATAAGCGGCGGCCATTTTCAATTAGTAACTCGTTACTAAGGCTTCACACGCGGTATCAAAGTTTAAGTTAAATTTAAAAGTTAAATTAAAAATAATAGTAAATGATAATAATTTTTGTTTAATTTTTAAGTTAAATTCACAGTTAAATTTCATAAAAAAGTATTATCAACCAGTACGAAAAGAAGTTTAGCCAGAAAATTATGTTTTAGCAAACAAAAAGAATTCATATGAACTTGTATGTAAATAAAAATTAACCACCATCTTTAGACATGATTAACACAATAGTGTGAAGGTAACTTTCATGTCCAATGGTTTTACGTGGATCGCCATTATAATGCTCATATAAGCAAAATGCTTAGGTACCATCACGTGGGCCGTTAGCTTGTTTGTCATCTAGTTGTATAAAAAACACCGATGCCCTAGACTTTTCTCCGAAATACCACGCTGTGTTACTAATTTTTCAGAAGATCTTTTAGCCATATATTTTGGCTTCCATTCTTTGGATTGAAAGAATCAACAGAACACAGAAGTACTCTGTGAATACAACACTCGTATAATTTTTAGGTACAGGGGCCTTACCACCATCTTTATAAAAGCGATTCATATTCCGCTCGGTTCAGTATTGGTTCCTAGAGTGCACCGCTGTCATAGTCGTAGATAGAGTCGTAGTACGGATATAACGATTCTACTCAGTTTAGGTCCTAAACTGGATCGCGATAAAAGATGGTGGTACGGGTGCAGAACTACAGACACGTCTGAAGAGATGTGTAGGTGGTCAATATGTAGGTATCTATGGACTCTATTGTAGTAGCAAGAAGGTGTTGTATGTATAACTGTATATTTTTGAAGCCTCAAATGTATTGATCTATGTAAACATGACTGTGCTATGCTGTGACTTAAAAAGCAAATCATAGTTATTGTCTCCAAAAGTAGATCACCTTTTTTGACCTTTACTTGCATGACAAAACCTGTCTGACGGTTGAACGTCATATCAGACGGCTGACGTTCAGTCATCTAGTTAAACGTTGCGCTCAATAACTTGGCTAGTTGTCCTTCGGCCGTTTAATTGGATGCCAGCGCGCAGCGTTCAATCAACGGGCTAGGCGTCCAGTCAAACTGCTAATTTAGCTAGACGGCTGCGACATACATAAGTACATGTCTATCTGTTTTCATCTGTCGTGGTTTGTATAAAAAATAACGCTTTATAATTGTTTAACTAAAGACCGTCAATTTAAAAAATGCTTTAACCCAATTCAAACAATTGTTCTTGTGTTAAATATTGTTATGTCTCATATAAAATAAAACTGATAAATATAGGTTTGAGGAGCTGAATAAAAATACGGAATTACGAAAGACGAATGATAATTATATTCAGTTTAATTATTTTCACTAGGAAGTTATCACGACTGATTCCGAGCACAGTAGAAAGAAGAGAGAAAGAGCAATGACAGTGATTTGAATGAGACGAGATTTAACGAATGACAGAACCTCGAGTGAATTGAGTGACAAGTTTCCTTTGGTATTTTCTAGTCATGTTACGTTCCGTTTATTGTAACATCAACACAAATAATTAGTTTGAATATATTGATTTTTGCCAATTAAATGTGATCATCACCAGCCTATATACGTCCCACTGCTGGGCACAGGCCTTCCTACATGGCAGAAACACATGAGGAGTTTGGGCCATAACACCACCACGCTGGCCCAATGCGGGTTGGTGGGTTAAAGCGGTTGCAGTAACAACCGGGACCAACGGCTTAACGTGCCTTCCGAAGCACGGAGGAGCTCAAGATTATAAATTTGATTGACCCATCCAGGGACCAACCATGGCGAAAGTTGCTTTGTTTTCGTAATCGAAACCAGAGCGCTCAAACCACTACGCCACCGAGCTCCTCCAACTTATAAAATGTGATGTTAAACAATAAATACTTTAAAAAATATAAAATTTAAAAATTTAAGAAATCCCCGCCGTATCTCATTGAGACTATTCTTATGAGCCCAATCACGCTATATCTGCTGTAAGTTTCTGAAGAATTGAGCACTCTGCAGACTATTTGATGGTACAGGATCAGCTCAAGGTTAGCATGTCTTGGAAAAACCACCGAAGTAACAAAAACAAATCTCAACCCAATCGGATCTGTGAAAATTATTAAATCCCTTTTGTTAAGTAGGAAATGAGCTGATAGTTATCAAACGCCTAAATTTATCTTCATAAATTATAGCTAAGAACCATCCTAATGACGTCTGCTTTCAAACCAAAAAAACCAAATCAAAATCGGTCCATTCGTTTAGGAACTACGATGCCACAGACAGACACACAGATACACCGACAGACACGTCAAACTTATAACACCCCTCTTTTTTGTCGGGGGTTAAAAATTACGTAGACAACAATAATCATTTGTTTTGTAAATAATTTTATTAATAAGACAAAAGAGTATTTTTTTTATTCTTCTACCAAACTTGCGTTGATTATTACCGACAATATACCTACTCATTATTTTATAGTACGTTTTTTTCGTATTTTTTATGCTTGTATTTTTTTACATTGGTTCAGTGAACTATATATTTATTATTTTGGGTCAAGGTTATCTTTATATTTATATATGTATCGGTAAGTAGCTACCTATTTATATTAGGTGGCGAAAAAACAGCAACTATCTTTTCTTATAATTCGGAGTACCTTAAATATCACCTCCTTTCTCTAGATGTTTTACACAGCAGGCAACGCGTGAGTACATTTATAGTTACAAATAAGCCGCTGACTATAGGTATAAAAAACTTCCTCATTAAAAGACGGTGTTTTATGGCTAATATTTTATTCCTAATGGATCATGCAATACATTAACTTCGTAGATATGCATACGAATTAAGCCGATTCCGGTCGGTCAAGGTCTACGGTTGAATTAACATACACCCCCTATAATCGTTCCTGGCGGACTCACGCCAATTAAACATTGTTTATATTATTATGCAGATAATAAATTTTATATTCAAATGTTAAGCTAAAGTAGAGGTGATCACGAACTAAATTAAGCCACTGAAGAAAGAAATATTAAATAAATTAGGTATGCATTTATAAAGACTTTTTCATGTATCGGTAAAAATAATCACACTAGTGGTGTCACCAACCGATTGAATAGTCAGATATGAGCAGCCCTATATGTTTCCGGTGGTTTACATCCTTACATTGGTGACGTCACTTCCGCCCTAACAGTAGTAAGATTTGGTCTGTAAATTAAACTCCGATAGTTAGTTTTCAATATAATTTGTGCGAACCAATAAATAGTGGTAATTAAAAGTGAAACGTGTTTAATTCATTACGCTAGCTTAGCTATATACAGTCCACTCCAGTCAACCACACGTGGGTAGACTTACATATATGATTCTGTGCTTAAGTTCTAGCTATTGATATTGTAAATCATTTAATACAATTTGGCTGAAATGCAAAATACTTTCAAGCTAACAAGAAAGTGTAAAAAAATCGGCCAAAATCATGTCAGCAATTATACGACACGTACGATACAAAAGAGAAAAATGTGATATCGAGAAAAATAAATTGGAGAGAAGTTTAGCTCTATACTCGTAGATGCTCCTGTAAAAAGGACGACTCTGAGTTTAGTTTAGGCTACGAACATTGGAATCATCACCAGCATAATATACGTCCCACTGCTGAACACAGGCCTTCCTACATGGGAGAAACATATGATGATTTTGAGCCATAACACGACCATGCACGCTCTGGTCCAATGCGGGTTCGAGATTACAAATTTAGATTGATCCCATCCCGGGATACCAGAAAGTTGCTTTGTTTCGAAACCAGAGCGCTCAAACCACAATGCCACCGAACTCCTCACACATTGACACACAGACACATTGAAATACAGATAAGCAAATAATAATCTACTTAGTATCATAGCGCTTTAAGATAATGAATGATTGTATTGTATATAGTATGTATTGAACCTTTAAGTCTGAGGACAGATTTTTTTGCCATCTTATGTGTGTTATCATATCCTTATAACGGGGTATGATCTACGCTCTCCAATAGCAGAGAGTTCATCCTCACACGTTGGAGCCGAAGTGGTCCCAGTACTGTAGGGTTACAGGGAAAATTTCTTCCACGTACCTACGTTCTGAGTTCTGACTGTGGAATAAACTTCCTTCGGAGGTTATCTCGAACGAGCACAGCAAGGGGCTCTTCAAAAATGGCGCAAATAGTTTTTACAGGGTCGGCATTCGGTAACGCGCGAGTGATAGAAATGGTGCTGTGCCCTACAGGGTCCATAATGATCTGCTAGCTTTGAGCCTTATACTTTGCATCTCATGTAACATTATGGTAAATGCAATAAAGAATTGAATTGAATTGCATGCAATCTACCATCAGGTGGGTCGTGTGCGTTGCCACCTTAATGGTATAAAAAATCTTTACATTTTGTAGATAATTATTTACCTTGGAAACCCTTATAATAACACTCGATGATTTAATTAATTAACAGTGTGATCAAAACTTTATATACTATAATAGCTTGGGAATAGTCAGCTGGGCTACTAAAAATGTATTGAATTAGTTAGGTACTTATGTAGAGATAGGTATTATACAATTCAAAATGAATATTATTAGTAGGAATACGAAGTAAAAGTCGGACATTCCAGATACAATGAGATTTTTTTATTATACTCCCTGGAGTTTTAAACGGCTTAACAAATTAATGGTGTACTTGCCTAGAAGATACGATAAAAATAGAATTATATGTACTTATACACGGTAACGGTGGATAAATTGATACATGGGCTATATAAGCTCATAGAAATGGTTTGCCACTTTCAAAAATATCGTATTCATTTGATAATTTCATGACAATTTCAATGAAATAATGCAGCCAATGTTATATTATTTCTTTTTGAAAGTGGCAAACCATTTCTATCAACTAATACAGCCCATGTTTTAATTTATTGTCGTATTGACAGCACCAACCTATATATATTAGTATTGTTTTATTTTTTCGCGACCACTACACATTTGAAATAAAACTACTTCACCGGATGTACCTAACTCGCGTTGATTTAGATGTTACATTACTTTACAATGTTGTAAAGTAATCGAATCGTCGGGTGTATAATAATAATGTAACATCTAATTAAACGCGAGTTAAATACGGGAAAGTGGTTTTATTTCAAATACGTATAGTTATTTTTTTTATGCACCTATCGTATGTTCATTTAAAAAACGAGTATCCTTGAGAACATAAATCCACAACTCGTTTTTCATTTTGCAATACCGCTTGGTATTGCAAAATCTTATAATAGAAACCTATTTAAACTGTGTCACGCGAACCATAGGCACTACTTACCATCTTACTACTACATAGAGTAGTACACAGTTGGATATTTTTCACCTAATAAGCCGTACCAACAGCGTTTATACGAGGTTTGTTCGTAATTTTCTAAACATGAATACGAGGTCGCGTACAGCACGCTGTCAATAGAAATAGTGTAAATATCTTAGTTAACATAATATTATTCAATTCGATAGATCATTCGATGTATGAAGGGGCCGGTGTTTATGTCACAATGTAGGATAGTCTATTTTTATCATTGTCAATTATTGCTCATGCTACAAATTATGAAACTGGGTTCATTGGGTTTCAGTCGGCTAACTGTCCAAACAATTAAAATAGGTAAGTCACGTATAGGTACTACTCTACTAACACTATATAGCTCCTAATTGTAAAACTATTCGACATTTACAGTAACGTTAAACCGATATCAACGAAGCGGTTGGTGACATTACTATAATTTTTTCTCGTCCTTAGTGTAATTTCATATTCATGATAGGCTTGTCTTTACCGTTTAGTTTGGTTAAAAACTAGGCTTTTATCAAGTTTTTGTAACGACGACCTTAGTTACGATGACCTCCATGAACAGAACAGACGATACTTTGTGGTTATTGTCAAGACTATAATCTGATTACTTCCTACTGAATTCTTCGTCGATAACAACTACAGTCCCCCGTGACTCGGCATGATTTCGCTGGTAGTGCCCCCTTCAACGTTTTTCATGCAGTGAACATACGAATAGTTACTCTGAAACACGAGAAGGCCATTTCCACCGAGACGACCTCGTCGGAAGTTGATGCGAGGTAAACAATGGAACTGTGCCGTTCGCCACTATTCAACCAAAATCCATGCTATTAACTTTTCATGTCGTGTCGGGCGCCTTTGAAAAATGTGCAAAGAAAGTGGAATAAAGGAAACTTAATTTTTCTAAAGATCAGTACATTGTTTATAATTACTTTAATTAACACTTTTATAAAGGACAGCTGGGGCCTTACCACCATCTTTATAAAAGCGATTTATATTCCGCTCGGTTCAGTATTGGTTCCTAAACTGCATCGCTGTCATAGTCGTAGATAGCGTCGTAGTACGAATTAACGATTCTACTCAGTTTAGGTCCTAAACTGGATCGCGATAAAAGATGGTGGTACGGGTACTGGTCAAGTGGTTTGTACTCCTACTGTCTCCTAAGCAGAGTAGCGTTGGTCAAGTTGTTTGTAAAATATGCACAAACATTCAAGTCATGAAGTTTTGTTAATGTATTAATAAATATTTATCTGTTTATACATACATATAACATTCAAAGTCCTGAACTCCTGACTAACTTGACTGACTGATATATCAATACACAGCCTAAACCGGTAGTCCTGAAATAGACATGAAATTTTAAGGGTGTGTTCTTTGTGTAGTGTAGATATCCACTTAAAAACGGTCTTATGAAATTTCACCCCTAAGAGGGTGAAATGGGAGGTTTTATTTTCTTCCTATTGGTTTCTTCCGTTTGATAATTTCTTGACATTTCTATGAAATAATAACATTGGCTGCATTATTTCATAGAAATGTCACGAAATTATCAAATGAATACGATGTTTTTGAAAGTGATGTTTCAAAAACATCGATGATTTTAAAAACATCGATGTTTTCGTCCGTGCGGTGACGGATTAAGAATACAATTCACCGCCCCATTTCTTCCCGTGGGTGTCGTAAGAGGCGGCTAAGGGATTACCGAGCTACCAACTGCTCGACTGGTGGTAGGGTCTGAACACCCGTCTGGTTAGTGACCACCGTACGCATGGCGTAAAACCCGCCAAGTGACCACTTGTGGCCGCGTTCCGGGATCAGTCAGCGTACAACCAGAGCTTGGGGAGACGTTGCGGCGATGGATGCGGTCAGTGACGGCTTCCGTCTAACCAGAGCCAGGTGGACTGCATTGACCCGCCGACCAGGGAGACCCGAAGAAACGGCTGTTCCGCTGGCCGCCCGTGGTACAGTACAGGGGCCCAAGTGAACCTAACCAGTTCGTGAGGCTGCCCTATCATGCCACGCATAATCTTGGGGTGGTCCGTCGTGCCGGTTGGTGACCGGGTGGTGGGGTCCCGGCGGCCATTCCCGGGGGGGTTCGGGGGCCCTTCCGTTCGGCGGGTCAGCGCTTCTCTACTGTCGGCTATTACCTGGGGAAACAGGCCTCACGCTTTGACCGTATATATCGCGGCAACGTCCCCCCAATTCACGCCTCTCCTCCTTCTATATAATTAACTATGGCAGCGCTCAAAAACAGTTCCGGTCGTTCAGCGGTGCACACCCCCACCACAACCACGCCAAATACTTCGCCCGGCAGACACTAGCTACTTGGATTACCCCGGCTACGCTCTTGAAGAGTCCTTCAAAGCGAAGGCCGGGGTATGCTTGTTTGTCCGGGCGGATGTTTGCTGTCGCCGTCTGCGCTGTTTGGAGGACCCTTCCTTCTCTATTCTTGGGGTGCATGTGGACCTGGGCACACATTGCCGAATCTACGTGTGCCTCTATAGATCCCACAGCGGTGACATGGAGACAACTCGACTTTTCGAACATCTTAGTCGGGTGGCAGATGTTGCGCAGGAGCAGTTTCCAACCGCGGAATTGGTGTTTTTAGGGGACTTCAATGCTCACCACGAGTCGTGGTTAAGTTCCTCTAAAACGGACCATGCTGGTAGAACTGCCCACGCTTTCGCTCTCACGCACGACCTGACCCAACTGGTAAACCAGCCCACCAGGATTCCAGACATTGTCGGTCACGCGCCCTCATTGTTGGACCTTCTGCTGACGACTCGCCCGGATGGATATCGGCTAGAGATTCGTGCTCCTTTGGGAACATCAGATCACTGCCTGGTATCCGCTGGGGTGCCACGGGCGTCGCCACCGGTACCTATGTTTGCCAAACGCCGCATCTGGCACTATGCGTCGGCAGATTGGGACGGTATGCGGGATTACTTCGCATCTATCCCTTGGAGGCAGCGCTGTTTCAGTGAGCTGGACCCGAACGCTAGCGCTACTGCTGTTGCTGATGAGATCATGTTAGGGATGGAGTACTATATCCCTCACTCCGATCTCATCAGTAGGGGTAGGCGTAACCTCTGGTTCAACCGCGATTGTGCCTTAGCTGTTGAAAACAGACAGTAGGCATACCGCGCTTGGATCAGGGGCCGAGCTTGCGGGGATCCCAACATTGACTCACTGAAAGCAGTATATAACAACGCCACCAAGTCCTGCAAAAGGGCCTTCATCAGAGCGGATGCACAGCGCGTTGCACGAGTTGGCCAAGAACTTCTTACGCATCCTACGGGAAGCCGTAGCTACTGGCGTCTGGCCAAAGCCGTGCAATCCAACTTTTGTCAACCCTCGCTGCCCCCGTTGAGATGTTCTGACAGCTCGCTAGCTCACAAGCCGCAAGAGAAAGCCGATCTCTTGGTAAAACTCTTTGCTGCTCACTCCCGAATCGATGACTGCAACTTACAGCCACCAAAACTCTCCCACTGTGGCCACACAATGCCCGATATACGTATTAGGCAATGTGATGTACGTGCGGAGCTTCAGTCAATCGACGTCCGGATAGCTAGTGGGCCTGATGGCATTCCAGCGATAGTACTGAAAAACTGCGCAGCGGAGTTGTCTCCTGTCTTAACGCGGCTATACCGTCTTTCTCTCTCTTCTGGGTGTGTGCCGGAATCTTGGAGAGAGGCCAATGTGCAACCGGTCCCCAAAAAGGGAGACCGATCAGACCCAGCTAACTACCGCCCGATAGCTGTCACCTCAGTTCTTTGCAAGGTCATGGAACGGATCTTAAACCACCAGCTGATCCGATACCTAGAAGATCACTCATTAATTAATGATCGACAGTACGGGTTTCGGCCGAACCGGTCAACGGGTGATCTTCTAGCGTACTTAATGCATGTCTGGGGTGAAGCTATTGACAAACGTGGTGAGTCACTGGCAGTTAGCCTTGACATTGCCAAAGCGTTCGATCGGGTCTGGCACAGGGCTCTTCTCTCCAAGCTCCCGGCATACGGTCTGCCCGCTCAGCTCTGTAACTGGATTGCCGGCTTCCTGCATGAGCGAAGAATCCGTGTCCTCGCAGATGGATGCGCTTCGCGGTTCATGTCAGTGAATGCTGGTGTACCACAAGGCTCTGTTCTATCCCCCACACTCTTTCTTCTTCATATCAATGACATGATTCCGTTAGGAAACATTCATTGCTATGCAGATGACAGTACAGTGCATGGGGGATATTACGGTCGCCCAGGGGCTGGGCGCGCTGAAACCGAGAGGGAGAGAGAGAATCTTACCATTGAGCTCGACAGGGTGTTGAACCTCGTATCTGAATGGGGATCTAACAATCTTGTTGAGTTCAATGCTAAGAAAACACAGGTGTGCGCGTTTACAGCCAAAATGTCGCCGTTCCTTCCCCTTCCGTCTCTTCAGGGCACGACTCTTTCGGCACAGGGCTCCCTCAACTTGCTAGGTATGGAGATATGTTGCGATCTGAATTCCAGGAACTACATCGAAACCGTGATAAAAACAGCCTCACGGAAGCTCGGTGTCCTGAACAAGATGCGTCGATTCTTCACGCCTGACCAATTATGCCTGCTTTATAAAACTCAGGTCCGGTCTTGCGTGGAATATTGCTCGCACTTGTGGGATGGCTCCGCCAAGTACCTACTCGATGCCCTGGACAGATTGCAGCGTCGTGCTGTCCGTATCGTTGACGATGTAGAGGTCACCAACAACCTAGAGCCTCTGCAATTGCGTCGAGACATTGCGTCGCTTAGCGCCTTCTATCGGCTATATCACGGAGAGTGTTCTGAGGAGCTATTTGACCTTATCCCACCTTCCCCCTTCCTACTCAGGAGCACGCGTGCCGGTCTTCGCAGTCATCAATTCACTGTCTCCACCTCAACATCACGTACAAAGAAATTTAGTAGCTCTTTTCTTTGTCGAACTTCCAGAACTTGGAATTCTTTGCCAGCACATGTGTTCCCTCCTTCCTATAACATGGGTTCCTTCAAAAGAGGCGTGAAAAAGCACCTTTCGGGCCGGCAAGGTGGAGGCAGCTAGAGCAGTGTCTGAACTGCACTAGCTGTCTTCGCATATGGACTCTTCTTACTGCTTCACATCAGGTGGTGTTGAGTCATTTGTCGTGCTTAGTATAAAAAAAAAAAAAAGTGGCAAACCATTTCTTTAAACTAATATAGCCCACGTTTTAATTTATTGTCGTATTGACAGCACCACCCTGTATAAATTTCACTATGACGTCATTCACTGAGTGATAATAGATGTGCAATACAATAAGTAACTGTATTTTGAATCCATATTATTATTATAAATGCGAATATGGGACTGTCTCTCTGTCTGTTACCTCTTCAGGCTTAAGCCGCTGACCTAATTTAGATGAAACTTAGAATAGAGGTAGTTTGAGTTCCGGGAAAGGAAATAGGGTAGTTTGTTACCCCAGATATCATCCTTTAAGGTGGTGAAAAGTAACCGCTGAACCGATTTAGATAAAATTTGGTAATGCGGTAGATTGAAACCCTGGGAAAGGCTTAGGATACTTTTGGCGCGATAATCGACATCCACGCGGGCGGCCACTAGTCAATAATAAATTGTTTACGAAGGCCTCAGTCAATTTAATAAAAAAATTAAGCCGCTATATTACTTGCCAGCAATAAAAATGGCTGTTTGTGCACTATCTAATGTTTACCTGCACACTTTAAACACTGCGGTACCTACTTATTTACACAGACTTTTTATTATAGCCTACCTTTATGGAGCGTAGAGCCTTCCTAAGTTGATTATACATCCATCACGTGTCAAATTAATGAAAAATTTATATGACACTTCTACGCTATAGAAAATAAATTTATTTTACCTGAGAATAATATAGAATGGGTGGTGTGCTCCTATATAAATATTTGCACTATCGCATCATCAGCCCCCCGACCCCAATGACAATATCGACTGAATTTGTAATTCTTTCATATGTGTATGAAAATCTACATGAGCAAGCTGTCCTCAATTTGTGTTTTTTTTTACACAATGTGTCGTAAAACAGACACAAGGCTGAATGACATAAAATACCGGGATTAAAACACTCCAAATCCTTCCTAGAGGAGGAGGTAGGAAGATGGAGTAAATACCTTCATACAAACGGTAGAACACAAGCTCGCTTCTTACCACATGCTACACAAAATACAACTCTCCACAACACAATATTGTCTAGCATGTGGTGAATACCATAGGAGTCAATGATGCATCTCTTGTGTCATTATGATGCTCTGGCTAGAACCAAAATGAGCCTTCTGGAACATTCAAATACATTTTATTCATTTCCTAATATCATGATTGCTATATTATTTCATAGAAATAATAATAATGTTCATACACTCGCATCTATTATCTAGCTAGGTAGCCCAAAGTAAGCGTCATTTAGAGCTTTTTTTATGGATACTAAGATATTGGCCCTAATTCTGGAGAACACATGCTAAGTCTAAATTTAAGTTCAGTGCATTTCTTTCTCTCAAAATGAATACGAAAAGGATGGCTGTCATTTAAATTGACATTTAGAAAGGTGCGTTCAATTTTCGACCTCATTGTACGTGATAAAATGCAGTATTTAGGAGGCACTTCCTTACATGCCGTCTAAATTGTCTATGGTTTCTTTGAAATCTATCTAAATTTAATTGACAGCTCTAAAAAAATTCTTGCTATCTTATCCTATTCCATATTGCGAGAAAGAGATATACTGTACTTTAATTTAGAATTAAAGTGTGTCTTCAGAATCAGGCCCATTGGAGAAATATTGACAATAATATGTATATAATATTAGATATATACTAAATAAACATAAACATCCATGACTCGTGAACAAATGCTCGTACTCATCCTCATCATACAAACATTTACTCCTACCGGGATTTGAACCCGGGACACCTAACCAAGTAGCCTGTATAGCAAGGGGTACAGACCACTCGGCCAATCAGTCGCCAAATGAAGAAGAAGTTTAATAGGGTTCTTCCCAGTTTGTGGTATAATAAAGGGTTCGTATCGCACCCCAGCGGGCTTATTCGCTAACTTAGTTTAAGTGTAGATCGTATTATACGTGATAGTAGGAGCATGGGGACTTGTCACCTATGCTGCGACGGTGTCTACGAAATACTTCTCTCTTTCTCATCTCTTAATTTTTAAAGGATGTCGAAACGTGTAAGTACTTAGTATACAAAAGTAAAACCTTCACCCACCCCTGCTTTGATTTTTGATCACTGTCTTGACTTTGTACCTCTAAGTACCTCCAATATTTTTTCTTTAATCCGTGCGGTGACGGATTAAGAATACAATTCACCGCCCCATTTCTTCCCGTGGGTGTCGTAAGAGGCGACTAAGGGATTACCGAGCTACCAACTGCTCGACTGGTGGTAGGGTCTGAACACCCGTCTGGTTAGTGACCACCGTACGCATGGCGTAAAACCCGCCAAGTGACCACTTGTGGTCGCGTTCCGGGATCAGTCAGCGTACAACCAGAGCTTGGGGAGACGTTGCGGCGATGGATTCGGTGACGGCTTCCGTCTAACCAGAGCCAGGTGGACTGCGTTGACCCGCCGACCAGGGAGACCCGAAGAAACGGCTGTTCCGCTGGCCGCCCGTGGTACAGTACAGGGGCCCAAGCGAACCTAACCAGTTCGTGAGGCTGCCCTATCATGCCACGCATAATCTTGGGGTGGTCCGTCGTGCCGGTTGGTGACCGGGTGGTGGGGTCCCGGCGGCCATTCCCGGGGGGGTTCGGGGGCCCTTCCGTTCGGCGGGTCAGCGCTTCTCTTCTGTCGGCTGTTAACTGGGGAAACAGGCCTCACGCTTTGACCGTCTATATCGCGGCAACGTTCCCTCAATTCACGCCTCTCCTCCTTACATCATATTCTATGGCAGCGCTCAAGAACATGAACGGTCGATCAGCGGTGCACACCCCCACCACAACCACGCTGTTTGAGGTCGGGCTCACTAACATCCGTGGGCTCCATGCTAACCTCAATGCCGTCCACCAACATCTCGAGACGGCTCGACCGGCTATGCTGTTTTTGACGGAGACGCAAATACTTCGCCCGGCTGACACTAGCTACTTGGATTACCCCGGCTACGCTTTTGAGGAGTCCTTCAAAGCGAAGGCCGGGGTATGCTTGTTTGTCCGGGCGGATGTTTGCTGTCGCCGTCTGCGCTGCTTGGAGGACCCTTCCTACTCGATTCTTGGGATGCATGTGGACCTGGGCACACATAGCCGTGTCTACGTGTGCCTGTATAGATCTCACAGCGGTGACATGGAGACAACTCGACTTTTCGAACATCTTAGTCGGGTGGCAGATGTTGCGCTGGAGCAGTATCCAACCGCGGAATTGGTGTTTTTAGGGGACTTTAATGCTCACCACGAGTCGTGGTTAAGTTCCTCTAAAACTGACCATGCTGGTAGAACTGCCCATGCTTTCGCTCTCACGCACGACCTGACCCAACTGGTAAACCAGCCCACCAGGATTCCAGACATTGTCGGTCACGCGCCCTCATTGTTGGACCTTCTGCTGACGTCTCGTCCGGACGGATATCGGCTAGAGGTTCGTGCTCCTTTGGGAACATCGGATCACTGCCTGATATCCGCTGGGGTGCCACGGGCGTCGCCACCGGTACCTATGGTTGCCAAACGCCGCATCTGGCACTATGCGTCGGCAGATTGGGATGGTATGCGGGATTACTTCGCATCTGTCCCTTGGAGGCAGCGCTGCTTCAGTGAGCTGGACCCGAGCGCTAGCGCTACTGCTGTTGCTGATGAGATCATGTTAGGGATGGAGTACTATATCCCTCACTCCGATCTCATCAGTAGGGGTAGGCGTAACCTCTGGTTCAACCGGGAGTGTGCCATAGCTGTTGAGAACAGACAGTCGGCATACCGCGCTTGGATCAGGGGTCGAGCTTGCGGAGATCCTAACATTGACTCGCTGAAAGCAGCTTATAACAACGCCACCAAGTCCTGCAAGAGGGCATTCATCAGAGCGGATGCACAGCGCGTTGCACGAGTTGGCCAAGAACTACTCACGCATCCTACGGGAAGCCGTAGCTACTGGCGTCTGGCCAAAGCCGTGCAGTCCAACTTCTGTCAACCCTCGCTGCCCCCGTTGAGATGTTCTGACGGCTCGCTAGCTCACAAGCCGCAAGAGAAAGCCGATCTTTTGGTAAAACTCTTTGCTGCTCATTCCCGAATCGATGACTGCAACTCACAGCCACCAACACTCTCCCACTGTGGCCACACAATGCCTAATATCCGTATCAGGCAATGTGATGTACGTGCGGAGCTGCAGTCAATCGACGTCCGGAAAGCTAGTGGACCTGATGGCATCCCAGCGATAGTACTAAATAAATGCGCAGCGGAGTTGTCTCCCATCTTAACCCGGCTATACCGCCTTTCTCTCTCTTCTGGGTGTGTGCCTGAATCTTGGAGAGAGGCCAATGTGCAACCGGTCCCCAAAAAGGGAGACCGATCAGACCCAGCAAACTACCGCCCAATAGCTGTCACCTCAGTTCTTTGCAAGGTCATGGAGCGGATCATAAATAACCAGCTGATCCGATACCTAGAAGGTCACTCATTAATTAATGATCGACAGTACGGGTTTCGGCCGAAACGGTCAACGGGTGATCTTCTAGCGTACTTAATGCATGTCTGGGGTGAAGCTATTGATAAACGTGGTGAGTCACTGGCTGTTAGCCTTGACATTGCCAAAGCTTTTGATCGGGTCTGGCACAAGGCTCTTCTCTCCAAGCTCCCGGCATACGGTCTGCCCGATCAGCTCTGCAACTGGATCGCCGGCTTCCTACATGAGCGGAGAATACGCGTCCTCGCAGATGGATGCGCTTCGCGGTTCATGTCTGTGAATGCTGGTGTACCACAAGGCTCTGTTTTATCCCCCACACTCTTTCTTCTTCATATCAATGATATGCTTCCATTAGGAAGCATTCATTGTTATGCGGATGACAGTACAGTGCATGGGGGATATTACGGTCGCCCAGGGGCTGGGCGCGCTGAAACCGAGAAAGAGAGGGAGAATCTTACTATTGAGCTCAACAGGGTGTTGAACCTCGTATCTGAATGGGGATCTAACAATCTTGTTGAGTTCAATGCTAAGAAAACACAGGTGTGTGCGTTTACAGCCAAAATGTCGCCGTTCCTTCCCCTTCCCTCTCTTCAGGGTACTACTCTTTCGGCACAGGCCTCCTTGAACTTACTCGGTATGGAGATATGCTGCGATCTCAATTCTAGAAACTACATCGAAACCGTGATAAAAACAGCCTCACGGAAGCTCGGTGTCCTGAACAAGGTGCGTCGATTTTTCACGCCTGACCAGCTATGCCTGCTGTACAAAACTCAGGTCCGGTCTTGCGTGGAATATTGCTCGCACTTATGGGATGGCTCCGCCAAGTACCTCCTCGATGCACTGGACAGATTGCAGCGTCGTGCTGTCCGTATCATTGGCGATGTAGAGGTCACGAACAAACTTGAGCCTCTACAATTGCGTCGGGACATTGCGTCGCTTAGCGCCTTTTATCGGCTTTATCACGGAGAGTGTTCTGAAGAGCTTTTCGACCTTATCCCACCTTCCCCCTTTCTGCTCAGGAGCACGCGTGCTGGTCTTCGGAGTCATCCATTTACTGTCTCCACCTCAACATCACGCACAAAGAAATTTAGTTCTTCGTTTCTTTGTCGTACTTTCAGAACTTGGAATTCTTTGCCAGCGCATGTGTTTCCTCCTTCCTATAACATGGGTCCTTCAAGAGAGGCGTGAAAAAGCACCTTTTGGGCCGGCAAGGTGGAGGCAGCTAGTGCATTGTCCGTTTCTGCACTAGCTGTCTTCGCATATGGACTCTCCTTACCGCTTCACATCAGGTGGTGTGTTGGGTCAATTGCCGTGCTTTGTATAAAAAAAAAAAAAAAAAAACTCGAATCTTTCATCGTCATTACCAGCCTATATACGCCCTACTGCTGGACTCAGGCCTTCCTACATGGGAGAAACACGCAGAGTTTGGGCCATAACACCACCACGCTGACCCAATTGGTGGGTCAGGTGGGCGAATTGGCGGGTTGACGCGGTTTTAGTAACAACTGAGACCAACGGCTTAACGTTCCTTTCGAAGCCCGGAGGGGCTCGAGATAACTAATTTTTGATTGACCTATCCCGGGATCGACCATTGCGAAGTTTCTTTGTTTCCATAATCGAAACCAGAGCGCTCAAACCACTACGCCACCTAGCTCCTCTTTTATACAGCTCCTATTTTATAGAACTCATTCTAGGAAACTATTACCTACAAGATTTGATTTTTAATAAAGAAATCTACAAAGTATCCAAGTATGACAAATTTAGTAATCACAAAAATGTTTGGTAAGGTAAGTAAGATACAAAATAACAGCTTAATATAAAATACAAAACCTGAAATCGAGTATATTATTTGCATCAAACTGAAATTTAATCAATGTTTTAGTCTCAGGGAAATTGAAGTGGTAAATTGTAATACTGTATGAAAAAAAATTTAGACATCGATTAATTATTTTCTGAGCATATTAGTGTCTAAAACACAAAATGCAGGCACAACACCTAAAATGTAAGGCATTCAAAAGTTACAATAAACTTACCAATGCTATTATTTTTTATTTTACATGAACGCCTGACAAAACAAAAATATTCGAGAAATCTAATGACTACAAAAACAAACGAAACAATGAAAGTCGGGAAACAATAATGACGAGAACCTAACCCATGTATTGTCGCCAGTCACAATTGTTTAGTTAGCTACATTTTGTGTTTTGAAAGGTGCCCGGTAGACCTTATCTATGATATATCGCCTATCTACTCTAATTAATACATTTCATAAAATAGCCATGTATTTAATACATGTTGTTATATAGGAGCTCGTTGCCGTAGTGGTTTGAGCACGCTAGTATAGATTACGAAAACAAATGAACTTTCGCCATGGTGGATCCCGCGATGGGTCAATCAAAATTTGATATCCTAAACTTCTCCGTGCTTCGGGAAGGTACGTTAAGTTGATAGTCCCATTTATTACTGCAACCGCTTTAACCCACCAACCCGCAATGGGGCAGCGCGTGCATGATGGGATTGATATCCCAAACTCCTGTTTATAGGCTGGTATAATGAATACATGTTATTAAATAGTGAGTAATTTCCGAATCTACTGATCAGATTTGAAATTTTTTTACAATTATAGGCCTTCAGGGTGGAAATGGAATACATCGCGGTATTCGCGGGCTCTTCGGGCGGAGCCACGGGCAGTATAGCTTGTCTACTAAATATAAATTTGATTCCCTGTCACCTTTTTCGCTGCTATTTGAGTTATTATATGTATTTTTTTACAACCTCTACAAATAAATCTTGTTTTATTTACCTAATTCTAGGATTACTTCATAGATCATCTTCTAGGCTTTATATAATTATCGTCAATGTAATTTTAACAGTGTACATATTTCTCTATACCTATTTGCACCAATTTGTCATTAAATCGGTGTGGCATAAAATGACTATGACAATACAGGTACAGATGGTAGGTACAGAATAAACAAACTGGCCAAAGTAACCGTTTGCTTCTTTGATTGTCACTTTGGAGTTGGAGGAGTTAGTAGGTTAACCTTTAAAATAGATATAATACTGGTTCCTAACTAATAAACACATGTTTAAGTTTTCTCCCTTTAATTGTATTGTAACATATGAACAATTGAACATGTATCTAATGTACGCTTAAAAGTTATTGCAGATAGAGGGAACAAATAGATAACGCCCATACTTAATACCTTTACAGGATCATAAAAAACGACTAAATAAAGGAAGCCACTTACCTCATATGCTTTAGGATTATCACTTTCCGCGATACTAGTGAACAGATGGGTAAGGGCTCGGGACATAAGGCCGGTCATGGTGTAGGTCTTGCCGGCCCCGGTAGCGCCATAAGCGAAGACAGCACCGGCGAAACCTTTGAGGGTACCGCCAACTAGAGGCGCGCAGACAATATCGTAAACATCTTCCTGTAAAAGGACAAAGCTGTTAGATAACTCATAAAAATACAATCACTTAAAAATGTGACACAAAATATAAAATCACAAAAACAATTTCTTTGATGATGTAATAAAAAATCCAGCCGGAAATATCTGTCGATTTATTAATAATCCGTCACTTTGCCAACGAGTTCAAAGTATATTACCACCGCGTGGCGGCATGTGCCGGCAATCTATTACTTGACCCAGCAACACGTTACAATTTGAAGTGTTGTAGGTACATAACGCTGAGCAGTGACATTTTCAGTGCTCAGCGTCAATTCAATGCCGTGTGTACGTAAATGTCGCATTTACAAAAAAAATTGTTGTTTTTCCTAATATTCGTTACTATCCTTCTAAGTATTATTCCATAAACATAGATACTTAGTTTTACCATCTGGAACGATAAAATTATTCTAATACATATTTACTACTTGATACCTTTATGAGATAGGGCATAGAACAGGGATGGCGAATCAATGGCATGCGTGCCACCAATGGCACGCGACACAATATTTTGGGCACCCCGACACTTTAAGTGTTTGAAGAAGCTGGCTCATGCTCATGCTATTTTAACAATATTTTCGTCAACCTAATAACATTAAAGACTCGGTTAGAAACCGTTTGACAGATGACCCCAGTTCAGCATGCATTCTGCTAGAAGTAACATCTTACAACCCTTACATTTGTTATTTGTCATCTAATCTGCAAAGACAGAAATGACACTAATTTTACTTTAATTTCAATTACTTAAACAACTTAAAGAGTTTTGAATTGATAGTATTTATTACTATTATTTTCCCAATAACCACTAAGTCAAAATTATTTGATGGCACGCCTATGACCTCATTAATTAATCATTTCTTTGGAAAAATGGCACGTTGATACGTAAAGGTTCGCCATCCCTGGCATAGAAGGTATTAGAGCAAAGTGGGTACAATCAGCTACAGAAGTCCATAAGCGCCTTAGTATCTTTTCATTATGTATAACATATTGGTATTCTTTTGATAACTCGTATGAACACTCTGAATGACGTAGTGTGACATGGTGCCTAAGTGTCAATCGACTTCTGTTGCTGTTGTTTGCTTCCTATCTTTAGTTACAATGATTACTGAAATATTTGAATAGTCTTATTGTGGAATTCATTTGTTTTATTTTCTAAAGTTTATGTAAAAGACGCGACTTAAGACATTACATATATTAGTTATTTTATTAATGCATATTTATTTATCTTCTTATATTTTATACGGTCTTTTAGAAAATAATGGAATAGAATACAATAATAATTTACTTCTGCAATACCTATACTGCAAGCTTACATAAATTAAGCAATGTTTTCATAATATTATATTACTGTGAGTTTGTTTAGTTTCTAATTTTTCTTACATATTGTAACTTACAATATTCGTACCTAATCCATAAAATATGGAATAGGTACGTACATGAAAACCAGAATGAAATACCTCAATAAGTACATGATGTTGACAGCCAAGTAGATGTTATTAATAGATACTGCAGTTATAGCCAAGAAACCAGAAACGGTTCATGGTCCATTATTCTCTGAAAACATTCCAGATAGGTATTACACATTAATGCTTTGAAAATGAACGTACTTGTGTGCTGTCCTCGCCAAAAACACGGTCGTAAACATAGTGCTTGTCGTTCAGCCTGCGTTGGCGCAGCACGTCGCGTCGGCTGTCCGACTCCTCTTCCAGCACCAACATCTAAAAGTAATGGTGAATTTTGAAGTTGCCAGTGAACATTGTGTCATAACAACAGTAAAAGTTGTTGAAGCCTAATAAATTTCAATTTTCCAGGTACGTAAGTTGCTCTTTATTTCATTATTTAAATAGTTTTATTTTAATAAAAGATAGACTAAGACATTACGTAGGAAATATTTATTTTCTTTGTGTACTTTTGTTGTCAAGGGCAACCTGGTATATTTTGTAAGTAGAAAAATTTAACGTAATTAGATGTGCATTTAGATGAAGGTCGAGTTTCCTTCATAATATAAGAATATGCTAAACAATTGTTTTAATGTTTTGTTTATGTCATTTAAGACACATATTATAAGGTACTGATATAACCTTAGACACAATATTCTACAACTTACTGCCAGTTTTAATATTCTATCTACAGTTAAAAGTAATCTTAATATAGTTTTGTTGCCAAGCATTTTTTACTAATTTACTAAAAATTACAAAGGTCGCTCGGTGGCTAAGCTGCGGTAGATCTATCACTATCGGTGGATAGAATATCGAAACAGGTCCTTAGTCATTTCACTTTAATATTGAATAGTCAAACTTATTTCCACGAGTGTTTTACGTCATTTGAAAACAAATATGCCCAACAAAATTAAAGGCAGTCAAACAATTATTTATCAAAGAGAATGTGTATACTACAGTTTGAGTCATTAGGTATTTATGGGGTTGTTACATGTAAGATTCCAAGTTCCACCTACTTATCCAATAACTTATCTATTCGAAATGACAACAATAACAAAACAATATCCTAAAGTTATATGTAGTTATTAACTTATCTACTATAATACCTATAAGTCCGTTTTCACTAACCATTCCCTAGGTTACTCTTATCGACTTTTGTCTCTTTCTGTCTCCTTTTTATAGACTGGGCTATAAAATCGCTAGCTAAGCCAGTTAGTGAAAACAAGCAATAAAGTTACAATAAATACAGCCTAATAAAGGCATATTATGTTAATAAGATGGTTTTATCGCTTGAACTACTAATAGTTCCAAAAAAAACAAGAAAGAAAATCGTATATAGACAAACTACGTTTATTCAACATCACAATACAAAAAAAGCTTGGGTTTATTAATAAATTACTGAAAAATATAATGAAAAGCATCTCTACAAGTCGTAGCCATTGTCAGCCCCCGTGGCATGGCCAACTCTATAGGGAGCGGACAAAACTCTCTCTTCAACAGAGAAAAGTGGACATAAGTGGTGGAGAGAGATTTTATCCACGGCCTGTGCTACAGGCTACGGATGCAGCAGTGACACTTATTTTCAGTAGAGCCGTCTAAAATTGTGCGTCAAAGGCAGCTATAAGTACCTACATTATTTAATTGAGTTGACTAGATGATTACAATTTTATTTTTCTATACTAAGCAAAGATATACCTATACATTTCAAAATCTACTAATATAATAATAACACAATTCGACGGTAGAGCCGATCAATTTAGTCTCATATTATTATTATGAAGGTATTATGTGCTAGGATTCTAGATTCTTACACAATATTGAAAGTCTTCGCATACATACTAACTACAAATATGAAACTAATAATACTACTAACTAACTAATTTGAAATTAAATATTTCAAAGACGGCAAATAATTTAAAAAATGACTATGAAATCTCATAATAATTTTGCCCTGTTTTAAAATGTTTTTGGAATGAACGCACTTTTTTAAAAATAAATATAATGTGTTTTCTGTATATTCAATGATGGTACGTATTTATACAGGTTGGTGACGACAGTACCTACTACAATTAATTAAAACATAGGCTATATTAGTTCATAGAAATGTTATGCAACTTCCAAATACATCTTATTCATTTGATAATTTCGTGACATTTCTATGAAATATTATAACATTGGCTGCAATATTTCACAGAAATGTTATACAGGATGGTGCCGTCCATACCACAATAAATTACAAGATAGGCTATGCTAGTTCACAGAAATGGTTTCCCACTTTCAAAACCATCTTATTCATTAGATAATTTCAGGACATTTCTATGTAATAATGCAGCCAATGTTATATTATTTCATACAAATGTCATGAAATTATCAAATGAATAAGATGTTTGTGAAAGTGGCATACCATTTCTATGACCTAATATAGTCCATGTTTTTTTTTTTTTTTTTTTATACCACAAAGGTGGCAATCAAGCATACGGCCCACCTGATGGTAAGCGGTTACCGTAGCCTATGGACGCTCGCAACACCAGGGGTATCACTTGCGCGTTGCCGACCCTGTAAAAACTTTTTCAAACCCTTTTTAAGAACCCCATGCTGTACTCGTTCGAGAAAACCTCTGCAGGGAGGTCATTCCACAATCTGAGCGTACGCGGGAGAAAGTTTCTCTGAAACCGCACAGTACGAGACCATTTTAGTTCCAACGTGTGAGGATGAATTCCCTGCCGATGGCGAGCGGTGCGATGGTAGAAAGAGGCCGTGGGCATCATGTCAAATAATTCCTCAGAACACACTCCGTTATACAACCGGTAGAACACACATAAGGAAGCATAATCTCTCCTTAGGCTTAAGGGTTCAAAACCGCATGTTTTAATTTATTGTCGTATTGACCAGCACCACCCTGTATAATTAATATAGCCCATGTTCTAATTTACTGTTGTATTGTCGTCACCACTCTGCATACAATGTATTTATTTATTTTAAGCGTGCATACCGAATATGGTTTTGTATTAAAATTCTCCTTTCGAGGATGAAATGTCTCTATAAATAGGTTTACTGTGTGGTAGGCTCGTATGTTGGGTCATCTCGTCTAGGTAGGTACCTACTACCACCGCCTTTTTTATTCTAGGGTCTGTTTAGGGTTGAAGGGAAAGATGCCAATGTAATTCCTGGCCATAGAAGTCATTTCATCCTAGGCCTCAGGATGACAACGCACCTGCAATACCAAGAGATTTTTTCCTCGTTAGTGCACCAATTTATCATTAAATCGGTGTAGTATATAGGTGGCAGAAACCACTTACCACCAGGTGGGCCGTCAGCTTCTTTGTCATCTAGTTTTATAAAAAAAAATGTCAGTCGAGTCGTATTAGGGAATTAGACTCGACTATCGATATTGAGTTTCCTGAACACCGCATCACCACTTTGGCCTAGGAAGCCTATATAGCCAATGATTAGCAGGCTTAAGTAATACTGAGGGTCTTTAGGGTTTTATTCATAACGTCTATATTAATTGTAATAAGATAGCTTTAGCCATAATGGGTCACCTTATCGCTGACCACATGCACGATGCGGGGACCTTCATCAGCGCTCAGCGGTCGCACGCGCACCGCCACCTGTTGACATGAGATAAGGTCACCGGCCGAAGTTTATGAGAAATATTACTAGCAAATTAAAACATAAAGTAGGTAGATATAGAGGTGGCTAGGTCCTCTGATTATCCCATGTGTTGCGGAAAACAGAAAATCCCAGCTTAACTTTAACTATTAATAGGTACTTACTTATATTCCTATTATTTATTACTTATGTATTTACGTAAAAGATGTGGTCGATTTTGAAGTAGGTAAGCACTTTACCTACTGAAAAATCGACCACATACATAAAGGTGTTAAGTCTTCATCGAAACAAATAATATTCTGTAAATAATTAACACCCTACCCAAAAGTAGAGAAAGGTCCGTCATTCTGACCCACACAATATTATAACAGCAGTCTGGTCGAGTGGTCAGTGCCTACTCTTGTCAACGAAACTAGAGGTCCCGGGCTCGAAAGCCGGTAGGGGCAGTTATTTTCATTAGAACGACCATTTCTCAGTAGTTTGTCTTGGCAATCCAGCTCAGCTAAGGCAGCTGGTTCGCTGTTTAAGTTGTAAGGCGAATAAGGTGGAGTGTGTAGTGTAACCCCTATCTTAAAAAAATATATTGAAAACGTCGAGCTGGATTGCCAAGAGAAAGAAATACAATTTGTAAACTACGTAAAAGTGACATTTTGTTGTTTTGCTGTTTTGTTTTGTGAGGATGTTTGCTGTTTTGTGAGGATGATAATTAAAATATTTTAAGATTATTACCTACCTACTCACAACAATTAAGTAGCCCAAAATAAGAATAATTAGAAGCATATGTTATGGACACTAGTCTTCATAAAAACAAACATTTTTTAGTAATAAGTATTTATTACTGAAAATTGTTTGTTTTGATGAAGACTTTTTCGTACTAAGTATTTCGTTTTATTGTAAAAGATATTTCAAACTAGCCCATATGCGGTAAATATACATTCGAAACTATTAGAAAATGAAACACAGTTTGGTAAGTACCTACCTAAGTACAAAAATATTAACGATTGACTTACGAAAACCTTGGTCACTTTGGACTTTGAGTTGAAACATAATTCACTAGGCACCTACTTACATAGCATCTTGTCTCTTTATTGATGCCTCTCATTTGTGAAATAAGTATTTTAGATGAATCTAAATTATAACAAGGTTCTAAGGTAAAGTCAAGGTTTGCAAAAATTTGGTAATAGGTCCCACCTACCTATCTGGGTCCCGTTGGTACCGTCACGCACGGTTTAAAATATGTGAAGATGGACTCCATTAAATAAAGAAGGCAATAAGGTATTGCATACATACTTTTATAGCCTTCAAGGTATAGGTACGGTCAGCAGCAGAAGTTGATTATTACTTTAGTACCGTGTCACACTACGCCATTCACAGTGTTCATAAAAATTGACAAGAATATGTTATTATGAAAAGGTACTAAAGAGAAATACCAATAAGATACTAAATTTTTATGGACTTCTGTTCTGTCTAACGGTACGTTTTTTTAGACGGGACTGTACATTTCGCCATCGTGGTCGGTTTGTGTCGGTGCAACTGACCATTTTTGAGGCGTATTGAAACTATTGAAACTATTGAATGTCTGCTCCATTTGACACCTAGGCGGATCGTCTTGTACTGAAGAGTTTTGTGTGATTGGTAGGTTCAATGTTATTTTTATGACAAGGTCAGTTTTAGTGGTAATAAAAAACCTTGAACCTACCAATAACTCAAAAATTTTATTACTAGATTATCTGCCTGGGCTGTACAAAAACATAGACAATATTATAAAAAATTGCTTAATTTATTAAGATTGATTTTCATGAGGCGACATTTTTCATTAAAGAAACCATATTTGAAGCGAACGCACTTCTTTTCATTTCCTATTTCAATTGTATTTTTCTTCATGGTCCTTCGAGCCGGATTTGAACCAGCGACCTATGGATCTACAGTCCAATTAACTGGCTAATTCCAGATGCCTGACAGAGAGTCTAGCCAGCTGGTCGAACGTTGCGCTCAATGACTTAAATAGTTGTCCTTCAGTCATTTAAGTCTAGGCCTAGGTGTCTAATTAAGTGGCAAATTCAATCAGATGGTAGCCCCGTACGTAGGGTCGTCTGGGTGGGTACCACCGCCTTTCTTATTTCAGCCGTTCACTGTGTTTCGGAATGAAGGGAAAGTTAGCGAGTGTAATTACTGGGCACGGAAGGCATTTATCTTAGGCCTAAGGATGACAACTCACCTCCAATACCAAGTGATTTTTCCTTGTTATTGCAGGTGTATAATAAGCGACGGTAACCACATAGTAACAGGTGGGCTGTCAGCTTGTTTGTTATCTAGTTGTATAAAAAAATGTCTACGACATATACACCAATTAATACAAAAAAGTGTCTAATTTAAAAGGAATTTATACAATAAGCTTGTCTATGCCTGCACTATTATATACTTACACAGTGTTTTGTCTCTTTGAAACAGTAAACTCCATTTGAAGACTTATCCAACCGAAATGCTTGCCGAAGACTAGGAATTTTCTTTTCTTTTATATAACAAATGTTTGAAAAATGTCTATAAAAATATCTACTAAGACCGGGGGACTAAAAAATGTGCTGGATCGCGCGGGACGTTGCGGGTACAGTTCCGGCGGGAACTGTACCCGCAACATTTCTTTGACGCTAAGTTTTCAACGCAAATGGAGGGAGACATTGCTTATAATGTAAAAACAGAAGTGCTGAAAAATAATTATAGGATTATCCTAACTATACCAAGTCCTCGGTCGCTCAGTGGTCAAAGCAGTCACCCGATTGTGAATGGTCCAAAATTCGGTGTCGCCCCATATACTTTTCTAGTCTAAATATTTTTCTTAACATTAGATTATTATTATTATAGGAGTAGGTAATTACCATCAATTTTTCTTCACTGACAGTGCGCACGCCGTGCTGTCTATCGGGAGTAGTGAGGGTGCTCTGAGTCATGGCATCACTGTTCAAATCCAGCCGTTAGTAAAAGGAACACTCACTTTGATAAGTACTATAATAAAGTAATATTATGAAATACTCGAAATATTACATAAGTTTACAAATTATCTTAAAACATAGCATATCAATCATCCTAAATTATACAAAACGTAATTGATGGCACAGCGTTATACATAGGCGGGAAACGAGTGAATTTATTCAACGTGAATCACCAGCACTTCGTGGATCGTAGTAAAGAGTCTCCGCCCTCACGGCTTCACGTGGACTGAGCGTTGGTCAAAATACAACCTTCGCTTTGGGCGGTCGCTGGGGCAACAACTAATCACTACAAATAAAACTTTCATACACCCTTGCCTTGTTATTAACCACATCTCAGTAGTAAGTAACCAAATATTTTATTTTTACTAATTGGCTTCACAAGATATAGCCGGAAGGGTTTACTGGGAGGTTCTGTTCATTCTACGTGATTTAGGAAATCTAAGTATACGAGTACACTTATCTATATCCTACCAGACATACTTATGTCCGTCTATTTAGTATCAAAATGAGACCTACGTAATGAGTTCATTTTTTGCACGACTTGCTAAACCTTTAGCAGCACAAGGGAAAATTTTGGCACTAATTTTAAGTTATGGTGCTTAACGCCAGTGGTTTTTACAAGATTAAAGAAATTGTCCCGTGGAAAATTATGTCAAAAGATATTATAGGGCTAGTTTTAGTGGTAAATTTTGCAGTTTTTTACCTAAAAATCTAGAGTTCGAAACGCAATAAAAATTATAAATATCTCGTTCTCGGCTTTTATCAATTATCTACCATAAATGCAGCAATGTAAACTTCTATAATTACCTACTACCTATACATAGGATAGGTACCTATAACATCTTTCCTTCTGCAGGTACAGGTAGTGCTATTCTTTGATGTGCAAAAGTTTTAAAAATTCAGCTGCGGTAAAATGGACTTAGTCTCATAATGCAATGAAACAGATGGTTTGCCGCGCTTGTGTATTTCGCAGATGTCAACGAAATTTAAAGTTCCGTAGGTAAGCTAGGTCCTACCAAGGGAACTTTGGAAAATATCGATACAGGTATCCATATTTTACAATGGGCACCAAAATAATCATAGAGTTTCAAAATATTCCTGTGGGTATTATTAGGTATATTTACAAGTACCTACTATCTTAAGAGACCAGCGTTGATGTATGTTTGCTTTTGCACTAGTGTTTAATTGTTTTGCAAACGTCTGTCAAGTCTGTAAATCTATGAGATAACTCAATAATTACATAATTTTATGTAATTATTGAGTAATCTCATAGATTTATATACTGTCATATTAGTTCTAAAAATTTCAATTAATGCATTCATTGCGGCGACCGATTCATTGTCTTTGATAATCTTTATTGAAATGAAGGCGGCGAAATGGATTAACATTTTCTATTCTTCTCTGCATGTGAAGGAAACCGGTGATTACCTACATTCTCTTTGAAAACCTGCGTTATTTACATGAAACTACCTACTCTACAGTTTATAAATCCTAGTAGGTATTCAATCGATTATTTCACCAAATAATTCCTTCTAGGGTTACTTCTAAAGGATCTCGGTGGCGTAATTCTTGGAGCGCCCTGGTTACGATTACAGAAACAAAGCAACTTTCGCCATGGTTGATCCCTGGATTGGTTAATCAAAATTTGTTACTCCAGCTCCTCCATGCTTCGGAAGACACGATAAGCCGTTGGTCCCGGTATGTTACTGCAACCGCTTTAACCTGCCAACCCACATTGGGCCCGTGTGGTGGTGTTATGGCCCATACTCCTCATGTGATTCTCCCATGTAGGAAAGCCTGTGCACTGCAGTGCACCATATAGGCTAATAATGAAGATTACTTCACGGGATCGATCCCTTGAAATAGGTCCATAAGCAGTTTCTCTTCTGGAGGATTTTATAAGGAAAGCACGTAGCTTGCGTCAACACACTAAAAAGCATTGTAAATGGAAATATGTCTCCTTTACATTATTTATTTAAGCTTTTGTTTTTGCCCAGTGTGGTGGTACCTAGTGTTGACAAGATACCATCACACAATTTTGAGGTCTTTCTACTCTGACAACTTTTGGTACGCCAATAGCCAGTTGTCCTTGAAAATGTGTCTAAGCTATGTTATAATTTTGTCGGCTTGTGAGTGTGACTCAAACTTATAAACATATTGTCGCTCACCGGGCGCTGCCGCCGGCCGGCACTCTTACACAATGGGAAATATTGTCTGATTTGTGAATACTTCACAAATTAAATGATAAATAAATTAAATTAAATATATATAGGTAACTACTTGTTATGAATAGGTGATTAATTAATAACAATAATAGAAAGCAGTAGTGATTTATTTTACCTATTGTATTGGCTTATCTAATTACATAATACTCTTAAGTACATTTTAAAACTTAACTTATTATTCACACTGTTCCAGGAGCAAGTAATTTGACACCTCTGTCAAATAATTTAAACAAATATTTGACAGATTTCTGATCCAAATGAAACATATGTTCATCCTGAAATTTATATCCTGAATATTTAACTGTTAAATGTCCAGACACATCAGCACTCCAACCTGATGGCAAATTTTCCACTTCTAATATAGTGTGAGATTTATGTGATAGTAGGTTGGCCATTATATAAGTTATATCATCATCACAGGCAATATTACAATGAAAAAACAAAAATGAATTATTCATATTTCTACTTAGTTTAATTAAATTACAACAGAACATATTAACATCTTTCAAAGTGTACTCCAAGTCAAACAAATGTGATATTCCCTCTATAATAATATTGACTGTTTTGTGAGTTTCTAGCATTTGATTAATTTTTTCTTTCAACTTTAAAAAGTAGTGTTGCAATGGTTTTTGTTCGTTTCCAAAAAAACTGTCAGTTATTTCTTCACCAAGATTATAGAATACTAAACAGCCATTATCCAGATATTTTTGTAAACTATAATTCATTTTAAGCCCTACTTGTTGGTAATGCTGTAATGAATTGTGTGTAGACACAATAATAATGGCATCTTTGTTTTTGACACAATAGCTAAGGGCACAACTAATAATAAATGTACCATCACAGTTATTAATATCCTTTACAGTGATGACTTTGCTTCCAAGATCTGAATCCAATTGAAGTATTGTTGTAATATCTGAAGTCATCCTAAAACAAATACAAACATTTAATAGATAACTGGTAATAATTTTAACGTTGAATTAAGTGTAAACTTGTACGTGTCACGTTCTCGTAAAGACGGCTAAAACATTCGCGTAGATTACAGATAACCGATCAAGTCACAATCGCCTCAGTCGTTGTAACCACTTAGCAAACAGTAGTCTTTTTATGTGAATATTGCATAATAGGTCAAAATTTATCTGTTCATCAAATACAGTCATAAAATTCAAGTATCTAGATATCAAATTGATTGAAAATCTTCAAACTTACGTTTATTGTGATCTCATCAGGGACATTAAAATTTTGTAAGTAAATCTTTCATCAATCTTTTTGTCTTATGTAATCTAATGATTTATTGAAAACAACAAAATAGGAAATAAAAGTTGGCGAGATTACGGTTGTAAGATTGTTCGAACTTAAACAATGTGCACAATGTGACACAATGTGGTGACAATTGTGACATTAAACCAGTCACTCGCGGTCACGTTCAGAAAGTAGTACTCTTTGATAATAGGATGATTAATTAGCTCGCTGTAGTGTATGTATTATTATGAAAATCATTTATTTTGAAGTTGGGAGATTAAAGCATTGGCCCTAATTCTGGCGAACACATGCTAAGTTTAAATTTAAGGTCAGTCTATTTCTTTCTCTCAAAATGCAAAAGAAAAGGATGGCTGTCATATAAATTGACATTTAGAAAGGTGCGTTCAATTTTCGACCTTATTGAACGTGCTAAAATGCAGTGTTTAGGAGGCACCTCCGTACATGCCGTCTAAAATGGTCTATGGTTTCTTTGAAATCTATCTAAATTTAAGTGACAGCTCTAAACAGATTCTTACTATCTTTTTCCTATTACTTATTGCGAGAAAGAGATATACTGTACTTAAATTTAGAATTAAAGTGTGTTCCCAGAATTAGGCCCATTGTTAAAATATGTCCCCATTTTTCTCCATTAACGATTGTTAGATTTTCCCTATAAAGGGAAGGCAAAGGGAATTAATGCACATATAGCCATGTCTTTAGTACTTCTCTATTTCTTGTTTTATTGCATTTAAATGCTTGAGCTACACACTTCAATGCATCTTAGGAGTATTTGACGGGAAATATATGATGACAGACTCCTTAAGATGCTATTTGATGAGGTGGATAACCACAAAAAAATTCTGATCGTCTTTCACACCATAATCACTTTTATTCTAATAATCTTATAATTGCACATCAACACCAACACTTGGTTTATAAAATAACACTTTTATAACACAATGCATACGTTACAAACAGTGCAAACGCCTTGGGCCGAATTGAATACGGTGCGATGTGCGCTATTTGCGTGCAATTCGGACCACACTTTCGCTCATTCATGTTTACTCCTGCCAACGACACTAAAAAAACTTTCAAAGATTTTACGTTTCAATCAAAGAGTAAATTTTGAAAGTAGGTATTTGTAGCAAGTATGTTAAGAAGTTTTTATCAATTCAAAAATAAAATATTTACAACAGTTTTGACAACGCCTAGGTCATAACCTCAAATTTGAATTAGGGCCCTTAGCGCACACACAACACTACCTCTTTTTCATGAGCTCCGTTCACGCGGCTTCATGACGTCACTCATGACGTCACAAAAATGTCGTAGGCAGGAATACCTTTAATCCTGTTCGTTTAAAAGCGCGCTATTTGCACAATAGGTTCAATTTGGGCCGTAGACACTTACATTACTCTTTGGCCGTAGACTTGGCTGTGAGATGTGTCCCTATACCCTTCTAACATTTACAGCTGTCATTGTCAATGTCATTGTAATCTATATATAATCCATAGATATAATCAATCAATCAAACCAACAACCAGATTGAATGAACCAGAACAACACCCATCACTTTGTCGCACGCAACTAAAACATGCCTGTAATTGTAGTAACTACATAATTAAACCGTATAAATGAATGATGACTTCCGATATGCGTTAACTGAAACAACGAAATCTTCAAAAGAAACACCCGAAATAACCAGGATACTAAAACATTGCAATTAAATTATGAGTTGGACAGCAAAATTATTGTAAGCCACTTTTATCATAAGATCTGATACTATATTTTACTATTATTACAGTATTATGAGTGGTACGAAAGAAGTAAGAGTGTCACAATGGTATTTTGGAGGCTTAGCATCTGCTGGTGCAGCTTGTATAACACATCCATTAGACTTATTGAAAGTGCAAATGCAAACACAGAAGGGCAAAAATATTTCTATGTTTAAACTAACCGGAATTGTTATTAAAAATCAGGGTAAGTTAATGGCAAAATATTATTGTTTAAGTCCAACCAAGCTCTTATCTAAGTATCTTCTTTTTTATGTATCTCGTTTTTCTTTTAGACCTTTATACATTAGTGGACGTCTTTCGGCTGAAATGATGATGATCTTATTAATTCTCAATTTATAAACCATCATTCTATTCAAATCAATGCGCCTTTGTGCAATAAAAATACACTGACCAAAATTTGGTCAGTCTCGTTTATCAACTTAACCATGATCAACTATTGCAAGTCACTTTGTTTTCATAATCAATTCACAAGTCCAGAGAGCCTTTTAATATGTAAATTTTGAAATGCACATTTAACAGATATAATAAATTTTCTATTATGAGCAAGTGCTGGTGAGCCTGATAAGGAACAAAAAGTTAAAATAAGTATTTATTCATCATTATTATATTTACAGGTATCCTTGGCCTATACAATGGTATATCAGCTTCACTTCTCCGTCAGCTCACATATTCAACAGCAAGATTTGGTATTTATGAAATGGCCAAACAAAAGCTTGCACCAAAGGATGTAAGTCACAAAATTTAATAATTAACAGGGTCTTATGCAAAGGGTGTACTAGGGAGAGTCTGGTTTTATAAAAACTTTCTTGCTTGGTTGGCTTACTTGGAACATCTCTTTTAACAGCCCTGTAAAAAAGATGTTACTAAAATATATGGAGACCTGGGCAGGTGTATGTACACTATACTAAAAAACAGTCAAAAATGTGCGGAACAGTGTTCAATTATCCCTTTTCTTTTTATTTGCTTGGTTTCATGGTATACAACAAGAATTTTTATAGAAAAATCTGCAACACAGAAAAATATTCATCATAGTGTTTGTCACTTTGGTGACATTTAGTTTTTCAGAAATTGAAAATGGTGAAGTTGAGAATCTACAGCCTATGGCCTCTACACCTAGGACACCCTTTGTGGGACAATCTGTGTATTTTAAACTTACTTAGAACAAAAAAACTTATTATTTATTTATGATCAGAATCTAATTTAGATGTGACTGATCATAATAATAATCATAATCATAATTTATTGCAATCATTTGGTTACAAAAAGTCTTAAATTAAATTAATTAAAATTTACATTCTCACAACATTTGATTCAACATCTGTTCATAGAAAAATTTTAAATTAAAGCAGCAGTATTAATACTAACAATCAGAACTATAGCCCACAGGCATCCTGATGGCACTGTCTCCATAGACTGACTGCTATATGCAAATAATATTACTGCAGAAGTAACCAATAAGTTTTTTTTATCATAAAAAGTAATGTATTCCTTTTTGGAAAGGACTTTTTATAAATCTTTTTTGAAGCCAAAATTAACTTAATAATTGGCTTTCTGCATAATTACTTCTCAAGTCAAACTGCCCAGCCCCCACTATCCATGATAAATAATTCTCATAGCATCTTAATAAATTATATTTATTTCAGGGTTCAGCAATTCCACTATATATGTCTGCATTCTTAGCAGGCTTGGGTGGATTTGCAGGAGGGTTAGTTGGTAATCCAGCGGATTTAGTCAATGTTAGAATGCAAAATGATGTGAAGCTGCCAAAGGAGCAAAGAAGGAAGTAAGTAAAGTTAATTAAGGCTTCTCAGTTTGCCTATTTTATGTCAACTACATCTTCCTCCTGAAAACAATATTGATGAGCTCTGGCAACCTTACGTACCGTAAGAACAGATCTACTCTTAAATTGTATGTTAGATTAGCTTCTATAATGATGGTGTTTTTTCATGACAAGATGGCAATAACTTTAGAGACATTAGTCAATAATAAATAATTAGTCATTAATTTTATCTTATTTATGAACTCTTCCACTCAACCACAGATTGACTCAACTTAGGAATACTTCTACTTTGGTAGTTCAAAAAGGTTAGTAGGTTAGTAGACTTGTCTATAGGCGACTATGGTGGCCATTTACCAGGTGGGCCATATGCATACTCTGTGGGAGGGCCGTCAAAGAGTATTATTTACAAACATGTTTTTTTTTACACTACAAGGCACAAGGGTGGCAAATGAGCGTATAGCCCGCCTATTGGTAAGTGGTTACTGTAGCCTATAGACACAGCCGGACACCTTGGGCTCTACTCATGTGCTGCCTAACCTATAAAAATTATATTGCTCCCAAAGCGTTTAGGTGCTACCCCAGTCAAGCACTTATTATTCCAGAGGTAAATACCACTATTGTCTACTTCTCATAACTCATAGCTCGGCAATTCGTGCTGCCCATTGCCTCTTTCTATCATCGCAACGCTCACCACCGCCAGGGAGTTCATCTTCACTCGTTGGAACCAAAGTGATCGCGTACTGTACGGTTTCAGAGGTACTTTTTGCCGCGTACGTTCAGGTTGTGGAATGAGCTCCCTGTAGAAGTTTTTTCGAATGTGTACAGTATGGGGTACTTCAAAAAAATCCGTGAACAGTTTTTTTTACCATTAGAAATCCATTGAAGGACCTACCCGCTACTAGCGAAGTAGCGGGCGTGTGCGGGGCTCGCGCAGCGTCTAAGTTGACCCTGGGAATACCCGCTAAAACTCCTGGATAACTCGTGCCTATCGCGGAGGTGGTCTGGGGTCTGCGAAGCAAATTCACCAGACCACTCCCAGGCGACCCGGCCTTGCGGCCTGGTTCTCCGCCGATTGTAACAGGTTTTTACTCCGGATAGCCCTGATGTTGCAAGCATCCGTAGGCTAACATCAGGTGGGCCGTATGCTTGATTGCCACCATAGTGGTATAAAAAAGCAATATAATTATATACATTTATTACACATTTTCAGCTATAAAAACGCTATCCATGGCTTATGGCGTGTAGCGGCTGATGAAGGTGTGCTTCGTCTTTGGGCTGGCGCCTCTATGACTTGCAGTCGAGCTGTACTCATGACAATTGGCCAGTTGTCATTCTATGATCAGATCAAAGAAATTCTTCTTTCCACTCCTTACTTTGCCGACAATGTCGTGACACACGTCACTTCCAGCTTATCTGCTGTAAGTATTATATAATAATAAGAGTGAGAGACAGGGATGGTTTCAAAATCAGTGTTAAACATAGCAAGATCCATCATGAAAATTGACAAATAAATCGCTCCAATTATCGCTTACCGAACTACGTCGTACATGGGCGGGGAGCCTAAATTGTCGCTTTTATTATATTATGAAATTTTAGATTTAACTGAGCTTCATAATCATCATATCAGCCTATGATGTCCACTGCTGAACAAAGGCCTCCCCCATCGATCTCCAAATAAAGCGGTTTTGCGCAGCCTGCATCTAGCGGATCCCCGCGACCCTGACCAAGTCGTCTGTCCATCTAGTGGGGGGCCGTCCTACTTTGCGCTTTCCGGTACGCGGTCGCCACTCCAGAACCTTAACGCCCCACCAGCCGTCCGTTCTGCGTGCTATGTGCCCTGCCCACTGCCACTTCAATTTGCTAATTCTAAGAGCTATGTCAGTGACTTGATTAGTGAATTTAATAATATAAAATTAATTTTAAGTAACCCCCGGCCTCATTAATCAATATTCAAAAATTCTGAAGAATCCCAAAGACTCTTTGATGGTACAGGATCAGCTCATGGTTAGTATGTCTTGGAAAAAAACACTAATTCAAAATCGGTCCATTCATTATGGAACTAGAATGCCACAGAAAGACACAGCAAACTTATAATACCCTTTATACCTCTTTTTGCGCCGGGGGCTAAAAAACAACAAATCCAAATGCTCTAAACGTCACAATAATGTTTTTGATGGCTTTTATGACGTCTTTTTATATTTCTTAAAAGAAAATTTATTTTAGGGTGCTATTGCAACAACAATGACGCAACCAGTGGATGTATTGAAAACAAGAGCAATGAATGCAAAGCCTGGCGAGGTTAAAAGTCTGATGAAACTGGTCACAAACACCGCCAAGGAGAGCCCTCTAGCATTTTTCAAGGGATACATTCCAGCGTTCACGAGACTCGCACCACACACTATACTCACGTTTGTGTTCCTAGAGCAACTTAAAGTTAACTTTGGTACAATTAAAAAGGAAATTATCTAAGTATTATATATTTCAATGTTGTTGTACAGGTAAGAAGTATCATGTTGCAGATATATTTAGATAAATAACCATATTTATATGCTACATGGTAGTGCTTTATTTATTTACATATTTAACCGTTTATAGTTTTTTATTTTATATCAGATGTAATAATGTATCAGAGTCCAAGACTAGTCTAGTTGTGTAGTGGTCTATCACTTTCAATTCCAAAATTGTAAGCTTTATTGTCATTAAATGACAACTAGTAGGAGTTTCTCTAACTCAAATATTAAGTATATTAAAAAAAACATATATTTTAATCGTCAACATCACCAGCCTATATACGTCCCACTGCTGGGCACAGGCCTTCCTACATGGGAGAAACAAGAGGAGCTTGGGCCATAACACCACCACGCGGGCCCAATGCGGGTTGGTGGGTTAAAGCGGTTGCAGTAAGAACCAGGATCAACGGCTTAACCAGCCTTTTGAATCACGGAGGAGCTCGAGATTAGAAATTTTGGTTGACCCATCCAGGGACCGACCATGGCGAAAGTTGCTTTGTTTTCGTAAACGAAACCAGAGCGCTCAAACCACTACGCCACCGAGCTCCTCCCATCGAGCTCCTCGAGCTCTGTTTTAATCATAAAAGTAATATTTCAAACACCTTTATTTTTGTGTTTTACCATAAACATAGAACAAATTTGAAGGCTACATGTAGATATTCCCCGTCTTCCTCTGAAGTAAAATAAAGTAAATAACTATGAGTTATATTTTCGATTAGTTCCTGTGTGCCAAAGGAATTTAATAACCTTCATAGATTCATTATATGATGATCGTTTATTTTAAAACCTATATCAATGTGATTATTATTCCGGATGTTAGAACTTTTTCTCGCAATCTTATTCGAAGCTATTTTCCGAATCGTATTTTTCGAATATTTTGACTTAAACGAGGATGCCAAATATGACGAATAATGTTTCTTTCTAACCAATATGTATGCGGTAAATTTTGCATTGATCTTTATCAAATCAAAAATCGAGAAATGCGAATAAATATATAAAAATAAATCGTCAGCGCTTTTAATGGAATCGATTATATCAGTTTGTAATTATACTTGCATCCTGCATCCTGTATTTACAGCCGACAGCACATCAAGTGCCACAGTGTGACCTTGAGATCGCCCTTACTACGTTCGTAATAGAGGCGGTTTTCGTACTGTTACACTTGATATGCTGTATGCTGTCGTACACTTGATGTACCGCGTTTATGAAAAGTATCAAACTCTGAACACGTCATAAGAAAAGTAGAATATAAAGTTTAAGAACTTGATATGATAATAAAAAGCGATTTAAAAAACCCCTTTATAAAATAGGAAAATGCGAATCAGACAATAGTTCAACCGAATTAAGATGTTGAGTAAAGTATCTAGCAAGTGTATTATTCCATTACTTATATTTAATATTTAGAATTTTATTTTTTGAAACATATTTTATTTCTAATTAAAATTTTCACATTCCTGTGAAAAATTGACAATATTTAATCTAGTAAAATTATTGCATTTTGAAATTGAAATTTAAAATTTTATATTTGACACTATGAAATTAAATGTATGCACACTAGGCAACATCAATTTCAAATTCTATATTGTAATAGTATATGTATAGAATAGAGAGTTGGGGCACAATAGAACGAAATAGTTTTTTTGGTTTAAAAAATCAGTTTGTTATTTTTTTTATTTTTATTAGTCTCAACCATTTTACTTTTTGTAACAATGTTCCGTGCCCTGGGTACAATGCAACAAAGAGCATAAACATGATTTGAGAGATGTCCTTGGGGACTATAAATAAATGAGTAAGAAAGAGCATAAACATGACGATTCGAAAGATGTCCTTGGGGGCGGCTATATATAAAATGAGTTTAGAGTTTGAAATATTTTGTAAATGATGGAGCCAAACGGGAGTAGGTACCATGCAAACAATTTAATGAACGCATTATTATAAATTATAATTTTGTGAGAGACTTGTCCCCCTGCTCCCAATCAAGAGTTCCCCGAACGAACTCTGTAGTTATTCAATCAAATATTCAAAATTCATAAAAATGTCAAATATCTGTTATGTATACTTTTCCAATGATGACAATAGTTATTTAGGATACTAGTGTGGTAACCTGGTTTTCATTTCACGAACGAGTGTCGAAAAGTAGAGGGCTTACCATAGTCACGAGTTTGTAAATATCAATATCCGCAAGTCTGTCATAGAACATTTTTCAACTGATTTGAGAGAAAACAATACAATAATAATATTTTTGTGTTTGGTGTTGTAGGAACATTAGTTCCATTTGTGCGCAATAGATGGCGCTGCACGAAGTATGCCATTTCTAAATGGCTGACTTTTTGTCCGTGCTTACAAGCGACATGCGCGTGTTGCAAAGAAATCTTAAGCTAGCTTCTCACGGCGCGAGATATCACAAGTCGCGCCGCGCCCGCTCGCGCCTACGCGCCGTGTGAAGGTAATGGCTCGAGGCGACGCGGGCTGGCGCGAGTAAGCGCGTCCGATCCGATCCAAGTCGGTAACTTCAAAGGCGCGGGCCGGCGCGGCGCGAGCGCACTCGTGGAGACTCGAGCGCGCGCGGGATGGCGCGAGTAAGTGACAGAAATTTTCTAATTTTTTGCTCGGTTCTTTAACTAAACCAGTTAATCCGAACCGTTGTATCTGAAATAAAAAACGTGATAATTGGTGACTTACATACAACAGAATTTGACTTCTACAGTAGTCATCAAAAGAACAACTTAGCTCGATCGGCTCTTATTGAACGATGTCATCCACTTGCGTCTTTTTCTTTTCCTTTTTTGTTATGTAAATAATATCCACTAAATAACACAAAAGCAGCAACAGCGATGATTTGTATGTAGTGTCGACTTGACTGCGGCGGGCCCAACGCGCGCCGAGCCGCGCCCGTGAGAACGGGTGGCGCGGACTCGCCTGTTGACGCATGCTCGCTCGTACAAATTGGCTCGGCGCGGCGCGACTTGTGATATCTCGCGCCGTGAGAAGCTAGCTTTATCTTTCGTCTCCTTTTCTCTTTAGTATTAAAATGAGACAATCGTACTGAGCTTTCAAGGAGCTTCGATCATTCAGCCTATTTATCAATATGAAACTCCTTGGTGGAATGTTTATATATTTTTTTTAAGAAAAAAAACCGTAACGAATCACGCACGACGCTATACTAACGAGCATGTGCTAAAACAGGTACTTAGGAGTGAGTATCTATTTTACCGCACGCTCCGTTGTATGTGCGTAATATTTAACTTTTGAACAATGTATACAGGCTTCGTAAATGATTTTTTAACAAATGTGTTGAAAAATATATCTTCACCGTCGTTCCATTGAGCCCCCAGACTCCACATTTTGTGTAATTGTGTATTGTGTAGAATATAGATGCGTAACTAAGCTAGTTTAGTTAAGTGTTGAAACAGTGTACAAAAGTGTGGCTGTCTGTACCTCTAATGTAATTTATTTTAGACATAAGCCACACATTGTTTTTTCTTGTTTAGTTGATTCTACAATGTATATGTTGTGTACACAATAAATTGTTAAATAAATTAATAAACTAGATATATGTAGAAAAATATCTAACCTAGAAAAAAATCATGTCCTGCCCGCCTAGCATGACCACCGAAACGCGATATGATAAAGCTATTTATCGCTTCGAACTGTCAAAAATCATTGGATATAACCGCTATCTTGAAATTTTATCGAAACTGCGAACTTGTATTGTATATATACATGTTCGCAGTTTCGATAAAATTTTAAGATGGCGGTTATATCCAATGATTTTTGACAGTTCGAAGCGATAAATAGCTTTATCATATCGTATCATATCGCGTTTCGGTGGTCATGCTAGGCGGGCTGGGGTGAGAATGGGGAATGAAAAATAAAGTAGGATATATAGATATAACTTGTGTGATCGTGAATTTGATTTATAAAACCATTCCACAGGTGAAATTAATAATCAATAAATTGCCATGGGATTATTATCCTAATAATATTGTCAGCACTATTTTTAAAATAAACTCCACTCTGGATCAGACCCTTTGTTAAACTTCTGATAACGACTAAGCACTCAAATAATTGTAGCAAAAACTTATAATTACCAAGTTCGGACTGCACGATTGTGATTTAATTTTGTCATCTATAATTCGAAATTATGATATATTACAAATATGACTTTCTGATCCGGAATTGTAACTCGCAGCTACGCAATATTGCGTACCTATCCGCTTGTTATATGCCTTCATCTCTATAATTATCTGACTCAATATCCGAATTTACGTTAATTGTTGTAAGTATATATAATAAAAATATGGTAAAGCCAGTCGGATGATAGAAAACTATTCCTTTTTGTTTTATCGTCCAAAGACAATTGACGTTTTGGCTTAATTTCAAAGTAAATACGATTAGCAACTGTTACATTCAATAAAAGATATGAAAATAGTTTTTATAGTAAACTCCTTTGCTTTACACAAAACTGCGATACAACATGTCACAAAGATTGTATACTTAATCATTTGTTATAAAATATACTTAGGACATGTTTGGTCATACTATATTTTAAACCAAATATTACAATATTTGGTTCTGTGATGAATAAAAGATGTACTATTGAAAATCCTTATCTTTATTAATATAAGGCTTATTGTTACCCTATAAAAAAATAAAAATAAAATTGTTATATTATGCACCTAAATTAAATTCCATAGTTTGCTATGTTCCATAGTGATTGTCGAATTAATAAAGTTGTTGTTAGTAAAATAATGTGTTTTATTAATCTATAGGGCTTTGACAAAAGACTTAAAAAACTAAATTATTTCCCAAATAATTTATTAGAGTAATAATTTAAATTCTAAGACACATTATGTACCATAATCAACACATATAATAACCTAAAAATAAATCACAGCGGTAATTATAAACATGAAAGTGATTCTGAGTAGCGAATCAATATTAAAAATTTATCGGGTAAAATATTGTATAATTCACTGTACGTGTTCATTTACAAGGAAATTCTCACTATACAGCGAAATTCATTTTCAAAATCAGGGGCGGGGTTTGAAAAGGAATATCGCTATCTTTAATAAATTTCATAATGGTTAAGACAAATGCGGTTATTCCGGTCTATTACACTAAAGAATTCACCCTAGGGTGAATTCTGGGAAACGTATGTCTGAAAATTTACCTTAAAATGGGTGAATTATAGGATTTTTTATCTATACTTACTTCCTATCTCGATAATGTACACTTGACTAGAGATTTTCTAATATACTGGATATAGAGCACACATAAAAACAATAATTGTTGAGATAGTAACCTCTTCTGATAACTTATAGGCATCTACATGTCTTAATATTATATTATTCTATAATAACATTGTCATTGTGTTAATGCAATGTCAGTCTAATGCATCAAAATTGCAATAATTATCGTTGTCTTTCTTAAAATAAATAACAAAATGTCTATCAGCTGTGACGATAAAATAATAGGGTATGTCCCATTTGTTCTATGGAACATGACGTAATAGAACAATTTGAGAAAGTATTGTCCCTATTTGTACTATAGAACAGTTTGTACATTTCGTCTCAAATTGTTCCATAGAACAAACTAAGTACCTATGTAAACTTCTTGAAGTTGATATGTAAACTGGCCACTCTAGAAATGATTTGCTACCTTGCTATTAGCGGTAAGAATAATTGTTTTTAGTTTGTAGTTAAAGAAACAAGTATTGTTAAACTGCTGCTTTGCTTTTATTTTGCAAAATAAAAATATTGTGTAGCGAGTAGTTTCATTTTTTTGATAGGGAACTGTACCTGGTATTAACGTCAGTGATTAGTGACATTCACGTCTTATATATCTCATCATGGAATAATTTGGGAAAAGCGATTCCTATTTAGTTCTGTGCATTCGCAGACTAATAAAAACAGGAGCGAAAGTTAGTATGTAGTTCTACAGGGTGGTGCCATCAATGCGACAATAAATTTAAAAATGGCCTATATTAGTCCATAGAAATGGTTTGCCACTTACCAATAATGCTGCCAACGTTACACTATTCCATACAAATGTCATGAAATTATCAAATGAGTACGATATTCTTGAAAGTGGAAAACCATTTTTATGGACTAATATAGCCCATGTTTAAATTTATTGTCGCATTGACAGCACCACCCTGTATAGTACAAATAGGGACAATATTTTCTCAAATTGTTCTATTATGTCATGTTCCATAGAACAAATGGGACATACCCAAATAATAATAATTAAAAGGGGTAAAGGTCAAGTTGCGCTTTATGATGGCCATCAATATTACCTCCATAAAACATATTTGAACAGATCTACATATTGGTTTTGTACCAAAAGAAACAAAAACCACTGCGTTGGTAGTATTACTGAATGGTAAGATTTGTTTTGTTGACTCTCACGGCTGGTGCTACACCGCACCGTTTAAACGGGTTCAAAATATAACGACAACAATCAATTTATGTTATAAAAATCATATAGATATTATAAATTGACACGCTGACTGTACCTAGGGTGAAAAATCGCAATAAGAATCCAAAGTAAATTCCATTTTTTAACCTAGCATTGGGTTAATTTTAGGAAATATGTTTCCCGAAATTTACCCTAGGGTGAATTCTTCAAGGTAACAGATCGGTATAACCGGACAAATGCATAATGTCCTCATCTATATCACTTTATACTTTCATGTTTACTAACATTTGAATTCGAATTATATTCGTGATATTTACCATGCAATTTATTTGTAACGAGTTCCCGATATTTCGGCGCAGTTGCATGCGCCATGATCACGGGTAGATTGCTGACAAAAAAAAATGCTTGAGATAAATTACATGGTAAATATTCCGAATATTTCTATTTCCATACCTGTCGTTTTAAAAATGTAATAAGTATGCGTGACGAGGCGCTTGTTCTTAATTTCAATTTCTCAGGACAAATATTGTATGAACTACTGAAATATATACTCTAAGATTTTGATAGTAATAATTTATATTGTGACCAAAATGATTAGTACTAATTGCATTATTCGCTACGCAAAGCACATATTTGTTTGCTGTATCTCTCTGAACCGCGAGATACCGAACTGCTTTTGAGAAATGGAATGTATAAATTGGCAGCATTGTCAATACAAAACCTTTTGCTGCACATGATTTTTAATCTGTGAAATTTGTTGTGACGTTTGCCGTGACTGTCAACGATATTGAAACCGGGACTCAGACAAAAATATTGTGACGCCACGCAACAATTTTAGCCGTTGTATGGGTCTGTCAAAGTATTAAGGCTCAAGTTCCGTCGGAGCGTTGGGCGGCGCGCAGCATGAGGCACTGGCCCGCGGGCTCTATGTGTATGGTGGCGGGGCCCTGCATCCACGGCTCGCCGTCCACTTGCATAGCGCACGACCCCTCCAGTTCAATCTGGGAAAAAAAATACAGGAGGGTCCTTACCCATTTCTCGATTTTTTTGATTGACTATTGCTCTTGGCCTTTACAGCAAGGAGTCATCAATCCTTAGGGGGCGAATTCGCCTCTAGAGGATTTCTTGCTGTAATCTTCAATTAGGATGTTGCCTAAATTTGAATATGGTGTTATTTTTCATAAATTCGTAAAATTTACGCTACTGTTACCCATAACAACAATTTAAACTTAAGAGATATGGATTATTGTTGAAGTTGTACTATTTAGAAAATTCATAAAAATGGTCAAGGTTTTACCTAAAATTAATCACAAATGTTAACGATATTAGATTGCTGAAATTAAATAAAACAACTATGACTAAAAACATACATATTGTATGTTTTTATTCATAGTATTATGCTGTATTATGAACTCTTATTTCCATTCAGTTTAAGGCTATCTTCTAATTTCATTGTATAATAAACTCAATTAGCAGGGCCATAGATTTCATACTGTTGAAAAATTAACGAGCTTTAAATTGAATAGAACTAAAGTTCATAAACCCCCACAGGTGATTCAAATGAGTTCTTGTTGGTAGTTGAGTGTGTGTATGTAACCAAACAGAGGATCTACTACTAAGTTATGATTTTGCATTCATAATATACTAGAGGCCACGCATGGCGCCGCCCGCGTGAATGGCAGCTATGGTGCCAAAAAACATCCTATGTCTTTCCAAGGGTCTCAAACTATCTCCATGCCAAATTTCATCTAAATCGGTTTTGCGGTGATTGATTCCTCATACATACTTCCACCCCCTGTTCACCCCCTCAAAGCATCATACTTGGAATAAAAACTATCCTATGTCCTTTCTTGGGACTCAAACGATCTCTATACCAAATTTCATCTAATTTGGTTTAAGTGTGAAGAGGTAACAGACAGACAGTCACTTTTCGCATTTATGTATAATATTAGTATGGTTATAATTGCATCATACTTTATTATTATGCCCAGACTATCAACCTGAAAATCTCCAACCAACTAACTCCGAATTCGAGAAAAAAACAGTTGTTTCATAATTTTCGTGTCTACTCGGTATTGAACTTTTGGATCACCGAATGGTCCCATGCTGAAAGATGATCCGTTTGATGCTCAGAACACTAGGAACCCGGCTTCAAAACCATGTAAAATTCATAAGCCAGAGGCAACATAGTCCGAATAATACAACATAATTTGAAATTAACATTACATAAATCTATTCTGTTCGATATATGGATACTTGCTAAGTGCCTAACCCATTTTTATTGAGTATTTTTTATTGCTTCATCTGTGGATTAAGCGATAGAAAATACTTTGTGAAAACTGTTTCACATTTTAATGTTTTTGATGCGTTTAAACGCCTACTTTATTGTAACTATTACAAATAAAGAAAGAAAATTAAAATGTGATTAAAATAGCTTTCTCACCAGAACTGGAAGTTTAAAAATATTTGTAAAAATATTCTTTCGCATCATTAGATGTGTTAACTTCAATGAGTGGTGAGAATAACTTTGGAAAAGGAAAGAAAGCGGTGAAGAAATTCATAGGTTGTACACACGACAGCACATCAAGTGTAACAGTTGCGCTACGAAACCCGCCTCTATTACGAACGCAGTAAGGGCGGTCTCAAGGTCAAACTGTTACGCTTGATGTGCCGTCGACTGTACCTACAGCTCCGGTGGCGTAGTGGCAATCGCGTCTGGCCGGTAATCAGGAGACGCGGGTTCGTATCCCGCCTGGAGCAATATATTTTTTCATCATTTTCTTTCTTTATTGGTAATTGTTAAAACTGTTTGAATTTATAAAAACTTCTAGTTTTATTACCTTAACCCTAGAAGCTTGTATGAATCGATACGGTTCAGCCAGACCACACTGAAGTCGTGCTATGTGAAATGACGATGAGACGCCAACAACCTAAAACAAAAAAAAAACGTAATGTGTAAATAGTTTAAAGCTAATTGGATACAAATAATAATTTAAAAAATTACAATCTCACCTCAACTTTTCCGTCGCATACGCTTTGTTCGGGTACTTCATCTTCATTTCCCAAACCTGAAAATGAAAATAAACCACTTTTCTGTGTGCTGTTTGTGTAGTGTCGTTATACAAACAGGGTGCTGCAAATAGCCACTAGTTGTCAGGTGAAATAGTCATCATCGTCATCATCATGACCAGCCCATAAACGTCCCACTGTTGGGCTCAGGCCTTCCTACTCTCACCCATGAACTAGTTCATATACGAGTGAGAGGAGTGAAATTAAATTTAAAATGTGACTGTGAAAGCAGCTGACAGTAGCGGTAGTATGATCTACATTGCTGCTATAGGAACTACTCTTTGACACAAAAGAAAACTAATCTGTCTGTTTTAATATTTGCTACGATTTTCGACACATTAGAAGAGATGTGTATATGGTGATCATAAAAAAAATTGATAGGTTAACCAGAATTAATCAACGCGTGTTTATTTTATAAACACACATACTTTTCGGCGAAGAAACACAGCTTGCTATAAATATCTTTCAAACATTTATTAAAACTAAGCCTTTATATCATACATAATATAAAGGCTCAAAGTAGTAGGATTAAAGTCACCCAATAGGGTAATGGAGAGGGCTATTCTTGGTGTTTCCCTGCATGATAGAATCAGAAATGACTAATGTTGGGTATGCGTGTGTGTGTGCGTGGCTGCGTCCCCGCCTTCCATGATCTTAGTATATTAAATCAGTGTGCTACTAGCCAGTGGTTGTTTCACTTGTGTCCCTATGCAAATATAACATTGGCGACGAGGATTACCCACATTTTAAATATCATAATGGCCACATCGCAGTTTGGGTTTTTGACATTGTTTGACCATAATGTGCAATCGTGAAAGGAATCTCAGTGGTTTATAGCAAACAATATTACTGCCAGGACAGATGAAACAGGAGTCAGAAGACGAGCCATATTGCTTAGCGCACTCGCTGAGGGTACCTATCAATTAGCTTCGGATCTCGCTTTGCCGAAGGATGTTCAAGAGGTGCCATATGAAGACATCATACGCTTACTGGATAAACATTTTATACCCAAGCGTTGTGGGTTTGGTGATCGTAGTGCGTTTTATACTGCCACACAGCAATATGAAGAGTCGCACACCCAGTGGGCAGCAAGGCTTCGTGGTTTGACGGCGCACTGCTCCTTTTCCAACGTCGAGGAAGCTTTACGCGATAAGTTCATAATGGGGATGCTGCCGGGGGCGGAAAAGGAAAAGTTATTCGCCCAAGATTTAGCTGAACTAACCCTTGCAAAGGCGATTGAACTGGCGGAAGCAATGCGAGCCGCGCGCGCAGCGGCGTCAGCTGCTGGCGCAGCGCCGACGCCGGCGCATGCGATAAGCGGTTCCGGCGAGCTTTTCAAAATCGTGCAGTCAAAGGATGGGAAAGCAGTGGAAAAGTGTACAGTGTGCGGTCGTTTTAATCATAGTGCCTCTAAATGTCGGTTCGCGAATTACAAGTGTAAAAAATGCAATAAAAAAGGGCATTTGCGGAAAATGTGCGGCAAAGTGAATTTCGTTGAGTGTGAGAATGTGGATGAGAGCGGTGACGACGGTAAGTTGTTTAATATTCATTCGAAAAATGGAGAACCAATGGTTGAGGCGGTGACAGTTAGTGGAGTAAAATTGAATTTTGAAGTGGACAGCGGATCCTCAGTCACAGTAATTTCACAAAAAATATTTAATAAATATTTTAAAAATATTTGTCTTCGGCCGGCTAGGAAAAAATTAACAACGTATATAGGCGATGAGATAGTGTGTAGTGGAACAATGCGAGTGCCCGTCACTTACTCGGGGCAAACGAACGAACTTGATATATACATAGTGCGTGGCAATGGACCGCCGCTCCTAGGACGTGATTTTCTTTCGTCATTTAATTTAAGCATACTACAGTGTAATCATTTACAAGAAAAAGAACCGACTACTTCACAAATTCAAGCTCTATACCCCGAAGTCTTTGCTGACAAATTGGGGACATTTAATAAATTTAAAGTTAAATTACAGCTGAAACCACAGTCACAACCAGTTTTTTTTAAAGCGCGACCGGTAGCATTTGCACTTAAGGATAAAATAGACAGTGAAATCGACCGGTTAGTCAGTATAGGGGTACTAAAACCAATAGAACTCTCTGACTACGCTTCACCGATAGTGCCTGTGTTAAAACGCAACGGCGCGGTTCGGCTTTGCGCAGATTACTCTGTAAGCATTAATAAACAATTAATTGCTGAGCATTATCCATTGCCGTCGGTTCATGAGCTATTCGCTAAACTACACGGGGGTGAAAAGTTTTCAAAAATTGATTTGTCAATGGCATACAATCAATTTTTGTTAGATGAGGACTCACAGAACATTACATGTATAAATACACATCGCGGGTTATTTAAATATACGCGTTTAGTGTTCGGGTTGACGAGCGCACCGTCTATATTTCAAAAAGCAATGGATTGTGTGCTTGCTGGTATGGAGGGCGTATTATGTCTATTAGACGATATTTTAATAACCGGGAATAAAGTACAGCATTTACAGAGACTACATGAGGTTTTAAATAGGCTTAAAAGCTCAGGATTGGTGGTACAAAAGGATAAGTGTGAGTTTTTTAAAGATGAAATTCATTACTTAGGGTATACTATTAATAAAAACGGGTTAAAGAAAACAAATGAAAAGATCAAAGCTATAACGGAAGCCCCTGTGCCTACTAATGTCAACAATTTACAGTCTTTTTTAGGGCTTGTCAATTATTACCGCAGTTTCGTACAGAATGCATCCAGTATTCTTAGTCCATTATATGATCTATTAAAAAAAGGAGTAAAATGGTCATGGACAAATATACATGATAATGCATTTAATAAAATTAAAAAAATTCTTACGTCCGATCAAGTACTGGCACATTTTGATCCAAAAAATAAAATTATTTTAACGGTGGACGCATCACCGACAGGACTTGGGGCCGTTTTATCTCAGTTAGGACCTGATGGAATCGAACGACCTATCTCTTTTGCCTCGCGCACCTTAACTTCGGCTGAAAAGAGGTACTCACAAATCCAGAAAGAGGCCACAGCAATTATTTTTGGGGTAAGGCGGTTCCACCAATACTTATACGGCCGATCAGAACCTTTTACATTAAGAACAGACCATAAGCCACTTATTTCTATATTCGGGCCATACAAAGGTATTCCCGAAGTCTCAGCAAATAGATTGCAAAGGTATGCCATGTTCTTAGGTGGTTACAATTATTGCATAGAATTCGTAAAAAGCGAAAACAATAGTGCGGATTATCTATCTCGGGCCAGTTTACCCGCCGCCGATGCGGCAGGCGGGGGGGAGGGCGCTCACTGCGCCCGCGCCGGTGCTGACTCACTCTCACGCCTGTCGCCGCCGCCACTCGTCGATCGCGCATCATACGTTAATTTTGTGATAGACGGCAGTCTGCCTGTAACTGAAGTGAAACGAACAAAGATGCAACTTTGACTAGAGTAAAACACCTTGTTCTCAATGGTTGGCCAAGGAAAATAACGGATACGAGGCTTAGGCCATTCTTTATGTGTAAATCGCAGTTATCTGTCGAAGACGATTTTTTGATGCGGGGCCATAAAATTGTGTTGCCAGCAACATTATGCTCAAGAGTATTGTCTGAGCTACATAATTCACATTTAGGCATAGTTAAAACTAAAGCGGAAGCGCGATCCAGAGTTTGGTTTCCAGGTATTGACGCAGCTATAGAAAAAATGATAAATTCTTGTAATATATGCACTAGCTTACGGTCATCACCCTGCCGAGCACCAATATCGCCCTGGAAATTCCCGGCAGCCCCTTTTTACAGGATACACTTAGATTTCTTAGGCCCTCTGAATAATCGTATGTATTTAGTGATCGTAGACGCGCACACTAAATGGGTAGAAGTTTATGACGTGCCGCCGACCACCTCAAACGTAATAGAAACGCTGTATGAATATATATCACGGTTCGGACTGCCACACACTATTGTATCAGATAACGCAATGACTTTTTCGTTACATGAATTTAAAAAGTTTTGCTCGCTAAATGGCATATCTCATTTGTTTTCACCACCTTATCACCCAGCAAGCAACGGCCAGGCCGAAAGTTACGTTAAAATAATTAAGAAAGGCATTAAATGTAGTTTATTATCTGCAAATAATATCAAAGACAGTAAGAATAAACTTCTTAAATTCCTGTTTGATTATAGGAATTCGGTTCATAGCACCACTAAACAGTCACCGGCTCAATTAGTGTTTGGTCACAACTTAAGGTGCCGTTTAGATTTAATACGCGACAGTCTGACGCCCTCATCCACAGTCCTAGATAGTATTGTGAACCAGAAACAGTATTCACAGATTAAAGCTCATGGTGGGAAAAATAAACAAACATTTTCTATAGGTACCAATGTTTTATATAAACAATATTACAACAACAATAAATACCGTTGGAACAAAGGTACAATTGTAAAACGAATTGGTAATGTCATATATTTGGTTAAGGACTTAAAAACTTCTGTACATGTTAAAAAGCATAAAAACCAATTGATAATATTTCGTGGCACGCACAACACTGATCAAGAACAGTCAGAAAACTGGAATAACTTCTTGCCAGATGTGCAAAAACCACCAGAGGATACCATGAATGGTTCCCAGTCTGCTACAAGAGAGGAGGAGACTGACCAGAGCGCTACCAGAAATGAAAACGATATATCTGCGTTAACAGAGATACCGGATGGTGCACTGAGGTCTCAGCCAACTTCAATTATTGAACGGGGTAATCCCAATTCCAGGTTGTTGTTGCGTGCCCTACCCAAAGTCGATTATCGACGGTTTTTTTAATGTATTTCTGTCTTAATGTTTTATGTAATAGTTATGAACTAAGGGGGAGGAATGTTGGGTATGCGTGTGTGTGTGCGTGGCTGCGTCCCCGCCTTCCATGATCTTAGTATATTAAATCAGTGTGCTACTAGCCAGTGGTTGTTTCACTTGTGTCCCTATGCAAATATAACAACTAAGATCGCCGACATAGCTCAAAGAATTGCGAGCCTAAGAGGCAGTAGGAGGCCACATTACAAGAAGAATTGACGGCTGTTGGGGCGGAAAGGTCCTCGAGTGGCGGCCGCGTACCGGGAGACGCAGTGTTGGTAGGCGCCCCACAAGGTGGACCGACGATTTTGTTACGGTCTCGGGTAGCCGATGGATGCGGGCAGTGCAGGACCGCTTTGGAGATCCTTGGAGAAGGCCTATGCCCATCAGTGGGCGTCTCTCGGCTGATGTAATGATGATGACTTAATGTTAAAGTTTAAAATTCTTAAGTAGAATCTGGAGCGTAATGAGGGCTTCAATATACATCGAGCAAAATAAAAATAATATAGCGACAGACACACTCTGCTTTTCATCCCATCTATGAGAAAATAAATAAGAGGTGAGAATTCAGACAAAATTAGAAGTAAAAAAAATTTAAACGAAAATTAAAACCGACTTCAAAAAACTGAAAAGGATAAAATAATTAAATTTAAGTAGGTATTCATCCCCTAGAAACATATTTTTGGAGTTGGTGCTAAGTGGTTACCAAAAACAATAGAAAGTGAAGCAAATATGTTTCTAGGGGATGAATACCTACTTAAATTTAATTATTTTATCCTTTTCAGTTTTTTGAAGTCGGTTTTAATTTTTGTTTAAATTTTTTTTTTTCACAATTATTAGTGATAGCTTTCTACGGTCAAAGCTAGATGGGTGACCGTCAAATTATATTGTTTCCTACTATTAAAGTCATTGAAAAAGCAAAAATTCGCAATTACGCATATGTAGACGACTTCATAATTTCAGTTTTTTTATATTTAAAAACAAAGTACCCAACTGTTTTTGAAAAAAATTTTATGGGACCAAATGGCAGCTATTCCGCATCGAACAAAAAAAGAATCACGTAAATCGAATCAGTAATCTCGGCGTAATCGGTGTACATACATAGAAAAAAGAAAAAAACATATCGGCCGAATTGAGAACGTCCTCGTTTTTGAAGTCGGTTAAAAATAATAAGTAATAGTACAAACTAATTTAAATAATCCGTAAACAGTAGCTATACAGCAGAAAAAGTAAATCCCGCGTTTTCTTTTTTAAAATACAGAAGGCACCGCACTGTGGCGGCTAGTATCTTGTACAATATTCTCGTTCAACCTCGATAGTCACTAAACAATGAACTATTTTGTTTTAAATTAAAAACTCGATTATGTTCCAATTTCAATGCCTGCTACAAAAGACAAAAAACCTACTTTGCGGAGTGTTTGGCGGGATTTTGTGGTGTCAGTCAAGATTTTTATTACAATAATTAACAATTGTGTCGGAGTGTACTTTGTGTTAAAAAAGTGGTGTAGTTTTATAAAATAGGTGTTTGTGTTGACGCACAACTAAAAGATTATTAGATTAAAAGTGATTATAGTGTGTAAGACGATGAGAACTTTTTTGTGGTTATCCACCTCATCAAGAAGCATCCTAAGGAGACTATCATCATCAGTGATCGGAATAGGGTGAGTATATTTACCTACAGTTTGTAGAACGGAGATAAAAATTGGAGACTTCGCTGCAATATTGCTTTTTACCGGTAAATTTACAGGATCTTTAATTACGTGAATTTAAACATCTTATTGACCACGTAACATACATACAAAAAACGATCAAAAATAGTCGAATGAAAACTTTTTTTTTGAAGTTATTAAAAATGAAGAGCCATGTGAAAAATTTTATAAGAACATTTACACAAGATAACTTTCAATTTAATTAATTTGATGTTTGAATTTACGTAGTTAAAATTCCGGCAAATTATCGGCAAGGTAAAAAAAATATTTCAAGGAAGTCTCCGATTTTTATCTCTGTTCTACAAACTGTAGGTAAATATACTCACCCAATTCCGATCACTGGTCATCATTATACAGGATTGTGCGGTCAATACGACAATAAATTATAAATTAAAATATGGGCTATATTAGTTCGTAGAAATTGTTTGACACTTTCAAAAATATCTTATTCATTTGATAATTTCATGGCATTTCTATGAAATAATGCAGACAATATTATAATTTTTCATACAAATGTCATGAAATTATTAAATGAGTATCATGTCTTTGAAAGTGGCAAACCATTTCTATAAACTAACAAAGCCCATGTTTTAATTTATTATCGTATTGACGGCACTACCCTATATTTCCCGTCAAATACTCCTAAGATGCATTGAAATTTGTAACACCAGCATTTCAATGCAATAAATGAAGAAATAAAGAAATACTCAAGACATGGCTGTATGGGCATTAGTTCCCTTTGTCTTCCCTTTATAGGGAGAATGAACCAAAAAAAATATACCTACTTGAATAATATGTAAGAATATGAAATTATTGATAGTCTTACTCCACAAGTCGACGCCGGCGCCCCACGAGGGTATGTTAAGTACGACGAGGGCTTGCAGCGGCGGCAGGGCGAGGGCTTCGCGGGCGCTGTCCACGCGCACGCGGAGCCGCCGCTCGAGCCCGCCGCACCCGCCGTCGTCGAGCGCGCGACCGGCCCCGAGGAACGCGTATGCCATCTAAATATTGGACCTTGTAATATAGACGCGGATAACTATCGAACCAAATCCAATAAAGAACAAGTATAATACAGGGGCGGAATAACCGCTCTATCTAGCTAAATTCGGGTATCATTATTACCGGTATCCAAATTCAGTAACACATAAAGATATCTAAAAGTAGCGGTTACATGCGACCGATATATCAAAACTCTTACGGGTACCTTAAAGATTAGGGTATCTGTATTTCATTGGATACCCATCGCACAAGCTGGCAACGTTACGTGAAAACCGTTTCAAAATACGGGTACCCAACCTAAAAATTAAGGTACCTTTATAGCGGTACCCTTTAAATTATGGTAGGTATACTTTGAATGATGCTTTAGTTAATATCTAAAGTTTCCGGTAGCGTTATTATGGGTAAAAAGCGCAGAAAACGGTCGGTTACCGAAAAAAAATTCCGTTCAAAACCGTTTCATCGGGTACCGTTTCAGTCTCGGAAACAAAGCACTGTCATTTTTGTATGAGTAATGAGCAAAAGAGGTAGCAAGCCATCATCATCATAATTTCTGCCGAAAGACGTCCACTGCTGGAAAAAGGCCTCCCCTAAAGATTTCCACGACGATCTTTCCAGATCGCCGGTCCACCTTGTCGGAGGCCTGCCTGCACTGCGTCTTCCAGTTCGTGGTCGCCAGTGTAGAATCTTTACATTCCAACGGTCATAGGTTCTGCGAGAGACGTGTTCTGCTACATTAGTTTGGCAACGAGGTAGTGAGTGAAAGAGACAAACTTATACATAGAGACAAATGTATAAAATGAGATATGGTTCGTTTACATACATTCTTTATAGAATTTGTCTGAAATATAGGTGGCAGGCCCGTATTCAGGGTCGTCTATGTACCACCGCCTTTCTTATTTCGGCTGTAACAGTTCACTATGTTTCGAATTGAAGGGAAAGGTAGTCTGTAATTACTGGGCATGGATGGCACTTCGTCGTAGGCCCCAGAAACTTAAAAAATATCCATTATTAAATACAAACAAAAAAAACTTACATAGTTGAGCGTCCTGCTAGCATATCTATAGAGAAACTGCGTCCGCGCACGGTGGAAGTCTAGCGCGACCTGTGCGTCGACACCGATGCTCGCGTAGTTGTACGCGTACATCACGCGGTCAGCTCGCGGGCGTCCGAGGCGACTCCGACGAGGTTTTATTGTTACTTTCCACCTAGTGAATTATATAAGGTCTTAAACAGACATGAAGGTATGATAGGTTGCATTTGTTATGCCTTCCTCGGAATTTTTGGGATGATCGACTTCAAAAACCGAAAAAAATGCAGGGCAGACAAATGTAAAGTTCTCCTCTGCTAGAAAATAATCCTAGCTATACAAATGAGCTGCGTTTAGTTTATTAACTTAAATCACATGTTGCTTGTAAAACCCAAGTGGAACTCTTATACTTATAAGTACAGTAACTAATTCTTATCTACCACATTTGAGTAAGGGACCCACAAATATCAAGTGTTTATCTTGATACTTTATAAAGAGCTCGGTTGTGGGAACTTTTTTGTTAATTAACCTTTAAGGGAAGGCAAAGGGATCTCCACTCGAGCCCAGACAGCCCCAAGTCTCAGATTAGAATTCACATACGTCTCCTGGGCCCGATCGGGTTAATTGAGAACGTAGTTACCAAATCAAAACCAAAAACGTTCCGTTAAGCACACTTTGTATCAGGCTTATTGGCAGCATCTAGACACAAAGGCACTATTGGAACCATTATTCATGGGAATGTATTTTCTGTTTTACAATAACATTTTCGACTTTTTGGAATAAAAAGTTGCAAGTCGTATTGTAACATTTGTTACCTACCTAAAAACTTACCTATCCAGTAGTTGTTCTGTCGCCTGTTTGATGGAATTAATAATGGAATGTGCGTCTATGTGTGAATTGCAACCAGGGCCCCATCCAAGTACCCGAGACAAATCGTTACCTGTTCCCATTGGCATGATTGCTACGGTGGCCTGGAAGAAAAAAGGAAAAAATCCCTGTAAGTATATTTTGAAATTAGAATCAATTATCAAATTAGCATTGTCAGGACATGTAAAACAGAAGTACGTCAACACGGACCTTGTGCTATTATCGCCCGTAGCATACTCATGTCGAATTTTAGTTTATTCTATGCAAATGTAAGGGTAGTTTATGTACTCTTTCTTCCCTTCTCGGTTACCCTAACCCGGAACCGGTTTCGGAACCCTAATGGGTTCCGTAATACAAAGTTTATAATAGTATAGATTTCTGTGCGTTTGCCGGTAGCTGATTTCATTTTTTTTTTCAATCATGTAATATAGTTTCGCGTTTTGGAAAGATGTTGTATAAATGGATAGATATTATTAAATTAATGAGTGAATTTATTTAATGAAAATAAGAATTAATTGTGATTTGAAGCTAAAGTAAAATATAGGGTAGTGACGACATTACGACAATAAATTAAAACATGGGCTATAATTTCATAGAAATGCAACACTCAAATACTTTCATGCCATTTCTATGAAATAATGCAGCAAATGTTTTATTATTAATGTCATGAAATATATCTGCACATCTAAATAAATGACAACAGTACATCTGACAATATTCACAATGGAGTACCCGGATATGTGGAGCAGCCAGCAGCGCGTTCAATATCCATGCAACTGTTCCGTCGCCCCCGACGACTAGAATCCTGCACTTCGGCGGTAGCCATCGGACCACGCTCTCTGGTGCTATAGTACTTAAATTGACAACCTGTTCATAAAGTATAAGAATTTATTTAGTCAAAGCAACTACTTTCTAAAGTTAAAAATAAATAAAGAACAGGGAGGTAATTCCGAACGCGGGGTTATTTTGAACCGAGGCTGATTGATAATCTCTTTCTAATTTTCACTTTCTCACTTTCCTTTAGTGAGACACGAGATGAATAATCGGGGTGAGAGAGCCACTTAAAGCTAATTAAGAAACGGTTGGTGAAACCGAGCGTTGCCTAGATTTTCCATTTGTAAAAACATGTGATTTGCAAGTTGGTATTCCTTAATTTGTCAAGCCACGTAAGAGCCTCGGGGCTCTTAAGACTATTGGGCAGTTCAGTCAACAACAACAACAAAGTATTTAAATTAAAATATAATCTTGACCCGCAGTGGTAGTTTTTAAAATAGAAATCCTAAAAACACAATAGGTTTTGTATTATGTTACGGAATCTAAATAATATTTATAAACAATATGAAATTAAATCACTCTCCGTCCACTGACAACGAACACCAATCTTATAGTATATGACATCACTTGTTGTTAGCATCAGACGCTGACAAAAAAACCATATAAATTACCTTAGCAACCATCAGTGTTTGGCAACAGGTGATGTCAAAGTGGTCACGTGACATATATTAGCGATTAGGAGCGAAATTTGAAACAGAATTTAAGATACATTGTTGCATAAAAATAATTATGACCACTATTTCGGGCTATATTAGATACTAATACACGACATTAAACACTTTCCCCAAATTTGTCAACATCCCTATTAAAAACCAATTTTATCTGGAATCTGTGACTTGGCAAGGTAAACATCATTTGGGGTAAAGCCACGACATCACCGCACGCGCGTCCTGAGTGTAGCGTGTCGGCAACCACTGCTCGGTCGCGACGACGCGCTGAGGGGGCGACTTAAGACAGCGCGCTATACGCCAGACGCAATACGTAAGATGTCGTGGATTTAACATGTAAGGGGTAAGAACTGTCGACAGAACGTTAACCGTTACATGTCCCTTCAAAATTAACTCTCATTGGATAAGAAAAATGTCAATAAGCTGCGACCGTCTCAACATACCTGTATAGGATTAAGTAATCCACGGAAAAGAGAAAGAACTTCATCACTCCTGTTGCTACCGGAGTTCGGGTTTGCTGAAATCATTGAAAACATTTAGGTACTGGTAGGTAGGTTTAGGTAATTTGAATGGAGCAGTTCCATTATTGCTGAATCATTCAAAATATTCAAGTGTTTACTTACTTGTACAGACAGATTACTATTAACTTTACATAGGTACAACCTGTTGCTCCTAATTAATTTTGTAGAAAATTGATATTAATTTAATACAATTCTTTATTGTGTTTACCACACTGTTCCCTCCATTAAATGGAAAAATATTATGCTTAAAGCTATTAGATCATTACAGACATTTAAAGACAGGGCAAACTATAGATATCTATTAGTAAGACAGAGAAGAATTTACTATTCTATTACTAGAATATTTCATTGATTATGTCTAGTATAATGGAAAACAAAATTAAAAGAGAAAAAGTAACTTTGTTTCAGGGGGCTATTTTTCCATTTTTATTCAACATATAGCTGTTTAAGTAAGTTAAAAAATATAAAAGACTTAAAGACAAAATAATATGAAATGCTTACCAAAAATAAAAAGTGGTACCCAATTTTCATCAGACAATGATTTTATAGTTGAAATCGACCCTTTCTCAACTTTTACACAATATGGTGGTATAATGATATCTCTGTACTTCTGAAAGTTACATTCCTGAAAATCATGTAAGCAGTTCTTAGTAAGAAGTTCTTAATTGTGTCTTAGATTCACATCAATATATGCTTATTTGAGAGAAAATACAAATTAAATTGAGAGAATATATGCTTAATTAAGAGAATATATGCTTAATTAAGAGAAAAATATAACATAATAATATAATATTATCACGTTTACACCATTTTTATCTAGCCCAAACTAAGAATCAATAAGAGCTTGTGCTATGGATCTACAGATAAATATACTTATAATAAATTATTTTTATAAATATTCTAGAAATATACCTAAATCAACAACATATTTAAGCATCAGCGGCTTCTTATTTGAACAATAACACGAACATCAGTCCTTACTGTGATTCTAACCAGTGACCTCTGCTTTATTGGACAGGGACAATGAACATTCAATCAATGTTTGACAAAACTAAATTTAAATTAATACCTACCTCAGTCTCATTTAAAGCACTAATATGACAAAGTTTTGTTTTTTGGCACCAAGAACAGAAAAACTTCTTAAGTCCATCATCATTATGATCTGAGATTTCAGTCCTTACTGTTCCAACTAAAAAAGAATTATAAAATAAAATTTTACTTTCATTCCTCTGTTCAGCAAATTAAATAGAATAACACATACCATTGACCCAATGATGATAAAATTGTTTATCACTTGGCCAAGTAATTATTTTACATCTAAATTTCTTGTCCAAAATGCGATGGCACCTTGTGCAGGCGCTCACTCCACAACATTCGCAAAAAAGACCAACTAATGGTAACATAAGTTTTCCACACACTGTGCACTGTCAAGCAAACAGGTAGATAGTAAATCTTATGGACTATTGTTTTACAGAATTTATCAGTAAACTCTCATGTTTTCATACATTTCTCAAATTCCACCGTAAAAGGTAAGTACAATCAGCTACAAAAGTATAAAATCATCCAAGTATACAAAATGTCAGAGTTAAATCATTTAAATAACTATAGTATTGTAAAAGTTAAAAGAAATACATGAGACAATTAATTAGAAATAGCAGTCAATAATTATCCCACAACTAATATTAACATTTTTTGTAGTTGTACAATTTTGGATATGTTTACCAGGTTGCGTCGCTGACGAACTACATTTGCATTCTAAAATATCTTAGGTGTTATTTTAAAGTATAACTTACGTAAATATTGTATGGTATGGATTTGTTGCACTGTATGCTTCTCCAAGAATGGCCTCGAGGTCTGTACTTTGTTTGCAGATAAATATTATCGTTAAAAAATGCATTAACTATCCTGTAAATTAAGTAACTAAGAAATAAACCGCCGATCAGAAAATAATAATTCGAGAAGACATCGTAAACATCGTTTGATAATTTTTCCATACTACAACTACTATGATGAGGTAAAGAAACTACTTTGGATAATCAAAACTACGTTCAAACTTAGTTCTTCTTCATAATCTGAAACTTAATTCCACGGAATATTTTTTGCAACAAAACATTTTTGAAAAATCAATTTGGAAATATCAAAATCAGTGTTGCCAGTGACCGATAGTCAATGGTAACACGAGGCAGTTGAAAAGTAACATTTTCATGTCAAATGTAACATTAGTTTTTTTTAGGTAAAAAGAGACTAACACTGAAACATGTATTAGAATCCCTTTTTCATTTTTTTGAAGAAACATGTTTCAAAATTCAATTTTCATTATTTCGAAGTTGTTTAGAAAGGACTTAGAAAAACTTTTGAGATCATAAAACTTACTATTCAACAAAAAAAAAGGCAATTATAAGCTACTCAATAGCGCAGTTTTATGACTACTCGGTGTGTGAATTTTTTTGCTACTTTTGTTCAAATCCTAAAAGTAACGTAAAAGTAACATTTTGAGTCGTGTAACATGAGAGAGTCAAAAGTAACATAAAATGTTACAAAAGTAACATTCTGGCAACGCTGATCAAAATAGTGGTTTATGGTCATAGACATTTTTTTTGGTTCATTCTCCCTGTAATGGGAAGGCAAAGGGTACTAATGCCCAAACAACCATATATTCCGTATTGGTTTATTTCTTCATTTATTGCATTGAAATGCTGGTGTTACACATTTTAATGCATCTTGGGAGTATTTGACGCAAAACATATAATGATAGTCTTCATATGATGCTACTTGATGAGGTGGCAAACCACAAAAAAGTTCTCTTCGACTTTCACACCATAATCACTTTTATTATAATATTTTTATAATTATACGTCAACACAAACACTTGGTTTTTAAAACTACACCACTTTTATAACACGAAGTTCGCTCGGACACAATTTTTAATTAAAAATTAAAAATTAAAAATTGTGTGTATTAATAAGCACAACTTCGTGTGTATTAATAATATTAATTTATTCAGTAAATTCTTATCAGTATAAAATATACCTCTCTCTCATCTGTGGACTGGACTGACGGATGACGAATATCGTGACTTGACAAATCAAAAATTTATTGATGATGATGGTGACTGTTTGTTTGTAAATCACTAATCTGTGCTGTGATTTTTGAACTTATCTATGACATAGGTACTTGTGAGTGGAGGGAAACTCGAAAATAAGAAATATTTCGTAATTTTATCCTGATTCCGTAAAAAACTGAAAATCTATACTATAGAAAAGTTACGTGCTTACACCGTGATAAAATGTCTAAAAATACAATTTACGAAACTGCATATAAAGGCGATTATAATCAAGTCAAAGTAAAAGTTGATGAAGACGTTGGATTAGTGAAGACACCAGATGAAGTAAGTAAAAGCAGTAAATTGTTATAATAAATTAATTTCTCATTAACGAAAAATTGCTATCTAAAATTCTTGACCGTACTGCACATAAGTAATGAAAAATACCGTAAATTCAGGAAGCCAAAAAGGTTATCTACGGTGAAGTCTTTATGGTACCTACTTACAGTAATCCTAATGTAAAGTTAAAAACATTATAGCGTGGCATGTCAGTGTTAAAATTAAAAGGCATTTTTTTAAAAAGTACAATAAAATAATATGTAATTTATTTTTAGAATGGACGTCTACTCCTTCATTGGGCAGCTCTTGGTGGTAATGACAATCTGGTTGACTTTCTAGTGCATAAGGGGAGTAATGTAGAAGCTGTTGATGATACAATTTGCACATCACTGATTTTGGCTGCCTCAGCTGGAAGGTTTGAGGTAGTAAGACTATTGGTTGGAAAAGGAGCAAATGTTAATCATAAAACAAATAGAGGCCAGACATCATTACATTATGCTTGCTCTAAAGGGCATTTAGAGGTAAATATTACAGTTTTTAATATTGTGTAAAATCTTTAATACTTGAGAAATCTCAGATAAAAACACCCACCTAATGTTATGATTAGATGGATGAACACAATAGTTCAGAATTAGTTGGTTACAAAAACCTTCACTTCTTTTCATGAGACCTACTTCTATAAACAGTATTGTATATATACATAATAAACTTGTGTAACTTTTCATTATACTTAGTCTGGCCATAAGTACTGTTACAATTAAAAATAAACTAAATATTACATTTGAATTTGGAATCTGTAATTTTTATATGATTGTTCATTGAGGTTTCTCATTTTGGCGCCAATATTGTACAATATTAAAATGGAGTGGGGTGATAAAGAGAACCGAATCGCTGTGATTGCATTACACAAAGTAGGTATGGAGCCAAATGCAATTTTTAAAACTCTCCATACACTTGGTATTAGTAAAATATTTGTGTACCGGGCTATTAATAAGTACAATGAGACCTCCTCTGTTTGTAACAAAAAAAGGAGTGTACTAATAAGATGGTCAAAGCAGTAAGGGAAAGAATTCGAAGAAATCCTGTCCGAAAGCAAAAGATTTTATCTCGGGAGATAAAGATAGCACCTAGAGCCATGTCACTTATTTTAAAAGATGACTTAGGACTTGCAGCCTATAAGAGACATACTGGTCATTTCTTAACTGATAATTTAAAAATGAATAGGGTGTTAAAATCATAATAACTACTGAAGCTGCACCCAAACGGAGGACACAAAAAAATGTTGTTATGGATGAGAAAATTTCTACTATTGAGCACCGTTTTAACAAACAAAATGACCGTATTTATGCTCAAAGCTCTAAGGAAGCTTCCCAATTAGTCGACAGAGTGAAAAATGGGCACTATCCGACTTCAGTGATGGTTTGGTGGGGTATTTGCTATGTAGGAGTGACTGAGCCATACTTTTGTGAAAAAGGTATCAAAACATCAGCACAAATGTATCAAGATACCATTCTTGAGAAGGTAGTGAAGCCCCTTAACAACACCATGTTCAATATCCAAGAATGGTCCTTCCAGCAAGACTCGGAGCCGGGTCATAAAGCTCGCTGTACGCAGTCTTGGTTGGAAACGAACGTTTCGGACTTCATCAGAGCTGAAGACTGGCCGTCGTCTAGTCCCGATCGTAATCCGCTGAATTATGATTTATGGTCAGGTTTAGAGAGTACGGCTCTAAACGCCATGATAATTTGGAGCCCCTAAAACAATCTGCACAATTGGCAGTGAAGAATTTTCCCATGGAAAGAGTGCGTGCTTCTATTGACAACTGGCCTCAACGTTTGAAGGACTGTATTGCAGCCAATGGAGACCACTTCAAATAAGCTTTTTATATTTTAAATTGTTATATATTTATGTATTAAACTAACACACTGTAAAAGTAATAAATGTTATTTATATTTATATTAACAAAATAAATTAATATTGCCAATAATTAGAACTATCATGCGTTCTAGAAATTGCTGTTGCCCAATGGCTGTAAGAATTTTTAATAAATTACCAAGTGACATGAAAAATCAAACATTGAGTAAATTGCGGAAAAAGTTCAAGGCATGGCTAATTCAAAATTGTTTTAATAGTTTAAACTGACCATAAAACTTGACCTGCTATTGATTTTGACTTTAATGTGATTGATTGTATTTAATTTAATTATTGATTTATGATTATTTTATGTTTGTATGCCCTAATTGAGTGAATGAGTCTTGTTCAATTCAATTTTTGTTTTATGGCCTCTGTCAGATTTGACAATTTCGCCAAGATCCAGTTTTGGAAAAGACACGAGACTGTAGGGGATTATTAACCGGTTGGGTAACCTGTGGACAAGCACAAGCAATACACTTTAATATTGAGATTTACAACTTTTATGTGAACCGTATTCTTGCATAATAAAATTCTATTCTATTCTTTGCAATAGAAATTTTTTTTTTCTTTGTTTCTGTATTTATGGCAAGACTAGGTATAATATTTTTAATATTTGATGAATATGGAAAGTGGGTATGTACCTAATCCATATTAATATTATAAATGGAAAAGTAACTCGGTCTTTCTTTCTCTTCTACTTCAAAACCACTGAACATATTTAAATAAATTTTGCCATAGACATTGAGGACACTCAGAGAAAGGACAATATGCTGCTTTTCAAAATGCTGCATTGCAAAATGATAAAGGTCACCACAATATAAGCTTTGTGGTGGTATTAATTACATTTGTTTAATTTTGATGAGGAGTTCCATCCAATTTGTCAATTGATATTTTGCCTTGAAATTAAAGTTCTTTTAGTGCTGAATTCTTATGTGAAGGAGTGGTACTTGGATGTAAAAGCATTTTTTTTATACAAAGCACGACAAATGAATCAACACCACCTGATGTGAAGCGGTAAGAAGAGTCCATATGCGAAGACAGCTAGTGTAGTTCAGACACTGCTCTAGCCGCCTCCACCTTGACGGCCCAAAAGGTGCTTTTTCACGCCTCTTTTGAAGGAACCCATGTATAGGAAGGAGGGAACACATGTGCTGGCAAAGAATTCCAAGTTATGGAAGTTCGACAAAGAAAAGAGCTACTAAATTTCTTTGTACGTGATGTTGAGGTGGAGACAGTGAATTGATGACTCCGAAGACCGGCACGCGTGCTCCTGAGTAGGAGGGGGGAAGGTGGGATAAGGTCAAATAGCTCTTCAGAACACTCTCCGTGATATAGCCGATAGAAGGCGCTAAGCGACGCAATGTCTCGACGCAATTGCAGAGGCTCAAGGTTGTTGGTGACCTCTACATCGCCAACGATACGGACAGCACGACGCTGCAATTTGTCCAGGGCATCGAGTAGGTACTTGGCGGAGCCATCCCACAAGTGCGAGCAATATTCCACGCAAGACCGGACCTGAGTTTTATAAAGCAGGCATAATTGGTCAGGCGTGAAAAATCGACGCACCTTGTTCAGGACACCGAGCTTCCGTGAGGCTGTTTTGATCACGGTTCCGACGTAGTTCCCGGAATTCAGATCGCAACATATCTCCATGCCTAGCATGTTTAGGGAGCTCTGTGCCGAAAGAGTCGTGCCCTGAAGAGACGGAAGGGGAAGGAACGGAGACATTTTAGCTGTAGAAAACACAGGTGTGCGCCTGTGTTTTCTTAGCATTGAACTCAACAAGATTGTTAGATCCCCATTCAGATACGAGGATGAACACCCTGTCGAGTTCAATGGTAAGATTCTCTCTCTCCCTCTCGGTTTCAGCCCGCCCAGCCCCTGGGCGACCGTAATATCCCCCATGCACTGTACTGTCATCTGCATAGCAATGAATGTTTCCTAACGGAATCATGTCATTGATATGAAGAAGAAAGAGTGTGGGGGATAGAACAGAGCCTTGTGGTACACCAGCATTCACTGACATGAACCGCGAAGCGCATCCATCTGCGAGGACACGGGTTCTTCGCTCATGCAGGAAGCCGGCAATCCAGTTACAGAGCTGAGCGGGCAGACCGTATGCCGGGAGCTTGGAGAGAAGAGCCCTGTGCCAGACCCGATCGAACGCTTTGGAAATGTCAAGGCTAACTGCCACTGACACACCACGTTTGTCAATAGCTTCACCCCAGACATGCATTAAGTACGCTAGAAGATCACCCGTTGACCGGTTCGGCCGAAACCCGTACTATCGATCATTAATTCATAACACTTTATTTTTCAGATAGCCAAATATTTAATAGAAGCTGGGGCGAATGTGAATGAAACTGATGTATTGAATGCAGCTCCTCTACACAGGGCTTCTGCTCAAGGAAGAAATAACATTGTTGAATTGCTACTTTCATGCCCACAGCTGAATGTAGATATCTGTGATTCTACAGGTTCTACTCCATTGTAAGTATCTATATGTATAAAGTAAAGAAAATTAAAATAACATAACAATTATTGGAACAGCCCAGGCTCCCTGGTGACACAGAAGACACAAATAGGCGATAGGCCCGACAGCAGGAATTAGTCACACAGTCTTCGACGCAACAGTCTTCGGCGCATGACAGCAATTGCGAAAATTTTGCGAAAACCTTTTGTGCGTCGAAGCCGTGTCTGAGAAACACGTTGGTTTTTAGTGGTTAGCCGCAAATTAGCTTCGGAGCTCCCACGTAACACATAGAGAGCCCCACCTTCCTCTGGGACTCTGTGTATCCATAAATTTTCCTAAGAAATAAAAGGCCAGGGCTGTTTTTTCACCCAGGCAGTTGGTACTAAGTCTCCATACTTCGTGCCAAATAAGCCTTACTTTACCTTAAAGCCATGATCACAACTATCGAAAACTCTTCAAATAACGAAATCTACTCCTATCACTTTTTATTGCGATGCGTCAAAGCGCGACGGGTTTTGAGAATTTGAATCGATTCCTAATAGTTTTAAATAAGGGTGCTTCCGATCTGCAAGTTTCTTCGCAGTAAGTAGTTTATTTTGACAGTTTAAAGTGATGATCAATATTTGTTAATTGCCTGCCATTTGCTTTTCAAATGTAACCCTTGAAATGCTGTATTATGAGAAGCCATTTTCAAAAATAACTATATATTTAAAACGCGTCGTGACAAACGTTTTATCTGACACATATAATATGCCACCTTACGTGCATTTTATATTTTTATCAACACCATAATTTTTGGTCCAGAGCATACGGAAAGCTGTCTGCGTATTCGCGTTTTCTCAAGTTTTAAACTACCTGTTTTGAGATCGATATAAATCTCAATCGGCATCAGGTTTCCTTTTTAGCTTTAATTTTAAAAATATGATGTACAGTCGACAGCGCATCAAGCGTTTCAGTTTGAGACTGCCCTATTCCGTTCGTAATAGAAGCGGCATTCGTAGTGTAACTGTTACACTTAATATGCTGCCGTCTGTACATGTCGCCTGCAATTTTGATAATTAGTAAATGGAATTATACAGCAATTGCATACGTTTTGAGTAAAATGTACCCAATCTCGAGATCTCACTTACTGGCTCTGTGGTCTCGCGATATCTCGGCTAGGTCTAAAATCCCACGAGATGGCAGCACTCGCTATTATACACCTGATGCTAGGATTGTAAAGTCCATATACGAAGACAGCTAGTGGACACTGCTCCCGTTGTCTTCACCTTGCCTGCTATATAGTCCCTATTAACGACTCTTTTAAAGAAACCAATAATTCATGTTATAAGGAGTAAATGAAATAGAAATACAAACGATGACACACACAATTACACAATGCACAGTGTAGTGTAGAGTTATTTTATAGTGTAGGGACTCACGGTAGAGATACTGAGTTGACCCTATAGCGGTAGACAGTGGTTAAATGAGCCCGTGGGCTGAGTGCTACTGTTTACATAAACAGTAGCGGTCAACTGAGCCCGCGGGATGAGTGGTGTGGGCTCAGTTGCCCAAGAAGTCGATTTGACATATGCACTTACAGGCATAAGTGTGATTCTAAACTAAGCCACCCATTTATAAATTTACATAAAGTTAATGATGCTCTCCAAAAACTCCTTTTTATATCTGTACACACACATTTTCTAACAGAAATAACCTTCATCGGATGAGCTCGACACTTCGCTCATTTCCTAATAAGGATATTTTTCCTGCTGGAACTATTGGCCTGAGCTTATACATATAGCAGCGTGGGCTCCGATGGGTAATCCGACGTGGCCTGTTGGCTTTGTACGTGAAAAAAGCTTACACAAAGAGCTTAAAGTAAATAATGAAATTATATTTTTCAGGCATTTAGCATGCGAAGAGGACAGAGAAGCTGCAGCATGTATGCTGGTGAAGTTTGGTGCAAATTCCCAGATTAAGAACAAGGAAGAAAAAACTCCTCTTGATCTATGCTCCTCCAAGTTGAGAAATACTTTAATTGCTTTACTTTCCTAAATATTTGTGGTGGTTTTCTATCCGTTATCTGCTTTATATTTTTAGTAATGTTTTATTCGTTTTGAGTATTTTAATATTAAATCTAAGGAAAATAAATGAATGTTATTAAGTAATCAGTTTTACTATATGTATTTTTATTTGGTCTGCCGAAGCACATAAAAGTCCCGGATTCGATTCCCGGTATGAGAAAATGTTTGCATGATGAGTTTGAGAATTTGTTCACAAGTCATGGATGTTTATATGTTTATTTAGTATATTTCTAATCTTTATTTACATATTATATCATTATTTCATCGTTATCTAGTATCCATAATATAAGCTCTTAAGAGGCTGATAATTGCTAATTGAGCCTTACTTAAAACTTTTTTTAGCACAATCTGTTGAAATAAACGCAGTGAAAAAAATATATGTTACTCTTGGACATATTTCTGATAATATGCATGTCCCCAAAACACATTATAATCAAAATGTTTGTATAAAAAAAATGCCAAAGTCACCCATCAAAATCAGCTTTCAGAACAAATTCTGCGTTATATGTCAAAGGTTTTTTTCTTATTTTTAGGGAACAAACTTTATATATTAAATTTTATAATATTGATGTTTTACAAATTCAAATAAGTAACTAGTTCTTTAGTAAATAAATTTATTCTGAATTTTTCAGCCGATTTCAATAGCGACTCGCGCCATTATCCATTCTTCTCTTTCATTTGTAGAGGAAACGACAGTGATCGCCGAGGCGTGCTGCTACGTGGACCTGTGTCGCTTCTTTGCTCGCGGTTCTTAAAAATATCAGTCTGCGTCTGTTTCAATTTGCAAATATCAAATAGACAATTATATTTTAGGTTTTAGTGATTACTATGTGAGTGTATTATAGTAGATAGACAAAAATGAGTAAATAATTTCGTAAATTTTTATTGTGAAAAATTTATTTCATTAATAATATTATTTATGAAATAAAAATTTTATGGTATAAATATTATTTTGGACTATGGAAAACCAAGAAAAAGGTCTAAAAAGAGTCAAAAACCACTCGTATAGGGGTAAATAACACAATAATAACCTGATTATTTTTTCTTTACATAGCTAATTTTATCTAATTTTAGGAACTATCAAAAACTCCATAATCATCTCGAAAGTTGTACTTATTCAGATCAGATTCACAGTCACAGATGGAAGTTGTAAAGTAAGTTTATGTTTACTTGAAGGGAAATGTATAAGTATATCGTATAATTCAGATAGTTAATTTGGAAATAAATGACTCTGTCGCGATTGTGTAGGGGTTGAGATGCACGACTTACTATCCGAGAGGTAGGGGTTCAATCCTTCAATGGTTCACACCTTTTTTTATTATTTGTATTTTTTTTTTCTTATTTGTTTTTTGAATATGAAATATGAAAGTAAAAAAAATATAAATAAAAAAAACAATTAAACTATAAATACAAAAAATATTTTTTGTATCATTTTTTTTTACTTTTGTTTTTTTTTATTATTAATTTTTATGTATGTTTATTTCTAGTCCTTTTTTGTTTATGTTTCTTATTTTTTCATTCTTTACTAATTCTTTTTTAATATTTTTTATTTCTTTATTATTCTTAATCTTTGTATCTCTTTGTTTATCTAATAATGAATAAGGAAAGTAAAAAAAAACTTATGTATTTATATGTAATACATAATACAAAGATAAATTTCAACAAAGTTTTTATATAGAACCATAAAATAAGTTTGGTTTATTTCATAGCCCTACGTAATTGTCAGACCCGGCAGTCTTAAAAATAATCAAGGTATCGAATGGTTCGTTTCTGTTCTTTTTAATATTAATTTTTCCGGTTACAAAATGTGATTCATGAAGAACAACAGGCACAGTTAATTTTAGATTATTAAATGCATACAACACTAAATTAGCTTAAGCCTAGCCTAGGCTTAAAGGTTCTTTTATATGTAAATTTTAAAACCAGAACTTTTAACATGTGCTATAAAAGAGATGTTTCAAAAATGTATGTAGACCCGGCCAGGTCTATACACAGTTTACTGAAAAATAGGTAAAAAATTGTAGAACGGTGTTCAATTGTCCATTCCAGTCCACGGTGTTGAGTATTCTATATTTCAACTTTTGTACCGGCAAACTATGCATGATTCAAATATGTCCTCTTTCCACTATATTATTGTAGTACAAATTAGCTCTCAGCAATAGGGTAGTTGACAACTTGTTTTTTATTTCATAAATAAGAAGTTTATAACTCATAAAGAAATATTGCAAAAGAAATAGTATGTCTAAGATCAATACTTTCACAGATATAGTGGCATGTTGATATGTTGCGGCGCAACATCCAAAAAGGCTCCATAGAAAATCTACGGGACAGGTGACGTCACATGTTCCCATATTACTAAGAAATGTATGGGCGTACTGACAAAATTAATAATAACTATGTATCAAGTATGTTTTTATTAATAGTTGTCATTATAATAGTTGCTTTAATTGATGTCAGCTATCTAATTACATTATCATTATTGATAAATTTTGAAAATAAATGTCTTTTTTTTATTTCGAAAAGGGTACAATTTTAACAATATTTCATATCTTTTAAGTTTGAATTGTTTCTATGGGTAGTGGTAGCACATATTTTCCGATTTTGTGAAAAAAAGCGCCAATTTTAAACTTAGGCAACATCCCAATTCATGTTTATTATAATTTATGTTAATGTACCTAATCTGTGGGCAATGTTGTTAGGATTACATTTAAATGTACTATTTATTATTTATATTGTTTAGCTTAAACATACTATAACACTGTTTATCATCACCATCATCATCACTAGCCTGTATACGTTATATAAGCCTTCCTACATGGAAGAAACACATGATACACATGATGAATTTGGGCAATAACACTACCACGCTAGCCCAGTGCGAGTTGGTGGGGTAAAGAGGTTGTAACAAAAACCGGGACCAACGGTGACCCATCCCGGGATCGACCATGGCGAAAGATGCTTTGTTTTCGTAGTTGAAACCAGAGAGTTCAATCTACTACGCCACCGAAACATATAGTCTTCAATAAATGAAAAAAATCCGTATCAGACCTTCGGATCTTGAGGTAAATATAACATGAACGCTGGCACATAAATAAAGATAATCACATACCTAACCTACAAAAAGAAATCTATAAAAAAATCTAACATGTTCCAAATTTAAATGTTTCAGATGAGTATTTATTAAAACACATAATTTTTCAATTTCGTATATCATTTCAAAGATTACTGTTCCAGAATTTTAATAACTAAATTTCTTGATTAACCTAATAACCAATCATTACTGTTTGATACAATCGAATAAAGTTTCATACGTTTCATAGAAAGTATATTTCATAATATTATTATTATTTTATCGACAAAACTCTGTATCGAAACATGAATAAATATTAAACAGCACACATTTTAATATATCACCAATCGCCGCATTCCTGTGGTGACTAAAAAGCTGTTGTAGTCAGTTCTATATCAATAATACCTTTCCGACATTGAAGTAATAATTGAAATGTTACGGCATTCACTTTTTGTTAAAAAAATAAGTTTGTATTGAAAGCCTTGCGGCGTTAACGCTCTTAACTTAAAAAAATAAATACTTACTTGATTAATCTTTCTATTACTTCGAACTGACATTATTTTTACTGTGATAAGATGACACATCCATACTCTTATAATTGCGAATGTAACTGTGTCTTTCTGGGTGTTACATTTTAACACTTAAGCTGCTTAAACGGTTTGGATAAAAAAATAATCTATTAAGGATTCCGAATTCCAAATAGAAATAACGAAAAGTACTTAAAAGAGTATCGAGACCGATTTCGATAATAACTAAAAGTGCAGCATTAGATTTTTGAGAAATCAAAAATTAAGGTAGAAATAGAACCCGTTGATTTTGAAAAAAAAAACACTATCATTACACGATTCGATAGTATCGCGGTATACAAGGAACAAAACATTCCAGGAAGATATTACATATGGTTGGATTTTTATAAACTGCTACATGTTTTAAAGTAATGTTAAAGGCCACAGTGAAAAAGAAATAAAATGTAAACAAGTGCGAGTAATCCACTTTACGTTTTAATAACATCGTGCCAATAATTTACATTTGGTTCGACGTTTCGTTGATTACTAGTAACTTTTTGCATACTGCTTCGTACTTTGTAGCATAATTTATAAAAGCAAAACCTACTTGAAACTTGAATTTTGTAATTTGGAATCTAATCGAATGTTGTAATACACCATGTGAGTTTTTTTTAAACAATAGTTTTGATTCCTGGCTAGGAATATTTTGTAAACATCCAATGATGCAGTTTAGTTTTTCTTTTACGTTTTCGAGAGTCCTTTGAGTACTTTTCGCTATTTCTCATAGTGTCGGATTGGGACTATCCATGCACTTAAAAATTTACAAGGCGTTTCAAAACCAAAATTTATTCAAATCGAGCTCTAATTTATAGAACAGCTGACATGAAAATACGTATGTCAAAACTATTATGATTTGTCTTTTATAATTGCATCCCTGATTGTCATGTTTCGATTTCATAATAGGTCCCTTACAAAAATTTGTTAGTATAAATAAGTATATTGACCGTGTATAATATCTACCATTAATTTAAAAATACCACATATTTTTTATAAAAGTGTATAGTTTTTATTGTTCATTTCTATTTTTATAATGGTCTATGGAATAAAGCACGTGGAGCACGCCATCTAGTGGCATTTTTTTAGCTTGGCGCTTTTGAGGTTGTAGTAGTTACGCGGCTGGTCGGTGTAGTATTGTGGAGCAACGTTATCGGAAATATTAGTGGGCGGGGCCTCGAAATTCATTTTCTCAAGGTCGCTGGCGTTTATCAGCCTCTTAACCTTCCTATACCCGCGTCAAATAATATTATTATCATTATTTCATCGTTATCTAGTATCCATAACACAATCTCTTAATGATGCTTCCTTTGGACTCGATAATAGGTAAGAATAAGAATAACTTTATTTGTCATTTTACAATGATGCTGTTACATAATATTAACAATAACATAAAAACAGGTCACACTCATAGATGTGCTGAGTAACAGAAACAATGACAACTACCCTCCGCACTAGTTATAAACTGTATTGCGGCAGCGCAGTATCACTGCAGCCAAATGACCAATTTAATTTGACACACGGTTAATAAAATGCTCATAATGGGGACAGATCATGACGAACTGGTTTTAGCGTACATTATATGTAGTATATTTTAGGGCAACCGATACACCTTAACATACCAACTAATTACTTTCGTAGTATGATTAAAAACTAAATTACACAATAGAGGAGACCTAGTAGGATACCTACATCTCAGTATTTAGGTAATCTAGTAAAGAAAAAAAAAAAAGAAACATGTACCCAGTTGTAGAATAAACTAAATAAGGTGAGAGCGTATGAATATTTATTTATTTATTATTTATTTATTTTAGTATTACCAAGGCAGCTACTTTGTGAAAATCAATACTGGCGAATTATTTATACTCGGGTACATTTAAAAAATATATTGAAGTTGTCATGCAAGTCTGTCAAATATTTCAATACTGTCAGAATATTCAACAAGTATTTACCCTACTTTTTGTAGGTACTTTGTATTATTTCTACGCCTTCGTTTATGTTAATTAATATGTATCTAACTTCTCAGAGGATTATTTTAGAGAAGAGTTTCTCATAACAACTTCTAAACCTAGTTATTCTATTTATGAAAAACACATTATTTTTATCTCAACATGTCTGATATGATAATCAATGGTAAATATCTGATAATTATTACTTATTAATAATTCACTATTTTCAAAATGTTTATTCAGTAGATAATTATAAATATTCTTAATTTTCATTTTAACATTATTAATGTTTGAAAAATTATTTACTTAAAAAAATATCTTAACTAGAAAAATTACAAAAGACAAAATACAAATACAGATAGACTAGAAGAATTTCACAGGTTTATCCCAAGTCCTGGGTAGCTCAGATGGTTAGAGCAGTCGCCCGGATAGCGAAAGGTCGCGGGTTCGATCTCCGCCTCAGGACGTGAAATTTTTCTAGTTTAGATATTTTTATAAGTAAATAATTATAAATACCTATTTTATTTTAGATTCAGTGCCAGTCGACAAAAAATGGAATGAATTAATCAAGTATAATATATTTATTATGAAATTAGTAGAGTTCGTAAGTATTTTAATGAGTTTATCACTTTTCCATTAATGTTACCACGGATGATAGAAGTATTGATGTTATAAGTATTATTTGGTCTTTAATGTTACGTACCTGAGAAAACGTTTGGATAAACAAGAGCATTTACTAATATTGTCACATCATTGACCATATCAATTTTCAATGCATTTAGGCAGTTGCCGCACAGTAAGCAAAATCTAATGAAAAGTAAGATCCTTTACAAATGAAGTCACTTTTTTGTCATATTACTCAGCTATTATTATTAATTTAAGATATAAACTAAAGAATGCGGGGCGGCATAGTGAGAAGGAATATTGGAAGTAATTTTTGCTTGATCTGCTGCTCGTCAAAATCGCGCAACACTTAATTTACTTGTAAAATATTCTGATTTACTAAAGCACCTAAACCGTAACGTTTAAGCTTTGAAACAAACCTTGAAATAATCCTAATAAATAAGTAGGTAGATACTTAGTACCTATTTGTTTTTGATAACGTATTCAACATGCTGTGGTGTTTTCTTATTAATTCTTTTTCATTCTTTGTAGGGCATAGCATTAGTAATAACGTTATTACCCATCATTATACCAACGCCAGCAGGCCACATGTACTGCATATCGACTGGGCCAACACTTGTTGTATCACTTATATTTATTATTCTTTACTTGCGAAGAAGAGTACCTCTTTTTATGGAAAAAATGTATTTATTTTTCCAAATAATGTTCACATTCGGTGCTTTTATGCAATGTTTCCTGTTAAATGTAGTTAGAGTTTGGTTATGGTTAATTTATGGAGTTTTCTATTTTGCACTGTTAACTGCATTGGCACTCGACTTATTTTTGATAGCTAACGAAAGAGGTTGTACGTTTAGTTGTGCGTGATCATTATTGACTTTTATGTATAACTTATTTAATATACTCATCATTCACAAGTCGTTGTTTAATTCAATTAATGATTTCAAATTAAACTTTCATTAGGTACTTTGGTACTTTTGACTTCGTGTATATTGCCTATTTGTGAAAGTGAATGCGAGGATGTCTGGATGGGTATTGATTGAAATGAAGATTATTATTAAACTTCAGTAACATTGTTAGGTATGCGTAAGATATTTGCCACCTTCCTTGCGAAACACATTCTAGAACATTTTCTGATATGATGCCAATGAAATCTTTGAAAAATAGCCTTTACATTCAATTGTTACAGCATACATAATATATTGGTCATAAATAATAGCATTCATAATATAGCTTGCGATCGTAATTAGACCAAAGGTATAACTATCACCGCGTAATAGTAATACAAACAGGATCATCATCATCACCAGCTTATATACGTCCCACTGCTGGGCACAGGCCTTCCTACATGGGAGAAACACATGAGGATACTCAACAGACACTAAACAGTATACTAGATCCAATATTAAATTATAATAAATTTCTATATAGTGTGCCAGTATTTTTTTAAAATTGTGCTACCTAGTTGCGTATACTTTCTATTTCACCTAAATATGCAGTAACCTACATTTATTTCATGAAAGTTTTTTTTGTTGATGCAACGCAAGGATTAAGAAAAATAATGAAATGAATGCAAAACAATGAGATCAACGCAATTCACTGGCACCTGGCAGGTGCATACGAGTTGATCCAGTACCCCCTAGTGTAAGTTTTAATTGAAACGAATGAAAACGATTATCGTCGTGTTCACCTCTCAAATTCATTTATAAAAAGTGGTTTCCAATGATTCACAACAGAGGCGCTGCTGTCGATTTTATACAATTTAACAGTTATCACGACGACGAACGTTTTCGTTTCAATTCGATGGAAACTTACACTAGAGGCACAGTTTTCTAACGCAACTACGAGTTATGATTACGAGTATTACGACGCATATACTCGTAGTCTAGCCTATGACGCAATTTTCAATAGTGAGTGCGTCTCCTATAGACGTATTTTTTGCCTGTAGTTACACGTACAGCATGGATGCTGTACCCATCTTCCTTTTTTTGTTTATGTCAATGCACAAGCCGTGAAAATGTATGCCGTTGGTTCTAATATTAGTAGTGTAGTGGCGAGGGGTCCCTATAACACGATTCCTGTCGGCTTCCCTTTTGAAATAATACTCACCTAATAACAACTTCGACGTTTGTTCGGCATACCGTGTTACTATTAAAGATGTTATTACACTTATAATAACTTAGTATTTGACTTCAAACATTAACAATTCCTAAACACCTATCTAAGCGCCTATCTAATTCTTTTAGCAATATCACACATAGAGTCGTCATTGTAGTTCCAATTTCCGTGCGTTGCGATCATTCGCAATGAGCAAGCCGTAATTTTTCGAGTTATTAAGCCTATACTTACTGGTGTGGCTATCTCTTTCTTACGCATATATTTGTTTCAAGCGCCGTCTCTTTCTCACACGCCGTATCAAAGGCCGATATAAGCCGGTCGCTGTCGAGTTATGATAGGGAAAGCATTACAATATTCCGTGAGTGTGACAGTGAGGTAATATTATTGCTAGAGTTATTATTCTATCAAGTAGAAAGTAAGCGTCCATATACTGGCGTGCTTTCGACCGAGACATTTTAAATTTTGTCAGCTTGTAATGTCATTCACCAATAAAAAAAAATATTTATTTTCGTTCGAGTTGCCCAAAGTAATGTAAACAAAGAGGTTTTTTGTGTTTTGTTGTTGTTTTATAATGGTGCACAAATAAGTGATTATTTAATATTGTGTGAAAAAATGTTACCAGTGATATAAGGTAGGTTTTGATTCGGTTTCAGGTAAAACTATTGTTTGTTTCGATATTTCAGGTTGATTTAAGTTACATCAGATTTTTAAAAATTCTCTGATAGTGCATTTTTATTTATTATGGCCGATCTTTAGAAGATAAGTAAGTTTAGTAAGTTGGTTGCTGGTCATAAAGTACCTATATTAATATTGGATATTATAGGTTTTGAAAGTAAAAAATTATACTAAACGAGGTCGTGATTTTGTGTCTTGATTTGAACATAGGTAGGTACTACTATTTTCACTGTGTCATTTTGTTCCGCCTTCCCTTTTGGTATTATCCACGCTTCGCCACTGGTAGTGTATAAATGATTCAAATGCTTTCAGTCTTTAAGTTTTCAGTTAGAGAACCCAGTTGGATGCCCAGAGAAATGAATTCGATGTCATTTGTGAAAAAGTAGAGCAAGATTGTTGTTTTAGGTGCTACAATCTGGTGTTGAACTGGAAATTAGCTAAAGAACATTTTATGTACAGAACATTTGCTGTGCTGTCGAGCAAGCGTAACAGTTTAACCTTTAGACCGCCCTTACTCCGTTCGTAATAGAGGCGGCTTTCGTAGTGCAACTGTTACACTTGACGTGCTGTCGCGTGTACATTAATGACCTTCCAAATGCCCCATCCCCCATTTTATACTCTTATGCCGGATGATCTTAAATTATCAAGAATTAACCCCCCTTTAGAAAAAGGAAATAAAAGGGATCCTGGTAATTCTACACACATTACTCTTGTGGCCGTATTGTCCAAAGTGTTCGAGAAGGCAATGCTGAATAGGTTGAATGATTTTATAGGCGCATGTAATATACTATTACAACCTGACCAGTTTAGTTTTCGTAACGTAAGTTCAATTGCTCTGTCGTGCTTTGACCTTGTGAATTTGTAATCGAAAGTATAAACAATAATTCATCTGTTATGTCAGTGTTTCGGGATATGAGCAGTGCGTTTGATTTTGTAAATCACGATAAACTTTTACATAAACTGGAATTGTATGGCATTAGACTTTAATGCCATACAATTCCAGTTTAATGATGAGAGGGAGAACCTAACGACTAGATTGGAGATAACCTCAACAGAAATAACGACAGTTACACAAGTTGGTCTAGGAAAAAAACTTATTAAGGTAATACAACGATCTCAGTTACCTATTAGTTAGAAAATCTGGTGTTCCGCAGGGTAGCATTCTTGTGGACCATTGCTTTTCTTATTGCATTTGACCTTCCAAATGCCAACCCCCATAAATTTATACTTTTAGCTGACGATACTACAATTGTTAGTCCAGTCATTTAGGGGATCTGGAGACATAATGTTGATCATACATATTCACATGACAGTCTAAATACCGTACCGTCCGACTTCATAGGCGATTCCCTACTGTTAATTACTGTGCTTCTTGTATCCAAATACCTAATAGTACGATTAAATAAGAACTTTTATTTCTTTTCATTTTGTGACAACCCTTACTTATCTACACATAACAGTCTAAATACGCAAGGGCGGCGGCGGCATCGTCCAACTTCAAAGGCGATTCCCTACTGTTAATTACTGTGCTTCTTGTATCCAAATACCTAATAGTACGATTAAATAAGAACTTTTATTTCTTTTCATTTTGTGACAACCCTTACTTATCTACACATAACAGTCTAAATACGCAAGGGCGGCGGCGGCATCGTCCAACTTCAAAGGCGATTCCCTACTGTTAATTACTGTGCTTCTTGTATCCAATGCCAATAAAAAAATCGTTATCCTATTTTGACGGCTAAATTTTATATCCACTGCTGCTTAACTTTAACAGTTGACACATCTTGCCCTTTAACGAAGCAATGGATAATAAATTCACTAAGTTCAGTTGCGCCTCCGGGGTGTATTGGCCCAAATGTCAATGGCCCTAATTCTGGAGAACACATGCTAAGTTTAAATTTAAGTTCAGTCTATTTCTTTCTCTCAAAACGAATACGAAAAGGATGGCTGTCATATAAATTGACATTTAGAAAGGTGCATTCAATTTTCGACCTTATTGAACGTGCTAAAATGCAGTGTTTAGGAGGCACCTCCGTACATGCCGTCTAAAATTGTCTATGGTTTCTATGAAATCTATCTAAATTTATTTGACAGCTCTAAACAGATTCTTGCTATCTTTTTTTTATGACTTATTGCGAGAAAGAGATATTACTGTACTTAAATTTAGAATTAAAGTGTGTTCCCAGAATTAGGCCCAATATGTCCAAATGTTAGAACGTCCGAATGTCAAAACAGGTCAAAACAACCAAATGAAAAAACGCCCGATTACCGAAATGTCTAACTGCCAAAAACTCCAGTGAACATAACCTCCAGTTGTCAAAATTCCTAATTGCCGAATCACATAATGGTCATAATGTCCAGTTGCCAAAACGTCTAAGTTTTTTTATTCATAACACAAGAAGCTCTTAATGATGCCTACTTTGGTCTACCTAGATAATTGGTGTGAGTGTTTATTATTAATAATAATTATTATTATTGACCAGTGGTCTTTGTGGCATCTGGACATTATGATCTGGACAATTCTACACTCGGGCCTAATTGACCAATGGCCTTTGTGGCATCTGGACATTATGACCTCCCGGACAATTCAACAGTCGGGCCAAATTGACTAGTGGACGTTGTGGACATTATGACGTCCAGAGGGCCTAGACAAGATACTTTTCGATAATCGCTATCGCTATCGCTAAGCGGAAAATGTATGGTATTTGACATTAGCCCTCGATTGGCTTTCGATCGAAAATGTCAAATCCCATACATTTTCCATTTAGCGATAGCAATAGCGATTGTCAAATAGCATCTTGTCTAGGCCGTCTGAACAATTTAACACTCGGGCCAAATTGACCTGTGGTGTTAATGGCATCTGCCCCCTTATTCTCAACTGTCGGAAAGAATTCGAATTTCGGAAACTTTATACCTGTCACTTTTCATCGCGCTGCGTCAAAGTGAGACGGCATGTGACTTTTCGAACCGAATCCGTGATCCGACAGTTGAGAATAAGGGGGCTGGACATCTAGACCCCTTGGACATTTTGACACTTAGGCCAATACACAGGCTTAACAAATCCGTCTTGAATTTTGAATTCTTACAGCAAAGAGGATATAATCACTACGTTATACTCCTGTAATCTTAGCTTGTCATTTGCATATTAATAATACCTAAAGACATGGCTGCTCAAAGGTCGTAGTAACCAAGCCATAACAATTGGAAAAAAAGTTACCTTACGGTCCATTATACGCAAACATTACCAACGTTACGAACAGTGCAAACGCCGAATGCCGTGCTAGCATTTTGCGTGACCAACCTTTTGAATGTATGTAATGTACTCCTGTCAATATCTATAAAAAACGTTCTATGATCTTACGTTTTTATCAAAGAGTTTTAGGAAGTATTTGTAGCAAATAATCATTTCAAAAATGAAATGCTTGCAACACATTTCACAAACTTTAAGTTATTACGTCCAATTTTACATTTGCACACTGCATGACCTCTTTTTCGCGTGAGCAGCGTTAGCACAACTTTATGACGTCATTCATTACACGAATACGTTCAATTCGTTCGTTTGTAAGTGCGCTATGTGCGCACGCAAATTGTTCATTGCGGACTGTAAGGTCACTTGTCTGTCACTCACTAGTTGTCACTGTCAGTCAGTAGTAATAACTATTACAGTCCGTTCACAGTTATTTTACCTCTAGCCGTTATATTGGCTAACATGAGAGCAGTGTTGCCATAATTAGGTTCAAAATTCACCACTTACATAAGTAATATTAAAGACTAGAAAACCACAAAAGACCTTAGTAATTAAATAACTCCTAAATACAATCAACATTTGACATAACTAGAAAACATTAAAGAATTACTGTTTCGTATTGTTACACGTACGTATTAAAAATGTCAGTTTCCACTTTATTGATATAATTACGACTGTAATCGTAACTAGTTAATACAAGTGATTACATTGAGTCATTAAATACGAGTTTAAATTGGGTATAATCAAGTGCACCGGTCGCAGATGAATCATGTATTCCAATCAAGCATTCCACGGACAAACAACCCATTTACTATTACAATAAAATTAGGATTAAGAGCTTTCCTTCTGTAACGGAGTAAGGACTGTAGGTGTATGGAATATTAAGAAATTGGAGAGAAAGAAAAATACTAAGGTTTTGTTGACAAGTTAAAGAGCTATATTCACGTGACAATCAAAGGTACAGTGACAGTAGTAAAAAAGTCCCACACCATACTGTCCGACTCCTAGTTCTACACCACCATCGTAAAGTAGCGCATGCCAACAACGAAACCGTTATCAACGAGCTGCGACAAACATATTGGATATTGAGCCTGAGAAGTACTGTCCGTGCAGTAGCACACAGCTGTCAGTTTTGCCGCCTGCGTAAAGCTTCGCCCTCTCAACCTACAATGGGAAATTTGCCGGAAGCAAGGCTTGCCCACCACCAACGACCATTCTCCTTTGTCGGGTTGGACTATTTTGGCCCTATTACAATTACCATCGGCCGCAGGAAAGAAAAAAGGTATGTTGCGCTTTATACCTGCCTGACAGTGCGAGCCATACACCTCGAAGTGGTTCATTCCCTATCCACTGACGCAGCCATTATGTCTCTGAGAAGATTCGTCGCTCGGCGTGGAACCCCATCGGAGATTTATTCCGATAATGGAACCGCTTTCGTTGGGGCGAATAGACAACTGAAAGCGCTCTACGGAGAAGAAGTCCTCAACTTTTCGGCGTCTGAGATGATTCGTTGGAGATTTATACCACCATCTGCACCTTTTATGGGAGGAGCGTGGGAGAGGCTCATCAAGTCGGTGAAGTCAGCGCTGAAGGTTTCCCTAGGAGAGAGATGCCCATCGGAAGAAGTGCTGCTCACGCTTCTATGTGAAATAGAGGGGATTGTGAACTCACGCCCTTTAACTCACGTCCCCACAGATTTTGAAGATCAGGAGGCCCTCACTCCTCTTCATTTTATCCTTGGCTCTTCATCTGGCAAGCCAATTCCTGCAACTTTAAGTGCCTCAGATTCTGTTAGTAGATACGGTTGGCGGCGAGCGCTCGTGATGGCAGACACATTTTGGAAACGCTGGTTAAACGAGTATCTACCAACCCTTGCCCCAAGACGACTACCCGGAAATGCACCATCTATCAAAGTAGGAGACATGGTGATAGTCGCAGACGGAAACCTACCCAGATCAGCCTGGCCCAAGGGCAGAGTTACGGCGGTCTTCCCCGGGAAAGATGGTGTGATACGAGTGGCAGACGTGACCACCCGCGCGGGGGTATTACGTAGGCCTTTGAAGAAGTTGGTTTGCCTACCTGTTTAAAAAGGGGACCATGTGCAGGATAGCACACCTTTTTTAATATATTTATGTTTTTATACTTTTTTACTACTGTCACTGTACCTTTGATTGTCACGTGAATATAGCTCTTTAACTTGTCAACAAAACCTTAGTATTTTTCTTTCTCTCCAATTTCTTAATATTCCATATACCTACAGTCCTTACTCCGTTACACCTTCCTTCTAATTTAAAGATCTCAAAGTATATATAGTAGCCTTGTATCGTGAAACCTGTTTATTATAAAAAAAATTAATACAAAAAAAATGCAATGTATATGTAATATTATTTATTTGGAATAGGAATGATCCAAAGGTATAGCCGACAGCGCACAATCACTATCTAGTGAACTAGATTCTTCGGAACTGCTGTCAGATTCATTATTTAATTCGATAATGAACTTGTACATTTCTGCGTCCATAAATCCATCTCTTTCAAACAGCCTGTCTTCAATATGGCGGACATGAACACATTGTTTTTGCCACTCTTCTGTTGTGACTGATTGGAAAGCTTCTGATTTTCTTCGTTTGATCACGTTTTTTCCTTGACGTATTTTTGAAACGTGGAAGCAGCAGCTTCGCCTTCCTTGGTAATTACGGTTGCTGGTTGGTTGTTTACTGGTTGTTGCTGACGGTTTTTTTAGATATGCCTAAAATATTAGAAATAAAAATATTCAAACGATAATTTTTTGGGTAAGAAGAAAATGTATTATCGCTTTTAAATAATACCGATAGTGCTATTGGTACTGCCGCCCCTGGTTAAGTTAGCGAAAGATAGTGTATACCTTGTGTACAGAAACCGTATTTTTCAGTATTGATAGTAGGTATCGACAAAATCCAATAGCAACAAATACATTTTTAATTATAAAGATGTAACAAAATATAAATACATTTTTAAATATGCACTAATATCAGTACTGATTACTACAGTATTGATTACCATTGTTTGGGTAAAATGTTGCACACTGGAAACCCTATCAACATACCAGTTATGGCGGCCACTCGTTGAATAACATATTCAATTGGGATTAAAGGACCTTAATTGGCCTTTCCTTCTTACAAAAGGCACGCACTGATAACACAATCTTTCTAGCACTACTTTGAATCCTCTTTGGCATGATGCAAGATGTATTAATCACTGTTATAATAATAAAAATACGAGGAGGTTCGCTTGTAGAGATTTGCAGTAATGCCAACCGAGAGCAACGACACGCTGACAGATGTCAGAGGTAAAATAACTGTGAACTGTCTGTAATTCAGTTTTTTTTTGTTTTTTTTTGATTTATGTATTTTCTAAGTTTTAGATTTAAACAACAACAACAACTAATATATAGTGCTTACATAAACTAACAAAGTCTAAGTTGTATTTCTTTGCGTAATGAGCTGATGAATGATGTATTAGGTAAGTTTTAATTTACGTATCAAATTGCAAACAAATTTACTTTTAGGTAATATCAATGCTACTCATGATGCTCCCGTTCGTTTTGAGCCCGGCCGGAATCTTGTATTGCCTGGCAGTATCTCCAACGGTTATTATGTCTGTGATGTTCGTGGTGCTGTATTTAGTGGACCAAGTACACGATTTAGCCGAGCAGTTATACCTCACAATAGAAATAATCTTCAACGCTGCTGCTCTCATTTCAATTTTGCTATCCGGAACTGCGGTTGGAGCCGTCTCTGCTTTGTTCCTCGCACATTTACTTATTGCTTTATGTATAGATCTATATTATGTAATACAGGAAAGAGGATTTGCTATGCTAAAGTAATTTTTTGTTTGAATAAAATGCTTGAGAGCATGATCATTTTGTATTATTCTAAATTAATAAGCATTCTTTGGATTTATGTAAAAGAAACATGGTATAATATTTGTAGTCGGAGAAGCATATGATAGTTAAAAATCCATAGCATTTGGAATGTGTGGCTGGACAGGTTATTAACCATACTTAGTAAAAATTTTTTAGCTAAAAAATAGATTAACTCATTGATGTCAAAACAAAATGTAAAGATGACAACACTCTTGACTAAATAGTAGGTAGGTATAATATTGTTATGTAAACATTCTGCCTGAAAAAGTGCCTGTAGAGCTTTAGAAATTTTTTGATGATACTCAACTCAGTATGATTTAAATTAAGAACACATTAAATTGTAGGAAGCGATATTATACCTTGCCATCCAAAATACGCAAACATTATGAACAGAGCAAATGCCTTGAACCAAATTAATTATGATGATGTTTGTGTGCTGTCAATTTGGACCACACCTTTGCTCTTTTGAGTCTACTCCTATCAATGTCCATTACCAAAACATTTTAAGATCTTATGTTTTTATCAAAGAGTAAAGGAGATGTTCGATATTGGTACTCGAAAGCCCCCCATGATAAATTATATATTATGTAAAAGCTTATGTTCAGAGGATCTTGAATATACCATTTTTTCATTTTGATACCCCGGCATTTTTGAGTAATTTTGAAAAGTGTATGCAAGAATTCTAAGTTTCTTATCAAAGTTTCTCTGACAAAATATAGTAAAAAATAAATTAAAATCATTATTATTAGTCAGAAACAAGTGCAGAAACCAATTTGCCATGTTCTTCTAGCATTTACAATAAAATATAATTGCAAAATAGTCATAGGCTGAACCAAATCAACCCCATGCCTAGTTATTAAAAAATATTTGACAAGACAATAGACAACATTGACATTTTATACTATGTCTGTGACATGTCAAATTTTTAAAATGGAATTTTATATCTCTGGATAACAGTTTTTTGACCAGAATAAAATGCTATTTTTTATTTATATGCAGGCATTAAAAATTATAGTTTTTGTCTCATAATATTCTTAAAAATATACTCTTTCTTCTCATTTAACTTTTGTCTTGGGGGGTAGCTGAGTACCAGCCCTCATACATTTTCAGAACATGTCCTTTAGGAAGTATTTGTAGCAAATAAAGTTCGATAACAAGTTTTTGTCAATTAAAAAATAAAATATTAACAACATTTTTCACAAATTTGAAGTCATAACCTAACATTTGCGCATTAGCACGGCTTCATGACGTCACATTACTTTCTTTGGTACAAATATGTTCAATTTAGTTCGTTTGTAAGCGTCCTATGTACACAAATCATTTTGGACAATTTGTGTTTTGTAGGGATAGATTCTCAGTAACACTTGTTTGAAAGTATCAAATTTAATATCAAGGAATGTGATAGGCAATTTTGTAGTCTCATCTATATTTTTATTATTATAAGCCTCAATTTTTTATTATACCTACCTACATATTTGATTGTTAATTGACTGTATGGATAAGAGTTCATTACTGTGATTTTTAACCACACCCAGGAGAAGCTAAAAAAAGCCATTTATTTCGTATCTCCCTTTTAACAAATATTACTTAGAATTTATGTGTTAGTAAATTTACTTAAGCTAAATTGTTAGTTAAATTATTATTATAATTTGGAGATCCCTTTTCGGGTAAAGGCCTTCTCTAGACTCTTCCAGAGACAGGAGAAGGTAAACATACAAAAAAAATGGAAAAATATTTTCCCTTTTTTTTGTATGTTTTTATTTGTAAGCATTCTCATAATATATGGAGAGTGTAATGGAGTGTCTACCTACATTGATTATACTGCATTCTACTATACTGGTATGATTTATCTGGTTGCTAATCAGACAGATGGTATGAAAGTCAGTGGTGTAGCTTGCTTTAGATGGGCCCTTATGAAAAATTTTTAGGGGCCCTATTATAATTACGCAAATTTGTGTCGGGTTTAATGTGGTGTAAATGAAGACCATTGATGGAAGAGCTCATGATTTATTGAGAAAAAATTCAAAGGAGTTTTTGAAGTATGTCGATTTTGTTATTTGATTTTTCGAAGTGAAAACGTCCTAAAATAAGAATATAAATATCATCCAAATAAAAAAAAACTTTATATTTTCCCCCAAAAATTATTAGTCCGAATTAAACACTGTATTATTAATCTAACGGACTTATTCAATATTCACATTCACAAAAAAAATTAGGCCTGTAGAACAGAAATTTAAAAAAGTATGCAACATTTTGGGTACCTATTTACTTTGGGTAGCCCATGGGCCCCTCCATCGATGGTTTTCTTTTGGGTCACTTTTTTTTTTCTGGAAAGCACGGCCTTAATATTTTACGATTTTTCTCTTACACGTTCGGGGCCCCTGTACTGTAACCCGCGGGCCCGTATCATTCATACTGCTGATACGGCGGTAGCTACGCACCTGATGAAAGTATACAGTTTAAACATTTGTAAAATATTCTGGATCAGAAAGGGATATGCATTTGCTTTAAATATTACGGACGAGGTAAAGTCTCCATGCGCGAATTTCGTCAGTAGTGAAATTTATAAGTAAAGGTGCTGCCACACTGCTATTTAAAAATGTTTAGTAAATATTTGTTAAGAAACATACGATCACAATGTTAGAAAATGTTTTCATGTTAGATAATGTTAGTAAACATTTCTAAACTAGTTAACAAATTGTAACAAAATAAAACATTTGTTATCATTTGTTTGTAAACATATAATCCAGGTCAAATGTTATGTTGTTAAATAATTTCAAATGTTATAAATGTTTGTAAACATTGTAAACATTTTCCATCAGTGTAAGAGCACTTAAAACATTTAACAATCCTAATAGAATGTAACAATTCCAAACATTTTTAAACAGCAGTGTGGCAGCACCTTTATAAAACTAATTATTAAATGCTCACGTTATCCATTTTAAAGGTAATTAGTAGTTATCCATAAGGTACCTAATTACAGTGTTCATCAAAATCGGACCAGAGAGACTCTATTGAGAACTTTTCGCTATTCCTCATAGTTTCGAATTTAGCCATGACCATGTTGAAAACTACTTGAAAAATTAGGTAGGTATAATAAAATGTAACTTACGGTAGATTTCCTTGTTTTACTTCACAATTGCACTTATTTGCAGTCCCCCGTTGAATGTTTTAAAATATTCATAGTAATAATATGTTATTATCTAAGGGTATTATGTATATTGCTAAAGTTTAGGAAACTCTCCTTTTCCATATACAGTCAGGCTGCGGGTTTCTATAATTATCATTATAGCCAAGGTAATGAACTATATTAAGTGCTTTGTAATTATTTTAACATTTTAGTGAAAATTCCTAGTCAGTGGTGCCTATTTAACATGGTTCAGAGAGGCAAACCGCCCATGGAGACTGGCCTTTTAACTGAAATTATCTTAAAATTTCTAATTTTAAGATTTAGTTAATAAGAGTAAAATAACACATTAAGCTTTATAAAGCACTCAATTTACTAATATGCAATAATATTCTAAAACGGTATTCAAAGGAGTATCATCTTACTTTTAGGTACTGGCACTCCTACTCTGTTTCCTACCTCATGTGGTGGCTCCCGTGGACAAATGGCAATGCCTGGTGGCAGCTCCGACTCTCATGCTATCAGTGCTTATCATGGTGCTATACATTGTTGACCAGGTACAATATGAGGCTGAATTATATTACGTCGTCATTGAGCTAGTCATCACGGTAATTGCATTCTTTAATCTATTCATCGTTGCAAAACTCAAAGGAGCTATTTATGGTCTATTCTACATCGATCTTATCATAGCTTTTGCTATGGACATATATTACATGCACAAGGAAAGAGGTTGGACGTTTTAAATTATCCATTTTTGGAACACACTTAGTTTTTGTGTATTGTGGTAAATTATCACCATTAGTCACTTGAATAACCAATTATACATCCGGAGAACACAGATAAGACCCTAGTATGAATTAAATTCAGTACAGGATTGAAATGTGCGCGAAAGTTTGTTTAGTGAAACTTAAACAAATAATTTATCACACTGTACGACACATGGTGAAAATGATTAAAAGAATATTCAAATTATTGGTAAAAATAAGCCTATTTAAAGTTATGTGGGTGCTAATAATACTATTAGTTTTTTGGACTTGGTACAGGAAATGTGATATAAACATTATGAATGAAGTGAAAAAACAAAATTCGAATCCTGTGATAGTGTGGAGGACTTATAATTTTCCTGGTACAAGTGTCACCAGAAAGTGTTCAAGGACAATCAAATGTGATGTGTACAGCGACGAAAATGCTGTCGATCAATATAATGTTGAAGCCTTCTTGTTTTACGGGAGCAATATTGATTTAAAAGATCTACCTTTTAAAGGTCCGAATGATATCTGGGGTTTATATCACGAAGAGTCACCTAGGAATTTAGAAGTGCTAATGCATGAATCGATGTTAAGTTTATTTAATTTCTCAGCTACGTTTAGTAGATACAGTGATGTGCCATTTCCCTTACAATATTTAGGGAAATTTGATGACATAACCAGCCCAAAACATTTTGTGCCTACTATAGTTAAAAATAATCTATTACAAGAAATAGCCCCGATAATATACTTACAAAGCGATTGTGAGACTTCTACAGAAAGAGATGCTTATATCAAAGAGTTGATGAAATTTTTACCAATAGATTCATATGGCGCTTGTCTTAAAAACAAAGAGTTACCAGAAAAATTTAAGGGTGATTATTTGAACAATCTAAACGAAGATGACTTTCTGAATTTTGTAGCCAGGTACAAGTTTGTTGTTGCCATAGAAAATGGTGTCTGTGAAGATTACGTGACTGAAAAGTTTTGGAGAGCTATAAAAGTGGGTAGTGTGCCTATTTATTTTGGCTCACCCTCTGTGAAGGACTGGTTTCCAAATAAAAAATCTGCTATACTTCTAGAGGATTATCCTACACCTAAAGTTTTAAGTAAACAGATTAAGAAGCTTTTAGATAATGACATTCTGTATGAAGAATATTTAGAACACAAAATCAAAAAAGTTATAAACAATGAACGTCTTAAAAAAGAGTACTATGCGAGACCATATCAGATTGATGGAGTTGAAGCTGTGGAAAAGTTTGAATGTTTTATTTGTGAAAAACTTTATAATACTCGTGTGTCGAATATAGGTGTGAATATAATCAACAAAAAACACTACAACTGCCCTAAACCCATATCAGCTTTAACTCTAGACGTTAATCCTTCTAACAACTGGGTTTATTCATGGAACTATGCTAAAATAGAGGCCGATCAATTATATAAAACGCTCACAAGTGATTAATATTTTTTTTATATTTTCGTACATTTTTATACAATATATTTTTACATGAATTGCCATATTTTATTCCCACTAACTATTGACATAAACCATCTAAAGGTGTTACGGGATGGACTTCATAACGAATCCCTCTCTTGATAACATGAGGAATCGTCTTAGGTACCATACTGGAAAATAAATAATATTTTTATTCCTAATGTAAACATATCTTTTGCTCTATTCTTACTTTTATACACAATACTCTATCAGTCAGACTATAGAATAGATATTATAAAGTGTAATTTTTAGAACAGCAGTTAAATTACTTAGATAAGAACAAAAACCATATTCATGCAATAATTTATATAAAAAGGATGAAAAGCTGTATAATTTTAAATTTTTGATATCAGAACTCGTTACGCTTTCATTTCATTTGATAGGTGTCTTTTTTTTTAACTGTTTTGAGAGAAAGAGACTGAAAGTTAAATCACAAAGGAGCATACTTACGTTATACAGTCAATTATGGGACACACTGATAAACATAGAGTACATCCAGTGCAGTCGTCTGTTACATGTGGGATATGCGTGTTGGAATCAAATCTGCAGGAATATAAGTTTCTTGTAAAATATCATTCATTTAATTATAAACATTTTGTAGATATAAAATAAACACTTACTCAATCGCCTGGTATCCAGAGTCTGCGCAAGCCATGTAACACTTTCCACAGTTAATGCACATATCCTGGAAAAGTTCATTATTATCTTTAATATGTACATATTTCTAAAAATGGCAATTAGGTATAGTATTTTAAAGGTATACTGCAACTTACGTCATCTATAAGAGCCACAACTTGCTTAGTGTTGTCTAAATGCTTATAAGTGCCGACCCTTGGAAGAGCTTCTCCCAATATGTCTTTAATTTTTGGAATTTCATCAATATGTTGGTTTTTACCATTGACCACATGGGTTTCATTATTATTTTTAAGAAGGTCAAATTTAAGTCGTTTTTCATGTAATAGTTCTTCCCGTTTCTTAATGAAAGGACCGAAATGTGCCAAGACCTGAAAAAAAGCTTAACTTTCAAAACTTTTATTTTTCATGAAATAAATCGAATGAATGTATTGTTGTTATATTGAAATATATTTAAAACTAGAAAAAATCTGGGAAGTAATACCTTGCCCTTCGTATCGTAGAGTGTTTGAACCGGTTTGCCTTTCTGGTGTTTAAATGTAGGCGGTGACTGTCCAGTCCATCCATTAAGTCCTATGGACCTAAGGTAAAGGAGAGCTTTGAGCCCGGTTATGTAGTCTTCTACTAATGTAAAGTCTTGATTCTGAACAGCGCTGCATATCTAAAAAAATATTTTAGAAATTTATTGGAAATCACTGAAATTTTGCCTTTAAGTAGGTACTTATTCATGTCGAGCTTATTGATGAAAGTGATGAAGTGTCGCTAAATCTCACTTATTATTTTTAGAGTGTAAGTAATCGCTTGCGTAGCATATGAGGGTCAAACTGAAAGTTCTTAGAATATCAAAAACTGAGTAAACTAGCAGTTATTAGTTTTTTTTTTATATATTTTTAAAATAGTTCCCAGCAGTGCAGTTTGCCTACTTTGTCCTTAGGGGTCTCTTCGACGGCCTTTTGAAACGCAGCCAATGCTTTCTTGGCGTCCATAAAACGCTTTCCTCGAAGTTTTTCTTTATTTCCGGGAATAAATAAACATCGCAGGGTGCGAGCTCGGGGCTATACGGCGGGTGACCCAGTAAATCTACGTCTGTCGTCGCCAAATAGTCCATCGTTTTCCTGGCAGTGTTCGTCAAAGCGTTGTCGTGGTGAAGGAGGATCGTACTTCGAGGTCGTTTCTTCAGGACTTTTTCTAAGACAAGTGGCAATCAATTGTCAGTGTACCACTCTGTAGTAACTGTATTACATCCCCTAAAACAATCGTCGCGTAATGACCTGTCCTTCCGAAGAACGGGGCCACCATCTTTTTCCCCACGTTTCGTCCTCTCTTCACTTTAGTTGGCTATTCCTCGGACGGAAACAACCACTGTGCAGACTATCTTTTGGTTTCGGGATCATAACAGTAAATCCAGCTTTCGTCAACCGTAAGTATGTCGAACACAGCATTTGAATCAACTCCGTTAAATCTTTGAACCACTTCACGGCACCAATCAACACGATTGAATTTTTGGGCCTCGGTCAAATTATGAGGTATCCGCCGGGCACAAATCTTCCTGACCACAAAAACTGTTCATGGAAGATTTTGTGCTCATGCGTAAGCTTGTCTGAATCTGCTGATAGGCCACTCTTTTGTCAGTCCTTATGATACGCCGCACAATACTAATGTTATCCTCAATCGTCGCAGTAGGAGGCCACGCAGATCATCGGTAAGATCACTGCGACCACGTTTACACTCGCGAAAATTTTCTCGCGTTAAATTCACGATGACTGTACTCAGACAATTTTTAATTTGCTGGCAAACCGTAAAACAAATGAATGTAACATCTATTCAAAAATATTGGAAAAGCAAATAGGACGTATTTTCAAAATTTTACCTTATTTTTTATTGTGTTTTTTTCAATTAACCAGTTCCAATAACTTTCAGTGTCGCCCTCGTACCTAATTACCTACACATTGATGGATGTGGAATCAATACTTTGAATACAATGGACGTCAACATTGACGGATACCACTTTAGTTTAGTACCCACAATGGATGTATTCAAAATATTCCAGACCACACCATACGTACGTGTTTAATTTATTCATAATAACAATTGTAAACCTAAAACAAAGGACTTCGTTTCTAGTAACGTAACAACTAAATCATATTTATCTATAGTTCACGTCAATTGATCGTGCGGTTTTCGCAAAATAACAATTATTTAGTCGTGAAGTTATGCGCGTTAGTTCGAAAAGGTTACACTGATCACATCACAGCTAACCAAATGTTACGTGTGTGTGAGGAGTAGACTCAGTATTACTCAGATTTAAATTTAATTCCCTTCCGTCCGTTAAAGAAACTTGGGATGCATTTTATTTATTCAGTAAAATAAACGTGAATATTTCTGTATCACATTAATCTCGAGATCAGTGATGGGTTTGCTGACCTGCACAACTGGTGCGCCGCACATGATGAACTGCAGCGCTGATTCTGCGCTATCAATACCGCCAATGCCCAGTATAGGGAACCCGGGCAGCTTGTTTCCAACAGCCGACACCGCCCGCAGACCCATCGGCCGAGTAGCGTTCCCAGAAACACCTCCGTATGTTGTATGCTTTTCCACTCCTAGAGATAACATTTAGTTTAAAAAACACAGAATAATAACGATATAGTAGCGTCTGCGAAAATAATTTGAAGTAACCAAATTAGAGCCAGAAATGGCTGCCTACGTTGCATTGGGCAGCTGCGTAGTCTTCAGAGTCCCCCAATCGAGTCTTCCGTGGACCCCTGGGGGACACCTGGTGGACACCTGGACCACTTTGGGAACTAAGGGTTTAGACGCCGTTTGTAAATTACGGGAGTCTCGTTGAGCTATCTACGCTGTTGATCTGTCTGGACTATAGAGGTATCTAAGGAGAAGAATGGAATTTGACCGTTGTTCAGGACCAACCGTTGTAATTCAGGACAATTGTTCTTCCTAATCCTCCAGGGGTTAGGAAGAACAATTGAACTAGGTTCTAAGGATTTTAAAACAATTATGTAATGTTAAAGAGTCTTACCAACAGCAGGCCAAGGTGTAGCGTCAGGCTTGACCGTCATGAGTCCTGACACCGTGTTGATGGCCGACACCCCACTTGCGCCTCCTTCAAATAAATAAATCTGTAGGTACAAATCTACCTGGGTATTGCCAAAAGAAATAATATTTTTTAACAAAGTAATATAAAATTTATTAAAAGTGTTGCCTATTCAGTGGGCCTAGTTCTGGGAACACACTTTAATTCTAAATTTAGGTACAGTATATCTCTTTCTCGCAATATGTAATAGAAAAAAGATAGCAATAATTTGTTTAGAGCTGTCACTTAAATTTAGATAGATTTCAAAGAAACCATAGACAAGTTAGACGGCGTGTACGGAGGTGCCTCCTAAACACTACATTTGATCACGTTCAATAATGTCGAAAATTGAACGCACGTTTCAAATGTCAAATTATATGACAGCCATCCTTTTCGTATTCCGTTTGATAGAAAGAAATGCACTGAACTTAAATTTAGAATTAGCATGTGGTCACCAGAATTAGGGCCAGTGTAACATATTTCCTAGAACTAAATTAAGTTATCTCCAATCTAATAATAAATAACATTAATTCTAAAATTAAAACTCAATGCAACTATACATCAGAGTCGATTCTATTGTCATTCTCAGCGATTTTGACATCTAACCGATGATCCGCAGATTTTGACTTACTTTAGTCAGTACGTTCTAAAATGTGGGTACAAATAGTTATTTGTTCAACAAGTGAGCAAAATTATTTTTTGTAGCGAGTGCTGATGTTAAATCACGAACCAGCGAAGTAGTCTAAAATTGAATCACGAGCATAGTGAGTGATTCACAATTAGACTACTGAGCGTAGTAAGTGATTTAAAGGCACGAGACAAAAAAAATTTGCTCTCGTGTGAAACACAACTTTACACCTCTCCAGCGAAAATATTGTTACAAGTGAGATACACAAACAATATTAATTAAGGCGTTAAACAATCATTTTTCATCTCCCGATGAACTCATTTTTGTAATAAAATTAACAAAATAATCACAATTAATTTTAAACACAAGTCGAAAAATCAAAACAATCTGAATTTATTTTTTCCCGCTTTGTCCACAGATTATATAGACTATTTTTGAATTGCGTTTCGAAATTACAGTGCATGTCATTTTTTTGAAAAGTAAATACTAGATAATTATATATTTATGTAACGTGACATTATTGTTTACTGAATTATATAGTTATTATTTTTTTTCAAGAAAACGTCCATAAATTAAAATAGTTAAGCTTATAAACGAAAATAATTAAATTAGGTACATAGTTGTGCGACTAGCGCTAGTCCTGAGTTTCGGAACGCTCAAATTTATTTAAAAACTTACTTTGCCTCACGCTCGCTGCAAAAACCGGTTTTCCTTCGAGATTTTACGAAACAAAAGAGCTATTTTGCTGCTGGAGAGGTGAAAATAGTATTTTATATGCCATTTTAGTCACGTAAGATGGATTTAAAATGTTTTTAATAAGTGTCTATCATTGTCAACTTTTACTGTCGCCAAGTAGGTAATATTCATATGAGCAGGACGGGGAAATAAAATGCACTGTTGTAAAATTATCTGAGGGAACACTTACCTTCATACGCCGCCGTGGCTATGGACACAATGTCTGTAATATTTGGGGTCAGTTTCACAAAGAAAGGTATCTTGATGGCTTTACGAACCCATTGGGATATTCCCTTAACTAAAACAGGATCCTGAAAAGGCAAATTTGTACATAACTTTTAATAAAGTTGATTCGTTTATTTAAAAGGAGGTAAAATCGTTTGCTCTTCCTCATCTCCTGTATGAATCTTTTTTTTATTCAACAAGGCACGTACAACTAGCGTACTACCCGCCTGCACCCGTACCACCATCTTTTATCGCGATCCAGTTTAGGACCTAAACTGAGTAGAATCGTTAATTCGTACTACGACGCTATCTACGACTATGACAGCGATGCGGTTTGGGAACCAATACTGAACCCAGCGGAATATGAATCGCTTTTATAAAGATAGTGGTAAGGCCCCAGATGGTAAGCGCTTTAAGCGGTTACCGTAGCCTGAAACTCGTAGCACCTTTGGAACTAATCACGCGTTCCTTACCCTGAATTAATGGGTAAACATGTCAGTTTAAATTTAATTACCAACCTGTCCACATGCGAGCCCCATGCCAGACTCGCCCATGCCGTGAGGACACGACAGGTTTAATTCTAATGCGTCCGCGCCCGCGGCCTCCGCTCTCTGCGCAAGATTTGTCCAGTCAACCTCATTGTACGAGCACATTATTGATGCTATCACCACCTGAGAATAAAAGTTAATCGTTACTACAAAAAACCAGATACACTTAGCAATGATAGTTATCCATACCAACATTGTTTTGGTTATATTTTTTAAAACTGCTAGTAGGTAAACTCACTTTGTTTGGAAAGTCTTGCTTTAACTCTGTGATACTTTGGCACCAATAAGCCTCGCACTTCTCGGAGATGAGCTCGATATTCAAGAATGAACCCTGACCTGGCCCGTAGTTTTCGCCAGACGTCACACCACGGACGATACGAGGTGAAACGTTGGTTACTAGATCCTGTAACATTGTTTAAACAAACATTTAGTTCACCAAACAAATTTCCTTTATCTTAATTTCCTATCGGTGAACAGTAAAGTATTATTCTATTCTTAACGCACCATTGTCCAGGGGTCTTACCCTGACCTTTTTTACCATTCATAAATTCATCATATCGTACTTCATTTATTATTCATTGAAAAACCTCATAGTTATGGAATGGGATAAGAGATAGTGAAAATAATTTTGAGTACCTATGATTGGTAAAGGAGTGAAGCATCAGTAAAGTCACATAGACATTCTCAATCAAGTCAAAATTTTATTTATAAGTACTTGTGTTAGGAGATTAATGATTCACTATAGTAAATAGGTACTACACTCACTATTAAGAAAGTCAGTAACATAATAGTTAAGCCACCTTGTCTAAGCCAAATGTCTTGGTGACGGCGAATCCCCAGCCTTGCTCGAAGGCACGCCGGATCATGGCCGCGCTGGTGGTGGGCGGGGCACTGGCCAGGCCGAATGGATTCTCAAACTTGATGCCGCAAACCTCTACTGAAAGGTCCACGTCGTCAATCGGACAGTGAAACTTCGGCAGCTCGATTGGCGAGTCGAATGGTAAGTTCTGAAGTAAAAAGCAAACTGTATTCAACCATGAACATAAAGTGAAATTTGTAATTCATTAACACATCATAATGTATCTTTTCTTGATTGAATTATATGCCTTATGTATGTTTTAATAAAATCTTACTTGCAAAAAGCAATGCATGTACCAAGCTGCGGTTTTGCCATCGTTCACAGACTCTACCGTGGTTTCCGCGACCCCGGCCAGGTCGCCACCCACAAATACTTTAGGGTTACTTGCACTTTGCATCGTAGTGCTATTTACTTCAGGCAAACCCCAACGATTTAATTTCACTCCTGACATTGCTTCTTTTACTGAAATGGGAATAAAATCGTTCAAAACTGGCTAGTAGGACTAAAGTTTAAAGGTAGGACACCTATATGAATATATTACCTCCATCCAAATTATTAATACATACCATCTGTATCAGATAAACCAGATCCAAAGGCGGAAATTATGAAATTAGCTTTTAATTGCAACGTTTGTTCTTGATCTTCAATCCATTCTCCATCTTCAAGTTGTTCAGTGCGGCAAAATTTTAATGCAACGATCTGTGATGAAATCAATAGATAAATAAGATAAATCTATACTTTCCTTTTTTACGACTAGTTTCATCGGTCTAATCATAAAACTCCTTATGTACAACCTAAGTATATTCAATCAGAATTTACTTTCTAGCTTCCTTTGTGTAATGTAGATATTAAGGTAAGTGTCGCCTGTTTTGGCATCATAAAGGTCTTACGAGTAAGTTTTTTTAAAAATATTAGGTACTCAACAATCATATATAATAAATAAATATAATCTGTGTGATGAATATAGCTATTTTCATAGTAATTTAAAGCATTTTTTTTTAAATTATGATGTTAGTACCTACTCGCTCATCTACTTATTTGCAAATAGTAAATTTTGGTCACCTTCAAACTCGTGCTATGTGAATTCCAGTGTACAAAACATATAAAAAAATTCGCTGATAAGCCTTAATGAAATAATTTATTTCTTTTTAATTTAATTTTAAATTATCTTAATTATTATATGAATAAAGAGGTAAGTAACAAAAATTCATTTAGAATATCCTGTTTCGGGAGTGACATGAACTAGGAAAGAACTAGGAGACACACGCACGTAGTATGACCGCTCTATCGTGAGTATTTTTTCAAAAATTTTAAACGGAATTCTATGCTGACTGACACTTTTTCTAAGTGAAAACAAATTTTATTCAAATAGACTACAGCTTATGAAGTACCAGCGCTAATGTTACGGTGACAAGTAATATTGCCCGCCGTACAGCTATGTATCTGGGGTCGACTGATAGTTTCGAGCATCATATTGCTCTCAGTATACTCGACAAAATGTTGGTGCTTGATTTCTTGGATAGTAGACAGGCTATAAGTTACGATCACAGAAATATTGCCACTTTCAAAAGTGATAATGACGAGCTCGACGAGTGTGAGAGTGCTCTTAATGATGCTTACTTTGGGCCTAGATAATTTGCTTATTTTATTCGCCAGAAACAAAACTAATGAAATAACACGTACTAGCACGAACTAGGCTGACTCTGGGTTTCATCGGCCTCTTTGGCGGTTACGGGCCTCGAGCGATGGCTCATTACCCGAGCAGCTTCTCGGAGGGTTTTCTACTCTCCGGTGGTCGGGGCGTCACAACGCGACGGACCCCTCTTCCCCCCTTGGGTGCCTGTCTGGGCCACAGGTATGGCGACACCCCCTCGCGGTCAGCTTCCCCGGGTGATTTGGTGTTGACCAAGGCCCGGCGAGCGCCAGCGCGGGGGGCCCGCGACAATACCTATCGCGGCCCAAGTCGGCGTTCAAGGGGAGGGGGTCGGTTGGGTTCCTACTAAGAGTAGTTTTTTGGCTGCTGCGAGTAATGGCTCGGACTCGCTGCACGCGGCATTCCACGAGTACGAACTAGGCGACACTTACCATAACTATCTACCAACATTACATATCGTAGAAGATGGGTTTATACCTGTTGTTATTTTACTGACTATTAAAATTTTTGTAGAATACCTATTTTGACAGATGTCTCAATAGAATAACAGTGGAATAACAATGGGATAGCGCTTTGTTTGAACTAAGAGAGTTAGGGCCCATGTATACCGACGTGTTATTGTTTTGACCTATTTATCTGATTTGGAGGTTATTGATTTAGAGGTTATACTTTTTTGGCATTGATGCACCTAATCAATGCCAAAAAAGTAAAACTACCAAACTGCTATTATTATCTTTGGGTAAGAACTAGATTAGGTGCATCAAAGTCTTAAATATTTATTATTAGTAAATATTTAAGACTTTTGACTTTAAGACTTTATTAAACTAATGATAAAAATCATAACAAATCTCACCTTGCCGTCTTTGATAATAACTTCCTGGGGAGACATGAATGGCATAAATTCACATTTTTCCTCCTTAGCTAAATCTACCTGGAATAAAATAAGTACCTAATCGTTAATGGATATTAATCAATATAGAAATACGTTTTTAATCGCAGATTTACCGCAGCAGCTCTATAATCGAGTGTGCGATTTTCTTCAACGGGTAGGTAGGTACCTAATTAACTTGGTATGTACTTATCGTCCTCAAAACATGTCTTTTTAATAAGAATTACCCAGGTTTGGGTGGACTTATTACCTGCATGGTGAATACGAAATTTACGTTAGCTTATAATATTCAGGTAACTAGGTAGGTACTTTTAATATAATTTATTTCTCGTATGTAAACTACATACGACAGGACATCTATTAAGACTTGTTGCTTACCTCTTCTGGCACAGCCCTGATATTACTAAACCCCTTTCTGAATACCACGTAGACCCTCTTGGCTCCACAGCGCAACGCCGAAGTGGCACAGTCAAAGGCGGTGTCCCCGGCACCCAACACTATCACGTTTCCGAATAACTCTGGCAAAGATGACTTACACGCACACATACCTGAAATAAAAAGTTCATGAAAATCATGTTTAAACTAAACTAAACACTACATGGAGATCTGACAATACACTAGGTTGCGAATCTGGCGGACTACTCATGAGATAATTATCAGCTGCTTTATCATCATCAGCCTGTATACGGCCCACTGCTGAGTCTACACAGGCCTTCCTACATGGGAGAAACACATGAGGAGTTTTTGGCATAACACCACGATGCTGGCTCAATGCGAGTGAGTGGGGATCAGCTGCTTAAGTGATGATTATCTGATTACATTCCTACATAAATTTTACAAATAATTATTCACAAACCGTGCATCTACTAAATAACTAAGGAAAGTTACTGCCAGAAAGCGATGATGACCAGAACAAGATTTAAAGTCGAATAGACAAGTCTGCTGCTGCTGCTGCTACTTTGTTTGTCGCACAGGAGATCAAGTCAATTGGACGACAATGTTACAAATAATAATGGTAGGTACAACTTAATCTCGCTCTCGCTTCTGTAATCAACAATAATGCAAGGAAGTTATGTAAATATAAATTATACTGACCATTCTTACTGCCCTTTGAAACCATAGGCAAAAAGTCTTTGCTTGTGTAAAAACCCATATCTTGATTGAGCCCTTTGAAAATAGGCACTGTCTTTGGCTCGGGCAGGCCGATACCCAGGAATACTGCCGCGTGGCCATCATTTAGGAGACCCTGGAAATATAGGTATTTAATTTGAAACAAAGGTTCCACCGAAGGTAGTGTCACTGCGCAGTCTGGGCAGCGACGGATATGTGTATTGAGTCGGTCACATGTACTTGTTTAGTAGGGTCTCAATGCGCAGCGACGGAATGTGATGCAGAGTCAAAATCGGTAATAAAGTCTCCGACTCTGGAAAAATCGTCCCGATTACCTATCGGAAAAAATCATAACTTCTTAAAGTACCTACATAGGCTTTTTTAGGACTAACTGGACTGCTGGTTGCAGCGATGACCTTTACAGCGACACCAGAGGTATTCTGATGTAGATTAGTCTCAGGAGCAACAGACCTAAGGCTCCAGCCTCGAAGGCGCCCGCCTTCGAGGCTGGAACCTCGGTTGACGTATGCGTGCCGTTTAGTGGAGTAATCCTGATTCCTGATGTGGGCGCGCAGCCTGCACTGGAATGCAACTTACTTTGACAGTTAAATCTTGAGTGGAGAGCTTCCTTCCCGTAACGAATTTCACTCCAAGGTTCTTCACTAGCTCAACCTCGTACTGCACCACATCATACGGTAGGCGATACTGAGGAATTTCCGACGAACTGTGCAGAATGACATATTATTAAAAATAGAGATAGCCTACTTATTAATTTGATTTATTTCGGCGAAATAAAATAAATCAAATTAGGTAATAGTAGACTGCTATCTCTTATTTTCTATTTTATAAAAAATAAAACTGACTTTAAAAGACTAAAAAGAAAAAAGTCATTAATAATAATATCTATTATTTATACCTCAGTCCTCCAATATATTTCTCCTTTTCATAGACTGTAATGTCCTTGTAGCCCAGACGGGCCAGGAAGCAGGCGCAGCTGATACTGGCAGGTCCACCGCCTACAAGGGCTATCTTGTAATCACCGCCTCTTAGTAGCGGCTTCGTATTTGGGTCGAGGGTTTGGGGGATGCCCATATTCATGAATACCTGTAGAATAGTACAGCATAATAAAGATATATTTACCACCTTTTAAAGGTTGGCTTTGGAGTTTCTAAAAGAGATGTTTCAAAAATGTATGGAGATGGAGACCCAGCCAGGTCTATGTAGACACGACAGCACATCAAGTGTAACAGTTGCAGTACGAAAGCCGCCTCTATTACGAGAGGAGTAAGAGCGGTCTCAAGGTCAAACTGTTACGCTTGATGTGCCGTCGACTGTACACTATACTGAAAAATAGGTAAAACTATGCAGAAAAGTGTTCAACTGTCTATTTTCTGTTTGTTTGCTTTGTTGCGGGGTACAAAACAAGAATTTTCATAGAAAAAACTGCAATACAGCCAAATATTCACCATGGCGCATATGTCACTTTGGTGACGTTTAGTTGACTTCTATGTCGCCCGCCATATTGCCATATTGAATAAGGAAATTTTCATCTTTTGTGCAAACAAACTATGCCTGAAAACGAATTAGTAGTATTTTTCACGGATTCAGGAGATTTTGCCTGATTTTTTGAGATACTGTACATATACCTACCAGGCCGGATATGAAACATCTCCGTTAAAAAATCTTCGACAGACCGTAGCGTTTAATTTCAATTGTTTAAAAAATAATAATTTTATCAGTAGTAGCTAATGTAATTACTTACATCAACAGCGAAGTGCTGGAGTCCACCTATATTTATAGCGCCCTCCTCACTGGCGTGGAGGTTGCAGCCGCCGACGCAAAGATCGCTGGTGGGGCACACCATACCGCATGTCAGGCCCAAAGGATTGTCGGACAGTATCGCCTTTGCAGCGCCGTAATAATTCTGTAATAGTATTATTGAAACTTCTAGTTAATTTCTCAGTAGTAAAAAGTTAGTGCTTATAAAGGCTCTAGATATTGCGGATATGTTCTCAAGAGATCAAGTTACAGTTTGATAGAGCCACAGCGCCCACAGCCACTATTGTAGGTTTATGGAGGTACTCTCATGTCTCTGTGAGAAATTTGCCTACCCCTGCAGCAAGCTCTAGATATTTGTCTAATTTTATTTTAACATTACCTACCGACTTATAAAAAAAATGAAACTTATAGCCATAGGCACCCTTACTATAAATTATAAAATGGATGAAATGATTTAAGTTCAACATCCGAACGAGTTATGCGTAGGTTAGTCTGACCATCAGTCTGACCACTGGAAAAAACTGTGTATTGAGTTAGGGATAATAAGTATGCATGTAGGTAGGTATACCTATTTAGTTATAGATTGTAATGCAAGTTTCCCTTAATAAATCTGATGTTGTACCTTATTTGCAATGCTGGTTATAAAGCTCTTGACGTCAATCTGGGTCGGGCAGGACTTTTGACAGGGTGCGTCTGCGCATTTGAGGCACCTCGCAGCCTCCTTCAACGCCCCGCGCTCCGACAATGTCGTGTGTTTGATATCATCGAAATTCTTCGCCAGTGTTGGGCATGTCTATAATTTTACATAGTCATGCATATTAGATATCTAATCTACTAATAGATAATACATATAACTTTACCATACATGTTCTGACACGTCGTTAAAACAATGGGGCCCCTTCTTTATTCTACTCCTAATTATTTATTTATGTAATGTGTACACCTACTCTACGTCGAAGATGAGTTTAAGTTGGAGCCACTTGACAATGACTAAAAATAAGCGAGTCCTGTCCGAAGGACCAATGTTACATAATACCCCCTTATGGTATTTTTAATGCATATATTCCAGAAGGGTTCAAATCAAACCACAACTGTATCTATGCAGTGCTGATATTTTGGAATAAATTCACATTGTACCAATTCATAACACCGAGAACAAAACCTGAAAGAAGGCATGATGTAACACGAAGCTAACGCCAGCTATTGACAGATGTTTGAACTTATAAAATTAGTAATGTTATGTAATTAATTTATTCAGAATAGAACTGAACATGATTTAATAGTATTTTAAATTAATATAACTGGAATAATTAAGTCGTCTATGTCTGCGAAATTGAAAATTTTTGCTCATGACTATAAAGTGAAACGATACGATAGTAGGTACCTACTACCTCTATATGTTGACGGTCACCCATCTAGCTTTTTACCGTAGATAGTTATCACTAAAAATTATAAAAAAATGAGAAAAAAAGCGATTTCCAAACACTACAAAGGGTAAAATTATGAAATTTAATTAGGTAGGTAACTTATCCCCTAGAAATAAATTTTTTAGAGTTGGTGCTAATTTGTTTCCGGCAGCAATAGAAAGTGAAGCACCGACTCCATAAAATGTTACTAGGGGATACGTAGGTACCCTAATGGTTTGCCACTTTTCTAAACATCTTATTCTTTTGATATTTTTTTTTTTTTATACTACTGGATGACAAACAAGCTGAAGGCCCACCTTATGGAAAGCGGTAACCGCCGCCTATAGACACCTGCAATATCAAGCAAAAATCACTTGATATTGCAGGTGCGTTGTCATCCTGGGGCCTAAGATGAAATGCCGTCCATGCCCAGTAATTACACTGGCTACCTTTCCCTTCAATCCGAAACACAGCGAACTGTTTCACGGCTGAAATTAAGAAAGGCGGTGGTACCTACCCAGACGACCCTGCATACGGGCCTACCACCTAGTAAAATTTCATAACATTGTTATATTATTTCATACAAATGTTATGAAATTATATAACACTGGCTGCATTATTTCATAAAAATGTCATGTAATTATCAAATACCTAAGATGTTTATGAAAGTTGGAAACCATTGTCGTATTGATGGCACCATCCTGTATATTTATTTTATATATATCTACAGAAAAGGTAGTTATGAATATGATGAACGTCTCTCTTCAAATAAATACCTCCGATCAGCAGTCCGTGATGACGACATTGAGGATTTAGTTGGGGAGCAGAGTAACCATGCAAGGACTGCTGGTCGATGAAACATCACACTTACTGTGCATTTTCTGTCGGCATTTCTCTTCCAATGCTGTTTATTTTTCTTCGTCTGGGCGGATGGCACCAAGTTCGTGTACGGTTTTACCGTGGGATTCAATTTTAACAAATTCTGAAATTAATATTTATTTCTATTTAAGTAAGGTGTATTAGGTATGAGAACATCTTATTAATAATTGACAATTTCATTGCTTTATCTAAGAACGATAAAAGGTCAAGTTAGGATACAACATAATCAGATCATTTTGATATTAGGTAATTACTTACGTCATTCGTACCTATATACGTATAATATTAATAATCAGTGGTATTTTTCTCCACTAATTATGTACTATATGTAAATAATCACACCCAATAACCCCATATAATACAATATAATATATACCTATATGATGAAAGTCTCAATAGGAGTAGGATGCATGGGTTCTATATTGTAAAAAAAAATATTGAGGCGAATTTCACCATTCTTCTTTAGTTGACAGCTCTAAAAAAAATCTTGCTATCTTTTCCTATTACATATTGCGAGAAAGACATATATCTACTGTAGGTACTTAAAAGATTTCGTGTGAGGCCCAATAGGACTCGCCGCGTTCTTAAAAAATTTGGGACCTCTGAGCCTCTGACCTAATATTTTTTTGCGATAGCCTATGGTCAATCTGCTATTATGTAATCTAATTTATATTACCTAAACCTTAAATATATATAATCTGTCATGCTTCTTGGTACTACAAAAATCTCTACTCTACTACCCTCCATTGATATAAACAAAATAATAGTATATATATCAATGCTACCCTCCTGCAATTTAGAGCGCCAGACTGGGAAGTACCTCAACCTGCGAGGCAACCGACCGCCAAAATGCATTGCTTTAAAAAAAATATATGAGTTATGACGTCATATTGTCATTTTGTTGAAAGAAGATTTCAACCAAATGACATTTTGTTGAAATGTATTCTTTCGGTGATTGAGGTCGCCAAAATGTTTAATTATGAGCAGGTAGGCTTGTGTTCCAAATATGCTGTCAATAAAGCGATTCCTCTTGATTCTCACAGGGTGAGAGACCATCGGTGTTAGATATAAGTTTCTACGGGCTACGGTAACCGCCAACTTATGATTGGTTAATTATAACGATCCCGAAATTTTGAATCTAGAAACTTTGTCCTCAAAGTGCCTACTAAATAGTTAGATTTAGGGCCACCTAAGGTGTTCTATCAAAACGTAGTTTCGGCCGATTTCGGCCAAGACAGATAGCGATAAAGAATGAGTGACTCGGCGAGAGGAAAAAAGACAAAATAGCGATCGCGCGTGTAAAGTACCTAAGCGAAAATACACTAATTATTTTATTATACTGAAGACATGCCTGTATGGGCATTAGTTCCCTTTGCCTTCCCTTTATAGGGAGAATTAACCAAAAAAAAGAGTGGTTGGCGGGTTTTTGTGGTGTCAGTCAAAATTTTTAAAAAAGGATTAAAAAAACCCTTCCACACGATTGTGAATATTAATGTGATCTACTATTTAAAGTAATTTCCTATTGAATACAAATTATTGTTTACCATTAATCTTGTTTTCTTATTTTTATGGGATCATTTCGGAAAAACAAGGTTTGAGGCAAAATCCTATGTTTTGGTTCTACACGTGTCCTAGATTAAGATATAAAGAAATGTAAATATGATTTTAAGATCCATAGGATCGTACAGAGAGAGACCTATGATGACATAACATTAGGTAATAAAAGTCCGTATTTTTTTAATATCGCCTTATCGACAAAGTTACAAGAGGACACTTTACCTTCCTCCGGGATTGTGGGATTATTAAGCAACAAAATTATAATAGTAGGTAACTACCTACCTAATTTGATTAGATGCCTTCTGTAATGTATCTTTTTTTTCTTGGGTACCTACTTCTAAAGTAAGAATTTATTACCTATACCTACCATTTAATAATGTAAAAATGTTACTGATACCTATTATATAAGTTATCAGTAACATTTTTACATTATTAAATCCAAACTTGTATGTACATTGCACACAAGATGTTTGTTATCTAAAATTCCAAGGCCGTGAGTCGTGAGGTGACAGACATGACACATATTCAATACTGATACTACTGACCTCGATATCAGGCAACTCTTTACTCAGAAGCACTTTTGCCATGGTGGAAATCGCAACACGTATCTAAAGACAATAATGGTTTGTCTAATTTTCTATTGGGTATAAATCGTCTCGCACAGTGGACTGCTCACTGGCAGCGCGGCACTAACGACTAAACGAAATTCGTGTTTCAACACAAGCCGGTTTCATTATCTTTATTCAGAATGTTGGTTCGGTTCATAATAATTATGACCTTACTATCCTACTGCTTATCTCGTATTCATAGCAAGATGGATCGATTAAATTAGGCATCGTACCTAGTACAGTCGGCAGCACATCAAGCGTAACAGTTTGACCCTGAGACCGCCCTTTACTCCGTTTAGTAGAGGCGGCTTTCGTAGTGCCACGGTTACACTTGATGTTCTGTCGTCTGTACAATACAATTACGCACTCATTAACTAATAATTACGTCAGGTCGCTATGCACTAGCCTATTATATTTGTACACCTACCTATCTACTGCATAATAATGTAGTAGATAGTTATCTTCTATTATCACCGCACATACGCCTAGATATAATTATAATAGGCACCTATTAAACTTTGGCCGTATCTCGGGTTTAAAGTTGTTTGGTTGGAAATTTAAAAAGTGTTGGCTTTCTTAAAAAAATGTTTTACTAATAAATGTATTTGTCAGAAGTACCTACTGCACCCGTACCACCGTCTTTTATCGCGATCCAGTTCAGGACCTAAACTGAGTAGAATCGTTATATCCGTACTACGACGCTATCTACGACTATGACAGCGATGCAGTTTAGGAACCAATACTGAACCGAGCGGAATATGAATCGCTTTTATAAAGATGGTGGTAAGGCCCCTGACCACAATAATTTTTTTGAAGACAACAGCTGAGGCGCTGTTGTCGTTGTCATTGTGGCTGAACGCAAACTTGTTCTAAGATAAATACTCAAACTTGTTATGATAATGTTAGGTAAGTACCAATACAGGGTGGTGCCGTCAATACGGCAATAAATTAAAACATGGGCTATATTAGTTCATAAAAATGGTTTGCCACTTTCGAAAACATTTTATTCATTTGATAATTTCATGAAATTTCTATGCAATAATGTAGGCAATATTATAATAGTTCATACACCATTTCTATGAATTACTATAGCCTTTGTTTTAATTTATTGTCGTATTGACGGCACCACCTGTATGTATAGGTACCTGCCTACTTTTACATTATAATAAATATTGCAAAGTCGCAACTTGCAGTAGGTATATAGGTACTATAACCTCTCTGTACTTATGTTTAGTGGTCGTTTGGCCGAAATAGACAAAAAGCGGCGCCCGTTGGTAATTACTGCACTTTGAGCAAAGGGAATAAACCCAGCACAGCACCGCTATCGTAGATACATATATCACTAATCTGTAAGCACCGCTGTAAAAATTAAATGAACAAAAATCACAAAAGTGGTAGGTACTACAGGTAATTGCGCACTCGCCAAGTAACTGTCCGTCTCCATAAAGGATCTAATTGTTTGATGGTTGATTAGATGTTATAAAGTTTTAAGTTTAATGTCATATTGACTGACAGGGACCTAAGCAATTAATGTGTGGGTTGGGTTCATATAAAAATTATACTATTATAAAAACATGATAAAAGATGTAGAGACGACCGCAAATGAAGCGTAACATCAAGTCAATTTAATTAATGATGATTTTTATTACAAGTGGCTTATGTCAGTGTTACATAAGCCCCTTGTTAGTGACAAAGAAAATAGTATAATAGAAAGACCACAGAGTACCTATCTACTTTGGTTTTAAAATAAGTAAAAGTTAGTTATTATCTGTTTTGCACATACTACAACATGGACAAAGAAAATTTTGAATACAATCACGAAAGCATAGCTTTTGCACAAAGGTACTATATGGAAAAAGACAATTTAAGCTGCAATGAAAGAAGGAGATATTGCTATCGTAGGCGGTACAAAATGACAATATCAGGTATAACCATAGTAGGTAATTTTGAAAGCAATGCATTTACGGTAGGGCCGCACGTCTCAACTATTATGAGAAGTGTCTCATTTATATCACTATTATTTTAATTATGTATTGTAGGAATCGTCCTACACTTACATGGCACTAAAGACAGGTAACCTATTATGAAAATAAAACAAACATCTGAACAGTTAATATAAATATATTTTGAATTATTCAGAGGCTTTACAATATTTGGAAGAATTATCGGCAGCGTTATACTTATCAATTCAATTATATGACACACAGCGCATACCTATCTCATTCTTTTGTATAAAAATTAAAAATTAATACACAAGCTGTTAAATAGAATAAAAGCAAGACACTCAATACATTTACTTAAGTGGACAGCGGAATATACAATTAATAACAATGTTTAGCTAACATTAATAGAAACGATACATATTACATAGAAAATACGTTACTACATAATCAATATTGTATTTTTCTTAAAACCTCGTGCGTCGATTCAATTAATTATCAATTTATCAACACGTGACATATAAAAACAAAGAACTTATACTAAGACGTGCCAAGGATTCATTTTGATTGGTGCACTACGTCAAACTAGATAGTTCATAGCTTTGTTAATTTTAGTTACTGCGACGCATAAACTGGCGTTGGTATAGGATGACACGGACAATGTATTCAATTTAGATTGCAACGGACTTTAGCGTCTCTGATAACGTGAATGACCGCTATCGTTGCAACTGTGTTATATAATGTAAATGTGTCATCAAATAATCTGAGTAATGTTATCATCTCTTCTTGTCCATGATCGTATGTTATAAATAATTATAAGCAGTCGACGCACGAGTCAATAGGAAACAATAAAAAGCGAATCAAATGTGACATTAAGTTGCGAAAAAAGTATAAACGACTTTTTACTTTAAAGATGATGTCACATTGAATTTGATTGCTTTTAATTGCACATAGGCAATTAATAGTTTTATTGAACAAATAGTGCTACATATTGCCACACAGATACTTACTTAGAATATAAATTTTCTCATAAACGAATATACAGTTTTATAATAAACCCCAGAAGAATGTCTCATCCAGTTGTATGAATGCGTTCAGAGCCCCCTCAATGGTTCTAATAATATAAAAATGCTACACCAATACTTGTGGTGCGTTAGCTTATATATTTTAGTTAATATTAAATTATCGTTATTTACATGCTGATTCTTCTAAATATTTGCATCTGAACAATACATATACATTAAAATCTTACTGCTAAGTCTGTTTTGTGCAATTGTTGGAGCTTATTTGTGAAAGGCAATTATTATAAGATTGTATAATACACTAAATAAAGTATATGATCGCTAAGCCGAATGCATATTTAAATAAGTCACAGTGCTCAGGTAGTTTTTAATTCAATAACACTTACTCGATCACACAGCTGACAAGGGTTATAATATTGCCATCCAATCGTTGGAAATGCTTTTAAATTTAATGCAGTGTTTCAAACATTAAACACTAAATATTGTCTATTAAAATCATGCAAATAAATCAAATTTTACCATGTTTGGTTAAAGTAGGTGGCCAACAATAATAACCTACATATGAAATGATCTCATATTACTAGTTCGTAACATTAGCCCTTTGGGCCAATAAACATATTGATTGACCGCTGATAAGTATTTTTATAAAAGAAGGGCTGTGGAACGTGTAAAGTTTACAAGTATAACATTAACTTAAGTAGGCTAACAAGTATAACATCAACTTAGGTCAACAGAAGACTTACACTATTAAACTTAAATGCGCTAGTAGCAAGTTATTTTGCAACTACAGTGTAAAACTTTGCTCGTTACAAACAATATAAATGCCTACTTGTGACAAAAATATAAATAATTATAAGATAGAAAATATCTAAACTAGAAAAATCACGTCCAGGGGTGGGACGTAACAAAAGTTTTTCTTTATGCATTTGGGTTAAAAGCAAAATTCTACACTCACAATGTCCAAACACTATGAAATAGAATTGAGATAAAATATTTCGAGATCTTACCTTAATGTTGGTAGTAGACGCACCCGACCCAAAACATGATTATTTTCTAGTACAGATATTTTTCTAAGTAGGTATGTTTTAAACATTTATTATTACATGTTTAAAACAAAATTAAGAATAAAAATTAAAACTTTTCAAGGCGTTACACGCAACTTTAAACCTGCGTTCGGCTCAAATGACATCAGTAAGCAGTAACAATTGCACACACCTAAACGCGAACTTACACTTACTATTTCATCTTACATTAACATTTATATTTTAGGAGTGGATTTAGACAGTAATTAACTTAGTGCCATATTAAAATTTAAAAACAAAATCACCAGCCGAGGAGATTGATTGTTAAGTCAGTGAAGAACATGAGGAGAATTAACTGATAAGTAAGTGAAGAACAGATGAAATGCAAGGCCTTGATGTGTTAACAGTCAATTAAAGCCTAAACCCCTTATCACATTTTCAGCGAAAATTATCTCCCAGTGAACGTGTCGTGAGCTCTGACAAATGCTAGATCATTCTAATTTGACAGTGGGCCTAATTCTGTAGAGCACACGCTAAATCTAAATTTAGGTTCAATGCATCTCATTCTCTCAATATGGATACAAAAAGGACGGCTGTCATATTATAGTCTGATGTTTTGAAAGGTGTGTTGTAATACTTCAATTTTCGACCTTATTGAACATGTTAGAATTCAGGTTACAGGAAGCACCTTCCTTGAAACGCCTTCAATGTTTATGGTTTCTTTAAAAGCTTTCGTAATGTAAGTTAATTGACCGTTTTATTTCTTGCTATCTTTTTCTTATACATATTGCGAGCGGGAAATATATACTGATGTCCGTTTTATCTAATCATTGAGGCTTTGGTGACTCTTAACGACATTAGTATCTTTCTATCTCCTTTAGATAGACAGAGATATAAATGGCTAAGAGACTCTTAACGCTAAGCAAATATTAGTGAAAACGAGCATCACTGTATTTAAATGAAGTAACTGTATTTAGAGTGTATTTTTACAATTGAGCCCAGTGTTTAATTACGTTTTTATAGCATCGCAGTAAAGTTACTATGCATTATAAAAAGTAATTAGCATGTATCAGATTCACGCGCACGCCATGATTACACGACTGAATTAGTGAGGGACGGCAAGCTTCAATACATTATCCAAGACAGTCCTTCCTACTTCAGCCGGTTAGAAATGCTACTATTGTGCGGTTCACAGTACTTGTTGAAGACAGAAATATTAAATAAATTCATTCGCATCCATTCGCTTCCGAATAATGACGATAACTCATAGCGATCCGACATAACGCTGTCGTAGTGGTAATTTAACTCTTCATTTGATAATTTGGTATTGCTTTTAATAAGGTGCTTATAAATAAGTTATATTTTGGTATCGAAAGAATCGAAACGCGTGGTCAAATAAAATCGAGTGTCTGTATCTCTAGACAATAAAGTATGATCGATACTAATTACATTGGAACATTTATAAACTTACTTGGTTTCATATTTTTAAAGTTTGCTGTTTAATAATCTTTGAACTATCGTCATTATATCGATAACAGTCCTTACTAAGCTTAGCTAGATTCACCGATATGTATGTAACGTATTGGCCGTTCATTCATGCGGCGCCTCACAATATCGCGGAACTATCGACTTCTATCAAAGCAGTTAAGTTGGTCGTTTGCTGAAGCTATTTTAAACAAACATTGGCCAAAACTTTTATTAAAATATTTCTAAAAGTAAAAGACAGATAAGTCTTATGATCATTTTACATTCAACCAATGTTTGTACTTGATTTATCTACACGCTTTGACAGAAGCACAAGCAATATTTGCATAAAAAACTTCATAAAAGTTCTCTTTTCATTACACGGCCACATAGTAACCATTTTCTTAACAAATAATGTACTTATCGACATTTACATTGAAATACAACAATTGGGATCAAAAATAAGCAATAATAAATCGAAAAATATAATCTCTGCCTAACACAAATTTCAACAATTCCATTTTTAATCACCGCTATATCAATGAAGTAATATTTAATCCATTAAAAGGTAAAACAATTTGTACCGAACAAAGAGCTGTGTTTTGAAACAATGCAGGAATGTAACTTATTATTATTTATTAACAAAAGGTTTAGGAAAGCACCCACAATGTGAGTCACTCAAAGTCACTGACATTTGTTTTCTTTTTTATTTCATTTAAAAAAAACAATAAAAGTTAAAAAGGCCTGGCAATACTAGATGTATGTAGTAAAGAACCAATAGCACTACAAAATCTTAATTCAAACTTTTAAATGCCGTATCGCTATTGGTTAGTTACATGTATCCAAAGACAATACGGCTTTAAAAAAGGTTAATACAACTGCCAGTGACAGGTTTACTTACAAAGCGATTACATACGGACTCACTCACACCGACCCACGTTACAATAATATGCGTTAACAGTAAAAATTAACATCGTATGTGCCTACTGCAGTCCTTGCGCACGTGTAACTGCGGTAGAGACGGATCTTGGTGCGATCTATATTAGAAAGCTACGCTGTTTACACCGACTTCGACATCTACGCTATCTAGAAGATAAGTACAACAATTAGATTAATATTTTAGTTGTTTTTAGTTTGTTAGCTAAAACAGTAATAATTAACTGATTTACAAGTCTAGTGTTCTATAGAATTTTAGTATTTCTAACAGAATTTGAACAGTTGGAAAGGGTTCCAATTTCCAAGTAAATTCATAAGTATTAAATAAATTTATAATCCTTAATAAATCATAAAAGTAATAATTTAATAATTGCATTGTATTTTAAATAACTACCCATTGATAAATTCAGCACTTGTCTTAATTTATAATAACAACGTCAATATTATAAGAATAATAATGAACATAAAAAGAAATGTTTCACATGCTGTTATTTTTATAAGAAATTATTTAAAAGTTCGACTATAGAACCTACTTGTCGAAAAAGGACTCAAGTCATTAAATTATTTTATTGTGACATTAATATAATACAAATTGCTAGTTTGATAATTTGTTACTAGATGGCGCTGAACGATTGTGAATTATGTTTACTTTATTTGCACCGAAAAATATTGTAGGCCCAGACTAATACCAAACGCATGTTATAAAATGAAATGGATTTCTTTGTGATAAGCTAAATTTGGCGTGGAGCTCGGTGGCGTATTGGTTTGAGCGCTCTGGTTTCGATAAGAAAAACAAAGCAACTTTCGCCATGGTCGATCCTGGGATGGGTCAATCAAAGTTTGTTAGCTCGAGCTCCTCCGTGCTTCGGAAGGCACGTTAAGCCGTTGGTCCCGGTTGTTCCTGCAACCGCTTTACCGCCAACCGCCCACCACCCGCATTGGGCCAGCGTGATAGTGTTATGGCCCAATCTCCTCAGGGTTTCTGGGTTGCAGGGTTCCTTCGTTGTAGGAAGGCCTGTGCCCAGCAGTGGGACGTATATAGGCTGGTGATGATGATGAAGCTAAATTTAATTGTTTTTATAGTTCGCTACCTAACTAGATATTAGGATTACGATATTTTTTTTCGGTACCCGAACGTTTTCTGCGCTTTTAAATACCGATTATACCCAAAACTTTAGATATCAACTAAGCCATCATTCAAAGGATACCTTAATTAAAAGGGTAACCTTAATTTAAAGGGTATCCGTAATAACGGTACCCTAAATTTTTAGGACGTGTACCTACCCGTATTTTAAAACGGTTTTACAAGTAAGGTTGCCAGCTTGTGCGATCGGTAACCGATTAAATACAGATACCCTAATCTTTAAGGTACCCACCCCGTTAGGAGTTTTGAAACCGCTACCGTAAATTTTACATATCTTTATGAGGCTCTGAATTTGGATACCGTTAATAACGATACCGGAATTTTGTGTTACCGGTTAAAGCGGTTTTTCAGTCCAGATTCAATCCCAGTGTGTGAATCAGAATTGATGTCCATTTAGTAACTGGTTTAGCATTTTTCATACAACTATTTAGAATGAAAAGTGGACTGAAAACTTTCGACTCAAGCGTATCGCGATGTTCAACATAACATCTATCGATTTCTAACTTATTTTGGAGTCTGGAAATGCAGATTTTTACTATTCAAGTGGTGTAAAAACATTGGGTGTCAATTCAGCAATTTTTATCGCAAATTGACTGCCGAGTAAAGTCGGACTATTTTTTTCACTACACAATCCTATTGATAATTATGGTGCTGAATGTACATTAAAAATAAACAAGAGTGTAGTGCCTTTATCACTGTATTCTTTTATTTTTTGTAACTAAAAGTGAATTTACGTCGCACGGCTTTCCATACAAACTCTTAAGTCGAAAATATTGGCAACGAACAAACCGATTCTAACAAAACTTGCCATGCAAAATCAAGTCAGGTTAGTCTGAAAATATCGGAGAATTTTTCGAAGTCAAATAATAAAGAAGATTTTTGGTTTGTATGAAAAACTCAAATAGCTCTATATAGCTAGTTTTTCGAAAAATTCTCTGACAACTATTTAGACTAACCTCACTTGCTGAAGCATAGAAAGCCTTTTAGAATCGGTTTGCGCGTTTCCAATATTTTCGACGTTTGTATGAAAAGTCGTGTGGCATAAACGGTCTAACATAGATATTGTTTTATGTGACTTTACCTGTGCCGGTGGGCTTAAAGCAGCGTGCACTTCCGCCGCGGCCGCACGGGCTGCACTGGGCACAGCACGGCTCGGATGGCCTCGTCAAACACAGTCTTGAGCCCCTTCTGCGTCAGCGCCGAGCACTCGAGGTACTTCACTGCGTTGATCTCCTTTGCCATACCTAGACCCTGAAGGGACAAGATTTTGTTTTGATAATAGGCTTACTAGAAATACTACCCTTACGGCGCAGTGTTACTTATTTATATGACCTGAGGGTAGTACCCTAATCTGTTGCGTAAAGGAGATATTAAAACTTTCTATGGAATTTCGGCCAGCTCATGAGCACCATTTTTTCATACAGTTATTTCTGTAAGAATCCATTTTATCTTATAATTTCCATAAATCTTGACTGATGGAACCGGCCAAACGATATTTTAATTTGCTGAAAAACATCACAGAGGTCGCCATTTTGAAGAAAACAAAATATGAATGTCATATTTCTATTTTGTTTTTACGACTTTACGTTGAATATTGTCGCTTTATTTCTTCATAGCCAGGGTCAAACAATTTCAAAAAACATCAAAAACACTTTAAGCGCACCCAAAACATTCACGGTTGAAAATATGGAATGACAATTTTAATAAATATCAATTTGACATTAAAGTCAACTTTTTAATAGAGCGTTATTGTGCCTATGGATTATGCACATTCGGGCACTTTTATGGCTTCTATGTTGCCATTTTATACATTAATTTCATATTTATTTCATTTCATTATTTTTTGAAATAAAATAAAAAAGTTTTGTGTTATTAAATGTAAATCTGCAAACTGAAATCCTCATGAGTTGGCTCAAAACTTTGCGATCTTCTTGATAACAGTAAAAAAATCCGAAACTTTGGAGAACGAAATAAAATGCGGAAAAATGAGGATCGTTTGGATTTTGAACCTTATATTTGTAACAATAGAGAGCATTCGTCAGATAATCGAAAGAATTGGCCCCCTATTAAACATCTATAATGACACGAACACGAAACACCCTTAATTTTAGTCCGAAACTTAAGGCAAACGTTGATGGCAGGCCTATTGATTGTAACGGGCTGAGAAGTTATTGCACCAAAAGTATAAAATCGAACCGCAAGCATCAGTAGCGGCATTGTAGCTCAATAATAATTGTAGCTGGAAATACATTCCAAGTCCAGTGGTGTGTATGTTAAAGGACTATACGTAAAATTTTATGAATTGCATTGGAGAGTCCAAGTTATTATCTCGGATCTCTGAGTTATTTTGTTTACTTGCTTAAATATATATTTCCATTAAATAACAATGATATGTTACCTGTGGGTAGGTGATAGGCGCTAGTTTCTTGTCCTTCAACTTTTCGATGGTGTCTTTGTCTTCGCGGAGATCAAGCTTAGTTCCCACTAGGATTATGGGCGTCGAAGGGCAGTGATGCCGGACTTCAGGATACCACTGAAATGGACAGACAAAAATGGTTAATTATATAAAGATAAAGACAATTATGCAATTATGACGGTTCTGAGATCTGAGCGACGGAAAAATGCTATTCCGTGCTGCCTGATGTAGTTCAAGCCTTAGGCATCATTCAACCCAGGGGCTGTTTTACAAAATTAGTAAATAAAAAAAGGTAGGACTAATATTGTAGCAATTGCTTTGGTTGTATTTAATATTATGTGTGTAGATTTATTTTGTATATTCATTTTATTCATATAGTAAAATCGTATTGTGTAATTGTAACTAACTACTTTAAAAGAGATAGTAAAAAAAATGTAAATGAATGCATACTCGCCAACAACCTGAAGCAGGTTGATGAGAGGTCTAAGGGAAAAAAAACTTGTATATGTATATCAGTGGATCGATAAATTGACAACAATATTTAAATCAAAGGATTGGAAGTCAGAGTAAGAATTTTTCAAGTTTAGATATTTTTATAAACAAAAGCATTATTAACAAACTTCAATTAGATGAATGCGTATAATTTGTCTTGAAAGATTTTCAAGTAGCATTTCGGATATTGGGGTTAGTACGGACTAGACCGAAAAGTGGTTGAAAGTATACATAATCTGTTATACAGTTTAAAATACAGACCTTAGCTCGAACGTTCTCGAAGGACGCTGGATTGACGAGTGAGAAGCATATGAGAAACACATCGGTCTGTGGATAGGAGAGCGGCCGGAGTCGGTCGTAGTCCTCCTGCCCCGCTGTATCCCATAGGCCCAGGTTGATAGGCTTGCCGTCAACCATTACATTGGCTGAATAGTTGTCGAATCTGTCGAAATAGACAAAAATACAATCAGAAATAGTTGAAAAGTATTAAATTTTAAAAGTTATGCTTAGAGGCATAAATTTTTAAAACTTGAACTTGTAATGACTTATTTTTATAATCGATGTTCTATATATAACCGATACCTCCATATCCGATATGTTTTAAAATACAAAATAAGACTATGTATAATGAAAGTTGTATTAATTTAATTTTAATAAAAATGTCTCCACTACATGGATTATTTTATTTATTGATTTAAAAGTATTAATACTTACACTGTAGGTATATATTCTCCGGGGAAAGCATTTGTCGTGTAACTGATGAGTAGACATGTTTTACCGACGGCACTGTGAACAAGAATAAAAACCGTTAATCCATCGTCCAGCTGATAAATTGCGCGTTTTAAAACTAAGCGAGGGCTGCTGCGTTGTCCATAAGAAAAACAACACTTGAGCACGCCTCGGCGGCGGCGGCGAGGATGAAGGATGCAATACCCTGAGCGCACGAATTTTTATTTCATTTCGTACTGAATATTTTTACATGAAGATTTCTTCCCGTTGGGTATAGTAGTAGGCAATGTACAATTTAATTCAGAAATTGTGAAGATTAGCAATTTGAGACGCTTAATCAGACAGTACTGTACGATAAAAGATTTTACTGCAGACAAATTTCTATAACATACCGGGGAAAATCGTTAGAACTTATTGATGGACAGTTTTCTAATCGGGGGTCATTTCGCAAGATTGAGTGAGGTGCGAGTTTTGTTTACTGAATAGAATATCTCGTTCGCCCTTCATTCCGTAAGCTGTAACCCGTAATACAACCAGACCTACATAATCTCGCGCCGACATACATACGCCACCTATTTATACTTGCGGCTATTTGCATTGTAAGTAACAAAATTGACACTGCTCAAAGCAGTTATTATTTCAACTCAAGTTATAGTTTTCTTACTAGCTAATTTATCAATGCATTCAAATTCTCTATAAAATGACCAACTTGCTAAAGTAGTACCGAGTTCATACCCTTTGGGGCAGAAGGAATGTTTGTAGGATGAACACGAGCATATTTGTGGGAGCATTGGACTTTTATGTATTTACTTATATCTTTACCTGTAAGTTACCTAACGATACTGTCTACTTAATACCTCATAACCTCATCACGCTTATCTGTTATCTACCTTTCTTGATACAAGAACTGTGGACATAAGTGGTGTAGTATAAAATTCAAAGTCCTGAGTAACATACTTACTGATATTTAACGCACAGCCTAAACCGCTGGTCCTAGAGACATGAAATTTGGAGGATGTATGCTTTGTGAAGTGTATCTTTTTTCGAAATTTGACCCCTAAGCGGGTGAAATGGGGGGTTGAATTTTCTATGCTTTTTTTTATTTTTGTGATCGATTGATTAGAAAATTGGTACAAATACTCTTCAATTAAAATTACGAGACATGTGTATCACAGTTTCTCCAAAATCATCCCCCAACAGAGTAAGTTGAGCAAAGTTGAGTTGAGTTGAGTTGGACAAAGAGGAATAAAAAAATACAACGTGGGCAATGAAAATAATATCTAATCGTTGAAAAGATGCCTACATCTGATTTTTAAAAGAGAATGAGGTTCTAAATTCCACTGAATGTACATATAAGTATATTTTTTCTGTGTGTGTTAATGAGCTGGTGATAGAAGGTACAACTTCTTAACAGTTAGGAGTTGGAGTATACTTCTTTAAATATTATAGGTACGTATAGATAGATAGACCGATAGTTGTATTCTTTCAGGTTATTCGGGTGAGGTGATGGATGATGGGAGTTAAAACTCCGTAACGGTTACGAGTTATATTATACTTTTCCAGAGTGGTAAGATATGATAGTGAGAAATAATATTATGTGTTTCAAGCAGAGAGAGAGCCAGACAAGTCGATAATGGAGAGACCGATCTAGCTTTGACCTTAGAAATTAATCACTAAAAATTTGTTTTTGTTTTAAATAAAACCGACTTCAAACTCTACAACGAAAAATTTAAGTACCTACTCATCTTACAAAAAGCTATTTTTATAAGTTGGTGCTAAGCTGTTTCCAGAAATAAATGTTGTGAAGCACCGACTCCAAAAAATACCTTTATATGAGATAATTAGGTACTTACCTACCTACTTAATTTTTTTTTCTTTGTAGTGTTTTGAAGTCAGTTTTAATTTTTTTTTCAGATGCACACAGTATTTTTGTTGGTTAGATTAGTATGATGCTCAGTTAAATACTTGCCCACGTGCTCTTCGAAAATCCTACACGGCATGTCACGCAGGGAGGGACTGAGGGCAAGTATAGATTAGTTATAGTTAAACAATATTCTGGTTGTCTCTTAATTAAATATTTTCACACACACTTGAAGTTTTTTAAAACTACTCACATCACATCTCAGAGATTAGTTTAGTTTTACGGAGAACTTCGTCTATATTGCTTTGTTTGGGATATTGTCAGTTTGAATATTCAATTACGAGCGAGTGAAGTGTTTGTTACTGAAAAATATGTAATTTGTTTCCTAAGGCCACGCGGGCGAAGCTAAAGGCGGAAGCTAGTTATTATAATATTTTCTAGTTGAATACATTGTTTATTTTGTAATTTCTTGTAAAAAATGAAATACTATTAATTTAATGAAATGAAATAACACAATTTTTATTTGTTGGCGACAAACAAAACTAATATGCAATTTTTAAAATAAAAGTTCAATGTAAGCGTCAAACTGACGGACGTCACAATACAAGTCACAAAGTTCGATCATTCTGAGTCACAAACGGTATAGCATTTTATATTCTCTTTGCGGTTTAGCTATCTACTCCGTGTTGCCATGACTCAGGCTAGGTCAAGGAAAATCAATCCTATATCTACTTCTATTGAAAAGAAATCAAAACTATTTGCTACCGATAAGACTCGAATTATTATAATAAACCCGTAAAGCTCATGACCAGTGTGACTATAGAGGCAAATATCAATGTGCAGCACATATAGCTATGCTATGCTACTCTTGGAATTGTTATGCGCTATTAAAGTTCACAACTAAAAAAGTTTCAATACTGAAAGCCGAGAATCCTGAAGAAAATGAAGATAACTTTTCACTTAATAACTCTTCTTTCAGATACGAGATGGTGCCATAAGGCGTTGCGATAAAGCTTACGGATGATTTTCTGAAAAGACGTTTAATAGGAGATCATTAAAAATTCAGTAATGACAATCACTTGGTCGAAATTAAAAGAAATTAATTAAGTGTGTGATAATCATCTTTTACAGACGACCTGGTCAGGGTCGTGGGGAGCCGTTGGATGCAGGCTGCTCAGAACTGTTTCATTTGGAAATCGATGGGGGAGGCCTTTGTTCAGCAGTGGACTTCATATGCTGCTATAATGAACCATCTTATAAGTTACATTCGTTAAGGGCCCCATATACGGTGGAATCCGTGGTTGCGATCGATCGCAACGACGTATCACTTCGATTTACACAAAGACGTGCGATATGAGTTTTATTATTAAAAGTTGAAAAAAAGAGTTTAATGGATATCTAAATCGAGAATTGAGAACGGAGAGATTCTGGAAATATTTCCGAAGGAATGACAACAAAGGTTTACCATTTCATCTTTAAATTTGATCTTATTTTGTAGAACATGTCATAGGTGACCGCGCAGGTGAAAATGCGTAGTAAGCGTTGATGCTTGTTAGCGGAATTAATTTTAAATAATTATGAGCAGCTACTAAAGTATCTACTTTCTATATTATCCCCATACCCCTAGAAGTGACATCTCACGTTTCAATATTACATTAAGTGAATACGCTGAAACTGCCACTCTACTAGTTCTACTACCCATTAGCTACGCTGCAATTTACCTTTTTGATGTTGTTTCTTATTTACTCTTGTCCATTCCTCATCATCATCATCAATCATTTAGCAACACATGTTCTGGTTTAAATTTAATCATTCAACGTCCGACCGCATGTGTGTGTAGCTGTGTACCCTTAACAGCGCGCTGGCGCCGGCGGGCGGGCGCACACACACAATACAAAATCTATTGTGTCTGATTAATAAGAGATTACAGATAAATAAAGAGAAAATTTTCAACGTAAAAAAATAGGATCAATGAAAATTAAGCTCTTTGTTAATTCATGTATTTCAGTTCCAGGAGTATCTTATTTTATACTAATGTCGATGCCTGATCGTTGCACTTGACAGATTGCAGCGTCGTGCTGTCCGTATCATTGGCGATGTAGAGGTCACGAACAACTTTGAGCCTCTGCAAATGCGTCCAGACACTGCGTTGCTTATAGCGCCTTCTATCGGATGTATCAAGGAGAGTGTTCTGAAGAGCTTTTCACACCTTATCCCACTAGGAAGGGGAAACCCTTCCTAATCAGGAACACGCGTGCTGGTCTTCGGAGTCGTCAATTGTATTGTCTCTACCTCAACATCACGCACAACGTTTCGTAACTCGTTTCTTTGTCGTAGGTACTTCGAATTCTTGCCACCACGTGTTTCCTCCTCCTCCTACTTACGGGATTAAAGAATTTAATTGTGATGACATGAAAATTGTGTAGAAAATTATAATAACATTATTACAATGCGTAAAAACAAAGAGGCCACGAGGATTTTAAATGGAAAAAGGCGGAGTTAATAAAGTCAAAGAATAACAAACATTGGAAGCTTTCGCGAAATCACAACACGTGGGGCCTCGCATTATAAATAGCCACATTGATATTATCATATTATGAGTGTTATTGTATGAGTGCTGGTGAGACGTCTGCGTGACAGACAGCGTATGATATAAATAAGTTAATCAATTACTGTGTGGAGTCAGTTCATACCTTGTGGAAATTGTGGAAAACAACCAAAGCCAAAATACTGACCAATATTTTTCATTCTTTACCCGTGGTCCTACTGCGTAGTCCTAGTGGTAGTACCACGGGCAACTATTTATGTCCGTGGTCCTATCAGTAGGACCATGGACAAGTAGCATTACCCCTTCTTTGCCCGTGGTCCTACTGGTAGTACCACGGGCAATTATTTATGTCCGTGGTCCTATCAGTAGGACTGTAACAAGAAAAGGATTATAATGTATGGGCATTGGACCTACTGATCAACTAGTACGTACCGTCAATATTATTAATGTTACTACTTCTAAACAACCGGAGCTCAAACTAAATACTAATATTAGTAGAGTTGTATTGTGAATGTGCCTTAAATTTAATGATTAAACTAAAAGGATCGACACGAGCTAAGGCTTTTATTTTGACAATGTTAGGAAATGGGATTGAGTTTTAAATTACTACGAAATAGCTATTTCGTAAGGTCAAAGCTAGATGGGTGAATGTAAACTCAGCACTATCAAATTGTCTGTCTCTCAGTCTTTGGTTGAAATACATAATATTGTTTCATATTATCGTATCGTACCACTGATAAAGTATTATCTAACTCCACACACCCTTACGGTAACCGTTACCATCATCAGTGCACCCGAATAATCCGATAGAATACAGCTATACGTTAATACGTAGGTACCTATAATAGTGAAAGAATTATCTTCGAACTCCTTACCGTTAAGGAGTTGTGCCTTGCATTACCAGCTCATCAACATGAGATGATGACTAATAGAAGCAAATACTTGAATAACTTTGGAAAAAAGTAAAAAATGTCTTAAGTGCCTATAAAATTTGAGGTTTGCCTACGATGAGGGATCCCATCATTAGATCCTGACTTGGTGACAATGTGATAACCTAAGAAGTATACTCTATCGAATAAAAAAGAATTTTGAAAATCGGTTCATAATTGACAGAGAAATCGGTAAACATACATACAAAAAAACTACATATAGTAGAACATATAAACTCCTTCTTTTTTGAAGTCAGTTAAAAAACCGGCTCTTATTACTCCTAGTAGAAACTACGGGCAATGCTACTTGTCAATAGTCTTAGTGATAGAACCATGGACAAGAAAAAACGTGACGGACCCACCATACCCCTAGCCATGCCCCTGAGGGTAGAGTGGGACTGAACCATACCACCGAGTAGTGCTGGGATTTGATGGAAAAATAGGAAAAAAATAGATACCGGAAATTGTCAATATTGTCATTATATTTAGAAGTGAGATAACTCAATCGAAATATCGTATGTATGTAGCTGGACCACCCTGAAGTACCAGGCTACCATATCTATGTAGGAGATGTTTAGCATACTGTTAATTTTATTTATATAATAATCGTAGGGGTACAATAAATAACCTCTGATATACTTATGGTAGCCTGGTACTTCAGATTGGAAATATACATTTATTAGGTGTCAACGAATCAAATGAATCAACAGACTGAATTAATTTCTCATAGTCGGTTTAGTATAATTAGAAATAATTATAAAATAAAAAAAGAATTATGCTATTAACACCAGGTTCGTAATATTTGGAAAAACAAAACCTGTAAACATATAGTACACAGCACTACGGTGGTATGGTTCAGTCCCACCCTACCCCCAGGGGTATGGCTAGGGGTATGGTGGGTCCGTCACGGAAAAAATGCCCGTGGTACATACTACCAGTTGAACTACAGGTAATGTTACTTGCCCATGGTCCTACTGATAGGACCACGTACATAAATAGTTGCCCGTGGTACTACCAGTAGGACTACAGGTAATGTTACTTGCCCATGGTCCTACTGATAAGACCACGGACATAAATACTGATAGAAAACTGTTAAAAATATGTGAAAAATATGCTGCAAATCATGGTTTAAAATACAATCCTGTAAAAAGTCTTTAGGACATATTGTGACTGAAAACCTTAGTGATGACTTAGACATTGAAAGAGAGCGCAGAGCATTGGCGTACAGCACCAGTCAAACTGACACTTTTTAATGCATACTGTCAAAATTTTTATACATGTAGTCTATGGGCTAGTTTTACCAAAAGTGCCTACAATGCGCTGAGGGTGGTATATAATAACATATTCAGGGCTATGTTCAGACTTCCACGACCATACCATACTGCGAACATACCAGACGCACTGCAATACAGTGCGTCTGGTATGTTCGCAGATGTGAGCACCAATGACTTTTATGCTATTATGCGTAGAAGTGTAGCATCATTGGTTCGTCGGGTGCGGGGTAGTCTCAACGGAGTCCTGAGTATGATAGGAGATAGGATTGACTCTGCTCTGCTTGGTCGGTTTATCAATCTCCATGTTTTGGTGAGGAGGCCAATTAGGGGAGTGTAGTTTGTAAGTTTTAAATAAGAATTACTAATCATAGATTAAGAATAATTTTGTTACTAACAACTATGAGGCATATACCTTGAAATAAATGATTTTTTTTATTTATAAATAGTTGCCCGTGGTACTACCAGTAGGACCACGGGCAAAGAATGATATTTTTAAAGCATTACTTACATTGGTTCATCCTAAATTAAATATGATCTTCATGGTACTAACAAAATACCCCCTAATTTTATTTTTAGTTACAGCATTACATTTGTAATTAAAATATTTGAGAGTTATCATATCATTATTCAAACAAACGCGGAAGTGTAATGTATAAAAAAGAAAAATGAAACGCTTGACGTATGCTGAGGATATGTCCTCAGATTGTATAAAAACTGATACAACTACACTACGCGTTGCTTTCCCATCTCTCATCTGGCTAGCTATTCACCATGTGGGTAATTAAATGAATTAACTGCTCATTTATGTTGTTCTTATAATTTAAAACACTTCCGAAATCTCATCCTAATTCCGTCCTAAGCAAGTTTAAGTAAGAATCGCTTTTGAGTACTTACATCTAAAAGTACAATACTTTGTTACTAACGTTTTACTCGGAACTCGTTAAAGAGGGAAAGGGTCCGCAGTCCGTACATATCTTATCCATATTGTATATTAAGTAAGGATAAAGATGCGTTCATTGCCCTGTCGTCTTTATTGGACATGATGTAATAATAATGTGCACCTTACACGCTGAGACGCGTGATATTTATTTTGGAATTCAGATCAGAAACGGATTCGATAAGTTGTAGTAGGTAGTAGAAATGTTGCTCCTAATTTGTAATATTTCATATATACATTTTTTTATGTAGAAGTTTTCTAATAAACAGGAGTTTGATGTTTCGATCATGTAACGGAACAAGATACAGAGCCTTTTGCAAAATAGACATAAAAAGCAAATTAGCAATTCTTTCACGAAGTTTTAGTATGAGTAATGTAACAGATACTCTTCCGATTGTGCGTCATGTAAATTCTCATAAGGTTGTTACAAGTGTCCCTCAACTTAATGAAGTCGAATGAGCCACCCATGATAAGTGTCTCGCGAAATCGAAATTAACATAACATTTTGATGTAGCAAGCGTCTATTTTATACTGTGATTTTATTTATTCTAGTTACTTTACCAGACATTTCAAGTACTGTAATCATAAAGATTTTGCTTTCTTTTTCTATATTATTGTTTTGGATTATTATTACGTTATACGTAGCATTTTATATAAATGGTGGATAACCAATATGCTTAGTTTTTGTTTTCTAAAATATTATAAGAAAAATATAAAGACGTAGTTCTCATACCTACATAGTGAAAATTTGGTGATGTGACTCACTTATCACTTATGGACCGAATTAGTGCCATGGAATGGAATCGCCAAAGCCATATATCCATTTTGGCCCTCAGCTAAGTATGGTAATTGTATCAAAAATTCAATTAGAACGCAATTCCGGTGATGCTTCTCTAATAAAAGCCGAGAGCATCCTCGCATGTCTTTGAGTACTGAAACAATTAAGCAAGGAATTAACTTCGAAGTACGAGAAAGGTTACAATATTTTTATGTCATTTTTGTTCACGAGTCATGGTTGTAGCTTTATTTTAAGATTCCTAATTTTATATAATTTATAATGTAGATAATAATATAAATTGTTATCTAGTTATCCATAACACCAGTTCTAGAAATCTAATTTAGAGATAGATTTCATACCAGAAGAAGACTACTATTATCAAACTACTATAACTAATAAACAAAACCTGCTAAAGACATTTCGACGCATACTGCCAGAAACGCAAATTACCTGATACTCAGATGACCATGCTTTCATTCGCTAAATAATGCACTTGTTTTAAAATATACTATTTTCCTATCGCGAACGTTTCGTAAACCTATTGAGAGAAAATAATTAACACGATTTTAAACAAAGCTGTTGCTTAACAGGTAGAAGACATTGTTAGAAAATGTCATTATGTATTAAATAGATAGATACTAGCTTTTCTTTTGGGTTCGTTACAAAAAATATACACAATAAACAATGGCACTATTCTAATAGCCGTTAAAGAAAATATTTCCTGCTACTCTGACTCGTTGACAATTTGTACTAGAATACTACCTACATTCTTGTCTTGAGTCTTGACCAGTCTTATAATAATAGCATTCTTACAATGTTCATAATTCAAAATATTGTTTATTTATCATCACCAGCCTAAACACGTCCAACTGCAGGGCACAGACAGGTATTCCTACAAGGGAGAAACACATGAGGAATTTATTCATAAACCGATGTAATTGTTATCCTTTAAAGACTGTTATTTCGAAGAACATGACTTTATTCTTAATTTTTGATTTTAACATTAAATAGAATATTTCGACATTGTAGGGTGGACGTTAGCTCATAAACGCAAATACAGATAGACTAGAAGAATTTCACAGGGATATCCCAAGTCCTGGGTGGCTCAGTGGTCAGAGCAGTAGCCCGGATTGCGAAAGGTCGCAGGTTCGATTCCTGCCTCAGGACGTGAAATTTTTCTAGTTTTATTATATTTTAATTAACATGACTTTATGTTACTGAAAAATTTTTGAGGTTGTTTTGATGACCGGCTCATTGTTAGGCCAGGAGCAGGAGCTGATTGAGACGGGCTGGTCTTATTCAGAAACTGTCGGATCACGGAATCGATTCGACAAGTCACATGCCGTCTCGCTTTGACGCACCGCGATAAAAAGTGACCAGTAAGATTCAGAAATTAGATTCTTTTCCGACAGTTGTGAATATGGTGCAGTCTGATAAAACTTTATCGAAATGATTTTTTAGGAATCTACTAGTGTTTTTAAAATTTTTAGCAATGGAATAAATTACAGGAAGATTACGCAATACGCTTTCAGTCTACAAATTATTACAGAATTTTTAATTACCATTGACCCATTTACACACCTTCCTTTTTTAAGGCTTACACAAAAACAAAAGAGCATACTCATGGGAGCTCTATCAGTAGGAGGATTGAAAAAGGTAAATTTTTGCTTGCTTTGCTTTTTTTTGCTTCGTGAATATTGATCGCAATCGCTTGATAGCAAATAGCAAATCGCTTGATAGCCACTAAAGTAATTTTAGTTTATCTAAACTGAAATTACAAGATAAGCACTTATAATGGAATGACGAAGATAAGTGGAAGCACGGATATTAAAATAGTTGTATAAGAGTATAGTTACATCTAAGTGCTGCAGTCACTTTACAAAAACGTCACTAAAGTGAAGCTGCCTCGGACCAAAACTCGAATCGAAACCAAACAACTTCAGCGTGGTGTGTCGCCGAAACTGTTCACGAGTATGTGTTCAATTTTTTGGACAAGAGAGGACTTGGCATCAACATACATATACGGCGAGTACATGACTCACCTCCGTTTCGCTGATGATTCTTTGGCCCCTTATAAACTTCTCTCGGAGCAATCTCAGAGAGAAGTTAAGAGAAGTCTACGATGTAGCGAAATTACCAAGAAGGTGCGTATTTAATACAGCTTCGAATAAACTCAAGTTATAAGCATTAGGGAACACCGAGACTGGCAGTGCATTCCACTCTCCGGCAGTGTTTATTACAATAGATGACGAAAAGCGCTTAATACGGATATAAGGTATATCAATAAGGTGTAGATAGTAGTATCCCGACGAACGTTTACGTTTTTTGGTGAGTTGATACTTCGTTTTAATGTAGTACAATTTGACCTTATTGTAGAAGCCCAATTTATTCGCCGCAGTTTGAGCTTTGGATTCGATGGTGACACTGAAATTGAGGTTAGACGTCAACTTCATTTGAAGAAGCTCTAGGAGTCTAGGTGGTCGGTAATTAAAATAGATGCACCCCGGCAAGTAGGAGCCGTATTGAACGGGCTCTTCTTTGCGGTGAACACACACGCCTATTTTTTAGACGCATTGAACGTTACCAGATTGTCATTTCCTTAGTGAGAGACAATATCTTAAAATCTCATCCTTTCGTTTCGTCAACGACCACTCTTATCGACCGTTTACTCAAAAAGACAGATATCCAGGACCTGATGACAGTTGGAATATCGTACGAAGGAAGCTTGCTTGTAAGTTGTAAGGCTAGCATGACAAACCCGGTCAAAGGTCATTGAGATGTGTAGAGACACAGCCATAGCTTCGGCGTGTTTCTCAATGGCCTAGCCCCAGCAGTGTGTGACGTATGTACACTAGAAGATCACCGGTTGAGGGTCCGCGGCGAAAACCATATTGACGATCGCTAAGCAAATCGAGGTGCTCGGTGGTGTAGTGGTTTGAGCGCTCTGGTTTCGATTACGAAAAAAAGCAACTTTCGCCGTGCTCGACCCCAGGATGTGTCAACTAAAATTTCTATGCGGCTACGTATGTCGGAAGCTAGGAGAGAAGAGCTTTGTGACAGACTCGATCATAGGCTTTAGCAATAACAGCCACTGAATTACCACGTTTGACAATAGCTTCATCCCAGACATACATTAAATACGCTAGAAGATCACAACTTGTTGATTGTATCGGCTGAAACCTGTATTGTCTATCATTAAATAAGGAGCGATCTTCTAGGAATCGGATCAGCTGGTTATTTAAGATCCGTTTCATACTGCGTGTAATCAGTGTCCCATTTTGGGGACTGGTTGCACATTGGCCTCTCTCCAAGATTTCGGCACACACCCAGGAGAGATAGAAAGACGGTATAGCCGCTACAACTCCGCTGCGCATTTTTTGGATTCTGTACGATGAAATCGATATTATTAGGTATTTGGATATCCGGATGCTACAGCACAAATTATCCGGATTATAATATGGCGGATATCCGGATAAAACGGATATCCGCGACGGATATAACGTTTGCAATTCGGTTGAATTGGAAACCCTAACCTAACCGTTTGGAATTCAAGGCGCGGATTTCGACATTTCGGATTTTTGAGAATTGGCGAGCCAATGGCTCGCCCATGAATGCCGCCTAAAGGAACTTAGCACACGACGGAAAGGACTGCCTGGTGCCGGCCGCAAAGAGGGTTTGATTTAATTAGATAATTAATGTGTGATGAACCAGACACATAGATTTTCTATAGTCTTTAAATGGAACACCAGCGAAGAGCGCGGGCGGCGCGGCGCGGCGCTTTGGGCGGGCTAGTAAGGAGCGCATAGTTTGAATTACAGATTTAGCCAAAATTTTTCCCAAAAAAGATAAATTGGCATAATGTCCTCTATAAAGAAAAATAGATCACTGGCACTGTAAATGTAGGTAATACCACCCGATAATAAAACAGAACCTAAAATAATATACCACACAGTAGACAAAAGTAGGTACTGTCCTTGATTGTGTGAACCGAATAACGTAACTTTCTTTGTTTAATAAACCAAGTTGTCGCCTAACGTTTTGTTTTATACGGAAACAATCAACTTGTGATTACACAATTCTCTTGACCTATATTTTGTGCAAAAACAGCTAGACAACAGCTGGCTGGCAGTATGGCATGTGATCTGCATAAATATTCCGATCAGTTGAACCGATCAACGGAGAGCAGGAAGTCTATTCTAGAATAAAAATACTTACATCTAAATATGTAATACAAAAAGGCCATTCCAGAGATTCCGCACTGGAAATAGAACTGTGCAAAATAGTATAAAAATATTTTGCAACGTTAAAACTTATACATAATTTATTAACATAACTGATTGTAATTCGACCACAGACGGTTATTACATGACTAACATGACAAAGGGTTTGTGTAACAGTAGGCGTTAACAGCATACAAATGTAGAATAAGATGGGTACCTAATTCTACTTTTGTTTGCTATTAAGTACCTAAATTAAATAGCTCGACTGAAACTCAAGTGCCTTAAAACTATTTCTGTATTTTCGTTGTAAAGAATGCCACTTATGTACTGTTTAAACTATTTGACACACTTTGACGTCATTGGCTTACTCTGTAAAGTATTTTTTTTTAATTTATCTGACACATTTGATTTTTTGATGTTGAGCGCCGATGTACAGGCAAGAGACAAATGACTTTTGATTTGTAACATATATCCTCAAATATATTTTCGTGTTCTTTTGTGCTTGCATTGGTATTATATTTACTACTAATAAACTCATATGATCGGATCGAATGAAATAATTGATTGAAATGGAATCGAGAGCTGGTTGGCCGGGCGACTGATTTTCATCATCCTTGACTGATCGTTGAAAGCCAGTCGATTCACCGATGACGGATTTATACAGTTAGATCGATTTACCAGAACTGATCATTAAGAGCTTACTCTGTCATCAATCGACAAAAATCACCCTAACAAGCAATGTCGTTTTGATGTGTTGTTAGGAAAAGAACCATTGATCGACGTAAGTTATCTCTTTTTGTTTATTTGGGCGGGTTTTGTACCTAATAGTAATATAGTACTTTTATCTCACGAAGCAACTCGCGAACACACTGCGAATGTGTGCATGCGAGTGGCGACAGCTTATTTTAAACAGATGGAAATGTGTATGTATTATATTATTTTGCAAAACCGCTTTCCTTGACACCCAATTCTGCAAGTAATTAGCAATTAATTTTATGAAAATTTGTTATATCAGCTTCTGACACAAAATAGTAATTGTAAAAAAGCTTTTATAGAAAACAAGCTGCACCCGACATGCTTTGCAATGCCCTTCAAGAGGAAACTTATGTTGTATAATAAAAAAAAAGTTTTTATAATCCAGGAACCTTTCCGGGCGTCCCCAGAAAGTTTCATCAATCTGATCAAGGGTTTGGGAGCGTATAGGGGGGCAAACATCGATTTTTTTATACATATAGATATAGTAGATTGAAAAATGTATTCAGACTTTCAGATACTTTAAAGAATCATTATTAACTGAAGAAACTGAGCCTACAACCAATGTGACATTTAGGAACGGTTTCTAATTTTTAAAATATTTCAGGTAAGTTGGTATTTTAACACTAGAAAGACCGCTGTCGTCAAATTGACGATTCCGCGAAGTAAAGTGCTCATATTTTGTAAGTTATGCCTTATTAAAAGATGACACTCATTAACTTTTAATATTTTGTAGTTTTATAGCCCCCATTTAAAGAAACAGTTGTTATCTTAATTAGTTTTCGAAATACAATGAGTCATATCTACAAAGACCACAGTCGTCAAAATGACGCATTGTAAATTCATAATATATTTATAATACTTAAATAGTAAATAACTCAATTATCGACCTGAGGGTACTTAGAAGAATTTGCTTACATTACACACCGCTATAAATTTAGTTATGCTTTCTTATTTTTCAATGAGTGTTGAAACTTTTAGTGGTGTATAAACTGCATAAATTTGTATGGAAACCAACGACGCATTGTAGAGGGACAGCTCAGATTCGAGCGAAGATATTAGATTAGAAACACCGTCTAGTGTGGTTCCTAGTCGGCGTAGTATCCGATCGAGAAGCAGCCGTGGAGGAATTCGAGGTATGCGAGGTGGACGTTTATATTCACGGCAATCGGCACCTCCTACTATATGGTGATGATTTCACGTCATAATTTCATACTGCAACTTTTTTGTGAGTTAGGTACCTACGAGCAGAACATCAAAAAAATCATCCAGGCCCGGCTCGTCTATTTTGCGATCCCGAAAATGCAGATGAAATTGTAGAGAAGACATGGTCAAACAAAAGACGAACTTGTCAAATAAATCTAAATGTAAACGAAATAAAACGTCTTGCTTTTGTGATAGTTGTAAGAAACCAGTTTGTGGGAGGGAAATGTATTAAAAGTACAAAAAATCAATTATATGCTCTAAATGTATTTCTGATTCAAATAAATAAAAAGTAGTAATAAACCACTGTTGTTTTTCTGTATTAATCATAATAATTATTTCGCGTCAAAATGACGACGTTGGTCTTTTTAGGTAGCATATGAATGCCGGTCTTTCTAGTGTTAAGAGCTTAAAAGACCAAACCAATATTCATTTGAGCATAAAACAAGCTGCGTCGGCACGTGAGTGCTAAAACGCGCAACCTTGTACTCCCCTCGTCCTGCGGGAACCGGTCGATCCGGCGAGTACTGGAGTTTAACGTGAAGACAAATATCATTCATAATGACCAACATCAGATCATTTAATCATGACCCACCATGCTCTCTCAACACTTCGGAACCTTAACCTTTCCATAAGTTCAAAGCAGTTCAATTGCTTTTTTTATTTATAATAATAATATAATAATAGTAAGATAAACAATACGTATGGCGGCCTTATTGCTAAGCAGCAATCTCTTCCAGGCAACCTGGAGTGAAAGGAAATAAAGAGAGTGGGTGCAAGAAAGACAATAACATTACAAAAAAAAACAAAAAAAAACAAATTATTAGTAAAATAAATATACCTATACTTAATACACACAGAAATACATATTTATACATATATATATACCAGATAGGAATTAAGCTTGACTTATCTCAATAAATAATAATAATAAAAAAATGAGCTTAATATGTACAGCTAACTAGAATTAAGGAAGTGATTTTTTACTTGGTTTTTAAGGACTCCAATGACCGGGCTTTCCTGATATTTTCCGGCAGCGAGTTCCATAACCGGACAGCGTGCACTACAAAATAATATGATAGAAAATCGGTGGAGTGAGGAGGAATGTCTAAAATTAGAGTGGAAGAGTTACGTAAGGTACGGATCAAAGTTAAGGAACGGAAGGTGAAACTGTTATGAAAATAACGAGGAGAAGTAGGTAGGAAAAGAATAGTGTAGAGGAGAGCAAGAACATGTAAGTCTCTGCGCCGGCGAATAGGAAGTCAGTTGAGTTTAGAGCGGTATAACACTGCGGGTAATATGATTTTATTGATTTTCTAATATCTAACTAAGGTTCTCATAAGTATATTCTTAAAATATGGAAAAGACTCCTGCGGATTTTAACCATAATATAATAGGTAGATAGTAAATTGACGACCGCAGTGATCCTCCTCCCGAATTAGTTTTTTTTAATCTAAATCTAAAAGTTATATATTTCGGATTTACGGACATAGAGAGTAGGCCCCTTTGTTTCCCGTGCGTACCATAATTCCTAAATATATTTTTATCTCAATGCTAATAGAAAAGCGCTAAATTCGTGATTTTAATTTTATTATATGCCTAATTTAAATAACATTATATCCCTAAACTTTCCAACAAAAATAACTATTCACACAAAATACCAATTACGCTCATATATCATAAATAAACATGAAGTTAACCTAAAATAATTATCAACAAATACCATATTCGTCAGCAAGCAGGATAGACGTAATATACCAGGTAGTTATTACCATTGGTACTTACAATAACAAGCGGAAAATATCTCCAAAATTAATAAGGGAATTCATATTTGAAAATAATAATAATATACAAGGTGTTTAGGTATAACAAGCGGGCACCACCCATGTTAACATAGTTATAGTCAGGTCAGTTAAACTAAATGTATGAGAAAGGAGAATGTCCAAACATGCCCACGATGCGCAATAATCAAACGTATCTCAAAAAATCTTTCGAATTATTTATTACTCACATATAGTTAATTTAAACGTAAAAGCATTGTGGGGTTAAAAAGTTAAATTAATATTAAAATGTTGCACTGACTTCCTACTACGTATACTACAATAAGTATATATTGTATTTTTGTGCTTTACTAGAAAGGCAAAGAATTTATGTGTCATACAACCGCATTTTAAGTTAAGTTTCATTCATAAATTGAATTAGGTTAAATAATTGACTGCAAGTCTATTTAGTTTATACTGCTTAATAATGTTTGGTACGCTTCAAATATTAGTAAATAATAAAACTCTTATGCCCGTTATCACTAACCTTAGGAGACGCCTAAATCAGATGACTATGTAATTAGGAATTGCCTAGTGTATAAAAACGTTTCACCAAGCCTAAGGCGACACCTAAGTCACTAAGCATACCGATAAAGCAGTGCCTAACGCTTAGGCAAAGCTTAATTTGCTGATAGCTGTCAGTTTTTAATCATTTTCATTTTTATTTTTTTCTTTTATTTGCAATTAAAATAATTTATTAATAACGAGTACCGACAAATGAAGTTTTATGACATAGATACGCTTAAACAAGCCAGTGATCATTTTTGAAATGAAGTCATTTGTGTATGACCTTAGATTTCTAAAATAACTTTCTCGCAAGAGAAAAGAAAAATTTGTTACAAAATATAGCATAATAATTATAAAAGACGTTTTTTTATTTTTTCTTTTGTACTAAAATTAGGAGTTCTTGCAAGTTTTTCAGACATTTTACGATGTTGTGTTCCTTTTAAATAAATTTATGTTATTACAACACGACTTAGAATAGATATTAGTTAGAAAATAGTAATTAATGATTTTTAGTTTCTTATTATTATTATTATAACTGCTTAGGTAGATTTTTATAGTAACGTAACGAAAAAAACGAGAAAACGAAAACTGCTCAAGATTTCGTTTTCTCTGACTCAGGGAAAAAGGTACATGAGATGTGGATGTATAGGCTAGATATCTCTGCCTTCCCTTTGTGGGCAGAGTACTAGTCTTTGGCGCATGACGACCGGTGACGATTTTTCAGATTGTGTCGGAAGTAATAATTGTTTGGTATAAAGTGTAGTTTAGCGAAGCAAGTTAACTAACAGTATTACTTTTTGAGGTACTTGTAGGTTACTTGTTGTATATTTGTGCGACTGAAGAAATTATTATATTGTTAATTCTGCATATTCTCCCAAGATTCATTGAAATGTGTTTGCAGAATAACCTAATAAAATAATTGATCGGATGTTTATACCTTTACCTTTGCCTGTCCCTGTGGATGAATGAATACTACTACTACTGTCAATCTGTTAAATAATTGAATAATTATAACCTCAAAATGACTACCAAAAATTATGATTTCTCTAAACTGCCACAAAATAATTTCATGATATTTTCCCTACATAATTTATAGATTGTTCCCATTCTTTGGCATAAAATAATTCAATGATGGTGAAACAGGACTATGTGAGTTTCATTCAACAGGATAAGTATCCTCAATGCCCAGATGGCAACTTAAGTTGCCATAACAATTAAAATTTAATTGTGTCTGGTTTATCGGGCTTTGATGGGTTAGAATCAAGAGTTGGTATGTTCACAATTTACAAAATATCTTAAAATTTTCTGATATGTTTCAAATGATGAAATGAGTGAATAAGTAAGCATTCATCTCGATGGAAAAAATATAGTTTAAAAAAACTAAAAAAACCCGCTTTAATAGCAAATTTTAAATTATATTTAATTCAACGGTTATAAAAGTATACTAACTCATCAATATGTTTCAATAATTTTCAAAAATTCTAAAATAAAAATAAAGTTATGAAAACAAAAATTAAAACCGACTTCAAAAAACTGAAAAGGATTTAAATAATTAAATTTAAGTAGGTATTCATCCCCTAGAAACATATTTTTGGAGTCGGTGCTTTACTTTCTATTGTTTTTGGAAACCACTTAGCACCAACTCCAAAAATATGTTTCTAGGGGATGAATACCTACTTAAATTTAATTATTTCATCCTTTTCAGTTTTTTGAAGTCGGTTTTAATTTTTGTTTAAAAATTTTTTTTCACAATTTTTAGTGATAACTTTTACGGTCAAAGCTAGATGGGTGACCGTTGACTTATATTGTTTCCTACTATCGTATCGTTTCACTAAAAAGTCATTGGAAAAGCAAAATTCGCAATTACGCTTATGTAGATGATTTCATAATTTCAGTTTTTTTTAATTTAAAACCAAAGTACCTAACTGTTTTTGAAAAAAATTTTATGGGACCAAATGGCAGCTATTCCGCATCGAACAAAAATAGAATCACGTAAATCAGATCAGTAATCTCGGCGTAATCGGTGTACATACATAGAAAAAAAAAAAAAAAAAACATACCGGCCGAATTGAGAACCTCCTCGTTTTTGAAGTCGGTTAAAAAGAAAATTAATTTCATTGAAAAAAGCGTGGGGTGCTTTTTATATCATATTTCTATACTAACTCTATGTTTACAAATAACTACTAATTATATATTTACAACAATCGATATCGAGCTATTTTGAAGGTTCTACTTACTGAAGGCTCTTCCCTTTGCTTTTAGCTATAGACATGTATGGTTTGTATGTATCTACATGCTAGTAAACAAATACATCGAATGCATTGCATTCGCACAGTATTCATACAATATTCGTATCGTAATACTTTGGCATAAGCATCAATATTTCATATAGCTTCATAAGGATCAACTTATTACGTTTAATTAAGCCTGTATTCGAACATGATGTATCGTTCGTTCCAAATAGGTTCAAGTATACCTATATAAGACTATTTATAAGACAGTTAGTGGCAGATGCAACTTTCTACATACTGTACATACAAAGATCAACATGGGGTTATAATACTATGTTAGGCATGTTATTTTGCCTTCCATTTCCAAGGGGACAACGTTTTCATGTTGCTTTATGGTAACTTGATAGAAGCTATGTATCTGGCTCACATAAGCTTGTGTTCACGTTTATACATAAGTTTATGAGATTTTCCTAAAATTTAGTACTTAGAAAACAAATCAGTTAGCATATTTTTATTTCATTTTCACTTTCATACTAATATTGTGGTGCGAAAGTAGCTCTGTCTGCATGTCTGTTACCTTTTCACGCTTAAACCACGCTAACCCTATTTAGATGACATTTGGTATAGACGGAGATAGATCGAGACACCCAGGGAAGGACATAGGATACTTTTACGCCGCAATAACCGACATCAGTATGGGTGGAGCCGCGTACGGCCACTAGCTGTTTATAATAACTTACAGCGTTGAAAATGTGAAATTGCAAGACAGAATTGATGGTTCAATCCTCAGATCATCAATAGCTCGTCGTCTAGGTAAGTAAACTAGGCAGCACTTTTCTTAATGTTTCCTATTACCCATCACAAACTAAAAAAGGACATCGAATGAAAGTCATTAAAGGCTGAGCAATCCATTCAATGTTTCTATTTCATATAGTCAAGAGTCAAGGTTAGACTTCCCGAACAACGAAGGAGAGATTGTTGCCGAACTGTACCGACTAAATGTCATTTTATCCCATGTCATCCATGTTTAAATACCGACCTTGGCCTCTCAAACGAGTGTGTGTTCTATAAATAACATTTTATAGGTAATAATAACTCTAATGTCCGAATTGTTAAGGCTGACACGTGGTAAATCAATTAGTTTTAAAAGTAGATCCGATTTCGCAGTTTTCGAGCGAGCATGTGGGAGTTGACATTTGAGAGCAACGTGAAAGTGAAATAAGGTGCGTGGTAGACTTTGCTCTGACTATTGCGAAGGGAAATTATTGCTTTTAATTTGACGTAGAATACAGAAAGACCAGAAATTCATGGGGTTCTCTCAAGTCTCTGGTAGTTTAATGGTTAGAGCGGTTTCATTGTGAAAGGAAGCAGTATCGCAACCCCCCTGAGGACATGACTTATTTCGTCTTGAGATTTTTGATATCCGTGACACATTTATTACTTAACTTACTCGTTTGGATGTTAAAATACAATAATTTTGACATTTCGAAGGTAGACGTTAGCAAAATTATAATAGAATGAGTATTACTTAAAACAGAAAGACTAGAATAAATAAGCTTAGAGCAGTCACCCGTTGTGATAGGTCTATTTTCTAGTCCAGACATTATTCTTACATATTGCATAACAGTAGTATAAGTAATGGAATGAAGGTATACTTACCACCCATACATAAGCAAGACTTAATAAATAGGTAATACTTTGTTTAAGTTTCGCAGAAACTTTTGCGGAAGCTTGGTAGTTTCCGTTCTTTTGATTCTAATAGTTTCAACTGAAATGCAGTGTTTCATTATTAATATATTTTACGTCGCTCGGCAAGACGTATAACATACGGCAACTTAAAATAGCTTCCATATAATGTGCTGTAACGATTTCAGGAATGTTCGCTTTGAAATAAAATTGAACATTACCTACCTAGAATTTTAATTAAATAAAAAGTTAAACTCTCAACATTTTTTTTTATATACAACTAGATGACAAACAAGCTGACGGCCCACCTGGTGGTAAGCGGTTACCGCCGCCTATAGACACCTGCAATAACAAGGAAAAGCACTTGATATTGCAGGTACGTTGTCATCCTGAGGCCTAAGATGAAATGCCGTCCATGCCCAGTAATTACACTGGCTACCTTTCCCTTCAATCCGAAACACAGCGAACTGTTTCACGGCTGAAATAAGAAAGGCGGTGGGCCCTACCCAGGCGTCCGTACCAGGACATATGGGTCTACCACCTAGTGAATAATGAGAATATTAAAAAAAAAAACTAAATTCTGCACTGAAATATGAAGCAGCCTGAATGATACCTAAACAAAAGGATAATCCGTAGTCATAAACTAATTTTTCTCCTTTATTCAAGTATTTTTCCTTTACAATACTCGTATGACCTTGACTGAAATAGTTGTTTTGAGCGACCGATTGCTATTAATATAGTGAAGTGATGGTCTCGAATTATCTGTCCAACTTAAGTTTTTAGTAATAGGTACAATAGTACCTAATTTATATCCCAAAATTAATATTCTTAGAGTTGGTGACCACAGATACGCAAGGGCAAGCTGGTTTCAATTACAATAAATCACGATACCAATCGACCTGTATGTAATACGACGCCAGAGCTTAAAGGCTTTGCAACCTATGTCTGGGCCTAGGTCATCTAAGTCACATGACTGTCTGTTGTTCACTACATAGCGTTCTGTTTGCCATTTTATCAGATATCATTTGGACAACTTTATTTGTTTAAAGTATGTTCATATGGGTAGTTGTTATGATAAGTGATTCTACCTACTAAATATGGCGTTTTGAATATTCTCATTTATTTTTATGCAAGATCTGTTTTAAGCCTGTTTGCCCAGTGTCTAGTACACAATAGGAATTTTTGTAACTGAGAATTAAAGTAAAAATATAATTGACATGGCCGTCAAAACTTTTGAAGTGAGAGACAACCATAAATTATTGACCTACCTAGTGATGCATCAATATGCCTTCATCGACACCAATACTTTTATAAAAAATTCTCCGACACCTAGGTATAGGCTTAGTGAATTTAAGTTAAAATAAAATTCAAGTTGTGTAAATATATTAATTTTTTGTTAAAAAAATATACATATAAACTTACAGACTTTGAATGATATTGTTATTAGAAAAGTATTAAAACTACAAATAATTCATGTCCTCAGACGGGGATCAAACCCGTAACCTTTCACAATCCGGGTGACTACACTATCTGAGTTACCGAGGACTTGGGATGACCTTGCGCGGCCGTAACATTCGATGTTTGGACCGCGATGATGGGCGTCTGGTACATACGCCTACGTCATGCGGTGTCCCATAAAATTCGGTCCTCGGCGGACCTTGGAACATCGGGTACGACTGGGCACTGAGAGGGGCATTGTCGAGAGGATTGAGTAGCGTATGCTATGCGGATGATACTCTCCTCTAAGGCCGATCTAAAGATTCAATGATGCGGCGAGGTTAGCTACCGTTGGAGCTGACCACCTCATTGGGCACATAGAGGCTTATGCCTCTATGTGTCCAAGCTAAAGTGTGCAGTGGAGAAAACGGAGGCTCTTTTATTTCACGGCCCGCGTCGTGGAACACCTCGCGATGCGTACGTCTTGGTGTAAGGCGCCAACACGGGGTCTGATTTTAGACCATTGCTGGACGTTTAGCGAGCACTTTCGTAGGTTGTGCCCTAAACTTATTGCGACTACCGGAGCCCTCGGAAAACAAACGTCTCCTTCCAAACGTTGGTGGACAAAGCACCACGTGCCGTCGCCTCTATCGGGATGGTGAGGTCCATGGCCTTGTACGGCCATTAAACCGCAGCGGATTATGGCGAACAGGGTCATACATGGGTATGTCACCGTGTAGTACGAGGCTGCGTGCGTTCTCACGGGGAGCCCGCTCTGGGATCTAGACGCGCTCACGCTGTCTGAAGTGTACAGGCGGAGCACTGCTGTTCGAAGGGAAAGAACTGGACCCTAACGGCAGTCAGGCCATGTTTGGCCGAATGGGTGGACCGGGGGCACGGCCCTCTTTAATATAGGCTTGTGCAGATAATGTCAGGGCATGGTTGCTTCGGGCATTATTTGCACAGAATCGGATGGAAGCCAAACTCCCGGTGTCATGCGTGCGGAGGTGATGATGACACCGTGCTCATCATCACCTCCGCACCTCCGCATCTGACACCGTGGACAGTGTTCCAGTGTGTGCACTGTAACACTGTCCTGCGTCGGCTGAAGAGCGCCGTGTCTTCATCGCGTCAGTGCATGGGTGCCGACCTCTTCATTGCCGACGTTGATTATGTCGATGGTTGACGAAGACATGCTGGCCAGCTGGGAAGCGGTTGCCTCCTTCTGTAAGCAAGTCATAGACCATAAGGAGGCTGGGGAGAGGGCTAGAGAGATAACACTCTCGCGGCCCCTTCCCGCAGGAGGCGTCCGGGCCGAAGTAGGAGGCTCTTCGCGGCGCTCCATCTGCCCTAGCCGGGTTGTAGGCGATGGAATAGGGCTTCATCGTCTGCATCGTCACCCGGTGTAGTAGAAATATCCGATCTTTTCCCCTGATACCTATCCCTAACCTTTTGTGATAGTCTGCTAAGGACAGCTGCAAGCGGCCACGCGGGCGACTTATTAAAAAAGCATAATAGTTTTTAGCAAAGTTATAATAACGCATAAACATAATAACGCAGATTTGTTGAAAGATATAATAATAAAATCCATAATCATATAAATCTATATTTTTTTTATTTGCCATATTTTTATAAAGCATACTTTGAAACGCAGATTTTAATTATGCATAAATGACCATATTCATAATTTTGTTTGACCTACTTTTATAAAGCATAACTCAGTAAAGCCATACTTTTATAAAACGTTTCTATAAATATCCATTAATTTATTGTTTACTTCTACTATGCATATTTACTTATACCTACCTAATTTTTTTTTATTCGACACAATGAAGTATTTTTAATGCCAAAATTGTGTATAAATTTCGAAGTAAAAATAAAGAAATCAATATTAATACGAAATTAATTATATTAAACCCTACTGGCCGTGATCCTTCGCCGTGGTACTAGTCTGCCCAATACTAGAGTGTAATTTAAAAGCCGGAGGCGCGGAGGGAGTGCAGAAGAGTTTAGGTATTATGCTTGCTTGCATGCATGCATGCCTGCTTGCATGCAGAAGAGTTTAGGTATTATGCTTGCATGCATGCTGCTTGCTTGCCTGCATGCATGCAATCAAAATCAAATCAATTATATAAAAAAATCTTTTATGCATAGAAATTTATGGTTTTGGTGAAATTATGGTAAATACGTGTTATTCCTTGGGAGTTTAGGGATTTTGCCGGTTATTCTTATTAAATATATGCTTTTTGAATATTATGTCTTTTGAATATTATGGCCAACAAAAATTATGCCCTACATTACTTATGCTTATCAAAATTATGCCTTTCTATGATTATGCCTTACAGGTTTCAGCCATATGATATTATGCGTCATGAAGTTATGCTATAATGGCTTATGGCCAGTGATTATTATGGTCAGTAATATTATGAATTGTGAGTTTATGGCGAAAAACTTTATGCGTTCCAATAGGTAACTAATATTTTCGTTTAAAAAGCATAATATAAAGGAGGCAAAGCAAAAAAGATGTCTTTTATGCTTTGCCCCCTTTATATTATGCTTTGACTGAATAAAGCGCGGGGTCTCCCGAGCATAGTTTACGGTGCGTTTAAAAACTAGTAGTCGTTTTATCGGTAATCAAAAATGTTAACACTGCGAAGTAATAAGGTATAGAAGTTAGAACAATCTGACAAGAATAAAGGAGCAAGTAAAATCACAGATTATAACAAAAGATATAAAAAAAACCGGCCAAGTGCGAGTCGGACTCGCACACGAAGGGTTCCGTACCATTATCTATAAACAAGTGTATATCTGTTGCCATTATCAATATCGAGCAAAAACAAGCAAAAAATCATGTTTGTTGTATGGGAGCTCCCTTAAATTTTTACAATTTTATTATGTTTATTAGTATTTGATGTTTTAGCGACAAAAGAAATAAATCATCTGTGAAAATTTCAACTGTCTAACTATCACGGTTCATGAGATACAGCCTGGTGACAGACGGACCGACGGACCGACGGACGGACAGACGGACAGACGGAAAGAAGGGCAGACGGACAGACGGACGGACGGACAGATGGACTGTCGGACGGTCGGACGGACGGACAGCTTAGTAATAGCTGGGTCCCGTTTTACACTTTCGGTACGGAACCCTAAAAAGAAGGTCTGTTCTTAACAAAGGGTCTAAAATTGTAAAGATATTGATAGTGGCTCACCCACAGAGTGCTTTATGGCTCACCAATTCACCATATCTATTTAATAAGACTAGAGTTTTACTCACTTTAATTGAAAATTAAAAGCACAATTTATTATTTATTTATTTACTTCAGGCAAATTACACCCATAAATTTACAATTGGTGCAAAACTTAGACAATTTAATATTAAAACTGCATTTTCATATGGGGATTTAAAGGAAATTATATGGAAGTTTCAAAGGGATACTCTGAATCAAAAGACAAAGTTTGTAAACTGTAGAAAAGTTTATATTGGTTTATTAATGTGGAATATAAGGTTCACAAACTACCTAGAAGACCTAGATCAATGCATTTTTATCTGTAGAGATACTACTTTAGCAATTTATGTTGATGATGAGTTGTTGCTGGGAAAAGATTATGATATAGTATAGACAGAATTTTTTAAAAAATATACAAAACTAATTTCAGATTAGGATTTGTGATAAAATTAATAAATATGTAGTGTTTGATTTAGAATCTTATATTAACAATATTAGATAGATTTGGATTGATTAATGCAAAAGGGTCTAATGTTCCAAATATAGCAGTTGGTACTCATTCAAAAGGGGTGAGTAAGAAGATAAATGATGTGTTGAAAGAGTATCGGAAGTTTTTGGGTTCACTTTTATACTAGGAGGTTTAAATAAGAACAGATATTGCATTTAAAGTAGGTTATTGTAGTCGACACCAGATGGACCGAAATATCATTGATGATATTTTAACAATTACAGATAAAGAAAATGATGAACAAGTATTTGTAACTGTAATAATAAAGTAGGCATTTAAACGAATCAAAAACAATAAAATGTGATCATTGATGATTTTAAGCTAGTTGAAGAATACTGCCATTTAAGTTATTACAGTATAGATATATGTATATAGCTTTTGGGTGAAGTGTCATAGCACTGAATAAAGATACAAAGGGTGTCGCCTTTGTTCTTGCGGGAAATGCTGACAATGTCATGACGTGTACTTTTTTTTTAGATTAACATCACTGTAAACAATGTCGTTTACATTTATAAATGAATTTGTAAATAAATCAAAACTGTACTAGACAATGCAGTGCAATTTAAAACTGTGAATGTAGTGTGTATCTACCATATTCAAGTATTTATATTTTATTAAGTGAGCGCTAGCCATAGCTAGTCACAATAGCCCTCAATTACATGTCCTCAAAACACAGAGGCCAGTTGGGGATACACACCCCCCTTCCTGCTCAGGAGCATGCATGCCTGTCTTCGGAGTCATTCATTCACTGTCTTCACCTCAACATCACGCACAAAGATATTTAGTGTGTTTCTTTGTTGTACTTCTAGAACTTGGAATTCTTTGCCAGCACATGTGTATCCTCCTTCCTATAACATGGGGTCCTTCAAGAGAGGCGTGATAAAGCATCTTTTGGGCTGGCAAGGTGGAGGCGGCTAGTGCAATGTCCATTCTGCACTAGCTGTCTTCACATATGGACTCTCCTTACAGCTTAACATCAGCCATGCTTTGTATAAAAAAAAACACTCATTCACTCACTACACAATTTCTCTGTCTAGACAGTTTTGTCTGACCTTTGTATTATTCTCTCCTTTGTGGTTGTGTTAATATAACATGTGTGTGGTTTTTGTAGTGGGATTCAGTGGGATTTAGACTGCATAGAGAGTAGACATTGTGTTGTTAATTGAGGTTTTCTGATATATGTTTTTAATAAATATGTTGCAATATTAAAGGGGTGTATTGGAGTTTGTTACTCCTGAACATAGTCTGGAGTCTGATCTGTTAACCTGGCTGGTTGAGATGACAGCCAAGACAAGAGAACATAGGCTATGTTCAAGATTAGATAACTCCAAGAGTACTGCCAACAATGGTGGCTTGACAATATAGAATGTCATGAAAAACTTATAATGGCTTCTTCATAATAATTCTTATTAAAATTAATTAATTTATTTATTCCAATTATTTTTTTTATTTATCAATATCATTGTGTTCAAAGTTATTATACCTACCCTAATACTTGTATCATTATTTACAAACACATTTCCTAAAACATAAGGGCAAACAATTATGCTTGATGTGCTGTCAACTGGGCATGATTCTAATGAGCACTGCCAAACCTAAATTTTATTTCAGTGTTACTCTGTCATTATGATCAGAAAAATTGATCCAAAATGTCAATTTTAAAGCATTTTAGCCCAATTAAAATACACATCTATCATCCTCTGATTAAAATATTTAGGAAGTTTATGAATTAGCTATGGGTCAAATAATGTGATGTTTAAAAAAGTAGGATCTATCACTTTTACAGTAAAGTTGAATGAAAGTTATGCAGATTTTATTTTTAGTTTTGGAGCAAGTCAACACCAAATATCAACCGTTTCATGTCTATTGTAAAGCAATAATAACCTGAGTCTTGTGATATTTGTCATAAAATTTTAAAACATTACATACTTCAATAGTTTTCTTTTTGATTGTAATAATTATTAGGACTTCAAACGATATTATAGAAAGCAGGATATTTTAAAATACATATGTGTTATTTTAAAAGCAAAAAGTTATTAATTTCATAATATCGCCAGAAATTTATTTGAAACAAGAATATTTTATGCTAATGAATCATACTGACATAATACGAAACTGATTGTGCAGTATGAAACAATAACTAATGAGCGTTTTCGTCGTATCAGCACCGACTTTACGAGATAGGTAACATACGAACAATGACTTATGTAAATAAATCATAGCAGACGCTGATACTAACTCAATATCTAATACTTAGTAGATTACTGGACGTATATTAAACTCAATCAAGAGTCAAGAAGTATCAATTTAAAATATGACGTCAGCCTTTGATTGTATTCTAACCAGGAAAGAAGGAACAAAAATCTAATCGTAGAAAGAAAATTAATAAAAAGCTTGTTAACTTACCCGTCTCCAACTACAACACATTTGATTGCTTGCATTGTTCGATTTTAAACAATTGTTCCCACAAATAAGCACGGTAAGGGAGCTGACACTGATCTCAATTTGGTAGCACAGATCACGTTTAAACGAAATTTAACACTTTAAATATCACATTCAACTTAAATAAAAAGCCACTGCACTGGCTCTAGATAACAATATGAGTTTCATATCTTTACTACACCGATAAGAACAAATATCCACGTTCAGAAAGCAGTATTCAGTCGCAGAAATAGAAAACCAAAGGAAGGTGACCAAACATCAAAGAGTAGGTAGGTACCATAGAGCACAAAACTCGAATCAAGAGTAATCAAGACGTTTCGTTTCGCCGACCGCGATTATTTTATGGGATCAGCTTTTTTTTGTTTTTTTTTTGTGTTAATTCTCCCTATAAAGGGAAGGCAAAGGGTACTAATGCCCATACAGCCATGTCTTCAGTATTTGTTATTTCTTGATTTATTGCATTAAAATACTGGCGTTAACCATTTTAATGCATCTTGGGAGTATTTGACATGAAACATATGATGACAGTCTCCATATGATGCTACTTGATGAGGTGCATAACCACAAAAAATTCTCATCGCATTTAACACCATAATCACTTTTATTATAATAATCTTTTAGTTGCACGTCAACACAAATACTTAGTTTTAAAAACTACGCCACTTTTATAACATAAAGTTCGCTCCGACACAATTTTTAATTATTGTAATAAAAATCTTGACTGACGCCACAAAATCCCGCCAAACACTCCTTTTTAAAACAAAAAGGAGTGTTTGGCGGGATTTTGTGGCGTAGTTCAATTTTCCCTGTAATGGAAAGGCAAAAGAAACTAATGCCCATACAGCCATGTCTTAAGTATTTCTTTAGTTCTTCATTTATTGCATTGAAATGTTGGTGTTACACATTTCATGCATCTTGGGAGTATTTGACGCGAAATTTATGATGACAATCTCTATATGATGCTACTTGATGAGGTGGATAACCACAAAAAAGTTCTCATCGTCTTTCACACCATAATCACTTTTATTTTAATAATCTTTTAATCGTCAACCAACACAAACACTTGATTTATAAAACTAAACCAATTTTATAACACAAAGTTCGCTCAGACACAATTTTTAATAATAGTAATAAATACACTCCTTTTTTTCGTTCATTTTCCCAGTGATGGGAAGGCAAAGGGTACTAAAGCTCATACAGCCATGGCTTAAGTATTTGTTATTTCTTCATTTATTACATTAACATGCTGGCGTAACACATTTTAATGCATCTTGGGAGTATTTGACGCGAAATATATGATGCTACTTGATGAGGTTGATAACCACAAAAAAATAGGTTTTACTAGGTGGTAGACCCATATGTAGGGTCGCCTGGGTAGGTACCACCGCCTTTCTTATTTCAGCCGTGAAACAGTTCGCTGTGTTTCGGATTGAAGGGAAAGGTAGCCAGTGTAATTACTGGGCATGGACGGCATTTCATCTTAGGCCTCAGGATGACAACGCACCTGCAATATCAAGTGCTTTTCCTTGTTATTGCAGGTGTCTATAGGCGGCGGTAACTGCTTACCACCAGGTGGGCCGTCGGCTTGTTTGTCATCTAGTTGTATAAAAAAAAAATAAAAAAAAAAATCTCATCGTATTTCACACCTTCATCGCTTTTATTATAATAATCTTTTAGTTGCAAGTCAACACAAACTTTTATTTTATAAAACTACGCCACTTTCATAACAAAGTTCGGTCCGACACAATTTTTAATTATTGTAATAAAAACTTGACTGTCACCACAAAATCCCGCCAAACCTCAAAACCTCCAAAACAATAGTTCTGCCCCCTTATTGTCAACTGTCGGAAAGAATACGAATTTCGGAAACTCTATGCCAGTCACTTTTTATCGCGCTGCGTCAAAGCGAGACGGCATGTGACTTGTCGAATCGAATCCGTGATCCGACAGTTGAGAATAAGGGGGCTGAGCGCCAAACATCCGTATCGGATCAGCATATAGTCAATGTTACCATTTCAAATAAAATGTGTGGGTCAAGCATGAAATTGTAGACAAGAGGGTTAATTTCTTCAGTTCATTCATTGTCCGTATAATGAGAAGGCAAAGGAAACTAATGCCCATACAGCCTTGTCTAAAGTATTTCTTTATTTCTTCATTTATTACATTGAAATAGTTATGTTACAGATTTCAATGCATCTTGAGAGAATTTGATGAAAATATATGATGACAGTCTCCATATGATTCTATTTGATGAAGTGGATAACCACGAAAAAGTTCTCACTGTCGTTCACACCATAATTACTCTTATTCTAATAATCTTTGGTTCATAAAACTACATCAATTTTATGAGACAAAGTTCACAAAGTACACAATTTTTAATTATTGTAATAAAAATCTTGACGGACCACCACCGAAATCTACCAAAATCCCGCCAAACACCCACAAGAGGGTCAGGGTAAAAACCAAAGAGTACAGTGCGCCTAATTCTGTACTAGTTGTAGAACACACGCTAAACGTTTTAATTTCAGTGTATCTTGTTCTCTCAATATGAATACAAAAAGGACGGCTGTCATAAAATTGGTCCTTTAGATAGGTGTGTTCAATGTTCTAGCTTTAAAAACCGGCCAAGTGCGAGTCGGACTAGCGCACGAAGCGTTCCGTATCATTAACCAAATAAGCGTCTACCTGTTGCCATTATCAATATTGAGGAAAAACAAGCAAAAAAATCACTTTTGTTGTATGGAAGCCCCCTTAAATATTTATTTTATTCAGTTTATTAGTATTTGTTCTTAGAGCGGCAAAACAAATACATCATCTGTGAAAATTATTGTAGAATTGAGTAACTATTAAACTCTACTACACATAAGAGCCACCGCACATATACAATTTCAAATCGTACAACTAAATCGCAGAATGTCTAATAGGCATAGAATCTTATGATAGCCCGCACATTATATCAACTAAGTCGTTCAACTAAATAGTTGGTCAACTATCGGCCGATAGCCCGCACACTATAACAACTTAGTTGGTCAGTCGCACGGTAAGATGCAGTATGACCAGACCCGTGCGCGTGATTTCCCCACGCTCGGATTTTTGCCGACGGGCACGCAGCCGCCGCAGCCAGTCGATCTCTGCATTCTCTTCTTGTAACAAATGAAAAAATAGAACTGCTGATCGACGAAGTCCAAAAAAGGCAAGCCCTTAAAAAACTTATCTGGGTAACATCTCAGTTAAGAATGTAAGGTATGATGTTTCCCACGCTCTAATCTGTCACTTAATATCGGATGCACCCTAAATGTTTTGTTCTGTTTTCGTCTTCTTTTTTTTAAGTTAAGAAGTGCGTTGTTTTTCCGCATTTTATCGCAGACTTCACCGCGCTAGCACTGTCCACCAACTAAGTCGACGAAGTGGGCGGCCTATGAAAGCACGCAATTTAGTTGTACGATTTGAAATTGTATACGTGCGGTGGCTCTAAATCAGAATCAAGCCCAACATCGATATAATTTAAAAAAAGACACGAAATGTCTATGGTAGTATGGCCACTTCAATAGATTGTGTTGCGCGGTATTGCGTTATTCGGTTATTGAATTATAATTTAATATGGCAAAAGGTGATAAAGAATTAGAAAAACCTATAGTGAATAATGAATTACCTAATCCAGAATGTCGAACCGTCGATCACGAAGACTCTGAATCGCCACAGGAGCAGCCTCTAGACATTGGGGAGCATTATTTGGTGCGGCGTTCGGATGAGTCATGGCACCCGGCTGAATTAATTCAGACGCGATTCAATGCCGCTGAATCTTGCTATGAATACTATGTCCATTATGTGGGCTATGATAGAAGATTGGATGAATGGGTTTCCCGCCACCGGGTTATGTCCGATAGGTTTGACATGTGTGAACAATCAAATAACAACATCGACTCCGATCATCTCCTTACTGATAAATCCGGCCGCAAAATAACCCGAAACCAAAAACGTAAACATGACGAAATTAATCATGTACAAAAATCATACGCTGAAATGGATCCCACGACAGCTGCTCTGGAGAAAGAACACGAAGCTATTACAAAAGTGAAATACATTGACAGGATTCAAATCGGTAAATATGAAATCGACACATGGTATTTTAGTCCTTATCCAGATGAATATGGCAAGCAGTCTAAGTTATGGATCTGTGAATACTGTTTAAAATACATGAGAATGGAGAAGACTTACCGATATCACCTGAGTGAATGCACAGCAAGACAACCACAGGGCAGTGAGATTTATAGAAAGGGTACAATAGCAATATTTGAAGCAGATGGTAAAGAACATAAAATTTATTGTCAAAACCTATGTTTGTTAGCCAAGTTATTTTTAGACCACAAAACATTATATTTTGATATAGAACAGTTTTTATTCTATATATTGTGCGAAGTTGATAAACAAGGAGCACATCTTGTTGGTTATTTCTCTAAGGAAAAAGATTCTCCTGAGGGAAATAATGTGGCTTGTATTTTGACACTACCACCATATCAAAGACAAGGCTATGGCAAGTTGCTTATTGCTTTCAGCTACGAACTATCAAGGCTAGAACAGGTAGTGGGGAGCCCTGAGAAGCCACTGTCTGACCTCGGCAAGTTAAGTTATAGATCATATTGGTCTTTTGTTTTATTGGAGGTATTGAGTGCTAGTAGAGGCACATTGAGTATCAAAGATCTAAGCCAGATGACTGGTATATCTCAAACTGATATAATATCAACACTGCAGTCAATGAATATGGTGAAGTACTGGAAAGGTCAGCATGTGATCTGCGTAACTCCAAAGATTGTTGCTGAACAGTTAGCCAGTTCTCATTTTAAAAAGCCAAGGCTTTGTGTTGATCCATCTGCCTTGCGCTGGACTCCACCTAACAAACAAGGGAACTCAGCTAAAGCTAAAAAGTAGTACAGGCTTACAGGCAGGGCTTAGAGAATGCTGATTTAGTCATAACCAAAGACTTCTCTAGGTGCAGGCCTGTACAAAAGCTATTGAGATTTAGTTTATTTCATTATGAATGCAGTAGATAGATCAGTGCTAGAAGTATTATGTAGTTTGTATTGTAAGTTTATAAATGATTGTAAGTGAAAAATATGTTAGATCTAATTTTATTCTGCATTTGTTTCTGAAATTAATAGTGATGTTGGTTTAGGGAATGATCATCATTTTATTTAGGAGCTAGAATACACAGGTAGGTTAAACAAATGGTTTGATTTGGAGAATTTTGACAAGCTTTATTGAATGTAATTATGTCTACAACACATTATTTACATATAAAAATATCTAAACTAGAAAAATTGTAGGGTAGACGTTAGCTTATGACACAAATACAGATAGACTAAAAGAATTTTACAGGGTTATCCCAAGTCCTGTGTGACTCGGATGGTTAGAGCAGTCGCTGGGATTGTGAAAGGTTGCGGGACCGATCCCCGCCTCAGCAATTTTTTTCTAGTTTAGATATTTTTATAGGAAAATAAATTTTCAAACATTTATAATAATGCTAAAATGAAAATTAGAACATCTCTATGACAGTTTACATTTTTGTCTACAGTACAGATATAAAATAGTATTAAAACCATCAATACATAATCAAATTAATAAATTAATTATAAATAAATTGAATTTGTCATAGTTGGCATAAATCTTTATAATGTAAAATATTCTTGTGTTGATAAATGTTTCAATATATAGCATCCTAATAATGTAGAAGAATTGAACAATATGTAAGATTATGAGTTATTCTAGCTTCAGGAACAATAGCTTCATAGAGTACTTTTGGTTGTCTTTAAATTGTAGCAGCTTTAATAACTTATCCATTATACAACACTTAAGTATAATTATTTAGTGTTTGTAAATTAATCGAATTTGTTTATTGTTAATGAGTAAAACTGATTTGTCTAACATCCAATTTGCATATTTTTTTTCTCAGTTCCTTGTCATACATGGTAATAGTGATATTAATTTTAAGTTTCTAGTAAATTAAATTTACTTAATGTGGTTTTAGTTTATATTTACAATTTAAAGTGTAAATGTTAATTTCTTTAATTACAGTAACTGTAAATGTTAACACTGGTAATTAATATACCCAGCTCATGTAAATTGTTACATAAAAAGCCTTAGCAACAGCTTTTTGCAGCGATTGATACTTAGCAACAGCTTTTCATACTTATTACTTTAGGGTAGGTGGAATTATGGGCTGTGGTTCACACAGTTTGTCTTATGTGTTTGATGCTGCAGCGATTAGTACACCTCACTTTAATCTAAGCTAAGTGAATGGCCAATTCTCAAATACTGAAATTAATTTCTCTCTAATTATCTCAAGGTGAATTTTTATATTGTCTATTAATAAAATAGCAGTCGGCTCAGATGCGAAGAGCTACCAATGTCCCACAACCATATCCAGCTTTCTGTAATGTACTACTATTTATCATACATTATTAATAATACAAATATTTCTTGATATATTCTTAAACATTTCCCCTGTAACATATTTTGTTCATAAGCTTTTTGAATTTTTTACCAAGTGTCTTAATTTAAAATATCTATACACTTTAGGTACTATTTATTATGTGACACATTCATAAATTTATTGTATTGCTAAGATTATTTTGTTCCAAGTTGCATTAAGAAATAGACAATAAAAAATAATGTGTTTATTTTGGGATGTTCTGCTATTAGCATTAACTACCTATTGAACAATATACATACATAGTTTTTAGGCTTAATGTTTGACTTCATAAAGTCAATCTCTTTATTAGTAGGTATTTTACTCGTACATGGGGTTTGCAATGTTTTAATTGTTTGCAAACAGTATGTCATAATTGTCTATGGGGATTATGTCAAATTGTTTTAGAGAAGATCTTCCCATTGCTGTGTTGAATAGATTCTGTGAATCATCAGTTTTCACTGTATGTGATAATTTTTTTAACCTTAGTGACAATGTCGAAAATAAAATAACAAAATAATGCGCATTTTTTAATTTGGTCCCAATTAATTCCCTCTAAAATGAAAATAGGTATTCTAGTACCTAGGTAAGGTACTTACTATATTGTTTCTAGGGGATGAGTACCTACTAAAATCTAATTATTTTATCCTTTACAGTTTTTTGGTCGATTTTAATTTTTGTTTATGCACCTAGATGACAATCTGGTGTTAAGTGGTTGCCTTCGCCTAGTAGCCACCTAAAATAACAAGGAAGAAAAGCTTTTTTTTCAATGTGACACTCCTGACCGGGGCGTGTCCCGAGCGTATGCAGTTTGGGCTCGCTACCGCGAAATTCCTCACGATTGCTGTATAGACGTGCCCGTTAGCTGATTGTATGAAATTTATATAGAATGTAGTTAGTGTACTACACACTAACAATTGGTTGCCAAAACAAACTTGTCTTAAACAAATTTTGGAGAATCGACCTCGCAGTAGGATCCTCCTTCAACAAGATAACACTTCGTCGCACACCGCCAGGCGGTGGTTAACTAGGTGGTAGACTCGTATGTAGGGTCGTCTGGGTAGGCACCACCGCCTTTCTAATTTCAGCCGTGAAACAGTTCGCTGTGTTTCGGATTGAAGGGAAAGCTAACCAGTGTAATTACTGGGCATGGACGGCATTTCATTTTAGGCCTCAGGATGACAACGCATCTGCAATATCAAGTGATTTTCCCTTGTTATTGCAGGTGTCTACAGGCGGCGGTAACCGCTTACCATTAGGTGCGCCGTCAGCTATTGTTTGACATCTATTAGTATATAAATATAAAAAAAAGTGGACGATCGACTACTTATTTGGCAACGTAAAGACGTAGAATTACCTTGGGAATTTTATTTATTTCCGAAAAAAAAAAAAAAAAACTTCGAGGACAACGTTTTATGGACGCCGAAGAAGCAGTGGCTGTGTTAAGGACAAAGGGTTTCAAAGGTCGTCGAAAAGAACCCTAAGGACGAGTGGGCAAAGTGTTTTTCTCAGTAGTTCCATCGGATGCAGCGAAGTATTGATGTAAATGGACAATACTTATTTTGAAAAGATATAATAAAACTAATAACTTGCTAGTTTTCACAGTTTTTTATTTTCAAAGAACTTTCAGTTTGACAGTCCTATTACTCGAGACCAGGGTCCAGACCCAGAGCCCCCAAAACTCTCGATCCGCCCGAGCGCCGGCGCTCCTGCCTTTAAAGAGCCTGCTAACAGAGGTTTGATCTTAAGTATATGCATGATTTTTGGTAAACACAATATGGCAATAATCATTTCCTTAACTCTTCTTGCCACATAAACCAACAAAGTGCCATAGAACTAGTCCCAAACAACTAACCAATGCGTTCATATTCGTAGCATAGTCGGTGTGATATGGTAATAGAATGTTAAAATGTACCTACTGGCTTTAGATTAGGTAAGTATTCAAACACAATCATTAGTTTTTCTGTGCTCAAACTGCTACGTACAGACGAAAGCACGTCAACTGTAACAGGTGCACTACAAAAGTCACCACTATTACGAACGTAGTAAGAGCGGTCTCAAGGTCAAACTGTTACGCTTGATGTGCTATCGACTGTACGTTCTAGCAAAGAATAACGAATCTATAATAAATAATAATAGTCTAGTATAAGCCGACATTATTTATATATTCAAAATAGATAGAGCTCGTGCCAAACAAACAGTTCGCTCCGAAGTTGCATCGCACGGTATTTGTATTGCGCATCTGCCCGCAGTTATCCCCCATACTGCATTGTTCTGTCGTTCCATATTTTGATAGTGCGCAGTGAATCGACTAGTGTTCAAAGCGAACTAGAAGTTTGGCGCAAGCTATGTTAAGTACTAGCCAATTAAACACAATCCTTTAGGTAAGGGTGGGTGGATGTAATATGCGTACGGTAAAAGACAGGTTCGCTTCTTAGTTAGGTCATAGAATACCTAATAAACAAAGTTAGAATGGCCACTCTCACTCTGCGCCCCGCACCCGCGCCCGCCGTCCATTACGAGAGCACTGACGAGGACTCGTGGAAGTCACTTAATACATAGGTATTACAAATTATGGTCTAAGATTATAAAGTAGGTACTCTGTGGTCTCTAGTCGCAGGCGCGCAGCCTGTGCGTGGGCTGTGCTAGTTCGTGTGCGTGTCGCAACCATATCGTAAAACACACCGTATTACACACGCATTGTAAACGTCGCTGTAATGTTACCACTCGTTCGGCCGGATTTCAATACGGCTGAAGTACGCCGCGCCGCATTGAATAAGCACTTGCTTACGTCCAAGCGGCTAGAAGCCCACATACAAATGGGCGCATCGTCGATACGCCGCTTTGAAATTAATATTGAAATTAGAAGTGCAAACGAAACGTTGATAACGTATGTGTAAATAGTGAATAGGAAGACTGTTTGTTTGATTGGTAGGTTCAAGGTGTTTTCTTATAACCATTTAAAACCGAAATCATTTTGGTTTTATGTGGTCATAAAAGAACATTGAAAACTCTAGAGTCATGAATCTATGGAACATTTTTTTTGTCGTTATGATGCCCTGGCTAGAACAAGCATGATTCTTTATTCTTTTGCAAGTGGCATGTCCAAAGCAAAAAGTCTACAGGCTCTTTCAGCACAGCCACGCCTTTTATTTGCAGGGGAAACGCTTGTACGCGGTATCTTCCTGGGGTCGGAAGACGGGGGAGTGTGGGGCTTTCACCCACTAAAGCCCCTGCCGTGTACATACCCTCCTATCCGCAGCGCTGACAGCGGCTATGTGCGCTCTTTGAGCCATTCATCCATTTTTTTGTCAGAGCGGAGCGACCGCGACCTTATGCGATCTTTTCTTTGAAGAGGCTGTGAAGGCCCTGCCTCACATGTTGTTTGATGCACTGGTACACCACGTACGTCGGCTACCCCCGGCTTAAGGGGTTATTACGTTTGGCTAAATTTAGTTAGCTAAATGAGTTAGACTCTGAATTTAGACAAATGTAAAGACATTTAGACACACTAATTAGCCAATTAGAGTCGTGACTGCCGATCTTAATCAGTTAGCATGCTGAATTTAGCTAACTAAATTTAGCCAAATGTAGGTAATAACCCCTTCATTTCAGCCACATCCACAATACCTCTAATGTAAATTTTAATCGAATTAAAACGAAAACGTTCGTCGTCGTGACAAGGCGCCTCTGTTGTGAATTATTGGAAACCACTTTTTTATATGGATTTGAGAGGCGAACACGACGATGCACAGTGGGACATCCATAGGTCATAAATCTTAAAAACCTGCTTTCTTGTTTTACATTTTATTCCTTGTCGTTACATTGGATAGTTGCGGTACCTTCTGAAACTATAAATAGGTCAGTAATTAGAGTGCGCCTTCATTATCTATTGTGCATTCAAAGAGAGCGCATCGCCAATCGTAAATACTGTTATCAGTGAGTCATTAAAAAGCGTGACGTCATTTGTTGTCATTGCGGGACCTGTGAGTGCTGTGTGAGTTTTTTCTGAAATGGATATCCAAGAACAGGGTATGTAATAATTAATATTTTTATTTTAATTGTATCTTAGTATATATTTTCTTTAGTATGTCATTGCTACGAGGCGACTTTTCTTGGAGTATTATATTTTAATATTCAAAGTTTGAATAAACTTTTAAATATGTTCCCACTCGCTCCGACTATGGAGGTATATTGCACCATAATCTTTAGACTTTCTTATCTTAGGAAAATTAAAACTTGGCTGCCCTTATCTGCCCTTTTGGCGATGACAAGGGTGCTACGGTTGCCAGATTATCTCGTAGCATTTGCTACGAAATTAGTTTATTTAGTCTTAGTGCTTTGTGTAGGTTTTGTGACTGAATTTTAACCGTTTTTTTTTTGTTTTAGGTAATTTATATATATGCTCGTTTTCAAGAATGCATATTCTTGAAATATGGCTAACTGTCAATACCGATAATGACTCGGAAAAGTGTCGTCAAGTCCTACAAAGTTTGTTGACTACTCTGAACGATGCTGAGAACATTGATATTCATTATTTAGAGAAAATTGTTAATAATTTATGTAAAGCTATTGCTCGATTCTGGAAAAAATGTAATAGGGATAAAACCAAGCTTTTATATAAGAATTCCGATTGGTTTAATGTTATTGAAAAAATTCAACTTGTGAAAAATAATAAGCAATGTACTCCGTCTGAAACGTCGCCGTGTCATTCACGTGGTCGTCCTCGAAAACCTTTTACGCAATGTAGTAAAAGGACTAAACGTCGGAGAGTAGCTGATTTGTCAAAGTCTGATGATTCTACTGTGAGTGCATTGCTTGATGTTTCAGACTGTTCATTCGATTCGTGTATATCTAGAGTTAGCACTGATGATGTCTTGTCACTTGTGACTGATGCTCAGTTGACAAAACATCAGTATTTATTAATTAAAAACTTTGTTAATAGTAAGATTTCTCCTAATGTATTACCATGTTACCAACAAATTACTAAAGCGAAACAGAGATGTTACCCTTCTAATATAACTGTTTCCGAGTCTTCAGCTGAAGTTGAATTACAAAGTCTTTTTGATCACACAGCTTCTCGAATCCTTGAATCTCAAAAAGAGGTCTTAGATCAGATTCCTGATGATTGTTTGTCTAATATCTCTTTACTTGGGAAATGGGGATTCGATGGCAGCACTGGACATAGTGAATACAAACAATTTTTTTCAGATTCAACTTTAGAAGATAGTAGTTTGTTTGTAACATCTTATGTACCCCTTCAAATTATTGTAAAATTAGCTGAAGATAATTGTAAAATTTTATGGAAAAATCCTCGACCCTCTTCCACTAGGTACTGCCGTCCTATTCGATTTCAATTTTTGAAAGAAAGCACAGCAGTGTCTTTGCAAGAGGAAGCTTATTTTAAGGATAAAATTGAAAGTTTGCAACCTACTTTTATTCAGATCGACAATCGTGAATTGGTCGTTTCTCATAAGTTGCAGCTTTCAATGGTAGATGGTAAAATTTGTAGTGCTTTAAGTGAAACATCTACAAGTAGATGTTATATATGTAATGCTACCCCTAAAGAGATGAATAAAATAGACGAATGTTTACAAAAACCTGTAATAGAGAGTAGATACCAATTTGGATTATCACCACTACATTCTTGGATACGTTTCTTCGAATATTTTATTCATCTTTCATATAGATTAGACATAAAAAAATGGCAAGTTAGGCTAGATAGTGATAAACAATTGTTATCAAATAAAAAACAATATGTACAGTCCCAGTTTAGGGAACGATTAGGTTTAATAGTTGACAAGCCGCGTAGTGGTGGAAGCGGGACGTCTAACGACGGAAACACGGCCAGGAAGTTTTTTTTGGAATCAGCTGTATCTGCTGAAATTACAGGTTTGAATAAGGATCTCATAGATCGTTGTTGTGTAATATTACAAACGTTATCTTCTGGACATAAAATTAATGAATGCAAGTTTAAAGACTATGCATTACAAACAGCATACAGCCTGGTCGAGGAATATCCGTGGTATAGTCTTCCTGCTTCTGTCCACAAGGTGCTCGTACATGGATCAGATATTATAAGTTATGCATTGTTATCTATAGGAGAACTTTCCGAAGAAGCTGCTGAAGCGACAAATAAGTATATCAAAATTTATAGACGAAGTCACACTCGAAAAATGTCACGTGAAGTTACCAATCAAGATTTAATACAACGACTATTATTACATTCAGATCCTTATATTACAAGTCTTCGGAAACTTCCCCCTAAAAAGAAAAATACTCTGTCACAAAGTGTAATAGAATTGTTACATGTTTAATATTGTTAGAATAAGAATAATTTATTTGTATTTTGTTAGTTGTTTTGTTTTTTTTGTATTTAATTAATTTTAATTTATTTATTTCTATTATTTTATTATAATTAAATAATGTTATCAATGTTTTGACTCTTATTTTATTTAAAATATATGTTTTACATTCCAATTTTTAAGTGTTTGTTCATGATAAATTTAGGTAAAAGTATGTTATTGTTTATATTTGTTTTTTACTGAAGTAAACGTTTTTTATTCCGTAAATACATGTACTTCTTTCATTTTAATGTTCCTAAAACACTTTTACAACTATAAGTCACTAAAATAATACAATGTATTGATAGTAACAGGACTTTAACTATTTATGACCGCCCTTGTATGGAGCGTGTCCCTCCGTGCGATGGTCGTTTTCGATTCGATTGCAACTTACACTAGGGGTATATACCTATTTGGTAGGTACCTACCTAGTGTAAGGCTTATTGGCAGCTATATTCTGGCAAATCCCGAAGAGTCGAAGCGCACCGTGACGTCATGGACATTTCGCAGCCGTCTGTTAAATCAGCCACCCAATTGCTCGGCTAGCCCGTTGATTGAACGCCGGCATCCAATCAAATGGCTGAAGTACAACTTGCCAGGTCATTGAGCGCAACGTTTAACCATGTCTGAACGTCATGTCAGCCGTCTGGTTAAAATAAGCCAATCAATTGGACGCCTGCAGGTCATTAAATCGAAGAGCTATTTTGTGGCTGTTTGAGTGATTAGTAGGTTCAAGGTTATTTTTTATGGCTACTTAGAACCAAAATGATGTCGGTTATAAATGGTCATAAAAAAATAACCAATCAAACCAAAAATTTTTAGTACAATACGATTCATTCAATACGCCAAGTCGTTTATTTTAATACAAAGCACGACAAATGACTCAACTCAACACCACCTGATGTGAAGCGGTAAGAAGAGTCCATATGCGAAGACAGCTAGTGCAGTTCAGACACTGCTCTAGCTACCTCCACCTTGCCGACTCGAAAGGGGCTATTTCACGCCTCTTTTGAAAGAACCCCATGTTATAGGAAGGAGGGAACACATGTGCTGGCAAAGAATTCCGTTTTTTTTTACACCTACACCTATTATCTAGCCCAAAGTAAGCATCATTAAGAGCTTGTGTTATGGATACTAGATAACGGATAAATATGATAGATAATAATATGAATATAAATATTAGAAATATACTATATAAACATCCATGACTCGTAAACAAATGTTCGTACTCATCATACAAACATTTGCTCCTACCGGGATTCGAACCCGGGGCCTCTTGACCGAGTAGCCTGGGGTACAGACCACTCGTCTAGTTCTGGAAGTACAACAAAGAAAACAGCTACTAAATTTCTTTGTACGTGATGTTGAGGTGGAGACAGTGAATTGATGACTCTGAAGACCGGCACGCGTGCTCCTGAGTAGGAAGGGGGAAGGTGGGATAAGGTCAAATAGCTCTTCAGAGCACTCTCCGTGATGTAGCCGATAGAAAGCGCTAAGCGACGCAATGTCTCGACGCTATTGCAGAGGCTCAAGGTTGGTTAAACGTTGAGTGAGTCTAGTTCAATTAACTTCGGGCTAGGCATTTAATTAGATGCCGGCGTTTAATGAACGGGCTAGCCGCCAAATTGGGTGGCCAATTTAACCAGACGGCTGCTCAAGACACATGATAAGCTACAAGACTAGCGAAGGTAGGGTCTGCATTGCCTAGTGACCTACACTGCACTGTGTGTGATTCACAAACAGAAATATTCGACATCGAGCTTGACGTCTGACAAGACGACGACCTGCCATTGATTTTAACGTTTGAGCACGGCGCTGCGCAAGCGTATTCATGTCGATCTCATGGCCGTGTATGATTGTTGCTGTTTAGGATATACCTACGACATAAAGTAAAATCGATATTTTTTAACTTCGTTTTTTTTGTGTTTGATTGTATCGCAATGACTTCATTCAATATTTGATTAATTTTTACATAAAGATATAAAAATAAACAACTTATTAGTTAGGGCTCACGCCATGCTCGTCGTCGGAACGCTGGTGTCGCCAACGGTTGGCAAACAAACGCCAAAAGGTATAACAGCGCCGCCGACAGCCACGAATTCTAGGCTGCTGACTGACTTGAGTTTTAGAGAATCGCATAGCTGACCCCTAGGCAGATTTAATTTATTGGCGCGCGCGCACAGTACACTAGTTCATCATCATCAGCCTATATACGTCCCACTGCTGGGCACAGGCCTTCCTACATGGGAGAAACACATGAGGAGTTTGGGCCATAACACCACCACGCTGGCCCAATACGGGTTGGTGGGTTAAAGCGGTTGCAAGAACAACCGGGACCAACGGCTTAACGTGCCCTCCGAAGCACGGAGGAGCTCGAGATTATAAATTTGATTGACCCATCCCGGGACCAACCATGGCGAAAGTTGCTTTGTTTTCGTAATCGAAACCAGAACGCTCAAACCACTACGCCACCGAGCTCCTCGATACTAGTTAATGTAATTTAATTAACAATACTTATTTTATTTTAGATGTCAATGATACCTGTAGAGCGCCAAAACTTCCAGTTATTTATTTTAAATTAGGTACCCTTACAAACATGGAACTACGAAGATATTATTATTGCCATTTTGCCCCTTTATACCTATACCCATTTATGTATTATTATTAGGCACCTACCTAAGTAACGGTTATTTTAAAAGGAGCCGAGGTATCTACACCTATTGAGGTGATTCACATCGGTGAATCGATAGCTATTAAAAAATTATAATACAATTTATTAGGGGAAACAGGTATAAAATAACATTTATTTCCGATCTATAATTTTAATTTATTTCCATATATCATTTCATTTGCACATATTGAACAAGTATTGATGATGCTCAACGAGTAAGTATTAGTGTCGTCCGCATAACGAATATAATTCGCTTGTTATTCTTTTCTTTGTGCGTTCGAAACTTAATGGGCTATAGAAAACAAATATTCTTATTTTTTTTTAATAAAGGTTAGGTACTGGAAGGAGATTTAAGATTAATTATTAATTATTCAGAGAGCCTAGATGCCTTTCGATAATCACTATCGCTAAGCAGAAAATTTATTGGTTTTGACATTTACCCTCGATGGACTTTCGAACGCAAATGTCAAATCCCGTACAAAACCATTTAGCGGTTTACAATGGCGTCTTGACGAGGCTTGGTATTTGTCATCAGCTTATTGTCCTACGTGAGCGATAAACACGGCATCGCCGACGCGATGAGACACATTACGAAATTATCAAAAAGTAGCTGTAGGTACTCAATGGCTATACCAATACTGCAACGTGGTCATTCTTCAATATTTGGTTAATTGAAAAGACGTCCTAATATTATTCACAAAAGGACAATTTTTCTATGACACAAATTTTCAAGTTACATTAATACATTCTTTGTTTCAAATTAGTCCTAAACTACAGTTATGGGGTAGTTTCGGACGGGATGTATCACAGTGCAGACCGCTTTGATCTCGAAAAAGTTTTGATTGCAAAAAGTTATACATCTGAGATATTAACGGCAATAGTTTCAAAATGTATTTACCATTATCTAAATATATTGTTATATTTGTACCTAATAATATTTGAATACATTTCCTTTGCCTTTTATTTTCCATTCCTTAGAGAGCGGAGTGTATTAAATATAAATTTTCTGTATATTTTGTTTACGAAGCAGTATGATTGTTTCTGTAGTGATAAATTGTACCGCATCGCGTTGTGTGCCGTCGCTCACCTAGAAACGATGTGCTATTTATAATTATATCAACCCATCGATACAATGAGGTTGAGTTGAATTATTGTTTAACCTCATGGTACAACTTTAATTTGAGTAGTTAGTCCATTTACATAGAAGTTTCCGTTACGTGAGCTTACGTCATCATAAAAATTATATTTGATATGCGAACGAACAAACAATAAGGATGTAGCCCTACTCGTAAATATTAGTTATAGCATTTTTGGCTTACACAGGTACTTCCTCATAAAAGACCACAACGTTTCAGAGTCAGGATAATGCTTATACCTAACCAATAAATATACCACGCTGAGTTGTCTCCAGCGGTCTGGTCTTTTATAAGGATAAAAAACATTCTTTGGTTTCTAATACTGTCTGAGCTATTATACATATAAGAAACAAATCTTTACACTTAACATTTATTTCACCAAACACAGAACATTAGCGTTATTATTCAACACTTATTACAATATATTTTAAAGTTTAAGTAGTTTATTATCATCAGAATAGACTTCTAACCAACATACGTGTCACATATTATCTACATTCTAATATTTAATATTTATGTAATGCTGCTACGTTACAATTAGTGTAAGTACATAAGATTTTGTTTACAATATATCAAACAATACAACAATTTATCAATCATGTAATTAAAAGACATTGTTTATGTGATTAAAATATTTGCACTACCTACACACTTGACACTTACAATGAACATTTTTAAAATTCGAGTTTAGCTTGGAAAAATTTATAATCGAATCGCAGCCAGCAACATGACTAATAAAAGATATAAATATAACTATCCGTCCTAAATTATATGTCTTACTTAAACAGACGGAAAAAGTGTCTGTATACAAGAGGCATCACTACTATACAATTATTTTTCAGTTTATAAGTGTCTCTCAGAGGTGACATAATACATGGATGGTGTAATTGAGAAATCTGGTCCTTCGTTGGATAAAATAAACCGTTTTATTTTACAATTAACTTTATATACCAAATATATCAAATGCCACGTCTAATTGCCCCAAATAGAAATGTAAAATAACAATTGCCTACATGCCCTAATTACACGACTGATATAATTAGACGCTCGCATGCTTAAGCCCGGTACATAATGGGACGTGAATGAATATACTGCTGACGCAGTAAAAAGCCCTATACGTGTATAAGGCCCTTGCTAAGTTCCATTGTTTATGGCTTGTAGAGCCACAGTGTTTTGCCTCGTTCGTTCGAATGGCATTTCGAACTGTAAATTAATATGAACAGAGATAAACTCTTTTCATTATGAATGCTAATAACAAAAAGAACATTTGTATTCACGATATTTTTGTTCCTAATATATGGTTATGGCAATAAAGATTAGCATTAATCATTTATAAAACACTGTGTAACTATACAAGGTTTTAAAATGGTTATTAGCAAGGCTCTAAATATGTTAAGGTTTATGTGAAAACCAGGTTTTAGATTTAAAGCTTTCGGTTGGTTTCTTCAAGAACCGGATAAAGCCAAAATTATTATTTACTGTTATCATAAACCTGCGAAAATCCAGTTCCTTGACAATAAACCTAAAGTTTTTCAGGAAAATTTTCAGGTTTATGATGGTATATTTTGTTTTCTTCCGGTACTTGATCAAAAACCTGCAACAAATACCTATGAACTATTCACAAACAGTGCTTAAACAAAACAACAACTGGATCTAATTTGTACCGGCTTAAGCAAAATCAATTGTAGATACGTGTTTTTATATTTCGAGGTTGGTTTTCACTGTTACATATATATGCGGGGAATAAACGACTTACAGAGCTCTCAATATTAAAATTAAATCGGTATTTGATGAAACAAATTTGAAAGTAAATTTAAAAATTGTATAATAGCCCCGTCCGGCTGAACCAATTATACATAATCCCATAAACTAGATATTTTAATTGTAAGTTTTGCGAATTAGGTACCATTCAGCAACTACTGAAATAACTTCGACATACATAACACAAAAATTAAATCGATATTATTGGTCTGTATTGTCCCACTTCGTTGCATTACTCCCTCGCATAGCAATGAAATAATCAACCTACTTACATTGCACATGTGCGAAATATAGTAGTACCACAAGTTACACAAGAAATCTTGACGTATAGTGATTATATTCATTTATCAATTACTACAATTAATTTTAAATTTCAAGGTCTTGTCATTGATGTAAGTTACCACCACTACATAAAGTTTTACGTTTTAAATCATGCTTTTCACATCATTACCTCTACTGTATAAATGCAAATTTAGTCTGAAAGGGGGTTACTAAGTCGATAGGAATCAATATCTTTCTCTTCCAGAACTATCCAAATACGTGAAAAAAAAAGAATAAGTTCCTTATAAATGGATGACCTAGGTATAAAAAACCTAAAAACTATCTAAATTCAAAGATTTTGCTAGTTCTCATTGTTGCTATACCTTTTCTTTACATAAATATCGAAAGATAAAGTTATTTTGTACAGTCGACAGCAACAAGCGTACAGTTTGACCTTCAGACCGCCTTACTACGTACGTAAGAGAGGCGGCTTTCGTAGTGCAACTGTTAAACATGATGTGTTGTCGTCTGTACTTAATTATCCTTACGGCTTAGCATCCCTTTTTTAAGAAACCCTATATAAGATGTCAACAATAATTTTTGCAAAATTAAAATTTAGGGCTTCTTCAAACAAAATTCAAATTATATTTTTTACGTAGGGACCGAGGTCCTATGAGGTCCAATGAGGTCCAATTCGCCTACTATATTTCACAAGACAAGTTTAACATCAAATACACAATTGAGAGCGTTTCAGAAGCATTACACGTAAGTAATTTATTGCTAATAACTCTTTACAAAGAATCGTTAGTGCAAGCTATGGAAGTGATAAAGACGACTACACACTGGCTGATATTTACAATACTCTGGTTACGTCAACGAAGTGATAACTTTACGAAATCACAATTCAAATATGTTATATTACAATAACATGACTGAATTAATGACGTAGAATGTCCTCATGAGCGTCATGTTGTGCTCGATTGTCAGTAATCATGCCTTGGCCCTAAGTCAAACATACAGCCTCCTATTTAAGCATGAGCTTTTAAACATTCTGAAATTCATGTTACTTAACGAAAAACTGTCTCTATTAACATAGTGATGAGGTCGCTTTCTCAATAAACCATATTTAAAAGTACCAACGAAAAATTTAAGAATGTTATAGGAGCCCATGGCGAGACTACATAATAAGATTTTTTTACAATTATACGCATGTGTATTACCAATATCAGCAAGCAAGTGGCTGTTCAGCCAAAAACTACATAACATTTAATTATTACACTGAATTATATTTGTACTCACTCACAAGCTTAATTTGCAGGGCGCTAGTCCAATTTCATTAGACGCTATAATCTTTGGTAAGGTAAAGAAACATTTTAATTTCATGATTGGTAAGCGCCCTAATTCTAATAATTACGACATGAAATCAGTGTAATAACTACAATGTCGCAGAATTAGAACCATTACAATATTAAAATAAGTAATTCCTACAATATCATCTTTTAAAAAAATACTATGATCTTGGATTAAGCGCTTATAAGATAACTAGCTATAGTTATATAATTATAATACTGAATGCGTCAATCGCACTGAAATACACAGCAGAACAAGGAAATAGTTCCCACAATCAATATTTAGACTTCAAGTATTACGTATTGATAAATAGTGTAAAACTTAAATTTGTTGGTCCTATTTCTTTGTCACAAAAAGTGTAGTAACAATCACAATACACAAATTAAATAAATAAGAATAAAACACAGCAAGGAATTGGGCCTAATTCTGAAGACACTCTGAATCTAAATTTAAGTACAGTATATCTCTGTCTCGCAATATGTAATAGGAAAAAGATAGAGCAATATTTTGTTTAGAGCTATCAACGAAAAGATAGATTTTAAAAATACCATATGACCGAGAATTGAACACACGTTTCTAAATGTCAAATCACTTATCAGCCGATCTTTTTGTATTCATATTGAGAGATAGAGATGCACTGAAGTAAAATTGAGATCTGGTGTGCGTTCTCCAGAATTAGGGCCCATTGCACAAAAAATTAGAATATACCAACATAATTCCAAATTAATTCAAATATGGAACCCAAAAATATTTTGGGTATTATAGAAGATACATATCAACATTGCAAATAAATACTTGTGTACCTACTTAATGTTAATATCAATTATGTGAAAAAAGCTTAGGAGACTCACACGATATGCCATTTTTAAATTAAGTGTACAAAGAGATTCACTGAGATGCAGGTCAAAGTGGGGAAATACGTTACTATTGAAGAGGTTAGTAGCTCTATAACTTTTTAATGTTAAATGGTTTTTTTGATACCACTATGCCATGAGGAAACTTTTCATCCATCCGAACCTACGAAGTTCTGTTTATTGAAAAACCGACTTAATTGTTATCTATATACAGATGTGTTTCGTAGAGTAAAATTTTGTGGTAGTTTGATTTTAAGAATGCAACAAGGGCTCATTGTTATAGACTGGCTGGGCTGTCACTTTTGTGTTTCTTCGTAACTCTTAAATCAAGCCCTTACTTTTAGCTTATGTTGTACCCATTATAAGACACAATAGATTAGATTTCCTATTGTGTGAGCGTCAGCGGGTTTGCAACGGACGAGATGTCTTTTTTAAATCATGTGATCTTGTTACAGAACATGGTTTTTAGGTGAGGCTGTAAGTGGTTTCAGATTTCCCCCAATGGACCCATCTCAATGGAAGCCGTATACACGCCGCCATAAATCGACTCCTTTAATTATTTTATTTTCTTATTACTCGTAAAGAATTTACTTACTGTTTTATATAAATTTTAATTCTCTATTCAAGAGTGATATACAAAAATTATACCCAAACAATTTTTTGCTGACTTTCTAATACATATTATGAATCATGAATTGATTTTGATATTCAACAAATTACAAGTGAACGAATCGTTTGATTCCATGTAAAAGAATCTTTAATCGTTACTAATTCATTTGGTAATTATACCAAAATATTTCAAAGAACTAGATATATTATTCAAACGATGAAACAATGGCGGCTACAAATAAAGCGAACGAATTTTAGACTTATTTCCTTATTCAAAATGATGTGACATGAAATGTATTTTATAATGCCAAATATAAAAATTGTCCTTTATCAAGATGATTATCAGAAAAATAGAAAAAAATAGCAGGTTTTAGACTGACAATCTTGACATGAGGATGCCAGGTAATCAAAACAATAAAATAAAAATGATGAATCGTTTTATAAGATTAACGTTCTCGTGACCAACTATTATTAATATTATTATACACAAGAGTGCATTAATTAGCAGAGATAGAGAACTTTTTTGTTTGTACTCATAAGACAAAGCAAAGGGGAAAAATATTATCTTTCTCATTTTTGTGTTCTATGTCATGTGAAAGAAATGCCTATATTTGTTCGCTCTACCTATTTTTATGTGTTAAAAAAGGTATATAACATAACGTAAGTTTAATTTTAATGATATTTTAAAGCGTAAAATGGCACGATAGGGTACGACTCATGGCTTACAAATCAATTATTAAAACAAGATAACTCCAAAACCTTGAAAAGGTAAAAAAAATATCACATGTCAAATCACCAGCGGGAGCTATTATATGTTTTATATATGTATTTACACACAATAACATGATTTTATACAATAAATAGTTGGGTTATACTGTTGTAATATACATAAATACCTACAAGCAGGTACTGTGAAGCGTTACGTCTAGATGTGGGTATATACTTTGTTTAGGATTGTTTATACATAAGTAACTTTCTTACTAGGTACGTGACAATAGTTACATTATAAACCATACTCTAAATCTGTATCTAAATAATGATAATAATTACAACTATTAATAACCCAAATAAAATACACAAAACTTTATAGTGAGATGTCTAGGGTCATAAAGTAGTGCTCGATTTCACTAACATTCGCTTATCGTTAAGTCTTTTAGCGATTTTTATAGCAGTCTGTCTAAAGGAGATAGAAAGAGACAAATGTCTTTTTAAGAGTCACCTAAGTTTAGGGAATGGTTAGTGAAAACGGACATAACAATAAAGAACTCAGGAAAGAAACTGGTTGATACAGGCGTACGAAATTTGACAAATTCTAAATAGTTGCATAAATAAAATTGTTGAAGAAGTTTGCTTCATTAAAATTTTTATCTAGAGTATACCTCCATTTCACTAAGGGCTGATTTTTCAATTTTTATCTAGAGAATAATTTTGACGTTTTGACAGATTTTCTATAGTTTAACTGACAACTTGTCAAAGTTATTCTCTGGATAAATCCTATCTGGGGATTGAAAAATCAGCCCTAAAATAAATAAATAAATAAAATATGTAGTTGCCTTATCAAGGTAAAACATATTATTACTTGCATTCAAGTATCATGAGAAAGTCACTGTTAAATATTTACTTCCTAGATTATATAACATGTCAAAGACAAAACCACGAGAACAAGATTACAAGGTCATAAGTATTGGAGAAAAATCGAAACAAATATTGTATTATACATTTACAATTCACTTCACACTATACAAATTATATTCTTAAAAAAAAAAAAACAATGTGATGATTAAATGAAGGCTAAGTAATAATTAAGTACATACACTCACATAATTTGGTACCGATTTAATAGACCGAATTCTTATTACAAGATTTCTATTGAGTATATTCTTTTATATTGAAAAGAAAAAAAGACCTATGATGTTTAATTTTACATTTTACAAGACCATAACTTTACCTTGCCTAGTAAAAATTACAATCTTAGTCGACAGCCATTTTGTAAATATACATTCTTTTATATTGGTATGGGTACAGACGACAGCACATCAAGTGTAACAGTTGCACTGTAAAAGCCACGTTTGTTACGAACGAATAAGGGTAGTCTCAAGGTCAAACTGTGAAGCTTTATGCGCTGTCAACTGTACATTTTAATTTATAGCTCCTCAACATACATTATGATTTTAACTGGCCACTTATTTACCCATTCTCTTGTCATAGAGTATGTCCGGTGCTGTGAGCTAACTTCAATTTGGTATTTACTGGACTTTGAAACTTAAGTGACTTAAAATAAAGACGACTTTAATACAAGTAAACAAATAAGGGAAGATACGGTACGATTATGTTTCATCGTCGAAAAATGGGCTGTGTGCACTACAAACACATGATCTCGTACACATCAACATTATCATTAAAATGCGCACGTAATACACATTTTATTGGGACTGGCTAATGCTATTGGCGGAGATGGCCTTTACAGCGTAGCCGGGGTATTAAGGAGGCGAGAATTTTGGTGAGTCCTAAAGTCTTAGGGGCCATTGAAGGATAATATATGAAATTCGCCCGTTCGTTAGGACACGAACCAATCGGGAGTACGGACTACGCTTCTATTCTATCCCACGTCATTATTTTATGAAGTATTTATTTAAAAAAAAATCATCTTAAATATTCAGAATTAATATGCGTGAAAAGTTATGTTTTGTGTTTTTCTCTTTGCGACTTTTTTTTTTTCGATGGTTACACTTGTTTTATTATGAAGACAGCATTCTATGGAATTTAAAATAATGATTTACTGCCACGTGCATACGAGGTGTTCATCAGTTAATAAATAATAATACTACGTCTAGTCTCTATAATAATAGATAAATAGATAAAACATTATACTTCTTTAATACTAACGCACTATTTAGTGTCGCCGCACACGGGCCACAGGCCACAGGCCACAGCCACAAACGCCGCCACAAGAAGCTAGAACCGGCCACAAAAGTGGCTGAAGCACGCGACAGCCACTTGTGGCCGGTGGTCGACACTTGCGGTCGGTGGCGGCCACTTTTTTTAACTCGTGCGCGCAGTATCATATCATAATGGACTCAGACGAAGAAGGTTTGATTGCGCTGCTTATAATAAAAAAAAGTCGTCGTAGAAGACGAAAGCGTAATTATTGGATACATCCAATTTTAACAAATGTACATAAGTGTAACGAGCATTTCAATAATCTTGTAAACAATCCAAAAAAGTTTTTCAAACATTTTCGTTTAAGTATAGATACATTTTGGGAACTATTGGCTTTATTATATGATGGATTATTGCACCACGACACCAACATGCGTAAAAGCATCGCCCCTGCGGAAAGACTAGCTATCACACTAAGGTAAGTAAAAACAATGACTAGCATAAAATTAAATAGAACACTAATCTCAGATCATAGACAGATCCCAAATAGCAGAACGAGATCGAATCTCTGATATAAACAATTCTATATCCATATTATTTTATTTCTATCAACCGACTAAATGAGTGCGTGCGTTGCCTTCGCATTGAACTGGTTAACTGAGGTAAGTACGTGCGAGTGGCGTGTGGCCGCGTTTTGTGGCGGCGTTTTGTGGCCGGTGTGAGCCACAAGAAGCGAGAAGCGACGTTTTGTGGCGTGTGGCGGCTACAGGCGTCAAATATGCGGTATGAAAACTATATGAAATATGCCGGTGGCGGCGTTTTGTGGCTGTGGCCGGTGGCCCGTGTGCGGCAAGGCTTAACAGTGCGTCAGTTAGACCTAGTTTTGGCAATACACCCACTGGGCATGAATGCCGTATCTTCCCTTTTTTTGTTTATAACAATGATTTGAACGAAAACGTACGAGTCGTAAATTGTTTCATCGAAATATCTCAGTTTGAATGGTATTTTCAAATTAAAAATCAAGGTACAGAAGGTATGTATAACTTAATTATTACTTACTCGGTGGACTGAAACCGTCTCTATAACACAAACGAACCGTTGTCAGCCGTCTTAATAAGTTGGAGCTGTGTAGTCAATATTACCTGAAAATATATTAAAACTTTTGGTATTAAAATAATAATATTTAAAAAAAAAACTTAATAAATAAGCATGAATCTAGTGCTATATAAAATGCCCGAGGAAGTCAGAGCGCTAATAATTAAAGTCTAAAGCGTAAGCTTATCTCGTAAATGTTTACAAGATTTATGATGGCATTGCAGATTACTAACGTTTCGAAATAAATAAATCTGTAGTTACATTTCCATGTTTGATTTTGTGCGTTTAACGGCTTGGCCACGGGAACTGGCGGCGGCGGCGGCGGCGACTCGGCAACCACTGCACGGTCACGACGACGCGCTGCGAGGCCGACATCGAGACAGCGCGCAGTGGTTGCTGATTCGCGAGACGCAGGACGCGCGTGCGGTGAGTTCGTGGCCAGGCCGTATAACGCCTACTTTATTGTGAGAAATACAAATAAAGAAAGAAAACGATGAAAAAATCCGGTGGCGTAGCGGATATCACGCCTGGTGGGACCCCAGGAGACGCGGGAGCATAAAATTTTTTCTTTTTTTTCTTTTCTTTATTTGTATTTCATATAAGGCGTTATAAACGCACAGAATCAAACATGTAAATGACTGTGATTAAAATGACTTTCTAATCTTTAGTGAAAGTTTAAAAATGCATTAAGAATATAATCTTTCGAATCAATAGAGGATTAGAGGTTGTAAAACTTCAATGAGTGGTGAGATAAACTTTGCTATAAAAACGTTGAAAAGTAGAAAGCGGTGATGAAATTGGTAGGTTACACCTAGGATAGTGCTCTGGTGGCATAGCGGTTATTCATTGAAATGGTTTGCCACTTTCAAATACAGCTTATTCATTTGATAATGTCATTACATTTTATACAAATGTCATTAAATTAGCAAAATTAGCAAATGAATAAGATGTTATAGGCTCCTACAAGGTGGACCGTCGATCTGGTGAGGGTCGCGGGAAGCCGATGGATGGGGGCAGCGCAGGACCGAACGGTTTGGAGATCAGCAGTGGGCGTCTCTCGGCTGATATGATGATGATGGTGGTAAGTTTATTACTATTATGACCACTTATAACCGAAATCGTTTTGGTTATAAGTGGTCATAAACAATAGAAAAGCTAACCTTGAACGTACCAATCAGACAAGACGACATTAAGACGATTCGCCTAGGCATCCAATTGAACTGACTTTCGATATGCCAAGTTATTTATAGTTGAGTGATTCTAGTTCAATGAACTATCGGGCCTAGGCATTTAATTGGATGCCGGCGTTTAATCCACGGCCTAGGCATCCAATTGAGTGGCTATTTTAACCAGATGGACGCGACATATGTACCTAGTCATAGTCATAGTTTTGATTTAACTAAACAATAACTGTATGAAACCTTTTTTAGAGGTATTATTTTTGTATTTTTGTTATTCTAATGACAATATTTTTTTAAAAGTTAGCTGTAAAGTTGTAAGGCTTTTCCGTATTTCCGAAAAAGCACTAGTAATAGTCTATGGTGAGTAGGTAAATTATTTTTTATTTTGAGGTCCGCATTGCGATTAAGTACCAGAGGAGTTTCGTTATTAGTCGCCCGGTTATAATGTATCTTATGTGTTTCTTACCAGATTGCGCCTGTGAAAATGGGGGGTCGCTGTACGCAGGCTGTGGGTCAGGCGCACCCGGGTACGCGGGGAAGGCTCCCGGGCTACCTACTGCGCCTTCAACTTCGTACGCGGGCGCGAATGCTGCTTCTGCGCCCATGCGGAAGCGTTGGAGTGCGAAGAATGCGCTACCCACCTGGAGGACATTACAAAAAAAACGAATTCTCATAAAAATCTAATGGTTTGTATGCCTGCTACTGTCTTATATTTTCGCGAGCAGTACACATTTGAAATAAAACCACTTTAACCGGATTTAACTCGCGTTTAATTAGATGTTACATTATTATTCAATACACGACTCGTTTCGACTACTTTACATCTTGGTCAGGAAGGCTGAAAATGTCAGTTGTCTTTGCTATGTTGGGTTATGTTCTGCGTGTCCAACAGACACCGCGGTGAGCTCCGTATGCGTAAATCAAAGCCTAATACAACAACATAATGTAACATCTAATTAAACGCGATTTATAACCGGTAGTAGTTTTATGTGGAATGTTTGATATGCACTGCACTGATTCAATAATATTTTGGTAACGGTTTTAGAAGCCGGTGTTGAAACGTACCCAAGCGAAAATGGAGAAGAAGCAGAAAGCAATGGCTCCCTGCATGTTGTTAGCAGTGCCGTATGGTGGATTCTCGGTCTTGCCCCATGCGTTAGATAAGTAACAGAACCCTACGAAGTAGAGGAACGCCCAGAATGCTGAAATTAATCACAGTCCTGATTAGAATCGGTATGATAGCATTAACTATTTTGGTTAAGATGTAAATAAAATACAAAACCACCATAGCTTAGTGTGTTACGCTATTGACGCTCGCGACCGCAATATTGTTCAGTAATGCTATTCTCTTCTGAAGGCAACTTCATGCATGGATTAGCGCCGAAAGTACCCGAGCGATGACTCAAATGTACTAATAAAGTACTAAGTAGAATCTCTCGATTGGAGTGTTGACTTGAAAATGGTATAGTAGGTAGAGTAGGTATCTATTAAAGGTGGTGTACTTTTGGCAGTAAGCATAATCGTTTAAATTTCAAAGTAAGTGTTTTAATATTCCCTACTCGAACTAACTATTGAGATGAAGGTCTGATAAAATTATCGAGCACCTTATTTCAGTTGCTAAGACGCGCAGTGTTCACCCTCATAATGTCGAAACTATTCTACTTCAGAGGTTCGATGTAAGCTTATAACAGTTATAACGCAAAAACAGATAGAGTGGATGAAATCCCAAGTCCCAAGAGTTATCCCAAGTCCTCCATCAGTAGCTGTGGTCAGAGCACTCACCCAGATTGTGAAAGGTCGGGCGTTCGGTTACCGCCCTGAGTATTTTTCCACATATCTTTCAAAAATTTATTATAATGTTAAAAATAAAACTAAACAAATATCATTTCTTTTTTTTAACATAATTACTATTCTATTCAAATATTATTATGAAATTAGAGATGTAGGTGTGACTCATTGTCCGTGACATCTGTGACCCAAGAGCAAATCTCAATCACCTTTTTATTGGGTTGATTTAATTCACATACCTTCATCAATAAAAAAAGGTCGGGGTTAGATTGTGTGGGATATTTTCGTGCCTATGTTAGTCGTAGTAACACAGTGCCGACACAGTAAATCTTGTCAGACGTAGGTAGGTATTACTGACTTTTGCTTGGTAAGTATTATTTTTATTTCAGAAACTAGAGTTGTATTAATTTGTGTATTGGTAATTTGTATTGGTGCTTTAAAGATGTTTATTTTTAACTATTTCCCCGCCCTGGCTTCGCATGGCATTGGTGAAAAAATGAGACTAACTTTTATATGCAGTCTCTATATCATTATAATAAATATTTGTATGTTCTTTGAAAATACTCAAGATCTCCTCCATTGTCTTACATTCTCACTTACTAACTCACTTTTCATAGTAATAGATCTTAAAAATTACCAGTTGAGTTGGTGAAAAATGAATATGTATAAAAAACTAAAAGAGCTGTACTCTAATAGCTCAACTGAAACTAAGGGTGCTACTCTCTAAGTGGGATCAACTGGCCTTATTATAAAGTTAGTCCCACCCATTCCAATCTAACTGACAAGAGTTCAGTGATAGGTACTGTACTAGGAAAACCTAAATAAATGTAAGAGGTAGCTTTAGGTTTCTGTTAAAATTTATATAAATAAAAATAGCTTTTACTGCATATGAAAAAATATTTGTTTTCTTGTTAATTACAAAAACAAAAAAGTCAACTTTTTCTATATTTTATTGTTGTTTAACTTTTTGTTGCAAATGAGACATTATTTGGAGTAGATGCCGCATTACACCATACCGCAGCAAATATTAGTGTCACTCCCATGACTGACTTGACATTGGCAGAATTCGATAAAACAAGAAGCCATAGTATTAAAGAAGAAGAAGAGACATTATTTTCGAAATTATTCCTTATAAATAAGAATGCAGTATAAAGCTGTAGTGAACTTACCGGAAAATCCCATATCAGCCAGTACATAGTGTTTCCTAGTCTTCACTGATGACATCTGCTCAAAGAGGTATTCACCAACAATGAAGCCAACAGAGGCTACAAAGGCGATTACCGATATTCCCACACCATAGTTGCATGCATTGGTGTCATTGTTATACACACAGTACTCCTTCTTGTCTTCCTTGCTGATGTACCAGCCTTTGGCTGATATGCAACCCATCACGATCACACTGAATAGCTGAAGAATGAAATATGTCAATAAATGTGATTTTCTTTCATAAGCTTTTGAATTTTATGGAGACAAGAAATTAACAGCTGTATTTAATCAAGTAGTAATCCCAGGCCCCACTAATAAGTGTGTGGGAATCAAGATGGTAGCATCAGTCAGCATGTGACTCAATAAGAACAGTCGACCACAGAAGTAGCTGAACACTTTAGTACCATGTCACACAGATCTTGTGCACATACTTTATAGGTGCTACTGTACTATATTGACGCTACAGTCGTTGTGACATGGTACTAAAGTATTCAGCTACTTCGGTGGTCAACCGTACCATGTGAATATGTCATTAATATTTAAATATTAATCATAATAAAATAATAAAATATATTAGAGATATATGCAGGTGATAAAGCAATGTAGTTGTAAAAAAAAAATGATTGTGGAATGTGTATACACAAGATATCTGTTGTAATAAACAACCTTTATTTTTATTTATTCAGCTTTGGCAATTAGCACCTAAATTCAGAAACAATAAAAAAGTATGTAGAATAAAAATTATTTCTGTAATAAATGCATTGGTTACTGTACTATATGGTACCTAAATTAAAAGAAATCTCTTTTTACAGAAGAGTTAAGAACAGTACCTTTTTATTTCATGATTAATGTGACTTTAGGGTTTTAAAAAGAGGTACTAATGGTACTGTAGATGTGAACTCTTTCGTCACGCTAAGATTAGAGTTTGATGAAATTTCAATTGAAGCTGATTTTGTAGTTGTCCCGGGATCATGCACTAGTTTTCCGATTACTAAGTATATATGGAATTTTCTACTAGTAATTTGTCACTCAACTTTGGCCTGCCCTACTCAATGTTATGTAAAAATTTGATTGTTCTAATATTTCTATAAAGTATGCTTTTCTAAGGTATACCTAATGTATACCTTCTAATTGGAGATGAACTTGACTATTCTACTCAACATTACATGAATATGTATGCACAATTAAGTATCATACGATTTACATGTAACTATAAGCAATAAGACAGGAAGGATTTTGTTACTGAGTTGACTAAATTATTAATATTAATTAGGACAGGTAGGCTCTTACCCAACAGACGGCCCTGACTATTACGGGAGGTCTCTGTATGAAGGCTTGAGGGTCAAATGCTCCACCAGCCTTGCCACCGCCATAGGCACCCATATTATCCATTTTAATTTTTTTTTGTCACTGAAAATTTCAGCAATAAATTAACTGCCCGTCAAAAGCTCACTAAAAACACGAATTCCTCAAGGGTCGAATTCAGATTTGAATTATCGATCGACGATCAGACAGAGGAACATACTCAGACACATGACAGATTACGACTAGGCTTGGGTAAAAAATATCGATATATCAAAACATCGCTATTTTTCAGAAAGCGCTACCGTTGATTTTGTTACATCTATTTACGATATATTTTTAGGATATGAAATTCTTTACTAAATTTTTTTTTCGTTTAACTAGAGCCTAACTGCATGCAAACATTGAAACAACATGCAAAACGACAAATTTGAGAATTATGCTGTCAAGCCAACGATTTCTTGGTGACTTAACTCACTATCTCAAAAACTGCTTAACCGATTTAGATGAAAGTTGCACAGGTCCTTATGTGGAATATTCGAATTTTTGGAATCATTGCAAAATCTACATACATAAACTTATGAAATTTGGCACCCAAGCTTAAAATCTGATAAAGACTAATATAATTATACAAAAATTGTGCAATTCTGACATTATTAGATTATCATTAATACGTACGGGTCGAGTTGTTAACCTCATATTTTCGAAGTCGGTTCCATCATCATCATCATCATTTCAGCCGAGAGACGCCCACTGCTCGGCATAGGCCTCCCCCAAAGATCTCTAGACCGATTGGTTCTGCGCTGTCCGCATCCATCGGCTTCACGCAACCCTCACCAGATCGTCGGTCCACCTTGTGGGAGGCCTACCAACGCTGCGTCTCCCGATACGCGGCCGCCATTCGAGGACCTTTTCGCTCCAACGGCCGTCAGTCCTCCTTGCAATGTGGTCTGCCCACTGCCACTTGAGACTGCAATTCTTCGGGCTATGTCGGTGACCTTAGTTCTCCTGTGGATCTCATCATTTCTCATTCCATCACGCAGAGAAACCCCGAACATAGCCCTCTCCATTGCTCTTTGGGTGACATTGAGCCTTCTTATGAGGCCTATTGTAAGCGGCCACGTCTCAGTTCCGTAAGTCATCACTGGCAACACACACGAATCAAAGACTTTGGTCTTGAGACACTGCGGTAGTTGGGCCGAGAATATGCTGCGAAGCTTCCCGAACGCTGCCCAGCCGAGTTGGATCCGTCGATTGTCCTCTTTCTGGAAATTGGACTTACCAAGTTGGACTATTTGTCCCAGGTAAATATATGCGTCAACAACTTCCAGTGTAGACCTTCTAACCTTTACAGGAGTGGGTACGACATGGGAATTCGACATAATTTTCGTCTTTTCCATGTTCATTTTAAGACCCACGAAGTTGGTTAAAAAATATTAATTAAGATATCGATATTTAGTTAAATATTGATTTTGTAAACTACTATATTTCTAAAATATTGATAGGCTAAACATCGACATTAAATTTAATTTGCCCATCCCTACTTACAGGTACGTTCCAAACCACGCAAAAGAGCACTCGTAGCGCAGTGAGTGCGTTCAAACACTGTCAATTTTTTTTGGTTCAATTCTGCCTGTAATGGGAAGGCAAAGGGAACTAATTATCATACAGCCATGTCTTTATTTCTTTATTAATTTCTTGCATTGAAATGAAGGTACTACATATTTGCAATGTAACCTTGGGAGAATTCGACGCGAAATATATGATGTCAGTCTCCTTAAGATACTATTTGATGAGTTGGATAACTACAAAAAAGTTCTCAACGTCGTTCATCACTTTTAATCTAATAATCTTGTAAATTACAATACGTCAACACAAACACCTGGTTTATAAAACTACACCAATTTTGTAACACAAAGTTCACTCCGACACAATTTTTAATTATTGTAATAAAAATCTTGACTGACACCACCAAATCCCGACAAACTGCTTTAGTTATTGTTCTGAGCGTCAAACACACCTACACACCTAAGTGCTTTTTTGTAAGAAACATCTCCCTGTTTTGGAAAAGGCAAGCGGAACTATAGCCCATGCATCTGTCTTAGACGGGTATATGGAAATGGGATGTGATAAAATAAGTCCCAAATTCATATTCGACAAAAAATTCAGAATTAGCATTCCTACCAGGGAGGAATGGAAATGTAGACCACCAGTTCCTGAAAAAAATAGTCTCATTTGGTTCACAGACGAATCCGAGATGGACACAGAAACGGGTGCTGGTGTCTTTAATAAAGATATAGAACTATATCAAAGCATGGGCAATTTAGCAACTGTTTTTCCAAGCGGAGATGTATGCTATTATCCTATGTCTAATGAAAATTATAGAACAACGGACTAAGAATAAAACAATATACATTCTTAGTGACAGCCAAGCAGCTCTCAAGGCACTTAGCTCACCGCGCATCAACTCAGATCTGGTCCTGAATGCTGTACAATCTCTTAACAGGCTTGGTAGGCATAACAGGGTAAGACTGATCTGGGTGCCCGGCCATGTGGGAGTAATGGGCAATGAGAAGGCTGATAAATTGGCAAGGAAGGGCTCGGAAAACACTTACGTGGGTCCCGAGCCCTTTCTAGCACCTTCACAAAGATTCATAAACACAGCCATTAAAGAGCATGTCAAAAACCGACATAAATCTGAGTGAAATAAAATACCGGGATTAAAACTACCGTTTCCATAGATGTATTTACTCCAACCTCCTACAGGTTGGAGTAAATACATCTATGGAAACGGTAGAACAAAAGCTCGCTTCTTGATTGGGGCGCTCACGGGGCATTTTGCTACTAACCCCATGCTACATAAAATGCAACTCTCCCCAACACAACTTTGTCCAGCATGTGGTGAATGCCAGGAATCAATGATGCATCTCTTGTGTCATTGTGATGCCCTGCCTAGAACCTGGGTGGCATATCCAAATATCCAAAGCCAGAAGACTACAGGCTCTTTCTGCCTAAAGATATAGTAAGGCCAATGGCATCTATATTCTGGACACAGGAAGAGTGAACGCAGGGGAGGCGTAAAAGATCCCAATGGGGCCCCACTATAAGATAAGATAGCCGATACAGCCTCGTCTTTAGTCATATTTTCCCTTATTTGTCTTTCATTTATCTGTTTGTTTTATTTATTATATAATAAACCCATTTTTTTAATGTGAGTACTTTTTTCTTAATTTGTTTAGGTACTTATTTTTTTTTGTTTTTAATTACGTATTTTTTTCGTTCGGAGTAAAAGTATTCTGTGAGTCGATTACTGTCAGTTGCGTAGCTAGGCGTGGGCGCAACGCCCCCTCGCCCGCGGCCTTTAAGTGTGAGGGTTCAATTTTGTGTACTGAACTTTTACTAAAGAATACAATTTAATATTATACTCTTTAATTAATGCCCCTTATGCCTTTTATTAATAAAACCCGGACTAAAGTTAGTACTGGTCTAAAACTGATGCCGTCAGTATCTTTTATCAAAGATAGGTGAGACAGCATCAGTTTTAGACCAGTACTAACTTTAATCCGCGTTTTAAATTAGGGGGTTTTAACCTTTTTTGTTTATATTAATGGTTTTAAGTTTAAATATCCATAGTTGTTAAGTTTTTATATATTATTTGCAATTACAACATTTATAAATTAATTAATTTAGTCTTTCATTTTCTCGTTTATTTTTTAAGTATATGTTAGCTTTGATATGTATAATTATAGGTACAACCTAGATATTCTTTTTTATATTAATGTTTAAAATTCTCAATAATCTGATAAATTGGTTCCTTTTTTAACTATGTCAATGCTATTGATAATTTGCGCAATTTTCCTAAATGGATTTAAGAATTTCGGAAAATTGTAAAAAAATAATTGCAAGACATTTACTTTAGTGTTTATGTCATAGTTGTGACAGATGGATGAGGGTGTGACTCGTTGGAGTCGTTGGGAACAAAATGATAAAAAGTTATTTTTTGAAGTTGGCTAAGCTGTTTCTAGAAACAATAGAAAGTGTAGTTTAGCATGAACTCCAAAAAATAACTTTTTTCCAAAAAGTACCAAATTAAATAGAATTATTTTTTGCTTTTTAAAGTCGGTTTTTATTTTTAACCGACTTCAAAAACGAGGAGGTTCTCAATTCGGCCGGTATGTTTTTTTTTTTTCTATGTATGTACACCGATTACGCCGAGATTACTGATCCGATTTACGTGATTCTTTTTTTGTTTGATGCGGAATAGCTGCTATTTGGTCCCATAAACATTTTTTCAAAAACAGTTGGGTACTTTGGTTTTAAATTAAAAAAAACTGAAATTATGAAATCGTCTACATAAGCGAAATTGCGAATTTTTGCTTTTCCAATGACTTTGTAGTGAAACGATACGATAGTAGGAAACAATATAAGTTGACGGTCACCCATCTAGCTTCGACCGTAGAAAGTTTTCACTAAAAATTGTGAAAAAAAAATTTTAAACAAAAATTAAAACCGACTTCAAAAAACTTAAAAGGATGAAATAATTAAATTTAAGTAGGTATTCATCCCCTAGAAACATATTTTGGAGTTGGTGCTAAGTGGTTTCCAAAAACCATAGAAAGTAAAGCACCGACTCCAAAAATATGTTTCTAGGGGATGAATACCTACTTAAATTTAATTATTTCATCCTTTTCAGTTTTTTGAAGTCGGTTTTAATTTTTGTTTAAATTTTTTTTTGTTTAAATATTTTTTTAAATTTATGGATAAAAGTGATGTTTCAAAAATATATAGAGACCCGGCCAGGTCTATCACTATACTGAAAATAGGTAAAAATATGCAGAACAGTGTTCAATTGTCCGTTTTATTTTTATTTGCTTTGTTGCGTGGTCAAAACTGATGATGGAAGGTAAAACTCCGTAACGGTTTGGAGTTGGTAATAGCTTTATCAGTGGTACGATACGATAATATGAAACAATATTATGTATTTCAATCAAAGACTAAGAGACAGACTAGTAGATACCTAATGCTGACGGTCACCCATCTAGTTTCGACCATGACTGACCCACCGTACCACCGACCATAGTGGTACGATGGGTAATTATTTTTCCCTACGATACCACCGTAGTGCTGAGACACGGATTGCGATTACAATGGTGTAATCTTGGGTAAATTTGGGGAGAAGTAATCTGTAATAATGTGTCACGAATTAGGAAGAATTCGTGTTATGTTAAGTTTTTTTATTGTAAATGATACTAACTATAGGTACTTTATTCTATACTCATCCCCAGAAGTACCAGGCTACCATATCTATGTAGGAGATGTTTAGCATACTGTTAATTTTATTTATATAATAATTGTAAGGGTACAATAATAACCTCTGATATACTTATGGTAGGTACTCCAGATTGGAAATACACATTTATTAGGTATCAACGGATGAAATGAATTAACGGACTGAATTACTTGCTCTTTGTCGGTTTAGTTAAATTATACAAGAAAAAAAAAGAATTTCTTCAGAAAATAATAATTACTTCAGTTTTTGATTGTACACTTTGTAGGCAACTTGCTATTCAAAGAACGCACTTATAATAAAGTAGGCGTACTGCTACTAAATACATTATCCAACAAAAATATTTGTCAAGTTGCGATTATAGGCATAGTGCGATCTTATGTATGAAGGTTCCATAAAGTACCGATTGCTTGAAACAATCGAAAAGTTAACGAAGGGCGATAGGCATCGTGGTACAAAATCTCTATAAGTACTATAGAATACATAAAACATCACTATTAATTGGTGGTATTGTTTTTAAAATAATTACCCACCGTACCACTAGGGGTAATGTCGGTGGTACGGTGGGTCAGTCATGGCTTTGACCTTATATCACTAAAAATGTATAACATCACTAAAAATGTGAAAAAAAAATTAGAACAAAATAAAACAGACGTCAAAACACAAAAAGGGGGAAAAAGATGTGTTTAAGTGCCTAACTAGGTAGGTAAGGTACTACTTATCTCATGAAAAGGTATTTTTGGATTTGGTGCTACCAAAGTTGTTTCCAGAAACAATAGAAAGTGAAGCACCGACTTCAAAACATAACTTTTTATAAGATAAGTAGGTACTTGGTACAGTGGTACTTAAATTTAAATAATTTTGCCTTTTTAATGTTTTAAAGTCGGTTTTATTTTGTTTTCTTGGCAGTATCGTCGTGCTTTGCGACATTTAGACAATTGCGACAATCAAGTGGCTAATCTAACCAGATGGCTGCGACATATACCCAATATGTCGCAGCCATCTGGTTAAATTAGCCACTTGATTAGACGCCTAGGCCGTTGATGATTAAACACCGGCATCCAATGAAATGCCTAGGCCGATAGTTGTACTAAAATCACTTAACGTTTTATCCATGGTCTTACAAAATCTATAGTGTTGTACCAGCTTTACGCTGAAACACTGAAGTTATTTTTTTTTTATTGTATTAGGAACATTTCCTTCCCGTACAACGAGTTTTTAAACTAAAAGTTTGATGCTAAGCTTCTCTCCTTGTTTTATCGTTTGCAATGTCCTTTTCATTATTGACGACCGCCTGGTCGAGCGGTCCTATAACCCTTGCTATACAGGCTACTCGGACAAGAGGTCCCGGGTTCATATCCCGGTAGGAGCAAATGCTTGTATGATGAGTACGAGTATTTGTTTACGAGTCATGGATTTTATATATTTAGTATATTTCTAGTATTTATAGAGGGTGGTGCCGTCAATGCGACAATAAATTTAAACATGGGCTATTAGTCCATAGAAATGGTTTGCCACTTTCAAAAATATCGTATTCATTTGATAATTTCATGACATTTGTATGGAATAGTGTAACGTTGGCAGCATTATTTCATACAAATGTCATGAAATTATCAAATGAATACAATATTTTTTTTTTGGTCATTTTTTGAAAGTGGCAAACTATTTCTATGGACTAATATAGCCCATATTTAAATTGGCATTTAAGATGGCACCACCGTTATCTAGGATGCTTACTTTGGGCTAAATAATAGGTGTGAGTTATTATTATTATATATTAATATATATTATTATTATTATTATTACAAGCTTTTTTATTTAGGTTCTCTTAGCAATAATACACGTAGTGGATATTACAAATATATTTATTCAAATTAAGAACTGAATTATAAAATAAGTAAGGAAGTTTAATCGTGTCAATTAATTACATAATAAATCAATTGCAGTTTTTTCACTCCATATTGCCGTCACTCAATAATTTTGACTAGGAAAGTCTATAGAAAATTCACACCTAAAAATATTTTACAGTAACTAATAGTGATGTTTTGAAAAAAATTAATTTTTGGAAGGTGGGTTTCGAACATTTTCTGTTTAGCACCTTTCGAGCTTTACACATGGTCAAAAATGACAAAATTTTAGTTCCTTCCATAACATTTTTCTGTCAAACACCATTGTATTAAATAGAGTGACGGCTTTAAATGTTACGTACGATTAATTTACACTTAGCTTACACAGTGTCATTTTGTTTTGCATAGACAGACAGATAGTTACAATTTATTATTCGTTAATAGGTAGGTATACAAAACTGTTGATCTATTAACCATTATCGAAGGGGACCGTAGAAATGATTTCATGATATTTACACAATAAAGTTTAGTTTACATCTCGTACTGTTACATCTTAGTACATAGGTAATGTTACTATTTATTGTACATTTCACTGTGTTAGTAGGTATCGGAGTTAGTAGCATTTATGTTCTATTTGTTTTTTTATATCATTTACGACCTTGTATCACCATAATATTCTAATTCACTAATGAACGATTCTTGCATGTCGGTAGCTAATTCAGCGCACTGAAGCCCACAATCTTCAGTTAAGCCCACAATCTTCAGTTAAGCCCACAATCTTCAGTTAATACGTTATATGTGGATATCTCTTTTTTATATTATGTAGATGCATTGCATATTGCTTGTAATAAAGAGTTCTTATATCAGATAATTGATCATCACGAACACTGACCATGCTCTTTTAAATGTTGGTATATGGCCTCTAAATATCACTTTTGGGAGGACATGCATAAAATTATTGTGAAATGACAGATCGTAACATTAAGAAATGATTTTTATAAATAAGTACTAACTTTTTGTCTGTTCAATGTAGCTCTAATGGCATTAATTTAAAAGCAGCCATTTTGACTAGACCTTACGTTTTATAATGAAACTTAAATGCACTCTGGTTAAATCAAAAATGTTAGAATGCTTGGATAAGTCTTTTAATAAGAAGGTAAATAAATAAAATCGAGGATTTAAGTAAATACAGATTTTGTCAGTTCGGTTCAAAGTGCAATATTTAGAGCTGTATGGAGATATTCGTTCATCGCAAAGCCTTATTGGAAAGTTATGCTGTGAAAGCATAGCATGGCAACGGGCATGTCCTTAATGCATTAGAAGAATGTTAACAATAAATCTATAACTCTATCACTATTCGAATGTCTATGATACATTAATTATAACCCCTAAATTTTCACACTATCACTAGAGCTAATATTTTGTATAAATTCTAACTAACCCATTCTACATGTAATCGAGTACTCTACAATTTTATTATTGTACATGAAAAACTAGCTACTGGGATATCTATATTTTATCTATGACATAATTTAAGTAAAACAATATTTACAAAAATAGCCACTTTCATCTGTTTTGGGTCCAACTACAATCTAAAACTTCATAACACCAATGAAGAAATAAAACCATTCACAAGGAACTACACGTTTTTAAAAATAATATATAAATAAATGACAAGGAAAACACACGGTTCCCTAAAATTTTAAAATTATGCAATGTCATAAACATATACAAAGATACATTGATTATGTATAAAATATTCTACAAAGGTACAAATGCTACGTAGATAGAAAACTATTATACTATCTTTAATACAGTGGTTATCCAGTAGATAAATATTTATAAATTGCTGGCAATGGCAGGATGTGATCGAGATAGTAACGAAATAACCGTGCTAAGCAAGCAGGATCGTAAAGGCCTTTATTTTATGTTCCTTTGATAACATTATTTAAAACATTTTAAGCTCACAATGCAACGAAGAACGTAGGTAGGTGACTTATGTAAATTAAGTTTACTTTGTTATTCTACGTCAGTTGCTATTCATTTGCAAAAAATATTTTTCAAAATGGCTTTCACAAACGAGTTAATCGAGAGTGCCATTTAAAAATAGACCGCCTTTGCCAAATGTAACATTCTTTGGAATTCGTATCGAGGTTCCATTTCAGAAAGTTAGTTTTAAGAATCGGACAAGCCCTGACGTTTTTCTTCTTCCAACATGGCGTCGAGTTCGTCTGTTAGGTTGGCTAACATGTTGCCGATGTCGTTGAGTACGTCGACCGGCTCCGTGCTCTTGTCGTCTTTGTCGTGTGATGGTTTGGGTTCACTCCTGGGGGGGAGGGAGCTGAGGGCGATGCCCGCTCGGCCGTAGTCCACTGTGTGAGGTCTACCGCCGATTTGACTGCGATTTTGCTTTATCGTGCCCGCGTTTTCGTTGGCGAACGGAATGCTGTCCGACTCGGTGCTCGAACTAGACTGCAAGGAAGAATTTTGATAATAAATAATTGGAAACTAATAAACGGGCTCTGGTACAAGGTCTACTACTAGGTTTGATGTTGTTATTAAAACGGGCTCTAGTTTAGTAAGCAGGGGCTCTACATTGTTAATAGGCGCAGGCTCAGGTAAAACCTTCAATAAATCAAAATGAATTTAAGAATGTAACAATGAGGGTAAGGGCCTAGTAATTAGCAAGGATTTATTGATAATCCTTCGAGCCGGATGTCAAAAATACAAGAAAACATATTATTAAAAGTTTTAAATTAAGTACCTACAAGAAAAAAAAAACTTAATGCAAGGCTTACCTTGAAGCTAGCGTCAGAACCAGTACGCAGTTTATCGTCGTCGTATCGACGTGGCGGAGAAGATGGTGCAGGTGGAGGGGGCAGCAGTCCAGTACTGTCTAAAGACACGCTTAGCGAGTCCGAGCTCGGGTACGCAGGTAGACTAAGCGGAAGACTCTTTTCAGGGTGAATCTCGACTGTCGTCTGACCGAAACGCGTAAACGGAGCGTACTGTGAGCTCTGCCTCTTTGGAGGATCTGGAGGTGGTTTTCTAGCCACGTGTGGACTCGCTCCGTACGCTACACGCTGCAATCTAGCCGAGTACGCGATTTCATCGTAAGTGTAGTCTGGGGATTTGTCTCTATATGCAGGTGTTGCTTGTATTTTAGCCACTGGTCGTGGTCTCACTAGTCCCCTAGGACGTGGCAAAGTGCCTCCGCCTTCGTAAGAGCTGTCGTTAGTAGGCGTAATGTCTCCATCATCATAGGATCGCCGCCATTGTCCGCCGCCATAGTAAAAACCAGCGTCAGGTGAGAAAGTAGTGTGAGACGTCCTCTCTGAAGGATCCTCTAGGCTTTCTAAAGATTTCCCGCGGGGATGACGAATCTGTCAACATATTTAAGTATGTAATTTTTCCACAATTATAATTTTAAATTGCTTAAGATGTTTAACAAAAAAAATTAACATTGACGTAATTAATTACAGTGCAATCATACATATTCGTATTTAAATTTTAAAAATACATTAGGTAAGTACAAACAAACATACATTAGATACTTAATTAATAATTACTTATATTCGCATTAAGATTTAAAGTAACGTACCATGCTTTAATTGTTTATTAAATATTAAGTTAAAATATGTGTTTTTGAGTTGTTAAATAATTCGTTATTTATTATTTTGTATTATGAATAAAATACATGCTTTTGCAGTTAGAATAACTAACCATAATTATTATTAATAAGAATGAAATAAATTAGTAAGTAGACATTAAAAATGGTGCTACTAACTACCATGCAAACGTAAATAAAAATCTCAGAGTAGTGCATTAATAGAACAACAGTGCAAAAATCACACGAACACAAAACAATGTATATAAAACTCTATCACACTTGTGCACGTTAAAGCTGGTGCTGACAAACTTAGGTACTGTGCGAAAGGAGGTCTTCATACCTGAATGGGGACCAGGTCAGTGCCTAGGGGCGTAGGTAGACCGTCAAAGTTTAGATCGGGGGGTTTATGGTAACTCCTCGCGTGGCCCCATGGCTGGTAATGCTCCCTCGGATATAAATCCTTTAGTCGATTATGTCCAAGGTGCAGATTGTGTTTGGAAAGAAAAGAAAAGAAAACATTCACATGCTGCTGTCGGCTAGTGGTATGGATGCAGCGGATGACGTGACGTGATTGGATGACGACAACTCTGCGATCGCCAGCAAAGGTTCCAAGTAAATGTGATCGACTTTGATTCATCTTTTAATCATGAAAATCAATCATCAATTAATTTAATCCAATTATTAAGGTACATAATTATACTAGGAAGTTAAATTTTACATTTTCAATGGGGTAGGTGAACCTAGCTAGACACATAATTGTGAAAGGGACTAACAAGTAGAATGAAACAACAATAGGTAAGTACTGATTTCTTTTATTTACTTTTTCACTAAGTACCTATAGTTTTCATTTTGGTTGATAATACACTAGTTACGTGCCTGCTGTACGCAGTTCACTACGGATAAACTAAATCTCCAATGTTTAAAGTCAATATTGTGAAGATTGGTGGACCCAATCGCAGAGTTATCGTAGGTACCATGTTGTTGACAATAATGGCGATGGACACAGACTTCTAAAAGTCTATTTCAAGCGAAGTGACAATGATATCTGAACGCATCGGGAAATGACGAAAGAAGAAATTTCACTTTTTTGTAGGTAGGTAGGTACATCTGGTTTTTTGGCGCCAATTTGGTTCTAAGGATCTTTCCCAAGTGTCCACATCTATTTGGCAACATAATATTCAGCTTGTGTGCTAGGACTGTCCATGGAACTAAACAACTAAAGCTGTTTAGGCAAAGGGAATAATAACTCAAATAAATTAAATCTGATTAGTGTAAATTATTGGAAGCTAAGTTATATAAAACGCTTTCTTTTGTTAAAACAAGCGTAGTTAGTAAAGTATTGATAAAAAATTAATACATTACATTTTCAAATTATCGTAAGATAAGTCCAAAAATTTATTTGAATAAAAGAATTTAAAGTGGCCAATGTATAAAAGATATAACGTATAAGAACATAAATTAAAATAATATACTTAGATAGTAATAATTGTACTTATGTATAATTTATTGTTTAAAAACATAAAACAAAATATAATAAAAATTGTTTTGAAGTGATGCTTTGAATTTCACACAGAATCTTTTAACTTGCAATCTAATTGAAAGATACAGAAGGACATGATAGTGGACAGTTTTATGCAAGTAATTGTAACTTTGCACAGTCTGGCTAGTGGCAACAAGAAAACGAGTAACTTAAAAAAATATTAAGGTCAGCTCAGTGATCAAGAGTCCATTTGACAATTAAAAAAAATACATACAGTTGAACATATAACCTCCTCCTTTCTTTAAGTCGGTTAATAACGTGATATTGAAGGTAACGACATCATTTTAAAGGTTGAACTCTCAACATTCAAACTATGTGGACAACCCAACTATTTACTGGTTATTATTTTGATTAATATAGCATGGTACCCACTTGCCAGTGTTTGATGCACCTGTTATAGTCTTTGGTCATAGACTAGAGATAGGTAGGTATATGGTAGTCTGTGGTATAGAGCCGGCCTTCTGTAGTATTATCCTTCATAAATTAAAAAAGAAATTTAAATTTCGAAAGCAGTTTTCTTGTTACTTTATTAATGATCCACTATCACGAGAGTTTATCTATGAAGGTCTAATCGGTAGGTATTCTAAAACATCACTACAAACGATTAAAAAGTTTTCTTGTTTGTCTATAAACTGACCTGTCCCGGTTGTAATCTCGTGAAGTCGAGTGAGCCTTGGTTGCTTATGCTTCTTTTTCCTGCTCTAATATCTTTCACTCTTTTTATAGCCAATAATATTTTCTTTTGGTGGCCAAGGCGGACGATACCCATGTCTTCTAAGTCCTGTAATTAAAAATAATCAAGATAAATACATAAAAGTTATGCATTTTGTTGGTTTTCATAACATTAATGTGATCTAATAACTATTTCCTTTATTTATAAGGTAGGGTCTAAAAACAAAAGGTAAATTAGTTCTGAGAACAATTTTTCCTGCTTTCGATAGCTTATTCCTAACGAATAGTTCCTTTTTTTATATAAGTAATTCTTCTTTATTTATCTCTTTGTATTTACTCTGGATGTTATTTAGGGTTCGCAAAAAATCAATTGTTCCGCTTAATAATAAGCGGTTACCGTAGCGTATCTATCACAGATTTGTAAAAATGTTGTTACAAATACGTGACTATGGCAAGCCCTCGACTTCGTCTCGGCCTTGCATTCGTCTACTTGTTTGTAAAAACCAACTTACCGCACTAGTATCATAAATAACTATTACTCCATGCTACGTGCTTTAGACCTTACAAAAACTCTAATTAATCATAATTCTAACCTTAACAATGGAGGTTAGTCTTTTTTAATTTTATGAATTCTCTAGAATAAACTTGGTAAAGTTTCGATAGGTTCCAGAAAAATGAAACTAAAAAGGTGCACCGAGCTCAACAAGAAATTTTGTAACCGGATATGTAGTGTTTAGCGAAAAGGTTTTTAAGAGTATATAAAAAACCATACCTCCCAAGCGAGCTGCGTGACATCGTGTACAGTGCGGTATCCCTGAGCCACCAGTGCGGGACCGTATTCCTCGAGTCTCAGCAGGCGAAGCCATTCTTCTAAAGAACCCTGGAATTATAAATATAAGTCCACTTTTAGAATCTTTTTTTATTTATTAGAGTAAAAAAATCTGTAATTCCAGATTTGGATATAATAATAATAATAATAAACTCATTCACTAATTTATGCTGGCTGTCTGCAAGAGATTTCTTTTACAAATAAGTCCACCATTACAAACTTCCTGTTACATGTAACTTAGTATGTATATTTAAAGTGCAATAAATGTTACCTTTATATTAATCATTTGTCGTGCTTAGTATATATAAATCCTTTAATACCCAGACGGCAACTTAAGTTGACATGATAATTAAAATTTTAATTTTGTCTGGTTTATCGGGCTTCAAAGGGTAAAGGTCTAACACAATGATTTCAACGGCAAATATTAGTAACAAGGTATTTATAATCATTTTCTAGTAAGCAGCCCCGTATGGAGTATGCAGCTGGTTATGTTACGAGGTGACGGGAAAAGTTCCCAATATAATTACAGGGCCTGGCATGCATTAATTAATATACCTAGTACCAGAACGTCAACGCACATGCAATATCAATCAATTTGCTTGATATTGCAGATTGTTTAAGCAAAAGTTATCGTAGACCAGCAGGTAGACCATCTGCTTGCTTGACATTCTTGACAGACAAAGTATCACACTAACCGGTATATAATCAGGAAGGTTGTCAGGCACGTTCAGGTTGGCAAGCTCCGCCTTTAAACGTTTGCGGTGGTTGGGCTTCTTGATACCGACGGCGGTTAAATCTTCCGGCGTCATCCTGGTAACCGTGGGCAGGTCATACCCCGCTTCTATGAAGAGTCGAGCGTATTCTTCCATTTGCAGGTCGGCTAGCCACGCGTGGATTATGTCTGGGTCCTGTGATTGAGAAGCATGTTATTTTTTTTGGTTTGACTGTTAGGTTCCGTCTCAGGATGAAAACAAATTACATAGACATGTATTATTTGGCTATTGTATTGTGTTGGTAACACTTAGTCAGTCTTAGTCTATGGTAACACTGTTCTACTGCCTACGTCACTGGTTCTGGTAACGCTATAATCAAAGAGGATATAAACACTACGTGCTATAATTGTAAAAGGTAAATGTGAATAGAAGTGTATTACTGAAGAACAAAATAAAACTAGTGATTGGATATATGTTTTTATTAATATAACAAAATATTGTCGTCGATACTGCGCGGTTGTGTGTGTGTGTGTATCGGGGGGGAGGGGGGAGGAGGGGGGGGGGGGGGTATAACTGTGGTATAACAGGTGAAACAATGTTTTATTAATTTAATCGGAAAAAGTGGTCTGAAAGGTGTCAAACTTTCACCCCCTTAAATTTCATTTCGGACTTTTGTAACACACTGTATAGGTAGTGTCGGATTAAGTCACACAGCTGACACAGCAAATGAATTAGGATGAGGACTTACTGGCAGTCCCTGTGTGATCATGGCTCGCACTCTGTCCACGGTGTCACCGCAGTGGCACGCTGCATGATGATGATGCGGCATCCGGCCTGATGCCCGTCCACTGTCGAGGGAAGCTGAGGAATGCCTTGACCCGGAGCCAGCTGACCCTGATGATGAGCCGGGGCTATCGCGACCAGGACTCTGAAATTATTTAAATAACTAAAATTAATCGCTATTGTAGTAAAATCTTTTTCATAATTTTTAAAGTGATAAGATTTGTGTAAATATTTGTCTATCTATCCAATAGCATGAAATATTATCAGCATCACCACAGTCTAGTTGAGAACACAATGTGTCCTATGTAATAAGGCAATATTATGGTAAGACATTTATGTATTATTTTTACTCATTAGGTACCGTTTCATATAAGCGATTCGTTTTCTTATAAAAATATCTAAACTAGAAAGTAAAAATTTACTTCCTGAGGCGGGATCAAAACCGCGACCTTTCACAATCCCGGCGACTACTCTAACCATCTGAGCTTCCCAGGACTTGGGATAGCCCTGTGAAATTCTTCTAGTCCATTTGTATTTGCGTTATAAGCTAACGTCTAATCTTAGCTTATTATAAATGTTTGAAACATATAATTACCTATAAAAATATCTAAGCTAGAAGAAAAATTCAATTTGTTTTCATTCCCATTTAAAACTTGAACAAAGGGATGCTTTGCTTATCATCAACTGCAAAATTAAAGATCCATTTATATGATTATTGTATTTATTGTAAATAAAAGTGTTAAGATTTATTAATAGTAGGTCACTTATTAGGTGACGTCACATTGGTGGGCCGTGGGCATGACATGAGAAGTCTTAGGCCCTGGTGTTTGCCACCACGCTGGCCCAATGCCTGTTGGTTTGTGTAAGCAGCTAGAGTAACAACCAGGATCCCAGCCTTGTGACTTGCGAAGAACGGATTGATGGATCCATCCGGGATCAACCATAGCGAAAGTTATCGTATTTTATCTTATTATGGGGTCGTGACTTAGTATGGTACGAATATGCATACCCATTGACATCTTTCGTGCTTGCCCTCTTTTACTCGTCCTGTGTCCCGAATATAACTGCCAATAGCCACAATATACCTTTGGGCAGAAAGAGCACGTAGTCTTTTGGCCTTGGATGTGCCACTTCTAAGAGATTTATTTTGATAAGAATGAAATCCACTTTGATATCTTACTCAAAACCAGAGCGCTTAAACCACGCTAGAGAGATCGTCCTCACCTGTGTCATATCGATGCCTTGATCATCACTGAGGGCTAGCTGGTGGTGGTAGTAGACGGCGGCCTTGTGTGTGAGTGGCTGTGACGGCGGGGGGAAGGTGAAAGTGCCCCCACCGGCAGGGCTCTTGCCGAGACTACCACTGGCCCCGCTGACGCCTGACACCCCCGACACAGTGCTGCCGTAATCAGAGTGGTCATCTGGAAGATTACGTTATTGTTTACATGTAATATTAATAAATAAACATACAGACTACTAAACCTATCGGGTTTCGAATCCCGGATCTCTGGTTTAGTAGACAGGGGATCTGGCATGACCAGACTTAATAATTTGTATCCTTACTGTCTGTAATATATAATGTTTTTTTTTTAATAAATGGAAGCATTAAACGCTTGCAATTTTGGAAATATTCTTTAATACCTCTGGTGTGTGACGGCGTATCCGGAGGCTGAGGGTAAGGCTGCTCCTCGCAGGAGGCGTATCCCTGCGACCCGAAGCTGGAGCCCGAGTGGCGGTGCTGCGGCGTGCCGAACGCGTCCCCGGGCACAGCGGGCGGGGGCACGCGCTTCGCCGTCGCTGTCTTCCCGGCGCCGCTGCCGCCGCGAGACATCCCGCCCACTGTAATAACATTTATTGGATTATTCTAATTTTCAACTACTTAATCACGTCACATAATAAATAGCATTATGCATTCAATCAAAGAACTTTTCAAGAGCTAAACAAAAAGGTATAATATTATATAATCATTGTACCGTATAGCTAATTGTAGTATATTTTTTTGAGTTGTAGTGATTCTACAACGTATCTCCGACAGTCATTTCGCCGTTTGACCCTTCGCCGACAAAACGTTTCATCTTCGAGCAATTCACCGACAGAATCTTTCACCGAATAACAATTCGCCGACAGAACGTTTCGCCATCGGGCAGTATACCCACAAAATCTTTCACCTAAGAACGATGTCGGGATGTGGATGATGGAATAGGGCTCCATCATCTAAATCGTCACCCTGTGTGGTAGGGATATCCGATTTTCTTCCGAGATATCCCTAACCCTTTGTGGTGGCCTGCTGAGGCCAGCTGCAAGCGGCCACGCGGACGACTACCAAGTTCCCTGTGTGGTCGCGTCGCTTGGCAGCGAGGCAGGAATAAGTTTTAGTGAGTATGCCAGCCGGAGAGTCTCACATAACCCAACTGTGGCCCTTTATCGCAGGGTAGCTATAAAAGCTTTTCCATCAAAAAAAGGTAAATAGATTGGTTCTAGCTTAATTATTATTCTGTCTCGGAGTGCAGCTATTAGTAAAAAGAAGTAAAAATAAAGGTACCTAGGCTAGGTATATCGATTAAATTAAATTTAGTAACGATTACTTAATGCAAAAATTCTATAGTCTATTCCCACGTTATGACTCACAGACTCAATAAGTTTAAATTCTCACATATCCATAATAAGCTCCCAAATGCCTCACCAGCCCTTAATCTTTATCAGCACTAACGCAGACGCCTGTAATCTCGAAATGAGCAACTTTCACAGCGGTGATTGTTGATAAGGCAAGGGAGGGCCGATTTCGGTAATGAGCTAAAGACGTCATCAATCATGTTCGGCCGATCCGGACGCTCGGTGATCTGATCGTGGAACTAATTGCTGGTGTCGAATCGATAACTACGAACGGGCGGGAACAATCGATTAGTAATTTAGAGGTAAAGCAAAATACGTTAAATTGTTTGTATGTAGTTACTAACTAAGTAAATGGACTTTTACTTAGTTACTTACTACATGCAAACAATTAAGGAAACCCTTTAAAATAAACAAGGGGAACATTGAAAAGAAAATTTTCGACACTTTAACTATTAAAGTTTCATACCCTTTGTTATGATAAGTAATTGCGTGCGTACCTATTTTCTACAGTTACTTATAATGATCGGTATAGGTTCTTGTTCTGTTTTATGTATTTTAATAACGTCAATATTTTGCCATTGAAGACAACGGCGTTCCTTTATGATAAAAATATTTATGCGCTCGATTACTTACACGCAATCATCGGAATATTTAAGAGCCCATTAAGATACCATATCAATAAAGCATTGAGACATGCAAGTTGTATTCGATTTTTAATATCTGCGTTGTAAAGTAATAATTGCCCAAGCAACATGGACTGCGTAGGTTTGGCTGAAACAGAAAGTATTAAATGTTGTTTTGTATTTACCAATTCCTTTCAATTTATTCGATATTATCGATATCGTCATTACAATAATTTTAGATAGTGATATTCCGTAGTACTTAAAACCTTTTATTTGTCCAAAGTGTTAAAATCATGGGGCAGGCCTAAGTGCATATTAAATAAAAACGCGAAAATTTTTAGCGGTTTTTTTCAAAGGCGCCAAATTGGGGTGCCGTTATATCCCCTAAAGCCGGGCAGGTGTCACAGGACGTTAAGTTCCACATCTTGGCTCATAATCCGGCAAACATTGCTCGCTACTTTCTTTTAGCACCTGCCTAATAGCTGGCGCTAGTGATGTGCTGTGTGTAAATTTAGAAGTAGGCTGTAGGTTCATTTAATATTGCGAGGGATTTTCGTTATAATGTGATAGTTTAATTTATCAAGAGATCCAATCTTATTACAAAAATTGACATAATTTTTAAGTAATGCCAAGGAGTCTATAATCCTTGGCAATGTAAGTAAGAGTAAATCATAAACAATTATACTTCTTTAAGTATAATTGTTTATGATTTACTCTTACATTTGGGCAATTTATATATCAGCAGGCTAATTTGACAGCGTCATCTAGACTTATTTGGACCTGCTTTTTACAGAGTTAGGTTTTATCTCAGAACAATAACTAAAGCAAAGGGGGTTTTATTGTACGACATTGACAGCTTACTTTTCGTTTGGGCTATGCTAATTAATAATACAAAGGATAATATCTTGGTACTTAGTTTACAAAAAAATAACTTCAATTTCATAGTTTTCACAATGTTTTTCAGGAAATAGTGAAAAACGGTATCATCTTGAGCCTCACTAGGCTCATTACATGGGATTACATGCCCACCTCTCAGTTTGATGGATCTCCTTGACATGGGTTACGCTAACATTTTATGTACGCGAGCTGTGTTTTTTGTAAATTGCATGTTAAAATATAATGCGCTTTTAGTGTTTAATTCTTCTTTATACCCAAATTAGCCCCGAAAAGATCTATTTTTAGTGACGTCATGGTAACAAAAATAGATATTTGACACTTTTTATTTCTATTTTCTCTGTAATGTTAGTTATGTGTAAATGAGCAAAATAAAGAATTTATATCCACCTATGATTATCTACAGTCCGATCTAAACCTAACGTATTCTAAGTAATTAAATATTCTTAAAATCCTAATTTGTTATCAGGAATTATACCTTATAATTTGAGATACCTAAATACCTACCTAAAGAAAAAATATATTTAGCTACTTAGTGATGCAATTATTAACTAAGGCATTATCAATACCTATTTAATATAAATGGCTACAGGAAATTGCAATTAATTCAACCATTTACTACCATGGAAAATTATTATCTAACGAATCTATAAAACAATATTGTAGTGAATTATACTGGCTTGCGCGAGCTGTAAGTGCTGATCGACAATTCTTAAATCAGAAATCAACAATTACAAGATTTTATCTTTGCCTTGAGAGGGAGCAATAATGATTAATTTTGTACAATTATATGATTAGCTTGTGAGCGACATTTTATAAAGAGATCAAGTCATGTAACAGTTGATACAACGCTTATCTATAATATAGATCCTGCCTGATGTTGACACCAATAGTGTTTAATATAATAGTAACGAACTGTATGGTTACCATGAGCAAATGGGCTAGTCGCTAGTGTATCAATTATTGGCAATGATATCAAAGCTGGCGTTTACTAGCGGCTCGGGCAAACTTGTAATGAGGACTTAAACGCCTGATCCTATCGATTGTGATGATTAATCTGTTTCTAATTCTATATTAGCAGCACCATTTAGACACGTCGTGCAGATTCAATTAGCGATACCGTCGAAAGATCGAAGATTTGAGTCTATTGCAATTCTTGACACTGTGTGCAATTATTAATCTGTAAAGATTCATAATTAATTAATCACTTAGTAAACACAAAAGCTTTTTTATTAAATGTGAGCCTGCGGGCGGGCTAGTAAGAGACGCAAGGTTATATACTTAATGCTAGGGTATTTAAAATGATCACTTAATTGTTCCGAAACATCAAAATAATATAAGTATATGATGATGTTATCTATCATTCGAAAATTTCTATTGGTACTTACTTACCTACACAATAGACCTCAGATCATAGAAAGAAGCTATAGACGACAGGTTCTCACGGGAAAATAAAATAATGGATATTAAAATATTCCCAAAGTTATCTGAATGAAATTAGACATCCTATTTCAAATCGTGTAGTAAACTTGGGTACAAACAATGGACTTTTGGCAATCGTGAAACTATTTGCTTTACCACACTGACAATAAAACCATGCAAGGGCTCAATATTTTCATAATCCTACATTATCTATCATGTTTCGAAACTGCATAATATAAGAGAGGTACTTCGCTTATTTGATTGCAATGCTTTTCCCATTAGCACAAATATTTAATCTCTAGTTTAATTATATGAATAATCACATCCTCGATCCATTCTAACTCTATCCAATGGTATACTTACTCGTATTAAGAAGTTTAATATAATGCAAGGGCGACCAATGAATCAGTTAAGGCTTGTGCCACCCAAGCACTCGCATTATCGTTCGCTAAGATATTGTTTCATTTGTTAATGGGAGTAAACATGTAGAGAATACATTGACAGACGTAACTATGATACAAGCTTATCAACAACTTTAGCCTTTATTTCAATCGTCACAAGGAGAGTTTATTCGGATCACAAATGAGAAAAGAGAAACGATTCTAAACTTAGTACTTTATTACCGCGAATTTCTAATCAACGAACATATTTAAGACTCGGATATCTATTTAATGTTTGCTTTCGGTAAACATTTAACGGCGAGGAATAGATTACGAATGCAGGTCGCGAATGGTAAGTTGTAAACTAAGCAGAATTACAAGGTATGTTTTCGCGAATAATGTAATAAATAGTTATGAACTGTTAGGTGCTCTGGCAGTCTGGAGAATATACTGTTATTAACATGATCCGCCTGCTCTGTGTCCGATTGCAATCGTCTGAATCAATACTATGAAGTTTTAAATAATAAACTTTTATTGTCAGCGTCGCTCGTGTGCTCGCAGGTGGCTAATGTAGACAATTTTCGCAGTGAATGTGCGGTCACACCCACTACAGTTGGTTTATCAGTTTAGCAACCCTTGGAAAAAATTAAAATTTATGACCTCAGGTGGCTCGTCGCGCTTTTAGCATCGGGTTCGATGAGCCTCTTCTCCTCAAATGCTTGCACCTTGGGTTGCGACAGTATGTTTGACAGTTTGCCGCCGGTCTTGGGCTTAGGCTTTCCAGAGCGATGAGTCCAAGTCACATCTGAGCATGTCCACCCTGTCACGATCGACATTGAGCAGATTATTAAAATGGTCTCACCATCGATTTAGGATATCTTGCGTGTTGGCAGCTTGGATACGTCTTTGGGTTTTATAACGGCCGCACCAACTAGCCTACGCACTTATTCATAAAATTCACACAGCCGTTTGATGTCTGCGAGCCACTGAAGGCGTGAAGTCTTTTTCTACACCGCTCGTCTTTTACATCTCGCGACAATTGAGATAGCTCTGATCTACTGCGTTTGATCTGCATCAACCTGTCGTCCCTTCTTAGCCGCAAGAGCTCTGGATGCTTCATAAGTGCCTCAGTAAGCGCTTCGTCATTGTCGTCGTATCAATTCTCATGTTTGCTTTGCTTTTGCTTTGTGCCAGGCGTACGCCTTGCGAGGCCTGAAGATAATGCTTGATAAATGAGCTATAGGGACACCACTCTCTCTAAATCTTGAACTGTTGAACCCACCACTTTAATGTGGTTTTCACGTATTGGTAAATGCTCTAGTTTATTGACTTTCTACAGGGAGGTAGGAGACGAAGCTGAAGCTTAGTTGAATCCAGCTTGTGATCACTCAGCAGTACGCGCCTCGCATCACGCGGGTGACATGTATGCGAGAGAGGACCTTTTGCCTATCGATGGCATAATCGATCGGCACCTGATCGATTATGCCTGGGATTGTTTTGACCTGGGATGCATCCACGTGGTCTTGTATTTGGCTTTAAATAATATCGGTTTTAAATAATATTCTGAAACTGAAAAGACCTGGGATCGATACTGCTTTTTTATGTATAAGTAGGCAGGTAATCAGTTAAAACAAATTAATTAGAATTCGTAAAGTAAAGGTTACTTCAATTTGATGAATTAAGGCGCACATCTTTAATTAGGAAGTTGTTTACATGAATATAGGTAGGTAACGAATAGTAAAGTTTAATTAATTTGTCAGATTATGAAAATATGTAGTAAATAAGTATAAAATTAATGTAATAATGGTAACCCGTGTCCATTATTAATGAGTTGATCAAACTTAATGCCTAATTATATACTTAAATACTTAACTTATTTTTATGCGTAATAAAGACCTATATTTTTATCGATTTTCTAAAATAGCTAAGGCGAACGTGTCCACTTTCCGATAGCAAAGAGTCTGCCCTTGTATCCTCTTGGGGAATTTACGACAGAGCCTTATACGGGCGGCTACTATAACCCAGCCATTGTCGCCCGTTGTCGATTAGTCACCGACCAAGAGCGATCGTAAATGTTTAACAATTTGCATTAGTTAGCCAGGGATAGGAAAAAATGGATTTTGCTTTTAGTCATTTAAAAATATTTTGGTCTGAAAATTATATCGATTTAGGTATGTTAAGAACATTCATCAGCAGCACTCTTATTCACAAACTGTCTGAATACGGATTTACTGGTTTCTCCTGTAGAGTTTCATTCAGATATATCAGAATGTTTACCGACGGTAGATGTCTATAAGATTTTATTCTTTATAAATTTTATTTATACTACAGTAAAACAGTTATTTTTTTCTCATATTGAGGTCTGGCTAGTCGTAAGGACATTGCACACGTTCCGATATCGATAGTAATTGTAAGTATCATCGTTAATTGCTTTTGAATTTATACGGGTATAGAGACTCTACAATATCTTTTTGACAATTTTAGTCTTGGCGATTTAAGGTAACCGCAACCAGCCTCGCTATAAATAGATAAAAAACATTATATAATTTAAGTATTACGTGTGTAAGAGTGTGATCCAAAGTAAACGTGTAATTAGATTAACTTCTATTATACCGTTCAATACAACTTTCTCGCAGGTCTGCTCGCAAAAATTTTTTTAGAAACGTATTAAAATTTGAATTTGATATTTTAGAAATGAACAGTGCTTTTGTACATATATTTCTATATAAATTGTTTTTTTTTTAATATTGTATGTGTACATGCATAAAAAAATAAATTATTGTTTTAATTTTGACTACGGAAATCATCTCTTGTTCTTTTTATACTATAATTTGATTAAAAGAAAAGTATTGTCTTGTAGAATTATCTCTCTGAGGGTAGTAAGTATTTAATTATTAAATAAGTTTATTTTTTCGTAAAATAAATAAATCTCACGTTAACATTTTCAATCATCATCTTATTATTTTTTATGGAATAATGAAATGAAAATAATAATAAAGAGGTTTTATTTTATATAACCCGACCCGTTTTTTAGTTGTTTATCATTGTTGTAACAACAAACAAATATCCTTACTAAAAGCTAAGACAATATTAGCACGATATCTTTGTAACAGAGACTGTTTACCTTTACTTTTTTGACAAAGTATCTGTTGGTTCTTGGGAAAAATATGGTTTTAGTAATTTGAAAGTGAACGAAATAGTAATTTTCTACCAAGTACAATAAAGGAGTCGTAAAAAGTATGTCGATAAAAGTCGAAAACACATCGTCAAAAATGGAAAATTATCGTAGGTGATTTTTTTCATTACTAAATGTAAGCACTTTAATGTAGAGACAGAAATAAGTTCGTAACATAGCTATACTCAGAATCGGGACCATAAGAAAGTAAACTCTTCAAACTTGAAATCAAGCTTATTTCATTGCTATTAGGGTTATTTCAGATAAGCTTTATCACAATTGCTTGGTAGGTATGTACTATACAATAAAATTGAGGGGCTGACTACTTAATTACGACAACATTAATTGACTGCTACGCAACATACTTAATTAATGTAAAGGAGACTGTACCTATCTTGTTATTTAAAAAATACGGTTCCATTTTAACTTTTTTTCAATATTTTATTCTGTATGTTCTTTGCTATTATGATATTTATTGAAATATGATTTAAGTTTTATATGCAATCGTATTATAGTGTAGAGAACTTATGCCACGAGCTTTCATTGAAGTACCTACTAATGTATCTCTTTGGTCTGAAATCGGTGAACCGTTTTAAATTAAGTAGGTAAGCACTTACATGTAATGTTCGAGGTGATAGGTACTATCTATCTTATTGGTATAATTTTAGTGATAGTCATACATATTAGCTTTTTTGTTATAGAATAATCTATATGAATAAAAATCAACGGTTGTATGTGTTCTGGAGATTGCGAAGCACGCCGGGTGCAGCTATAATAATAAAAGTATCGATTCTATAGACATTTTTTTTAAAAGTTTTTCTAAGAAAATAAAAATTGGTTTAAATGTAAACATAACCAAATTCCAAAGATTGTTATTCATCTAAAAACTGATTACTATTTGTTTGTATGAGTATTTTACACTTGGAAAGTGTTCTGTAACGAATCAATTTAGCGTGGTGTTTGTCAATCGAAGTCGCTGAGGGATGAATCAAAATTAATAGGTAAATATTGATAGCAGTTAATAAAAGACACCTTTATCGTGAGCCGATTAAAGTTACCGATTACTAATTATTATTGTACCTAATTAATAGCAACTTTTGCCCACGACTCGCACAACATAATTTAGGGTTGTGAATATTTATTAGAAAAACTATTTTTGTATTGTATTTACAGATTTTATTATTACTAGTAAAACAATATCTTATTTTCTCTCCTTTTCTTTATAACAATAATGTAGGTGTCATGGTAAATTTTTTTTTTACTTTTTTATCTATTTAACAATGGGCGTACATAAAATAATAAAACGACAGTAAACACATTGAAAAAAAAAATATTTAAAATGTACCCAAACTTACGGCTTCACTTTGAAGTTTTAAATAATATTAATTAAAATTTAGTGAACTTACAAGATTTCAGTACTCATTTCTGTATTTCAATACCTACTACAATTATCATTTCCATAGAAACGCGTAACAATTTCTGTGATATTCGCGAGCAGATATTTTTAATCAGCTGAATCTCATGGTGTTTCGATAATTTTGATCGTAGCATATTAGCTGTTATTTATTCAGTAAAATTTCACAGACAGACAGTCACAGCTCACTCGAATATTTGCGTTGTGTTTTAATTACTAAATTTGTGAAAGCGTATACTTACTAACTTACTAATTTCGTTTGCAAGCCAATTAATCTTTCACATGCTAGACTTGGTTTACTAGAGAGAGATCCGTAATTACGACACACTAGACTAATTAAAATAACATTATGTTTGCTGATATTTATCTATTAAGAGATCCATTTCATAAATATTAGATTCCAATAATAAATATAGCTTAACACCTAAATAAATTCATAATAATGCCGTTCGATGTCTTAATAGATAAGTACGAATTAATTACTATACGAATTTCAGGTTTTAGAGGAGGTAAGTAATGGTTTATTGCAAATTCAGAATAGTATTATGGCTATGGTAAGTACCTACATTGAAGAGATGCAATACCTATGTATTACAAAAAAAACGATGTCCGATAAGATTGCAAAAAGGTAGAAAAAAACTGTCATCGTAATAAATGTTACCATTAGGAAAACCAGTGTGACGGCTATACAAGAATTAACTTAAACTACCTATAAAACTTTTGATAGACACTTTGAGATTCGGCCAAAAATGTTTTAACTAAGTACTTTTTTAAGAAGTAACTATAATGTGGCCCTGGATTAAGTTCAGACACGTGTAGCTAGATTCATTTAATTGAAAAAATATGGGCACAAACTTTTAAAATTCAGAGACATTTGAAAAAAAAATATGTAGTTTTAAGTATTACTAAAAATTATAATTTCTGTCATGATTGCCACATAGGTAGTCCATATACTTAGTAAGTAATAAAAATGTAGTTTTGTCATAAACATGTTGGTACCGTCAATTCAACAATAAATCAAAACATGAGCTATAATATTAGTTCATAGAAATGGTTTGCCAGTTTCAAAAACCTCTTATTCATTCAATAATTTCATGGCATTTGTATGAAAAAATATAGCATTGAATGCATTATTATAGAAATGTCATGAAATTATCCAATGAATACGATGTTTTTGAAAGTAGAAAACCATTTCTATGCACTAATTTAACCCAAGATTAAATTTATTATCGTATTGACGGCACCACCCTGTATAAAAATATTCTTTCATGAAAAAAATAAAAATAATTTTTGAACCCTCTTTCGGAATTACACTTTGCCTAGGGCTACTGTTTACGTATAAAAATAAAAAAATAAAGGAATAAAATATTAATATGAAACCAGAATATTGAAAAATATTGTAACGTAGAACCTTTGTATTTAAAATTGTAAGTTGAGTTTGGTAAAAACAGAGGCACTTTATCGCTCATTAGGCGCAACAATTAGACGGTCCATCGGGCTCGCTAATGGCTTAAATGTTGTCTATTAGGAGCTTGCGCAACCAACACTAGTTCTAAATACTTACATGAGTGAAGAATGTACTCTCCATTTAACGAAAGATAATATGTAAATTTCAAGCTACTTTTTATTGGTAGGTATTAATGGCACACATTAAAATGAAAAGCATATTTCTCTTTTCAAGTTTTATTAATTTGTTACAATTTGAAGTTAGATATAGTTGGTGAGTATACCTACTAAGTTCCAGGACATTTTGATAGTTATCGGATAAGATAATATAGCCTCGGAGATAGAGAACGGAACTCGTCAACAGGTGAATGGTAAAAAACGCCATCGATTAGCCATCGATTTTAGAAATTTGTAAATAAAAAATCTGAAAATAAATTTTACAAAAATAAAAGCAGAGTATATAGTACCAGATAGTCAGAGTTTAAACATTAAATATAAACAAGAAATAAAGATTTAAAATAAAAAAAAAAACAATTAAATAGTAAAAAAAAGTATTTTTAAAAAAATTGTTCGGGTGTTAACAGAAAGCTAACGCCACTATAGAGGGTTTTATCAGCTTGTTGCTTCACCCGTTAATCTATCCCAATATGCAAGGTAACGAAACATTCAGACTCGAAACCTGAATAATAATGGGAGTACGCAAACAAGAGTTATTTTCGAGAATCGAACTCGGGCACCGTACAGATTTACAGTCAACAGTCATTCGGAACACACCACAGCGATTGGTAGAAAGTCTATGAATAAGCGGAACACATTGAACGATACTGAAAATAGCGCCATCTGCTGACAATGTTGAGAAACAAGATCTCTGTATCGGTACCTGACTACATTCCAGGCAAGCAGCACGAATGCAAGCGATATGATGTTTTAGATGAGTTAAATATAATTTAAAACATTGAATAATTACAACAAACATACATTTAAAGTCTATAATACAGATAATATTGAATTATATTATTATGACCTTAAACATTGTGTCATCCGCCTCGTCTAAGAAGGTAGGGCCTATTTTACCGCTTTAACGTCGACCGCTGTGGCGCAGTGGTTTCGGTTCGGTACTGTGAGGGGTTAGTCGCACGCAATATACGTTTCGTATCCCGCCTTGCTAACATGTAGTTATTAAATGAATTTTGTATTAAACATTTTCATTTAAAACAAGTTATTACAAAAACATTAAGCCCTAAGATAATTCTGGTATTGGTTGAAAATTTATCTTTACCTTAAATCTCGGGCTAGAAAAATGGGTGTAGCAACAAGCTGAAGGCCTTGTGTGGTATCCGCTTCTTTAGTAACTCGAACAATATCAATAATTTTTTGAAACAAAAAAATAAATAAAAAAATCTAATTACTAGCTAGCTAACATAATAGTGTGCCAGTCCAGCTTAAAAGTGTTCTTCGTTTAAATTGAAGCTATATTATTTTTACTAGCAATTATTGCACCATAATGTACTAACTGAAAAAAATAATATAAAAATCCACTGGCTTGTAAAAATTGAGTTCTTAAGTTAAAACTATTATTTCTACTAGACCGTGTTGTAGCAATTGTAGTTAAATTAAAAAACAAACACTCGTTAGTAAAAATAAAAGAGTTCCAGCTTGAAAGAGTTCTTCGTTTAAGTTGAGACTTTAATATTTTTTATTGTAAAAATTTTTACCCGTCAAGCAACAGACTTCAGACATAATTGATTTTTAAACTGTCATATAGCCCTCCGGAGGGATAACACCGCTTGACGAATCTTAAAAATGAAATATAAAATCCACGGGCTACTAAAAATAATAGTTTCAGCTTAAACGAGTACTTAGTTTAAGTTGAAACTCTACTATTCTTACTTGCCTAAATTGTACCAATATTAACATTGCGTTCCAGATAGTTTTATCTGAAAATTAATTATTTCTACTAAAAAAAACCACTCTATAGTAGAAATAATAAATTACTTAATTATTTTTTTTGCATTTTATATGTTCAATCATTTTTTAAAATGTTAAATCATTTAACCACGGGGACTTGAACGGGTTTAATTAGATCTTGTGAAGTGGAAGTCCTTCCTTAGCCAAATGAGTGGAAAATATGCGTAATTTTTTAGTGATCATTCATTACAAAGCATTTATATAAAAGTTTGTATCATTCGTAAAAACACAATCATGATTTTACTAGACAGAATATTTGTTATGTAAACTCATTACGATTTCTTTTTATTTGGCGTTGTCTTGCAAATTTAGATAGACGCGTAGATAAATCGTAGCTGGTTAATTTCCTGCGCGTGAGTGGACCGATAGTGTCACGGTGTCGCGGTGTCCGTGAGAAAGCGGCCTTCAGGAAATAGCGGGAAGTTTGCGACTGGCTGGACTCAGCCATTTCAGTGACAGTCATAGAATACTTTTATGACAATAATATATAGCAACCTTTTTTATTCCACAAGCGTGTCAAAACAGGTATTGCATGGATGGTAAACCTACGGATAACCTAAGCTTCATGTAACGTAAATATAATATCAACGAGGACACGAAAGTTAGTATTACTTTTGGTAAAATATTCAAAACTATCGCTATAAATAAACAGCTTTTTATTACTTGTCGCGATAACAATCCACAATATCGATGAAATAAGTACTTACTTACCCAAGTCGGGTTTAAAGTAGTTTTAACTCTACCCAATTCTAGCCAACTTAAATTACAAGAGTAGCAATTGTAGAATACCTTTGTTCCGTTTTAAATTTTACCTGAGCGACTCTCCTTTGCCACAGTAAAGATATCTATCCTTTGGGTTACTAAGCACTTGTTTCAGAATGGTGGAGATTCAAAATGCAAATTATAGACATTACTAAACAAACTTTCAACAGTTTGATTACGTGTGTGTTATTTATAATTACATAAAAATAATTAATTGTAACTTGAGAATTTCACATTCTAATAAATTGAAAAGCGTGCATGCAGAGGAAGTAATAGGTTATTGAAAATACCTATGTAGAGTCGAAATTGAAGCTTGATTTGGCGATCCGATGTAAGGACGATCAGTGTATATTATACGTGCTTTATGTTTTTAAGAAGATGCATTGCCATGTGTCTCATAGCTGCCGCTGGTCGGATTTATTGCCTTATTTTGTTATGCAGCGATTTGAGCGCTGTTGTAGTAGGTATCCTATTAGTTACTTTGTGCTATTATTCAGGTTGGAGTTACAGGATAAGCTCGTCGTTAGCAATCTCTTTCTGCAGGTGTAAATATTAAAATTATTATTAAAATAATAATTTATAAAATGGGCAACTTTACCCATCAGTAATAAAAAATAACTTTAAAGCGACTTTTCCCTTTTCTTTTTGGATCTTAGGTTATACATTTAGCGAAAAATACTTTCTTAAAGCTTTCATCGACTACATTGTAGGCAGAGTGAAAATAGTTACATTCAGATCACCACCGAACTTTCCTCGAGAAATCCTGTTCTTCCACCGATTGCCAGCGAGATGTTTGATAAGGCCAGTTTCTGACTGTCACGCGCCTAACAACTGAAAGTAGGTAGTCTTTGATAACGCCCGGTAATAAATCTCGGAGTATTTACTTACGTAATATAAAATGTTTTGATAAAAAGTTAATATTTTTTAAATATCAATGTAAGGTGTTATTTAATTGCTTAGTAATTTTCATGACGCCCGTATTGCGTACTTAGTTATTATATTTAGTCCAGGGATGAGCGCTGATTATTATTTTCGCAGTTATATGCTCATATTTGATTACAATGGATATGTACAATATACTTTTTTAAATAATGCATTTATTTATTCTAATAAATATAAATATTTTTTAATGAATGCTTAATGGCTATGTACAAAATATGTAAATAAACAAATTAAAGTATTTATTTATTTTTGTTTACAGTAATAATAAGTAACAACTGAAATATATACATATATTGTAGCGATAGCGCAGATTATTCAGTAATTATTAGTATATATCTGCTTATTACTTACTATCATTAATATTTAATTAATTGGATTAGAATATAAAATAAGCTGTTAAAGAACTTTGAACTATAGGGTAAGTTGGTTTTCTATAACAAGGTTATTCCCCGAAACGAAATGGCGATACAAGCCGTCGTTTCATCTCTAATTGCTTCGTGGAAACAGGAATGTTATTAAATTCGACATGTCCCTCCAATCCATCCATCCACGGTAGACATCCAATATGTTTTTACGACTGCTTTAAAATTTAAAGACATTTCGTCAAACGTTCTCCCTTTTATTGGTATTGCTTTTCCGATATTTATATATTTTAGATGTGTCAAAAGCTATAGCATTCTAATAATAGTCTAATAATCAGTTACTAAGATTGTGAAGACATTTTTTCTTTATAATCTTTTATTTTCTCCACATATTATTTTGTATACGAAAACAATTTGAAGCTACGCAAATTAAGCTACACTAAAAATTTTTACAATAACATTAGAGTCGATTGCTTCTCTACAGGCTGAAGTACGTAATAAAAGTTGCGGAATGAGATACGAAACCCGTATAGGTATTCCCGGGGCGGAGTCGTCTATGTTGAACTCTAAAATTACGTTATAAACAGTTTCACAGTTGAGTACTGCGAAATAACAAAACAACATTATCGGAAAGTTACGGTTTTGTTTACAGAGCCGTTCTCGTCCCTAGGGTATATGGTGAAGGGGAAAAATGAGAGTTTTTCAAATCCACCACAAGGACGGCGCATTAAGAAGCGTGACAGAGCGGAGGACATTAGATTAGAGTCTGTAGTATCCTGTGCGTGCCATTACCACGGTAGAGATTTTGTCTAAGAGATCCTGTCGCTGCATTTTTGATGTTGCTGGTCGTAATAATTCCAGAAAGTATTTCAGTAAATATGTATACTTGAAACACTACTCTAGTACTTGAATGATAGGTCCAGGAAATTTTGAAATTATCCCTATGCCACAGAATAAGTAATAGTCTCTTAGCTCCTATAACGGTACGGCGTTTTGATTTCGTGTTTTATTCTCATATGGGTGGGTAATATTGGCTTTTGAAAAACTTCGCGTGAAGAGATTTTTAACCGATTTCAAAAACGAGAAGGTTCTCAATTCGGTTGGTATGTTTTTTTCTATGTATGTACACCGATTACGCCGAGATTTCTAATCCGATTCACGTGATTCTTTTTTTGTTCGATGCGGAATAGGTACCATTTAGTCCCATAAAACATATTTAAAATCGATTGGATAGTTTGGTTTTTAAATGAAAATAATTTGAATAATTAAGTCGTCTATGTATACGAATTTGCGGATTTTGGCTTTCCTATGACTTTTTAGTGAAACGATACAATAGTACGAAACAATATATGCTGACGGTGCCCCATCTGGCTTCGACCTCAGAAAGTTATCACTAAAAATTGAAAAAAAAATAATTTAATAAAATTTAAGTAGGTACTCATGCCCTAGAAACATACTTTTTGGAGTTGGTGCTGTTTCCATAAACAATAGAAAGCGAAGCGCCGACTCCAAGAAATATGTTTCTAGGAGATAAGTACCTACTTTAATTTTATTATTTTGTCCTTTTTAGTATTTTTAAGTCGGTTTTAAGCTTTGTGGATAAAATACATTTAAGTTTGATTTTGTGCGTTTATAACGCCTACTTTATAACGCCTACGTGACTATTACAAATAAATTAAGAAAACGATGAAAATACAGAACAAAACACGAACACGAGAAGAGAAATAAAACACATAAATGAAATTATCGCCGTAATTGGAGCCGATTTAAACTAACACCGTAATAGGGGGTTTTAGTAGTGGAGATTACACTTACCTATAAGTAAACTTCTTTTACATCGGTAAGTATATTATACGTAAGCTACGTTTTATCATCGCCTCAGTCAAATTCTACCTTGGCTGCATTTGTCAGATCAATGTAAATTTATTTGCTACAAGTAGGTTTTTTTTAATCAGCCTTTCAGACTTTATATTCATCCTTTCAACATAAGTCGTGAACTTAAAAATAAAAATAAGATATTAAATATTGTGATGTTTTATATTTATTGTATAATTGTATAGTCCATCTTTAACGACATCATTTTGACGACATTTTGTTTAAACAGAGCTAGTCTAAGGTTATCAAACCGCTAATAATTGGGACAAATCATATCATTATACCACAGTTTTATATTTCTTCCAATGTATTTTTAGGTGTGATTTATTAATTTGTTTTGAAATTGTATTTGTTTATTTGTAGCAGATATTTTTATAAATCTCTTTTGATTTGCCGTTACGATCAGATGTAACCAATTAACCATTAATTAGTATTTTATGTGTACTTATTGCAGTGTAAAATAACATTTTTTTTGGTGTAATATACCTGCTAACTGTTCGGAACGTACGACGTACTTACATTAATCATGTTTACAGCTCCAGTATGCACAGCCGTCGACTAAGGATTCGATTCGAAAAGTCACTTCGCTTTGACGCACCGTGGTTAAAAGTGACAGGTATAGAGTACAGATTAAAGAATAAGGGGGCTGGTCTTCCTCTAAAGGCAGATATAGGTACTTTGGATTAATGCCCTCGTGGTGGTAATAATCCAAAATTCCTTGGTCTCTAAGAGTCAAAATAAATGAAATGTACTATCATTTTATAAAGGTATTGGATACAGAGTCGTCCAGAAATTTTAACAAATAATATTGTAGCATCAGTGTCAAGAACTATTAAATAACGACATTGTAAAGTGAGTAACTAGTGACTGCACCGTTTAAATTAATTGCAAAACATAAATGAATTGCAGGTGTAATAACTAGGTGAAAATACAAGCTCCATTTTGTTTAAGGCCCGGCTTCATTCTCCTTCCAACAAATTAATGAATAAGCCCATTTACGAAATTGCTAATTACCTGACCGTTTAATGAGGTCGCACGCCCGCGGGCCGCTCGGGCTATTTTAATTACATTTTTAATTTTGCCGAATAATGTTCCATGAATTTATGGTTTTATGTTGTAAATATGGCGCGTAGGGATTTCGATGGTAAAATTGCGATCATTCTTTTCCTGTAAGTACTTCTTTCAAAGGTTGTTATAATGACAGTGACACATACGAATATGAAAGTCATGCATACCGAAGCCGATAAATTAAATAAAGGGCGTAAATTTACTTATATTGTAACTAGTAAAAAGACATGTTCAGGGTGGGAAGTGGGAATGGGATCCTACTGAAAAGTGGTTACATTTTTATATTACTAGCTGTGCCCGCGACTTCGTCTGCGTGGTTGTCGGAAAATAACTACATGTCGTGAGTAGGTGAGTAGGTTAAATAATTTTACTTGAGTATTTATTTGGTTAAGGATTTAAATCATATTTATAAAAACACCTTCGCAATTAGTTTATACATACAATTAATAAATTAATATGTATTATTTGAGAACAAATTTTATTAACAGACAAAGGTTACAGTGAGTCAACCTCATCAGATTCAAATATTAACCTTTAAAAAGTGATTAATAACGTAAATCTGTATGACACGGGTGTATGTAATTGCATCTTAGCTTTCCCTCTATCGAGGGAGGCAAAAGCGTTGTATAAAATTGTTAATTTAGCCCTTAAGCGTAGATAATAAAACAGCCTTCATATATAATTATTATTATCCCTATGTGTTCCTATGGAGATGGCATGATCATACTTGATCAAATCTCCTTAAACAATAAAGAAAAAAAAACCTTTAAAAAAATCCGCAACAGCATAATTATGTCTATGCTGTTTTTTTATAACTTTTAACAGGACAACAATAACACATGATTTTTGCATAACTTTAACCGTGGACGCAACGAAATCTCTGAAAAGGATTTTTTTTGCCATCTTTGTTTCACATTTTTAATTAATGCTCAGCTCTTATTAGTTGTAGCATGAGGTTACCTTCCCCGATAAATGGACTATCAAACACGAGAATTTTTTTTAAATTTGGATAAGTAATTCCTGAGATTAGCGCGTTCAACCAAACAAACAAACTCTTCTGCTTTTTAAAATATATATGATAAATTTTAAGAACTAATTATTGTCTACTGTTGTAATAAAGTGTAAACATAATACTATAGTGATACAAAGAGTATTTTATCGTAAGAATAGTAGTACTGTGAAACCTCATTTTAACGAATCTCAATGGAAAGAAAATCTAAGTAAATTACAAAAATATCGGTAGGTAAAGTTTACTCTGGTAGAAGCATACGCAACACTAAAAAGCAATGAAAACAATGATTGACAAAATATTCGTGATAGAAAGCAATAAAATATATACTCTATGATAGGAAGGAGCTACTGGTAAAGCACGTGAGTCATATGCTAACAAATCAATGATGTTATTTTTACTGACTATACTAAGTAGGTAGGAATATTTTTTTTTACTTTTCAACGTTCGTATTAATAAAAAATTTGGATGATCCTAATCTTTGATTTGTCATATTTTTACATGTGACATTCGGTATGGTGTAAGAAGACAAAACACGGAATAGCGAATTCAAGGATGACCCAAGGAATAAAATTTTATTAATAAGGCTGTGTTCAATGAATTAATTTTCCTTTGAAATGTTGTTAGTTAGTTAATATTATTTTTATGTGATAGGCATATAAGGGTTTTTTTTTGTTGACGATTCGAAAGTGCTTCTTGGGGGCTTAATTGAATAAAGATATTTTCATTTTCAATAGTGTGACAATAAATTGAAAGTGCCCCAACGCCTATTCCGCCTGGTTTGCTATACGCAATTAAATTATCGACAACCATAAACAACAAAAGACAATCCACTATGTTGGATTTGAATGGGACCATTTCTGTAATGAGTATTATTGAATTGTACTGATTTGTATTGTATAAATATACTATAAGTTTAACCCCTCAAGCATCAGATTACAGACACAACTGATTTTACAGTTGTCATAGACCTCCAGAGGTATAACGCCGCTGACAGATTACAGGTAAGTAACATATATCTTTAACGTTAAAAATCATGTCATCATCATTAAAAACAGTAAATTTCTGCACTAAGCCGTCTAAAAAATCTACAAGACCCAAAAAATTTAATTAAAACTACGTCAAACAAGACTCTACGAAAATAATGACAAGACAAGTGTGTCTCCAAACAGGTTTTATTTTGTTATATATTACTAGCTTTTGACAGTGGCTCCGCCCGCGTGGAAACCGATGACCGACGTTATCCATAACCAACGTTACCGCTTCAAAATGATCTTCCCAGATTCTCAAACTACCTCCATACCAAATTCCATATTAATCGGTTTAGTGGTTCAGGCGAGAAAGCATAACAAACAAACTAAGTTTCGCATTTATAATATTAGTTAGGATTAGGATTTTAAATGTCTATAATATGTTTCGTTTTTTAAATATCTTCTCTAGACTAGATAAAACACTATGTCCGGCAACATTTCACAATCCGGGTGACTGTGCTCTTTTTAGTATAGAGAATGTTCTAAATGATATGTTGTCTAGTGTCATAAAATGTAATTTTTGTGTTCTTTTATTTTTGAAATTTCACAAATTACTTTACTTGGGGATTTTTCACAGTAGCAAAATAAATACCTAATTCGGTTGGTATGTCTAGTTCTCATCTCAAGAATTAAGGACCGTCTTCCAGCCAGGTTTTGTTTAATTAGTTGACAGGAATCGTCCAGCTCCTGGGCTCAGACCTTTCCACATTGGAGAAACACATGAGAAGTTGGGGCCATAACACCACTCCGCTGGCCCAGTGCGGGTTGGAGGGTTAAAGCGGTTGTAGTAACAACCGGGACCAACGGCTTAACGTGCCTTCCGAAACACAGAGGAGCTCAAGATTATATATTTTGACCCATCCCGGGATCGACCATAGCGAAAGTTGCTTTGTTTTCGTAATCGAAACCAAAGCGCTGAAATACTACGCCACCGAGCTCCTCCACGCCATCGAGCTCCTCGCGACGCCACTGACCTCCTATTATTCCGGTAAAGAGTATAGGCTCTATATGGGTGACCAATGAACACAGGTTAAGTAACTAGAAGGGTTATTTTATTACACTATCCAATAATTGGGGCCTGGTTATTGTCTATTATAATAACAGAAAGGGCGTAGTGGTCCACAGAGACGTGAGAACTTTAGGTTATAGACTGTTCTACAAAATAAACAGCAGGAAATTTAAATGTGCCTACACAGATAATTATTGAGATTAATAGGGCAAGAAGCTCTTTGTGTTACTTACACACGATGAATAATAAGCAAGATTCATGACGTTTTTATAACCACAGCTCTGAAGCCTGCATATGCATATCATTCTAAAAACCAATAAAAGATGATAATGATTTTTAGAGCTGTCAATTTAGATGACAGCTAGTAAGGAAAGGTAGGAAATAGGGATTAATACTCGAAATTTGTGGGCTCAAATTCGCCTTACAGATGATCGCAGCTAAGTAATATTCCTTTTAGTGTATTTCTGCTGTGAGTAAAGTTGCCTGAGCTCTTTGAGGAAGCCTGATGTTGTGAACAAAGGAGTTGTCTCCTGTGCTCTCAACATAACGCCTCCTCTGGTGGTGCTATGAGCGCCTAGAGAGTTGAGTAACAGGCTTGCCACTGGGCGGTTTTATAGTAGTCTTTGAAACATACAATAAAATATTAAAATAATATTATGAAAAATTACCATTATAGGTTCTTTTCAAGAACTAAATCATCCAATATTATAATATACTTTATGACTAGAACCTAAGTTTTGTTTTGGCGGGTTAAATAAAGTGGCGTATTTTATTTTTGGCTGGTGATTATGTAGATTATTTTTACCTGCAAGTTTAGTACTAGCCAGTCGAGCAACAATTTTAAGCAGAAAACCGCTATGCTCTACTTTGCCTAAAAATATATTTTAAATCTTGCACTATGTTTATTTTAATGATTCTTGTTTCAAAAATAACCATACTAATGTATAATATATCATATTAACTTGGCTCTATTCACTTCAGTAAAACAGATTATAATCCACATACTATTAGCCTAGTTAACACATGGCGCCAAACAGATATTTAACTTAATTAATGTAAAAATGTCGCATAATTTCTATTCCACACTTTATGTCATCATAATTCGGTCTTGTCTCTAGACTTTTATGTTTTTAATATCAAATATGGCGTGTGTCATGCAATAAAAATGAAACAAAACGTATTTACCATTTAATGTAAAGTAATAACGTGAAAGTTAAAAATATTATTAAAATAAAAGTGTTATTACTTGTAGCTTTTAGTAATGCTTTGGTAAAACTCGTTGTTGACATTATAAATAATTATAATAATACCTTTATTAAGTACTATTCCGTAACTGTGTCCTCTAAAAAATAAAATTATAGCTCCATTGATACCAATGACGCAATCCGTTAGTAGCAAACGTAGTGTTGTATTCTTTTTGGTTAAGAGCCAAAATAAGGCTTGACAAACCAATAAAAATAGTATTGATGATGAGGTAGAACTTGTGGCCTTACCTACATGGCAAATAAGGGAACCGAACCACCATTTATAAAACAAATGTCACAATAACACATGGTGCTTAGGTTATAGAGTTAATCTAATTTATTGGTTTATGGTCGAGCTTACCAGAATGTGCAGAAATAGGTATATATTAAGTAGGTACATTATGTTATTATTTCTTAAGACTTTTACCCAAGCTATTTTAAACATTCACCACTAATAAAAAATACGGAGCTATGCCTCTCCCTTTATTTAAGTTGCTTTATTCATGTGGAGACGAATGAAAGTTATATGAAAGGTAAACATTAATTGAATGTTTAGTGAGTGTTACTTCACATTCAATTAATCGGTTAAGTTGAATAAACGCATTCACATTTTAAGCTATTCACAAATAAAACGTATCAAAATTATACCTAACGCCGATGCATCGGACAAAATAAAGGTGAGTATGACGCATTTGCGTTCAGTGAAACTATTGAACAATTTATAATCGTTGCATAACATAATAATACATGGCGCAGTAGCCACGCTTTACTTGCGGTATAACTCTCTGGGTATCTTACAGATATTTTGTCATTGCTAGTGCCATGATCATGCATGCTAAGTAACGTAGTAAGTACTTATATTGTTGCAGACTGCATAATGTAGGTACTGAACAATAACAAGAAATAATTATTTATACTCGAAGAATATTTATCATAGAGAATCCCACACCAGTCAGATACTCGTACTATACGTACTTTCATAGTTCACTAAACTAGAAGCACATTCAATAGAATAATGTCATCATCATCATGTCGACTTGTCGAGACTCGAGAGGCATTGATGTGACGCGCGTGTATTCAGGTAGTGTTGATTTGTCCAACGTTAATTTGTTACTTGGTTTAACATCTCTTTTGGACATGAGCATGAGCTATAATAACAAATGAATGCTCAAATTGTACGGTACAGAACATGCTTTCTGACTAAACATATTTACCGACTCATTTAACTAGCCTATTGAAAAGAATTTATTTACTTATCAAGATGATATTCGTTTGTTGTAGCAATTGTGAGAGTTCTTCAATAACTAATATACTTTTACTTTAATGAAAACCGATAACATTACAATACAAAACTATAAGAGCATTACACTAGCGCGAAGCCGCTGCCGTGCGAAAAGCTATTTGCGCGAAAGGACATTTGGGCGAAAAGACGTTTGCGCGAATGGATACTTGCGCAAAAAGACGTTTGCGAGAAAAAATTGACTGCACCACATGTATAATTTCATTAAATTTAAATTACATTTCATGTCACTATAGTATATTATTTGGTAGGACGACTAATTAGTATAGGTATTTTTCAATTGATACAAGTTTTGGTGAATTGCTAACTTTGTACGCTTTTATGTAAGAGTGTAATCCGTACCAATAGACGTTTTGAAATGACTAGTGACAGTAACGAATCGCCGTGAAACCGACTCCACGTAGTGTTGTCTGCCCTAACCCTAGAGTGCTATTTAAAAGCGCGCAGGCACGGAGGGGTGAGGCGGCCCGCGGGCTTAGGAGCAGGTGGGTGCGAGCGAGCAGCCGCGGCTCAGCCTGGCCGGCGAAGCCGACCAACAAGCCGAAGCTGTGGTGGTTAGCAAAAGCCATCTGCGACGATTAGCACGCGAGGGACCGCCGGAGCCGTGACAGAAGTCTTGTGTGTTTTAGGCAAATTTACAAACACTATAAGAGGATTGCACTGATAATTAATCTGAGTTCACCCATAACTATAAATCCATTTTATCGCGCAAACGTCTTTTCGCGCAAGTGTCTATTGGCGCAAACGTCTTTTCGCCCAAATGTCCTTTCGCGCATCTGTCCATTCGCGAAAATGGCTTTTCGCGCATAGGTCCTATCGCGCAAATGGCTTCGCGCAAGTGTCTTTCGCGCAAATGTCTTTCGCGCAAGTGTACCAGATCCGAGCATTACAATGCAATCCCAAACACAAACAAAAAAATTTAAACTAAATGAAATATTTATTCAGGCAGCAAGTGTTAGATCAGTTTGTTTTATTTTATTTTGTTCGGAAAGCTATTGGACTCATAAGTATAGACTTAAATTGGAATTAATATATCTGTGGGAAGTCCTCGGGCTTTGTGGATCTTTGCAAACTGGCTGGAAGTAACTGGATGAGGCTAGCCACGGTTCGAGCCAAGTGACGTTCATGAGGGCCTCCAGGAGCAGTGATTGTCAAATTAAGAACAAAAACATTCAGAGACAAAAGTATAATAACCCAAAATAAGAAAGCTGCAGTTTTTTCGATACTGGACTACATAATTTCAAGCCTTCATTTCTGTTGTAGCGATGTATATCAAATAATACTAGCTCGTACAAAACTCGAGCAATAAAAACATTCCTTCTATTAAAATACTCAAAGAACTATTGTAGCGGTTTAAAAAGTTTCATGAAAAAGCTAGTTCCGCTTTCGGTAATCTAGAACGAGCATCATGTATATTCATATCTCGGCAATTTTAAAATTAAAGTGCCATTTATCATACATAACTTATTACAAAACAAAGTCCCTAATGTAAATAGCAACCATTTCACTTTTAATGACAACCATTACTCGTAAATCATACTAAAAAAGAACTATATACATAGATATGTCGCCGCCATCGGGTAAAATTCGCCGCTTAATTGGAAGCCTAGCCCGTTGATTAATCGCTGGCATCAAACTAAATGCCTAGGCCGATAGTTAATTGAACTAGACTCACTTAACGTTTAACGAATTGGCGTATTGAAAAGGTCGTCTTATACTGAAGAGTTTTGGTGAGATTGGTAGGTTCAAGCTATTTTTTTTCTTTTTTGGCCACTTATAACCAAAACGATGCCGCTTATAAGTGATCATGGAAACGGGCAGGACATGAATGGAAAGTAGAAGATGGACAAAATGAGTTCTTGAATGGCTACCTTGAGATAGGAAGAGAAACAGGGGAAGGCCGAAGAAAATATGGGATGACGTATTTGGAGAAAGACGTAGAGCTGATTGAATGAAACAAGCTAGAAAAAGATAGATATGAACGGAGGAGGTTGGGGGGAGCGCATCCAAGACACTGTCAGTTTTTTACTCGGTAACCTGTTGAGTACTAACGACAAAAAAAAAACAAAAAAAAGGCCTACGCCGCCGCCGCAGAGGCGGCGTAAAAATGTGTCAAAAACAAAACTCTTATAGCTACACATTAACTTGACATCACAATGATTATCAGTAAAGCCTTATCTATTAAGTTTGATAAAATTCATAGTAGATAATATAAAGTTTCGTAAATACTTTAATATAATTACCCGACTCTATTTTTATAATAAGTAAAATACTAAGTGCAGATTTATTTATGTTGATTTGCTTATAAAAAAATGCGTGTAGAACGATATCATTTTAATACACAATTTTATGTAAACTAGTAATTTATCCAGCTAGTTCAGGTAAGTTTAGGCAGCTGGATGGCACACAGCGAGGTCAAGAGTTATCGTCGATCGTTCTAGGTTCGACCCTGCCTCCTGCGCTTTCGCAACAAACGCATTGGCAATAGTATTTAGATTCTTGTTTAAGTATTTAGGATAAATAAGACGCAACAAATAGGTAGTATTAGCTGAGGTGCCTAAAAATTTTGGTCTATAGAATAATCGATCAATTTTAGATCGAGAAAGGATCAATAGACATCCATGACAGCTGTAGGCTTGAAAGCTATTGGTGACAAAGGTCGATAAAAATCAAACGGTCGCGGCCGGTCCGAATGCAGGAGAAGATTTTTTTAAACTATATGACACAGCTACCTGGTGGTAAGTGGTTACCGTCGCCGATAGACACATGCAATACCAAAGAAAAAGCCACTTGGTATGGAGGTGCGTTGGCACCCTGAGGCCTAAGATGGAATGCCTTCCATGCCCAGCAAAATCACATTGGATGTTGTAAGAGAACACTGTCGATCAAAATATGTTGATTTTTTATCGATCGACGTTGATCTGGTACATTTTTACATGGTCCAACTAAATAAACGCAGTTGAATCAGAAAAATACTTATCTAATTACTCCTCTTCATATGGAAAAGTTATTTGAAACAGATCAAGCTTTGAAGAATTCGTGAAATATGTGTATCAAGGTTTTATTTAATAAGGTACCTACCAATTACTAGATGTATTGCTCATTTGCACCCCATTTAGAATATTTACACAAATACATTGCGTTTTAAAGTTTAATCGAGACATTAAGTATTAATTGTTAAATCAGGTTAAATATTATGATCTTACGACTTTAATGAGAACTTCCTCGTTTTTGAAGTCGGTTAAAAAAGAGGGGGCTGTCTTTTAGATAAACTTTAATTTTTCAAAGTTTTAATCGCATTGCGTTAACAGACCATAAATAAATAAATAATTTAGTCAAAACTGAAAAGTCAATGTTCTATTTGACAGCTGATTATTTTTTTTAGAAATCGGGTAAACTACTTTATTTACATAGCGGATCCGGACATAATAATATTTTCATTTAGGTACAGATATACGAGCTTATAGTTATTGTACAGTCGACAGCACATCAAGCGTAACAGTTTGACCTTGACGTCGCCCTTGCTGCGCTCGTAATAGAGGCGGCTTTCGTAGTGCAACTGTTACACTTGATGTGCTGTCGTATGTACAATGTCATTTGATTCGTGTTACTGCGTCAAAATAGTTTGTGGTAGCACGTTGTGCATCTGCGACCACAAAACAGTTCTCTGCAGATCAACTAAAACTGTAAAATAAGATGAAGGGGTTCTTAGGTATAGATTTCTTACTAAGAGACTTCTATGAAATATTAACTGCTGTCAATTTTCTTTTGTATATCTTCAATAATTAAGTGTTCCAAAATTGGCACGGCTATCAAGAATGGGTTAAGGGTTTAATAATCTCCCAGCAATCTACTTACAACAAAAGCGATAACCATAACTTTTTCCTTATTCTTTTCGGAATTTTAGTTTAAGATGAACTTACTTAAAAGGATTTCATCTATTTTCTGGTCATTATTTAATAATCTCTTGTTTCTACGTATCTTGTAAACAATTACAAAAGTCAATTATGTTACAAAATCCCCATTAATTCACTATTTGAAGTGTTAATTCTGATTTTGGTGACATATTTATCGAACTGGTATTGTTAATACAACGGGTTAAATCGTAAACAGATAAAATGGCTATGTCACTAAAGTAAAATAGTATACATACGACATGAACGAAAATTAATTTGATAAATTGTTACTTAGCAGCCATATTTCAAAATGGCAGTCGTTGTCCCGCGCACGCAGCTTGTTAGCGTTGCAAGGGTCGAGGCGTGCGCGCATTTTTCACCAAGATGGCGTCCGATGTATGGTACACTTATTGGCGCCAGCCTAATCGATAGTTCATATAAATACCTTGATTTATGAATTTGTTTACATTAATTTAAAGGCATTTCACTTCTTAGAGTAATATTCTTTTTAATTAAACATTTTATTTCTAATTTTACGATATGTTTTCCGAGATAGCAACATCACATTTTGTTTCAGCATGTAGAAATTATGGTTATATGTATTTGAATAATAAAATGTTGGTTTTGCTACGATAATCTTTGTATATTATATGGTAGGGGTAATACAAAACGTGTGTGAGATTTATCGTTAGTCTCGTTCTACCAGTGTGGGCGTCAAATGTTCACAGATAAAGCAGTTCTAGCGAACTAGGCATCTCTTATGGTTCAATCTCAAAGTTGGCATCTTTGATTGTAATGGCTTTTCATTCTATGATTTATGATTTGTTTGTCCATTGAATATTATTAAAAATTAAAGTTTTGATTTATCTGATTACGTGATTACTTACGTGAGTTGTGACTTTCCTACATAAGACAATTTTAATGCATATATGCATTAAAGGATCAAAGAGCCAATAAAAAAGATGTGAGTTCATAAAGTACTTTAAAATGTTTCAGGTTTAAATATTACTTCATTTGTTATTAAAGATTCTGATTTATAGGTTAACTTTCTGTAAGTAATTGAAACCTGTCCAAAACAATTTCTCCTCACCTGTGCCAAGTAGTCCATCATCAACACCTCGGCACTTTGCTAAGAATTGCGCAATTAACAAAATTCCCCTCCCGTTGAAGTACTTTATTTTGTACTTAAACTTTCTTCTTACCAGGCTGAAAATCATTTCTCTAATTGTTTCTTAAGCTCCTGAAATATCCAATTGAGTCCATATTCTAATATCTATAATTTTTATGTTTTGACTTTAAAACAATTATTGATAATAATACTTATTTTTACAAACATACATTATGTCCCATACCATATACATATGTATGTATATAGTTTTTTAAAAATTATTTATGTTTCAGCATAGGTGCAAAGAATTCGTTATACATGTTAACCGCTGGTTAGTTCAATTTCCTTTGAATATAGTGTTACGTTTTTATGGATTTTTAAGTGACGAGTGACAGCTTCTAATTTCTTGGACCTGCTTCTAATTTAAGTTAGTTGGAAGTGGAACTGTAGTTAAGTTTTGCGTAAAGGACCAAGGCTCGTTTAATTGGCGCCGTCAGCCGCGAAGGCTTGTTAGGCCACATATATCAGTTGCCAGGATATAACATAATCTTCTAGACAGCATGACTAATACCATAGACAGTGCAGGTACACAATATTGAACAGAGAGTTGCCTGACTGTGGAATGAAAGAAGTACGATTGTATTTACAAACTTCTATGTAAAGGTTGTATGTAACACGTTTATAAACCTAAAGTATTGAAAATGCAAAGACAAGTTCATTATACAGCGAGCGTCACAGTTTACAATCACTATTGCGTGTGAACAGAGTTTAAGAGTTAATTTGTGATATTCCACCGGATTTTGAACTTTATTCGCACTTAGTTAAGGTTTGCAATGTAGGAAAACGTTTCTTTTAGTAAACTTGACGTGATAGAATGCACTACGAGTGGTTTTTTAAAGTCCATTATTAGTGCAACTTGTCGAGCAATACCAATGAGTTTTAATAACCACGTAAACTTATGATGTGTACTAATTGTGGGAACTAAAAAATACCTTTATTCTTTTCATTTCTGCTTATATGTTTTTATATTTAGCATTATGTACGAAGTAATAATATGTTAACAATGCTGTACCAAAAGGGATTTGCAAGAAAAATAGTAAAATTTTCACTTTCGTACGAAATGTCTGTAATTCGCTATTTCTACGTTCAAAACTTTATGTAATAAAGTCAATGTATGTTGTATAATAATTTGTGAAATTGGAGAAATGGAAAGGGATCATTAGCCCTACGGCGAAAAGCTCATAATAAAAAGCAAATTGGACAAAAAAGTAGACATTAACGAAGATACTAACAGTGAATATGTGGAGAACAACATATATGGCGAGCAATAATATTCAGACGGCAAACAGTCATAACAATGTCCGAAAATATAGGAACAGTTATCTGAGACCGTAAAAATTAATTGGCACTTTACTTTGATGTTACCAATCGGTTCGCTTTATACAGGTATCGATCGAAGTATTTTATTTGGACATTATTTGTCGGCTACAGATGATCTTTAGTGCTGTTGGATTACAAATATTGATTGTACAGTTAACAACAGAAAAACAGAAATCACTTCACTGATTTAAACTTAAAAATATTATATTCAAGCGCACGTCGAAAGCTCGTTCTACAACATCGAATTTTCGTGTAAAGGCTTCTCGATAGAAAGGTTACAACAAGATTATATCGAGCGGAATTTATTATAAGCGAGTTTTCATGCAAACTAAGCTTTATTGCCGGTGACAAGACGCGACGAGGCGTGGGTGCTTGATTGGGGGGCAAATAATAGAGATATCGATTACAGTTATTTGTTTCAGAGGGAATTTGAACAGTTAATATTTAAAGGTAAGGGTCTAAATGCTTATGAGCTTTATATTGTAGTGCAAAATAACTATTATTTAATAGCGTAAGGTGTTATAGTGGTTACACTATATCACCCTACGCGTATTAAACATGATTCACTATCCAAAACTTACATAATTTGAGTATTTTTTTTAATTCATCTTTCCGTTATATTATGAGGGTCAAACTGAAAGTTGGTAGAAAATCAAAGAGTGAACAAATTAGCAAGTTTTTAGTTCAATTATATCTTTTCAAATCGCAAGGCGTGAAGTCGGGACCACGGTGTTATAACTTCATACTAAAATAACCATATCATATACGACCAATTGCAGTTAACATTGAAGTATTGACTAGGACCATTCGTTTAACTGATATTTAATTTGGTCGGCTTACAATGGCTTAGAAATTCAGGCCCAAGTCGATAGATGACTCTGTAACCATAAAAAAAATAGTGACTTCGAAAAATATCAACAATAAATATTTAAAACTTAAGTGACATTTAAGATGTTATTCATTAAACTGAAAAAAAATAATTACTTCAATTTCTAATCAATATTAGGTAACTTTGATATTTTTTACAATGTCGTTAGTAATATTCTTACTATAACTTGTATTATAATATCTTGCCCAAATTATTAATTACTTAGTTAGAGTAGTGACCTATGTATTGGGATTTGAACCTAGGCCGTCATAGCAGTTCCTGTCAGTTTTGAATTTTTCATGACATATCAATTTTTTGATGAGATTTTGGTGTTCATTATTTTAACGATATAATTTTTATACAGTATTTTACAATACATTACCACTATAAATATTTTAGTTAAGTACATTACCTACTTAGGCAGAAATTGTAGCGCTAATTCATCACTATCAATAATGATTAAATGGTATATTTGGCACACCTGCTGCGTTCTAATCCGAGAAATCGATGTTCGAGTCCCGATGTGCATTTTTTTTTTTCTTTGAAATTTTATTTTGATAATAAAAATACATAAATAAACATGTTTTAAGTAACTTTTGATTATTTAAATTTAGTTTTTAAGAAAAAAAAGTTTTATTAATAAAATAATTTTTTGGTTGTCTACCGGTTCAGATCACCAGATATCGCTAAGCGCCATATATTTTGTAGTACGGAGTGATGCCTCTATACCCGTATAAAAAATGTACTCTTTGGTCGGGACTACACGGCGAGTGACCCAGTAATTCTACGTCTGATGTCGCCTGAAGGTGTGCGACGAAGCGTTGTCGTGGTGAAATAGGATCCTGCAGCGAAGATGATCTCCCGAACTTTTTCTAAGACAAGTGGCAAACAATTGTCAGTGTACCACTCTGTTGTAACTGTTTTTCAATGTTCTAAAATAATTGTCGCGTAATGACCTGTTCGCCCGAAGAGCGAGGTAACCATCTTTTTTCGCACGCTACGTCCTCTCTTCACTTTAGTTGGCAACTCCTCGGAAGGAAACACCCACTGAACAGACAATCTGATCAGTGAGTGTTTCCTTGCGAGGAGTTGCCATCCTTTTGGTTTAGGGATCATAACTGTAAAGCTTTAGTCACCCGTATGTATGTCCTACACAGCATTTGAGTCACCTCCGTTAAATGTTTAAACAATTTAATGGCACTAATCAACAAGACGGAAGTTTCTGGGCCTCAGTCAATTTATGAGGTATCCACCGGGCACAAAGCTTCCTGACCGCTAACTGTTCATGGAGGATTTTGTGCACTTGACTCATACCGATGCCTAAGCTTGTTCGAATCTGCTGATAGGTCACTCTTTTGTCGGTCCCTATCATACGCCGCACAATACTGATGTTATCTTCAGTCGTCGCAGTAGAAGGCCGCCCGGTCCCTCACGCACATCATGGGTAAGATTAGTGCGACCACGTTTTAACTCATTAAACCAGTTTTATACAGTGGCACAAGATGGGGCTTCATCATCAAAGGTCAAAATGACATCAAAAGTTATAAAAATCTTTGTACGAAAATTGCCTCGCGTTTGTGCTGAAGTGACTCAGACAATTTTTAATTTGACGCCATATCGTACAATAAATGATAAATGAATGTAATACAAGTGATTGTATTCTCTTCTCTTTGGTAATACAGAAGTACTCAATAATATTGGCAAAGAGTTCCATTTACGTAATCAAAACTTTTTTATTGTGTTGTTTACAAGATTGCAAGTAACCAGTTCTAAAAATTTTCAATGTCGCCCTCGTAGTGGTAGCGACGTTACTGGGAGTTCCAACTAAAGCCGCGGAGTAAGCAATATACACTCAGGTATGCAGGCTACAAAGTGAGCCCAGTCGGGCATATCGCGTACAGGCCACTGGTATAAGGGCAACTGTTGACCGTCAGCCTGTACAACGATGATGCGGCAGAAACACGGAGGTCGTTTTAGTGGGTAGTCCTGGTCATTAACATCTTTGACTGAGGAGTCCCATCTAAACCTCTTTGGTTTTTTCCCACAGTGCAGGGTAGGCGAAAATGTCTTTTTTCGCCCTATATAAGAAAGGTGGTCTTTGAAGGGCTTAACATGAGTCGGTCTATGCCGTATGTCTTAAAACTATTGAAGCCAGTTCTATAGACGACAGGTCGGTCGCTGGAAGTTTGAGCAGTTTATAAATATTTTTTTATTGTATTGAAGTTACACGAATTTGGTAGTATTTTGTATGAAGCAGCAGCGTCGTATGATAGCAAACATCATTATTAGATACGCCGCTAGCTAGAGCTTACTGTTACCTCATGCTACAAACTTTACATAAAGGTGCGTGCACATTAACCGCAGCATAAACGCCAATCGTTTACGCGGGTGGTGGGCTTCTCACTCGAGTATCTTAATTGATTGGACCGTTCGTCGTCGACCGCGGTCCGCGGCCATCATACTCCGTTGACTTTTGGCTAGGGTTGCCCCCTGTCACTTAATTTGCCCACATGTCGTAAACTGCGTGACATGCCCTTTGTTCAGAATCGGCTGTGCGGGTAATTGAAAATGTAATGTTATATAGAAAAGATGCAATTAAGATGTCCGCAGTCAATCTAACGAAGGGGCGAAAGAAGGCGCTGAATGATGTGTTATATATATAGGTACCTCAAAGTTTATTCGGATGGATAGATATTTTTTAAAATAAAAAACAAATAGTATAGTGTATAATTATGTCCCAATGCTTATTCCACACAGAAGTATGTTAGAGCGATCGCACCAATTGCTAGCCAGCTGGAGCTTGGTCATCCCCGCTTGTTTTGTGTTTGGAAGGAGAATTTTAGCTCGAAATAGATTTCTGCATGAATCTTAGAATCACAAGATAATTAAGAATATGTTTCAATGAATTACATGTTTCATTCCAAAGTAACCACAACGTTCGAGATTAGATTTTGCGACAAGCTAATTTCTTGCGGCCCAAGCCGGTAGCAAGACATAATACTGTACCTATACACATTATGATATAAGTCACTTTACTATATGTGCGCAATCTCGTTAAAATAAATATAACGAACGATACGTAACAAGTGTAACAAATCAACGGGCAACTTGTAACAAAGTGCAACAAATCATGCGGAGGGCTATATCAAGCTGTCATCCTGGCCCCGAGGCAGGATCTCCGGGTTTATTTTTGTGACCTTTTTTTACTATAAAACTTTTTCGGACTTGATGGGTTATTTGAGGTTATACATCAAGTAAGATTTAATAACTGAAATTACATGCATACGTGACAAGTAAAATTAAAGAGTTTAATGATTAAATTTTTGAGATTTAAATGAATGTGAATACTTAAAGGTATTATACACTATCTTTTGTGAGTAGTAACAATGTAATTGCCTACTGTAGGTATCCATTTACCGCCACTTACTATAGGAATAACTTTTTTAATAGATGAAAATTTAAAAACAAGTTAGTAATTCATTTTTGTATAATTAATTAAATTGTTTATTTACTTCATATTCTTGACACTATTTACCAATCTTACCTTGTGTGTTACTCTTATTTCAAACTACTCATACACGTTGACGTAACCAATTTACTATAAAATAGGTGCTTAATATCTAAGATGTCATTGTTGTGTTAGTGAAAACAAAAACTGTTTTCCTATTTAAATAACAAATAAGTATGTTGTTTCCTTCAACAACACATTAAACAACTTTCATGCTTATATCTTATTATGCAAACTCGATAAGAATTTATTTAGCGACAACTTGTAGACATTCTTGAAAAGGTTTACGGACATTCCAACACCACTGGTTTAATGAAGATACTGTTGCAAATTTTAATTGAAAGTTTTGTAATTTTGTAGAAGCTTATAGGTACTGAGTTGCGATATTTTAATGCTCAATAATTTTCTATTTATTTACCCTTTTACGACAGTGAATATTATACTTTTAGCAATAGTTAATAAGTATGTCTGATAGTTTGTTGTGTATAATTTTATAATCATCCATATGAAAGTTTTGATCCATCCATACGAACATAGGTACCTACTTATGTAATAAAATGTAGATATATATATAGATGTAGAAGAAAAACAATCCAGTTGTATAAGAGACACTTCAAGGTTTGCACTTCCGTTGTACTTGTATTGCCAAATGTGATAGTAGGTAATTCAACATAAAATAAAAACTCTTCTGCGAACGTTTCCAGGAATTATGTTTCATCATCATCATTATAACACTACCGCGGGTGATATTATAAACAATACTATTTTAATGCACGTGAGCCAACAAGCGGGCTGTAAAGAGACAGAGGGTTAAAACGATTTGCTGGATTTTGACTAATCTTTTTCGTAACTTATTTATCTACTATTCTCATTTGTTTAGCAAGAACAAAGTTCCAAGTACAGTCTTACTTCAGTAAAAAAATGAGAAGCACATATGTCTAATAACTCCTCGGTCGGCTCGGCTCTCTCATCATCATCTCAAGCCCGTCACGTCGCCGTCAGTACGCTATATAATTTTGTTGTGTTGTGTAACAGAGACGCGGGACACGCGTCGCATCACACGCAGAATTCTTAATGAGGTGCATCGTAAAGAAAAGAGTGTGGCATGCATGCCTGTAGGGTTACCGTTGAAATTGCAAACGAAAAATTAGGAATACCTAGGTAAATATTGCATTTGTAAGAGATCAGATCAGACATAGTTTATATATTTATGAATCTTATAAATTAGAATTGTAAGAATCTTATACGAAAGTTATCAGTACCTATTACAGTACGTGATATCTAAGAACCTAAGTACCTACCATATTTTAATGTATACTTACATCTTTTTTTATTAAGTATATACTAAGTAGTTCTACGGACTCTTGGCAATACCATATTACTAACTTAATTCTATTACATGCTATACTTTCGTTACTTATTGATTTAATTTTATACATGTTCTTATTTATTATCTTTGCTATTAAATATTATTATTTTATGATGATACATTATATTTTGACATGCTTTTATTACTTTCACTAAGTTTGTCACATTCGTCTTGCTTATTATTATTTGTAAGATATTTTGTAGCTATCCTCTATCTTTTCAACGCCAACCTCCACCCTTGTCTTACCCTTCCGCCTCTATGCTCTCAAATGTTAGAGGTTTGGAGGGTTTGGGGAAAATCTAGATGTAATTTTAGGGGATGGGGATCAGGATTGGAGATTGACTTTATTATCAGGTCCCTTGTCTTTTAATCCCCCCTGCGCATAACCGTGATCTCCGCGGTGATGGCCCTTTTAGCACGAATCATAAGACGAGCCGTGGCGCCATTTTTTATGCTATCGCTGAAATAAATACATTTGTCGGTGTGTCTTGACATTGCCACAACCGCATGGGGAACACTTTTTGAAACTATTGTCCTCTTGGCCGTTGTGTGAACTATAACCACAGACCTATACGTTAATCCTTGCGCCTCAAGTACAATTAAAGTTATGCAACCTTAATCTGTACCGAAGCCTTGGCTAACTAGAAGTGTTACGTCTAATATGAGGGTTCCTGTATGTGCACAACAGCTCTTTGGTGATGTTAGTAATTAGGTTTCATCTATAGTATTTTAGGATGAATAGGTTGTTCCTGTAGATGTAGAGCAGTTGGTTGTTATCCTCGATCAAAAGATCTACGCTGGCTTTCATGGTCTGGATGGCCATTACTATAGCGTCGAAATGGTTCATAAGGGCTTCGTTCACCATTAGTCGATTGCACAACTCTCTCTCCTTGATCCCATTTACTAATAGGGATGCCGTACTGCGTACTCTTCTTTTGGGCCGGTCCCATATCCGTGGCTCCAGCTTTTCCTTCAGATCTTTCGCAGCCTCGGTGGTTGTGGTTATTTACATATTAATACACATAATTACACATTTAAATATATTTAATGAAAAATTAAAGCAAAAGGAATGGAAAAAATCTAAGGAAGATTCTATCACAGACATCGCTAAAGGCGTAGGAATGAAACTGACAGTTATATTTCGTAATTAAATACATTATCTAAGCATTAACTTCATACTTTAAGTAATGATCGTGCTGAGAACGTTATGTGTATAAAATATGTTGTATTATTAATATTAATTAGAATTAATGTAATATAGTGTCACAACCCTAAATGCTGCATGCACATTTCGCATATCAAGGATGTCGACGCGTGCGGTTTATTGTGTTTTGTTAATGCAGGAGGCACTTGAGATTAGGGGCTTTATTTCCTCACGTGTTTGTGAAAAGATGGAGACTGATAGCTGTAACTTCTGTGATAAGCACTTGTAACCGAGAGCTTATTGGTAATCTATGTCAAGAAAAAGGCTGAAGCGATCCGACTTAGATTTGCTGCGGAGTGAAGATTTTACAAAATTAGTAATTTGTTTTTATTATTAAATTCCTACAATCTTTAGCTATCCTCATGTTATCCAAAATTAAAATTTTCACTCCCGAACATTTCTTATTCAAATTTTATTACTATAGTTGAACAACATAAGAAAACTGCATTCTGAATTTTAGATTTGTCGTATTGGTTATTATTAATAATGAAGAATCTACTTACCGTTTTGAAATTTTGTATTTTAATGTTGAGATAAAACAATTTTTTCTTAAACCATTGATAAATCACTCATTTTTCTATAATTTCAACCGATTTCAATGAGATGTGAGACTGGTCAAACATCATAGTCAGTTCCAAGAAGGGATTAATAAATCGTACCAATAAACCTACTTTAATTTTATGTTTTTTATGATCGTACCACAGTGTTCTAAGAAAAGCGTCTAGCTATTATCGCCAACCCTGCGATTCGCTTCGCACCGCGCCGACCGTGGGCGTTACAGATTTATGTCCCATGCCGAAATTTGGTCGGGCATGGAGCTTATATTTGATGTGTGTGCGCATATTATGCACAGAAACTTTGTAACACTATGATAACGCCTAAAATGCCTTTGAGAGAGATAAAGCATTAGCGATTAGGTGAGAGGCAGCTGTATTATCAGCTCAAATTAAGAATCAATTGGTTGCTGCATTTCACTTGAAGTTCCATATTGAAGGTTGCAAACAGATATATTTTATTAGTATTATCTCTTTAATAATATCTCTTTTAGTCTACAATGAAATGACATCATTATGAAAATGATATGTTAGTGTATTATAATATATTACTCTCTGTAAAGTACCCACATATCAGATACAATATATTAGTGCGTGTGAGCGATGGGGCGGGTTGGTACTTTGTCGTAAGGGATGACAGGTTGAATTCAGTCACGAGCAACAATAGCTCCGTAATATTTTTAATTTTGAACATTTTTTTTTATACAACTAGATGACAAACAAGCTGACGGCCCACCTGATGGTAAGTGGTTACCGCCGCCTATAGACACCTGCAATAACAAGGAAAAATCACTTGATATTGCAGGTGCGTTGACATCCTGGGGCCTAAGATGAAATGCCGTCCATGCCCAGTAATTACACTGGTTACCTTTCCCTTCAATCCGAAACACAGCGAACTGTTTCACGGCTGAAATAAGAAAGGCGGTGGTACCTACCCAGACGACCCTACATACGTGCCTACCACCTAGTAGGCCCGTATGTAGGGTCATGTTCACATGACCCTACATACGGTACATGTTCACTTTATAATATCCATTTGCAGTAACATTGGGTAAAAATTAAACATATACAGTTTTATTAATGCAAAACATAATTAATCTAATAATCATTGTTATTATATGCAAGGTCTAATGTAAATCACAGAATGCTTATAAAATGTTAAAAAAATACCTGCGAGCCATGTTAGGGCGTATATTATAAATGTCAATGACGTTTTAAGAATTATTTATTACCTACCTACATTAAGGAGTAGGTATAATAATATATTATTTCATCTATGCCTACATATTCCTTCTAATCCTAACATTTAACATTTATTCTACAAGGAAAAAAATAAGAAAAAAGTTTATTGACTTGCACTATGAATCAAAATATCACACAAACAAATTCATTTCTTTATTTAATGGTTTTTATTTTAACAATTTTTATATACAAAATAAAGACGCTAAGACGGATCTTGATTGAAATACCGCTATGTATTATTCAATTTATTAATCAAACATTTTAACTACTTATTGACAGTCACAAAGCGTTTCATCTCTTCCCCGTAGTCGTGATACCGCCTAAATTGACTAGCACGAGTGTGGAAGCACCGGGGAATATTAAATGCCTATAAAAACCTACGGTCACATTTATTTGTATTTTATAAAACACAATGAGACACGCTTGAACACCACGTGGGTGTTATAGGTATGCGTCGTTTGAATAAACAGAAAACACTTATGAAGAATATTTTCAAAATGTTATTATGTAAACCACAGATCACAATGTAATCCTGCTCTGAGATGTAAATGGTGATATACGTAGGTTCTTTGTGTTGAGTTTCCAGTCGTCATAATAAACAAACTCCGATTCTCACTCCATTAATTAGATGATAAAAAATCAATACAAATAATAATGTTCCATAGTAATAACTTGAGCTTAGTAAATCTAAATGAATGAAAGCTTTATGATATCCGAATAACCAAGAATCATCATGCTTTGTACATGATGGTTCTTGTTTATTCGGATATAATAATCTTTTATTTCAGAAACGTAAAATATTAATTTTAATTCTAGCTAAAATATACACAAGGAAAAATAGCAAGGCTAATGTCAAAATAATACGGGTCAAAAGTCAAGAGGAACTTACTTATCTACAAATGATTTCACGAATCTCCTTAAAAAAAATGTTTTGTCACTTATTTGGTCGTAATGACAAACAACTGCATTAAACTTGCACTTAATTATATTCAATTACTATAATTATAAGCAAAAAGGAACATTGGTATGTCACACTCTCTGTAGTATGTGACATGGCAGACTCTTCTAGGCTCTGCAATTGTATCAGACAGAACTCAGAACTTTGAACTCACATTCCGCGCGAATTTGTTCATACTTTTTAACCGACTTCAAAAACGATGAGGTCCTCAATTCGGTTGGTATGTCTTTGTTTCTATGTATATACACCGATTAAGCCGAGATTTGTGATCCGATTTACGTGATTTTTTTTAACCCATAATTTTTTTTTCAAATTCAGTTGGGTAGTATGAGTATGAGTCATCTACTTATGCGAAATTGCGGATTTTTGCTTTCCTATGACTTTTTAGTGTAACGATACGATAGTAGGAAACAATATAAGCTGACGGTAACCCATCTAGCTTTGACCTTAGAAATTTATCACTAAAAATTGTGAAAAAATATTTATTACAAAAATTAAAACCGACTTCATAGAACTGAAAAGTAAAAAAATAATTAAATTTAAGGAGGTAACATCACCTAGAAACACATTTTTTGGAGTTGATGCTAAGTTGTTTCCAGAAATATGTAGAAACATATTTTTTGGAGTAATTAAATTTAAAAATAATTAAATTAAAGTAAATTTAATTATTTTTTCCTTTTCAGTTTTTTGAAGGCGTTTTTATTAGTGCGTTAATTTAAATTTATTTCTAAAGGAGTACAGTCACAAAATAGCTAATAGTCTAAGTACTGTTAATCGTGGTACAGTCCAGCTTAAACCTTGTTGAAAGAATGCAATGATAAAATTTGTTGAGGGAGTATTAGTTATTTCAGTAATTTTAATATAATGAAAGCGATAAACCCAATTTTATTTTGTACATAAATTTTAATGCTAACATATCCTATTAACAATCGATGTTGCAAATTTAGATCCAATCTCTTTGCAATAAAGGTCATAAACTTTCTTAGGTGTCTACATAAAATTGCACGTAACTGTACTCTCGTAAAAATAAACTATGTTCCTAAAATGTGGCAATAAATCAGGCTACTTAATTCGGACCAAATGGATGATATAAATAACGGCACGCACTCATTTGTTGGTGGTCCGAAATAAGGTGTTGCCTAATACAATGTGAAATAGCTCAGGATGTTTGGTCATTAAATGTTAGTGGTGTTTTTAATTACCAAAAAGCTTTCTTTAAAAGAAAAGAGTGGTAGCTGCTAGTAATTCAAAGTATCTTTATTGTTGTTAACTTGTTGTTGAATCTTAAATCGTAATTAGGTACTTCTTCGATTTAAATATCGGTATTGAAACGAAAATGACTTTATTATTGTTTTCATTTAAAGTTTGATATTTATTATTTCAAGCATTTATGTAGCTTTAATTTACGGGGGCCTTTAAGTAAAAAAATCCATGATATAATTATTTTATTTAGGGTAAGTATAGACTTAGATTACAGTAATTTTGTATTAAGAAACGCGAGGTCTTCTTCAGTTCAACATAGTTTTAAATGTATTATATGAGATTACTGTAGATGTGTGTCATACTGTAATGTCATGAAACTCATGAAATACTACCAGACCAAAGGGTTAGATATTTTACCCAAGGGATTGGTTTTAAATACAATGTTGGGACCGATTTTGGTTACATTCAAATAATATCTAAGAATTGCAGCTCTCTTCTGTCGACTGGCTGGCCAAATTAGTTTCTCAGGCTACTACTACTACAATACCAAAGGTCCTGGATTCCCGTCCTGGCGGAGTTAGAAGTTTTTGTAATGAACACGAACGATTGGTTATTAGTACCTACCTATGTTTGCTCTAGTATGTAGGTATATTTATGTATACCTATTTAATCCATTATAGTATTAATAATCGTTAACTAGTTTTTATAGCACGAGCTTTTGTTGGACTAGAGTTAGTGTACTATACTGGAATTTAGATTCAGGGTCATTAATTTTATTTATGTCATACATAATAAAACAATCATTTGAGTATAAAGTTCAAAATTCCATATTGGTCCACTTAACTACATTACCAATACAGAATTAATTACTTACATTATAATTGCGAACAGATGTTTAGTTGAGGCGAGAAAAAGCAAAATGTCTTTCGGTCCACATATGTAGTTCTAAACGACGATTTACGAAGCAACGACGAAGTGTATGATTTATTTGCGTTTCCTTTTAACTTTTTTTATGTCATCTGTTTTTGCGCGGTCATAAAAAGGAAATTATTTATGGCTGCGTTGAGTGGCTTCTGGTTTATATGAGATTTTTATTTTTGAAGTTGGGTTTATTCATAATAAGTTATACCTACCTAACCATACATATTTTTCTTGGCCATTGTATACCTACCTATATGAAATAAGACATAGACCAGGTTACCATGTAGGACTTATTTTCATTAAAAAAATGAAAGATATACGCAGTCAAAACTATCTTTGTTTGATCAGTATTTAATTATTTACTGGAGATTTAGCAAACGCCACTTCTTCCTGACTGGAAAGGAACATTTAAATAGTTAATTTTATAACATTGGAGGAAATGTACGCAATTCATGAAATCACTAGTTATTATTAATATCGTATCGTCTATTTAATTATTTTTTCAGGTAAATTTCATCTAATGTACATAAGTTGTATATGTACATATACAACTCATGGTAAACATAAAAGGAGCATTAGAACAGTTCGAATGCTGGCGGACGTAAAGCCAGCTAAAATAGCGCCCAATAGTCGGGACTATTGGGCGCCAATTGAAACAAACTCTGACATCTCTGCTAACCGATTTCAACGAATGTGTACTATAAACTCGGCTCAGGAATATTCATGAGCCTTTGCTGATTGTTCCCGGTCACGGTCAGAGGATATTGAATTTTGAAGGGGCCATTCTGCCAGATTCGAGCGTCGAGTTGCGTTTCTTGTCAAGATTCCTTATTTAGTCACGGGTTTTATATCGGAGCCTGCAGTTCGTGACACGATTAAAAAAGCCGGAAAAGAAACAATGAAACTCTCCGGGTGTCGTTGGCCGGTGTTTATGTTTAATTTAAATTAGCTTTTGTTTAATTTTTGTTATGATAAATTTAAAGAGGAATCTTTTAAGATAGTGACGTTTTCTTCAAATATATATCTGTGTTCAAATCTGTCTACCACTGTTATCGTGTTATAGGAAAACTTCTATACTTACATATAATATACGGGGTGGTGCGATCAATACGACAATAAATTAAAACATGGGCTTCATTACTTCATAGAAATGGATTGCCACTTTCAAAAACCTCTTATTATTTGATAATTTCATGACCTTTCTACGAAATAATGCAGCCAATTTCATACTATTTCATACAAAAATTATTAAATTATCAAACGAATAAGGTGTGTTTGAAAGTGGTAAACCATTTCTATGAACGAATATAGCCCATGTTTTAATTTATTGTCGTATTGACGGCACCACCCTGTATAAGTCTTCTAAAATCCCAACAAAACGAATATCAACAGCTATAGAAACAAATGTTTTGTTCTATTTCATCATTTTAATCATATATCCTCGCTTCTGGCCGTAAATGATATCCCGAGGGTTAGACCGGGCGTCACGTTGAACTGCCTTTTAGACGAAATGAAAGAAAAATTACAACCCTGCTTTTGAATAGTACTTTTTGAGACGCCCACCCTCTGCATTACAAGACTCTTATTCCGATGTATATTTTAGTTGTGGAAAGTTTTTCTAATAATAAATAAGGTAACAATTTATAATAATAAAAGAAAAGAATTCTGAAGTTTAAATAGGTCATGCTGCCTAAGTTCCTACTACTTCCTACTCCTAAATTTAATAGGGCTACTCCTAAAATTAATAGGTAGGAACGCTTATAATTTTTCATAGTGAAATCTCATGAAAGATTCTTAATTTGTGATTTTAACATTATTATAAATGTTTGAAAAATTAATTAGTAATTAAAATATAATAAAACTAGAAAAATTTCACGTCCTGAGGCAGGAATCGAACCCGCGACCTTTCGCAATCCGGGCGACTGCTCTGACCACTGAGCCACCCAGGACTTGGGATATCCCTGTGAAATTCTTCTAGTCTATCTGTATTTGTGTTTATGAGCTAACGTCCACCCTACAATGTCGAAATATTCTATTTCATCTATTCTTCTATTTCTATTCTATTTTCTATTTTTTATTCCTGCCTCAGGACGTGAAATTTTTCTAGTTTTATTATATCTCATGAAAGATTTTCGATCATCATAAACGTCCTAGCATCCTAGCTACTCGCGGTACAAACTTGAGAAAACTCAGAAACTATTAGCTCAAATTATTCACTTTATCCCAGTGTCTCTCTCGGGGCTGACAAAATATCTCCGTTTCTCTTCTCATTCCCGTCGCTGGCTTTATTGCAGCGGCACTGCCGACTGCCGACGAATGAAAGGTAATGAGTCCTCGCCCGAACAATGTAATAAGATTTTAAATGTGAAATTGTGTCTAAATGAGCACTGGTATCTTCATCGGTGTAATGTAGATTTATTTGTTTATTTTAATTTAGAAGTTCACTTCTCTGGGGATTTATTTCGCTGGATCAACTGAATTTCTGTCTTGACGTTTTAATTAAAATGAAAGAAAACTAATTTAGGAAAGAATCTGCGGCATTATACCTACCTAGGCATTATACTTTGTAGAATATAATATAGAGATAATTAACGTTATACCACCAACCAAAAGCTTTTGCACGCCGATGTCACGCGGTAATGATCTTTGTTTTAGCTGAACGCGGTGGTCTATTTTGTAATATACAGGGTGTCCAAGAAATAGTACGGCATACTGCAAGGGATGATATCTGGGATCAATACCTACCAAAATAACTTAATGTTTTCAGCGAAATTTTACGGTTTTAAAGTTATACAAAATTTTCCGAAATACCGAAAAATCTCTTGAAAAATTCTTTTCTAGTGTTTTTTTACATCAAATTATAAAAAAAAAAGTATGTGAGTTTTGTACAACATTCTTAAAAAATAGCTTGTCTAATGGTGGTTTTGGAAATATACAACACTAGTGCGTTTTAGTAGAAAAAAAAATGGTATTCTAGTCCTAGAGGAGCCGATTTTGTTGAAAATGTATCTAACGTAATTTTGACAAAAAACCATTATGAGAGCAAGTAATAGCTGCTTATTTACGCAAATTGTTATGAAAAAAAAAGTTGTGACAAGTAATATGCGACAGTTAAATGCAAAAATGATCTGTAATTTATGTATTTATATAATATATATATTTAAGCATTTATTTATTAAGTAAAGAAATATTTACTTAGTAGAGACTATAGGTAGGTACTGTTCTTAGATTTAGACAAATAATATACTTCACATATTTCCAAAATTAAAAAAAAGAACAATTCAAGCGGCGTTCTTATAGCACGCATTTCTATTCTAAGAAAAAGAAAAAACGTACCTAATGAAAAACCCGCTCCAACAAGCGGTCGGGGCCCTTGAATAATTTATTTGCGAAAATGAATCCCCCCGTTTGTTTTTGTTGATTTTGCACTGGGGTATTTATCGTCTTATTTCAATAGCCTAGAAGAAAGGGAGATGCAAAGCAGTTTCTTAATAGGAAAAGCTTAAAATTGATTGAGTCATTTGTTGCCATTTTAATCCTTCAGGATAGTCGTGATGAATAAAAATGAAATATTTTAATATTCAATGGGATTAAAGACGCCAAGTAGGTTTTATAGACTACTTTTTTACACTTCATGAAATTAATTATCGTTATCTAAAAACTTGTTTTCGAACGCCTACTTATATATTTGTATAAACGTATTATTAATTATTACTTGTAAAATCATTAATTATAAATGAATTGATGATGATTGATTCTATCTGATTGATTTATTATTGTAGCGGCTACGTCATAGCGCTACATGGTATCAGGACAAATGCGCGAAAGACATTTGCGCGAAAGACACTTGCGCGAAGCCATTTGCGCGAAAGGACATATGCGCGAAAAGCCATTTGCGCGGAAGGACATTTGGGCGAAAAGACGTTTGCGCGAATGGACACTTGCGCGAAAAGATGTTTGCGCGAAAAAGTGACTGCACCACATGTATAATTTTATTATTTTTAAATAACATTTCATGTCACTATAGTATATTATTTTATTATTTGATAGGACGACTAGTTATTTATTAATTATGGTGAGCGGAAGCCATCTGCGACGAGTAGCACGCGAGGGACCGCCGGAGCTCCGCAGTGTCGAAGCCGTGACAGAAGTCTTGTGTGTTTTAGGCAAATTTACAAACACTATAAGAGGATTGCACTGATAATTAATAATTTCTGTACGTTATCTGAGTTTACCCATACCTATAAATCCATTTTTTCGAACAAACGTCTTTTCGCGCACGTGTCCATTCGCGCAAACGTCGTTTTGCTCAAATGTCCTTTCGCGCATCTGTCCATTCGCGCAAATGTCTTTCGCGCAAGTGTACCAGATCCCGCTACATAGACAATTAGTGTCAAGTAACCGAGAAACGGTTGATCAACGAAACGTACTACAATGTAAACAGAGCCAAAAGACATAGACGTATAAAACTTTTTTAATACGTGAAGCTAAAGCCTGAATCACGCTTATGAAGTTTCCGGGCTAAGTACTTATCATGATGAGTTTATTATACAGGGTGGTGCCGTCAATGCGACAATAAATTTAAACAATAGTGTAACGTTGGCAGCATTATTTCATACAAACAAATGTCATGAAATTATAAAATGAATACGATATTTTTGAAAGTGGCAAACCATTTCTATGGACTAAGATAGCCCATATTTAAATTTATTGTCGCATTGACAAGATCTAATGATATACAGTCTGAAAGTGCGTAGTGCCAGTTAAAACCTAGCTATTTTGGTAGACCTTCCGTTTTCATTATGAATCTATCTGCAGCTATGAGATCTGAATGTGACAATGTGATGAGTAAGTGTGTGTGTGTGTTTGGCTGAATTCGCAACAACCCACAATTATATCATAGCTCATACGACTGACAGCGGATTCATATGTTCCTAAAAAGTGAACTCTGCACATAGTACGTCAATATTTTTTAATTTAGACTTTAAATTATCGGACTCTGGCATGTAAGTGAAGACAGATTCACAGTTGATGCGGAAATTTGCTTGGTACATATAATAAGTAGGTAACAGGGACTGTGTAAATCATTGTCAACAGAGTGGCAGACAAGAATATGGCCTAGTGGTAATGGCGGGTGAGTTTCCTCAGATCATATGATCTGAGGCGGTCATCGTAGTCTATACTCTCAAAGGTTGCCACTTTCCATCGCTGCCTTTGGGGTAGTTCTAAGCGCTGCTGTGATCTCTAGACATGCTGATCTAACGACCCCTTATAAGAGACCGAGCGTTTAGATCTCTTATAAGGGGGTGACTTACCAGCCGAAAAATTCGAGTTATAATTCGACTATGCTATCTGTCTCAAAGAAAAAATTAAAACTGAAATGATAACCTGAACTAAATATTTAAACCAAGTTTGATTAAATAAAAGCGTAATGCACTCGTGAGCCCACGCGACTATCCTTCGTGAAAGTAACACATTACGATATAGGTACATGGTCAAATATAAAAAGGTAAAAAGTGAAAAAAAATAATAAAACAGCAAAATATTACCGTAAGGTGAAAATCGTTGTGGCCTCACGAGCCTTATTAGACCCACCTACACACGGCGAGGATTATAATAAGGGCGTCCGCCCACTGACGCGGTAACAGCACACATAACAAAAATAACGTTACCACGTTCACAAGCATAAGTGAAATATTACATTGAACAATCAACGGTGTTCTTAGTATAACTGAACCCAAGTTTAAGTCATTATGATGTGAAACGTCTTTAGCGAGTAAGTATATTTTTACACTAGGAGTATGTACTGTACAGTTAGGTAAGTAGGTACGTAAGAGCGTTAGTTAGATGCAAGATACCATTTCCCAGCAACTGGTATTGATAATAGATATTACGTTTAGTAATGGTGTATCTTGCATGTTTCAACTCATATCGTTTTAAAAATCTTGCAGTTTCTTGAATATCTATATTATTCTATTTACCATTAAGTAATAAATTCATTTAAATCATATGGCCTTCAGTGTGCGTGCACCCCCCTCCCCTTAGTCTTCCAGAGCTTATCCATTTAAGTTCTCTGAAAGGTTTGTAAAACCATTTTTCCTTTTTCGTACAGGATTTTACGAGCAGACGGCCGTTTTAGAATTGCTTTTATGGATTCCTAGTACGCTTCTGCCTATACTTGAATTATTAAATATAATTCGAATAAAACAGAACGCGTCGTGTCCTGGGATCTGGAACCCTACCACGCAGTGAGTATATTATATATTAAGAGCAAAAAGTTGTACCCCTAACATGAACACTTTTAAATTTCGAATCGTGATCGTATCAAGTGGTTACGTTAGCTTTTATATGAAATTTTAAGCGTGCGTGAACAATACGTTTACGTCGCGGGTTCGATTCCTGCCTCAGGACGTGAAATTTTTCTAGTTTTATTCTATTTTAATTACTAATACGTTTACGATTCGAAATTTGAAAATGTTCGTGCTAGGGGTACTGAGTGTAAAACGTTTCGTAGGGATTTATGTAAGTGTTACCTTCTACCGTTTTACCGGACGTTTTACAAAAACGGAAATATAGTTTTACCTACTATGTTTCTGTTTTTATAATGTTCTTTCTAATTAATATCAAGTATTACGTAACACTCTCAAGTATTATCAAAAGTAATATTGTTTGACACAATTCGTAGCAAATACGTTTTCCAAGTATAGGAAAAAATGTTAGCTACGACAATTTCTTCCAAGAGAAATCATATTCCGATATCAATAATTTATATTAATTCACTAGAGAAAATTACCCATGTCAATCTTTGACGCGAACATGGCGTGTAATATTGGATTAAAATAACGTGTGTATACTGACCATAGAGAAGTCGAGTCGAATAATCCAAAGGTTCTCAGGGTGCGAGGGACTATATCTGATTCAGTCATTGAATGGCTTAACGCAGATTTATTGATCAGTAGGTACTCACCTGAAACAAAAATAAATAAGTTATTAGAAATATTATAACAAATATCACACGTCAATATTGTGTTACATGTGAACATTATTATATTATTCATATATAATATACTTCAAAAGAGTTAGTCAAGCAATTATTAACCTGCCAGCTTCTAGATGGTAATCGGATACTGTAGCTTACGAAATTGGGGGTAGCAGGGGTGAAGTGGAAATATTAGGTTTTAGAAAATTAAGAACTTCTGTTGTCAAAGCAACCCTTGGTCGACATGTTTGATTTGACGTCCTTGCTCACCGCAGGCAGTGACGCTACTACCTATATGAAGATTACTAATTGGCCATAGTCTTTCCGCAAGAAATACGTTTTATCATCCATCACTATAATGTAGGTACGCATTACTAAAAAAAGTAGCCATAACCACAGAATGAATATCAGTATCATTTAAAAAATGTTGTAAGTTTACAACAACTTTTCCGTCTTATTGGTTGGCATACGTCCTATTGCCCCATTAATTTTGACGATATAAACCAACGTGAATTATCGTTGGACGTATAATTAACTGCCCACGCGCAATGGGAAAAGCAAACCAAATTTCCCAATTCGCTTTCCGCCTACGATCTCTGTCTAGCCTAAAACAAGTGAAGTATTTACTCGGATACGTACTTTTATAAGATTAAAATGTTGCTGAATTTGCATTGACGCGATAACCGCATAGTGAGAGGCGGGCGGTGTGCCGGCGCCGGTAGATCGCGGTAGATGGCGCCACGGAGTTGCGCAAGCGACGCGCAGCCTTCGCTCGATCATAGATCACAGGCCATTTTACAAGCGCAGGGTTGGATAGTGAAAGTTCAATTGCGAATTCACCTTTGAGGAGCACGCAAAATTTTGAGATGATTTTGATATATTGACCAATATCTCGTACCAATATCCGTAACTACCTAAAACACTAATTAGGCAAATCTAAGTGAATTTAATCTTTTTTTTATACAACTAGATGACAAACAAGCTGACGGCCCACCGCCGCCTATAGACACCTGCAATAAGAAGGAAAAAATACTTGATATTGCAGGTGCGTTGTCATCCTCGGGCCTTAGATGAAATGCCGTCCATGCTCAGTAATTACACTGGCTACCTTTCCCTTCAATCCAAAACACAGGGAATTGTTTCACGGCTGAAATAAGAAAGGCAGTGGTACCTAACCAGACGACCCTACATACGTGTCTACCACCTAGTGTAATAATGTAAAGTCAAAGGAATCAAGTATACTAATATCTTATCTACTCATATTCATATTCTACGTCTTGTTTTAATTATTCAAGCGGCTGTTGATTATTACGTTAAGAGACAAGTCTGCGAACTAATCTGCTGAGTTGTTAGTGTTTAATAAGCCATCTCCACAGTAGCAGTTGTCTGTAAATCGAGTTTGTCTAAGATACGGTAAATGCCGTGGAAACTGCTAAGATTCTACAACTTATAGTCCGGTACCGCTAGGTTTTGAGGTTCCAAAAATATTAAAGTTTATGATTTTTTGCATACAGTTAGTATACTACTCGACCAACCCAAATCATGATTTTGTGTCATTTTTGGTGGTTGCTAAGGTCACAATTTAGGTATTTGTCTTTTTATGCATTATTTCGTTGAAAAGAAAATTAGAGTTGAAAATTTAACTTCCATGATGATAACAAAGTCATAACTGATATACATAAGCTTTTTGTGCCATCTCACTCCATGGGAATACTGGTTTTACCCAAATACCTTACCCATCGCTGTAATAGCTATAGAAAAATATTAAAGTTGGTGAAATAAGTGTTAACGGTTCTCTAACTCTAGTATCTATTGTTTAAATCATTTTGTGTCATATTCATCGATGGTGTTCGGAACTATATTTTTTTTCCTATTTAACCCCCTGTAATAGCCATAAAAGAAAATTCAAGTTTTTAGAGTTTATGTCTTTATTAATATTAAGGTAAAACGAAGCTCTATGCTTAAGAGGCTGATAATTGCTAATTGAGCCTTACTTAAAACTTTTTTTAGCACAATCTGTTGAAATAAACGCAGTGAAAAAAATATATGTTACTCTTGGACATATTTCTGATAATATGCATGTCCCCAAAACACATTATAATCAAAATGTTTGTATAAAAAAAATGCCAAAGTCACCCATCAAAATCAGCTTTCAGAACAAATTCTGCGTTATATGTCAAAGGTTTTTTTCTTATTTTTAGGGAACAAACTTTATATATTAAATTTTATAATATTGATGTTTTACAATTTCAAATAAGTAACTAGTTCTTTAGTAAATAAATTTATTCTGAATTCTTCAGCCGATTTCAATAGCGACTCGCGCCATTATCCATTCTTCTCTTTCATTTGTAGAGGAAGCGACAGTGATCGCCGAGGCGTGCTGCTAGGTAGACCTGTGTCGCTTCTTTGCTCGCGGTTCTTAAAAATATCAGTCTGCGTCTGTTTTAATTTGCAAATATCAAATAGACAATTATATTTTAGATTTTAGTGATTACTATGTGAGTGTATTATAGTAGATAGACAAAAATGAGTAAATAATTTCGTAAATTTTTATTGTGAAAATTTTATTTCATTAATAATATTATTTATGAAATAAAAATTTTATGGTATAAATATTATTTTGGACTATGGAAAACCAAGAAAAAGGTCTAAAAAGAGTCAAAAACCACTCGTATAGGGGTAAATAACACAATAATAACCTGATTATTTTTTCTTTAGATAGCTAATTTTATCTAATTTTAGGAACTATCAAAAACTCCATTATCATCTCGAAAGTTGTACTTATTCAGATTCACAGTCACAGATGGAAGTTGTAAAGTAAGTTTATGTTTACTTGAAGGGAAATGTATAAGTATATCGTATAATTCAGATAGTTAATTTCGACATAAATGACTCTGTCGCGATTGTGTAGGGGTTGAGATGCACGACTTACTATCCGAGAGGTAGGGGTTCAATCCTTCAATGGTTCACAACTTTTTTTTTATTATTTGTATTTTTTATTTCTTATTTGTTTTTTGAATATGAAATATGAAAGTAAAAAAAATATAAATAAAAAAAACGATTAAACTATAAATACAAAAAATATTTTTTGTATCAAATTTTTTAACTTTTGTTTTTTTTATTATTTTTATGTATGTTTATTTCTAGTCCTTTTTTGTTTATGTTTCTTATTTTTTCATTCTTTACTAATTCTTTTTTAATATTTTTTATTTTTTTATTATTCTTAATCTTTGTATCTCTTTGTTTATCTAATAATGAATAAGGAAAGTAAAAAAAAACTTATGTATTTATATGTAATACATAATACAAAGATAAATTTTAACAAAGTTTTTATATAGAACCATAAAATAAGTTTGGTTTATTTCATAGACCTACGTAATTGTCAGACCCGGCAGTCTTAAAAATAATCAAGGTATCGAATGGTTCGTTTCTGTTCTTTTTAATATTAATTTTTCCGGTTACTAAATGTGATTCATGAAGAACAACAGGCACAGTTAATTTTAGATTATTAAATGCATACAACACTAATTTAGCTTAAGCCTAGCCTAGGCTTAAAGGTTCTTTTATATGTAAATTTTAAAACCAGAAATTTTAACATGTGCTATAAAAGAGATGTTTCAAAAATGTATGTAGACCCGGCCAGGTCTATACACAGTTTACTGAAAAATAGGTAAAAAATTGTAGAACGGTGTTCAATTGTCCATTCCAGGACACGGTGTTAAGTATTCTATATTTCAACTTTTGTACCGGCAAACTATGCATGATTCAAATATGTCCTCTTTCCACTATATTATTGTAGCACAAATTAGCTCTCAGCAATAGGGTAGTTGACAACTTGTTTTTTATTTCATAAATAAGAAGTTTATAACTCATAAAGAAATATTGCAAAAGAAATAGTATGTCTAAGATCAATACTTTCACAGATATAGTGGCATGTTGATATGTTGCGGCGCAACATCTAAAAAGGCTCCATAGAAAATCTACGGGACAGGTGACGTCACATGTTCCCATATTACTAAGAAATGTATGGGCATACTGACAAAATTAATAATAACTATGTATCAAGTATGTTTTTATTAATAGTTGTAATTATAATAGTTGCTTTAATTGATGTCAGCTATCTAATTACATTGGGCCTAATTCTGGGAACACACTTTAATTCTAAATTTAAGTACAGTATATCTCTTTCTCGCAATAAGTAATAGGAAAAAGATAGCAAGAATCTGTTTAGAGCTGTCACTTAAATTTAGATAGATTTCTAAGAAACCATAGACAATTTTAGACGGCACGTACGGAGGTGCCTCCTAAACACTGCATTTTATCACGTTCAATAAGGTCGAAAATTGAACGCACGTATCTAAATGTCAAATTATATGACAACCATCCTTGTTGTATTCCTTTTGATAGAAAGAAATGCACTGAACTTAAATTTAGACTTAGCATGTGTTTACCAGAATTAGGGCCATTATCATTATTGATAAATTTTGAAAATAAATGTCTTTTTTTTGTTTCGAAAAGGGTACAATTTTAACAATATTTTATATCTTTTAAGTTTGAATTGTTTTTATGGGTAGTGGTAGCACATATTTTCCGATTTTGTGAAAAATAGCGCCAATTTTAAACTTAGGCAACATCCCAATTCATGTTTATTATAATTTATGTTAATGTACCTAATCTGTGGGCAATGTTGTTAGGATTACATTTAAATGTACTATTTATTATTTATATTGTTTAGCTTAAACATACTATAACACTGTTTATCATCATCATCATCACTAGCCTGTATACGTTATATAAGCCTTCCTACATGGAAGAAACACATGATACACATGATGAATTTGGGCAATAACACTACCACGCTAGCCCAGTGCGAGTTGGTGGGGTAAAGAGGTTGTAACAAAAACCGGGACCAACGGTGACCCATCCCGGGATCGACCATGGCGAAAGATGCTTTGTTTTCGTAGTTGAAACCAGAGAGTTCAATCTACTACGCCACCGAAACATATAGTCTTCAATAAATGAAAAAAATCCGTATCAGACCTTCGGATCTTGAGGTAAATATAACATGAACGCTGGCACATAAATAAAGATAATCACATACCTAACCTACAGAAAGAAATCTATTAAAAAATCTAACATGTTCCAAATTTCAATATACTCTAGACTGTTTCAGATGAGTATTTATTAAAACACATAATTTTTCAATTTCGTATATCATTTCAAAGATTACTGTTCCAGAATTTTAATAACTAAATTTCTTGATTAACCTAATAACCAATCATTACTGTTTTATACAATCGAATAAAGTTTCATGCGTTTCATAGAAAGTATATTTCATAATATTATTATTATTATTATATCGACAAAACTCTGTATCGAAACATGAATAAATATTAAACAGCACACATTTTAATATATCACCAATCGCCGCATTCCTGTGGTGACTAAAAAGCTGTTGTAGTCAGTTGTATATCAATAATACCTTTCCGACATTGAAGTAATAATTGAAATGTTACGGCATTTACTTTTTGTTAAAAAATTAAGTTTGTATTGAAAGCCTTGCGGCGTTAACGCTCTTAACTTAAAAAAATAAATACTTACTTGATTAATCTTTCTATTACTTCGAACTGACATTATTTTTACTGTGATAAGATGACACATCCATACTCTTATAATTGCGAATGTAACTGTGTCTTTCTGGGTGTTACATTTTAACACTTAAGCTGCTTAAACGATTTGGATAAAAAAATAATCTATTATGGATTCCGAATTCCAAATAGAAATAACGAAAAGTACTTAAAAGAGTATCGAGACCGATTTCGATAAAAACTAAAAGTGCAGCATTAGATTTTTGATAAATCTAAAATTAAGGTAGAAATAAAACCCGTTGATTTTGAAAAAAAAAACACTATCATTACACGATTCGATAGTATCGCGGTATACAAGGAACAAAACATTCCAGGAAGATATTACATATGGTTGGATTTTTATAAACTGCTACATGTTTTAAAGTAATGTTAAAGGCCACAGTGAAAAAGAAATAAAATGAAAACAAGTGCGAGTAATCCACTTCACGTTTTAATAACATCGTGCCAATAATTTACATTTGTAATTAAAATATAATAAAACTAGAAAAATTTCACGTCCTGAGGCAGGAAACGAACCCGCGACCTTTCGCAATCCGGGCGAATTTACATTTGGTTCGACGTTTCGTTGATTACTAGTAACTTTTTGCATACTGCTTCGTACTTTGTAGCATAATTTATAAAAGCAAAACCTACTTGAAACTTGAATTTTGTAATTTGGAATCTAATCGAATGTTGTAATACACCATGTGAGTTTTTTTTAAACAATAGTTTTGATTCCTGGCTAGGAATATTTTGTAAACATCCAATGATGCAGTTTAGTTTTTCTTTTACGTTTTCGAGAGTCCTTTGAGTACTTTTCGCTATTTCTCATAGTGTCGGATTGGGACTATCCATGCACTTAAAAATTTACAAGGCGTTTCAAAACCAAAATTTATTCAAGTCGAGCTCTAATTTATAGAACAGCTGACATGAAAATACGTATGTCAAAACTATTATGATTTGTCTTTTATAATTGCATCCCTGATTGTCATGTTTCGATTTCATAATAGGTCCCTTACAAAAATTTGTTAGTATAAATAAGTATATTGACCGTGTATAATATTTACCATTAATTTAAAAATACCACATATTTTTTATAAAAGTGTATAGTTTTTTATTGTTCATTTCTATTTTTATAATGGCCTATGGAATAAAGCACGTGGAGCACGCCATCTAGTGGCATTTTTTTAGCTTGGCGCTTTTGAGGTTGTAGTAGTTACGCGGCTGGTCGGTGTAGTATTGTGGAGCCACGTTATCGGAAATATTAGTGGGCGGGGCCTCGAAATTCATTTTCTCAAGGTCGCTGGCGTTTATCAGCCTCTTAATTTGTGTCGTTTTTATCCATGGGATTTCGATTTATATTATTTTCAACGTTTTGGTGCGAAGAACACTAGCGCGGCCACAGCGCGCGTGGCAAAGAAGCGCGTAGACAGTCACTGGCTCCGGCGACCGGCTGCCGGCCGGGAGCGAAGAGCTATTTGTTTGCTGTTGTACGAGTAGTGACTTGTGATAATTGCGTAAAAAATGGTAACTAATAAAACATGTCATATTTGTGGGCTAATGTTGGTGGTAAAGCTGTGTTTTTTTTTCTATGTATGTACACCGATTACGCCGAGATTACTGATCCGGTTTACGTGAATCTTTTTTTGTTCGATGCGGAATAGCTGCCATTTGGTCCCATAAAATTTTTTTCAAAATCAGTTTGGTAGTTTGGTTTTTATAAATAAAAAAAAATGAAATGAGTAAGTCGTCTACGTATTTTTTTTCTTTGTATGTACACCGATCACGCCGAGATTACTGATCCGATTTATGTAATTCTTTTTTGTTCGATGCGGAATAGTTGCTATTTAGTCCCATAAAATTTTTTACAAAATCAGTTGGGTAGTTTGGTTTTTAAATAAAACAAAACTGAAATCAGTAATTCGTCTACGTATGCGAACTTACGGATTTTTGCTTTCATATGACTTTTTTAGTGAAACGATACGATAGTGGGACTCAATATAAGTTGACGGTCACCCATCTAGCTTTGACCTTAGAAAGTTAACACTAAAAATTGAGAAAAAATTTTTTTAAACAATAATTAAAACTGTAATTATAATTAAAAAACTGAAAAGGATAAAATAATTAAATTGAGTAGGTAGGTACACTCATCCCCTAGAAACATATTTTTTGGAGTGAGGTGCTAGCTGGAGGAGACAGCTAGTGCAGTTTAAAACACACTGTTCTAGCCGCCCCCACCTTGCCGGCCCTTTTAACACCTCTTTTGAAGGAACCCATGTTATAGGAAGGAGGGAACACATGTGCTGGCAAAGAGTTCCAATTTTTGGAAGTCCGACAAAGAAACGAGTTACTATACTTCTTTGTGCGTGATGTTTAGGTAGAGACAGTAAATTGATGACTCCGAGGACCGGCACGCGTGCTCCTGAGTAGGAAAGGGGAAGATGGCGCACCTGCAATATCAAGTGCTTTTCCTTGTTATTGCAGGTGTCTATAGGCGGCGGTAGCCGCTTACCACCAGGTGGGCCGTCAGCTTGTTTGTCATCTAGTTGTATAAAAAAAAAGGTGGGATAAGGTCGAAAAGTTCCTCAGAACACTCTCCATGATGAAGCCGATAGATGGCGCTTAGCGATGCAATCTCACGACGGAGTTGTTGAGGTTCTAGGCTGTTCTTGACCTCTACGTCGTCAATAATACGGATCGAGGAGGTACTTGGCGGAGCTATCCCACAGATGCGAGCAATATTCAACGCAAAACCGGACCAGGTCAGGCGTGAAAAATCGACGCACCTTGTTCAGGACACCTAGCTTCCGTGAGGCTGTTTTGACCACGGTTTCGATATAATTCCTCTGATTTAGATCGCAGCATATCTCCATACCGACCAAGTTGATGTAGCCCTGTGCCGAAAGAATAGTGCCCTGAAGAGAGGGAAGGGGAAGGAACGGCGACATTTTGGCTGTAAACGCGCTCACCTGTGTTTTCTTAAAATTGAATTCAACAAGATTGTTAAATTCCCAATCAGATATGAGGTTCAACACCCTGTTGAGCTCAATGGTAAGATTGATTCTCTCCCTCTCGGTTTCAAAGCGCCCAGCCCCTGGGCGACCGTAATATCCACCATGCACTGTACTGTCATCTGCATAGCAATGAATGTTTCCTAATGGAAGCATATCATTGATATGAAGAAGATAGAGAGTGGGGGATAGAACAGAGCATTGTGGTACACCAGCGTTCACTGACATGAACCACGAAGCGCATCCATCAACGAGGACACGGATTCTCCGCTCATGCAGGGAGCTGGCGATCCAGTTTCAGAGCTGAGTGGGCAGACCATATGCCGGGAGCTTGGAGTCAAGAACCCTGTGCCAGACCCGATCAAAAGCTTTGGCAATGTCAAGGCTAACAGCTACTGACTCACCACGTTTGTCAATAGCTTCACCCCAGACATGCATTAAATACGCTAGAAGATCACCCGTTGACCGTGTCGATCGAAACCCACACTGACGATCATTAATTAATGAGTGATCTTCTAGGTATCGGACCAACTGGTTATTTAAGATCCGTTCCATAACCTTGCAAAGAAAAGAGGTAACAGCTATTGGGTGGTAGTTAGCTGGGTCTGATCGGTGGCTAAGAATCTCAGTCATCGATTTAGGAGTGAGCAGCAAAGAGTTTTACCATGAGATCGGCTATCTCTTGCGTCTTATGAGCAAGTGTTCCGTCAGAGCATCTCAACGGGGGCAGCGAGGATTGGCAGAAGTTGGATAGCACGGCTCTGGCCAGACGACAGTAGCTACGGCTTCCCGTAGGGTGCGTTAGTAATTCTTGGCCAACTCGTGCAACGCGTTGAGCATCCGCTCTGATGAGGGCCCTTTTGCAGGACTTGGTGGCATTGTTATAGGCTGCTTTCAGTGAGTCATTATTGGGATCCCCATTGACTCGACCTCTGAGCCAAGCGCGGTATGCCGACTGTTTGTTCTCAGCAGCTAAGGCACACTCGCGATTGAACTAGTGGTTACGCCTGCCCTTACTGACGAGATCGGAGTGAGGGATATAGTACTCCATCCCTAACATTATGTCACCAGCTCACTCAGCAGTAGCGCTAGCATTCTAGCCCGTTGCACCCCGACGGAAATCAGGCAGTGACCCGATGATCCCAAGGAAGCTCGAACCTCTAACTGATATCCCTCCGGGCGAGTCGTGAGCAGAAGGTCCAACAAAGAGGGTGCGTGACCGACAATATCTGGAACCCTGGTGGGCTGGTTAATCAGTTAAGTCAGGTCGTGTGTGAGTGCGAACGCATGGGCTGTTCTACCAGCATGGTCAGTTTTGGGGAAACATAACCACGTCTCGTGGTGAACATTAAAGTCTCCCAAAAACACCAATTCCGCGGTTGGAAACTGCTCATGCGCAACATCTGCCACCCGACTAAGGTGTTCAAAAACTCGACTCGACTCGAAACTAGTCTCCATGTCACCGCTGTGGGATCTGTAGAGGCAAACTTAGACAGGTTATGAGTGCCCAGGTCCACGTGCACCCCGAGGATAGAAAAGAAAGGGTCTTCCAAGCGGCGTAGATGGCGACAGCAAACATCCGCCCGGACAAACAAGCATACCCCGGACTTCGCTTTGAAGGCCTCTTCAAGAGCATAGCCGGGATAGTCCAGATACCTTGTGTCAGCCGGGCGGAGTATTTGCATCTCCGTCAAAAAAAGCAGCGCTGCCCGAGTCGTATCAAGATGTTGGTACGACATTGAGGTTAGCATGGAGCCCACGGAAGTTAGTGAGCCCGACCTCAAACAGCGTGGCTGTAGCGGGGATGTGCACCGCTGTACGACCATACACATTACTTGTCGCTGTCATGGATGGATATAGGCAGTCAAATCGTGAGGCCTGTTTCGCCAGGTTAGCAAAGTCAAGTCAAACAGCCGACAGCAGAGAAGCGCTGACCCGCCGGACGGAAGGGCCCCCGAACCCTCCCGGGTATTGCCGCTGGAACCCCACCATCCGGTCACCAACCGGCACGACGGACAACCCCGAGATTATCCGAGGCATGATGGGGCAGCCTCACGATCTGGATAGGAAAGCTTGGGCCCCTGTACTGTGCCACAGGCGGCCAGCGGGTCAACGTAGTCCACTTGGCACTAGTTAGACAGAAGCAACCATTGACCGCATCCATCGCGGCATCGTCTCCTTAAGCTCTGGTTGTACGCGGACTGATCCCGGAACGCGGCCACAAGTGGTCACTAACCAGGGTTTTCACACCCTACCACCAGTGGAGCGGTTGATAGCTCAGAGATTTTCAGATTAGTCGCCTCTTACGACACCCACGGGAGGAAATGGGGCGCCGCACGGTACAATTTTTTTAATAAGATTTTAGAGATATAACTGTTTTATTACTACTATTAATAAGTTTAATAAGTTTTGTATTTTAATTACTAAGTAAGTAATTTTTCAAACATTTATAATAATGTTAAAAACAAAAATTAAGAATAAGTTTACTATCTCTAAAATTCTTCAATCAGCTTCAGAGAGAAATGGGATGTCCATATTTATGAGCACTAGTCTTGCCTCCCGCAAAAAGAAAAGAAATAAAAAGGTTATACAGGGTGGTGCCGTAAATACGACAATAAATTAAAACATGGGCTATATTAGTTAATAAAAATGGTTTGCCACTTTCAAAAACATCGTATTGATTTGATAATTTTATGACATTTCTATGAAGTAATGCAGCCAATCTTATACCATTTCCATGAACTAATATAGTCCAATTTTAACTTTATTGTCGCATTGACCGCGCCACCCTGTATAAAATTATTATTATATAATTTCGCTCACAACACGCGGTACCCGCACTTGTTTTATTTATCAAATAAAGTATGCTCTAAAATTTATCATTATGTAGGGCTTTATAACGGATATGAAATTAATTCAGATTATCCGATCTAACCATGTGCAAATGTTTATAAATAAAAAATACAATACCTACTTATAATACGAAATTGTTATGTTCTGTACACTATTGTCACAAGAATTGATAATGATTATATACTTATATGTAACACTGCAGACTACAGCACATCAAGTGTAACAGTTGCAATACGAAAGCCACCTCTATTACGAACGCAGTAAGGGCAAGCTCGAGGGCATACTGTTACGCTTGATGTGCTGTCGACTGTACAAAAAACAGCAGGTCAGGTAACCGTAATATGAGAAAAAAAATCCAATCAATTTTCAACCTAAACAAAATCGGATTAAAGTACAAAACGTTTAGCTTAATTCGGGCGTTTGTGTTAACGTGACCTTCGGTTGACTGTTCCTACTTGCTACTCTTTGCAAACGTGTGTAAATGCTCCGTGCGGTACACAACGCGCGGGCGAACTAATATTTATGTAGGAAATGAAATATATTTTTTAAGTATATCATGGATTAAAGTGACACAAATTTTTATAGCAGATATTTTATGCTTTTATGATAATAAGTGTGCAAACTCTAATAACTTTAATATTTTTTTACAGCCGCTATGGCTTAGAAAAGCTAAATTATTTAATATCTTAATAACCCATGGCTTAGTTTGGCACAAAATCAAGTCTGGGTCATATTTAGGTGCCCTGAGTTAGGTTGTATTTGTTGTATAAACTATAATATTTTTTTGATACTTTAAACATATATTGGGCCCCCTGTCAATTTGCACTGGACGAAAACGACACACACTTAGTTTGCACACAGCCTGGACTATTTTACACTCAATATTATTATTATTTGACACATTAAATTATTTTTGGCAGTTTTATTTATATTTTAACATTTAAGTCACAAAATATTGAATTACTGAAAATGCAATAGCAAGATTTGACACAAAAATTTAATATAAGCTTTTAAGGTAGAAGTGTATCCCCTTGCAAAAATTCAGAAACTTTAGAATTTTTGTAACTTAGCACCTCAAAATCGCCTAGCCGTACCGGACTATTACTTAGGATTTTGAATCTATTGGCTTAGATTTCGCTTTGTTAACAACAAATGTATATTTGTAAATCAAATCAAGTTTAATAAAGGTAAGTACCTAAATATTGTCATGAAGAGTTTGTAGTATGGATCAATATACATAGATGCTAACCCATACTAACCTAATGTTCTACCTCTACCGGGAATCGAACCCGCGACCTCTGGTTTAGTAGACAGGGGTACTGATTATACTTGACCAGACAGCTGTCAGAATGTTGGTTTAAATTCAATATCTAAAATATTTTTCCAACATACCTAAGCATTTTATTAACTGAAACTAAAATAAATTCGTTATTCTAAAGGTATTTATACCTAGGAACTTTTGAGTACCTATAATTTTTTCTGACTAAATGCTACATTAAAATAAGCTGCATCCCTTATACGAGTTTCGCTATTAAAATCTCAGCTCCGTGGATCACGACACCATATAAATGTAATGGGCACCATTTCTCGAACGCCTTTTATAGAAATGTAATTGGGTATGAAATGGCTGCTGCTAGCTAAATACGATTATGATCGTATTGTTATAAAATCAACGTATCAGAGGGTCATCTATTTGGGGCATTATTCTAGATATCTATGGTAAGGTCATGCCGCTTGTTCGGTGAGAAAGCTTTTATTAGCAAAATACAAACATTGCAGAAATTGAATCGTGCAAACTGAAATATATTTTTTATTTACTTTTTAATTTTAAGATAAGCCTGAAAATAAATTTATATTTGGGTTATCATCATCATCAGCCTATACTATACGTCCCACTGCTGAGCACAGGCCCTCTTACATGAGAGAAACACATGAAGTGTTTGGGGGATAACACCACCACTCTGGGCCAACGCGGGTAAGTGGTTTAAAGCGGTCGCAGATAACAAACGGACCTTCCAAAGCATGGAGGAGCTCGATATTACATTTTTGATTGATCCATCGCGGGAGCAACCATGCTAAAAGTGGCTTTATTATCGTAATCGGAACTAAAGCGCTCAAAACCCTATAGCGCCTCCGAGCTCCTGTATAAAAGAAAATAATGAAAGTGTAAAAGATATCACTGAATTAATAAATTGAAAGAAGATTTCATACCTATAAGTACTTAGCTGCCTTAAAAACGAGAAAAAAGTGTGAATTGAATTTCGTCCTCCAGAGAATAATGAAGAAGTAAAACATATTGTGCTGACCCTAAATCAAATTTGGAATGGCAAGGCAAAGATGAGTCGTTTTCAACTGATGACGGGTGTACTAAACAACATTGAACGGTAAGTGATTGCCGTAGTTCTATGGGTACACAAAGTTTTCTCACATAGTGATAATTACTATGGTAACTACGCATGCATGGTGGTCGTTTTTAAGTAGGTACAATTGCGGTTAAAAGAGTCTGGACTAGAATAATCGTATCAAAAGGAGTTTGGGTTAGTTTAATTGATTATTATGACGGCCCTTAGGTATATAGGTAAGGTGGAGTCGGCAAACCTAATTTTAAGCGTTTTTTTATCTTCTATACATAACGGAGCACCGGTGTGTATATAGGTGATATTAAGATAATGATATATAATATGGTAGATTAGTTATGCGGACTATGTAGTTTTATATGCGAGATCATCACTTTCGATTTCCTTTTATACCTCGGTACATTTTTTAGAAGTTTTCTTGACGTTATACCGCCTTATTATTTTTATAAAGAGTTAAAAGTCACCAGATCTGTTATCTGCTCCTAATACGATATTCTTGTGAAATAATTGGCACGATACTGGACAGTAAACTATAGTATTATCATCGCACGACTTAAGTGTGGCCTTACAGAACGCTGTATTGTTCGCTCTAATCTTACGTGACAATAAATTAAGCAAACAAATATTGGTAAAATCAGCAGCATAAGTGGGCGAACAAAACGGGGGTCCGTAAATATAAAATAAGCTGGTTACTAGTATCCATGAATAGTGTTTATTGTCTTATTATAGAATATGCTGCTTTCTTAAGATATGTGATAGCCAGGAAAAAAAATTATGGCTACGAATAGAATACATTTTTATGTGAATAAAGTCCACACGATTTATATTTTTTAACTAATTACTATTCAGGGTTCCGTTGCCAACAAGGAACTCTTTTCGCAAATTTTTTCATGTTCATTCGTCTGTCCGCAACTTTAGTACAAGTAAGCTAATACATACTTATCAATCATGCTGATGCAGTAGTAATATAAAATCTTTAAAAAAATAACCTTTACAACACGTTAAGTGGGGATGAATCGTTTAATAGGTCACAGAAAACAAACGAAAATTATTAGGACCACTAGTTCTAAAGAGCGATTTTTTTTTGCAAAATATTAAGTTTTAAAGTAAAATTAGTACGTATAAACAACAAGCTCCCTTCTAAGGCCGCATATAGTGACGGCCAACTACTGAACAATATACTGCAAGTGGCCCGACACGCACTTTGCCGCTTTTATCTTGTAATAGAGTTCTACTAGTTAACTGTTCTAGGTACTGATCCTCGAATAGTCATGTGATATCATTGGCTTGCCAGGGTCAACTGACCGGGAGCGATGCAGTGGGCGTCCGTGGGCGATCCTGACCCGCGTGACAGGTCCAACACCATATTTGAGTGTGACTTAACGATTTGTAGACCAAATCTAGCATATTGATTTTGAAATAATTTTCCTTGTAAGGTGATAATTATAACCTACGCTGTATTGTTTGACGAAAAAATTATAAGTTCTATAGAAATCACACCTTTTTACACCTACGCGGAATTCCTTTTGTTTCAGCGCTTAGTCCTAAATAAAAATGGCTGGTACTTAATTTTTTTTTCGCTGGGTATCGCCTTTTGCTCACTGTTTTCTCTCTTTACCCCTAAAGTGAAAAGATGGGAAGTCACTCCCCATGAAGAGATGGGAAGTGTGGGACTGACTAAGTGTCCCGCAACCTTACCGTAACCCCCCGCCATGTACCCGCACTTTCGCATTTGCTGGCGATATGGGGGAGCATATCACGGCATTACTGCTGCTCTTAGATGATAGAAAATATATGATCTGAGCTGCCGCTTGAACAAATCAATTGTTTACAGAATTTTGACTGAGCTTATACTTAGTCATTTTGGTAATTTCTTTTATTTATACCAATTAATAACTCTGAGCTAATTACAAGGAACTAAGAAACAAATTCAAATGTTTGAACGATAAATTTAATAGTAGGTATGTTATTTGGTTGAAAAATTTTATTGTCCATTCTTTATTTTAAGAACTGATTTAATATTTGAGGAAGAACTTGATGGGTTTCCTGAAGTTCTTTTAAGTTTTGTGTAATTTACTTTTTACTTTTCATATAGATGATTGATTCATTTAGAAGCAGGTTAGTAAGTATTAAGCATCCACGTAATCAAAGTGCACAGGTGGCAAATATTTCAGTAGCACATTCAGCAATAAATCAGAGGCGGTTTAATTACAGGCTGGGTCTGTCTGGAATTGGCCAGTGCATATTATTATCGGAATGTCGCACCCACGTTTGCTGGCGCCGTGGTCGAAGATCAGTGAAAGGCAGCGTTTACTTAATACCAACATAACATCAGCATAATGCTTTATTTCTTGTAAACTAAGCCACTCTGTGACTCTTTGAGACCAACCGTCGACTTTCCTGAAAAACTCAATCCAAAATTGAAAGTACTACTAGTACTAGGACAATATCATTCTTTCATCTCCATTAATGTATAATGGAAAATAAGTGATTCAAGAAGGAATTAAATGCACCAAGATAACCATTATATGCTGCTGTGTCTTTCGAAATAAAGTATAATCTAAGAATTTATAAGTTATTTGCAGATAGGTGCATGATAGTTATATTTACATACCAGATAGCCTACCTTACATATGTTACTTAACTCCATTTATATTTAACGATCATGACTACGGGTAGGTGTAGTTATCGTTGAGATTATTATAAATATCATATAAATTTAAATTGCCTACCCTCAATAAAATTAAAGGTATCTCAAACTGAAACATAAAATACAAGCATTTTTTTAAAAATAATAAATTAAATTTATCAATACAACGCTCAGAAAGGACCCGATACTACCCGATACAATAAAATAAGATAATCAGCTGTCAAATATATCAAGAACCCCGATAATCCTGTACACCTACTCTAAACGCACGTTTCTGTCACAAATGTATGAGGTTTGTCGCAAGGATGATACCTCCAATAAACATCGTAAACCAGATAAAATTCATAGATAGGGAACGGATAACTGAGAGGAGCTAGTATAATATTTTATTAATATTACTTCAGAATAAGTAATTGCCAAATGTAGTCTTTATTACTTAGGACATAAAAAAGATTTACTGGGTAATGGATGTAAATAAATGGTTGGACGAGTGGCGCCCAAGGATCAATCTCACGACTCCGCACCCACGCTTTTTTGGTACCAGCGGACCAGGTCTGATACAAAGTATAACATATAAAGTTGAAGGAAGCTATAAATAGACATGACAGACGATTGGAGTTCACGTAAATTCATGAATCGTAATAGTAGAGCAAATCTTATCAGAATAATTACTTCGATGATAATATGAATCATCAGAAAGAGATATCATTGAAATTAAAAATTTATAACGAAGGTTTAGCTGGAATAAAAGATAAAATTCATTCAAATTCTATTGTTAAAAAATATAAATTGGCCACGATGCATACTTCAATGTGGAAGCTTCGGAGTACAAAGGAGTGTTGTAAAATTAATATGCAAAATACAAGTTCGACCCACAGCGACGAGTAGAATTTAAACTCATTTGGTGGTTTACAAAGCCTCTATACTAAAGCAGCCATCTTGCCATAGTATTTGTCAAGCAAGTTGGTGCCATAGCTTATTTACAGTACATAATATATTTAACATGGGCTTTTAGAGCGAGCGTGTAATATATTCGACGTCGTAATTATACGGGCCTCTTTGCGTCGTCCCCTGAATAATGTATGCGCAGGCGCAGGATAGTCACTATTCGAGAATCGTTCGACTGTTTATCGAAACTTGCCAAGGAAATGATATAAAACGTGCAGTGTCGATTATTCTTTTTACATCATAATGGTGTAACATTCTATCATGCGCAGGATCAAGGAACTTGTCAGAAACTGACTGAATCATAAATATTATGGCTATGTCATCCTTGCTATAAATTATAATACAACGTTTATTCACAAAATCCACAATAATTTAAATAAATCAATCAATATCTATTTATTTTTTAAAACTATGAAGAAATGGGACTAAAGGCCCATTTCAGAATGCAAGTTTCTTGCCTGCCTGTAGCATAGGTACAATTAAATTGAAGCAAGAAATGACTTCCATAGTTTAATAGGTTGATTAGACTATGCAAGTCATTTCTATTTTAATTAACGTTTATTTTAATTATAATGCTGCAGGCAAGAAACTTGCATCGTGTAAATAAGTCTAAAATCTTTGTTTCTATCTATCTAAATTTACAATTTATAATTTATCAGACTGCTGGATTTTTCTACAATAATGTTTCCTAAAAAGGTTAGTTTTTGTAAACTTTAAGAGTTTCGATGATTAAAATTAAATTTACATTTATAACACTTAGGGCTGATTTTTCAATCCCCAGATAAGATTTATCCAAAGAATAACTTTGATAAGTTGACTGTTAACCCATAGAAAATCTGTCAAAACGTCAAAATTATTCTCTAGATAAAAATTATCTTAAGATTAAAAATTCGGCACTTATATAAATAACTTCTGATGATGTTCTTATCGAGTGGATACTGAATAAGTCACCGAAGCGTGCGCCTTTACTTTGTAGTGGCTGTTTGACGTTTGAATTTGATTTTATTATCTATATTTGGTTCGTTCTGAAACATTGTTTAATTTACGTATTTAAGTCTATTTCGTTTAATTTATAGCTTACTTTAGTCAATTGCACGAGAGGTGGGCGTAGTATTATTTTAAGCGCCAAATGCCATTAATTTTTTGTGTTCCTGCGGTAGCTAAGCTCGCCAGAGCTCTTATAGAAAGTATTATGTTGGGAGCAGGAGGATTTTTTATATCAGCACAACGCTTCTATTTTATGTATTATAAGCGTGCATATAATAGGCTTCAGAAGTCTGCAAAGTCTGCATGCTTGATTATCATCCTTGTTGTTTACAAAAGAAGTTCATGGAATTCCCCAAAACAAACCAATTTCTTTAAAACAGTTATTGTTTACTCAAACGTAAATGTAACATAATAGAAATCATCATCATCATCAGCCTATATACGTCCCACGGCTGGGCATAGGCCTTCCTACCTGGGAGAAACACATGAGGAGCTTGGGCCATAACACCACCATGCTGGCCCAATGCGGGTTGGTGCGTTAAACCGGGACCAACGGCTTAACGTGCCTTCCGAATCACGGAGGAGCTCGAAATTATAAATTTGATTGACCCATCCCGGGACCGATCATGGCGAAAGTTGTTTTGTTTTCGTTATTGAAACCAGAGCGCTCAAACCACTACGCCACCGAGCTCCTCATATAAATATTACTGTGTTTTAAACAAACAATCGCTTTAAAATTATTACTTTGTCTTTTGATATCTTTGTCCTAGATTTAAATTTACTAATGGATAAGCCGTATGACAAACATTATCATTAATTTTACCCTCGGGCAGTCTCATAAAAACATGCCATAGAGATTAGAGATCGGCCAGACATGTAGACGCACGGATATGTAATTAGACAACAGTGAAGGACGTCATATTAAAATTTATACTACCATCCATGTTATCTAAGCAATAATAACCTACCTTACAACTTCATGCGAAATAGGCTTAAAGTAACTTTGTAATAAAGAAATATATTTAGGGATAGCCTACACTAATATTTTTACTGTTCATAAAAATATCTAACGGTACTGAAATAAGTAAAAACAATGTAAAATACAAAAGCATCAAGTACGTATATAAAAATTGTATAATATAAAGTAAATCATCACATTGAATAAGTTCTAAATAACCTGGAATTGTAAAAACAAACTGGACTGCATTCTGTTGGCGTAGAAATAACATAATAAAATGTGACCAAAAATATGAAGTTAATAAGTAAAAGATAGGATGTGACAAATTATCCACAAAACTTAGTGGGGCCTCATAAAACGCAAGTGTGTTGTACTAATTTGTCATTGTGGGAACGCTGTGTAATCTAGTGTGGTCGTTATGACGAATAATGCCACGAGAAAGCAGTAATTTCGTAGATCGCATTTGGTTGTACTAACAATAACGGAACTAGGTAGAAAAATATTATGTAATTCTTGGGCACAACATTTTGTGGATGATATGATAATAACAGATTTGTCTATAATTTTGAAGAAGAAAAATGTCTGTAAAATAATATCACTGACTCCAATAAACCTAGAAAATAGTAAGATACGAGCACTCCGGTGAATTTACGAACGAATGGCTTAGATTTCAATAAGAGCATAATATTATATGTACCAAAGTTGAATGAGACATTTTTCATTTTACCTAACATTAAAAGCTATCTGTTAACTAGTTACAAAGACCCTAAGATGTCCAAGATTTCAACCAAGTACACTGCCCTGCCGGTGTCCACGTCGTCGGCTGTATACCCTTAAAGGAAAAACGCATTCAGCGATCAGGAAAACATCTTTGTATAGGTAATTATTGAATGAACAAAGGAGAATAGAATAACATCTCATTGCTATTTCTAGCCTGACGTAACCATGAAATTATTTGAACAATTTAGATAGTTATTTGAATTGCTTGTGTTATTGTTGAAACAACTTTGGGAATTGGCAATTGGGAAGGCTGTTTGATTGATGTTAAGTAAACTATTATTTCTGAATATTAATTCGGTCGTTGATATGTTACTGTAGTTAGAAGTACAAAAAATATATTTATGCATGTTATAATACGACACATTTCATGAAAAATATTGATTAATTTAATTTTTAATACAAAGCACTCAACACCATCACCTGATGGGAAGGCGGCAAGGAAAGGTACCTACATAATTATGTGAAGCTAGTTAGGGCACAGAGTACCTACGATAGGGCAGCATAAACACACATTTCTAGCGGCCGCCTCCATCTTTCCGTCCCATATGGTACCTTTTCACCTATAAGTAGGCAGGTCCCTTATGAATGAAGAAAACACTGGTAAAGAATTCCAAGTTTTTGAAGTATGACAAAGAAACAAATCACTAAATTAAATTTCTTATTCCGTGATGTTGATGTGGAAATACTAAATTGATGAATCGAAATACCGGCACGCGTGCTTCCGAGTAGAAAGGGGGAAGATAGGATTAGGTCGAAAATCTCTAGAGAGCAATCATTTAAAGTTTTTTTTTATACAACTACATGACTAAGCTGACGGCGGAGACATATGCATTCATTCTATGTGTAATGAAAAATATATAGAACAGCGGACTAAGAATCAAACAATATGTATATATTCTTAGTGATAGCTAGGCAGCTCTCGAAGCTCTCAACTCACCATGCATCAAGTCAGATTTGGTCCTGAATGCCATAAGGGCCTTAAAAAGCTCGGAAGGTAAGACTGATCTGAGTACCCTGCCATGTGGGAGTGATGGGCAATGCGAGAGCTGACGAACTAGCAAGGAAGGGCTCTGAAAATTAATACGAAATTAAATTCTACAAGGAAATTAAATCTGCATTCAGAGATAAGGTGTACCATCCTGTTAGGCTCACTGGTAAGATTCTCTGTTACAATGTACCCAACCCGCTGGCACAGATTAATAACAGGATCATTGATAACTGGCGTAATAGGTTAATGATGAAATTTTCAGTTATAAAAAAGAATGTGTTTATTCAACTTTGCATATTTTTCGTTTTGAGCAAAATAAAAAGACTAAAGAAGAAATTCAAAGGCCAAGTAAAGTCCAAGTAGGGTCTCAATAAGTCTTCAAAACCTAAAGCAGTCTGTCGGGTAGTGAAAAATCGTGGCATCGCACCCTAGGAAGGGTTATTTTCTTAATTATTTTGTGTCATAAAGTATACCTATCTATAGCATGCCAATTTAATTAATAGACCCACAATCCCATTCTAATTTCGTGAAGATTAATTTGTGTGCATCAGTATTCGGGCACGTTGTACAAATCCGTTTTGCAAATTTAGGGTCACATTAGGCGAATTACGCGGTTTTGTCGTTGCCACTGTTGGATAATATCGGATAATTTCGGCATTATGGGATAGGCTGCAGTGCAGGTGCATCCGACACTATATGCAAATATGCCAGTTTGGGAGACGCCACAAAAGTAGTGTGACCATTTTGTTAAAGTGATGCTTGCTTTAATTTTACATTAACCTTATGATAAATATTTTAAATACATATAGAGAATTACCATTACCAATTCGCTATTTTTTTTTATTGTGCAACAAAAATTAAATAAATAAATAAATAGAAAAAGTTATTTCTATTTATTTATTTATTTAATTTTTGTTTTTGACTAGAAAAATAACACGTCCTGGGGCGAGATATTATAATTTCGACATTAAAAAGGTAGATAATAGCCTATAATGCAAAAAATAAGAAAGACTCAATAAAGATCAAAAGATTTTCCGAATTCCTGGGTAGCTGTTGCATCCTATGCTTCCGATATTTTTCTGAAAAAGTGATTCCTAAGAAACCTAATAAGTATTTTAAAAAAAAGTTTGTTTTGTGATTACACTTTCGAGTACTCATCATAACACCATTATCTGTCTATTATACGTGCAAAGTAAATAACAGATATTATTAGTACAAATAAACAACAGGATAAAAGCATTTTCATTTCTACAACACATTGGTTAATTTTGGTGTAATAGCGTAATCCGCGGCGTATCCTCTATTATGCAAATGCGGGAATATGGCAATAGCGGATACCGATGCTATAACTCTGCAGTATGGCCACACGAGATATAAATACATCTGTTTCAGATAAATAATTTGAGAACAGCAGTCACAGTCCAGGCTCAATCGACTAATTAAAACCTTAACCAAACTTAAAACCTTGTAATATTCCAATCCGCATCAATCCAATTTCAGATTTAAAAAAAAATACCTTTTCGTACATCGTGAACTTTCAACGGTTTGTAGCCGAGAACCTGGTGTTCTGACAATCAAACTGAACGATTTTCAGCGTTCCAGCTCTGAATTTGCCAAAAAAACTACTGTTTCATACATTTTGTGCTGTGTGGTATCATTTGTATGGAACAGCTAATTTTCTCGCAAATTCAGAGGTTCAGTTTGAAGCTGCTTAGCGTCTTCCTAAGTCGCCAGTACACCAGCTACATAGTAGTTGTGAATATCCCAGAACAAGTTTTGAACATGGTATCCGCATGGCTAAGTAGCCATAAAAGAGCTTGACATTGCCTCTCTGTATTGGAAAGTCCATACAACGCTAATTTACATTGAAAGCATCTCCTTGATATAGTCTGCCTAGGGATTAAAGCTTTATAAATAGCAACAATAACAATGCACGAATAGTGGCATACATAGAAGACTTCAAGTTGCTTCGGAACAAGGGGTAATCAAGATTATAATGCAACGCGTATCATAAACTAAGATATTAGTAGAGCAGCAGACTTATTTATGCTATGTGTGTTTAAAGGAAATTATTATCAATTCAAATATCTATAACATTTGAGTGTCTATTTTTTTAGTTCTTGTAATTCAGACAGACGTCACATAATTAAATAATTAAACTTTATGCGTACATAAATAGATAGCAAATATAAAATATATTGTTAAGCATGATGCTCATGTCTTGCCTTAGGCTGCGTATGTATGATCCAGTTCTAGATTACAAACACTAAATCTAAATTTGAGTGTAGTACGTCTCGCTCTGTCAATATGAATGAAAAAAGACAAACATCTAATTTTTTGACTCAAGGGTGTTTTTCATTTTCGACCGATATGAAAGTGACAAAAGTAAAACCTACTTCGAAGGAGCTTCTCAAACGTGTAATAATACCCAATATGTAGCCTTATAAAGTATATTCTTTTTTTCTATACATCTATACATATAAAGAGATGGACATATGCTAACGTAACTTATTTTAGGTATTTAAGTGTATTTATTTGTCCTAAAATAACTTTGGAATGTAAAATTATTTTAGGACAAAGATTTTAGAGTAAAAGATAACTGGAATTTAGATTTATTTTTATGACTCGACTATAAAATATATCAATATCTTGATTCAGCACTATTCAAAAAACACTTGGAAGTAAGTAAGCAATAATAATAAAATCACATCGTAATTTTCTCTATTAGATAGAATAATTATCAATCGACGGGTTTATCTGCTTGTAAAATTGTTGTATTTATTAGTGCTGTATGTAGAGAAAGCTAAGTGAATAATGTAGTTAAATTTTATATTTCCTCCTACTTATTCCCAACGTATTTAGTAAAATTTACTTTTCAATAGAAACTCTGCAATTAGGTCCTAAAAACGATTTGTTTCTGGTTAAATATAGTTAAAATAAGTACTAGTCATATATGTTTCCGATATTATGAACGACGGTAACCACTTACCACCAGGTCGACCTTCGGATTTTTGTCATATAGCTGTATATAAAATGATCAATCACAGACCTATATTTGTATGATGTATAGGTATTACCTACAGCAAAATAAGTTGGGTATAAATGATGTTATGTTGCGGAACTTAATTAATAACGAAAAATGATGAGGCTTAGGGGACACGTTGCTCGCAATAGCAGATATTTGTTTTCGGTGAGGTTTACCTAAACAGGCATGAAAAATCAATATCTGCTAAATTAAAACATTATCTCTACATAGAACAGAATTAAATATTTATTTATTTTCTCTCACATATTTTCGATATAGTGTACATTGATTTTAGGGCATGAACCCTTGCGTAAAAGACATGTATAATGTATGTACAAGCATAGACGAAATAATATATCATGCTTGGTATATCTAAAATGGTTGGTCTGAAATATATACACAGACATTTATTAATATAGTCTATTTATTATATTTTTTTATTTTATTGGATGACAACCTGCAATACCAAGTAATTTTTCCAATAGCCGACGGTAACCACTTAGCATCAGATGGTCAGCTTGTTTGTCATCTAGTTGTATAAAAAATAAATAAAAAAACATTTATTTATACCTAGTGCAATATACCTGTGTAATATTATCGCTATAAAATCTTTTTTCTTCTTTGTACTCTTAGTGGGATAGTGAACTTAGAGAAGAAAGAAGAAAAAATATTTTATAGCGTATAGTCTTGACTTCTTATTTATCAGTGCTGTTAGAGATTTCAACCTTAGCAGTAACATCGCCTTTTGCATGTTTTTCTCTTCTGTCCTTTTCCTTCATGTGTCTTGAATTTTAGTATACTTATATCTATCTATTTAACTATGTAATTGTATTTATTGATATCTTTATTAGTTATATATTAAGCGCCTGAAATATTAATTGACATCCAGGGTTACGTTTTAAATAAAATTGATTTAGAACACAACAGTCAGAGACTCTACAATTCGTTTCAATTCGATTGAAGCTTAACACTAGCGGCACAGATTTTATACCAAGACGAATACCGGGTATACTGTCGTTTGAGTTTTAGGCCGTAAGGGTGCGTTTTTGTAAGCGGAGATTTTTTTAAAATAATTTATTGGCATTGAATACAAATCCGGAGCGGTGTTGCAAGTTCACATTTTAATTTCCTAGCAAGTTTTTTTTTTTTCTAGTAATAGGTACAAGGATCCTAGTAATCTTGCATAGAGTTCAAATACCAGTCCTAAGTATCTCTTACCAATATTTATCTGTAGCGACCTAAGGGAGAAAAAGAATGACAAATGTCGAAAAGAGAAACAGGTCAAAAGGTTAGTCTTCTCTCATCTGCAATCTAGAATATAAGCGCCCCGAGATATCGCTGCCGTGTTTAGAATTATTAGCGAACTAATCTAATATTACCCCAATACTCACAAACCTTTACTACGTGGTGAGATAGGCACGTATGCAGATGCAGGCTGGTGGTTTGTCTACACATCGAAGACTAGAAACACGAATAATGCACACCGTAGCGTGCGTTTGCAACTTTAAATGTTTTTAAACATTATTTATTGATATGTAATCGTATAAGCCCCACACTTGACAGTTTAATCTGGATTTTATCACATCGAGCACATCTTGAAGCTCTTGCGCCTACATTTCTAGAAAAGCTTTCCATTTATCTATCTCGACTGTAAACCGGAGTGTCGATAAGGATATCAGTGCGTGTACTAGAAGCATAAACATGCAATCATAACAGGCAATCTATTTGTGGTGGTGTTTAAATAACTAGCTGTGTGATTAAAGAGTAATAAAGATTTTAAAGGTATGGCTTCCAAATTGGTAATTAAGAAAGTATTTGGTGATGAAATTGATTAATACTCTCAAACTACAATCTGCTAGAAGTAGGTTAGAGCAATATATTTGAAGCAGTCACCATCCAGCAGTCAGGTGTAGTACTCCTGCAGTTCTCATAAAATGGGGCGGGCAGGGCTGCCATTGACAAAATGATTAAGTTGGGACAAGGAGCTCCAAACTCATTTAGACATTATTAAAATAAAAACGATATTTGTTTGAAAGCAATTTTATGTGGCACAATACTCATTAAAAGGCTTTGAAATAAAAATAATAGTAAAATAGTTCAGATCAAACTTAGTAACAAAAGCAATGTGATACGAGTATTTCTTGACAAGTAATTGCAAAGTGAAGTAAAACACGATCTTTTTTAGTTTTATGAATACTTATGTGCAGGGCACTAGAACATATCTTACGCTAAAGACAGGAACGCCCAACTCGGACTGTAGGTACAGCACTTGCATGGTCTCCATTTTACAGAAGCTCGCAGGCAAGTAGCATCTCCTATTATTTTTTAGGTAATCTACATTGAAAGATGTCATCAATATCTATCAAAAATTTATAGTGTCTGCTCTATGTTTTTTTGCCTACCTTTTCTTAATGCAAAAGAAATTTTAATAACTAAAGGTACTAATGCCATAGGAGGTTCGGGGATTGAACGAGCTCAAATACGTATACATGGCAGCCCTATAAGAGGGTCTCGCCGCGGGTCGCCATTAGCACATACACCGCGGGATTTATGCGCCCGCACACTGTGCTTATTGTACGCAAACTCTATTAAATAATCGTGGTAAAGAGACTATCAGCAGACTATATCTTGCATTATAAAAACAACTTCCTTAGATAATTTAATTTGAATTGCTTATAGGAGATCTTTTCATTTACTACTGAAAATTTAAATGCTATGTAATATCAAGCTCTGAGATGTGAATAAAATTTGGTTTTGGTCATAGGGTTGGTTTGGTTTTACGAATTAGTCTATACCTACCTAAATTAAAACCAACGGGCAATGTTTTTTTGTATTTTTGTCGTCTATTTCGTTCCGAAACCTTAGATCAAATTGTGATAAACTTTGCTAGGGTGTTCTGGGGACTTTGAGGGAGTTTTCTCTTTACGGGCATTGCAAAACATGCCGGGTGCTGCTAATTATACTTTAAATGATCAACTTCAAACCGTAACATAAATGTAAACATAGAAGAATTGTATTAAATATTTTATATGTAAAGAATGATACCTATGTAAGCACTTTGCACTTTATTTCAAAAGTTGGTAAGTACAGGATCAATACTAAAGCTTAGAAACCAGAACCACACAATCAATATAAAGCGACATGGTTCTTAAATGTGTTGATTACACATGCTGTAACTAAAGTTACGTTAAACTGGTAACTATATCGAACAACTTCGTTACATTGTATCTGGACCGGAAATTAGACAGTTAGTCTGATGGAAATTTACGGTCTAAACGCTAATTGGATGGTTTTACGATCAGTTAATTACATAATAACTAGTCAACATTGGCGTTTGTTTGTCGACACTGAATTATTTTATGACCTTGGCTGATTAATAAATAATAGTTAGGTACCTATCATTTAGCAATATTTTGTAGAGACAAAAGTTTTAGATTTCATTTAATTGTATACCTACCTATTCAATTGTTTAAGAACAAGTTAAAAACTTGGTCTAAGTTGTATACTGAACAAATACTATTTCGGTTTCCTATAAAATATAAGTTCCATTAATCCATTAATGTTTGAATATAATATTTATTTACATAATATTAAAATAAAATAAAATAGCCTTAGGTAGGGTTAGCACAAACCTTTTTTTTTAAAACAAGCGACAATATAAAACTCTTATGTTCCGCATAAAAACTTATGTCATTTACTATTTTTATATAAAAAAATGTTTATCCTACATACAAGAAATATTCAATACGTTCTGTGATTTCAAGTGCCTATAAACTGACTTGGTAAAATGAAGATTATACTATTCGAGGTTGTGATGTCTTTATTTACGGAATTTGACCACGTAAAGGAAACCGTTTGAAGTGAATCTTCGCCCCATGTAATTTAGATTGGATTGTAAAATATTTTGATGAGCAAGTTCACCGTAATATTTGTTGTGAAAATAGAAACGGGTTTGATTCTCATGATTATTATATGTTAATAATTTGTTTTACTCCCGACAGGCATTAATTTAAATTATGAAAAAGTTTATTATAGGTATATTCTAAAAGTTTTTCGAAGGGATGTGCGCCTGGAAAAGATCGTTAGGAAATAAGCAAGAAACTTGAAGTAAAATTCAATCATAATGTCAGCTCTCCTTATTAATAAAGTTTTTATACGATCTGTTCATAAAAAACTTTTATTGAAAGCATACTTGTATAACACCTTAAGTTTATTTTGTTCTTGTTGTAATGAATCAGGCTAAAACCTGTTAGATGGTTTTCTTATTTTTAGGGTTCCATGTCCAAAATGGTAAAAGCCATAATGATTCATCTAAGATTTCAAACTTTTTTCGTCAAGGAATAGGTATATTTCAAACAGATGGGCTACCTGATGGTAGAGAATCATCGCCGATAAGATAGACATATTAGCAATATCAGTATTATAATGATTTAACACTGAGACCAGTCTCATCGTGACCACGGCTGGTGCATCAACTAAAAACGTATTTATATGTCTATTTATATGTCGCATAAGTCCCGTCTGTTCATGCGGCTTTTTAGATAAATTTTGCACAGAAGCATAAACTAGGAAGCCAAAATCAAAACTAAAAACTGAGTTGACACAATCTAAGTGAAGTGTATGGTTATTTAAAAACAGCTCGAGGAAGGTCTAAAACTAAACAATATTTATAAGATTAAACGAACTTACCTTAAGTGAAGTTCTATCTTAATTATACGAAGCTCCTTGTCCGAGAGGGTTTGACGTGTAGTAACGCTGATTGTACCAGCGCCGATCACAATTTTCAAAGCTATAAAAAAAAATTGTTTCTCTCATATGGTAACACTAAATGTATGTCATTACGTTCGAAGATTATTTTTGGAACAACCCTACAATTGGGATAACACTTGTATTAGTGGGCGGGTTTTGGGACTGCCCTCTCGGACAAGGAGCTTCGTATAATTAAGATAGAACTTCACTTAAGGTAAGTTCGTTTAATCTTATAATTATACTCTCTCCTTGTCCGAGAGGGTTTAACGTGTAGATGTTTGAAGATGGGGTTGTGAAAAAATAGAATTTAGATATCTATATTATATTAGTATAGATGTTTAGTCCAACACCTTACTAATTAATTTACAAAATAATTAGATTTTTATACAAAACCCTATAAAAAAATAAAAAACACAATTGTTATTTTAACTATCGCTTAAAATTTTTAGCAATGCCGAATGGGACATTTATATGCTTATTGCAGGAAATGTTTCAGAATTTTGACTCAGAATTTTAAACTGAATTTTGTATGTAAACACTCCTGTTGGCTTTTTGACTCAATCAATATTTAAACCAAATCGGCTTGCGGTCGACACCGAAGCATATCTTGTGATAAGAGTAGAGAAGACAGTTAAAACCACTAATACTCATTTCCTGCAACATTAGTTTGATCCAAATGAATTTTAGATTGAATTGATGAAATCTTGTGTTTTTTATAATTGTTTCTATTGATTTATTTATGATATAAGTGTATTCATAAAGTACTTGTCTTATTATGATTTAATGAAAGTGACAAGATAGGATACATTTCTATCCTCATTTAAAAAGATTTTTAGATATAATATGGCTGTAAAGTACCTAGTTACATAGGTTTTTATTATTTCGATAGTGGTCACTACTGATTGTCACTTTTAAATGATTTTACTTGATGTTTAATGAAGTCTTTCTGCTTTCAAGTCATGAATTGTAATAAATCAGTTGATGAGGTCCTTTAATAACATTTTTGATTTATCATTGCGTTATTATTGCATTCAATATTTTTAATACCAGTTCTGGATTCCAAATCATATATGTATGTCAGTAAACTGAAGAGGCTCCTTCGATTAAAATGTTTTTTATCTTTAAATCAATTTAATTTTAGGTCATTGTAATGTTGACCTGGTATTATTCATTTTATATAGTTTAGGTACCATATAAGTAATGATATTGTTTTTACAAAACATTGACTTAGGCATTTTTATTTGTTATATAAAGCACAATGCTCTACTATACCTACAGGTGTTATGATATTGAAATTTAGAGCTAATATATATATATATATATATATATATACACATATATATATATATATATATATATATATATACACATATATATATATATATATATATATATATATATATATATATATTTAAGTAGGTAGGTATTTACCATGATCAGGTTGATTATTGATGTATTATATTTTAATTATTTGACTTTTATTTTAGTACATACAAAAAACTTTTGCTGGCATGTCATGGACATATTATTATTTTGTCCCAATATTTCACTTCTTATCATTATGCCTGCATGCGCACCATATGTACAGGATAAATAACTATGATGCTTATATTATGTATAGGTACATTGTACCAAATGGCCATTATATTTCTAATAATAAATCCTTGTTTTTATACTTGACCGATAGTTGATTTGCAGCTAGGATAAGCTGGATATAAATTTAATAACATAAATCATTGATTTAAGCTCAGTATCTAAAAAAGAACTAAAAATAAAAAACCTTGTGTGAATTGCACCCGGTAGTACGTACTTCATAAGGACACTTTTATATATTAAGTACATAGCAATAAATAAATTTCTCGTATTGTGTCAAGCAAGATGACTTTTTATAAAAATACCACAAATAAAATTTGTAAAAATTCAATCGGTACTACCATTAAGTACAACAATGTCTAATATTTATTATTGTTGTGGGGATTCAATCTATGCCCCCCCCCCCCCCCTCGCTTTTCATGTATCCAACAACTGTGGTATTATGTACTCTCGATAATGTTTCTTATTTTATCATAACAATTATTTTTACTCATAAAATATAGTTGTTAATTCTGAGTAGTTATTATACCTAATGGTCTTTTTATTAAGACCCATTTCCAATTCTAATAGACAAGTTTATTTCAACAGTTATTAATTTCAACTTAGCTATTTTATATAATTCTGTACAAGTAGAATTGTGAAAATACTCTTAATTTTCAAGTTCTTTTAAAAATATAGGGCATCATTTATATCACTTTATTAGGTCTGTATTGTAAGAAAACATTGCAATGGAATTGAAATAATGATTAGTTATAATAATCATTTCTTATTTTCTCTGTCTTATCTCATTTATTCATTTCATAAAATCTGTGCAATGAGGTACTTCATAAGGTGACATTTCAATGAAAAAAAATCCCATCATTTTATTACAATTGGGTTACTAGTTTATCTGTGTAACTGTAATTTTTTTTTCTAAAGTAATGTTTTTATTTGGAATTATTAAAACAATATCTGAAAGCTTGTTTCTGAATCTTCTGGTGGTTTTGTTGATTAAATAAAGTAGGAAAGTTATGGTATTTGCTGTGTGTAACTGGTTGTTGCAACCAATGATCTGTTGGTCATGGTCACTGAAGGTTTATAAATTTTCTTTATGTTTGAACAGCTGTTTGATTTTTGAATATACTTTTTGAATACACTGTAGCTTTAACCTGTCAAGCATGAGATTCCAGACACAATTGATTCTTCAATTATCATAGCCACCCGGAGGTATATCGCGGCTTGACAGATAGTATAATCTTATTAAGTATTTATCAATGGCTGATCATTCATACAGTGATAGCAATTTTTCAGGTCATTGAATATCATTTCGGTATGCTAGAGGGTAAAGTTTTGATGAACCATAAAAGCATTGTGTAGCTAAATTTTATAGCACTTCCTCAGGCTATTGATTAACATTTATATAACTTACAGCAATTTTCAGGTTATAGAATAACATTTATTCAGGTTATAGAATAACATAATATATATCTTGATGTTAAAATTATTAATTAAATGCGGCAGCATTATCTAGCCCCCATGTGACAAACATTGGCCCAAGTTAATAAGTAAACTTTACCGGTACTTTATTGTAGAATTATTTGTCAGTCAGTCCGCAAGGTGATGGGGCTTGTTCTGATTATTAAATTACATGTACAGCTACTTTATGTTCATCATCACTAGCCTATATACGTCCCACTGCTGGGCACAGGCCTTCCTACATGGGAGAAACACATGAGGAGTTTGGACCATAACACCACCACGCTGGCCCAATGCGGGTTGGTACTTTATGTTACATATTTTAAATATGATTAATGGCTATTTTTATATTTTTGTAGCTATCACCATTATTCATATTGAGTAATCTCTCTGCCTTATAGTTGTCTGGTAGAGATCGCTTCTAGCAATAAGATTGCCTTTTTGGCATATTGTGTTTGTTTTATCTCTGTACCTTTGTATATCTACTTGATGGAAGTTAGTAGAAGTTTCTATTTCAGTGCAAGGGTCTAGCCATAGTAGCTAGACCTGTTCAAGTGATTGCCTTTAAATCTACTTTATGGTATTAGTTATACTGTTTCTTTCAGTGTATATTGCATTTCATTTGCAGTGTATATCTGTAGTGTGATATTGCTTGTTCAGCTAAATAGTTGGTTGTCTAACCGCAGTGTGATAGTAGTTTTAAAGAAGATTATAGGCATTGTCTAACTGCAATGTGATAGCACTTGCCCAGGTTATCAATAAATTCATTTCTACTTCACTGTAGAAGTTTTAAAACAAGAGTACGGGCATTGTCTTAACACAATGTAATAGCATTTGCCCAGGTTATCTATTAGCATTCATTTCTTTTTCATTTAAATTAGAGCATTGTCTAACCGCAATGTGATAGCGCTTGCTCAGGCAAGTAATGTGATAATCATTTTCATTTCACTGTGTTGTTTAACCTCAATGTGATAGCAAATGCTTAGGTAAATAGTGTGATAACCTTTTCCATTTAATTTCATACCAATTTGAGCGTTGTCTAACCGCAATGTGATAGCGCTTGCTCTGGTAAATATTGTGATAACCTTTTTCATATAATTTCATACCATTTAGAGCGTTGTCTAACCGCAATGTGATAGCGCATGCTCTGGTAAATAATGTCATAACCTTTTTTATTTAATTAATTTCATACCCATTTGAGCGTTGTCTAACCGCAATGTGATAGCGCTTGCTCGGGTAAATATTGTGATAACCTTTTTCATATAATTTCATACCATTTAGAGCGTTGTCTAACCGCAATGTGATAGCGCATGCTCTGGTAAGTAATGTGATAACCTTTTTTATTTAATTTCATATCAATTAGAGCGTTGTCTAACCGCAATGTGATAGCGCATACTCAGATAAATGTTATAATCTATTTCATGTAATTTCATACCATTTAGAGCGTTGTCTAACCGCAATGTGATAGCGCATGCTCCGGTAAATAATGTGGTAACCATTATATGTACTTGACGGTAGAAGTTTTAAATTAAGGCATAATCTTACTGTTCATTCACCTATTAATGAAGGCACTTAATATGAGTCTTCTGTTTCCTGCCTTGAGTAGGTATTTCTCATCATAAAAATTTACTTCTTGTAATTTCCTCTCTAAACCCTATATGCCAGACATAATTTTAATTGTCTTTGTTATGTTATAATTGTCACTTAAGACATCTGGGTGTTAAAGATTTAGGTAATAGATAGGTATATGACACTTGTAGTTACCACAGAACAGTTAAAGTTATCCAAAAAGTCATATTATTTTCACTTTTTGTAATCTTCTTTCTGTCCAAAGTAGGTGATTTACTTACTCCTTTTCTTTTTCCCTTTTATTTCCAAAAATCTAATTAGAAACACTAATAAAACACTGCATAAGCACTTTAAATAGGTATACATTTTTGTCTATCGCTCAAAATGAGCTATTATTGATGTTTTTAATATTTTACATGCCATTGGCAAATATTGGCAATACAAGAAAAAATAGTGTGTAAATTGATAAAACCTATAAAATATCGGAAATCATAAGCCTTGTAAAAATTCTTACAATAATATCTGGAGGGTTATATTGCTAGGTAATTAGTTTAGCTAGATTTTCTAGATTTTAGTAGTATTATTTTGATATTCTTAGGTTATGTCATAATATTCTAACAGATTAATTCTGTGACGTTTCATATTACCAGTTATCCGGTGAGAATTATTTCTCACCGGATAACGTAACGATAATGTAATATTAAATACATACCTTCAATCTCCAAATAATATTAACGTTTTCACAACAAACCTTGACCTTGTTTGCTAACGGAATACCTGACCGTGTTTGGGAATAAAATACTGCATCGATATCCTGTTATTAGTGAACACATAATAACACTAGATTAATAATTATTTAAAATTTGATCACAGATCGTACTTTTTATTGGTTTAAATTGTTAAATTAATAATTTTAATGAGAGAAGCAAGTGACAGCGCTGTGCACAAAAAACGTTATAACATACATTTAGTGTTACCATATGAGAGAAACAATTTTTTTTTATAGCTTTGAAAATTGTGATCGGCGCTGGTACAATCAGCGTTACTACACGTTAAACCCTCTCGGACAAGGAGAGAGTATAATTGTTATACTATATTCATTTACGAATGTGACATAATATTACGGAGCCATCACCGAATATCCAACTCCCACTTGGCTGGTTATCTGGACTTTATAATTTAAAAGTTTTTGTCGTTATTTATTGCTAATTTTGAGATGTCAATTCTTTTAAAGTGGCGGATAATGTTTGGAATTCATTATGAACCGTTTTTAAATGAAACTTCCAAAAACTATGTTTTTATGCGGACATGAATTTTGTAAAAAGTATTTTACCTTTTATATTATAAACAATTTTGGGATCAGTAATATTATTGGAACTCAAATGAGTTATTAAAAACGGATAAAATAGGTCCCACCAGTATCCCAACTTGGTATTTATCTAAGCAAAAATAAATTGTGGTCCATAAATGAAGCACGAATAACGTTGTATTCTACAAATATCCAGCATCGACTTCCGTTGATCAAGTGATTGTCCGCGAAACCAGTTTTTTTGTGTCGTCTAGATTAAAAAAGACGCGTCAGGCATATGCTATGAGAACCAGAAAAAACAGCTACTCAAACTAAGGCAATAAATAAGCAATTCTAGATAGGCCGGACCGGACTCGCTCAAGTGGGCGTACAGACTGGTTTCTTTCTTAGACTTTTATTTTTATCGAACGTTTTGCTAATAACACCGGCGCGGGCGCATCGGCATCGGCACTAATCGGCAGTGCAATGGGACTGCCAATTTGATTCTTTAGGAAGTTTTCCTCAATCGGTTGGAAGTTGTGCTAATTAGACATTTCAGTATTTTAACAGGCTCTCCTCTATGCTCGATTGCTCGCCAACTTTTTGATATGTAAATAATTAAAACTTTTAAAAATTTCACGTCAAGGGAGAGTACCACAAAATGTATGAAGCCTGATGCTGAAACATTTTTAGTGTATTTAAAAATTTTATAACCAATGTTGTATTATTTCATACAAATGTCATAAAGTTATCAAATGAATAAGATGTTTTTGACTTTTTGAAAGTGGCAAACCATTTCTATGAACTAATTTAGCCCATGTTTAAATTTATTGTCGCATTGACAGCACCATCCTGTATATGGCACTGTATATTTAAAGAGCCCGACCTTTCACAGCAGGGGATGAATATCAGTAGTCTAAGGTTAATTTGTGGTTTAGTTCACGCCTTTCGAGTCAGCATAAATAGTGATATAGAAGGCGTTATTAACCGATCTAGTTAAACAGACCAATAAAACAGTAGGAACATTATTAACCACAGGAAATATTATCACATTCGAATTTAATGGGCGTCATAGTAATATAACAGCATTTAATAGTGATTATGAATATAATAACTGTATAGGAACTTTAAAGTGGTTTATAATTGAAAATCTAAGACAAAATAATAATAATAAATCTTTATTGTACTAAGAACAAGTCACAAAAGTAAGTTCTTACTTACATTTGCGATTCGAAAATGATTGCATTTCTTTAGTCCCTATTTTATATACCTAGTCAAAATGATTAATAAAATTTAATATTTTAAGCTGGTTTTTCCTGGTTCCATTGATATCGCATGAATGTTTACTTCAATCTCAGTCTTAGCAAGCGGTTTAGCAAAGTTGGGGCTGAGACGTGTTACTTGTTACATTCTAGACTCTTAGACTAGTGCTAATTCATTACGGCATGTACCTAAAACAGAAACTTCATTGGCCAAACCTTAGCTTAATTTTAGGTACGTTGGCTAATAAAGTTTCTGTTAATACATCATAGGAAGAGGTCTAGTAGCGAAAAATTTGCCAGTTGTTTTATCAATCTTTTAATTTTAAATTATTGTTTAACTTATTTGCTGAAGTATGACTCTTATTATCATTAAATACATAAAACAATTACTTTTATAAATTTGTAGGTTACAGTTAATTATGCAAAATCATTTCAATTTATAAAATTACCATTTATCTTTGTGCAACAAAAAGTAGTCGATTCAGTATTAAAATAGTTTATGTTACAAATATCCGTGTCAATGAGGTGTATGTGCATGTTTATATGTCTACTGCCTTGTAAGGAAGCTGGATTGATACAATTTACATCATACTATTTCATAAATATACGATTTTATCGACTGTTAACCGCATAATACATGATGTGGCCTAAACTAAAGTCGTGTTTTTTGCTTAAAATTTTTGGATAAAAATACTGACTATAATCAAAAATTACCTAGATTTTAAAGTTTGGTAACAGTTAAGTGATTAATAAAACTGTAACAGACTACCTTTTGCGGGATATTTAATGTATTCTAGTATATGATCGTATTGCAGTCACACTTTGCCACCTCCTGCGTCTTTGCATAACGTAGTTTTGCTTTAGTTTTACGTAACAGCGTCGACGGAAAGGAGGGTTTAGTATGAAGTTTTGAACCATTTTGCTCCTTTTACTTCACGAGAAAGTATCGTAAATTATCGCAATTATGATTAAGGAAATTCATGTGAATTAAGTTTAATTATACTGTCAAATTACAGTCAAGCTTACTTGAATTTTACGCGAGAAAACCGTAACTTTACTTGCTTCCATTCACGGGTTGTGTGTGTATTTTGTGTAATCGGTTGCTTTGCTCTATAATTATTATACTTAGTATCGATCGTAATACTTTTTGTACTAATTCTTAGTACTTATCCTTTTTATATTTACAGGAGAGTACTCACTGAATGAGCAATGCTCGAGTGATGATCTTTGGTAACGGTAGCGTCTACAGAAGCAGACTGTGGTAACAGACAATGGTTTCCACTCTCTTTATTATTTATATTTACCGAGAATTAATTGCGACTATCACTATAATACCTACTAAATATAACTATTATGTTATCTTATATAAAATTATCGACTCACAGTTTCAGTTACCATACTCCTCCGAAACGGCTTGACTGATTTTCATGAAATTTTATATGTATATTCAGTCTGAGAATCGGCTACTATCTATGTTTTTTTCTTTTTGGACATTTTTGCGGGGTCAGCTAGTAGGTATACATTATAATAACTATTAGATTTTGATCGATTACCACTATACTGAAAAAATAAGTACTCTAGATATAGGTAATTACAGCTTTACCTTAAATTCATCTGTCTCTTTCTAATAACATCAAAACGATTACTTTTTAAGGCTTAGAGGCTAAATGAACGTAATTTACGTTGCGCTGAATTGGCACAGAACTTACGTTCATTTGTGTTACCTACTTAGTGCAAATATTTGCCTGGTAATGTGGCACAGACTCTACATATGAATGAAACTATAAGTAAACTAAATTACGCAATGAATAAACAGCGATTCAAAAGTCTCAGATTTGAGCTCGATTGACTTTAATCTTAGGTGTAATTATTTGTAATATACCTGCTATAACTATAACATAGCAGTTCATCTGACTGATGATAATTACCAACCAAATCTCTAGTGAAAGTTTGATATAAAGTTGACTTTATATCACAGGGACCGCTTAATAGTTTCTTATGAAATTAACGCCGCCTTATCTTAACGATATACTTCATAGCCAGCATTATGTTCTGGGAAATGATAAGTGTTTGCTTTAATTCTTTAAAAAGCGCCGCGGGCCAGGAAGAGTTGAATGATATGAAAGTGTTGATTACTTTATTGACGTTACAAGAAACCAGTCATTTCAACCAATGAACTTACATTGAACAGTTAGTTAGACCATAGTATTAGACGCCAAAAGACGCTTTCTTTGAGACGTTAGATCATTTTTTTTATACAAAGCTCGGCAATTGACCCAACACCACCTGATGTGAAGCGGTAAGGAGAGTCCATATGCGAAGACAGCTAGTGCAGAATAGACACTGCTCTAGCCGCTTTTTCACACCTCTCTTGAAGGACCACATGTTATAGGAAGGAGGGAATACATGTGCTGGCAAATAATTCCAATTACTGGAAGTACGACAAAGAAACGAGGCACTAAATTTCTTAGTGCGTGATGTTGAGGTGGAGACAGTGAATTGATGACCCCGAAGACCGGCACGCGTGCTCCTGAGCAAGAAGGGGGAAGGTGGGATAAGGTCGAAAACCTTTTCAATTTAATTATTGATTTTGGTTTAATTGCAACCATTTTTTATAAATTGTACGGCTGAAATGTGATTCAATACAAATTACTTATTACAAAATAAAATGTTTTACAATTTAAATGAGAAATAGACTTGAGATACTCTTCTCACTTTTATTTAAAGTTAAATGTTTTCTGTTGTTGAAAACATAGCCTCAAGATAAGTAGAATAAGAAAATGTAGCATTTTAAAAACTTCTTGAAAATATCATGTAAATATCAAATATTCATGAAACTCTATATTTGTTTGGGGGTTTAAAATATTTATGTAAGATTTTTACAACCTACCACTTTAATAAAACGTTCAAACCAGAACATAAATTTTAAAAAATTCAACATCATTATAAGCTTTCATTACCAAATTTAAATTGGTATCATCACAGATAAAGATCTGTGATGATAACCATTTGAGGAGAGATGCCTCGGCATTTAAACTCAACCATCTCAAATTTTCTGTATCCTTATTAAGACATAAAGGAAAAGTTGAATTTACGTGCCATTGCCGGCATATTTGAGATGTGCCAAAATGACTGAGATATTCTCAATATGGACACAGATTCATATTAGCCCCAGGCGCTGACCACGGGGGACCAGTGTATGAAGGCATCCTAACATCGTGTTTATTGAAGAATAATTTAACATGATTACCACTACACTATTTACAAATCATGTTGATAAGATGCGACGGACAAAACTTACGAGAGCAAAACTTACGAGAGATCTTCGTCGTGGGACGATGAAATTGACTAAAGAAAAAAGTGATACGAATTTGTAATCGGCACCAGTGCTAGCAGGACAAATGAATATGAGTGGAAAATAATAATTATGAATCACTTTTAGAGAATATCCAATATATTTTCTTATAATAACTCAAATAAATAAGGAAAATCATCTATTGAGACATTAGAGACAAATATCATGTTTGCTAGACATTAAAATATTTACTCCTACCCAATACAGAGCAGTACGCTATTTACTTAACTCTTCGGCGTTGATTGTTCTTTACATAACACCATTTTTAAAGCATGAAAAAATAATTTATAGTTAAAGTAATTTGAAAACCGAAGTCATATGGTTCATCTTCAAATATTCAAACCAAAATGACGGTGATCTGCACACCGACATTCATCAAGTAAACCGCACTTTCTCGACTCCGAGATCCATTTCGATGATTTAAGTGAACCTATAGCGGTAGTTTTCAAAAACATGTCGGGCCATAATTCTCGCGAGCCACAGCGTGGAATTGCAGTGTCAATACTGAATACAAGACTCCGCTTATGAAGCAAAGATTTATGCCCATATTGATGTGTGAGTAATTGCCGGAGATAGCCTGAGCTGAATTGTGATATGAAAACGATAGTTGAAGATAAGGCCTTCATATTGAAAATAAGTAGGTACTAGGTATACTAGGTATACTAGGTATATCGCGCGAGAAATATGGTGAATATAAAGTGAGGGGTTTTGCTATTTTAAACTCAACTATTTATGATAAACTATCTACCGTACCTACTTATATTTTATTGCCGTTAACGCTGTCTGGATTAGACAAGGTTGTTAGCAGCAAAGCGTAAGAACAAATTTACAACTTTAAAGTACATGGCACTAATTATAACGTTTTGTATAACGTTTGTTTGTAAGTAACTGTTTCTATGGATTTTCATGAATTTGAGAAATTGTGTTGCAACATAAATTAGATACATCTTTAATGAGTACTCCTTAGAAAACGAATAATTGATAGCGTCTAACATCAAATACTTGACTAGTTAAACCTCGTTAGTACTGCAATGTTTATCTTTGGCATACAAGGAAGTCACTTTGTGTGACGACCGACGATGGCCTCTTCAAAGTGAACGAGAATTGCAAGGAAATCTGAAATTATTGGGACATAGTTAAAAAAATCAATTTGTTTGTTAATTATTTTCTCCGTTAGCGAGAGCATAATTATTTCCCAAATTAAAATAGTATAAACGGTTGAAATTATTTTTTTAAGTAAACGAATACGGATCAATTTATTTACTCGATTAAATTAAGTCATCAAAAGAAAAGCACAGTTATATTCTTTTAGATAAAGTCTCATATCTTTATATGTATGTCGTTAATTTTATAATAAAACTAGCTAAGCAAACTCTACGACAGCACTGTGAAGTTTATAACGCCATAAATTTCATTGCTAAAGATCTACGACTACTTTGTTATCGATGGAATGACATTCATCTTATACAACTTATGTTGGAGGCAAACTCTCAAGGATCATTTACAAATTGCGAGCTCACACGTAAAACGTGAGAAAGTTGTTTTCGACGCAAATATCTTGCTTTTTGTCGAAAACAATGATCACGGGAAGGCATTTTAACAGATTATTGCTCATTGTTTCTTTAGTCGAAAACGAATAAACGTGGATTTTCGGAAAGTACTCTAACGAAAAAACCCATTGAAATACTTTGCCTCTAACTTTGTATCTAATTGCATACGTTGAAAAACTTTGTGGAAGTTTTATGATGCCGAGATATTTCTGTGGGTATTCACCGCAGTCGGGTGCAGTGCAGCAAAAACAAAACGGTGACATAAGGAGTGTATTCTCAGAAACCCGATCAGATCGAGTTTAGTGCGCCACAAGAAAACCGAGACGTGAGTAGCAAGTCGACCTAGGCAATGTTTCCACTGCATGACGTCTTTACAATACAAACGGTCGGTTTAATTATACGAAGTAAATGAATTTTAGATTATCTTATACCTTGTCTTTATAAAAGCAGTTTGTAAAAATACTTATCTATTACCAAAGTAAAATATTCCTAAAATTCTTACTATAACAATTTATTGACATTCACATCGCTTACTATAAGTTAGGTTGATACTAGCTTGACAGTTTACCGACAATCAGATGGTAAGTAAGTACTTTTCACTCAATCCTATTTTATCTTTTGAAGCAGGATATCAAAACTTAGCCCGGAATTTTGGTGATCGTACTCGCTAGAAACAAACCTACAAAATGAAATTTTATTTAACTGTGGTATTATGTCAGGTCTGAGTAAAATTGGTTCAAAAAGAGATAATTTCACTAGTCAAGAAATTATAGCCATAATTTATAACGCAGTGACAAGAATCAAACAGACAGGAAACATGCAACAAGTGACATTAAAAACAAAAACAAGTCCTCGGCTCTGACTGAGATTATGAGGTGTTTTATGCTAATCTGAAATTGAAGTAAGGAAACTGGAAACTAATCCAGATCGCCGCGTACTAAATTTTCATGCGTTACAAATACGATTAGTGCCAGCGGCAAATTAACATAACTATAAATAGGAACTAATGATTCTAGTGCTTGCCACCATGTCTTATTGTACCTTTCGTTATCGATTCGTCTTGATTACTCTTGATATTTCCTTTGACTTATACTAACACTAAAACTATATGTATCCACTAACACTAGATTTTCGGGATTAATCAAAATTCTTTAAAACGCTCAACAATGCATGGAAATTGGTATCATAGAAAAAAGAAATGGATTTTGTGCTAACTGTTTAGATTTGGGAATACTTGTAGTAGTCTCACTAGTCAGAATGGAAACTAAGACTAATTTCAATTGATATTCCAAGTACACGTTAATACTTAGCCATTACAGTGGTCGAAGACTTCTACAAAGCATTGGAAGTTTAGAGCATTCCGTAGCATTCATTTTCATTTGCGTAATTAGTGATCCGTCAATCGTGAACTAACCTTAAGTATAAGTGTACTAAACCGATGGATAATTTGAAGGGGACGTGATTAAACTTAATAACCCTAGTATAATTGATGCTCTTTTCTTGTAATAAAAGAAAAATATTGTATGTTGTTTTGATGCTTATACTTTTTGGACCTTCTCTTACTGCGTATTATAGAAATATATTTAGGATTTTTAAATTCATTAGGTACATTAGTTTTTAAGTTTTGTATTATTTCTTTCAGGCAACGTTTAGTGATAAGATACAGAAAATGAATTTTGCAGTGGTTTGTTCATAGATATATTAAATACTTATTTATTACTCAAATTAATTCTTAGATAACTTGCTAAAGAAGGCTATTTGTTGTAATTGATAGTAGTTACTTCTCATTAGTCGCGGTAGTCGGTATTCTGTCAGTATTAATAGTTTTTGAAAGTTATATTACAACAGGGTTATATATTGCATAAGTCATATAACAATTAATCAAATTAAGCAGATGGATTCGCTTCGTGGATTATATTATTGAACACTAGTGTAAAGGGCATTGCTCTATGACCCACACTCTTTCTTCTTTCATTTATTGCACGAAAACATTAATTACTCTGCGGACGATAGTATACAGTGTACGGTGATAATATTACTGTCACTCCGGGGCTGGGCATGTTGAGACCGAGAGGTCGAGAACCAATCTTACTATTGAGTTCAGTAGGGTATTTGGCCTTATATCTGAATGAGGATCCAGTAACCTTGATAAGTTTAACGCTAAAGAAACAAAGGTGTACACGATTAAAGTCAAAACGTTCGCCCTTTCTTCTCTTTCCCACTTTATATGTGGTCAAAACATTGTCATGGGGCTTGATGTCCTGAATTTCACGCTTGGCCTATTTCGCCTGCAGTACTAAACTGAGATCCAGTCTTCCGTTGTATTTTGATAGACTATGCGAGAAGGCACCGCTACGTACCTCCTTGATGCATTAGATGGATTGCAGAGCTTCTTGCTTCCGTATCATTGGCGATGTAGAGGCCACGAACAGCCTCAAGCCTAACATGATTATAATTGCTTCATCGTGACATTGCGTTTGCGTCGCTTAGCGCGCCTTAGTATATCGCCTGGGGAGTACTCTGAAGAATTTTGGTTACTTTATCTCACCTTTTCTCATCGATCATACACACTTGTACCGGATTTCCGGTACTAGTGAGTACCACGTAGGTACGTGGGTTCCCTTAGAAGAGATGTGTGAGTGTAGGTGATGTCAATTGTATGAAGAACCATTTGTTTTTTAATTTAGTCTAAAAAGATGCAACAACAGAACAAGACAACTAACAATGTATTTGATTATTAGGTGCAATAAAGTCGGATCTTAAAATGATCATTTTCCTTATTTAGATTTCACGGGCATCGAAACATATTGATCAACCATGAATAATTTGTTTCACGCTTCAAATAACATGAATCTTGATTAATATACGTTCTAGTATGGACATTAGAAAAAATAGTGTATTGTGAAACTGATCCTAATTTTCAAGTCATTTAAAAAACTTTTTGTCCGCTCATATCTGACATGTTCAATGAATCGATGCAACCACGAATGTCATTGATCAATCTACCCGACATTACCAAACTGCCCAGCGAACAATATAACCGCTACCCGCTACCTAATCTTTCGATGTATTAAGTGAAATAAATAAGGTTCTTTAAAGCCATTTGAGATGGCAGTAAGACGGATTAGGTAAGATTATAATAGGCAGTACTAAATAGATTCGCGCCGTCAGCTCCGGGATTAGAGTCTATTTTAATTTGATTTGACAAAGCGAATAAGCGATTATATTACCAAATAGTAAAGCTGAATGTTGTATTTCTTGTTGACAAGAATAACCGTAATAGGTATAGATTGTAAATTATGGTATCTACAGCGAGTGAAGTGACAAATGAGCACGGATTCACAACATGTAAATTTAATTAATGTAAGTAGGTGAAAGGTTTATTCTGTTTGTTAAAAGTAAAGTATTTTACACCCAGTGGATTTAAGATTTAAAGGTTGAACCTTAAATTATTAAGGACAATGCACCTTCCCGCTACAGTAAAGGTAGATACCGCACTAATTAAAATATTAATTTGAGAAAAGAACATAATTTCGGTTTTTTTTAATTTTCACATATAATTTTACGCCACTCTATACCTACCTACGGATTTGCTTCGTTTTTTACTAAATGATGATTTTAACATCGTGAATTGTTGATATATATGGACATGAACTGACGTACTGACGTCAGCATCTCAGGTATGCGGATGTATAGGGTCGATAAAACTGCAACAAATCGCACGTCAAGACATCTCCATACTTGGACCACGAGAGCTTACCGTTATACTTCAGTAATGTAACAACAGTTTATTAAATCCTGTTTGGAACAATATCAACCGTATTAATAAAGCAAGAAGATTGGTGAGTGAAATCAGAATGGCAAGGTGATGTGGTTCTCTTATAGGACAGGATAAATTGGGGAGCATATGCTGGTAAGAAATGGGTGAATATAAAATGTCTTGTGTTCACACGTTGATTACTAATAAGCTTTACATGAAATGCACACAGACAAGGTGAATTAAAAAGGTTATTACCTTCATTTACAGTTAAGTTGTTAAGATGCCATTAACCTTCTATTGCTTTACCAGCGTCTTCGCAACAATACAAAACCTATTGTGTCTAATTTGAGGGTACAGACAGGAGCATGAATCCACTTGAAATATCCACTATTGAAATTCTTAAAAGAAAACAAAATATGATTAATTCTGATTTTAACATTATTATAAATTTTTGAAGAGTTATTTACTAATAAAAATGTATCTAATCTAGAAAATTTTTACGTCCTGAGGCGGGGATCGAACCTGCGACCTTTCGCAATTCGGGCGACAGCTCTGAGAGCGAAAGGTCGCGGGTTCGTGAGGACTTGAAATTTTTCTAGTTTACATACATTTTTATTAGTAGAAAACAAAATACTACATAAAACATCTGAGGGCAAAAAGCTATATAGGTACCTAATGCTTAATCATAATATTAAGACAGTACTTAATATCCGGGCTTTCCTAATATCCCCAGGCAGAGATTTCTACAAACGGACAGTGTGCACGTTTCAAATGTGGACAGGAAATCGGTAGAATGAGGTTTAAATCTCCAAATTGAACGTGCAAGAGCAACTCAAACAACAAACTAAAGCGAAAGAGCTGAAGTTAAAACAACATTCATCTTTAAATTCAAGACGCAAATATATGTATACCAAGTGCACAAACCATAATAATAATCAGATAAGTACATAAAGCTTAAATTTAATGCACTGCCTGCATTGCCTTCGTATCGGTATGAATATCTAGCAGATGTATTTCGTCAATTCTTTGATACGGATCAGCCTTGTCAATTAAAGGCTTCACGCATAATTTGATAGATCTGTTTAATGTTGTAGAAGCATATTCTTTGATGTGGTTTTAATTCCTTACAAAAATAAGGTATATTAAAAAAATATGCGGGAGGCAATTATGCCCAGCAGTGGGCGTCTCTCAGATGATATGATGAAATCAAACCCTAATTAATCCAAAACCAAATTAAAAGGTATTTGAAGTTTATACGGTACTGTGATTTTTTTGATAATTCGGTTTCCGCATACTTCAGTTCTGCGGTTAATTTCAACTCATAATGATTTGGGTACAATACTGGAGTCCAGCATAAAAGGAAATTTGATAATTTACCTGAGTAAGTAGTTATTAAAAACATTTGCTTTTTCTGTACCTACCTTCTACAACCACTTTTACATTTCTTCATGATTAATAATTATTTCTTTAGCTGTAAATTTTTAAAGCACCGTGTCGAATATAAAAACTTGTTTTATCTAATAAATCACATCCATCCCGTGACTACTTGTTTTTAAGCTCCGTGGGCAAGTCTAGACTACGGCGCGGCGCCTCACGTATCAAGCAAAATATGCTGCTAATACTTAAGTGGATTAGACCTATGTATAAGACAGTTCACGAGCAGTATACTATAGAACTAGCAAAGAGGTATGTTTAGATTTCAGGCGTCACGCGTCACATAACAATATGTTGTCATTAACAAGACACATTCGCAATGTTATCCGTTACATTACCGAAGCTTACGACCTTCGCCGCCATGATGCAGTCATAAAAGACAAATTAATTACGATGAACGCAGAGACATCAATAGACAGCTATAAGGCTAAAGACTACAGTACCTATAGTGTTGGGCCCGCGTGGAGGAAGCAGCAATTTCTTTTGTTTTATGAAGTTATATCACATATTACATATATCATAGTATAATTTTAGAGCTAATGTCATGAATATATAAATTGCCCTTCTAATAGAGATCAATAATGATTTGATAAGTTTTTATAAAATAATGAAGAGTAAAGTTAGATAAAGATATTGGGATTGTATCTGATTGGAATTAAAGTGAGCCTTCCCATAAATATTCAATAATTACTTTAAATTGTACTTGGAATATTGATATTTTAGCTCGTAGGATTTGAATCGGTAAATAAATAGTAAATAAATAGGATGTAACACTTTCATTTTAAAATTAATGTAACAGGTATTAAATAATGTTTCCATACACTCAGACATGAGTACGTCCTAACTAATAATTTTTACATAGTATTTCCTCAAATTCAAAATGTTTTTCAAACGAACGCGAGGAAACATTGCGTTAGTTTAAAAGACTTGATGATTATTATTAAGACTCAGGTGATCAAGACTAATTTAGAAATTGCAACGCAAAATGATTGTTGATGTAATCGTTAGAAATAAAATAAATGGGTCTTCAATTTTCGGAGACATAAAAAACAGTTATTCGATGAGACCATGACATCACTACACCACATATATGGGATCAAGTTATAATGGTGATCACTGCATCTAACGGCACGCCGGACCACTATACCATGACACATAATATGTCGGAGCAATCTGCCGCAATTAACTATGACGTGAGTCTGCAAGCCAAATGGCTGGCAGAACAGATTGTTGCAAAACATACCACGTAATACGAAGCGAGGAAATATTACAAGCGGCTGGTATAAGTTGTTTTGTTTAATCTTATTTATGAGTGGCAAACAAACATGACGCTCGCCTCATGGTAAGTACCTTATGGGTACTTCGGGCGGTACCAGCGCCTTGCCGGCAAATATGAAAGAACCCAAAAAGACGAGCGGAGAAGGTAGGTACTGAATGTTAGTGCTTCATTATCAGCTCGGACCAAAAAAGGTCTTAATTTCGTAAATTCATCAACGTGATCGATCACTTTTGACATATCATCTACTGTATCGAATGACTGTATCTTCTCCATATTTTAATCTACAAGGACCTCAGCAGTTACAGCGGCTCTCACACACTAAACCACTCAGCCATGTAGTACCTTTCTGCTCTCTGCCGACCATTAAAGTCGGAGTGCCGGTGCATTGATACTCCGACTGGGCTGTGCAATTTGGGCACGATCCCCAACCGCACCCAGGGTCCAAAATATGTACATCTAGGTACTAGGTAATATTGTATAATATATTTTAATCGAATCGAAATTTTTGGATTGTGGTTGTGCTTAGATATGCCATCTACACTATACTATTTACATCTATACTACTTACATTACTTTACAACGGAGGCGCTATTGGGCCTACTTCTGGGAATACACTTTAATTCTAAATTTAAGTACAGTATATCTCTTTCTCGCAATAAGTCATAGGAAAAAGATAGCATGAATCTGTTTAGAGCTGCCACTTAAATTTAGATAGATTTCAAAGAAACCATAAACAATTTTAGACGGCATGTACGGAGGTGCCTTCTAAACACTGCATTTTAGCACGTTCAATAAGGTCGAAAATTGAACGCACCTTTCTAAATGTCAATTTATATGACAGCCATCCTTATCGTATTCATTTTGAGAGAAAGAAATGGACTGAACTTAAATTTAGACTTAGCATGTGTTGTCCAGAATTAGGGCCATTGTCATTTTCATACAATTTGACAGTTGAACACAAACACGATCCAGAAGTTTCGATATAATAGAAAACACTAAGAGTGCTGGCCCCTTTGATTTCATAAACAAGTCCATAAATATGGTATATACTTATACAATACCCACAATCCGCCGGATTGTACGACATCGGCCGTCTATCTACAACCTTTTCAACTGTAGGTAAAGCACTTCGATCATGACCGAAGGTAAAGCAGGACAAAAGTAAAAAGGTCTATTTCAACCTATTATTTATACAACCGTACACTTGAGTACAAAAAACAATACACAAATATTTGCTTTAGAACTTTTTTACACTTGTTAGCAAAAACTTAAGTCTGTATAAAATTAGTGTGCCAAAGAAAATATTTTGTTAGTTTTTGTGCACCACGTGTGCGATATTATAATTGTACGACCAAAAAATATTAGGCCCTTGTAATATATTTTGTTTCAACTCAATATTTCTCAAAATAATCCAAATATAACTTGAATACTTAGCATAAGTTTATCTAGAGTAAATAGGTACTAGAAGGTAATTAAAATTTAACTGCAATCAGTCTTGGTATTGGAGGAACGAAGAAATTATTATTTCATAAGTGCTTTATCCACAGGTTACTTAAAAGATATATTTTATTCGCAATGAATTAGTGGAGACAACAATAATAATTGATTATTAAGGCAAGTTTGGCAGTTGATATTAACGTCAATATAAAATGTCATTTTTACTAGAAATTGATAAAAAATCAAGACGTCTTCTGACTTATTACGCTCCGTAAGCACTTTACTGTAATTTAATTAGCGGGATGGCTTCAAAACAAAGAATACAGCGACCGGTCTTTGGCTTGGCCTCTTCACGAATGTTTCGCATTGCAAAACGTATAGGTACTTACTGAGACGCAGAAAAGGCATAATTGCGAACTCGTAACTTACCTGTGAACAAAAAAAGTAATTAGTGCGAGTGTAGTTATGAACTCTTTCCATCTCTTTGGAGGAGCAAAAAAAGTAAGTTAAACTTTAAGGAGAAAAACATGTACATACTTCATTGATTATTTTTCATTAACAAACTCATTTCAAGCAGTTTCAAGCAGTTGACTTGCAGTTAAAACTGAAAATCAAGATAATGTAGAGTCACTGATTTAGGTTCTGGTAATTTTGCTACACTGTAATGTGGTGAACTCGATATACATGAATTGAAACCTTTATTGATTATTCTATGAGCAGTGAAAAATTAAAATGAAGATAATGTTGAGTAATTTTGCTACACTAGAATTTGGTGAATTTGTTATACATTTCAAACATTTTGCTTCATTATAGCATATTGATTAATTTTTAACGAAAAAGAATTGAATTATTATTAAATTGACTATCGAGGTGTAGAACAAGGTGTAGAATTTATGGATATGTATGTAATAGCAACACTTAAGTTTATTATATTATGTCGCCAATGTCGCCATAGTTAAATTTTAGACTTGTCCCTAAATTTTATTGATGATTTTATGCTGGTTTTGCCCAATTTGTTGCAGGTAAAATATTTTATCTACACTACACTCATGTTTGAAAATTCGTATTATGATCTCAAAGGTCACCTTATATTCACATACTTTTTAACACAGACAAATAAAAAAAGCAACCTGTTACATAATAACAATTAAAACATCGGTTCAACTCTTTAAATCACAAATATTTTTCTTAATAAATAACATACCTATGGCAAAAGAAATTCTGGCAGCTAAATTTGGCTGCAGTAACTCAATTGAGTTACTAGTTGACACTTGAAAAATTAAAACCGACTTCAAAAAACTGAAAAGGATAAAATAATTAAATTTACGTACGTAGGTAGCGTACGTAAATTTAGCTTCACTTGCTATTGTTTCTGGACACAACTTAGCACCAACTCCAAAAACTATATTTCTAGGGGATAGTTAGCTACCTAAGTACGTAAATTTTATTATTTTATCCTTTTCAGTATTTTGAAGTCGGTTTTAATTTTTGTTTAAATATTTTTTTCACAATTTTTAGTGTTAACTTTCTAAGATCGAAGCTAGATGGGTGACTGACAACTTATATTGTTTCCCACTATCGTATCGTTTCACTAAAAAGTCATAGGAAAGCAAAAATCCGAAATTTCGCATTCGAAGACGACTTACTGATTTCAGTTTTGTTTATTTAAAAACCAAACTACCCAACTGTTTTTGAAAAAATTTTTAAAAAATATGGGACCTAATGGCAACTATTCTGCATCGAACAAAAAAAGAATCACGCAAATCGGATTAGTAATCTCGGCGTAATCGGTGTACATACAAAGAAAAAAAAACATACAGGCCAAATTGAGAAACTCCGCATTTTTGAAGTCGGTTAAAAACCAACAAGAGAACCTAAACCTTCATGCGCGCGCAGCAGTAAATTAAATGTAGAGTTGGCGCTATTTTGTCTGTGTTTAAAACAATATGAATATAAAAATGTCTGATGTTAGTAGTGACTTATTTGAATGAGTGTAGATAATATAGTGTATGATTATTTTCTACATACATAATACATAGACTATCAGATTTAAAGACAAGGTCGACTTTAGTATCATGTCGGGTACCATTGTAAGAGAATCGATTCGAGATTACTTATATTATAATGATCGTGTCGGAGTTCCTTTACACAATGTTCTTTATTCTTATTTGCCATTTTATTACTTCATACTTATTTGAAATCCGTGAGCGTCTTTAACCTTGGTTGTCTTATATTGTTTCTATGGTAACGTTTTATTAGCATGAAACTGTTTTTCACTTATTTCGATAGACTGCTTACCTATATGTTACCTACATCAATCTAACTTTGTTATCCTAATTCTAATGACCTTACATTCTAAGTCATAAGTAATATTAATACCTGTACCAAAAGTCCATGATAATATTTTTAGTAATTTAAGCTCAAAAGGTTACAGATACACCTCCTTTATAGGTGTATTAATGAGTTTGTTTATATACATAGGTTATGTTTTTGTATTATTTTGTAAATAAATAGTAACTACACTAGTTACTAGTTATTGGTTATCATCATCCGTTAGTTTTGATAAATATGAAGAAACTTCATCAGTTTATTTTGCTAAATATGCAGAAAATTGATTTGGTATATGTATACCGAGTAGCAATGTAGGACACCAATTGGGTCCATGTATAGAGATATAACAAAATATTATTTAAAAAAAAACAAAAGGTACCTACTTTTTATACTACATAAAGAGATTGTAAAAGATTTAATGAATGGCAGTAGATAAATGTAGGTACCTGCCACAAGCTGGTAGTTTAACGTACTCCTAAATTCTGATGAAAAATTACGTAATACACATTATGTATTTTTGGCAAGCATATGTTCAAAGTGTAAAAAACGCAAGTTCCCTAATGAACTATTCAGCACCTTGACTTAGTTACACTGCGCTATTATCTGGCGGTGAACGTAAGTTGTTTCTTAATTCTATTCAATATCATTAAGAAGGTAATTAGCCACCAATGTTTGCGTGGCCCAGACTAGAACTGACTATCTGTCGGCATCTTGGCGTCCGCGTCGCCTCTGTCTACTGTACTTGGAACAAGGGTTCTTAGATTGTACCTAGGATTTCCTCGTTTGGAGCTAATGCGAAAGCAAAAGCCATCCGAATAAGAAGATTAAAAGAAATCCACATATGTTGTGAATTATATTATCAAAATTGTTTTATGAACATGAAACCGTCAAGTATTAATTTATTTACTCTTTTATGCGTATTTCAGCAGAGACAAAATTGCCGGCATTGTACGGACTACACTCAAGAATAACACCACACAGAAATTAATGACCGACAGGAAAAAACTTATTCCCCAAAACAAATAAGTGCTTATTAATATTTTAGACAGAATATTTACTCTTCAGCAAACTTTCATTTTATTTTATACAAAGCACGGCTCAACGCCACCTGATGTGAAGTGGTAAGAAGAGTCCACACTTATGCGAACACAGCTAGTTCAGTTTAGACACTGCTCTAGCCGCCTCCACCTTGCCGGCCCAAAAGGTGTTTTTTCACGCCTCGTTTGAAGGAACCCTATGTTATAGGAAGGAGGGAACACATGTGCTGGCAAAGAATTCCCAGTTTTGGAAGTATGACAAAGAAACGAGTTACTAAACTTCTTTGTGTGTGATATTGAGGTGGAGACAGTGAATTGATGACTCCAAAGATCAGCACGCGTGCTTCTGAGTAGGAAGCAGGATAGTGTGATAAGATCACTTAAAATTTATACTTTTAAAAGTACCTAATTGACTTTTATCAAAAAGTAATTACATGGAAAGATTTCCTTGGTCCAGCCCGTCCCGGCTATCTGCCGGCATCTTGGCGTCTCGACGTTGGTTATTTCGCGACCATTGTGCGCCAAACAAAGCGGGGGTAAATTTTTTCCTACTTTTTTCTTTGTGACCCTAAAATCTTGGGAATGTGGCCGCAATAAAAGTAAAAGTGATTTGGTGGTAGTTTGTAAAATCTTTTTTAGAATAGACAACAATTTGTACAACAAAATAATTCATAATTTATTTTTGTATAATACCTATTTATTAGCTACCAACATTAATCAAAGCTATTATGCTAGTATAAATATTTTCATGCCAGAATAGAAATCATAGTAAGTAAAACAGTTAGAGAAGAAACAAAACATTAAAAAATCATGTCTACAGCCACACAACATATAATATATACAAATGTTCTTTCGAATTAAAATTATTTAAATGTAATAAACCTGCACTGAGTGCTATCGGCAACTTGGTACGTAGAAAACCAATCTGTTTGCGGCCATAAAAAAGATTACTGCTGACACTTTCACCTCGTTACATTACAATACCATGTATTTTCTAGGAACAACAATCAAATTGTCTTGTTAGGGTTTGAGAGATTTTATTGTAAATTATGTGAGTGCTTTTACTAGAAGTTAATTTTGTAGACCCAAGCCGGTTTAACTTTTTCCGCCTATCGTATGGAGCTAATTTTTTCTTAAGTACCTTTCGCAAGAGTGCCACACGGACATTCATAATCAACAGCCCACGTCCCATAGACGTCCCTCTGCTGGGCAAATGCCTTTTTACATGGGAGAGACATATGAGGTGGTTTGGACCAAAACCCCACCAAGCTGGCCCCAAGCTGGCCTAATGCGGTTAAGTGGGTGAAAACTACCTTTGCAAACCAGTTTCAATGTTTAATACGAGTACCTACACAATAAAAATCCTTAAGGTATAAGTACTTACATTTTATTCAATATCCTTGCCTAAACAAAAATGAGGTAATTATTGAAAAAAAAATGATGGCTTTCAATAGCAGACTCTATTTGAATAGTATTTGCGTGAGTTTTGAATGGAATAATGGCTATTGGGACACATGTGTCGCCAAAAGTGGACACATAAAGTCACCGCTGAGCTTTCAAACGCAGTCCCTACGCGCAGCGGTTGGTAATAGGCCTGTCTGGCGCCTGTTTCTTTATTGTGTAGTGGGTTTTTCTGTATCATCGAATAACATTAATGTCTCTCTGTTCGTAATACTTTTAAATATCATTATAAAGACAAGAAGGGATGTAAAGCCTAATGTTTGCAATGAGTAAAACGTTTGTGCAATTTATTATTTATTATTTTGCATTGATGTTTTATAACTGCGGCGTACAATAAAAAAATTAAAAAAATCATTACCTTTTTCTATTAACACGCCACAAGGAAGTAAAACTCCAATAAATCTGTTTCGACATTTTCAGGAATGCGTCGCGGATGTCATTGGGCCCACACTCCGAGGAATGCACTGCCTACGCTCCTTGCCTCGCTTGTTACGCTATCAATCTCGGCGCATTGTACGAAAGGAGGCTATGTGATTTTTGGATGACCTCCTTGGACTGGCTTGGCTGTTTGAGTTTATATTATTTTATTACATTTGTATTGACAACTCAGTTACAATAATTATACAAACTACGAGACATTTGTGTGGAGCGCAATCTATGTTGTTTTATAATATATTTTTAAAAAATACGATACCAGCTGACTCTGACCTTACTTATCTGACCTTACCTATCTGACTTATCTGACCGTCTGACAGCAGTTGTAAATTTGGAACTAGAGTGCAATGAGTTTTCAAGATTTAGCTAAAAGTATACGATTAGCTAAGGGAAGTATAAAGAGAGACAAAGACTTCTCAATTCGAATGCTCAACACAAAAGACTGTTATAATAATTTACTGCACTCTTATCCCATACTGCAGGCAAGTTATTTTGTGCTAACAAACAGATGACTGTTTTCATAATCATAAGGTATGAATCCTCACAGAGTTTTATTTAGGTAAGAAAATACTTTCTCAAAGTATAACATTTTTCGTTACAAGACTCATTGAAGTAGTTCAGCATGTATTAAGTGTACTAGATTAATTATTGCTATACAGTACTTTCCAAGAGTCGTTTGAATTTATTTGTTACAATCACAATACTTAGCTACGACTACAATAATGGCTTGTTAGATTCTGAATTCGCAAGGACGACTGTGAGGTTGTCTATTCACCGTGGGATTTAAGAATAGCAGTTATACTTTCAATTTCTCTCTTTCAAGGCTGAAGTTATATATTACATATAAACAATATAGTAGTAACAATCGGCCCACGCTTTTCCTTATTGGTTCAAAATCACTTTAGAAATGCGTATTCACGTCAAGGTGTCGTAAAAAATACCAGACTATTTTATTGTTGGGACCAAAACGCTTTAGTGGACCTCGTAAAATAACAACGGTGTAAAAGTCTCGCCTCGTGTGGCCCAGTTATGTTGACGAAAGAAACCTCCCAAAATGGTCTATTTTCAAGTGACTAATGAATCCTTGGTGACATAATATTAATATTATTACACTCATACTTATATTTTTATCTAACCTAAATTAATTTATTAAGGGCGTGTGTTTCGGATTGGATTATAGACGGCAGAAAAATATAGATAAAAAAATGTTTATAAATAATAATAATAATGCTTTAGTGACGCAATGCGTGTTACAAAATGTGTTTGATCCCCCTATATTCCAGAGTAGGCAAATGTCGGTAGTATTGTAATCAGTGTCCTATCCCATTCTCAAATATAAGATTACTTGTTTGAAGGTACTAAGCAAACATACAAATATAGACCCGTGGATAAATGTTCGTAATTATCACACAAACATCAGCTGCCTCTACCGTGATTCAAACCCGAGACCTCTGGCTTAGTAGACAGGGGTATATGTACTGACCACTGAACCTGCCGGCCATCAAGTGTCAAATGAATCCTTGGTGATATAAAATACTTTATAAGCAGTAAAATAGGCGACTGACAAAAGAAAGTATTATGTCGGAAGCCAAATGTTGAATTCGGCAGATCGTTATCTACCTAGGCAGATCATCAACTAGATAATCTGCTTGTATGTAATTCTTCGACAAAAAAAGCACAGTTAACATACACTATACAAAATAATACAGTACAGTATTCTGTTTAGGTCAACAGAATACTATACAGAGTGGATTTCCTAACTATGAGGAAAAAATTAGATTATAATTGATTATTGGCTAGAACTTAGAGTTGCTCGAATCAACTATTAGCAGAGATGACAGCAGCAGAATAAAACTTCTCCCTTACGATTATCAGGACTCTGTAAAGAATATTTGGCTTCATCCATTGTCAGAATTTTGCATTTCTTAAAGCTTAGCCTTCACTACTCTTTTGAAGAAGTTATACTACTGAATACTACTATTAGATACTGAAGTAAATATGGGAAGTAATGCCAATTTAATTTTGTTAACATACCCGACTCACACTTCATTACGATCTTTTACGAGTAGGTACCTATCAATCGTAGGTATCGAAAATGCGTAGGATTTTTTAAGTTTGGTGTTAGGCCTGTGTCTGTGGGGCTATTACTCAGATATCATTAAACCCATTTACTTAATCTATACTCTATTCTATCAGTTCAATTTTTAAAATGGGTTCCACTATTTTTTTCTATGGCTATAGAACGTGTGGTTTCCCACTTTACAGCGCATTTCCGAAGAAATCTTTTTATGCGATTGTCTTTATCAACTATCCGAAGTTACAATACAACACAGTTCTTGTCGGCAGGCGACAAGAAATTCCAATAAAATAGAACATTTATTGCTCACGAATGACACCGCTTCGTTGACTATAAGGGGCTGTAAAAGATCAAGATTCTTGGTGCCGAAGTGAACTGCAGTCTTAATAACTTGTAGATGCCTTACAAGTTTATTGAGATTAGGCCTATCACCCTATCTATCGACGTATAATGAGATGAAAGCATTCCAGAAATATTACTTGGTACAAATAAAACATATACCTACCCACTTTTGTCATTATAACAACTTTACAACATTTACAATAACAGTCACAACTGTACCCACCTACCAAAAAAAAATAGTTCTTATTGTTTTGACATGGTAAGGTACAGTCCAACTCAGAAGTAGCTTGAATCTGTCAAATAGCAGAATACCCTCGGGGGCATTATGACAATTAAAACCAATTGTTTCTGGAATCTGTGGCTGAACAGGTTATCACTTTAGTTAGACCATAATTTACCGACTATTGCGCTCGTACAATTAAATAGTTAGTCCGATTAAGAACGTAATAGTTTTTTAAAATTATTATGGCTTGGTTACTATGTCATTATCATATCTCATTCACCATATTTTATATCATCATCATGGATTCATCTTGTACTAAATAACGCTGTAAAACAGCGAGATGTAAATTTAGAATTTTTACGGCGGTTATTATAAAAATAAAAGCTTGTACACGCCTTTGCACGTTTATCGGGACAGGTTTTATACTGTCATTAATCTTTCAGAACTGTCAAATTAATAATAAGTCAATTTGACAGGACAATTTGTAGAAGTCTTTGATATTGATGAAAAAAATCTTAAAAATTGGCTGATTCTACACGCCCACTGGCATGTTGTTATTACTTTATGAACCAAGAGGAATACGGATATTACAACCATTCTTTTTTGATAATTTTCAATATCATGTTTGATGCGTTACAAAAATTACAATTAAAAAACAAGTTTATTAGTCTGTTATTTATGCCTAATCCGAAAAGTTACATACAAAGAAAAACCACCTAAGAGCATGTTCGACAAGGCATTAAGGGTGCCGTAGTAATTACGAGCAAAATTGTTTTTCGCAAATATTAGTTACCTTAACACTGTGAGTATTTTTGGCGCTTTATTAGAATAAAATGTAGGCGGACAATCGTAATTCATTTTTCGTAGACCTCATATGGAATTATGGAGACCTACGAAACACTCAAAATGAACGTGTTCATCAATATCTGCTGGATAAAATCTTCCATACATTAGGGAAACAAAATGAGGGCAGTTTTAAGACAAAATATTAGTACCTCTCCCTTTACTAGGAGGTAGGCCTGTATGAAGCGTCGTCTGGGTAGTTACCACTTTTCTTATTTCAGCCGTAAAATAGTTCGCTGTGTTTCGGATTGAAGGGAAAGGTAGCCAGTGTAATTACTAGGAAGGAATTTCATCTTAGGCCTCAGGATGACATAACGCACCTGCAATACCAAGTAATTGATTCCTTGTTATAGCAGGTGTCTATAGGTGATGGTAACCACTTACCACCAGGTGGGCCGTCAGCTTACGGAACCCTAAAAAGGGAATGTAAAATCTATTTTCAAAGAACGTGCAGGTCTATAAAATACTAACATTAAGTTATCCAGTTGTAATGATATGCGATAATTATTTTTGTTAATATTCTATGGGTTCGCGTATAAAGTGGTTTTATAGGTTCGTTGCCTCAATTACGCGGTGTGTTATTATATAAAAAGGCGCCAATTAAAAGGCTCCGGCGCACAATTACTGGTGGCGATTGGCGGGTAACTGACGCAGGGTTGTCGTTATTAAGCTGTTAATTACTTAATGTGAATATGTGTTACTTGATAATAGCATAATTCGTAGAGGTCCTTTATATTATTACTATATGGTTCTTGCATTTAAACTGACTGACCATTCAGCTAGCAAGGAGGCTACCATTCACTTAACTTTGTATAGCATCACAATTTTGCTATAAGGGTGGCAAACATTTTTACGGCCAGCATTATGGCCAGTGGTTATCCTAGCCTAGGTAATAAAAAAAAAATTTTCCATGCGTTTCTTGTTTTGTATTACTGAATTTATTTTTTAATATAAAAACCACACCTAAGCCACAAGCGTTTTATATTTAATATATAAAAGTAAAAAGTAAGTAAAAAACTAATGAGTTGTCAACAGTGGCATCCCTAATCAACGCAGGCGCATGATTGATACGGCGAGCCAGAGGCGTCTGGCGATTGACGCGGCTCTACTGGCAGCTATGCGAAAAAGATAAATAACAAAAAAGTTCCCATGATTTTCATAGCGTAGTATAATTTTCAAAGGTTGGGTAGGTTGCAGAATCTTAAATACCTGCATTTGACATTTCAGAAAGTAAATTCCGCTAAAACATGTTTATTATGAATTACCTATTTTTTAAGAAAATTTGGTCCACAAAATACGCGTTGCGCCTTAAGTTATTAAATAATTAATTATTTAGTTTCAATAAATTTTTAATAGCGTCAAGTTAGTTGACATGTAGCCGACATATCCACTTTTGACAATCTACTCAGCGAGATTTTCAACTAGCAAAAAATTGCAATTAATTTTTAAAATCAAATATCACCTGCCATCTGCTATTTTCTTCTACAATTAAATAAAAGTGCTAACAAATTGTGGCCATTATCATAATAAACTAATAAGATTTCACTTAGATGTCTCAATTACACCACTACAGCAATGTACTCGTAGAATTGTGTTGAAAATCATTTCAAATTAGGCCTAACAACTCGCGGGCAAGCTGGCGTGAACACAAATAACCAGTCGGCATCGATTTACGATTCCTATTACACAAATAGGGCTCAAGTAGATACCTGAATAGCCGTAATTTAATCACTGATGTAAATACTTTAGCCATTAATTCAGAAGCGTTTTAGTTTTAGATCGAAACAGTAGGTTGTTGAAGCGATATTATGGCGCCCCGAGTCGTTGTTGTGTGGGATGCCTGTGCAGGCACCCCTCGCCACATCGTTCGCTGTGCAACGGTAACATTTGGCCAGTGAGGTAATTTCCTGCGAACGAAGAGATCGAAAATAAGAGTAGTTAGATTTAGACTGATTTAGTATGTTGAGACATGCCACGCTGATTCTCCATGTCACAACAAAACCTTAAAATTAAGTTTAACCATTAAATGTGCCCTGTAAACTTTATAACAAAACTAAGTTTTAAGACCATATTCTCACCTGATGTAAGTACAAAGTAACGTCAGGTTATACAAATCCAGATTTCCCTACTAATCAAGCAGGTTTAGATTTTACATTTATTTTATGAGCAAACCTAAGCTACTTTTAATATCTTCCCTATAATCCAACATGAGAAAATAAAACAAAACTCTTTTTAGTAAGTTTATTCGAGTTGAGTAATTTTTCAAAGTGTGCCAAATATCTTTTAGGAAGCAGTCATAAATAACACGTCGACGTCACGCCCCGCATTGTGAAGATTCAATATAGCCATAATATGCAAGGAGCTGCTTCCATTCCGTTTCACAATGTCTTTATTATCGCTTGTGCTCGTAAAATCAAATATTTCAATCATAAAACAGTTGTAAATGCGGATTTGGTCAGCGGATCGTGGTAGGCATCGTTTATAGCGGCCAATTGGTACATACCGACCTGTCGATATCGTTTGATAGGGACTTAAATTTCATGAGTTTTAAAATTAAACTAAAGTCACATTAGTGTATACATTATTGCAAGCATTTTTGAACAGTTTAATAATCCTAAATAAATGTAAAAGTATGTATGTTTGTTACTCAATCACTCCAGATCGGCTGCACGGATTTGGATAAAATTTGGCACAGAGATATATTATACTCTGGAAATAGCTTATATATTTACTTTAAAGTATTGACAAATCCAAATAACATTTAATTTAAGTTTGTCATTTTTTTATACAGAATGTTCGTTATAGTTCGGAGAAATTTCTTTTGACTATGAACAAAATTTAATCTTTGAAGCCACAAAATTTTAAATTAAGTGAAGTAAGTACAACCAAAGGACAGAAAATTTTAAATAACGATGGTGACGCCTATTCTACCAGTCAGATATACTTTACTCAGTATCTAAATACCACTAATTTGTCAATCCGCGTAAGACTACCAGGAGCCTATGACCAAAGACTTAAATTAAAAACCTTTATACTGCCACGGCTATAAGCTGACAAGCGATTCCGTGCCTTGTACGCCAACGATGGCAATTATGGACAATATTTACGGTTTACATCATCATCATCATATCAGCCGAGAGACGCCCACTGCTGAGCATAGGCCTCCCCCAAGGATCTCCAAACCGATCGGTCCTGCGCTGCCGGTTTACATAAACACAAATTATTAAAAAAGATCCAGTAATTTTAGAATCCCTCTACTCTCCTGGCAATTTTACAAGCACGGCAACGCATTTATGGTGTTGCGGAAAAATTTTAAACTGGACTTGTGTCTAGAAATATGTGACTTGAAACAAAGGTTAAAAGACAGACAAAAAATAACCAGGATGCAACTGTTTTGTCCGAAAAAGTACCTAAAATAAGAGTAATTAAAGTAGATACTACTTATTATCCGTTATGTAATAAAGAAGTGAGCTGAGCAAATTATTTCACTAGTGAAGGGGATTAATGACAGACCTCTCATCTCGTTCATGCTCAAGAAATTGGCATGATTGTGTAGTTTAATTAAGTTCATCTTATTGTTAGTTTAGCGGGAAGATTTATCTTCAACTTTTAGCTGGTGTAAATTAAAACCACAGCAGAAATACGTTAATACCTACGTGTAAGTAGATAATTTGTCACTAATTTATCACTGTCAAGCCAGGCGACAATTTATAATTATGGGTATTTCGGAGATCATCCCTTTAATCAAATAAATTTAATTTAAAGTTTAATTCGTTTTCGAAACTTTAACGACCTTTCTTATAAATGCTTGTTAAACGTATTTAGTTAAAACGCTGTTGAAGTTTGTTTTGTTTCTCTTACTGGAATAGAAAACAAGCCGTGTTTTATCACCAGCTATAATCGTCCCTCTGCTGGGCACAGGCCTTCCTACATGAAAGAAACACATGAGGAGTTTGGGCCATAGCACCACCACGCTCGCCCAATGCCAGTTGGTGTATCACAACTGGGACCAAAGGCTTAACGTGCCTTCCGCAGAACAGAGAAACTGGAGACTACAAACTTTGATAGATCCATCCCAGGATCGTCCACGGCGAAAGTTGCTTTGCTATCGTATTATAGCAAGACATTAAGCTTTTCGAAAACATAGGAAGACAGTGCTCTGGAATTCAAAATTTATACTAATTTATCTTAGACTATAATTATTTGTTTTTTTTAACAAAAACAAATATTAGCTTCATGTACTGTAAAAATGATACATGTTATTATATTTTATTACAAATAAAAATTGTGTCGCCTATATACTTAGTTATCGGGCTCTTTCAAATTAGACGCTTTTGCGGTCGTAATGCTGCCGCGCGGAAGCACTGCCGGCTGTCGTGTCCACGATCGGTGCACAATCGGTTGTTGATGTTCACTAAATTTTTATAACATATGAACAGGTCGACTCTTGCCCGGTAGCTGTACGTTTCATTTACGCCGACAGTCCTATCTTGCCACTGGACAGGCGAATTGAATGAAGAATAATACTCGCCGCAGCAGCAGCATGGCCGCAACCGTGTAATTTGAAAGCGCCCTTAGACAGATGCGCTTGTAGTTCTTTAATCATAACAAATTTATGCCAGTGTTCTTTTTATACAAAGCACAACAAATTACTCAACACCACCTGATGTGAAGTGGTAAGAAGAGTCCACACTTATGCGAAGACAGCTAGTTCAGTTTAGAGACTGCTCTAGCCGCCTCCACCTTGCCGGCCCAAAAGGTGTTTTTTCACGCCTCGTTTGAAGGAACCCTATGTTATAGGAAGCAGGGAACACATGTGCTCGAGTTCTGGAAGTACGACAAAAAAACGAGGTACTAAATTTCTTTGTGCGTGATGTTGAGGTGGAGACAGTGAATTGATGACTCCGAAGACCGGTGCGCGTGCTCCTGAGTAGCAAGGGGAAAGGTGGGATAAGTTCAAAAAGCTTCAAAGCCGCTTGACTAGACGCCTAGCCCGTTAATTGAACGCCGGCATCCAATCAAACGGCTGAAGTACAACTTGCCAAGTCATTGAGCGCAACGTTTAACCAGATGGCTGAACATTATGTCAGATGTCTAGTTTAAATTAATCATTCAATTGGACACCTAGGCAGGTTGTTTAAATCGAAGAGCTTTTGTGTTATTGTTTGAGTGATTGGTAGGATCAAGGTTATTTTTATAAGACCACTTAGAACCAAAACTGTCGGTTATAAGTGGTCTTAAAAAAATAACCTTGAACCTACCAATCAAACTAAATCTTCAGTACAAGACGATCAGTTCAATACGCCAAGTCGTTAAACGTTAAGCGAGTCTAGATTAATTAACTATCGGGCTAGGGATTCATTTGGATGCCGGCGTTCAATCAACAGGCTAGGCGTCCAGTTAAGCGGCTGATTTAACCAGACGGCTGCGACATATACATATACGAGCAAATGGTCACATTGATGACAATGTATTCAGATACACACATTTCGATATTAGTAGGTACCTATTGACAAGAAATACAGATATATCGCAAGCGTATTTTGTTCGCAATGAAAATAACCTCGCATTAGGACGTATTGGCATTTTAGACACGTCGCACGTTTAGGTACACGGGCGTGTTTATTTTAAATAAGGTTTCGTTAAGTAAAAGTAAACCCGAGGGATTTGTGCCCCACTGAGCTGAATGAAAAATTAACAGAAGCATTCCGATTATTTTCTCCAGAGATTCGAAAATTTTCAAAGAGCAATTCCGGAGCGTGAGTTTTTGAATTTTAAAAACGTTGCCAGATCTTGGAATTGAAATGTTGGAAATATTAACGGTAGAATTATATCTTATCGGAAATAAATGGCGATGACCTTTTGCTTCCCTATTTGGGCATTGCTTGCACCAGCATTCTGGTAAAAGCAGGGGGATTAGTGATTTACGCTGTAAGCATATTTTTTTCTCTTGGTTTTACAAGGTGTGCAATGTATGAGTCGCAATGAAGGCAACGTCCCGAAGCCACCAGTGGACCGTATTTTAACTAATCACCTTTGTTTCAAAAAAAAATTCGTACAAATTAGGGTTATTTGAGTGCTCCTCAGAACGGAAAATATCAGGTTTGCTTTACGTCTTTTATTACATCAGTAGTGAGTGAAAACGTGTGACAATAAACACCTGGAAAATTCGTTGATGAATATTGTGTTCGTTATAATTATTTTTGTTTCCATCTAAACATCAACACTAATTAATAGACTATTAAATCGCAATCCGTAGAACGACGAAGTCCGCAAATTGTCAACTGTCGGCTACCTTATTAAATGTGGCACGGCGTTTAGTAAAATGGATTTCAGTAAGTATCAGACGAAGGTTCTGTACTATTAATAATTCAACGTCAATCCTCGGTAATGGTGCTGCGTTTAGACAGGGATGAGGGAGGTGAGAAAAATACCCCAATTTGAAAAGCGAGTGAAAATAAAACTTTATGTGCGTTTTTTACGACTTAGGAAGTACGTTTTTACCTATTCGTAAAACGCAGGTACCTAATAGAAAAAAAATGTTATATAGGCATTAAACTGAGCAGTTAAAAATATTACTGTGCTTTTTCATTTTAAGATACAATTAATAGTATTTTTTATAAGACAGACTTTGCAAATATACATATCAAAAGTGCCTTTATATTTTACGGTCGATACTTGGATTTGAAGAAGTGCCGCCCTCTTCTTGCCTTTCCTTTGACTCCTCCTTCTGATGGCTGGCTCACTTGTGATGTAGAAATTCTTCCATCCCGGTTGTTTCAAGTGTTCACGCTACGCGCTTATTGTTTGGTGAGTCAAGTGCTACTCTATATATACGTAATAAAATTAACGCTAAATGACATTGAATTGATAACAATCAACGTACAGCGTAAGCCGCTGGTCAAGTACAAAGAAAGGAATATAGTAAACTCATCCACAAAGTGTTACGAGAGAGGGATTGAAAGTTTGTAAACAGTAATATAAAGTAAACAACCAAACTAAATATTAATTATACAAATAAATAAGTACCTATAGCTGAAATATGACAGATTATGTAATTAATTAAAATAGCAGTAGGTACTTGAATTTGTAAAAGAATTCATATCGATCAATGTTATTTATCGTTGAATTACAAACTCTAGTAATCTCTTTACAAAGTAACGGAGCTCTATCTTATTAACCTGTAGATTTTTTGTCATTGCGTCAATGTAAATAATATTATTATGTCAACTTACATATCGTGTGCAAATTATTACTCAGATACACGAAATATGAAAATAAAATCTCAATTTTAACCAGCTGAAGTAAATTGAAAAAGACTTGTTCATTACCTGAGTGTACAATGAATTTTTGTGTGCGGTCAAAGCTTTTATTTTGCAAATCTATCTGCAAACGTAGTCCGTAACAAAAGTGTTTTATTTTATGTCACTAACAAACTCTACGAACAAGTGGCTTTAGTTAGTCTTGGTTAGCGTGAAATTCGGGGCAGTAGCAAAATGAAAAAATAAATTTAAATTTTCCAACATACTTGTTAGTTTAGTTAGTGACTCTGTCTGGAACACTAGCATCTCGCTATCTTATTCGAAACTTCAGAGTCTAAAGAAAAAGAAAAACAAAGAATGAAGTACTATGATTTTTTTTCGGTCTTGAATCCTTTATTCGAAATAAATAGAGGACGATCATGAGCGGACGAAAGAATGGGTGTCCTTTTCCATTAAACTTCCTTCATTACATTATTTTTCTAACGGAAAACAGTTTTAAAATGTTCCCATACAGAGATCCAGGATTTGGTAGAGATGGATTTTTCTGTGAAATGGTTTCGTAAACTTTTTGGTAAAGTACGTATATATTTTGCTCATCATTGGATTTGCACAAGAGAGTTTCTGCTGAATTGGTTTCTCCCCACGATTGAAGCACTATGTTCCGTGGTTATTATTCCATTGTTTCATATCGCTAAAGGTCCTTGTTTCGCGGTGATACTGTAAAAACCTGGATGAACAGGCGATTTCCCCCGGGCACAAAGGAATCGATAGCCATTGTGATTCCCCTTGAACATTAAATTATAGGAGGGTGTGTTCACTCGGCCTACGACATCTGCCAAGGCGATCAGCTTTGCCTTTTATCAATATTTGCTTATTTGATTTTAGAGTAATGCGAATACGAATGGAAAATTGTGTTTGCGACGACGTAAGGCGGGAGATTGGTTCGGAAAAGGCTTATTTTGAACTCGATTTGCGTTATGCTGAAGGAGCATACTCGTATCGGGCCTCGTGACTCCGAATAGAATAGGTGTTAGCGACTACTTGATGTTTTATTTGTTTGTGTTTTACTTTAAATATTGATCCATCGATAGAACGAGTAAATGACGATTATTATGGTAAAAAAGCAGTATATGTAAAGATGTCGAATGAAAGACTTAGAGGAGAATGGAATGTAGGGAATATTTATAAGAATTTGTGACGTTCCCACAAACCATCGGGCTGGTAAAGGAAAGGTTAAGTTTTACTATGGCCCATCGAGGAAGAGTTTTGGTTAATTATACAATACCGGAACGAGCTTAATATATACCACTTGTATTAGAAACTCAAAATACTTAAAGTAACCGCTGATATGGTTTGCGTCTAGAAGTGGGCGGAACCTTGTCAATACTAAATATAATTTTTATAGGAATTAAAATTTTCCTCGATTCGATATTATTTTTGATTCTTTGACAAGATCCTGCTATTCCTGATTGCGAGCGTTAGGTAACAGGTACCTTTCACATTTGAAAAATACCGACTTTTCTAAGTTACCTCTACAAAGAGTCGTAGTATAAAAAGTATTGTAATTGGTCTATGCTTTTTTAATTTAGAACAAATTAATGCATCAAATATAAAGAGTATTGTTAACATGTTGATCATTCTTTATGATATAGGTAATAAAACATACTCATAATTAATGCTCCGCAGGTTATTATGCACTACATCTACATGATAATATTGATTGATTAATATTTTGTTGCCTATAATGATTGATTGTTCAATTAAATACCAAACCACGACTTCATTGCTGGAATGGCATGTGTTTAGTACCGTAATATAGGTACATAACTTTAATAGATAAATAGTCTATTTTTTATATTATTTTGCTTCCGTCCAATTAGTTGTAGAAACTTAAAATATAACTTTTCCTTAGCCATAAGGAAATAGATTATTTCCTAATCTGAGGAACAAAAATTATTGACATTTAATTAATATTTTAATTTGAATATCGAATAGGCATAGTTGCCGTTGAATACTTAACATCTATTGCCGAGTAATTCCGTTTAAATAAGTATTAAATGATGTCTTCACTCAATTTGCATGTCGTTAATTATCCTGTAAATAAATAGTGATTAAAAAATGAAATGTAAGTATCTTTTGAACAAGCATATTAAAATTTTCTTACTGTAATTAAGCGTGCTCATTACTTACCGATAAGTTTGAATTGGTGGGTAAAACCTTTGATTATACCAACATACCCATCAAAGGGTGAAGCATATATTTTGGGGCCAGCGCTGTTTACGCAATATTGTATTACATACCTATGACTTAAAATGAGGTTAGTGCACTTAAATATTTAAAGACACAAAAAAAAAAATTATTAAAAATTAAACCGACTTCTAAACACTAAAAAGAAACAAATAATTAAAATAAAGTAACTAGCTACATACCGCATAATTTTTTATTACTTAAATTTTAAAAAAAATCGTTTAGCTAGAGCTTAATTGTACACCTTCCTACATAGGAGATATATGTATATCTCCTCATGTATATCTCCCATTTTGGAAGGCCTGTGCCCAGCAATGGAACGTATATAGGCTGGTGATGATGATGATATTAGCCTAATTGCATGCAACCATTGAAAAAACGTACATACGTAATAACATGTTTTAGAATTACGCTGTTAAGCCAACGACACGTTTTGTTAGTGACTGATAGACACTTAACTCTCTATCTCAAAAACTACTCAACTAATTTTGATTAAACGTCCACAGTTCTCTAAGTTGGACGTAGAGTCCAACAAAAAAGTATTTTTGCAATCCAACTTATAGTTTTTGAGATATGCGCGGATAAACATACGTACACTAATGAAATTTGGCACCCATGTTCAGAAGCTAGTATGGACTAACATATACAAAAACTGTGTAATTCTGACAATATTACATACGGGATCTTAGAGGGACGCTCTCGTAAAGAAAGGCAGGTGGCAGTGCTGCTCACACTAAACACGACTTATTAAAAAAAATCGCGAAAACGAATCAGCTGTTTCATACAAATTGTAATATCTTCACGATCTGTTTGTATAATTTTAAAAATCTTCATGACCTGTTTGTATAATTTTAAATTTTAAAAAAATCAGTTGTTCCAGCTGATTTTTTAAAATTGAGGCGTTGTCGTTTTTGTTGACCAAGGCAAAAATAAACAGCAATATGTTTAAGCCAAGTGTATGTTTGTGGGATATGGAGTCTAAGCTTCAAATCTTCAATATCTAAGTCAGCAGATGATTTCAATAAAATAATATGATTGTCTGAATCTGAATTGGTGGTAGGTCTGTATGTAGGGTCGTCTGTATGGTGCCTCCATTGCTTTTCTTAATTTCACCCGTGAAACAGTTCGCTGTGTTTCGGATTGAAGGGTAAGGAAGCTAATGAAGGTAATTACTGGGCATGGAAGGCATTTCATCTTAGATCTCAGGATAACAATGCACCTGCAATGCCAAGTAATTTTTTCCTTGTCATTGCAGGTTAGCCACTTACCATCAGGTAGGCCGACATCTTGCTTGTCATCTAGTTGCATAAAAAAAACTGAATTCAATGCGATTGTAGGTTTAAGTTGTAAAAGAACAAAAACACATATGCATGGTTTCTTTTGATTTATCACATTAACAACATGAAAAAATAATGAGCGATAATAAAGTTGCCAGGCATCGTGACGAACATCTTGACAGCCCGTAATTTATTACTGAATATAGTACTGCAGTAGTAGTCATTTTCTTAAAAGGCAAGGCATTTATTTTACACGATTAACGTGCCGAAGATAAGGGAATTAAACAGAAATTACTTCAGGGCTTCAACAATGAGGTCACCGTCTGCATTGATCGACACTTCACTGCAAAGAACATAGTGACTAATAAAAATGTTAATAAGCTAAATTAAATAAAAAGTCATCAAGGTGTTTTATAGCAAAATTATGCTTTTACTACTTTTCACCTCTTGCACAATGACAACACACCATATTTATTTAGACATAACATTATAGATATCTTACTTATATTACATGTATTTAATAAATTAAAATATTTATCAATCTGAATACGTAAAGTTATCTTTGCTATCTAATACGCAGGTATAAGTGGTACAAAAAATAAGCAATAAACTTCAGTTTAAAAAAGTACATAAATTTAAATTCGCACATTGGCTTCATAAAAAAATTTTAGTGCTGTAAAGATTTTCCATTTTCACTTGTCGTAAATTTCATCTTAATGTAGTTTTTATTGTTTTATACAGGTAAATACGAGTTAAATTGTAATACGAGTTACTTCACAATAAATTCTCAGTTATTAAAACCATAAAGGGGAATGAGACGTCACCTCACGATTATTAAAGAAAACTTAGCGCGTTATTTACTGCTATACTTTATAGATGTTGTAAAATAAATTTTATTATACCGACCGGCTGGCTGAATGGTCTGTGCCCCTTGCAGGCTACTCGGTCGGGTGTCCGGGGTTCGAATCCTGGTGGGAGCAAATATCTGTATGATGAGTACGAGCATTTGTTCACGAGTCATGGATGTGTAATGTTTATTTAGTATATTTCTAATATTAATATACATATTATTATTATCATTATATCTCCGTTATCTAGTATCCAAAACACAAGCTCTTAATAATGCTTACTTTGGGCTAAATAATAGGTAGGTTAATTGCGAGTGAGATGATTATTATTATTCTCTACGATAAAATTACTTTCTAGGTAGATTGTTTTTTACTAAACACAGTACTTCTAGAGAGAATTTCTTTTATTTGATCAATTTAATAATTAATTATAAAAATGAAATTATTTATGTAAATATTTTAGGTATTTAGGACACTTGATGGTAAATTTAAGTATAATTCAATTACTTTCTTAAAAAATATATTAAAAAAAAAAATTGCATTGTGGATGGGAAATGCAAAATTTTAAAAAACATTTTTCACCTCATCGGAGTAGAAAGAAACCTTTCCTTATGGAAATGCTATCAGAAGACAAAAAATAATAATTTGAAAACAGATGTAGTGAAACAATATAAGTAGTACAAGATGTCGTACTTCAAAATTACCAGTTTTAAAAATAACCAATTTCTATTGTGTTATTCTTATAAGTAGTTTAGCCGTTATATGTGCAAGTTTAAAAGTCCACATTTCTTATCTCTTTTTTCCCAGGTTTATATCAGATAGGAACCAAGAGTACATATCTAATACAATCCTCATCGTATCATTTCCTGTCTATTTACATATGTCACTCAAATGATTTTATCAAATGATATGTGTAACCAATGTAGACTAAGATTCAATTGCCTTTTTCCACAACCTTAAATATATTTAGTTAGTTTTTTATTCGGTTTTATTGAATTGACTCTAAAATATTACTTGCTTCGAGCTTAACTTTAATTAAAGGCACATGGTAGAAAACTTTCAATAACAAGTCTTTAAACCACCTAAACACAAGTGTTGCAATTACGTCAGTAATTGTATTTATATTATTATTCTATAATGAATGTAGATGTATTATGTCAGTAAATTACTATGTTCCTTGGAATCAACGGTTTCTTTCTATAAAAGATTGCTTGGGATTACCTAGTAAGTATTAGGGGAGTATGACAAAGGGCACTGAGTGGCGTTTTGTAAGAAGAAAAGCTTGGCAAAACATTTGTATAGCGAATGTGTATGTGTATTTATTTATAGAACCCTATTAGTCAAAAGAGAATCGCCACTTATTATCTATTTTTATTAATCAAAAGTGCCCGTCAACTAATTATATGAACATAATAAGTGTGATCTGTAAGAGTTTTGTATAATTTTAGATCAATATTAGGTACCTAAGTACCAACTAGTTTTTTTTTAATGTTTTGATAATAAATTTAACATGTCATTTCATCAAAATGTTGTTACGTAAGTATATTTCTCAGTGTACAACACATCATATCATTTCCTGGCGATTTATTTAGGTACAGTTAATAATGTTATGATACGTTAGTGTCTTGAAGGGCATTCTTTTCACCGTAATGGTAGTATAGCGCTGATTTCATTTTTTTCACCGTTAAATTGCGTGGTATTAACAACTTGATGAGTGATAATAACTGTCATCTTAAAGTCAGCTAGAAACGTGTATACGACTTTCTGGTTATGTACTCAATTTTAATGGTATTAGGAAATCTTAATTTTCATTTTAACATCATTATAAATGTTTGAGAAATTTTTCTAGTTTACATATTTTTATAGGTATTAGGTAAGTCCAAAAACACAGATCTGCAAAGCGTATATTATAAAATTGTATACATACATTACCTAGATGAAAAATAAGCAACGATGGTAGGTAGGTAGGTAGCACATCAAGTGTAACAGTTGCACTACGAAAGCCGCCTCTATTACGAACGGAGTAACGGCAGTCTCAAGGTCAAACTGTTACGCTTGATGTGCTGTCGACTGTACCTGCTTGCGCCGCAAGATTCGTTGATATTTTCCTTAATATTATTTAAATCGACATCAAAAAAGGCGGATGTTCTCAATTTGAATGTTTATTGGTGTGTATGAGGCGGCACACATGAATTTGTGAACGACTTACACTCATATCTGTACTTACATGAAGAATGTACATTCTTATACTAACAAATAATTACCAAATTTTATTATTTGTTTATAAGTATCCGGATTTGTCTCATATTAATTTGATAGAGATCTCATGAAGAAAGTCTGAGATAGAGGATAGAGTCCTGGTTCTCTCTTTGTTTCACAAACAGCAGTCCAGCGATAGTAAAGAAATTATTAATATTTTTATTTCAACCAGCGACTGACAGACTGATAAGACGACAACGCTTATGTATGCATAGACTAGGGATAAAAACTGGTAGGTCACACATTTAGCTTTGATTTAAACAAAATAATAAAAGCATTCAAAACACTGAAAACGCAAAAACAAATAAATGAAACTTATGTAACCTAATTCAAAGATTTTTTTACAGTTGGTTCTTAGGGAAAAATGCAAAGTTAATAGCATGTGACTTTCTGGTTTTTTTGCCGATTTAGTGTTCAAAGTCGGTATTTATTTTTTACACAAATATTAGCATTGTATGTTTTACAAGATGTTTATATTTCACAAAAAACTTTGTATTTATTTTTTATTCACGGTAATAAATCAAAATTTGCATTACGGCAATAGTTATCACCCTTTCATGTTTTTATAGTTGTTCGGTGAACACTTTTTAAAAACATAACGTATATCCTGGCAACTAGACAAACACTCAGGATATGAGACAGGTTTAGACTGACAGTATCTTGGGGGCTCGTCGGAGGAGTGGCTGCTAACCTATGCTTCGGACTCGGCTTTACAAAGCACAAGTTAAAGGCGTAAGCTATTTTAGCTAGTTAAAAAGGAATAAATCATGTATGCGACTTTTAACTATTTTTTATGTATTTTTGGTTATTTTCAAAATCAGAATAATTTATTTAACACAGTCTCATAAAATAAGTAAGTACCTACTTTGGTTGAAATATAAGTCAATAATTCAATTATTGTTATTATTACACCACCACTGTTTCAGAAATCAGGGCGAAGGTTTACTATGAACCATCAGTAAGAATCTCATTACCATACCTTTTGCACTTGGGTAGATGACTACTATTTTACTTCGTAAATATGAAGTTTAGAACTTATGAAGAAATATTGCAAAAGAAATAGTATGTTCAAAATCGATAGTTTCACAGATACAGTGGTATGTTTGATATGTTGCAGCGAATCGTCTAAAAACGCTCTATCTATACAAAATCTGCGGAACAGATGACGTCACATGTTGCTATATTACTAAAAAAATATATGGGTATATTAACAAAATGTCAAAATTAGTCGTCACAATTTATTATGTATTACATATAGATTATGAACGGATAAGAATTATTTATTTAACAATTAATGTACCATGCATTATTAAGTATAAAAAACTTATCTATATAATAAAATTAATAATAACTTGATGTCAGCAATCTAGTATTGGAAAAAATTAACATTTTATAATTTTTTAAAACCGTACAATCAACAATATTCCATAACTTATAAATTTAAATTATTTTTATGACTATCAGTAGCGTATATTTTCCGAATTTGTGGAAAACGCGCTAAATTCAAACTCAGGCAACATCCCTGTTGCTTATAAGTGGGTTTATTTAACTGCTTTACTTATATACAATATGATACAATATTACAATATCTACGTAATTTATAAAACTATTTAATGAAAATTTGATAGTATTAACTTCGAGCACGTTAGTTGAAGGTTTGGGAAGAATACCTTATTGGTGAAAACTTTTAAATCTAATACGATTTGCTAAATTGGATTACGTTGAAGATCGATTAGGGACCTACTGTCGATTCCTAAGGAAAAATTTATTAGGTAATATGGTTCTGTAATTAATCTGTTTATTGATGTTGCTTAATTGACGCTCTAGTTGCGTTTAACTGAAAAGTTATTTCAGACACAGAGTAAAATTATTACAAAGTTCCATCCTTTGTCACTTTTGTCAGATCTCCTGTCCCACGTCCAACGAATGCGATGACGCTGATAGGCTCTATGTATATTTACAATAATTACACCGATTACACGACGGGTCTGGTTGCCCGATTGACGTCTCAGTAGATATATCTGTCGGTATCTCGTTATGATGACCCAAATCTAACACAATAGCTATCGGCAGTAGGCAGCTGATTGATACGTGTTCCTTATATCTCTAACTCTCATCACATTTATCTAAAGCAGTGTTGTTTTGTCGATACACGATTTGTAGGTACTTATGTAGTAAATTCATTACTTACGATATGCGATTTAGTCCTGCGTTTAGATGACGAAGATGTACTCACCTGTAACAATAAGACAATAGATAAGTTTAAAGGTGTAGAAAAATATTTAATATTTTTTATAGTAGGTATTTCCCAGTTTTGAAAAGTTTACAATCAATACATAAAAGTGGAAAATAAAAAATAATATCGGTACGAGTATTTTACGAATTTTTATTTCAACCCATAATCAATATCTGGCTACGAGTCATAAGCACTCCTATAAGTCATCCTTCCTTCTTCAACATTTTGTGATTCCATCATACCATCTCTGTCTAACACCCCCATGTTCAATACACCGAAAATTCTATGGAAAGTAATCCCTAATCCATTGTGAGCGTGAGCACGTGTGTCGCAAACTTTAGCTAATTCTACTTAGCAGCAGCTGTTTAAAGGCAATGCATAAAGCACTTTATTATAATGAGCGTAAAACATCGTTCAAATTGAATATGCTAAGCAAGTGGAACGACCGCTTGACGGAAAACAAAAGTCAATCAAATATTTTTAAAAATCGGAAAGGGAAATTAGTGTCACCGCTTTTGCTGTTTGTACTTTTTCATAGCTTCTAAAAAGAGTTTCTGCTATTTTTAACCTGCTAAGTTCTGTCATAGTTAATAAATAACATTTTGAAAATAACTTTATGTAAATTGAAATCGTTTAGATTTTAAACATGTAAATTACCTAGCAACATAATCGACAGAAAGTCGAATGTTCTCGAATACCTGTTCAAAAGTACTGAGGTATGCCTTTTTCTTATAGGTCTTCAGGCGATCGGAGGGCCCACAAAGGGACAAGAGGGCGTACAAGACTGAACAATACAGGCGTATTCAAAGTGAGCCTGGAAAGGGCATGCGTGCTTTCAAATAATGGCCCGGGAATCCAACCCGAGCGTATTTATAAAGGACTGTTTTTTTCTCCTATTTGTCATTAAAACTGGCTGCTAAAACAAATAACACATAAAACGTTCAGAAACGCTATGTTCTTGTTTTTTTTTAATATTGGTATCGGTAAGCTATTAAAGAGTTCTTTATTTGACATGCCTGCTATAAAATTTTGAATGGCAAGATAATTATTGTTATTTTAGAACGGATGTTTGGACTAAATGGACGGTATTTATTATGATGAATACACGACAGTTAAATGACTGATCGCTTATAGATCAAATATTATAAATACTAATGTAGTTTAAAAGTGACATAAAATTTCAAATCTTTCAAAGGCGTTGTTTTGTGATACAAAAAAAAATAAAGAAGGTATTACTTGTGTAGATAAGGATTTCAGATTTTAACGATTTTATTAATTCAAAAGTGTTTGATGTAGCAGAGCTAAGACGTCTAAATGTTTTTCAACATCCGCATTTAAAGTCCAAATTCGTATTGCAAATAAATAGTTATAATACAAGATCGTTTAAGAAAAATGCAAAATGGTTCTTTGAAAATAGGGACATTCCGCGAGGAAGAAAGAACTTTTTGTGAACGTTTGCACGAATGCTTTGTGCCCAATATCTAAATCACAAAGGAGGGGAAACTTTTCACGGACACAAAAGCCGTTTTGTATTTATTAAAATGTTGTCAACTTTTTGCCTCTGACTGATGATGACTTAAAATATAAAAAGGTGTGTTTGTTTTGGTTGAAGGAGAATCTTTTCTATAGTAAGTAAGTATAGAGTGATATAAGAGTATAGTCTTGACTCTCTCTCTCTCTACAGAATTTTGCAAAGTGCAGAGTCATGTAATTATAACTGAAATCAGAATTACACTTTAGTATGTAGGTACTATATCTCACTAATTGCGCTGGAATAATAATAGTGGCAACCCATAGTATATTGATGCAATAATTAATGTGACGTAGTACTTACTAAAGAGTTAATCTACTTCTGTGTTTGACCGTACCTCATTATGAATTCAGTACATTTTTAAATTATTATAACGAAGACTTTGCTGTTTTAAAAGTATGACTATTGATCTTTAATTTAGTAACTACTAATCTGTTCAATATCAAGTGAATAATTCCGTGTCAAAAGTTTTTAAAATAAAATGAAAATATCTTTAGTTTACAAGCGAAGCTGCGAAAAACATAGCTATCAAATAGTTCACGGGACTGGTCCTTTTAAGCGACCGTAAGAGTTAATGTTTGTGCTCTGTTTTCTTTTTAACTATTTACCTATATTCAGTAAATTAACTGTAAAGTATGTTAAGGACCTTAGTTATGGAAGATAATTCAACCTAACCTGGTTTAAATTAAATAAAATTCAAACAAATTTTAATGCGTGCTACGAACTATTTGGTTCACATTTTAATAAGAGTAACAATTGCGGTATTCGGCCTTTTTAGTAGTCAATAAGGAGGCCTTAAAGTACACTAACTTAGCGGCAACAAAACCCTGCAGTACCCATAACGATGATATAAAGGCCAGAATAATCGGCACAGTTGGCGGTTGCGAGAACTCGAAATCGAAATAATCGATTATAAATCATACCCGACATAATGATACAGAAGTTCTTACGCCTATAATATCAGGCAACTTCTGGTGCCGTCAATTAGATTAAAATATGTGCGCGACAACTTCCCGGTTGTAACTATAAGGATGTCGATTTCGTATCACAAAGAACCTCCTGTATTATTCAAATATTTTTTGTCATTAATGTTACTGGCAATAATGCCAGCAGATTCCTCTCATAAGTACCTAATAGCAATGGAAACTGTTAACTTCGCTATACTTTAACGAAAAAATATAGGTATCTACAATACCTAGATAGAACAAATATCTTATATCAAATATTTTTATATTACAATCAATATAATTATCCCATATTTATATTTATTGAAAAAATAAACCTCAGTAGAACTCAAAATTCTTTCTGAAAAAAATAATTGAATATCTAAATATATTTCATTTTCATGCGACTTTAAAAATATGGAAGTTCTCAATTATCAGTTCTTTGATTAAATTAAGTTTTAGATTCTTAAGTACACATTTTACGGTGAGACAAGATTTTAATAATATTTATTAAGTTAAACAAAGGAACACTAATAGTCGATCAGTAGTCTCGAAACGGTTGATATCATACAAGTCCAAGCATGTGAAGGTAACGAGCACAATAAGCACGATTCATGTTAAATTACTATGTAATTGACATTTTCCTAGACGGCGTAGGTATAATTGATCATGTAATTCCATATATCTGATCGTGGCCCGTCAGAATAGCTGTGACGATTGGAGAATACCGATAAAATTGTCTGGGATTGATGTGTAACTATATTTCTTTTGTTTAATCATGTATGTATGTATATACAAGTAACTACAGTCAAATATATCATAGTGGGGCTATCATTACTAATATTTCTGTACCGAAGTGATTTGTTAAAATAGATAATTGATGGTTAATGTTTTTTTTAGCTAGCTTGGAAGAGTTATACTGTAAGAGATTGGGATAAGAAAAGGATATAGTGACTCTTGTAAGAATATAGTGATGGTGAAAAAATTAATAATGTGTACAACAAAATATTTTTGAATACCAAGCACGGATAATTATCATTCTCAAATATATCATAATGATGTGTGATGATGAATGATGTGAAACAATAAGAATAGTCCATATGCGATGACAGCTGGTGCAGCTCATAATACTGTTCTAAGTCCCATGGGGGACCCCATTTAATAGGAAGGAGGAACACATGTGATGGCAAAGAATCCCAAGTATTGGAAATTCTACAAAGAAACAAATTAGGTACTGAATTTCTTTGTGCGCGATATTAAGGTGAAGACAGTGAATTGATGACTCTGTGAAGACCGGATGGAATAAGGTCAAGAGGTGCTAAGCCACGCAAAGCAGACGCTAAAGTTTGCCAGCCACTGATACTTATTTACAGCACGAAGCTGCAAGCAATTTGTCCAGTGCATCGAGGAGGTAGTTAGCGAACACAAGTCCAAACAATATTCCATGCAAGACAGGACCTGAGTTTTATAAAGCAGGCCTGACCGGTTGGTCAGGCGTGTAAAATCGACGCTCCTTGTTTAGGACACCGAACTTTCGTGAGAGATATTAATAGATCCGTTTATACGTCATAACAATAAACAATTTTTTTTATACAAAGCACGGCAATTGACCCAACACAACCTGATGTGAAGCGGTAAGGATAGTCCATATGCGAAGACAGCTAGTGCAGAATATACATTGCACTAGCCGCCTCCACCGTGCCGGCCTAAAAGGTGCTTTTTTCACGCCTCTCTTGAAGAACCCCATGTTATAGGAAGGAGGGAACACATGTGCTGCAAAGAATTCCAAGTTCTGGAAGTACGACAAAGAAACGAGGCACTAAATTTCTTTGTGCGTGATGTTGAAGTGGAGACGATGATTTATGCATAAAACAAGTAGGCTAAGGACCCCATGATTCTGGCCTCGAGTATTAACAGCATATGGCACATTCAAAGACGAAATTATTAATATCAGGTGTACTGATTAGTCAACTAAATATTAGTATAATGTTGTTTGACTGTTTGCAACTACGAGTATAAACAACAGCTTTAAGAAATCATAGGAAAGAGTTGCAAGCTAAAGTAAAGTATTTTTCAGTTATTGCAAAACATTGCAGCCATATTTTAAGAGGCACCCAGATAGCTGTTATGTGATCCCATCTTATAGAATCTTATATGACTAACACCCATGTAAGGACCCATCCTTTATTGGCTGATAATGATATATTTATAGGTTGTTTTCTGTGTAACGTAGTTACAGGGTCATTTGGGGCTGTGAAAACTGCCAGTCACATTCCGGGCTGACCCAATAATCTCTGCATGATCTCTGTTATGTGATGTTTGTATGTTTCGGTGCAATGTGTGAGGGGAAGCGGAATATGTAGGAAATATTTTTATCCATCGTTATCGTGACTTGGCTCGATCAACAGATCAACTAAACCTTTTTGTTATTTGTCATCATGACTGATTCGATTCAATATTAAACTCGCTGCTTGGAGTAACATGGTAATTTTCCGTCATACACGGCCTGTTTTTTTCGGTCCGATTATTTTCTACAACAGATCAGAGCAACGTGTAGAACAGTGGCAGGAAGGGAGACTGATTGACTTGTTTCCACCCGCAAGCAAGTTACCGTATGAATGTCGCCAATCTCGCTCCCTTTCGCCTACGAGCGTTTCATTTTAATGAAAAAAAAAACAGACAACTCATGGATTTCTGAATGGTTGCTGTTTCTGAAACCAGCACGCGTTTAATGACGAACTCGAGAAGGTTATGTCTACATCAAAATGAAATTTTTTTCGGCTTAAAAATGCGAATTGAAGTCTCATCTCAACGCGAGATAACTGATGACATTTCGAATCCTCATCTCAGAATGCAGATTAGCCCGAGATGAAACATGTGACAAGGAAAGAAATAAATATGAAATTTTTAAAAAGTAAAAAAATGCTACTAATGAATTTGTTAAGAATGGTACTTGTGAAAACATTCTACAATAAATTATACAAATATCGAATTATAATATTTAAATGTTGATGTTTGAGTTTTAGTAAAAAAAGTAAATGGAAGCTTTATGGTGCAAAAAACAAAGTTTAATACATGTGCTTTTTTGAATAAATTTGAAAATAAGTAAGGAAAAGTAGCTATTACGAGTAAAACGACCTTTTTATATGTACCTATATAAAAAGCGGAAGGTCTGTGCCCAGCTGTGGGACGTATATAGGCTGGTGATGACGATGAATAGTTGTACTTAGTACAATGAGGAAAAATGAAGCGATGTTGAAAGCTTATATTATTCAGTGTTATGTTTTTTTATTAATGCGAGGCTTGTAATTTGGTGACACAATATTTAATATTACCATGCTCTTTCTTTTTATAAATCTCTAGTTTTGGTAAGAGCTCAAGTACATTTTCAGAACCAATTCTTTAAATGAAATAAATATAACAAATATGTTTGTTACGGCCTCTGACTCAATGACATCTAACATGTATCACGTCATATTATATCAGTACATAATTTCATCAAATTCGCTATATTCTTTCATTCGTTCCACAAGGAAAGACACGGCAAATATCATGTCCGAAGAGGACGTGCTTGCAGATAACCGCCTTGTACGTGACGAGGGAATTACAAGATAAAAACAGATTAGCAGTTATGCCACCAGGTGTAATAAGTTCCAGGTTTTATGGGGAGATACACTCATGGTTTAAATTGCTATGCTGCCGTATTATCATATGGTTGCTGGTATCCTTAATTCCAAACACGTAAATCTTAAGTTTTGTATCTCTTTTAATGTCGCTTTTAAAACGCACCGCAAGAATTTAGAGATAAGTGTTATACTGTTGCTTATTTGTTCTATTTTTAACATTATGATAATTAATATTTGCAAGATTTTTAAAAATTAACTAAACAAGGGTAAAAAAGTAGTGGGGCGGAACTGAACATGATTTTTAGAGAAGACTATATCGTATGGTCTGGTAATATATTTATTATTCCATGACTGGCCAACGTATTAATGAATACTTAATGAATCATGAATACGTTTTTCGTTCAACTTAATTAAGCTGGGGAGAGTAGTATATTTCCGAACGCGGGGTAAGTTTGAACATGGACTTGTACTTAATTATAGAAAGTAATTATATTATTATCTCTTTATGCTGGTTGAGAAGGACACTTACATCCAATGGCCTTTTTTCTTTATTGCTTTTATGATATAAACTGACTCTATCGGAGTTACCGCACGCTTAAAATTACCCCACTTTCCCCAATCCAAGATATTATATGTTACCTATAGCTTACAACTAATAGCTACCAAGAGGTTTGTAGTATATTGTATTTGAAAAAAAATGTGTGACGTACATCAAAACACCCTCCTGATTATGAAAGGTGGGCTGTACAATAGTTTGGTGTATATTAACCAAAGCAATCACGCTAAAATACAGTCGGCCACTGTTTGTAGTAGTGAATGCCGAACAAGCCTGACTGCCGCAGAGTTCCCCTCGTATATTAGACGTATTATTTCCGCTAGACGGTTGTTTAGCGATTTTTGCATTATACGTCATTACTCTGAGGACTCTCTATTTTTTCGTATTTTTGGTTTATATTCTTTCCGAATAATACCTTGTTACATAATGTTCGTTGGTCTTAGGAAAAACACGACCTTCATTTATTAGAGCCTCATAATTTTAAACGGTGATTACAAGAAAATCCACTATTGTTTATCTACTCAACGTCGACCCAACCGAGTCGGTGATATTTCAAAGTATGTAGCTGCATTTTAAACAATACGTAGTTAAAGTCTGTTATGTCTAATTTACAATTAATATATAGATTACATTTAAATTGCTACATGATTGTGTTATTATTATAAGGTAGGTAGTACGGGTTGTCTATAATAAATTAACCCAAGCGCGACGAAGCTAATAGTTTAAAGTGAGACAATAAGCGGCGCCAACGATGTAAATTGGCTTCCTTATAAGGTATTAACATAAAGTTATAAATATTAGTTCATTGGAATCTAGGAATCAGTCAATATTATTTCTACTCGATACATGTACACACGACAGCACATTAAGTGTAGCAGTTGCACTTTGAAAGCCGACTCTATTTACGAACGCGGTAAGGGCTAAAGGTTAAACTGTAACGCTTGATCTGCTGTCGGCTGTACAAGTTATTTCCTTTGTACTTACGTTCAGATAGCATAAAGTTTTTATCATGTTTATCAAAAATGGCCTAAAATATAAAAGTAATATTTTTAAACGACTTTGTCTTTTTTTTTTTGAAAAAAAAAATGTTGATGGGAAAAATAATCTACCTAATTTAGATAGTATATAAATATATATATACTATCTAAATTAGGTAGATTATTTTTCAAGTGGTTAACAATCCCCTTAGTGAGGCTTGTATGCTAGATAAAAATAATTCCTACGAGCCTTGACTTTTGTCAAAATCTTAAACTTATGATTATAGAAATTAGGTTCTATTATAATATATGTGTTATGCATGAGGATACCTAATGGTTAGCAATTAATTTTTGAAAATTGTCATAGGTATAACAAGTTATGCTTTTTAAAAGCTTTTTTGTATTGCAAAATACTTGTTTCCAAAAACATTTCAAAAATTTCTTCTTACTCGGCACACTCGCTCGCCTGCTCCCGTACCACCATCTTTTATCGCTATCCAGTTTAGGACCTAAACTGAGTAGAATCGTTATATCCGTACTACGACGCTATCTACGACTATGACAGCGGTGCAGTTTAGGAACCAATACTGAACCGAGCGGAATCGCTTTTATAAAGATGGTGGTAAGGCCCAAAGCTTATTTTTTATCTACTTAATTTTACAAATTTACTACTTTTCGTTTGACAAGTTTTCATACATATATAAGTATAGCTAAGTATTTTATTATACGTGAATTTTTGAAATAAATTACACGGCATAATAATAGTTTGCTAAATGAATACTTTTCCAAATATACTGTTGTGTTAAGTTGGTTTGATGTCAAATCAGACATCTATGAATATTTTGCTTCAAAAGTGAACATTTATAAATCTCATTAGTTCAGCATGCATGTACTCGTATGTCCGATAGTGTAGATAAATTCACTATACCTAATAATAATATAAATAAATAGACTAGAATATGGCCTTGTTCACACAGTAATAAGCACATGGAATTACGTAGCTTATTGACTGACAACTTTTAACACATGCGGGCGTCTTAGTAAATATTTTACAGATGTAGATTGTAGGTACTATAAATTTCGGATAATTATGCTACAGTCAGTACTTATGATTAAATTGTGAAGGAGGTACACACATAACAGAAACAATAATATACTATTTTCGGACATGGTATTAAGAGGCAAAAGGTGAAGGAGATTTGTTTGAAACTTTTCGTACAATGTAGTAGCAATGTGTTTTACAGTTTATTAATTTTTAGGATAGGCAGGTAAATGGAGGAATTCTATTTAAGTCAATTTTAAATAAGAAGTGAGGTCAGAGTGGCGATGGCGGTTGATTAAAAAGCACATAACCTTACGTTGACGGAACTGAAGAGTTACCAACGTAAACAGTCTCATTACAGCGGTAGCCAAAATCTAAGCCTATTACAGAGGTATTATTATTTTTGTGTTTTGTTTTCATTTTTTATTCTTGTTTGGTTGTCAAAACAAGATTAAAACACGAAACTAAAAATACCTCCGTAATAGGCGTTGAAATCAGCTACCGCCGCAATAGGACTGTTTACGTTATGTCATAGATGGGAAACAACCTTTTTTTATTTATGAGGCAAGTGGCATTAAATAATAACAGTTATTTAAAACAGCGAGGAGCTCGGTGGCGTAGTGGTTTGAGCGCTTTGGTTGCGATTATCAAAACAAAGCAACTTTCGCCATGGTCGATCCCAGGATGGGTCAAACAAAATTTGTTATCTCGAGCTCCTCCGTGCTTCGGAAGACGTTAAGCCGTTGGTCCCGGTTGCTACTGCAATCGCATTAATCCACCAACCCGCATTGGGCCAGCGTGGTGGTGTTATGGCCCAAACTCCTCGTGTTTCTCCCATGTAGGAAGGCCTGTGCCCAGCAGTGGGACGTATATAGGCTGGTGATGATGATTTAAAATAAGGAAATACCGGGTGGTAATATTCATACAATTAATATTTAATCTGTGCTAGTTGCTCACTCTCACATATGGAAAGCCTATTGTTTCTGCTAAATGACTACTAAATTGACTTGTGTTTTAGTATTTTAGGAATAACTTGTTTCGTATGTTCGGTAAGCTACCAATACGCTTAAAATATTCTGTATTTGAATTTTTTTTAAAAGGTAAGTATTTTAAATACATTGTACAAGTTTTTATCCCTTACCCAGTTGTGTCTGGAATCTGATGCTTGACGAGTAAATGGCGTACTTATATTGAATTGTCACCTAATATAACAGATCACCCCTTCATAAATGACAGTTATAAAAATATGAAAATACCTAATCATTATATTAAATTATTGGGTACATTATCTCCTGTACTGTGTGGGTAGGTAGGTACTTCACACACATTTGCATCCTACACCGACTCGTTTACAGACGGAGACGTAAATAACTTCTCAATGCGTATTATTATGGTATTTACAAGAATTACAAGATACTTATTTAGTATAATATAGACGCCATTATTGTTGTAGAATACTTGCACAAATTGAAATTAATACAGTCCACCGTCTGTCTTGAGGTTTGACCACGGAAATAAAGGTAAGTACAAAATGATTAGAGTTGTTGTCGTCACTCATTATTATGTCGTTAGGTTTTATTTGCATATATTACGTCGTATACTTATTATTTTGTTACTTATAGCTAGGCTTAAGTGACTGCATTTCTTTCAATATAAAACAAACTTTTCTACCGAGGCACTAATTGAAAAAAAAGGCATTTCACCAAAATAATATGCTCCATCTGTTGTCATTTGTTTTCTCAGACGTCAAAAATAAGAAAACATAAAACATATTTAACGAAATGTAAAGCTTTCATAATATATTATGTTTTGAGACTGGAATTTAGTCTCGTAACTTTTAAGCATAATACTTATAAAAGGTTATAACCATACGTGTCCTATATTATTACAGAGATTTACATAATAGGAAACTTCACAACACGTTTCCCAAGACGATAGTCGTTTATATTTATAGCTCAGTTGGGAACAGCATCGCTGCATCAAAAAGGTCATAAGCTTGAACCTGGGTGCCCTAGTCATTCAGTACCCTGCAGTAATAATACTTGGCCTCCGATGCTCAAAAACAGAGATATCCTTGTTAAGATTAGTAATTATTTATTTTAGTATTGTTGACATTTAAATCAAAACCATTGCCCTCTGATTCTGGAATGCTAAGCAAATTGATTCGCTAGGTTTGTAACAACGAATTAGATTAGCTGACAAACGCTCTCAATAATACTCAATCGCAGAGCTAAAAACAATCTTTGCTGTGATATTTCAAGTATTTTGACGAGATAATCAATTCGGTCAGCATTGGATAACCTAGGGTTAATTTCGTTGATATGGCATCTTTATTCTTTTGTAACGTACATAAGTTTTTCTACAACATTTAAACGAGGGATTTATTTAATAATGGCTGCTATTATTTTTTCAGTTATAAACATTAATCATCTATGTCTTTGTTTAATTTATCACATACCAAAGTTGCTCACGTTATGTATATTATAAATTTATAAAAACTCTGTTTGGTCTATCTACTGTAATGCCAAATTAATTACATGGTAATTTTTATAAATAAAATATAGTCTCACAGTTAATCCCCCGATAAATTGACTCACTCCTTCACAGTACAAACAATCAGGAAATTAACATAAAAGAAAGCGTTTAATTCGGTTAAGCTTTGTGGTTAATCGGTGGTTTAAACTAACTAAGCTCTCCGTGGTCATTTGTACCCGTCGCTCCAATAATTAAGTCAGACAGGGCGAGAGTTGTAAACGGTTAACTGCCTTTAAATAAGAGAATAATGAGAAGCGTAACTGGATCCCAAAAGGTTAAGAGTTATGTTTACGCATTGTTTGTGTTTTAGACGGTTAATTGATGGAGTTAATTAAACTGTTGTAGCCGGGATCACTATCGTGTTAAGCTTAGGCAGTCATGGAGACTCACATAATAAAAGATTCTTCCAGCTCCCGCCGAGGACGCGGAGGCAGCGGTGTAGACGAGGCGTAGTCGTGACAGGTGGTGCACGAGGTATCGGCATTCTCACATCGCCTTCAGACGAACTCCTAGCCATTAAGGACCCTCTATCTCTTGACAATGACCTACGTCGCCCAAAAGGCGCTCCCCTTACTGAAGCGAATGTTTCTTCGCAAGTTGTACTGAAAGTATCTAAGGGAATCCCTTCTGGTTCCTCCCGTCTGCTTCTAACAGAAAATGTTCTTCTAAACCCATTCGCTAGACCTTCCATAGCTTTTCTTTTTGGTTTAGGTATCTCTTCAGAACTTACAACTGTTATGTCATCTAAATTTTGGGATTCGTAAGACTTGTAAGTCTTTGCATGCTCTATACCAGTCAGGTCTTCGACGCCACCATGGCGGTATCTTAACGGCTTATTTCTATCTATGGTGCCGAGTTCATCATAACTGCGATAAGTGGAGGAGGCTCTCCGAGGAGCGGGCGGCCTTCCAGCTCGGTCGATCGTCATTTTCAAACGATTCCCAAGGTCTAATCGAAACCTGACGAAGAAATAATGCAGTTAAGCTTACATTCAGATCTACTTACGAGATAGATCATCTTGGCTTGCAACTGCATTTATCAATAATTGTATTGATATATTAGTCAATTTAGGTTATCACAAGGAAATATTTATACTTTTTACTTACTACTCTAAAACGCAATATACCCGTAACGATCAAACTAATAATTTTCATACATGTTTATGGCGCTCCCAAATAACTTTGGTATGTATATTAATTTCCCTAATACGCCTTCTTTGCGTACGTTGCCGTTGGGACAAAAATGATATCGAACCTGAAGCAACAACAGTTACCCCAATGTTATAGTTGCATGTGCGACAACCGTTTAGCATAACATTTTCGTGACTAACAGAAGTTCTGAAGTTACATCGTAACAAAATTTGTTTAGCATCCTTGTAGGCGCTGATAAGGTAAAATCCATAAATGTGTGTATAAAAACATTTTTATCAGTTTTGGATGCTTATTGATAAAATACACATTTAGTTAGACGTTTCAAGTGTTATTTGCAAATTAAGTACAGTATGGATTGAGGACGCACTCAACGTCCTCCTCAAGTGGCTAATTGTGACCAGACAATTACTGGCATTGCCATTCGCCTGCTTGTCCAGACCACTCGAAACAGATCCGATTAGCCGACGAATTCGTGCAATTATCGGATTAAGTATTGCTTCCTGTACCCCAATTGTTAGAGCATCCTTTTTTATGTACATATGTACTTTGCTAAGCTTTCAATAAGATGAAAATTTACTGGCACGCTTTGATTAGAACTATATTTCGATCGGCGATCCAAATGGAAAGTGTATTTAAATATGCGGTGCGGATTGAAATGAACAAAACATAACTGAAGAAAGTTTTTGGCTTTGTAACTTTTCAATTGTGCTGATCGTTTCTTTCTTTGCCGATACTTTCTGCTGCGTTTTAAACAAGAGGAATTGAAACATACAGTGTAACTTTGCCTCCAACAAAAAGCGTAATCGATCTTGGTTAGGAAATAACAAAAAACATCACGTCAAAGTTAAGAGCAATGAAATTGTAGCGTATAAGAAATTGTACATTTTATTTTCTATTAAAGAATGGCAAATGAGATTGGTGGCATTAGTTATTTTAATTTCTGCGATAATATAAGTGTGAGTAGGTAGATACCAATAAGCTACTGGATATGAAAATATATGCAATGCAATATATTGCAATCTTATTGGTTTTGTCAATTTAGATTCTACTGGAATATTTTAAACGTTAGTTAATAAATTCTAAATTACAAAAAACAAGTAGAAGTCATGTTTTTATTAATAAACCGTTGAGGTTTATTGACATACAAACTACCACTTGTAATATCAAACGATAAAACAGGAAAGGTTGAAATTAGACTAAGAGCCACTCAAGACTTGAGAAAAACTCCGGACGAAGGACGTTAAAAGTTTAACCTAATGTTTTTAAAACAGGAAACAGCTAATGGTTAGAAACAGAGTTTAATAAACGTTTCTGACAATTTGTTGATTTTGGAAGCTGATCAAGGGCATTTAAAGGGTTATGTATTTAGCTTTCATTATTCTGATGACTTCCATGTGAATAAATTAGTGGAGCAAGAATTAAAAATCAAAATAAACGTCGTATATTTAAACTTATATTTACACCACTTTTATGGCAGTTTCAATACGTTTTAATTCATAAGACATTTAGTTTTTCATTTAACAAAAAATTAAAAGAAATTGTTACACACGCGCACTCCTACTTATAGGAGAGTATCATTTCAGAGATGACAGATGGTTCAATGCACTTTAGATATCCTCTTTAAGGAATACCATTTTAATGTTTAACAACACACTCAGAATGAACCGTTTAAAGTTGCGAAACGAAAACACAGATCACGTTCATTATGCATTATGATGTATGTATTGGGCAACTGACTTCCGAATATGGTCCTCGCCAGATGTATCGAAGGGCCAGTGAATTTATTAATATTCGATTTGTCCGCTTTATAAGGACGCATGAAAGATTTCTCTATCTACATTGATTTGTGGTTTGTTGACGACTGTGAAGTGAATAAATTCAGGGCATAGTTGCTTTTTGGAGAGAGCTATGATAAATAACAAAAATGTGGCCCTTACATTTACAAAACCAAGTAGTTACTACATAGCGTAGGTCGTATCTAGGATGTGCAGATTCTCTTTTTATTCGTGATGCTTTTGTTTTATTTCTTCTTGGATGTTGGGAATTCTAGATTAATGACTATCAGAACGGAACGGTGCCTACCTATTTATTTAGATAAGTACTATAGTAAAATTTTTCTAATTACAGTCTTATTTAACATCTTTAGTGTACGGAGCAATCCAAACCGCACAAAGCATTTCGCCAAGTCCTTTATAATGCGAACTGCCACGGAGTGGAACTCTCTGCCTGACAATCTGTTTCCCAAAACCTACAACTTGGAAGTGTTTAAGGCTACTAGCTAAGCACGTATCATCATAGGTCATGTCATTACTTAACATCAGGTGTGATTGTGGTCAAATGTTTGCCTATTAATTGTTTGAAACGCCTATATAGTTTGCTTTGACAATGTATCATAGTCATATCATCCTTGCTAAAACTAATCGTCATTGCATTTTAAAACTCTATGTTTTGAGACAACAAATACAATAACGCTCTATGTAAATAATTAGTACCTACGTAAGTCAGATACATCAACCCAGACAAAGTTTTTGGTCGGTACTCGGTACCCTTGTACTCCTTGGAGATCATAATGTGTGGCTTGCAACTAACGTGATTAAGATGATACAGCTACTTTTGATATGCATGAAATTGAGTATCTATTGTATCAGAATTATCTTTTGTAAGAATGCACTTTATGAAACGTTGTGAAGTCTTGGTTTTTAGGTATCAGTAATCAAATTACGATATGTATTCCAAACTCGACATACCAGACACAATTGAATTTTAAATGTGTCATACATTTATGACGTCTGGGCGTTAAAGGGATTAAGTTAATATACTTAATATTCTCTAGGTCTATAATGTTAGTCGCTTTTCTTTGTTCAAACCTTGAGATAAATTAATTAGCATGAAAATAAATTAGGACTAAGAATAGCAAGCATAAGTAAGTAATCAGGCTTTACTTTCACTAAGTATAGCATACTTAGCGATATTGTTTAGACAATGCCATGCTGTCCGGTATATTCAATTCGGTATATTCATATATAAAAATCAGTCCAGAGAGACTTTATTAAAACGCCAAGTTCTCAAAAATTGTTTAAAGATGTTTCGAAATATTTTTCTTATATGGAATAAGTTCAGTTACCTAACTTCACCTGCAATTGTGCATTCCTGATACTTTATGCTGATAATCGGTTCATTTGAGCCTTTAAAGAACGAATTGAAAAATATGTATGAGTTTCTTGCACGTTAATGAACTCAGCATTGAGTTAACCTACTTTTAGAGTAGAAAATATAAAATGCTGCCGATTTTTAAATAAAATTGGTTTAATAGCATTAAATTCACTTTTTTGAATCAAATTACGTAAACCCTTTTGTGTTGTCAATTAAGAAACCAAAAATATAGATGGGTACAATGAGTTTAAATAATGAAAGATAAAAGTTGGTGGCGATCAATGTAGTTTTTTTTATAAATAAAATATAAATTTTCATTTAAAGTCCATTAGTCTAAAAAATAAAAAAGGATAACATGATTAACGTCACCGAATATAATTTAAATAGACACCTTCATAATATATTACAATACACGGCGTTAATGATTTATTGGTAGGAATTTTTATGAACTACTCAACTCAACAAGCAGAATTCAAAATAAGCTTTATTTTAAATACTGTAAGACATACACTCCCAATGAACATCCTACTCAAAAATACAGCAAGAGGATTCCGTGTCCCAAAATAGAAGAGTTCGGACACTTCAAGCTGAGGACCATTATTTAATTGAGCTAAGAATTATTCAACCACGCGTAGTAATACAGAAAAAGTTTCAAAACATGTGAGTAGCTAAACATGAAAAAATATAATTGCATTTTTAACAACTCCAAAAACGAGGAGGTTCTCTATTCGGTTGGTACCTATGTTTCTTTTTCTGTGTACGTTCAACGATCACGCCGAGATTTCTGATCCAATTTACGTGCATCTATTTTTGTTCGATGCGGAATAGTTGGCATTTGGTGCCTTAAAAAAATATTTAAAATCGATTGCATAGTTTGGTTTTCAAATCAAAATAACTGGCATAAATAAGTCGTCTATGTATAAATTGCGGATTTTTGGTTCCCTAAGATTTTTTAATGAAGCGGTATGATAGTAGAAAACAATATATGTATGCTGACGGTCACATCTACCTTTTTTTGTGTTGATGGTTGGTGCTAACTATTAAGTGTTTCCAGAAAATACTTAAAGTAAAGCACCGACACCAAAAAAGATGTTTCTAGGGGTTACGTACCACCTATTTAAATTTATTTATTTTATCCTTTTCAGTGTTTTGAAGTCGGTTTTTATTTTTGTTTAAAAGTTTTTTACGTTTAATCTTTCCGGAATAAAGAATATTTTAAGGCGACTTCTGAATAATGACCATTAAAACGGTTAATACGGTATTGTCCATGTTAGTTTATCGGAGGAGGTAAAGTTTACTGTAAGATAGCAGTGGGCAAACAAAACAAAAAACAGGTCGTGCACAAAATCCCACTAACGAGACGGGGCAGGCCATCCATCAGACCAAAGAAATCTGCCCCACTGATAGCGCTAAATTACTCCTACATAGCGGTCTACATCAGGAGTTCAGTTCAGATTCAGAATGAAGAGCCGTATCTTCTTGATAAAGTCTAAGACGGGAATAAACACTATTTCGGTGAAAATAAATAGTAAAGTTTTGAAAGATAATACAAAAAAAAATAAACAACGATGAGGTAAAAGTACTTTCCAGCGCTAAAACGATTGATATGATAATTAGATGTCATAAATAAATACGACACTAATAAAATCTTTCGCATATCATTCTAATTAGACATAGATTAAACCGGAGATTTGAATGTCAGAAAACATCGTTAGTAAAGTTCGGGATCATGCTTATGGCAAATAGCGACGCCCCGCTGCCAACACAATACCCGACCCCGAGTGAAAGTGCCTATGTAATTGATTAATCTCTCTTATGTCCTCCGGCCATCCAATAAAAGATACGGTAATAACAGATCGAGAGCCGTAACTGTAAATTGATAACTCACAAAATCAACTGACGGAGCAATTGCTTGTTGCGAAACGGCAACAGCTTACCGAGAAACGTGAACCGTAAATTCATATTGGAACGTCTCCGTCGACGCCATTATTGTTGACACCATAACGAGAGGCTTTAAAATGAAATTTCATGTAAACAAGACAGCGAGAGCGATGAAAAGGAAACGTTTTCCTCAAAAGCGGGACATGTCAGGAGGTGCCAAGGGACGCGGCAGCTCAGGTCATTCATCGGTAGTGAAAGCGGGGCCAACTGATAGTCCTAAATTACCTCGGGCTACGACTAGGAAGCTCGTATCTACTGACCTACCTATTCGCAACAAAAAGTACTATGACCAAGAAATTGCAAGTCATTCGTCAATGGGTAATTGTTAACGACCTCGTGCGGTAAGCGACACTGATGTAGACGCAAATACAGGTGAGGGACAAGATTGATGGCCTTACTCCGGCTATCAGCAAAGGTGTTACTATGTCATATATTATAATATGAGTAGGATTCCAGGTAATTAATCTTCTTCTTATAATAAGAGCATAAAACAACCATTAATTTAACATTTAATATCCCATCATACTAAGTAATTGAATAACAAAAACTTTTATGAGCAGAGCAATTGCAAAGACCTATAAAGGTGTTAAAAAGAACCCCGGTTTTTGTATATCGTATTAAATTTTTCGATCAATTCAATCGAGATTTTCTCTTGCAAAAGCAGAATGTTTTTAAAAGTTATTTTGACGACCGGCTGGCCTAGTGGTCTGTGCCCCTTGCTATACAGGCTTCTTGGTCGGGAGGTCCCGGGTTCAAATCCCGGTAGGAGCAAATGTTTGTATGATGAGTACGAGCATTTGTTCACGAGTCATGGATGTTTATATGTATATTTAGTATATTTCTAATATGTATTTATATACATATTATTATCATTATTTATCCGTTATCTAGTATCCGTAACGCAAGCTCTTAATGATGCTTACTTTGTGCTAGATAGGTAATAGGTGTGAGTGTATGAATATTATTTTTAAAAATAGTTTAAACAGACTGGTTTATTTTATTTCTTCCGAAATTGGTTTTGTGAGATCGCGTCAGGACCTCTTATATCTTGAAGATGCACTTGAGCGAGCAAAGTGCGGTGCTCTGGTTAGGAATTTTACAAATATATCATAATCTCACGTTGGTACGAATGCCCGCGTTGTCGTTGAAGTTCAAGCTTGTTAGCTGTTTGTTAGCGAGTTGATGCTATTTGTCCGCCGTCTGTTTCGTAACGGACCGCTGGCTTGAGACATTATCGATTCGTATAACCAGGAACATCTTAACCCGCCAAACGTTCCTAAATTCCAGAAATCCGTGACATGCCCATAATTATTACCCGAGAATCAGATATCAATTTTAAATCTCACGACAAAGCTTGTATTAGAAAGCTATATTCCGATACCGCTATAACGCGTCCGGTTCGCTTATGACACTGGCGAAATTGTATTGAACTTGTAACAGGATCGTTAGAAGTAATTGCCCATCAGGCAAAAAGTGGTATGGTAAAAACGTTTTCACTTCATTACACCCATTGTAATAGACTGTGATTAATATAATTTTTATTTGCTTGATTGTATGAGCACACACGTGTTTCTATCATCTCGTTTCGTTATTGAAAGGCCGTTGACATCGACTGAACCCCGGTTGGTCGAGGTAGTTTAACAGCACCCAAAGAACTAGAGTTGTATGATGGATTGGCCTGTCAAGCCTGCCAGACCGAATTGCTTCCATTGTACTTTCATCCAATTTCAAAAAGTTAATATTTATTATGGGTCTAAATTAATCAAAACATTGCTCGATGATCGATTTTGGTTACGGCGTGGTTAGTTAAGAGTGTGTTTAGTTAATAGGCAAGGTTAGTTATTGAGGACATTTAATTTCATAGGGAAATTTTAGCCTTTCATCTATGAGGCGCAACACGTGATATAGATAGTTACAAAGTACAAAGGCAGGACAACTCTTATAGTGAAAAGCTTAGTTTCAAAGAAACTACGTGACCTACAATTTAACAGCTGAAAGCTCATGGTCTGTTGCAGACCGAAGATCCAGATTGAATGTACGCGGTACTCTATTCTAGACATACCTTTTAAACATAAATGTTATCATGTCAATGGCTTTTTAGTAGCACTCATTTATTTATCCCTAAATGATAGATATCCTAATGATACAACTACAACGACGGTTTGCTACCCGCTGATAATCATTGGTTGACGCTATCTCAGGTTATAAATTGAGTATTCAAGCCGAATGTCGCGTTGAATATAAATTGTTTGAAGCACACACGGCGATTACATCGTCATTGTTCACGCTTCGACGCTTTTATGGAGTCATTATTATCTACTTTCTTTGTGTATACTCTTGGTTCTGTACCTTCTCTAGTAAAATAATTTAGAATTTAAAAAATGCACCTTTGAGGTATGAGAATCTATATCTTCAAATACCTTTAGGATATTTAAGCTACACGATAAGACAATTGTTCAAAGTTCCAAACAAAGTGAAAAAGATTAATAATTATATTTAATTAAAAAATTACTTACGCGGCTATCATATTTACCTTTATGAGTTTTTGAAAAATATTTATATTTATCTAATTAATAGAAAAGAAAATATTTTAAAAGTAAAAATACATTACTTTGTAACATGACATGCAAAGAAACATATGTAAACATAATTATATGGAAGACAAAAGACAGGCATGTGAGACGTACAATTGTTGGAGCATGCACAAAGGAAAGAGTATGACAGCTAATTGTGGTGCCAAACATGGAGGTGAGATTACACCAAGTGTCAGTTCCAAGTATGGAGTACGCACCAAAATGGACGGCTTGACTAATCGCTGCACGACCGGATAAAATGGGTCGAATACTCGAGTTCGGGAGGATTCGCCTCCGACTACAGAAATACATATTTTGGTGCATAAATACTTGCATTAGCTTGTAAGCAAAAATGATTTTTTTAAAGCTAGATGATTTAAAGTAGTTCTATTCCGTACATTGACTACTAACAAGAAAATAAATAGCTTCATTCAACCGTAAAGTCGATAATAAGCTCCATTCTCAATGAATAATACAAAGGCCAACGCAACTAATTAACATCTAAACTTCCTTAGAAGTTAATAACGACACCTTGAAATGCGGCAATGTCGCGGTTCAAGAGCTAAATTTGGGTTTCAGAAGACGGTTATCGTTTCCAAGTAATCCGGACCATTGATGCTCTAACTGACTTGTTGCAGCTGAAAACTGGCATCGAGCCAAAACAGATAATCTTAGAGCGCACCTGTATTTTACACGTTTGAGAATAAAAATGAAGAAAATCAAATAATTTTAATGATCTTAAGCAAACAAGTCTTACACAGAATCAGAATTAACAAATAGATACCTATGTGTTTTATTATAATATGCAGTTATAGACTTTGGATCAAAATAAAAAAAATCATTTCCTTTTATGTTTTTACGGTAATATTGCAGTAAATACATATGTATATGGGTAAGCATATCATTCCATATTTCATATTTATTTATTCCATTAAAAAAACATTGTATCGGAAATACAAATTTAAAACGTAAGTAATAAATAGCATAAAATATAAAAAAAAAACTTCATAATACGTCAAAACAATAGATAAATTACATCATTTCATTACAAATATCACACTAAATTACATCGAATTACTACAATTATTTACATGCTCAATTCATCAATATCATAAAAACATTTATCTAACAAAAATACCCTTAAGCCCCTTTTGAATGTGTTATTATTATCATGAACAACAGACTTCAAACTTGTCGACAAACTGTTAAAAATTTTAACTACTTGATATCCTACCCTACACCATCTAAAATTATTCGAAATTTTGGGTACACTTAATTAGACAAATGTTTTCTTCGAGTTTCTAACGTCTTTGGTCTAACATCTGGCGTTTCATATTTTTCAGGCTTTTTAATAAAATCCGATAGCACAACGAATATGTAGAGACTAAGTACTGTCAAAATTTTTAGTTTTTGGGAATGTTCCCTACAGTAAATTAGGATCGCTATTGCGCAGAGGACAATTAGTAGCAGAATATTTCAGTTCTGACTAGATTTTAAAATTCTAACTAAACAATAGTAGACCGGAAATGTTTACTTTCTTCACAAATCTTACAAAAAGGAAACGAAACATGTGGCTCACACTAAATCTCGTTAGTTTTACATCAACGTTGAAAGGTTTAGAGGTATCTGTTAACGTGAAATAGTGAAGAGAAACTGAAGAAATAATAAAATTGATTTATTTATTAATCCACGAGACGATAGAAATGGTTAATGTGAGTTCTTAAAAGTAAAATACTATTTCATAGTTAATCAAGAAGCCAAACTTAAGGACCAATTAGATGCTCCATTTCATATTAAATTTATATTTCTTAATGTATTTATGTTTGTTTCCTCTCGATGACACAAAAACTATCCAGATTGTCGCTAAATTCTGATGTGGGTACTTAAGTTATAACAAATTTACGTTCAAAGATAGCGCAGATAGCAATTTTATCAGCAAGATAAAGAAAGATGTGCAAGACGTTAGTGTAAAAAATGAGTGGGTTAAACATCCGGTGCAAAAATAATTTGCCAATAGGTTGGTACATTGTTAATTTTGAATACATAATGGTCCGGGATCTCTATTACACCATTCAATATGTAACGTAATTTATGTTATGACGCAATATGTCATTGTCTATTTGAAATGGTTCTACTTAGAAATAACGTTCTACATACCAACTGCGTGAAAACGGGTCTAAAAATTGAAAATTGGTAATGTAATAAAAATACAGAACTACACGTTTAATAAACGGAGGCACGTAACAAGATTTTGAAAATCAGTAAAAAGTTAAGTGTAACACTAAAAATAGCAAACAACAAAAACTTCAACACGAAAAAGATTTATTAGGGTGACAGGCACAACAAATAAGAGGAAATTAAAAAGACACATCTGTGACGATTATTCAATCCCAACCAAGCTGACTCAAAACAAACAGGATAACAAAAACCAGCGATCCTGTGAGAAAGTTCGTCAACTCTAAAAAAGCTATCCCGGTTTGGTATACTATAATTCACCCGGCTTCACTATTGAGTAAGTCAAATCAATGCTTTTAATTAAGTATGTCATTTATCAACGGTATTGGATTTGGTAATCACTGTGGCCATTCAAATTGAAAATCAAAATTTTCTTTGCCAAGAATGGGAATGATTAACGATGTAATGTCATCAGGTCCACCCCTCCGTCAGACCACAATGTCCAAGTCATGCCATATAATAGCAATATTGTAACGCCTTGGCATGAAGTGAATTACCTTCTGTGCCGTAATTAACCGTAATATACGTCTATAATGTAATAATGTGTTAAAGATGAAATTTGTATAGTACGTTCACTAAGTTTTTGAAGCAGTAATACAGCATTTTAGCTCATGGCACCCATGCTCTTCGACTAACATCGGAGCACAGGATATGCTAATGGAAGCAGAGAAATGGAAGGCGTCGAGTATTCAACTATTTTAGTAAAGTTTGAGGTACGGGCGATTTATTCTGAGCTCTATTTCCTCCCACAGTTGTAAGATTTGTGCTATTACTTTCACCAGATAGATTCGTCGATTAGGTACATTAATGTGGGTGTCAGATGTGGGTACAGATAACAGCATCTATTGCGGTGTGACGAGAGGATTAGCGTTGATTGAATTGCAAAAGTCGAGGACCTAACGTAAGTGAAAATAAAAGTGACATTCGAGGCAGTTTAATTATATGTGTTGCTATTTGAACAGTTAAAAACAAATCCATTTAAATAGTTCAAAGGGAAAATTATGGGTAAGAAAGGATTAAAAAATGAACAGGGTCATTAGAAGAAGATGACAGTAAAAAACATTCACATGTTTCTTTACCGTATGTTCTTGCCATTTACTGAAGTCGTTTATTTCAATAGAAATAGCTTTCTATTGATATAAATTGTTTTAATTTGCCGCTAAAATCAAATCCAAAGAAACATTCCAAGTTTAGTATTAAATAGGTCCAACAATAATGAGTTTGCAGATACAGAATTTTACCTTTACAAGACACGAAACCCAGCTAGAATTCTGGATTAACCAAAACGCAGCTTTTTAAACATCTGTCCATTTATCCTACGGTATAATTTCGTGTCAGTTTAAAATTCGGCAGCTGTTGGACAGGTGGCATGGTACGTGCCGAGTTTTGATGCATTAGTTATCATGTTCATTTTTTACATTTTTTGAAGTTTAAATAACTTGGTTTCTGTTTAGTTTTTTCAGAAACCATTCAATTTTATCACTGCAAAACCTATGTATGGATTTGGTAGCACGCTGCTAAAAATAAGAATGTTGAGGTAAGTAGGTATATTCATTTCACTTTTAATTATCTGTTTCTATGTTTTCTTTTGCTGGAATTATGAATACAATCATAATTTTAGATTCTCCTCTTATTAATAGTCACATAGCGTTCTGGGCGATTACTCAAACTGGGGTTTACACGTTCTGCTTCACTGTTTACCTTAAGTTTACAATGTGTTTACACGCCTTGTTACCTCCGATACGTTTTCAAATAGAAGTATTGTATTACATGTTCCTACTTGCGAACCGTGTTTAAGCTTGTTACAATGTTTTACGGGTGCTTTAACGAGGCTAGTTTTATAACCCAGACTTAGCTTTAACTTTCCCAATTTAAAAGAACTCGTATACATAAATAAAATGAGTTTGAACTAAAATATATAATTATTGTAACGCTTTAGCGTAGCTTTCGGCGTTCACAACTTTCTATTCTTACAGTTGAACACTATATTTTTTCATGTATATGACCTAACTATATAAGCATAAGTTCAATAAGGATAGAGAAACTATGGAAACCTTTTGACCAGTCCGTATAGTTCGGCTCATGTCAACGATCCCACAGTTGTCAATACAAAGTTGCCGCTTGCGCAGGTTTCCTTAAATGGCGATCACTGTCTACGAGATAGCGCCTATCATCCAGCGGAAAAACTCGGCCCTTCGAACCGGATTTGACCTCTTTGCAACTTAGAAAACCATTTCTGAGAGATCATCATCCGGTTAGAGACCATTTTATCCAGCATAACACTTTGCCAAGAGTAAATTTTGTCGTTATTTAAAGTAAATTTTGATAACATCGGGTCCCTTAAGACCCTAAACTGCAGAATAATGGAGCTTAAATCTCAGCTGCACACGCGAGATTGCGAGATAATGGATCGTGCTCTTGGATCCAAGATGGTGGGGCGGGATGCGCTTGCACATCTGCCATCCCACGTGCCGCCCCCACTCGTGCAGGTTTCTCTCTCTCTAACTTTTTATTTTCAAGCACATTCGTCATTTCTAACAGCTGCGTCCTATAATAACAGGGTTAGATTAGGTAATTCTTTGTTTAATTAAATTTCATTCTCCCCTTTAGATTTGAGTTCATTGCGTAGGTGTTTATTAATTAGCCGACTTCAAAAAAAGAAGGAGGTGTATGTTTTTGTTTGGCAAATTTGAATGATTTTGTTATTGAAGCTTGGTCTTGGTCTACGTCTGCCAAACGTGCGAGACGTTTTGGCCTTAATTTTGGCCGTACAGCCACACATGTGCGATAAGGCGTATGTTTTTTGTCAGATGCCATCTAAGGTTCAGTCTGTAACATGTGCAAAATTACGACCTGAAGCGTAAGACAAGGGATAGGTTATAAGGATTCGGCACATTTCCTTGTGTTGTATTTTTTTTTAAGTTATACAACAATATGATAGTTTTGGGAAAATAACAATTATACAATTGAAATATTAATCCTTTATAAAAATATTTCCTACCTACTATATTATTGATTAGTACCTAACTACAACTTTGAAAATTTACAAGCCAATTTTGCAAATAGTGTAAAAGCATTTGTTAGTTTATTTTGAATGTTATTTCAAAGGGCTTGTCTTCTACAATCCATATCTTTGGCATGCTTATAGCTTTGTTGTGTAACCTCTATGGCGGTGATTAAATCTCACCATTATTATTAACTGGCTCCATTCAAACACCCACTGCTGTACTAGGCGGTTTGGAACTATGCCGTCCACCCACAACGGCTGGTCCCGTAGGCGCAGCAGGGTCACACACAACCTTTTATTCATATACCGACTTCTAAACTCACTGTGTTCATTGTTCAAGATTTAAATTTACATTAGGAGAATCAATGTCGTCTGACAGACGCAAGGTCCACCATTGTTTTGGCGGTTTCGGTGGTCCGGATGGAATATGCGACACTCATTAGAATATTTCAATAAATAATCTCGTTCTCAGATCCCGATCTGACACTTCTACAAGTATGTGAATAAGAGACGTGCAAGCCAAGATCATCACATCATCCATACAATATATCAAGAGATATTACAAATCAATCATGCAAATATTTCAGGATTTTACCATTTATTTTCATGTTAGTATTCAAGAGGACCATCGGCTCGAATTAGGAAAACTGAATAATAATTAGTTTTATCACATGAAACACTCTTTCATTGTTGTTTAACGTCACAAACACTGCAACCATCCGATGCACTTAGAACTTTAAGATCACCAAGTTTAATCACAAGTTGATCGAGAGCACTTCTGAACTTTCGGTGGTGGAACATACGTTCGCGATAGGATCGTGCGAGCGATAGACTGAGCTGAGCAGCGCGGATCGGCGCGGCGCGTCGTCGCCGTGTGACGCGGTAGCGAGCGTAGCACCCCTCCCCCGTCTAGGGACACTCGAACGCTGCACCCGACAAATCTGCCGACGACAACGGCTCGATGCCACTGTGATGTCGTCGTGACTGGGCGATAGATTAAACCCACCTTTGTATAAAATTTCTTTTCGTTTATACGCGGGGTTTGTTTGAGTTGGTTGGTCGTGATTTTGACGGGCCTCGCACCGACACGCTCGTGTGGGTACTCCGCACTTGCGATTGCCGTTCGAAAATGTAATAAAGCTAGATTGTAAAATTTATTTTCGCTGCGATGCGAGACCGTTATCTGACGTGTGGCACTCGACGGAGCATCGGTGGGTGCACCGATAACGAATATAACGATGCGACATTGGAACATGACACCATGATGCCCGATTCCAAAGATTTAACCGCCCGAATATTAGGACCAAATACTATAATATTTTAATCTTATACACATATGAGAAAGAACTGGATCTCATTATGAGTAAAAATCTTCAATACTATTAACCTTTCTTCCCTTGCCTGTTCGCTCGCGCCGCATTCGTATATTTGTGTAGTACATGAGATCATGGTGAGAATGACAAATCCATGTTGGAGATCATTTTGCCACATTTAATATTAATATTTTATTTAGAATTAGACTTAGATATTCTTAATTTTTGATTTTAACATTATTATAAATGTTTGAAAAATTACTTAGTAATTAAAATAGAATAAAACTAGAAAAATTTCACGTCCTGAGGCAGGAATCGAACCTGCGACCTTTCGCTATCCGGGCGACTGCTCTGACCACTGAGCCACCCAGGACTTGGGATATACCTGTGAAATTCTTCTAGTCTATCTTGTATTTGCGTTTATGAGCTAACGTCCACCCTACAATGTCGAAATATTCTATTTCAACATCCGAAACGAATATTTTTACAAATACCGACGATTCGGTTAAGTTGGGGCAGTGCTTTCAAATATTCTTAATTTTTGATTTTAACTTTATTATAAATGTTTGAAAAATTACTTAGTAATTAAAATAGAATAAAACTAGAAAAATTTTCAAAGCACTGCCCCAACTTAACCGAATCGTCGGTATTTGTAAAAATATTCGTTTCGGATGTTGAAATAGAATATTTCGACATTGTAGGGTGGACGTTAGCTCATAAACGCAAATACAAGATAGACTAGAAGAATTTCACAGGGATATCCCAAGTCCTGGGTGGCTCAGTGGTCAGAGCAGTCGCCCGGATAGCGAAAGGTCGCAGGTTCGATTCCTGCCTCAGGACGTGAAATTTTTCTAGTTTTATTCTATTTTAATTACTAAGTAATTTTTCAAACATTTATAATAATGTTAAAATCAAAAATTAAGAATATTTGAAAGCACTGCCCCAACTTAACCGAATCGTCGGTATTTGTAAAAATATTCGTTTCGGATGTTGAAATAGAATATTTCGACATTGTAGGGTGGACGTTAGCTCATAAACGCAAATACAAGATAGACTAAAAGAATTTCACAGGTATATCCCAAGTCCTGGGTGGCTCAGTGGTCAGAGCAGTCGCCCGGATAGCGAAAGGTCGCAGGTTCGATTCCTGCCTCAGGACGTGAAATTTTTCTAGTTTTATTCTATTTTAATTACTTAGACTTAGATTATAAAAATTACTTACTTTGAATTGCAATCTATTTTCATTTTAATGAAAGCGTACCAATGTAGGTATGTCTCAAGATTAAAATAAAAATTTAATTTAGGTAAGTAGGTACACACATCTTAATATATAAACTGCAAGATAAATTAGATTTTGTACTTAAAGTGATCAAATTGATACTTCTCAATGATATAATTTTATGGCAGGAGTTATAAACCACTACACTAGGCGCGATATCTCGTTCATCAACATTAGAACCTGCGGTTTTATTTTTATAGAACTTGGGAAGGTTAGGCGCAAAGTAATCTGACAGGTAATCAGTATGATTTTCTTTTTTGAGTTTAGATTTAGAAATCAACAAAAGTTATCTATTTGATTCCCGACATATTATAATGACTGAACATTGGGGTTCGCATTTTCATTAAATAGGTACCTACTTAGTTTCCTCAAATTGTTGTTTTTCATCGAACTTTCAAAATCAGCGAGGCCTTTTAAATATATTATTTTAGGTACTTACTTTACATTAATTCGTTTCGTTTGAATTCGAGATGGAGGTTTAAAAGCGATAACTTAAATCGAATCCGGTTTTAAGTGACAATTGTCGTAATTATGGTACTCCTCACAAAAACCAATAATTGGGTAACTAAAAAACCAGTAATTTCTTTTAGGACATTGAACTTTTTAATGGTGAAACTTATGTTCATGTTTTACTACTAATAAGTAGGATTAATGACATGTAAGCGTAAATAATTTTGAATTGAATTGTATGTATTTATAAATATCGATGTTTCTAAATCAAGTCAACCGCCTTAATTGCATTTTAATCGTCCTTATTTAGAATAGTATTTTTCGTTCCTTTACTTTTTGTCTTCACTTTGACTAAGCTATGCAATTGTGAATTTTAACTTTGCGTCTTAAAGTTTGGAAAACTTTTGTAACTTTGAGAAATAGTTGTCCGACACCAACGGTAAAAATAGTAAAAATACTTTTTAAAGCAGTTGTAGTCCTGGAGTCATGTTTGAAACCTGTTGGCACTTGTTGGGCACGAATACTTCTCAGTTTCGTATGTTACTCGACATGGACTAGCGGATTTAAGCGATAGGATTACGATTCAAAGTTATAATAATTGTCTGGTGTCTGATATAAAAGAGTTAAAATTGTTTGTGATAGGGGTACCTACTGATAAAAGACTTCTGGTTCAAGTATCAAAACACCGTATTTTATGAGATTAATTTTATAATCGAGCATGGCAACTCCCACTCGGTTCCTCCGCACACTAAGACTTGTCATGAATCCCACACATTTGTCCTCAGAACACTTCCTATATCATTGTAACATTGTAAGCACTGAAAGTCTTTGCTTTACTATACCTCTGCTTTTGTACGTATTAATGTTAAGTAGGTACTTTTAAGATTCTACCTTTGCTATGCAATATCAATCTCTATTACCATGTAGTATCTTGGTACAAATAAGATTCATAAAAACTTTATCGGCTCGTAATTTTATTGCAGTTCCGATACGATAACACGGTAACAATAAAAATATCAATGTGGTAGCGATTGTTATGAATTTCATTCTCCGTACAGAACCGTTTCGATTCATAGTATTATTGTACAATATAATTTTTTCTTTAGGTATTGTAGTACTTTGTGTTTTTTGTGGATAATTCAAACTGTTGCCTATATTAAGCAGTTGTTAAATATGTAGTTTCATAGATGAAGTCAAGTTTTTAATTAGTAAAATAACGGAAAGTCCATATTGCCTACCGTGTGAACTGTAAAAGCATTGTTTCTGACATAACTTATTTGTCACCTGACATAAGATAATAACTACATGGTTGCTAATTCTAAAACTGAGGTGGCGAAGTAATTCAGTAATAAAAATGAATACATAAATAAATACACATTCATAAAACTTAGCCAAAAATAAATTGGCGGAGTTTTCAAGCAGTGTCTTAGCGTTAAAACATTTTTTATTCGAGCTTTACGAGACAAAATAAAAAAGCACTAAGTGGTGTCACAGATAACGAAAAGAAGTGGAAGAGGTACGTAATTAACGAGGGTTCCGTTATAAATTACAGAACTATTAATCAGATAGGTGCTGTAGAATAAATACCACCTATTTGATTGCCCCTTATTTTGTTTGAAAAAGATTACGCATGATTTGTATTTTATTTACCTATATGGTATTATCTTTTATCGCTTAACTTCATGCTTTTACGGAATTTTATTATTTTCATAATTTGCGAACATATTAGAACCATTGGAAAATTATCAAGAAAGTATTAAGAAATCAAACTGGTCGAGTCTATATGCTCAGAGAGCTGATCTAACTTAACACAAACTGCCTTTGCTGCATACATCTTATCAACTCACAAAGACCTTTGTTCACGCCTCTTTTATGGGCATCCATATCATATGAAGGGGAAATACATGCAATGTGCTGGTAAAAAATCAATAGACTCGGTAGGTTACTACTATTTCCTACCGTTTATCTTTTATTTTTTCTTTAATCCTTTGGCAAATATCTATTTCAGCCCCAAACATTTTGAGGTACCTTTCATCAGTTTCACACGATGAGTCATTTGTTTCTTAGAAAAATGCTATTAATTTCTGTAAAGATGCTATTGTGGGGGTTATGGATAAAAGACAATAATAATTCCTTATTGTGTAGCACCTCATTAGGTATCATAAAAGAAAACTTTATCTAACTAATTTATAGATTCCTTTGTTATGCTGGATGGTATATTGATATCGTTGCAACAACAATGCTATGTAGCAAGTACGTCTTACAAAAGACTGTAGCCAAGTGCTATTTGGCAACAGTCTTTTGTAAGACTCTTTAGTTTCCTGTCATAAGTAAAGTCCCAGATTGACGAGGAAGTGTTATGTTGACACCTGCAGCAGATTATCCACTATGGATTTTATGCCGATATAAATGATCATTAAAGTTTACATAGTGGTTTAAAGGTGTTAGTTTACTAATAGTCATATCTTAAGTGTTACGCAATCTATTATTCATACCTATTTGATATTAGTTATAGACAGAAACTGATTTGTATATTTTCTAATGTTAGTTTTATAAGAATAGGGTAGTTGAGAACTTTTATTTCGTTTCATGAATAAGACGTTTAGAACTCATAAAGAAATATTGTAGAAACAAAACAACAATATTCTATATCGTTTAAGTTTGAATTGTTTTTATGGGTAATAGTAGCGTATATTTTTCGAATTTAAGACAAATAGCGCCATAACAACAACTCTATCGCTGTAGTGATTGTTTTTAAAATATCTAAACAAAATAAAATAAATCAATGCTTCCAGTGTGTGAGTATAAAATAGTTTCCAATAATATCTATCAAAGACGTTGCTCACGAGGTAGTTAAGAGTGCTTAGAAAATACCATTACCTACATCTAAGTCAAAACTTGGTGTTGGAGCTCGGGCGGGCTATTATGCTTCTTATTTAACTAAATATTTTTATGTATTGAAGACATTTTAATATTTACTAAAAGCTGAAACTGTTTGAAACACAAATACATATTTTTAAGTTTAAAGAACGTAGGGTAAATGTTTGTTAACTATATTCCTAACAATCATCTCGCATTAGGATGTGCTTAAATGAATTAACATAAGTCAAATAATTCTTATTTAAATCAGCCATCTTGTAATTACTGTACCGTTGACCTTTATGCAAATTATGAAGTACATGTCCTTTATCCGTACCTCGTACCTAAGCGGTTAATATGTAAATTTAGGCATTGCCAGCCTCCCAATTATTTTGGTTTGTTTACTAAAGAAAATATACAGGCATCTGGTTGGTTCTCGTGCTTTTTACGGCGATGTTATTAAGGTGACACTTTGATCTTTTATGTATGAAACAAACCGGTAATTAGTATCAATCTTATGTTGTCAAAACTCAAAACATATCTTGTTACTACAGGCAGCTGTGTTTGTGAATCTTTCGAAAATCAGAAGTATCATGAAAAAATTTTAACCAACCCACATTGGGCCAGACCAACCCGCATTGGGTCATCGTGGCGGTGTTATGACCCAAACTCCTCTGTGTTTCTCCCATGTAGTAAGGCCTGTACGTGCCCAGCAGTGGGTCGTGTATAATAGTCTAGTGATGATGATGATGAAGAAAAAATGACATCTTTGTTATTGATTTTTTTATGCAGTGACAGATAGATCTCAATCGGAAAACTTATAGACACAAGAGAAAAAGTAAGTGGTATTAACATCTCAGCCATTGGTATAGCGAATATTCTATACCTATCCATTCTTATTCACAAACAGTTCCTGAAATCTCGAATTCTCTCATTTTGAATTCATACGACGACACGACTGATACTGATGGACTGAGCAAACTCGATTACTATTTCAAATTGCTTGTGTATTAAAATGGTATGTCGCACTAGAGACACTACTTATCATGAATGTTGGAAGGTGAAGCTAATATTGAACCGACAACTATTATAATTAACTGTTTCAGTGTTATAAAATTTAAATCCTAGCAAGTTATATTTTCAGCAAGAGGAGTTATATTAACCATCATTTTATGTCAGTGTGATGCCCTGGCTAAAACCATAAGTTATGTTATATGGTTTAAGCCAGGGTTGGGATAGCGAAAACCTGCATAACTCTTTCTGCTCACAAACATAGTAAGGCTTATGGCAGGTGTATTTTGAACAAATGAAGAGTAAAAACAGGAGAATCGAGGCACAAAAGATCCGAAGTTCACCATGACGTTATCATAGCCCCAAGCTAAGATAAGATAACATTAATTTTAAAATTCAAGTGATCTAAATAATATAATATTGAAGAACAAAGGTGAAGGTATTTTACAAAAGTCAAAACATATTCATGTTTTGAGTAAAATACCTTTAAGTTTTCTAAGAAAAAAACCTAAGGATTTTCTTCCCTTTTACTTTTTACCGTTTTAGAAGCAAACGAACGAATATTACTATTACGTTTATTAACAAGGCAATAAACTATTGTTATAATTCTCAAAAAGGTTTTTGAAGATCATGAAAATATAGGGTCGTCTGGGTAGGAAGCATCGCCATTCCTATTTCGGCCGTAAAACAGTCCGCTGTGTTTTGGATTTAAGGAAAAGGTATAGCAGTGCACTGGGCATGGCAGGCATTTACAGTAATAGAAATGGAGAAATATTTGTACAGTGACAAAAAGAAGATACAAAATTTAAAATAATAAAAAAACAACAAAAGCTGACATTGAAATAGTATCCACTCAGCATAATATTGGGGGAGGCCTTTGTTCAGCAGTGGACATCATAGGCTGATATGATGATGATAATAATATTACAGCTCCATTACTAGCTCCTGCAACGCTGGTAGTGGTTGGCTGGTTTCTGTGCAGACAGTTCATCTCGAGCCTCAGGATGACAACCTACAAAATATTGGCTCGTGGATTTGCACTGTGTCCAGATAAAGTCACGCTTTTGAAAGCATACTGTCAGTCCTTTTACACGAGCAGTCTACAACTATTCAAAGAAGACATACAGCGCGCTACGTGTCCAGTACAACAATGCCCTTGTAGTGCATGAGCAATGTTCGCGGAGGTTCGAGCTGATGGTTTCCATGCCGTGATGCGTAAGCGCTGCGCCTCCACGCTGGAGCGTTTGCGTGCCTCCCGCAACTCCATCCTGAGCGCCATCGCCGTTTTTTTTATGACTATTGCTGTTGGCCGCAGATGGCCTTTACAGCGTAAATGGGGTTTTAAGGAGGCGAGAACTTGGTGAGTCCTCAAGCCTTGAGGGGCGAATTCGCCTCTGGAGGATTTCTAATCGCCAGTCATCACCTCCGGGGGAGGTGTCCCGCTGACTCTTACGAGTCTCCAGGGCGCGGGAGCTATGAGGGAGCGACAAACATGAGGGTGCCCCTAAGGGCTCGGACCTCGACTCAGGTGAGTCGTGTCGTGGAGGAATGTGAGAGAAGCGTCCAGGCACATGTCCGTACCTGGTAAAGCGCGACGAGTGTAGACCGGGTCTTCGCACCCTTGTTCGACGAGTGCGGTGTATAACAAATGTGTCGCTAGTGCGTCATGTGCTAGTGTGTGCGAGGACATTTGCGCTTGTGATTGGATCTTCAGGGTCGTGGAGGACATTCCTAGGCCTACGTAAACGGGTCAGGGCGTTTGCATCGGGAGAGTAGTTGGAGGCTCTTACTATACTACTTACTTACTAGGCGGGTTAGAGTGGTGGGGTGCTTTGTCAAAGTAGCGCCTGGAGGCGTCTTTCATGACCTGAGAGAGGGTTGGGAGGTCGAAGTCCCTGTGGAGATCGGCATTGCGCATGTACCAGGGGCACCCGGTGGCCATGCGCATGAAAAGGTTCTGTATAACCTGTTGTCTATGCAGGGATTGGACTGGGGCATGGGCGAACGGGATTCACCTTTCTTGCGCCACTAGATTCACCTGCATGCTTCCATCTAGCCACCCCTTGAGCATACATATAAATTTATTTTAATATTGATTTGGTTTTGGTTTTAATTTGATTAGAATTTTCATTCGATTTTAATTTTACCTTGATTTTACTTTTAATCTGGGATTGTTTTTTATTTTAATTATATTTATCTTTGTTCTTAATTATTATTGATTTGCTTTGATTTAAATTTTGATTTTTAAATCAATTGGATTTTAATTTATTTTTATTTTTATTTTTATTCGATTTTGGTATCTTTTTAATTTTAATATAATGTTATTTTGAATTTATTTGAAATTAATTTTAATACGTCTTTCTTATAAAATTTGGTGAATATGTACTAACCTAGTTTTTAAGTTCCTCTGTAGTAACAATTATAAGTCTTTGTAACTCGAATAAATAAATAAATAATAATAATAATATAGGCGACGGAAGGCATTTACTTAGATGAGCTTGCTTGACATCTAAGTAGTTGTATAAAAAAACAATAAGATTTCGAACCTTCCTCGAGTTCAGTAAACCACGCGTGCTGGTTGTATAAATAATCTAAGAACAACAAATTAACCGTTATAGAACAGATATTTTGTACAATGTTGTTAACCAAACAACACTGATTAGTTTCGGTTCCGCCGCGTCTACCAACATTTTCTGTGTCAATATTTTCCAACATAAAACAGATATTGAGCAATGCAATAACCATCGATAAATGATTGAGCACAGTAACGATTGATTGCAGGTATCTTTTATACAGCTGATAACAACATCGAGTGTCACTGGAATTCTTGATAGAAGTATTATTTGTACTCATTTAATATTTGTCCCGGTACCGATACTTGTCAGCGGCGAGCCGCTCGAAGTTGTCCAAGAACGCGTCTACCTCGGGCTAATATTGCAAGAAGGCAAAGACAATTTCGGAGGAGGAATCGCTAGAATAGTAGAAGAGAAGAGTAGTAGGGCTGGGCAGCATTTAGGAATTTGCGTCATATCTTCTCGTCATCACTACCGTAATTCCCGAAGAGTAGGTCTTACAACTAATGTGTCCTACCTGTTATGACTTACGGAGCCAAGACATGTAACACGACAGTGAAACTAGTTCACCACCTTCATATCGCTCAGCGAGCAATGGAGAGGTCAATCCTGGGAGTTTCATTGATGGATAAATCAGAAACGAAGTTATTGGGCGCGGAAGACCACACTGGCATCGTCTAGAAGTGAAGCAAGCTGAATTGGCAGTGGGCCGGTCACATCTGTCGCAGATCCAATGAGTGTTATAGTAAAAAGGATCTCGAATGGAGGCTACGTCATGTTAGGTGGACTGGCGCGCGCAACACAAAGGCTGCCACGTCTGAGATTGCCCATGTTAACTCTGGGCAATCTCCAACGGTGTGAAGCCGGGCCGAAAGTCCAGGTTGCCTGGGGTAGTCTGCTTAGCAGGCCGAAGATCACCTCCAAGAAAGACACGCTAACTATCCAGGAGCTTTAGCGGGTATTCCCAGGGATTAGACCCTGGGCGACCCCCGCACGCGCCCGCTGCTTTGCCAGCATGAGGACAGCAGGAGACCATGTATTGTGGCACAGTTTTAAAGAGTCCTACGTCCAGCAGTAGTATGTAATTGGCTGATACGATATGATGAATGTTGTCAAGGGGTATGAGCTGCCCAAAATTCTGGCCTATAGAAGCAATAGACCTTCAACGTTGAGGCACAAGTCACAACCTACTTAGGTATTAGTAAGGTGTTAAATCAGCAATAGTAAGACACGGTTTACAAAGTAGTCACAATTTCTGTCTGCTTTGTGTTGTGAGTACCTAAGTACTTTATCAATCAAATGATTAGATGTTTGTTTACATAAACTACATGTATAGTATAGACAAATTATGTATACAAGATAATATTACATATATAGACAATTATTAACGAGACAAATATTAGGTATACAGTTTAGATGGTAATTCAAGCCCAAGTTCCCGCGCAACTAATTGCTCGATGGCGATACCGCGGCGGTGTCGGGTTATCGTAGGTAGGGTTACCAACTTTCTGACCTTTATAAAAAAAATATATAGAAATGACAAAACGCGTCGCTGCTGTTATCAATGTATACTGTCGATAAAGTTACAATACCTCTCTAACATTAAAAAGTCAACTATTCATAAATTTATTTTAGTGTAAAAATTTCTTATAGACAACATTTCTTTAACTCTTATTTATTTATTTTGATTTCATTAGTTGCAATTATAAAATTTTACAATGAGGTACTAAAGCCAGCCAGTAAAGTAATACAGTTATAACGAATAGATACACTTCATTCACGATATATAAATAGTACCAAAATACTTATTACTTATACTTATTTATTTCATCATATGTTCTAGAATTCCAACTAATAAATACCTAATTTACTAGGTGGTAGGCCTGTATGTAGGGTCGCCCGGGTAGGTACCACCGCCTTTCTTATTTCAGCCGTGAAACAGTTCGCTGTGTTTCGGATTGAAGGGAAAGGTAGCCAGTGTAATTACTGGGCATGGACGGCATTTCATCTTAGGCCCCAGGATGACAACGCACCTGCAATATCAAGTAATTTTTCCTTGTTATTGCAGGTGTCTATAGGCGGCGGTAACCGCTTTCCATCAGGTGGGCGGGCCGTCAGCTTGTTTGTCATCCAGTTGTATAAAAAAAAAAAAACCTAGATATGAAAACACCATAAGAGCGCATAACCCTTATGCATCATCGCAGATCAGATCTCATCTCAGATGAATATCCTTACAGGATTTGTTTTGTTGATGTTAGTAAGTAATAAAAATAGTAATCATAAACTTAGCACTGTCTTAAATTTTTGCAAGCACTAGACATTAGAAATAGAAACTGCTCTATCGTTTTAGCATCTGTAAACTCTATTAATACAATTCATGGGAGTCATAAAGTCACAAGCTCGCCGACACACTGCACAATAAATGGAGACTGTGAGCCCCATATGTGTAAATGGAAAAAACTAAAATTAAAACCAAGTGGCAGTACTTGAGTATACTCAATCAAAACGTCCGTCATCGGGTATAAAATAATAATGTTACATCTAATTAAATGCGAATTTAGTCCAGTAAAGTGGTTTTTTATATCTAATCATAAATATTGTACAGGATTCAAGCGTGTATCATTATGAAGTTCTTTCCCATATGAAAAAATAAATGTATGGTCTAAACAATACGGTTAATTTCTTTTAATTTTCATTAACTATGTTGTCCTCATTAATGGAATGTTTGTTTTGTTTATAAACCGATTTTCCCTTATTTATGCGTTTTAATTTAATAAACAGACTCAGAAGGATGGTGTCCCTACAACACGACATACCGCTAGCGGGAGCTATTTTCGTCAATTTTATTTACATATTTAACGCTCAATTAATAGGGGTTCATTAATTTAGGGAGTGAATCGTGTGCATCGGGAGTGTTTCTGGCGCTGCACATGCCTTTTTTTATACAACTCTATGACAAACAAGCTGACGGCCACCTGGTGGTAAGCGGTTACCGCCACCTATAGACACCTGCAATAACAAGTAAAAATAACTTGATATTGCAGGTGCAAGAGTTAGGCACTTTTGTGAGTTTGTCTGATTGGAGAACAAACAGTGCCTCTGGTATATATTTCAATTGAATTAAAACAAAAACGTTTGTCGTCGTAATAACTGTCAAATCATATGAAAACGGCAGCAGCGTCGCTGTTGTGAATTATTAGAAACCACTTCTTATATTATGGATTTGAGAGGTGAACACGACGATGATGGTTTTCGTTTCGACTCGATTGAAATTTACACTAGGGGTATAGATAAAGTAGATTCTTGGTCCACTTATTTTAGATACTTAAATCAACGAGATCCACAAATAATAAATGATATCGATAATCTATTTGATTCTATTTACCTAATGTTGATTCATAATTAATGGGTCATGTTAAACTTTAAATTGTTATCATTACATATAAGATAAACAGGTTTAATTTTATGTTTGATTGAAACGAGTTTCATCATTTTGAATATTAGACCTATAATAAAGTAATTGAACTTAAAATTTTAATGTGTATTAAGTATGTAACAAAAAATCTAGAGACGCTCGGTGGCGTAGTGGTTTGAGCGCTCTGGTTTCGATTATGAATAATTAAACAACTTTCGCCATGGTTGATCCCGGATGGGTCTATCCAAAATTAAAAATCTCGAGGAAGGCCTGTGCCCAGCAGTGGGACAGGCGGATGATGATGACGACAACAAATATAAAATATATTCTAAGCAACTTTTATTGTTGTTAGTAAAATTATATCTATTATAATCAATTCTAGATAATGTACTTTCGCCAGTAATTTTATAATGCTTACAGCAAAGGAGTGGAATTCCCTAACTCCTGATGTTTACCCAGAGCGATACAAATTGGAGCTCCTTAAGGCTAGAGTGAATACACACATAAAAAAATGTAGTTTGTATAGATTTGTAGTCTAAAATAAGTCATTAAAAATCTCAGGTCTCACTAAGTATAAAAGCGAAAAAATGAGTCGATCTCCTAGGTCTGAGTCCTATAGGTATAATAACCACATTAATTCAACTTGATTTTTAAAGGAGTATACAAAATATAGATTACGATTAGGTACCGCTCGATATCTGGTCACTATTACCTATTAACGTGAATTTTTTTGGTCACATTTTTTTTTAATTTATAACATAATCACTAAAAGTCAGAAACAAAAATTGCGTCCGATTATAATACCAAGACCACAAGAAGGCCGTCAGACAGTAAAAAGTCTAATTCTAATATGATTAACTAATTCGCATGCAACTACATATTTAATGGTCATTTAATTTGTATTCAGTAAAAAAGTACGTACCAAACTAATGTTGTATGTCTGAAGCAGCCGCCGCTAATTAAACAAAATTAAATACTTATAAACGCTAATTCCAATTAAGAACCACAGACCGAAACAGTGAAGATATTTTTTAATTATAGACAAAAGTAGGTATCAAAAAGAACATATTTATGGGTATTTCGGGACCAGCTTAGTGTGTATGTATAATAGGCGAACCATTTAATGGTTTAAATTTAGTTACTTTTTTTTTAAATGAAAAGCAAAAGTGCCTATTTTATAGCCCTACAGTTACATCATAATGCAGCTAAGTATGTTTAATAGATACCTTAATTATCCAAGCCATAAGTGGTACAAGAGCATCTTTATTTTTATTATTTTTACTATGATAGATGTTTTACAAATAAGCTATGGCTTTCCAAATCTTTTTGATAATTTCAAGTTTAGTAATGTTACGAAACTTGAAATAATCAAAAAGATTTGGATAAGAAAAGTTATTTCATTAAAGTTTTCGCTTTGAAATAAAGTGGTTTTGTCTTATTTTTGATAAGAAAATACAAACGTTCAAATACACAACAATTTCTCTCGAGTAAAAGGCAGCGACCAAAAACAGATAACTGCAACTACAATAAAAATAACAATTAAAACATCGCTGTTCCAAATTCAACTAATTAACGAAACAAAAGATGGAACTAATCATCTAAGGAATCCGACAGAAGAAGTACAACTATTTCAGTGGAGGAAGCCACACGTGTGCGACGGCCCAATTATAATAATGGATATTATTTTTACGACACAGACGGAATGGACCGACATTCCCCATTTCCCGCGGAAGGATATAGTAAGATGAGCTAAGGATAGACGAACAGAGCATTTTGAGGCGTCAGATTTTGTGCCTACTTACTTTTAGATTATATTATACTATCCAGCTGGTTCATTCATAGTAGTATCACTAGTACCATGGTACAAATCAATGGTACTATAGACACCAGGGGATTTCTTCCTGTAGTAAAATTAACTAATAAACTGAAATCTTGACCATTGAATATAAACTGGGCGTTTAGCTTCTAAGACTAACGCTTATTGTTAAAGTTTTTGATAGAGCCATCGAGACAAGTCATAGCATTTAGAATTAACAACATAATGCGCAGAAGATCATTCTTGTTATTCGTCAATATATGAAACATATTTTTTTTCACATGCTGTTTCAAATATTTTCGAACGGCTCCCGTATTACGATATTACTAAGTAGCTACTTTAATTGCTGCAGTGACCTCTACAACTTGATGATGAAGTAAATTAACCAGTACATAGTTATTGTAAAAAGTACCGCAAACAAGCGGAGATCATTAAAAACAGTAGGTGTTCTATGAATAGATTCATAGCTACTGGATTGCTGCTGTGGAAATATTTAATTTTCATTAATTAATTATTCTACCGCATACCTGCCGCCCTTTCTACAGCTGTGTCACTGTGGAATCCGGCGGCAGTAAAACTAAACATATATTGTATATGAAACAATTTATTTTATTACTAAGCTACATATCACTTTTACCTTGAGGAGACTCCTGGCGGACTGGTAGGTACGAACCTACCAGTCCGCCAGGAGTCTCCTCAACAAAAGAAAACCTATTCTATTATACCCCTTAATTATTATTGAATATTCACAATACCTTTTAAAGGTGAATTTGCAGCACCAATTGAAGACCTTATATAATATTTACTATTATCATTGTGTACCTATTGTTACAAATTTATGGTGAATAAATAAATATGAATATAAATTATAAAACGCTGGCCAAAGTAAGACCAAAAATATAGACAGTGACAGCATCAGGGTTAAACCAGGTCTAACTCCAGGAGAATAGACTAGAGATCCCAGGACGCGTAATTGTTCAAGTACTAAGTACCTACATCTACTTAGATCTTCTTTCTATAACAAAGGAACCATAAGATTTAAATATCTTATCATTGGATACAAAAAAAAATCTTATTGCCAAAACATAATTACGAAACAGCCGGCAATTGTAATAGTATAGTCAACAAACGATCTCGAAGGCCGCAGACTTGAAGTTTTAATTGCCACATGATACGCCCGAGACGTGTACTGGATAGATGGACTTGTGTAAGATAACATGGATACACATAATTATTTTTATTTTTTTGAGCACTTTTTGCTAAAGTACAGAGTTGTATAAAGCATAGTTAAGCTTTTAGAAGCTTTATGCATTTGTTACAGAAATCAAATAGCTAGTTTGGTAAAAAATACATTATGCAGAAGCAAATCAATACACGATCTATTGATTGAAAAACGTAAGACACACGTGCGGACATTGGTATTTACAAACTCGTGACTATGGTAAGCCCTCGACTTCGTCTCTCTTTTACATTCATCTACTCGTTTGTAATAACCAACTTACAAATACTAGTATTATACATAACTATACTGTGCTAGCTTCATTGTCTGCCAATCATTTTTAGCTGTGATTTGACAGTTTACATATGAAAAGTCCACATTTACAATGTATCTCATATTATACTTCCACTTTTACCGAAAGAATTACAATTAGGTAACAAGTATATTTTTTAAATATAAACTCAATATTTTGAGATAATAAAAACGATTAGTTTAATGGTATGACACATCTTAAATTTTGGTTTTAGTTTAATTCGTCCTTTGGTGCGGATCTCTACAGAGGCTGCATAGATCCATTAGTTCCCGATAGAATCGCTTGCTGTTTTCATAGCCTAGGCATCTGGTACAATTGGACTAGTGGAGACAGATCTTCCACTCTTACTCTCTGCAGGTCCACCCTTACCGTTCCCATTCGCATTGTAGGGGATGTGCTTAGCACCAAGTGGCCCGCGTGCAGGTTTCTTGCTTTTCTTCTATATTTTATTTCTATTCTATCCTCGTCGTCCTTCAGCTCTTTAAATTTACTGACGTTCTGTGTTCGAAGCGCTTTATTCATACTGTGCTCATCGGTATTGATGAGTAGCATATCTTTCAATATCAACAGGGGGTCATTCATCTCTCTCCCTTCATCTTCCTCCTTCCCTTCATTGCTTTGAACCCAATCATCAACAAAACGATGGGTTTAGTAACCAACATATTAAGTGGATCATCTTAATCAATTTAATTAGTTAATTAATATTATTATAGTTGCTAAACGAGTGTCAATAGTATTCTAGATGATGTGCAGCCAACAGTCAGGTCTACCTGATCAAACTTTTATGAACAAATAACAATTACGTATTAAATCTATAAAAAACTCAATCTGCTTATTAGGTAATTTCACATGTCAACGGAGCTCGTAGCCGTGATTGTAACATCGGTCGAAGCGTCAAGATACAGCGGCTAGTTCACACGTTAAGCTTTATTACTCGCTTAATTATTATTAACTACACCATAAGTATGTTCAGATAATCGTGGATTGATCAATCGAGCTAAAGTGGCTTCGTCTTTGTGTAAAGCTTGATTGATAAGTAAAATGGTAAATAGGTTAGTCTGTATTATCTATTCTATTGGTTTAATGTAGAAGTTGAGGTTATAGGTAGTGTGTTGTATTTTTCGTTCGCTGTTTTTTGTTTTTCATAGAATATTGTTTTACAACTTTATCACTAATAATAATAATATAATAATATTTATACACTCACACCTATTATCTAGCCCAAAGTAAGCATCATTAAGAGGAAATTGTCTATGGTATTGTCTCTCGATATCAGCAGTGCGACAGAAATATTCTACATCAAACTTGACGACCGACAACACGACAAGCCGCGTAAGCGTATTCACCAATCTCTACGTCGATCTCTTGGCTGAGTATGTTTGGCACTGTTTAAGAGATACTTACTACATGAAATATACAATAGATATTTTTTGATTAAGTTTTTATTGTGTTTAAAATGTATCATACTGACTTCCACTTTTTCTAACTAACGACCTTCACAATAATACGGGACATAATATGTAAATCTTTTCCATTCGTCCTTTACCGTAAACCGGTACCTATCTCTTTAACAATTTAAAACTTATACCTACCGTCTTATTACAAAAAACTACTTAATACTTGGTTTAAACTAGGACTAAGTTATCCAGGTTTATTACGGTACTAAAGTTAGTACTAGGATTGTTATTACAAATCCTAGACTTACCGAGGATCAAATAGTACCAGAGTTAAGTAGTTCATGGATTAGTAAATAATTCACAGATTATAAATAAAAACGGCATTAATCATTCATTCATTCTCGAACTGTTAAGTCCTCGTTTTGTAATAAGACGGATAACGTTTAGTTTGTGCGTATTTCACAAATTAAAGTACCTACTCCAAGTCTTGTAAAATTAAGCATCCAACATGAGACTATGTCGCGTGCATAATGAGTCATTTCTCGCTCCAATTCTTTGTATTGCCTTACACAACTCTTACAAGTGACTGATAACGGAAGCCTCCGACTGCATACAAATACACTAATCGACTAAGATTTCTACCGTGAGAGAATGGACATTATTGATGGCTGAAAGGACGCTTTACATAACAACGAAGCTAAAACGGTAAAATCTTACATTCATACATCTTCTATGTTAATTCGCGACAACTTCCACAGAGTTCTTTACTTTGTGACGAGACACCCCGCTTAGTTAGTTATCATTCTGTTTTATAAAGAGGAAATTAACGAAGTGAGACAGGGTACCCGGCCTCACTTCGTTAATTTCCTCTAAAACAGGCCTAAAAAAGCTGTGTAAACGATGATTTTAGCCGTGACAGCGTGTTCTGTAAAAGTGTTAGAAAATACAAACAGTTTTTGCAAATCGTTATGGTCTTTTACGCAACTAGTTTTTGCTTCTTGGGGTGTAGTTATTTTCCACCAAACAAAATATTCACAATTATTTTTTTGAGACAAGAAAAGACCTTAAAATACTAACATTAGTAAAGTTTAATGCCGAGTCGTCTTCGCTTCGCGCCCCGCTTCCATCGCGCTTTAATGTGAAGTCTGCTTGTAAATATGTACAAAAAAAACGGTGCGTGTGTGTGTATGGATGCAATGCATTATGCAAAAGACTTTCAACGGGATTTCGGGCACAGTTCATTTGTCAGAGCAGCTTTAGACTTCATCGACGCATATTATTGTTGTAATGAGAATATTTTTTTTAGTATCTCTTTGATTGATCTATATAAACAAGATATACTATACAACACCTATTATGTCATAATTTGATATCTAAACAAAACGATATAGTTAATCAACTACAAAATGCAGCAACTACTTACGCAGTGTAACTCAAACAAACCTATATAACACAAAGTACCTGCCTAATTAAAAAAATACAATTGAGGATGATAACCAGCAAGATATCCTCTTTAATTTGTCCTATAAAGGAATAATGAGGTCTATGTTACTGACATAAACTTATCTTATTAGTTCCGTTAATGACAAATAAAAGAGGACATCTTACTAGTTATAATCCTCACTTGTAATTATTAACCGACTTCAAAAAAGAGGAGGTTTTTATTATTATATGCACACCGATTACGCCGTGATACTTTTTTTGTTCGATGCGAAATAGTTGCCATTTGGCCCCATAAAAAATTATTTAAAATCGATTGCGGATTTTTGCTTTCCTATGTATGACTTTTTAGTGAAACGATACAAAATTAGCAAAGGTAATATACCTTTGCTAATTTTCTGTCTCTCATCTAGCTTCGACCTTAGAATGTTATCACTATAAATTAAGAAAAAAAAAACAAAAATTAAAACCTACTTTAAAACACTAAAAATGAAAAAATAAATTTAGTAGGTAGTTATACCTTAAGAAATATATATTTTGAAGTCAAATCAAATATTGTTTTATAGCAATAGCGCAGGTAGGTAAGCCAAAATAGGTACAATTTCTTTATGAAAGTATGTTTTAAGCATTAGTGGACAAGATTGTCATCCTTTTTTTTCTAGTTAATTACACATTTTATGCAAGGGCAGAATCCATAACAGTTACCCCTTATTTACAAATTACAAACGAGCCCTCAATTTAGCATGACAAAGACGGATAATTTCAAAATCGCGGAGCAAAAGAAACCGTTTGTTCAGTTAACCCGCACACACTTCCGCCGTCTGAGTGCCATGAATAGTCATGGAGAGCCACCTCTCATCTTAACCCTACCAATACCTACCCGACTAATTTAAATTTCATATCCATTGAGCTTCACTAGCCAGTGATGTAATTACAGCACTAAACGCAATATCGATAAAATTTGAATTTTTATTATTTATTTATTTAAAACTTTATTGCACAATGAAAAAAAATATGTACAAATGGCGGACTTAACGCCTAATGGCATTCTCTACCAGTCAACCAGGGGCTAAGCAGAAAACTCAAAAAGCGGTGCACAGCAATAAAAAAAAATATTTCGAAAAACTAAACTAAACAAGTTAAAATAGCTATATATATATATATATCAAATAAACTAAATATATAAATATAAAATATACTACATAAATAATACACATAAGTAACAAAATTACATGCAAATAAAAAAATATCAATACCTAAAAAAGAAGATTAAATAACATGCTAGTATTTTTGACATAGGTAACTTCAACTTCGCAAACGATTTCGATTCTAAGACCAGCCATGCGCTTCTCGAAAGTCAGCAGCCAGAAGAAAATATTATTTCAAGTAACTGTCACAGAGGTTATTAATTAATACACGAGCGGGTGTTTAAAAACCAGCCTGGGCGAGTTAAACATAATAGTATCACGCGAGTATATTAATACCAAGTTATATGCAGTTACATACTCTAATTTTTCTACACTAATTCATTCATTTAAATAAGTCACTACTAAAATCGGCCAATTTTATATTTTTTTTCATGTTTTAGGGTCTTTATAGTGTCGATTAGGTAAGTTTTTCAAGTGTTACTTAATTTGGGTGTCTGAAACAGTTTTCGTTCTTTTAAATGTTGTAATTTAATAAGTCGAAACAATATGCTTTAATGGGCATTATGTTACATAGGCTGCTTTTAAAATTTAATTTTAACCATTTGTTTTATGAAGTATGTCAGTTTATTTATTGTGTTCACCGTTGAGATCATTATTCGAATATTGAAACATGAGTCTAGTAGTAGATGAAATAATATATTTTTGATGCTGACTGTACTTCACTTTCAAATTAGTTAAGTAATATAATTTTACATTCACTTTATACAATAAATTATTATTAGTTTTGGTTTCTGAGCATAAAAACATTATAACCTTCGGTTTTCTACAAATAAAAAAATTTATTTCTTACCATTATCTATAAGATGTCAAACACTAAAATACGGTATTAAAGTCAGTTTACGTATACTCAATATACCTACTCATCGCTTATCACTTTAAAAAGTAGTCCTGCTTCCAAGCAAACACTAACGCGGTTAAGTGCCGTGAAAAATATGTGCACTAATAAGTTACCTGACTATCACCCCAGTAAATAGCATTAGATTGAAAAAAGCAAAGTAAGGCATACATGAGACCCTCACGTTAAAATTTAAATTTGTATGACCTTTAAGTAAAAGAGAATTTAAAATTTTTGATACGTTTTTGAAAGCTAGCTTTTGGGTTTCGGGTGGGTAAAGAAAGCGTGCGTACAGTGTGCAGTACATAAAAGGACTGTATATTTTTTTTTGTAAAAAAAGAACTCGCAATCTTTTGTAACAATTAAAAGTAGAAAATATTTTCCACTTGTTTATTTTTATTCTCAGGATTATTTCCCTTGACTTACTGTTCATATAGAAGTTACAGCAGAACAGTACCTGTAAAAGAAATTGAAGTACTTAGTAATCATCATAAAAAGGAAAATACATTAAAAATAAAATAAAAAAAAGTGACAGCGGTGGGATTCGAACCCACGCCCTTTCGGACTGGTGCCTAAAACCAGCGCCTTAGACCACTCGGCCACGCTGCCTGTGAGTTACGTTGGCAAATTGTGTGTATTAATCCTCTTTATTTATTTAATACTCTGTAAAATTACTGTAAAATGCTAGTAAAAAAATATTATTAATCATGAAAACAAATTAAATCCTTTTCAGTTAAATCACTAAAACGGTTTTTACATTAGCAAGGTAAGTAACCAAAGTAAAGACGAAGATAATCAACTAATCTCTGTTATTTCATAGCCTGGTTATTAAGTGTAGATTGTTAATTCTGAAATTGTCCGTGATAATTATGACAATAATGACCCGATGAACTTTTTATCGAGATGCATATAAATATTAAAGATAATATTATCTAGGTTGGCGTAATTTACCCAGGTTTAAAATAGGTACAAACGAACGTTGTAAGAGTCGCATCATAACAAATAGCTATCCAGTTATATCACATTAGATCAAGGTATAATATGTCTAACAATGGCCGGGCACACTCATTACTGCCGACGCATTAGCTACACGACGAGGCCTGATTCCTAGCGACGCACTTCATTTACACCGATCACTCGTAACAGGCACTTATTTGCGGCAAAACGGCCAATCATTATGGATTTATGCACGATAATAACTTGGCCCTAACCGCCCACTTAGGTTAAAAACAAGGGATGCAAGTATACATCTATTCTATCTATTGTTGAGCGAACGTGAACTATACGCGTAATTACATTTTTCGATATGCGTTATTATTTGATACTATAGTCCGTTTCGCTTTTTGAACAAAATTATTAGTTCAGTAGGTATAAAGATTCCCTCATTTTTGCGGGGGGTTATAAATAATTCCATACGAAACGTGGGTTAATGGATCTATTAACTTGCTATTGCGCATCGATGAGTCAATCGATCGCCTATTGTGGGTGTAAATTTTGCTTAAAGCTGTAAATCAATTTAAACCCTCTAATTCAGCTTAAAGTGTTACAAAGTAAAATATATTATTAAATCTTTTTTGATTACATTTAACACAACGTCAATCAAAAAAAGATTAAATACTAATTTAAGTGATTAAAGCAAACAAGCCCAAATGATAGATTTGTTAAATTATAATATTAATGGAAAATTACGCCTTCACTAGAATCATACTTACATATTTGCGTTTTAAATATACAATTAATAACCCTAAAAATAGAATGACTCATAATAAAATAGCTTTGCCGAATTGAAATTCTGCTGCCTACGTAATCTGTAGGTTGATAATTTACAAGAATTTAATTTAATTTTGCCAATCTTGCTTCAAGTGAATGTTATGGCATTTTTACATTTCTGAGTAATTAAAACGTGAACGTAGTGAACTATAAATTATCTTATGCTTACAGAATTGAAATAAATTGTATATTTATTTCTAATTTGTAGATATAATAATATGTCATCATTATATCAGCAAACTGGAATAAACACGATCACTATAAAATTCTAGAAGTCTCTTTTCATGTCCAAACATGAAAATTTTGAATATTCTTATCAAAAATATTTTACATTAGGAAAAACTAACTAAAAGAACCCGAGATCCAATTTAAAATGCATTATTGAATTCTTCGAGACTTCATCGCTAAGGAATCATAAAAACGTGTTCGCCAGACAAAACCGAGCTGTCGAATATAATTTGTGACCTCAACCAACTATAACTATAAATCACTGATGTAACGAGATTTACAGCACTATAAACATGCAATATCATCAAAGTGATTTAACTGCGACCGAACGATTCGGCATTAACAGGAACTGACCTGGCGCTTGTAAGGACAAAACAAAATGCATTCAAAATTAGGAAATCACTATGGATCATTTAGTAATCACGTAGACTTATTCAAAAAGAAAAAAACAACAAAAATGGGTTTCATTACTTTGGTGATAATCTACTGTGTGGAAAACCCTGAATATTTTTCTCTTGTGTGCGTAGGTCTCTAAGCTTGTAAAGGAAAATTTCATAAGCATTTTTCTGTTGTGTAATTACATGGTTTGCGTAAATTGCGTAGCTGCAAATAAATACATAATTATAAGTACGAGTAAAATGAGCTATATTAGATGGAAACAGACAGTCCATCGTGCAACTATTTAATAAACAACTAATTGTTGTAATCAATTCTAATATATAATATAAGATATTGAAGGTAAAGGAGAGGACCACAAATGTATGAAGCCTGGGCTTCAAATAATTTAAATTTGGAACAGCAAATAAGAGGTGTTCAAGTAAGTAGGTATAATTATTTTGAATTTTAGAGCATTTAAAAATATTATAAAGATAAACATAAAAAAAATCATACTATAGTTGCTTTTTGCGTTTTGTTATTGCATTAATTTAACTACCATTATTTTTACTTTTAAAAAAGGAGCTGCAGCTAAAAGTATGGTAAAAAACTTCAAATATTTAATAGAAAATGCAATAATAGGTGCATTTGACACACTTAAAAAACGAGGAAAAAAGGCAAATTACATTTAGTTTCTGCTGGAACATTTTTTACTTTTTTAGACAAACGGGCAGCTCGAAAAATCCGATTGATATAAAATCGACTAGCTTATTTAATTAACTTTGGAATTAAAGCCTAAAAAACACCGTGTCCTAATAGTACGAGTAAGTAGGCATTTTAGTTGCTCTGATGACGTTTAATGTGACTCTGAATAGGGTTCATCAGCACAATGGAAAGTAAGTATTTGTGTTACATGGTAGATATACTATCGTGTAGTACACATATAACGGAGCTACAAATGTCTTATTATTCTCACAAAACAATACAGCCTACTTTTGGGAACAGGTACTCCTTCATGGAGGAAACATATGTTTGTTTGGGCCATATGGATCATGTTAACAGACCTGTAAATTATTTGGTGCTGACAGACAGCTGCAACAATTATTTTGAAGTACATGCAGATTAATTAGAACCATTTTGTTCAAAAGTTGCTTTTGTAGGCGTAAAAAAGATTACTAGGCCTCAAAACCCAGATGTAAAATTAAACCAACCACAATAACTGTACTCTTTGAGTAATTACAACAGCTTTTAAAAATATATGTCATTTGAGAAGATAAATATTGTATACATTTTACCTTCGTCAGTGTGACCAAAAATGGTTTCCCTATGTCTGTTGAAGAAAGATACGCGAATTAGTGTTAACAGCGGGGGTGAATTCCGGGGTACTTGCCATCGTAAAAAATCCCATGCATTCCGTCCGTGCCGTGAGTAGGTAGATTCGTGAGTAGGTAGATACATTGGAAAATATTGGAATAAGTAATATGAAAACTCTTTTAAAATACATTTTGTCGAAATTAACGGCTTATTAACCGACTTCAAAAACGAGGAGGTTCTCAATTCGGCCGGTATGTATTTTTTTTTATGTATGTACACCGATTACGCCGAACCTACTGATCCGATTTGTGTGATTCTTCTTTTGTTCGATGCTGAGTAGTTAGTTGCCATTAGGTCACATATTTTTTTTTAAAATCAGTTGGGTATTCTTATTTTCTGATTTTAACATTATTATAAATGTTTAAAAATTACTAAGTAATTAAAATATATCTAAACTAGAAAAATTCCCCGCCTCATATGCCGTAAAATTTTGCTAGTTTAGATATTACATATTTTAATTATTAGTTGGGTAGTTTGGTTTTTATAAAAAAAAAAAAACTGAAATCATTAAGTCGTCTACGTACGCGAAATTAGCGGATTTTTGCTATCCTGTGACTTTTTAGTGAAACGATACGATAGTAGCAAACAATATAAGTTGACGGTCACTCATCTAGCTTCGACCTTAGAAAGTTATCACTAAAAATAGTGAAAAAAAAATATATTAAAACCGACTTCAATTTTAACCTTTTCAGTTTTTTGAAGTCGGTTTTAATTTTTGTTTTTTGTGAAGTACAGTCGACTACACATCAAGCGTAAAAGTTTGACCTTGAATCCGTTCGTGATGGAGGCCCCCCTCGGTGCCCCGGGCTGGGTTGGGATGAAAGGTACTCAATAATGTTGTCACCTCAGTAGCATTACACTGCAACTCACATTTCTGAATTTTACAGGAGAGACAATTTTGGATCGAAATATACTGTGTAGTGTGGATATAGGTAGGTATAATCAAAACGACAAGTTTAATTTTGATTATATGCTGAATTAAAGTGTCCACACGCTATATTTCGACACAGCTATTGTTCTTCCTTTGAAATGCGAGTAACAAGTGTTACAACTGAATGCTTCTGAGGTACGGCTATTATGAATTAGTTCTGAATAATTCACTACTATTATACCACACATAGTTTGACTTTAATATGACAGCTAGAAATATTGAATGAATTATAATAATAATATTTGTGATTTCATTCTTAATTATTAAACAAAAATATTATTCTTCGTAATTCAATTAGAGGTGAACCAGTTTATTAGAGGTTACCAGATTTTGGGGCCAACTTAGGTTTGATTTTAAATTTCATGTGGTAATTCAAGAGAATTGTAACTGAGTTCATAAATTTAGTAATATTTGTCATTGGTTATTTGCTATAAGTAAATTTTTATTACTTTTAATCGATTTCTCAATCGTCAGATTATTAATTTCTCTAGAGAATAATTTTAGCGTTATGCCACATTTTCTATTGATTAGCTTTCAATTTATCATTAATTCGCTGGAATTCGGGCCCTAATTTGTTATGTATGTGTGGTTAAATATCCGTTATCAATATCCATCAATCAAACTCTTGATTTAGACAGGATAGTGGGCGTGATTCAGTCAAAATTGTTATTGTTCTTACTAAACTATAATTTATGCCTACCTAATTCGCATTGCTGGAAAATTCTCATAAAACCGGACAATTAGAGATAATTTTTGCTTTTGTATGACTTTTTAGTGAAACTATAATTACGATAGTAGGAAACAATACAGCTGACAGTTACCCATCAAGCTTTGACCTTAGAAAGTTATCACAAAAAATTGAAAAAACAATGTAAACAAAAATAAAAACCGACTTAAAACGATAAAAATTGAAATTTAAGCAGTACCTACTTATTAGTAACATATTTTTTGAAGTTGGTGCTAAGTTGTTTCCAGAAACAAAGAAAGAGAAGCACCGGCTCCAAAAATCCCCCAATCTTTGTGGGGGATAAGTACCTACTTACATTTAATTATTTATCCTTTTTAGTGTCTCAAAGTCGGTTTTTATTTTTGTTTAAAAAAAATTCAATTCCTTTTTAAGGAGAAATTAGATAGAGCGCGTATGTTATTTATAAAATATTTTATAGGTAGGTACTAGCATGGACCAAATAATTATATCATCCTTGGTTCTAGTTATCAACAGAAGTGGATATTTTGTACAATTTTTAAATAAAACTTTAGAGTCATAAAACAAGATAGCTACTACTGTTAACAATATTGACGATTTACTATTAATGGTAGTGAAGACCAATTGGCAGTAGTCAGACAAGAGACAATGAGAACAACGAATAAAATTAATAGCACAATGGTACAGTCTCGAGCAAAAGTAAGTGATCACTGTTGTCGATGACTGTACTTGGCAATGACAACATAAAGAAACCACAGAGACGTTTCGTAGTTTCTACAAACATATTTAAATTGCATTAGACCTGGCGAATGTTCATGAAATGATAAATAAATCAATCACAATCAGTCCAAGCTTCTGGCGCTTCATACATATTCATTAATCTTTGTATGCAGTATTGAGTATGCCATTACATATTTGGTTAGATTACAAATTGAATAAATCAGCCCGGAACAGGTCTTCAGTGTTGTTTGAGATACTGATTATAGTCTCCACGAGTAGCTATTTACTTAATATGCTTCGTAGTTAAACAGTAAACATCTTCTTAATGTAATACTACCGCTTACCACCAGGTGGGCTGTCAGATTGTTTGACATCTAGTTGTATAAAAAAAATCATAGAAGACTTAAGTTTGAAGACTTTACAACACTCGGTTCGGTGCAAACCAAATATATAAAGGTAATTAATTCATTATACGTCGCAGAGTCCGATCACACTCGATCTTGTTCTTTAAAGTTGTCGTATTTTATCTGACCATCATGTTAAAATTACTGTTTTTATTAAATCTTTTTAAAGCGTTTATTATTCTTATCGTACGGCCATACGTTAATTCAAAGATTTATATTAAAATTCTGTAGCCAGTCTTTTACCGCCAGTGTAAGTTGATGTAGCCCACTCTCGAACCTCCGTTCAAGTTATATTTCTACGTTATGCATAGTCGCTTGCAGGTGAGTCCTTCAGATCCCACTTGTGTAGGTGCAGCACTTGTAGCCACTCTAGTCCGAATAGCATCACGAATCATCGAGTGTCACCCACGTCCAAAGGTTGGCATAGCTATCTGGATCCTTTACTAGGGATTCCCCCAAAGAGTCCTGATCCACTCCAGTGCTCAGGCTAACCGTATGTATGTATGGTTGCTGCCGGATATCGGAATCTATCCAGGTAGATTTGCGAAACGCAAACTCTCCGGGATATGGGGGGTACCAGGGTCTTTATGATTGGTCATTGGTTCATTTTTGGGTGTGACGTCGTCAAATCGGTATTTCAGAGTATACTACGTGCACGTGAACTCAAATATTGAACATTACCATTTCGAGTATGATTCACTGCAATTGAAGATATCAATCAGATCGCTAGTAAGGAATCGTTGAGTCTCTTTAAAACGAGTCGAGTCACTTCAGAAGACTACGAGTATTCGAAATCAAGTCTTGATCTGTTGAAGAATGTAGTCCTTTACAACTCTAACACCGCATTCCAGGTCTGATGAAATTTGTGTACATCTAGTTTTGCACTATTTTTTTGTAGAAAGACATACCTACTTAGTTTGTCTCGCTGTCTGGAAATCAAGAGTGGAAGAGGAAATAAGACGTTTCCATTCATAGTCTGCCAAGAGAGACCATATAATGAGAAGAACACAAAATAACCTCTGCTGGAGTTTCTTAAACATATGCTGTTTGATAAAGATGTTTAAAAATGGGATTATTCTAAATAAATGTTAAATGTTTTGAATATAGGTATTGAGCGTCAACCACAAAACACTAAGTATAAAATATTTGCAACACGTCTGTTTTCGTTTACACTGTTCATGTGAAATTGTGAAGTCATTGTCCCCTTAATAGATGAGGGGTGAGTTTTGTTCCGGACTGTTGTAAATTGTAATCCTTACTAACCCCCAGTGTGAGTCTTATACTGAATAATAGCCAAAACGCTAACCTATCATTTTCCTTTTTATTTTGTTTGACTAATTTTCAAAATAAAATAGAGGTTTTACAAAGGAGTGGTGAAGAATCCACATTGTGCGCCTAAAGGGAATAAAACTCAATTTCAATAGAGTTTTATTTGATCGTAATTAATAAAAAAACACTTTTTAATAATAGCATTATAAATTGTGAAGTAAAATGCCCAAAAACTTAATGGCGAGTACCATCACGTCACTGCTCCCTACTTTTACGACCTCAAAGAACAATTTACTCAAATCTCTCTTCTGTAGTTACTATGCTACCGTATAGCCATATATAAATGCTTGTTCATGTATCCATCCAAACCTTGGTTGAAAGCAGCCACGTTGAAATAAAGACTTAAAGAGAAAGTTTTAAGGTTGTTTACAGTTTGTCGAGGAGTTAGGCCATCAACTACACGCATGATAAAAGCCAGCGGGGTACAAGAGTGATTAAAATAAGGAGGGATTTGGGAGCGGCTGAGCCTAATGGCGGTGTCCACGCCCCGCCACGCGCCACCGTCAAGCGAAGCCACGCGCTAATATATGTGCGAGTTTTTTAAATCATCTTCATCATCACCATTAAAAAGAAATGAGAATACTTAAATTTAATGCAGCTGCTACTAAATTAGTTTAAAAATAATACGGACTTGATGGTCCAATAAAATTAATGGACTTACCCACATTTTACTTCAGACGACGAAATTAGAGGGGTTTCTTAAAAACTTTCATTAAAACTAAAAGTAAGCAAGGGCCAGTCTTTATTATGAAAGTACAGACGACGTCCCTTCAATTTCAACTTCACGTGCTATTTTGATATTTTCATCTGAAAATAACAAAGCCGAGTCTAATTTGGGTACTATAAGAAACATTACCAAATGAAAACGCTGATTCTTTTCTTATATTTTTTGTTAATTAAGACGCACTATACCGACTACATATTATTTAGCGGGTTAGTCCCAGAATCGCTCGAGATAACAAACTTTGATTGACCCATCCCAGTATCGACCATGGCGAAAGTTGCTTTGTTTTTCGTATCGAAACCAGAGCAATCAAACCAATACGTTTCCAACTTTCAAATTCATCTTATTCGTTTGATAATTTTATAACATTTCTTATAAAATAATGCAGCCAATGTTATATTATTTCATAGAAATGTCATGAAAAAAATATCAAATGAATAAGATGTAAGTATTTGAAAACTGAAAAACATTTTTATGAACTAATTATAGCCTACGTTTTAATTTATTGTAGTATTGTTTATGCTCACTCTTTTCTCAAGACTACACAAGTGACTCTGAATTTAAGCGAAAATAACAGATTAAAAACGAAATTATTACAATATAATCCAAAAGGGTAAAAAAATGTGCCATAAAATATGTAATAAGTACGTGCTATTTCATTACAGATCGTTAGACTTCGTGTACACTATCGCATTCGTGTACGGAATATAATATAAAATCGGAAACTACGCCTCGTGCAATTGATTAGTTAAAAATTACAACTATGGCGCAGGTAAATATCAATAATAATAGATGAAATGGGTTTTAAGGACTCTATTTTAACTTTGTTCATACAAATCGGCCATTTCAAACGTAAAGACCTATTATGCTGCATAATGTAGACTCTTCTCATATGAAAAGAACAAGTTCTAGAATGATATTATATGCGAAATATAACTTATAATTTTTTTATGAGACTACCCCAATGAACTAGCGTAGACCTATGTATGGTGACGCGAACACTCAACGTCCCAGGGGTAATTTTGAGTTACGGAGCACTTTATATTGAAATAATGCCTCCTTATAATGCATATTAAGGCTTCATTGTAACTTTCTTAAAGTTGTATTTTTACTATTTAACTTAGGAACTCGTGCCTGCTAAACTTAATTCAAATTACCTTCTTTAGAATACGACGACGCCACAAATTCAGCAATTGCTTGTAGGCATGATAGATGTATTGAAAATTTGGTTTGTTTGGGTTAGAACAAATCGTTGAAAAATAATGGTCCAGGCTGAGAAAAAGACCACGCTCTGACACAATCGAAGAGAAAACCGTTGCAATTGTACAGTCAACAGCACATCAAGCGTAACAGTATGACCTGGAGACCGCCCTTACTCAGTTCGTAATTATTAAAATAGTCGTCGTTTCTGCTAAATCGGTGTAAATTTATTGGAAATAAGAAGAAAATTCCACTTGGAAAAATAGACTTCCTTTATTTTACGATTACATTGACAATACACGTCTAATCACATTTCTTTTTTATAGAATGCTCTATGGCGTGAGTCAACATCCTCCCAAAACAGGAAAACAAAATAACATTAAACAATTATTAAGTATCTTAATAAAACAAAACCATAAAAACACTTCACTGTTCCATACTGCTTATATCACTCGCCGACACCTCCAAGGGGTACAACCTCTGAAAGGGACGAGCCTTCTTTCCAGAGGCAGTCTGGACTATCGCGGTTCTAGGGTTACCATCCCTACCCTGTCGTATCTCAACTATCTTACCCAAAGGCCATTTCACTCGCTTTTCAGGGGTCTCTATCAAGACAACATCTCCTACCTTAAGCTTTATTAACACTTCTTTGCCCCTTTGAATAAGTGTAGTTAAGTACTCAGTTTTGAAACGGTGCCGAAAATGCGACCTTAACTCACTTAGATAACGTGACCGTGCAGTGAGAACTCTATTATCGATGTCGTCTAAATCCGTTGTGACATCTGCGTGAGTTAAGGGATGTAAAAAACATGCTGGAGTAAGCGGAGATAACTCTTTGCCACTATCATCTCCCACATACGTTAACGGACGTGCGTTAATTGTAGCTTCACAATCGCACAGTATCGTTAATAATTCATCATAATTTACACATGACTTGCCTAAAATCCTACGTAAAATATCTTTGACGGAACGAATAAGGCGTTCCCAAAATCCACCCCACCAAGGGCTAGTGGGAACGTTTAATTTCCAGTTAATACGACCAATTGACGACTGCTGTTGAATTTTATCCCAGTCTAAGGACGCGAGCAAGTTCTTAGCACCCACAAAATTTGTCCCATGATCGGAATACACAGTGTGAACGCGACCTCTACGAGCTATAAATCTACGTAAACACAAGAGAAAGGCTTCGGTGGACAGGGAATTCGTCAGCTCAAGATGTACTGCCCTATAAACTGCGCAAGTGAAAAGAACCACCCAGGCCTTCGAGCCCCCGCGTAACAGAAGTGGACCTGCTAAGTCCACGCCAGTAATTTGGAACGGTGCGGAAGCCTCTAAGCGGTCTATTGGTAATGGTGCGACAGGCGCAGTCGCCTTCATCCCACTGTATCGCTTGCAAATGATGCAACTAAATATTACCGACTTTATAAGTTTGCGTGCTCCTATAATCCAAAAATCGTTGCGGAGATTCGTCAAAACAATATTAAAACCCGCATGCTGTAGTGCAACGTGGCGCTCTTCCACCAATCTTCTAACGATTATACTTTTACTCGGCAACACCATTGGCCACTTAATACCCTCTGGAATATCCAACAGAAGCAATTTTGTCTTTAACCTTATCATATTCTGTTTATCAACAAAAGTTGTTAAATTCCTGCTATTAATTAACTCCAAGTTCTGCTGTTGAACCATTTTCAATATAAACTTCTCGGATTCTTCAAACTCTTCATAAGAAATTACTCCGGTCTTCCTATTGTTTTTATCGTGAATTCGACTATTACGAATTAATCTGAAAACGTATGAAACCATTCTAATAATCTTGGAATATTTTGAGAAATATAATATATCATTAAGAAAACTATACGAGTCACTAGAAACGTCTAAACATACCGCTGAGCGCCTAACTTCACTTAAGGCCTCTTTATCCTCTATAAAATCAAAATTCGGCCACTTTTCCTTAGGCTGTCTTAACCATTCTGGACCTTCTATCCATTGAGATGATACAAGCGTTTTAGCATCACAACCACGAGATGGCAAATCGGCTGGGTTAAGATGCCCTGGAACGTAAAACCAATTCGAGGTGCTCGTAGTATCACGGATCTCCTTAACTCGATTCATAACGAAAGTGGCCCATGGCATGTCCTTCTTAATCCAGGTCAACGTTACCATTGAATCAGTCCAATAATAAACTGGACAAGAAAATTCTAAGGATTCAATCACTTGTTGGCCTAATCGTGTAGCAACTAACGCTCCGATTAATTCCAATCGCGGAATAGTTACTTTTTCCTTTGAAGGAGCGACTCTACTCTTTGCCCATATTAGTCTGACTGCGACATGGCCGTTCTGTTCAGATCTCAAGAACACACAGCAACCAAAAGATTTCTTGCTTGCATCACAAAACGTGTGAATGCTCTTTTGACACTGATCTAAAGGAGATGCTGTAAGTCTACGAGGGATGATGTAGTCCTTTAAAAGATGTAGGTGATTTAACCACTCCTCAAACTCTCCGGAAATATCTACAGGTAAAATGTCATCCCATTTCAACTTTAAGGCACATGCCTTTTGTAGGAGCAACTTCGGAATTAATGACGTAGGCGATGTGATACCAATGGGGTCAAACACTCTTTGCGCAACTGATAACAGTATTCGCTTCGTGATCCTATTCTTGTTTACTGACGGCAGATCTATATTGCATGAAATGGTGTCAGTTAAAGTATCCCATAGCACGCCAAGAACTGAAACAGTTTTTTGTTTCCCAGCTGACATGCCCGGCATCGGTGAGATAACCCATTCTCTTAAATTAAATTTACCGTCCTGTCACGGTCGCCAGATATTAAAATAGTCGTCGTTTCTGCTAAATCGGTGTAAATTTATTGGAAATAAGAAGAAAATTCCACTTGGAAAAATAGACTTCCTTTATTTTACGATTACATTGACAATACACGTCTAATCACATTTCTTTTTTATAGAATGCTCTATGGCGTGAGTCAACAGTAATAAGGCGTGACGTGCTGTCGTCAGTACGTCAAAATAAAGTAATTTTGATTAAAATTCATATTCATATTGCTGACGGTACTATGGGATTAGTTCTTCTGTGCTAATGGACTGGATTTCCACAAAAATTAAAATACATATGTCCATCATCACCTGTATACAATAGCATTATTCAGCTGTGTCTGTCATTTGAAGAGTTCAAGCTCTGTATCAAGTGCTCGTTTGCAGTTCGTAACATGATGTGTCTGCAGCTGCGGGCAGGACGCCAATGACTGATGGGTGTATCCCTTAATCCACTTGACCCTGATTTGAAGTGTTAAGCAGACTTAAATACGGATCTATGGAGGCAGTTAGTGAAATCCCTTTAGGCAGTTATAGGAAACAAGTTTATAAACGATGAGTGTGTTAAAGTCCTAGCATGGCGACCACGTAGGTACCGGAAAGCGCAAAGTAGGATGACCTTCAACCTGGACAGATGATCAGGTCAGGGTTCGCGGGGAGCCGTTGGATGCAGGCGGCACAGCACTTATCCATTTAGAAATCCATAGGGTAGGCATTTGCTCAGCAGTGGACAACATAGGCTGATATGATGATGATAAATGTAACCAATGTCCGGTATAATTTTGTTTAGAAATAAGCAGTCTTAATTTTACACGGCCTAAACATCTATAAAACAGCATTTAATTATTAAACTCATCAAAAAATTAGTACATTTCAATGCAAAAAGCTAACCGCTATACTGAAAACAACGATAAGCAGAATGGCCCGAAATTGTTTAGAGGAACACCATAATAATAAATAAAGGGATTATTTATTATCATTATTATTACATTTATTATTTATTATATTTATTATTACAGACCATCCGTTACAATCAGGAGATTAGGTTTATACCTGTAGCTGATTTCATTGACCAGGATTAATCTTTTAATGCAATTTAATAACAAGCAAGCTGACGGCTTACCTGGTGGGAAGTGGCTATCGTTGCCTATAGACACTTGCAAAAATAAGGAAAAAAGGGCACTTGGTATTGCATGTCCGTTGTCATCCTGAGGCCTAAAATAAACTGCAAACATTATAAGCATCATGCTGAGATTTTAATAAAAATAATGAAACTTCATTACCTTTATAGCCAACTCTTTCAATTCATTAAGGCCCAGCCTTCCGCGTTACGCGTTCCTCATAGCAGAAACAATATAGGGCAATCAAGACTGATCAGCGGCGAGCGATGGTCGCCTGCCGATGCCCCGAGCCAGACTCATTAATCACCATCGGTTTAGGCTGACTTACCGCCCCCTATGTGCGTTACATACGGTCAGGAACATCTTAAAACCTGGATCGAATTTTTTCTTGGTATTGACGGAAGGCCTGTTCAGCTATTAATTATATTGCCGATGTGAACCTATTGCAAGTACAACTTCGTGACCTTAACCTTAACCTTCCACCTTCCTGAAGATGGTAGAAGGTTAAGGTTGGATACGGATAGAGAGATCGTGTATTATGTAGAGAGATCGATAATAGCGCAGCTTTGGGCGTCCTCTTTGTTCAGCAGTGTACTGCAATATGGAATTAATCATATTTCACAAAAAATGAGGACTGCTTAAAAATCTGAGGTCTAGCTTTAGGAACCCTTTACATTTTATATTTTTACTAGCATATTTAAAATAATATATTATGATAAATTTTTAAGCAAAATGATAGTTTTGTCAGCAGTTCAACACATTAATATCCCGTGTGTCTCCCATAATCTGCGATCGACATTCCTATGTGATTACTTTAACAAATCTGCCAGTATGGCTGGGCTACGTTCCTAGCGACGCGAGGGATTCTTTCGCGTTCTAATCTGAACTAACGGATTAGGGTACCAGAAAATATCAACAGTGGGCTTTTTCATTTGGCAATGACACTTTAATGTGTTTTTCGTCTATGGTTCTGTCAGTTATCTGATATCCATGACTTATATAATCTTAACGCCATTCTATTGGGATGCGAAGATCACTTCCAAGTCTATGCCCAAGATCTCTGTTCAAAGGCCAGGTTGGATTTAACTGAGGATTGGTCGAAAAGCTGGGATCTGTCAAGGAAGGTTAAGGGGAAATATTATGGGGATATTCAGCCAACAATTCCTATTAGACCTTGGTTCTCGCGATATCGTGTGACTGACAAACAAACCACTTCTGTCATGTGTCGGTTGCGCCTCGGACATTCGTGTACCCCTCTTCACCTATTTAAGATACACGTTCGCGACTCCCCCATCTGTGACTGTGGCACTGAGGAAGGATCCACCGATCATATCTTTTTTGCTTACCCTGCTTCTCTATTCCAACACCCCTCTAATAAAATTTTTAACTGAATATATTGCCAAATATAAAATTAAACTCTAATCACGTGTATTTGTACTATATCTATAAAATTATTCTGTGTGCTATATTGTGTGTGTTTTTCAGTGTTTGTTTCGCCCTTATTCCAGGTAACCCAAAACATCTCTATTGCGTGGCTATTAGCACCGGTTATTCTCCAGTACAAGTGTTTTTCCTAACTTGAGCTTGGCAGAAATGGTTGTTTTGATAAGAACGACCGATTGCCATAATTTAAAAAAAGTGAAGTGAAGTGAAGTATAATCTTATGTTAAAGGCGAGATAATTGGGAAAAGTATCAGAATATTACTTATATTATTCTCATACAAGATTTCATATAAGATTTTATACATATGATATCAATAAGATTAATTATTTGGAAATGAAGTATGCGTGAATAACTGCAACTGTGCGTAATTGATACGTCATGAAGCTGTCAAGTCCCACATTCCAAACACAATTGAAATATACTCACAGGAGTCTTACATGGTCATTTAAAAATATAATATTCCTTACAGCATTTTTCTCTTCTATAATGAAAACTGAACTAGCCTATTTTTACACTTTAAAACACCTTGAAACCGCGTACGCAAACTGAATTTGAATGTTTGCTGTGTCGATACATTAATCGATTTAAATGAATCGATAGTTCAACATTAACATAATTTACGGCAACTTGGCTTTTAGTATCAAAATGAGAAATATCTTTGCGGCCTCGTTAATTAAATTTTGTTGTATCTCAAAACTTTATCAGATTCGATTTACATTCCACACTTGACAATACATACATAATAAATGTTAGACAACGAATCAATAAGTCAAAAGACTTTTGTGTCTGTAGATTCACCTTTTTCGAGGTTCGACAACACTCGATAAGCCATCTAGCGGGGCATAAATCATTTTTACGGCGTCTGCATCTTCGTGTCTATGGTATGGGCTTTCATGGCACATGAATGTGCCTTTACATGGCTTGGCAATGGAACCAGGCCAATATTTACTCGCGCACATCTTCGTTCTTATTGCGCCCAGAGAAGGTCTACTTTATAAAAATCATGTGTCTCATGACTTTGGGAACGCCGCGTCCCGAAATGCCTAAACACGGCCTATAAATATCGTATGCGGCACATATTTACGCCGAACAGCGTTTGAGGGTTGAAATCTGTTTGGGACATTGTTTCAAGATACACTTAAAGGAGTTTATTTTCTTATTTTTGTTTGTCGGGTAATTCAGTTTGCTCTCGGTCGTGCGAATATTCATTTTTATGAAACATCAAATTCTTAATGTAGGTACTAAGGTAGGTACTTCGTATTTTCTGTAGGTATTTTAAGGTGGAATGGTATGTGCTGTAGATTGGCAATATTGAGACGGAAGGGTGAAAGAATGATAGTGAATTCTATTGCTGTACAACTGGTTTAAAACGGTTTAGGCTTTGGTTTAAGTAAGATAGCCTTACTTAGCTAAAGAACTGGTACGGAACATACTAAACGTGTCATTTATTTAACGTCTTAGTTCTAAGAGGTTGATCAGTCTTTCAAAGTAGCGTCTGCCAAACTTTGTAGAAATGCCTCTGCCCTATTAATTTTTATATTTCCATTATGACAAAATCTCATAAATATTCCATTGAAGATTATGATGCTTTTTATATTTGTATAGCAAGAGTACAACGGGACATTCTAAGGTATTTGCCGAAGACTTAATGGAGCGAATCAAAGTATCTAAGGAATCTAAACAATCATTTGAGTATATGTACTACAGCCTTAAAGTAATTGAGGCTGCAAAGCTCCAGTTTAAAAGTCACTACCTTTGTGTTAATGCGCTTTTATAAGCTGAACCGTGCAATTCCTACTTTTTAAATTTTTTTCTTAAATTTCCCGTACTTTTCGAACAGAAAGGAGCTCATTTTACAACGGTGCCGTTGCAATCGCAGCCGGGAGCTTCAGAGCGACACCCTGTATATTTGTTTAGGATACATCCCTTGTTATTTACATAATCTGTCGTTCCATACAAAATGAAACCTTAATTTTATCGCGGCAGGTTTCCATTTCAATTATTATGAAACGTAGGGCACGTGGGATTCGGTAGCATCGAGGTTGCGGTTTAAAGGTATGCGGGTATTTCATGTTTAAACAGACGGGTTTATTGACCTTGGCTTAAAGCCAGATTCGGGAACATACAAATTAGACGGTGCAGAATTACCCCGGGACCGACGTATCAGTCGCTCATTGCATATGGAACAGAACAAGCAATTTGTCCTAGGTTTGTCAAAGAGGAATAGCTTTGTCTACTGTTTTATACACCAATTCGCACAATATTAACTTTTATAGGTAGGTAGGTTTATCTTTCTTTTGTTCAATTAAGTTTTGATAGATTTAAACAGTTTAGGATCATACTGTTACTATTCTAGGGTGAGCAAAATTAATACATCTAAGTAGTACTAGCATTTCCTGGTTTTTATCAGATTGTAAAACAGTATCAATTCATGGGAGATGTAAACTTAGCGGATATGTTGATGGCCTAACACCTGTCAGACCAAGCGCTGGTAACATTTCGATTTTTTCATATTATTATATCCTTGAAATTTGTGTAAATAACGCCTGCCCTATCTACCGACGCTAACAAACTTCGCAAAGATACTTACCACAAAGACGATTAGAATTCTTTTAGCGACGGAGCTCTTAAGAAATACAGGATTATGTTAACCAGGGAAGATGATGATAAAAATATTAGGTACATCTGTGCAGGAGACGGTCAAATCCCACACTGTACCTACCTATACCCAGGTACAGTTCGCTTTGATAACACGGCCACTTACCTGTATGTACTACGTGCGGGAGATGTTAGCGCTGCAAAAACCGATAAAACAATTGAAGTGCACAAAATGTCAGACGTGGCTCTGAGTGGTAGCAAAGAGAATTGTTTTTGTTCTGTCATGTTAAATATATTTGTATGTAGAAATGCTGTGTTTGTTATTAATCTCAAATCTCACTTATGGAGCAATGTTAAATATAGTCGACATATATTTACACTGTTATTTTGGAGAATTTTGGACAATGTTGGGTATTTTTATCGCATGTTTTCCAAGTATATAGACTTATATGATTTTTTAAAATTATGTTTCATATGTTTTTTATATCATTAACATACCATTTAACAGTAAAATGCATCTGAAAATAAAGATATATTGGGCATAAAAGGGTTAAAATTATTCAAGGTATAAGTTTAAGAATGTAATGCTTAATGCTTAAACTTATACCTTGTTAAATTGAGAAATCTCATTTTCTTCAAAACAAGTTAGGCGTTAAGTAAACGCAATTTAAAATTCATCTCTATAAAACACCTTTCATCTCACTAATATAATCCGTACGTTCGTCTCGAGGGTAAAATGGCGCCTGAGTAAACCCTTGTGCTGGCAAAGTTGTCAATTTTAAATAATAAATCGACGAGTTTGTTTGATAAAGTCCTGCAGCTATTTTCCGAGTTGCATTATTTTCGATCACTTTTTTAAATTGAAATATTTGTTATTGATTGATATTTGAAGATACATCTCCTTCCATTACATTTGTTATATTTCATTTCATTTAAAAATTTTTGAACAGAACATTTTTTAATACTATCGAGTAAAAATTAAGAATCAAGGTCTTAAGTAGATACCTATCCTAAGACTAGAAAAAATATTGTTTCAATTAGGTATATTGACATAATTGTTTCAATTAAATTTTTTCGCAACATCGATGTCTCTACATTTATGTTATTTTTATTCAAATAAATGACAAAAAAGCTGACGGTCCACTTGGTGTTAAGTGGCCTGTAGAAGAATAAGAAGGGAAAAATCACACGTGCGTTATCATCATGAGGCCCAAGATCAAATGCCTTCCGTGCCGAGTATTACACTGGCTACCTTTCCATTCAATCTGAAACACAGCAAACTGTTTCACGGATGAAATAGGAAAGGCATAGTAGCACAAATATCACGTATAAAACTACGCAGTTAATTTAAAACTGTGATCACCATCGATTTTAATGGCTTGTTGACTTCAACGAGTTTATTAAGACATCACGTTAAAGGACTGTACACGCCAGCCAGTCGCCATCGGCAACGCTCGGACAATCGACCTTTCAATTGAAAACAAATAGCCAATTACAGTCTCCGTAACGGAGGTTTAATTGCGGGCCTTTGCTACCGTCTCTTTCTTCTCTTTATTTGAGAAACGTATAGATAGCCACACACCATGCGCCAGTTGAAAAAGTGACTTTTATCACAACAGATTAAGGTATTTAAAGTAGAACTGTTTAACTTGAGCTACAGGTGTGCGAACTACAATAATTTTATTTTAAGAAAATCTTATAGCTATGTGGACACTACAATCACAACAAGTAAGAACATCATTATAATCGTAGGAAACATCATAAAATTCATTTCAATTTTGATTTTGTGCTTTTATAACGCCTATTTTATTGTAACATTTACAAATAAAGAAAGAATACAAATGAAAAAACTTTATGCTCCAGGCGGGAATCGAACCCGTCTCCTGGGGTCCGGCCAGACACGATAACCGCTATGCCCCACGAGAGCACTAGGTGTAACCTATCAATGTCTTCACCGCTCTTTGGTTTTTTTAACGTTTTTATTAAATCATATGATTTATTAGGTAGTATTTACTATTATTTTATTTTCTTTGAAGCGCTATGTAGCGCTAACAAATAACATACATTTTTATTACACAAAAATGGTAATGTCTAAAAAGTGTAATTCTTTCCACATCTCTTGAAAACGTTTCTTTTTTCAAACTGATATAGATAAGTAAGCAAAGAATTTGTTTATCACTTCACTTCGCTTTTTTAAATTTATATTGATGTCATATTAAGAATAAGATGTTTTCTAAAAAGTACATTTACAATTTCTATGCTAGGGTACTAGCAATTGTACTGTTAAAAGCACATCAAGCGTGACAGTTTGATCTTGAAACCGCCCTTACTGCGTTCGTAATAGAGATGGCTTTCCTAGTGCAACTGTTACACTTGATGTGCTGTTGTGTGTACATTGAATAGGTATTCGCGAATCTATGATTACGTAATGAAAGTTTCAAGAACAAATATTTTAATTCATAGATTAATAACAAAAATAATTGTATCTAAAAGCACATCAAGCGTGACAGTTTGATCTTGAAACCGCCCTTACTGCGTTCGTAATAGAGATGGCTTTCCTAGTGCAACTGTTACACTTGATGTGCTGTTGTGTGTACATTGAATAGGTATTCGCGAATCTATGATTACGTAATGAAAGTTTCAAGAACAAATATTTTAATTCATAGATTAATAACAAAAATAATTGTATCTATCTACGGTAAAGGTGTGTGGGGCACTGAAGAGAACGCGACTGGTCACTTATGTATAATAATCCCATATTAGATGCTGTTATCTGTCAAAATACTGTTCCACTCTTTTAATTTGGTAGATTTATCAAACACAAATCTTTCATTTCATAAATTAATAGTAAAAAACAAATTGCATTTTATGAACATAAACCGTGAAACAGCTCGCTGTGTTTCGGATTGAAGGGAAAGGTAGCCAGTGAAATTACTGGGCATGTAAGGCATTTCATCTTAAGCCTCAGGATGACAACGCACCTGCATACCAAGTGATTTTTTGCTTGTTATTGTAGGTGTCTATAGGTGGCGGTTACCACTTACTTAAGCTACTTTACCTAAGAAAACTATATAAAATAGAAAAATTACAGTTCCTGGGACGGGGATTGTAGAGTGTACGTTAGCTTATAACGCGAATAAAGATATACTAGAAGAATTTTAAAGGGTCCCGAAGTCCTTGGTAGCTCAGATGGTTAGAGCAGCCCGGAAAGCAGCAGCCTGGAGCAACCTGTGATAGGCCGCGAGTTCAACTCCCGCCCCAGGACGTGAAATTTCTCTAGTTTAGATATTTTTCTAAGTAAATATATTTTTCAAACATTTATACTAATGTTGAAAATAAAATTAAATCTACTATAACACTGTAAATTCATAAACTTGTTATGTTTTGTCTTTAATTAGGTATATCTGCTATCTTTATGATTATCTGCTATCTTTATGATTAATAAACTTTAAAATATTATTTAAAAAACAATTAGTAAAACCCAGGCAGATTTCACCTAGAAGAAATAAATAATGGTAGGTAATAATCTGTGGTAGTGGTAAGTTCTTTAAATTTTATGTATGTAACTAATGTGGTTACTGTAGATATCTACTTATTATTTATTTTTATTCGGGGGCTTAAAAGTACTTTACGAAAATCGAAATACGGATCGTAAGTAAAACAGTAAATATATGTCTAAGATCCCTTCAAATCGACTAAGAGCCTTTTAATATTTTATTAGCATATAAAGAAGGGTTGTAAGTTTTAGAAAATAAACGTTTGAGTAACATTTAATTATTCATAGCTCATCTAAAAACATTCTTAATACTCACAAATCTAAATACATGGTTTTTCTAAAAGTATTAGTAATGTTCAAATTCAGTATTAGTATTTCAAATCTTTTACATAAATTGAAGCTAGGCAATATAAATAATTAATTTGTCGCAAAAATGACAAAAAAATAACATTATCTATACTTCATCCTAAAAATTTCAACAAAATGCTTTCCGGACATCGAAATTCCCTTTCTTTTTGTTTAATTTTCCTTGGTAGGGACGCTAAAGGGATCGAGCCCATTTAGTCATGTCTAAAGTATTTTCTTTAACTCTACAAATATTATTTTGTAATGCTGATAACACATATAATGACAGTCTCCATGACGCTACATAAATGAGGTGGATAACCAAGATAGAATTCTCGACGATTTTCACATCAAATTCACATAGATTACAATTGTCTTCTAATCGCTTGTCTACAACAAAATTACACCAATTCTATAGCACAACGTTCGCTTAGACTCAATTTTGTAATGAATGTAATAAAAATCTTGACTGCCACCATCAAATCCTGCCAAAAACTCCTTATATTTTTTTAAAGCAGCTTTTGTTTTCTAAAACTCATTGCGACACAGTATCCAATTAAGTATAAAGCATACAGCCAGCCAGTATTAGCTTTTGTCACGAAGACAAAGCAGCCTTATTAGTTAATTTAACACGGCCCGCGAGATTGCCATCGGCGGAGGAAATTTGATATTAAGGATCGCCTTATCGCCTCTAGAAAGTATTGAGTTTAGCGGGAAAGCCGAAATTAAATTTGGTGAAACGTAAATTGAAACTCGTACATTTTCTTTAGCTTATAATATAATCGATATCATTGTTGGGTAATTGTAAGCCGGATGGCGAGAAATTATTATTTTGAATGGAATTCCAGAATAATTTTACATTTTATAAACATCTGCTACATAAGCCAATGCATAAATTAATTTGTAATAAAATAAGTTTGACTTTGCGCATTTTGTTCAGCTTTGATAATTTATATTGTTTCAGATAATATCAATTATCGCTTGTATTTCTGTTTTAAAATATTTATGCATATAGCTAGTCATATATAAGAGTCACCTAAGCCTAGGGGAGATTTTAGGACATTAGGCACAGGTTTTTTTTTATTAATTTAAACGAAATTATTCTGATGATAACGAGCTTATAAGTTTGACTTTAACAAAGAACTCAGAAATTTCTTGACGCTTCTAGCCAAAACTGTTACCTAAGCGAGAGATGGTAGCTTCAGTCCCCATCTACATTGGGCGCGTGGACCGGCGCCGTCGCATCCGCCCGCCCGTGCCTTTGTCTTCCGTTCGCACCTCCACGGACGGACGACACGCTTGGTATCGGATCGAGAGCACTCACAACAATTCAAAGAGAAATTTTTATTGAATTATTGTAGAAACTCGTATTAGTGTTCCATCCATTGCTCAAAGCAGCAATATTAGACCTGATGTAGTGTTCTTTGTAAGGCCATTTTATTGAAATAATAGGTGTACCTACTTATAAATAAAAAATGACGATATTTCCCATGCCTTTTTTAAAATCATTTTAAATGAATGTCTACCTAATATTTTACAGTTTCTATTCAAAGGGCAGTTTACAAGCAGGATTTTACAAATAGAATTATACAGGGTGGTGCCGTCAATGCGACAATAAATTTAAACATGGGCTATATTAGTCCATAGAAATGGTTTGCCACTTCCAAAAAATTCGTATTCAATTGACCTTTGTATGCAATAATGCTGCCAACGTTACACTATTCCATACAAATGTCATGAAATTATCAAATGAATACGGTATTTTTTAAAGTGGCAAACCATTTCTATGGATTAATATAGCCCATGTTTAAATTTATTGTCGCATTGCACCACCCTAGTATTTTTCAATGAATTGCAATGAAAAAATATCCTAGAGATACAACATTGAGTCTTTAAGACAAGTAGCTTGTTCTACCTGAATAATACACGCGTTCTTGAACACTAAATTCCTCGAAAATAGCACTATTTAGGAAATTCCGAAGCATAGACAATCAGCCGAATTGGCTATTGTTCAATTATTTATGCGTTGACTCGAACAACAATTCGATTATGGATGTCGATAATCGAGTAAATTATTGCTTGAGAAGCGCAAATTGGTGCATTTGTGCATGGTAAAAGAATGATAATTGACTTCAATTACGAATCCAATTTTTAAAAACGTCCATTAAAAATTAAGTAACTGCCTACTACCACTATGCTGCTTATATAACATTGTGGTCTTATATATTTTGCTATACCGTATTTTTTTCAAACACATTTAGTATTATAGTTTTTCATTAAATCTTTTTTAATTTTTAGGGCTCCGTACCCAAAGGGTAAGACTCCGCTGTCCGTCCGTACGCCAGGCTGTCTCTCATGAACAGTGATAGTTTTAAAGACAGTTGAATGAAATTTTTCACAGATGATGTATTTCGGTTGCCACTATAACAACAAATAAACAGAGCAAAATAAATATTTACATGATTTTGTGCTTGTTTTTGCTCGATATTGATAACAGGAACAGATAGACGCGTGTTTATAGATAATGGTACGGAACCCTTCGTGCGGGAGTCCGACTCCCACTTGGCCAATTTGCATTTTTTAAATTCTTTGCAAAAGCTTTAATTTGTGACTAAACATGTAAAACAGATGACATGTGAAATTGCATTTACAGTTCAAAATAACTGTAAAGATTCGTTTTACAAAATATACAATTACATGAGTCGCAATTTAATACTAAACAATGTCGGCACTCCCGACAGGACTCATTACAATACTCATTTCCCGCGTCGACTTGTAAACTGTTGCTATTTTCACTCGGAGCTCAGCCGGCACGCTTCATGTAACTGGTGAGTTAGGGTCTCTATTCACTGGTCGGAATCTGAATCAAAATAAACGAAACATTATTCCTGTCTGACAGAATCAAGTTGATGACTTAATAGTGAAATTGTTTTGCAAACAGTTGACTGCAAACGTACATTGTATTTTTTTACCTAATTTGATAGATTAACCAGACTCATTAGTAATATTTCTCAAAGGGTCGACCGTGCATTTGAAAAGCACATGACATTATTACTATAAACAAGGAGTGTATGTACAATGTAATGATATGGTCCATTGGTTGTCTCCAATTTTTGGAAATGCACAATTAAAAGTCAATAATTAGAACATTTGTCCACTATTTCAATTACGTTTAGGTATGTTTAGTTGGCCATTACTAAACTCCAAAAATCGCGGGTTTGATATTATGATAAATAATTTTAAGTGTGGTCGTTTATATTAATTAAACATTTTTCATCCAAGGACTACCTAACTCTTTTTACATCCAGTTACTAATAATACATATAAATATCATCATTATTTAATTTTATTAAAACCTTTAAAATGTCTCGCTAACGCAATAAACTAGACAATATAATTAGACCGCGTATATTATATTATCGGGTAGGTCATATTTAGTATACTTCATGGGGTAAGTGAGTAAACTTTAGAGAGATCTTTTACTAGATACTTACAAGCAACGCTTTCCAATGGAATAAGAAAACACTTAAAGGAGATGTTCCAAAAAGGTATGGAGACCCGGCCAGGTCTATGTACAGTATACTGAAAATTGGTGAAAATTTGCATAGCACTGATCAATTATCCGTTTTCTTTTTATTTCCTTTGTTGCGTGGCACAAAACAAAAAAATATATAGAAAAACTGCAACACAGTCAAATATTCATCATGGCGCCTATGTCACTTTGGTGACGTTCAGTTGACTTCTATGTCTCCCGCCATTTGCCATATTGAATAACGCTGAAATCAACGAAAAATTTCAACTTTTGTAGAAGCCAAGTATGCATGAAAACGAATTATTAGTATTTTTCCCGGATTCAGGATTTTTTTCCTGATTTTTTCAGAGTGTACATATACCTGGCCGGATATGAAACATCTCCTTTGGGATATAGATAGTTGTACAATTACGACAAAAATGTGAATATAGTTTTGACAGTTCACGAGTCTTAGTCTTAGTTCAGACGTAATAAAACGTATGTATGAGCTTTTGTAAACAAGGTAATTATTTGGTCTTTGACTACACATCAACTATTTTATATATTTTATCACTCTGCACCATTTTCCAGTTTTCATTGATTTTTCTTGTATTCGTTTTTCTTGTCGTGGTAGTTCGGTAGCCCTAAGAAAGGGAACAAACAGTCATTGTGCTACATTCAGTCAATCCCGATATTCAATTAGGTCTGTATTTTGTGATTTAGTGAATAGATAAAGGGAAAGAGAGTGAGAGTGAGACTGAGAGAGAGAAAGAGCACACTAGCCGTTATATGATAGTTTATATTCAGATTCAAGTTTAAATTAACAATTAAATAAACACGATGGTTTCATTACACTACATCTTCATCAAAGGATTGACACGAGTCATATTTTTTTTCTTTTATTGATTATTTTACTTTTATTTACATAAATCTACGGCACTTATAATTATCAAAAATTGACAGCTAGTTTGAATCATAACGCCAATAACAGGTTTTTATTATTTAAAATAATATTGTGGTTGCGGCCAATCATGTTTGTTAACACTATATATTTAGATACAAAAAAATTGAGAATAAGAGAAAACAAACTTAAACATTTGTATTAAGGACTTTGTAATGTGAAAATTGTCATCAGCTATGGTATAGTCAACTTCCTTCAAAGAGATGTAAACAATCTTCCAATAATCCTCCTTCCAATTTACTAGGTGGTAGGCCCGTATGTAGGGTCGTCTGGGTAGGTAAGTACCACCGCCGATTCTTATTTCAGCCGTGAAACAGTTCGCTGTGTTTCGGATTAAAGGGAAAGGTAGCCAGTGTAATTACTGGGCATGGGCGGCATTTCATCTTAGGCCTTAATATGAATTCTTAATGATGATTAATTTGGGCGAGAATAATTGGTGTTATTGTAAAGATTATATTTATCATTAAATTATCAGTTGCTTGTTGAGTTCTTAATAATATAGAGGAATAATTTATAATTAAAAATGAATTCGTAAAATTATTACAGAAAGAGAGATAGAGTGAAAGACAATTATGCATAGTTTTATGATTATTAGCTGCTTAGTTAGACATCTTCATTACTAATGACATACCTACATAAGTACTAATTTAAGTCGAAATCCAATATGAGAAATATTCTTATTTCATATATTATCGCTAGTTTTATAATATTCAGCTTTTAACGATGCCGCCAAATCCGATTTAACATCATCACCTACAACATCATCGTCACATATATACTTCCTACTGCTAGGCATTTCCTAGTGTGAGAAACACATGAGAACTCTTCAAAACTGGGTGTGGAATACATAAAAATGTGGTCTATTTGCAGAGTAAAATAATTATGCATATCAGTTACCTGCTGATAGATATATTTTTATCAGCAGATATATTGGATTCAGAAATATTTTTCAGGTAACGAGCAGTTCCATTTTATCTGGCATAAGTTCAGCGTCAGAATTTAACAGAAGAACCAATAAATTGCAAAAATTACTCGAAAAGTAGGTAAGTTTCTGAATATGAAATGGTTCAATCAACGTGCCGATTTGTCCGAACAAGAAGCAAACCCAAACTTTTCCTATAAAATTTTCTTCCTTATCACGAATTCAATATACTCGTTCTTACTTGTAAAGAACTTTTAAGTAAGTCACGTTTGAATAGATATTACATTTTAATTAGTACTTCCTATCCAAAGGCACTTTACGTAAAGTTCTGAACCATAAAATTGGTTATCACGATAAACTTTTTTACAATACACAAAATAGTTTATTAACATTCTTTATAAACTAAAAATTGTATGATGAAATTGGATATGATGAAACAAAAAACCATAGACTTTAACCTGCAATCAAAGATAATATGGCTTACCTGGTGGTAAGCGATTACGGTAAACTGAACGTTTGATTCACAGGGATTTATCCTGCACCATACTGATCGTGTAGAAACGTTATCACGCTTTTTTGAAGAATTCTATGTTGTATTCGTCTGCAAAAGCCTCCGCAGGGAGTTAGCTACAGAACCTCAACTTACGGGGGAGGAATCAAGTTTCTGTGAAACTGCATAGTATGCGATCTATTATATTGTAGGTACTTACATAGATACCCTCAATATCTGATTTTGATTGAACATAGCTATTTTTAAAATTAACAAAAACTATAAAACTATATTTTTTAATTTAAAATGACAGACTCACCAGCGTTATCACATCTATTACATTAATAAAATTTCGTGAAACCATCACTCAACACTCGAACCCGCTCCATTGATGATATCCCATCCGTATTGGTGCAATCACAATAATTGAATCAGGAAACAGTTCCCCCTTTGAGAGCCGAGTATAAATAAATCAAAAGGGGCACCGGACGATGCTCCCACCTTTTATTTATTTAAAGTCAGCACCCGATAAAAAACGTGCTTATGAAAGTATCGACGGTGAATAACCTAATACTAAGATGGCGTGTAATACTTACCTTCTATATTTATGGTTCCACTTTTATTGGAATTGGATTGATAAAATCACTTTGCGAAAGTTCTCGAATGGCTTTAGTAAATCAATAGTGCAACTTGGATGAAGATCATATTACGCACAAGCATCTAGTGCGAAATATGATAGAACAATTGCAACCCTTTAAATTTTACACCCATTGCTGCCTTTATAAAGGTCACGGTGATATAATGAGTCTATAATACGCCAGCGATGAATATGCACTGTATGATGAAACTTGACAAATTACGATTCCCATTCCAAGCAGACGTAGTATTTGCTTTCAATGGCGAGGCTAGAATCAGCTATTTTTTGCAAAGCTTTTCACTTAGAAAACATAGATCCACCAATACTTGTAGCGTTCACCAATTCTAGTGGTTGAAGGTGTTTGAAAATAAAGGAATGTTATTGGCCAACTGATTACTACGCTTTTGAATCCAATTCTGAACACTGTATAGATGCATTACTAGATAAAGAATAAAGTAAACATACCACTGTCATTTCTGTATGAGTAATGAGCAAGAAAGTTAGTGAGTGAGAGGGACAAACGTTTTGAAAACGACATTGTTCACATGTAGTCTTTAATTAAGTTGGCTTAAATATAATATTATTTTGAAAAAAAAGAAGATGAACAAGTTGTATTAATAAAAATGAGAAAACACTTAAAATATCCTTTGTGCATTGTCATACACTCTTAGGTAATATAAATTGTATACGAGTACGGGAATGTTTAAAAATCAATGCACAAAATATTTTATCTGCATCCCCATAAGCAAACGAGACACCAGCGGAAAATGTAAACGCAATAACGGACACAGAAATGGCGGGAAAGTTACACTGGAAAACGTACGCTACAATGAACAAATAAACATCGATTTTTTCAGTGAGGTTTCTTTGCAAATAAAATTGTTGTTTTTAATTTTACCCCATTGACATTTCATTGGTAATAATTGAGTTCCTCAGAAAATCATCTAAGTCATCAGAATAGTTAAATCAGGCTAGTCTACAAATTTGAGAAATGATTTTTCGAATAGTTTAATAAATAAATAATTTATTTGCGATGTTTGTTTGTATCAAAAGCTGAAAATTGCTCTTACTCAACAATAACACTGTTTTTGTAGGTGAATATAAAATTACATCAATCTGAGGCTTGTAAGTACGTTACGCGGAAATGGCGGAAAAGTTGCGGCAGACAGCGTCCGGCGGATTTTCTCCATTCGGTTGCAATCTACGGAAACTCGTATGGAACTCTATATTGAAGCTTGCTCAATAAATACGTTTTTCAAAACTTCTAGCGCATGTTTTAATTGAATGTTTTATTTTAAAATAACTATTAGAGGGTATTTTTCCGTTTCCGTCGATTTCCAAAGTAAGATATTCGTATAGATTTGCGCTGGTAAGGGGGGCGGAAGGTTCATTATTATCATCAACATTTCAGCCGAGAAACTCCCACTACTACCTAAAGGATCTCCAAACCAATCATTTCTCCACTGCCCGCATCCATAGGCTACCCGGGACCGACTTTACACATCGTCGGACCACCTTGTGGGGGGCCTACCAATGCTGCGTCTCCCGGTACGCCGCCGCCATTCGAGGACCTTTCCGCCCTAACCACCGTAAGTCCTCCTTGCAATGTGGTCTGCTCACTGCCACTTGAGGCTCGCAATTCGTCGTCATTTACGCTCATCCTTATGATTCGATCACGCGGAGAAACCCTGATCATAGCCCTCTCCATTGCATTTTGGGTGACTTTAGCCTTTTTTAAGGCTCATTGAAAGCGAACGTCTAGAATTTGATACAGATAATATTACATAACAGTAGTGACGTAATAGAAAAAAAACAGGACACTAAACAATTCGCTTCAATAAATGGCCCTTTCGATATCGATTTAGTCTACACCCATATCAAATTCATGTAAAGAACTCTATAATAAGCATAAAATTGGAACAGCTACTTATGGCGTAGCAGTGGCAGGTTGCTATATGTATAAGTGCAAAATCTACCAAACTATGCTCAGCTTACGTATAATAAACTTTTTTTACGCTACTAACGAGGAGTGGTTAGATATCATTAGCAATGATATGGGTAATATAATAGCAAAAAAGGGAACGCTCCGTCGCTGTACTCATTTGCACGAATTCAGACAGATTAAGAAGACTACTGATTCGTTCTGAAGGTGCGGTCCGAGTATTGGAGGCCGGCTTATCGGAAACATGTTTTATGCGCACCCGCTGTCAATACGGACTTTATGAGATGTCTTGTCTTAATACAAATATAGCGAAATTTCGCATCGGAGTCAACTTTCGCTATCGGATATGGCAGTGCCGGGTTGCGTTGCAACATAGTACCTATCGCTTGAAGTAGGGATGCTCCTGCGTAATTACGGTACGTATATTGTAATGCTATGTAGATTACACACTAAAAGTCACATACGCGTTTTTTTAGCCATGCTTTAATTTCATGATTTTGTCATCCTTGCGTTCATGGTATAGTTAATTCAGTCAATGATTAATTTATTAATGCGTGTAGTAATAAATACACTTCGAACACCTACATGTATGTAATGTATATTAAGTTTTATTATTTCATACAAATGTCATGAAATTATCAAACGAATAAGATGTTTTTGAAAGTGGTAAACCATTTCTATGAACTAATATGTGCCGGGTCGCTCCGTTCCCTGTAATATGGTTGAGCGGAGCGATGGCTGGCACATGCGTCATACTTGTGAACAGGTGCCACTAGTGGAAACGGTCATCTCTAAGCTTCCTTGATTTTGTAATAATTTACCTACATATTTATCAATAGTATCATTTTTGAGGGATTTTTGAGGTATATGGCATTATAGGATATTATATATAAAACAATACAATTATTATTGTAATGATGTGGTCAGACAAGTGTTTAAAATTAATGAAAGATGTTTGGCTTTATTAGGTCTTTGTATATTTATTGTTGACCTTTGTGTATTGTAATACCTACCTATAATGTGATGGTGCATTGTCGGACAGCCTTTAAATACAGTAAATATTCTTGTCATTAGGTACTTATTGGTACGTTAATTTTTTATACTCTGTGCGACACTGCACTGCTATATACTATTACTGTGTAATTAAACATTGTAACTTAATAATTGAAAAGAGTGACTACACGAGTTTGTTGCCGGAATCTTCTCGGTAGTTCAGCTTTTCGAACCGGTGTAAATTCAGACAGACTGACAGACAGACAGACAGACTGACAGACAGACAGACAGACAGACAGACAGACAGACAGACTGACTGACAGACAGACTGATTGACGGACAGACGGACCGACAGACAGACCGATAGACAGACATTACAACATTCTTAGCTTACGTAGATCCAGATAAGACAGAGAGACAAACATTATGAAATTGTTAGTTAGTTAATATTATTTTTATGTGATAGACATAAGGGTTTTTTTGTTGACGATTCGAAAGTGGTTCTTGGGGGGCCTAATTGAATAAAGATATTTTCATTTTAATTTTTATAGCCTATGTTTCAATTTATTGTCGTATTGACGGCACCACCCTGTATAATATTCACACATATAAATGCATAAAGTATGGTTTTTTTTTCGGGAAAAGTGATGAATTATTTGTTGACAAAACAATTCTAGGTAAATACTATATTTATTAATAGGTTAAATATTTAACAGTACCTATTCCAAATTTTTTTCACGAAGCTTTTAATTCTGCCAGATGTTGAATACAACAATGACTAGGTACATTGATACATATTTCTAGTTTTATTAATTATACATAGTAAAATATGGTTGTGATAGTTAAGTATGATTATACTTATACCTACAGGTATTGTCCGTTTAGCTATGAATAAAGCATTAAGGTAAATAAAACTGGCCAATATTATTTATGGTAACCATTGGTAACACTAGTTGTTACTGACAAAATTAATTATTTCTGGTTTTTATTACTGGTTACGGGATAATAACTTAGATAGGTACCTTTTTGTGAAAATTTTGAGCCCAGTAGAAAAGATTAATTTGTGAAGTAGGTAAACGAACATTTAGGCGCTAAGATAAGATTTATAGGAGTTGTAACAAAACGCTCACATTATCTTCAAGTTATAATAAAGCGCTAACACTAGAGTTATAGTGCGCTAATAACCCTACTAACCCCCGATTACAGGCATAGCAGCGATAACACCCGCCACACTCCGGTTTAATCTTTAATATCAAACTCATAGCGTCCCTATAGTCTTATTCTCTAGCGTAAAAAAATGCGAGATATAATAAATTTTACAAACTTTATTAAATTACCATGTGATATAACCGCAGATGCTAGCGCTTTTTCTTCTCTTCAGGTTATAAAATAAGAGTCCATTGTTCCTAAAATGTTTTTTAGGATACCTACCAACGAGGCAATAGGTTTTGTATTTGCACGTCTCCCGTGGGAGGGCTGGTAAGGAACGTAACTGAATAGGTAAATCGGTCAAGAGTCATGACCAACAAGTCAGTCGGACGGACAGAGACGAAACTGATAAAAAATGATAAATTTTAGGTTATTGTAAAAAACAGGTGTTATATAAATAAAGAAATTACCTACTTATAACAACTTAATATCAATTTACGCGTAGATATTATCAACCGCCTCCACAACCACGTTAAACCTACGCCCGACACCAAAATTATTGAAATTTCAATTAACAAAGCACTGAGCACGCCGACATTTAAGGCAATTTCAATTCAATTACGTTTTATTATCTTAATTTGTTAAAAAAATATGTCTATTTATGAAATAATCCACACCTACAGAATAACCCACGCTCGTAATATTAACCTCCTTATTTTTGAAACGAATGAACTTTATGCATCCACTTTATTTACTCTTGGGACGGTAAAAATATCCAATGTCAATCTAATTACAAATAAATATGTTATCAGTGGCCTGATTCCCAATAAAGTATTAATATCAACCTGCCTGGGGTTGTTATATGAGATAAAGTAGACATTATTGGATATGTCGTTGGTACCCACCGTCTAACAGTTCTTGTACACCTACCTCAATAATAGGTTTTGAAGTCCACAATAAAATGATAAGCACAGTTTAACAGGCGAAGAATCAACATGACACGGAGAACAGATGGATGATAAAATAAGAAATGAAATAAGTACATCATTCTTAAATGTTATGGTGATGATTTGTTTGCATAGATATTTGAAATTGAAGATTTCAATTAGTAGGCAAATTGTATACACACGCAACTAGTTTCCTTGAATAAGTATTTCGGTAAAAATACTTACTAGCAACAAAATATAAAATTAAGAAAGGACGAGTTGAAAAAAGAAAGTTGTGAATCGGAATAAAAAAAAGTGTATTTGGAATTAGGAAATATTTAAAAAAGAGCCTTAAATTTACAGGCTAGCATTTCTCGGATCTACAAGACAAATCATGTCACGAATCTGGCAGGATAGTCAGATATAGCAACAATATTCGGTGGCTCTTTTATGTTTGCCTTTCTCTTCCGTTCAATTTCAATAAAACGTACTTATACGAAAACTGCATCGCTCAAGCAGGCTCTTGATTGAATTAAGGTTAATTATAACTAGTGTCGTAAGGGTGATATTTTGTCGAACATTACTGGTGTTACATTAGGTTTGTGACATGGTGACATGTTTACTCTTTCCTATAGTATTGGTCTTTTTACCCTCCTGGTGTATTATGAACTCGGGCCAGCATATTTTTTTTAAGCATGAACTCTACGACAATACAGATAGAGGTGAACTTATTTCTATTTTTATCTGGTAATATTAAAAGTAAGTTTACCCTAAACTGAATAGAAATAAAGTGGATAAATACACCCTGAACTTTAATAGAGTTGATAGAATTACGATTTTATAATTATAACAATATTTTTAACTGTTCTTACACCAGAGTTGTTTAGAACTCACGGCTAATTTACCTGCAACAATAAAAAAAATATATTAAATATTTTGTTTATGAATACATTCTTCAGATACATTCTCTTGAATGTTATGATAAATTTTGGAAAGGTATTTAAAAATATTTATACTAGAAAATAGTAGTTTATGCAACTGTCACATTATAGACGTTATTAAAACTCCAGCGGGTGTGTAAAAAAAGCGTTGACAAATTTCTTAATAGTATCACGCGAGTGTTTTAATACCAAGTTATAAATAGTTACATGCACTACTCTAACTACACTCATACAAATAAGTCATTACTAACATCAGATATTTTTTCAAATTGATATTGATAAACATGCTTCAAGAGTCAACTAGTAATGACATCTTTTCTGGCTGTATGAAACACTTTTGCCATTAGTTTGTTATTGTTTTTAGAAAAATAACTGTAATATAATGAGTTGAACCGATGCTTCAATGGTCATTAAGTTACAGGTTATTTTTAAAATTTTCATTTCAATTATCTGTGTTAAACGTGTACCTATATCGATATAGGTTCTCCTTTGAGATCATAATTCTATTTTTAAAACACGCGTGTAGAAAAAGTATATTGTCATTGGGCGGGACACGAACTTCATAATTCGGTTGACTGCTCTAACCACTGATATACCTAGTATACAGTTTTGAGAAAAAAAATCTTTGGCCTCTTTGAGCCGCCATCAACGTCGTCGTTTAAAAATTACGTAAAACTCTTATTGAATTAGTCTAAAGTACTTGAGATCTTTTTACGACCCATTAAAGGTACTAATGGATTGAATAGGGATCAAATTTCAAACGATGAGCGATGAAGTTGAAAATTTTAGTCTAAGCAGAAAGCATGACGACAAAACCAGATATGTATTCATGTGTATATAGTATGTCAAGTCCCTGTTTCGTCAAAGATGCGATGGGATTTGTTATCTCATGAAACTTGTTGAAACTTTTCCATTATTATGACATATCTGTAGAAGGTTGAGTGCAAGTACCGTACATCCAATGTCTTCAATGCATGTCGGCTCTTTTAGAATTCAGGCACTCAATATAAACAATAGTGACTGTTCACTCTTCCTGCATGGTTCAATTGCGGCATGAACACGGCGCTACTTTGGGCCCGTACCTTTTTTAGCTGACTTTTTTACAAATAAAAGGAAATTTTAGTTAGATCATAAGTAGCGTGAACTAACTCGTGTGTGACTTGCGCCAAATGTACAGCAGCTGTCACATGCTATCACTGATCACGACCATTAAGGTTATCCAGGGGTTTATCCAGGAGTCAGGGGTAAATTTCATTAGTAGGATCAAATACTAATAACGAAGGAAGGTGGGGTCAAGTGTGGAAAATATGTAGTTCCCGACTAACGAAGAACTTTTACCTTTATGCAAACTGTTATGAGAATATTTCCAATAGTTTATTGCCTTTCTAATAAACTTACTCTGTATTGTCTTATATTTTAGCGAGCACGACACATTTGAAATAAAACCAATTTACCGGATTTAAGTGGCGTTTAATTAGATGTGATTTTATTATTATACACCCGACGTATCGATTACCTACTTTATTACAGCGATGATCGTGGTCACGAGACGACTGAAGATGTCAATTGTTTTTGATAAGTTTATAAGTACATATAATACCGCCACTTCGTGTTATATGTTGAACGTCAGGTGTATAATAATAACGTAACATCTAATTAAACGCGAGTTAAATCCGGTAAGTTGGTTTTATTTCAAACTTATTTATATTTATTATTTATTTATTTATAACTTTATTGTACATACATCAACCACATGGACAAAATACGCCCTTTGTACGTTGTTTAAATGCACATAATAAATACATGCATTTAAACAACGTACAAAGGGCGGCCTTATCGCTAAAAGCGATCTCTTCCAGGCAAGCTTAGGATGGAAAGGATTTGTGTAAGCTTTAAATTATGTAAGGGTAAGTTGGCGATGTAATAATTACGTGTTTTTAATATACAAGCAAATATAAAATAACTAAGTTTATTAGTAATACATAAATACAAATATATACACATATACATACTTAAATATCCACATAAATAAATATATTTATATATACATACATACATACACATACATACATACACATACATACATACACATACATATATACACACTGAATTATACATACACATAGTCACAGTGACAAGTAGTGATCCTTTACCAATCTTTTAAAGGTAGTCTGAGACTTTGCTCGTCTAACTTAGTCTGTGTTATAAATATTCCTTCATTTTTCTGTCGAGGAAATTGTATTTAAAAATAAGAACTAGTAATAAGAAAATAAAGATTAAATCTTTTCTGTAATGTTGAATATTCGCAAGGTATTGCATAATCTAAGCTGTGGTATCTCCTCAAAAACTGCAGCCACATTACACAGTTTTTGTAGTATTGTGTTCCAGGAGTGAGTGAGGTGACCAGAGATGGCCAAGGAAGTGTTTGGTTGGGAGCAAGGGAACTCGTTCCTTTTGCTGTTAATACAAAGCTACCACCTACTTGAGTTTTGGCCGTTTTTGGAGATCGTGAAGATTTCATTACAATGATTCTTACCTAAAGACTTTTGTCGAAATGGAAATTGTGTTATAAAAGTGTAGTTTTGTGAAACAAGTGGCTGTGTTGCTAAGCGATATGTATAATCATTGAAATAAACTTTTATATGGCGCAAAGGACATTGAGAATTTCATTGTGGTCATACATCTCATCGTAGTATCTACAATCGTGGATATTTTCATCGTATTGTAAGTAATTGGCGCTTAACTCCTAATGCACTGAAGAATGATTAACATCAGTATTTCAATGCAATAACTGCAGAAATAATAAAATACACCAGACAAGAATGCATGGGCTTGACACTTTGCCTTCTCCGTAGGGAGTTTCACCAAGAAAAATATTTAGGTTTTTTCCTAGGCAATTGTAATCAACTATAAGCTACTTGTTTCCGATTAATAATTTTATTTTCAAAACGTAAGTAAGTACATATTTGTATGCATCTCAAGTCGGCAAGCAATAACGCATTTAATATTTATAAGGTGTTCCAAGGTCTCTTTATACATAAACGCATTTGAATACACAATAAATTTAATTACTTAAGCAAATTAGCTGCAAAATTGTAAAACTAATCATTAGATACACATTAGTGAATATTATACATGCAAAACCGGATAATTTAATGAAACCGAAAACATGTACGTAATTAATAGCTATTCAAAAAATAATATATGTATTATATTTATAATTATCATAGATTAATTTTACATTGCTCTGTCAATAAGTTTGCTTAAAAATATAAATGTCGCCGCCGTCTGGTTAAAATCACCGATTAATTGGATGCTTAGGCCGTTGGTTAAACGCCGGCATCCAATTGAATGCCTAGCCCGATAGTTATTCGAACTAGACTCACTTAATGTTTAACGACTTGGCGGAGCTCGTCTTTTACTGAAAAGTTTTGGTTTGTTTGGTAGGTTCAAGGTTATTTTCTATGATCACTTATAACCGACATCGTATTGGTTCTAAGTGAACATAAAAAAATAACCTTGAACCTACCAATCACTCAAACAGTCACATACGAAAGCTCTTTGATTTAAACCAGCTGCCTAGTCCAATTGAATAGCAAATTTTACCAGACGGCTGACATGACATTCAGCAATCTGGTTAAACGTTGCGCTCAATGACTTGGATAGTTGTCCTTCAGCCGTTTCATTGAATGCCGGCGTTCCATCAACGGGCTAGGCGTCCAGTTAAGCGGCTAATTTAACCAGACGGCTGCGACATAAACATGGTATTGCACTCAACTGCACACTTTATTAAATTTGTAGGAAAACGTACTTACCTACTTTTCTTAACTTTAAATGGTAGACTACTCCAGGGTGCATCTGATGCTTGGACCTTTCCTGTTTCAGCCCTAAAGCAGTTCAGTCTTTTAGTGTGTGAAGGATAAGGTAGCCAGTGTATTTATTTATAAGGCACGGGAGGCATTTTATCCCTTGTATCCAGAATCTCTGCGCACCAATTTCATGACGTTTCCTTGATTTTGTCTTGTATACTTATAGGCAATATGTTACTGTTTCCTACCATCAGAATGTGTAAACTGCTGACATTCTTTGATATAAAAAAATATTTTGTATGTATGTACAACAATACAGTTGTTGCGAGTGCATGTGTATAGTGCTTATGCGCGGGATTGTGTGTGTATGTGTGTGTTTAAGCTATCTATGTGACAATGGTGTCAATTTACGCCTTACATATATTTTAGTAAAAACTTATTTGGATCTAGTTAAACAAGACGTAAAACGACTAGTACCGCTACATAGCACTGTCACTGCGAATATTTCGTCTCACATGTGAATATTTTTGAAACTATAAATTTTCTATTAAATTAACATAAGGGGGTTTACGCCGTACAGTTTTTATACACACTTTCAAGTCGAAAATATTAAAAATGAATAAACTGAATCTAATAGGACTAGACATGCTTAAACAAGTCAGACTAATCTAAATAGTTGTCAGAGGAATTATCGGAAAACAGTATTATTGTTGAGTAAGAGCAAGTTTTAGCTTTTCATACAAATCTAAAATCGCCAATTAAGTATCTCTTCATTATTAGACTTTTCGAATAATCCACTGATAACTTTTAAGATTAACCCTGGTTTGCTTATGCATGGCAAGTTTTCTTAGAATCTGTTTATTCGCTTCCAATACTTTCGACTTGAAAGGTGGCAGAGAGCATGTCGGACCTCGCTTATGTGTAGAGTTCTTTGTTTGTTTTGTGACAATACATATTATTATGCATTGTGATTATGTCTTGTGTGTTGTAAAAATAACTTTAGTCTATTATTTTGGATTTTTAAAGAGATAAGCCTAATCAGGAATTGTCGTTGAGTCACATTTTTCGGGAAACGGAGCAAAGATGATTTTGTAAAATGACTCAAAAAAAGCGCATACTTACCAAATCTTAGCATTGGAATCCTGTTTTCGTTTTTGTTAGAATCGGTTCATTCGCTTCCAATATTTTCGACTTGAAAGGTTGTTTTATAATCCAGGTGGCGTAAACTGTGTCAAAGAGCATGTCAAACCTCGCTTATGTGTAGAGTTCTGTGTTGTTTTGTGACAATACATATTATTATGCATTGTGATTAAGTCATGTGTGTTGTAAAAATAATTTCAGTCAATTATTTTGGGTTTCTAAATAGAAATAAGTCTAATCAGGGATTGTCATTTTAGAGTCACATTTTTCGGGAAACGGAGCAAAGATGATTTTATATAATTGCAAAATTAAAAATTTTAAGTAACTCCCGGCGTCATTAATCATCTATCTAACATCATCTCATTAAGACTATTCATAAGAGCCCAAACACGCTTTATCTGCTGTAAGTTTCTGAAGAATTAAGCATTTCGCAGACTTTTTGATGGTATAGGATCAGCTCAAAGTTAGTATGTCATGGGAATGACATCGAAGTTACAGTAAACGAAATTTGAAATTAATAGGATCTGTAAAAGTAAGTAGAATCCTATTATCAAGTAGAAAATGAGCTAATAGTCTTCAAACGCCTGAACTTGATCTTCATAAATTGTAGCTGAGAACCGTCGTAGTCGCATCAGCTTTCAAACAAAAAAACCGAATCAAAATCGGTCCATTCGTTTAGGCGCTACGATGCCACAGACAGACACACAGATACACAGACACACAGACAGACACGTCAAACTTATAACACCCCTCTTTTTTCGTCGGGGGTTAAAAATTACTCAAGAAAGCGCATTGATATTAAATCTTAGCGCTGGAGTCTTGTTTTCGCCGCTGAACCCTAAATGCAAGAAAATTGGTAATTTAAGGATTAGATATTTTAATTAAATATTTGTATTGTAACTGTTTGTTATCAATAAATTACCGATCTATTTTATTGTCATTGAAATATTATTCGAACGCTACAGCTAGTAGACGCGTACATCGTACAAGGCAGCGGACACAGCTAGCCGTCAATATAATATATTTATATTTTCTTCCCACTAGACCTGTTTGCTATACATCACATTTAGCCGACTAATAACCCAAGTAGCAATAGTACCCTACTTGACAACTCTATACCAGGCAATTACCTTTAGTGGTGTCAAAGCTGACTCCAATGAAAGGCTAGCTGTAATTTACGTCGATATTCTCACATCCCGCTACGCTAATTCCAACCTTTTCCTTCCCGTTTTTTTTCTTATGACACGGTATAATTTTATGACAGACAGTATTGAAAAAACCGACCATCGTTACCTACATAACTCGAATGGAAATGGAAATGCGCTTCCTGGACATTTATTAGATATTCATTACCACGTCACCGAGTGAAATAAAGAAAATACGCCTAGTTAGCCCCCAATGAATATGACATGTGATACATGTGAAATGAAGACTTAATTACATTCAGACGAAATTCGTATACGTATTATGGGAGCAGCGCTGGAGTAAGTCACTTTGATACTTTCGTAACACTATATTTCATCATGATATTTTCAGGTGGACCGTATGCTTGATTGCCACCTTAGTGGTATAAAAAAAATCATTAACAGCTTATATACGTCCCACTGCTTTATTTGACGGCTGCGGGGCACCACCCCGGGAGATGATGCCTGTCGATTTATAATTCTTTGCCCCTAAGGCTTGAGAACTCGCGAAGGTTTTTTCCTAAAAGAGGATCTGGGTTCCAATCTTGGTAGGGCCAGAGGAAGGAAGTTGTTTACGGGTCATGGATGAGTGTATGTTTATTAAGAATAATTTTATTTTTTATTTATATACTATTATTTTATCTATACATCTCCTTAATCTAGTAAACAAAACTTTTTGAAAGCGGCCAGTTCAATCATAAGTAAATTATGTCCCATTTTGTCCCTACCCAGCAAACCCGCGTCTCCTCAAAGTAGAATTTGTTACTTTTTGTCTGATTTGTGGGTACTTTACTCCTTCACAATTTAAGTAGTATAATACAAAAGTTGCACAAGGTAAAAAAAACATTAATATATAGTAGGTATCTACATACAATTTCAAGGTTCAATTTCAATGTTGAAAAAAAATTTTTTGTAAAAGATACCTAAATTTTGATTTTTGATTTTGTTGAAATGAAAGAAATATTCTGTTTACTATTCGCATACTATTAATTTATACTCAATAGAATTTACCATCCATTTTTTTTAATATAAGAGCAAAATATAACTATTAAGTATAAGTAGTCCATCAAATCAATTAGGTGTTTTGATGATTCGTGGCTAAACCTTGTTAGTTTCATCAACAAGACCAATAGAAAAATCCGTTACAAATAAATTTACGAGTTATTAATCAAACTTAGTAGCTTTTAATTAAATTATCATATCTCGAGTAATTTAAAGCTTGATAGCGAAACGTTGATACCAAGTTAGATTCAATTGGGGCGCAGATGTACTGTTAATTATTAGTAATTTACAGGAATCTTTTTTCATCACCAGCCTATTATACTCCTAATTCTGGGTACAGGCTTTCCTACATGGGAGAAACACACGAGGAGCTTGGGCCATAACACCACCACGCTGGTCCAATGCGGGTTGGTAGGTTATAGCGGTTGCAGTAACAAACCGGGACCAATGGCTGAACGTGCTTTCCGAAGCCCGGAGGAGCTCGGAATTATAAATTTTGATTGATTCATCCCGAGATCGACAGTGGCGAATGTTGCTTTGTTTTCGTCAACGAAACCACAGCGCTCAAACCACTACGCCACCGAATTCCTCCTATTTTTATAAGTATTAGTAAAATAATAAACATAAAAGAGAAATAAGGAGTTATTATTTTAATAGGAGGTAAATAAAGGGATAGTATATTTAAGCTTGTTCTAGGCCCTATAATTGTTGATAATACGACAACTGTTGAGTAAAGAGATTTGGAAAGCACTCGAATACATTTGCTCAAATATCCTTCTCCAACTTTTAGCTAACGATTCGTACACAACCCCATTTTGTGGAAAACAAAATTACGCTAACGTAATTCTCAGGCTCTAGCAAAGCACGGCGGTCGTAGTCGACAAAGCAAATCGCCTAGATTTTTCTAGCGATACACAGACGCTAAATTGGCAAATAGAACTCGTATACTTGTTCCTGTACAAATCCTTGCATTTAAAATGAACACAACAATATAAGTAGTTACAACATAAATAGTGGGTAGGTACCTTTGGACTACATTGCGGTATGATAGGAATTTAAGAACAGTACAATCGGTAAGTAGACAAAAAACGACATGAAGTGATAAGTAGTTCATTTTTGAACCATATTTTTGTTCTTTTACTGTGTTTTCCACGCCTGTGTTGTTAGGTACATTTATATTAATTTCATTAAGTCATATATGCAGCTATTTTAGCTGCACCTTGTCTTCAAAGATTTAGATTACTATCAAACTAGATTAGTTAGAAACCACCAATCAGCTTCTATACACTTTCTATCGGCCAGCAATGTACAAACTATTGTAGGGCTGTGCCCAACGCTGCGATGTGAAAATGATTTACGTAGTGGAAGAAGGCAATGCAACCGTTTTCCGCGCTACATAAATCCAAGCAGCCCGGCCTAAAAGAGTTATAAACGAATCGCATTTTTCCATTCGGCTCTGAACTGTATTTCATATTGGCAAGGCTGAGGCAAAAAGATGTTTCATGTGCTACGGTCTCATGCTAACACACTACCAAACTTCGTGTATAAAATTACTTAAAGCATTTTTATATCTTATTTACATTACTTATCACCGCTGTTACACGCCTCTCTTCGGAAGCTAACTTGAAACATTAATAGGTATAATTTTCAAATATTATCTAATTTAAATCTTCTGGGGCCTTACCACCATCTTTGTAAAAGCGATTCATATTCCGCTTGGTTCAGTATTGGTTCCTAAACTGCATCGCTGTCATAGTCGTGGATAGCATCGTAGTACGAATATAACGATTCTACTCAGTTTAGGTCCTAAACTGGATCGCGATACAAGATGGTGGTACGGGTGCAGAATACACTTTTGCATGTTAATAAATTGCCAAGCTACGAATGAATTATCAAACCTAATGCATTAAATGTACTTACTCAATATGGGTACGAATCAGTTCAGAAGCCCATAATAAAATAGTTTTACTGTGGATAATCCATTATTTTCTGAAGTAGTATATCGCTTGCATTCTTCTTCTAAAATTATAATTGTAAATGAAATTTGGTAGAATGCTGGCACTACAACGAAAGCGAATAAACAAAACAACTTTTTGGAAATTGGAAAATCGAAAACGTTAGTACTTATGTAAGTGTTTTTTTATTAAAATATGATTTCATTCAGCGCATTTTAAGTTTTAAATTTCTAAATAAATTGAACTGTAATTTCGGATATGAGTTTATTCAAAAACATGCACTATAATAATTGTAACAGCAATGCAGAACAATTTCGCTTCCTCGCAAGTGTATCTAATAGTTGGGACTATTATATGAAATTACAAGATCTAATAGAGTTCCGTTGCAACTTTCATCCCTTAATCGTGGGTTTATAGGATATAATATCCATGAAATTGCTTGATTTTAATAACTCATTACATGAAATTGTAAAATCGTTGGATTAGATTCCAATAAAGAAATCTGTTAAATTAAAATAAAATATATTCCAACATAAGTAGATAATGGAATAATATGTATACTATGATAAAAATATTTTTAAACTATATGTACAATTAAACATGTTTCAGGCTTATCATATTAACCATAAAACCTTACCATCCAGGGCGGGAGCGCCGGTGTCTCCCGGCTTATAATATTAGGAAATTATTTATCTTGTTTTTGGGCGTGAAGCACCCAACAACAAGACAGAAAATTTTCATAAAACAATCCTATTTGGAAATAAGAAAAGTAGACGATGAAAAAATATAATGCTCCAGGCGGGACTCGAACCCCGTCTCCTGATATCCGGCCAGACGCGATTACCACTACGCCACCGGAGCACTAAGAATAACGTACTTATTTCTTCACCGCTTTCTTTCCTTTTCCAACGTTTTTATAGCAACGTTTATGTCACCACTCATTGAAGTTAACATCTCTAATGATCCTAAAGAATATTTTAACAAATATTTTTAAAGTTCAAGTTAAGGTGAGAAAAGTTATTTTAATCACATTTTAATGTTTTTGAAGCGTTTCCTGCGTGCCTGCTTTATTGTAACAATTACAAGTAAAGAAAAGAAAACGATGAAAAAATATATGCTCCAGGCGGGAATGCCAGGAATCATAATTAAGATAAATATACAAAGCTGTACGTATTTTCCCGGATTATTTACCAATTCTATTTTTTCTTAATAATCTTATCATCAACCACAACCAATAAAATAAACAAATAACGCTTAGATAAAAAAAAAATTCTTATTTTTTAAAATCCACGATCGGCCTTCGACATATCATTGCGATCAAGTCTTTGGACATTGCTGATTTCAATTCAACACAATGTTATGGTAAGAGATTGCAAACCGGGCCCGGCCCGGCCGGACACGGTACACTTTTAGACATCGCCGGGCCCGGCCATTCATACCGGGCCCAATACCGGGCCCGGAAGGTACGAAAACTGCGGCACGGAAGCCCCAACTTGTAGAAAATAAGTGCTTAAAGTGCCAAAAGTGCACCGGGCCCGGCCCTGTTTGCAATCTCTAGTTATGGTTCGTGCTCACGGCAAGGCAACGATGCGGTGGTATTTTCAAGCCATAAAGGCTTAGGTTTAAATTGACTGAATCATACATACTTCACACAGTCTTTTTTTTTCAAATATAAAAACCAGGATGTACTTGAGCTCATGTAGATTTAAAATTTATACATTAATTTACATTGAAACTGAACTACAAAATTATGTATACAGTTGCGAACACAGTCTTGTACATCGTTATCACGTTACATTGATTACATGTCCGATAAATAAAGTGTGCATTTCAAGTAATTGAAATTGGATAGGCGGAGAAAGTGGACCGGCTAGTGCATAATGAGAAAATTTATTAGAATCCGCCCGGGAAACTGAGGAACTGGTTTTTAATAAATCAAACTGTTTTATTTTGCACAACGGAGATAATAGTCACGAAAGCTAATGTTGATGACAGCGATTTAGTATAAGTACCAATACTTCAATAGATACTAAAAATAGCTAGGATAATAATTATTTCATTAGGTAGATATCCGAGTCCAGAGCGAGTGTGAGCTTTTTTAATCAAACAAATTTTTTAAGGGTTTCTTTAAAACCATTGTTTTATATTATTATGTTCAATCTTACATTCTCGGCGACGTAGTGGTTTGAGCGCTCTGGTTTCAATTTTGAAAACAAAGCATCTTTCGCCGTAGTCGATCCCGGGATGGGTCAACCAAATTTGTGATCTCGAGCGCCTTCGTGCTTCGGAAGGCAATTTAAGCCGTTGCGTTGGTCCCGGTTGTTACAGCAACCGCTTTAATCCACCAACCCGAATTGCGTGGTGGTGTTATTTCCTAAACTCTTTATGTGTTTCATGTGTATGAACAATAAAAACAATCCTGAATTCCTAACAGAATCACTACTATCGTTTTTCCATAGGATTTGAGTGGTTTCGTTTTGGTTTTGTGAAAACTGTTACAACGCTCTTTGAATGTAAGTCATATATTAAACACAACTACTTAGTGCAAACGTTTACTACTGATAGATTCTAAGTATATAGTATAAGGTGCAATCGTGCATGACTACGTCAATTATTTCAAGAAGAGGTTTCGTTGCGCTCCAGTAGCAAAAAACTCAAGTTTTCTTCAACAAACTAGTGTTGAAAGCCACAGTAACAAAACGGTACAATAGATAGTAGCAAACCTTAGCAGGTATTATTAAGCTGCAATCTTGTAATACTAAAAGGGGTAATTCCCCTTAAGGAAACCTCTTGCTTTAGTTAAAAGTCTTCCCACCAAGCTCTACTTTTTTGCTTAAATTAACGAAAAAACAAAACAGAACGAATCCCGATAATGTCTATGGCAAGCCGTATAAATAAAATATTATTGCAAACATGAAGTTGCGTGCTAAAATGAAATGAAAACACATAACCATTGTTACAGCCAAAATTATTGTCATGACCGCCTATTACAGGAAAACTTCGCAACCTTACTGAACTTTTGATGTAAAAATGTGACGTTATCGCAAACGTAATTGCGATTTTTTCTTTCACGAATAGGCCTTTGTCATTAGCTGCATCAACCTTTATTCGTCACAATTATTAAATAAAATTTAAACAGAATAAAAGTATATCTACGTTTGATTATAACATAAACATAATCAAAGATCCAATACTTACATACCTAAATCAATTACCACTTCTTCAAATGATCAATTCAAATCGCACAGAAATCAGACGCGATCTGTCAACACAAAGTGCGGTGCGGTGCTAACCTGCTGCTGTGCGATTCACTAAAGTCTTCTTCTTCTTTTAATAATGGCAATGTGTTTATCTTAATGATAACAATTCTGCCAGCCCAGAGTTTTGACCAAGCATGTGTATGGGAAAATATTATAGTTTTAAAGCAGCCTTGAATTGGCGGCTGTCGGCAGCGCTGTCATACCTCTTGACGTTTGTTTGGCAACCATTTGACAGCCATTGGTGACACTAGCGTTCCGATGACGAGCGCGGCGTTAGCCGGAACAAAAAAGATGCTTATTTTAAAGTCAATCAAATATTGAATGAAGCCATTACGATACATTTTGTTTATATAATTTAATTTAATTAAAAAAAAAATAAACAAGAAAAACGTAATCGAAAAATATCGATTGGTACTTCATGTCGTTTAACCAATACACAGCCAAGAGATCGACGCAGAGATTAGTTAATGCGCTTACGCGCAGCGCTGTGCTCGAACATCAAAATCAATGGCGGCTCGTCGTCTTGTTGATGTCGACTATTTCAGTTAGTAAATTGCACTGCTGATGAATTCATTTGTAAAAAATATCTGTCAAGTCTTTCAAGTCAAAATTAACTGGGTATAAACTTCTTTTCATCAGTTTTCGTAGCGTACAATAATAAAAAAAAACACTGATATTACCTATTTCGTAAGAAAGCTCATCAGTAGGCGACTTATTTCTCAACATGCTAACTAACGTACCACGTCGTAACTTTTAATAGCTATGTATTAATACTAAAAACTAATATTGTTTTAGTAATGACTGAGATAGAGTGTACCAACCTGAGCGATCACTATTTATATAACTGCATTAAATAACACATTCGCTGCAACTCAAATGTGTATTATAAGGAATATTATTTACGAGTGCTCATTTAAACTTAAATTTACCATGAAAAGCAACATTTCAAGTGAAACTCTTTCCGCCGCTAAGTGCTCACACGTTTCGAAATAATCAAAACAACTTCATTAGCGCTCGAATAAAAGGAGACTACACTGTAGAGTTGAGGCATTACTTGTCTTTAATTGTGCCGATTTAATTAAACTACTTAATGTGTATTGGGTTTCGGCATCACTTTACTTTATATTGCTTGTTTTATATGGAATTAACAAGTAGATCCTGTTGAAGATAAAGGTATAAATAAAGTTCAGTTTGCTTTTTAAACGTTTCACTCACACCCACGAGATTAATTAAATAATATATCCTCGTAAATGACCGCGATTATTTTAATAATTTTTTAGATCAAAATAGTATAACTAAAACTGTAGGGTACCGAATTCCCAATTTAAAATTTGGAATTCTGGGGATGCGGGAGGTCAAAATCATAGTATGTGCGCGGGTGGTGCGTATGTCTGATTAAATTAATAAAAACATGGTCATAATACCTACCATGTTTTATTGAAATAATCTGAAAATAAGAGTGGTCTGAAAGGTGTCAAACTTTCAGAGGTAACGCTTGACAAGGGACACAACCACCCCCTTGCCTTTATTTCAGACTTTTGTAATACACTAAGTATGTACTTTTTTTCTTGTATAATTCGCATATTTATTCAATAGCAATTAGATCTAAGATCTTCACCAGATCACTAAACGATATCAATTAAAATAAGGCAAAGATAGCGCCTGCACTCAAAAAATTTAAGTAAATTAAGATCCCTCTTTTCTGAAATCGCTTAGAAAATTTAACAAACGGATACGTCTCTATCTATTAAAAAAATAAAGACTTAACAAGATTTATATTTACAATAAAATAAATTTGAAACAAGGAAATAAGTCTTTCAATCTACATAAACTTGCGATTTACAAAAGCTCGCTCCAGTAAGACGAGGACTTCAAGAGAGGGTTACTCACCCCCTCAGTGATGGCCGCCCCGCAATACATCACATCATGTGCAGTGACGCCAGTGACACCCTACCCCCATACACGTCACCTTATAGTTATTACTACCTACTCATAGACACTAGATGCAAAGGCTATGACGGCAAAAATTGCCTAACTCCACCAAATTTCTTTCTAGTCGAAAATTGCACCCCAATTGCACTCGAAAAACCTCCGCACAAATTATTGCCAATGCGGAAGCAGACGCGGATTTCTAAATCTACGCAGAAGTTCCGCATGCATACGTATCCCTAATACGCATATTCTTTTGTCACAGTCCCGTTAGCACTCTTATCAGAACAAGGCCTTCTGGTAGCTAGTGAAAAAGTGACATCACAGATTCACAATCTTGACTTTCACAAAAATAATAAAAAAGTTTTGAATTGAACCAGTGTGTAGTCGCGCGGTTCTCGCAACAAGTTTTTTGCACCTAAGTAATTTAATAAGAATGAGAATAAGTTTCGTTATGGGGGCAAAACATAGACATAACCCTTTCCCCTTAACAGCCCGCCGCCGCCGGCGAATATCTATTAAGTTTGTGGCACCAACTTCACAGATTTAAGAAAAAAACATTGGCTACTAGTACTAATACTTGAAATAAAAAAAGATTAACTTTTTTGTGTTTCGTACATTCGGATCTGTTTTAGTGCTTTATCTGTCAATTGAATCATCTAATCTAATGAATTTATGATAACTTTTCTTGCCCTATCACCGTCATTGGATCTAATAATGGTTCACAGAGGCATGGCGTAATAGATAATGTAAAAATAAACACTCTTTATTACAACGAATCGTAGAATATGTAACTGTACCTACATGTAAATAAATTTTTAATACCAACTTATTACATTAATGAAAAAAATCTATAGGTGATGACTAAACTTGATGACCATTATATTACAATTCAAAATACAATTCAAAATATATATAGAAAATTTTGGGAAATTCAAATATTAATCAACACCTATCAAATCTACGAGTACCAATTCAGCGCTATTGAAGTGGATAAATGAGGATCATTGAAATTTAACATAAATTTAAACATTTTACTTCCTTGATAAATTTTCAATAGAGACGTAATTGGATGAAGACAATTTCAATATTTATTACAAATCGCAATGTAAATAAATAAGATGGTAATTACAACATATGGATCACTAGAAAAGTTACTAAGAAAGTGATCATTAATCCACGCCCAGACGGCATGATATCATGGTATAGACAAACGAAAGACTAAGTAATTTTTCAAACATTTATAATAATGTTAAAATCAAAAATTAAGAATGCTATAGACAGTTAAAATTTAATTGTGTATGGTATGTCAGATATGAAAGAGTAAAGCGAAAGTATTGATGATAGATTACATAAAATGACACTAACACATGTTGATTTATTACGAAAACATCACTAACAAACATCCTACTCACTTTTACGTCTAAATTCAACACTTCCAAAGCAGGAGGGGTCTCGGAATCCACTTGGTGAAACTCGAAAAATTTCCCATACCTACAAAGAGTTTTTGCCCTAACACATGTATGTAATGATACGCCTTGTCAACCCCCCAGACGCGTTCGAAATGAGCGCACTTCAAAAGGAGTCCCTGCTAACAAATCCCGGCACCCTTCAATGCATTTAGTTGCAGGTGCCTACAATTTTTCTTCTCCGGCAATTTCGTGGAGAGTGGCTGCGTCTTGTATGTGTAGAGATGTCTTTGTAAATGATGTGACACTTCTTATCATTTGAAAGCTTTGTGATAGTAACACTTCATCATTTTATAGGATTACGATTCTTTATTCATGCCTATGAAATTTATCAAAAATAGTTGGTATAACCTTTTAAGTCACCATAAAAAGCAAAGTTCTTATAAGCTTGACATAGACTTTTTAAACGTTTTAAAGGGGCAAACCAAGCGTAAGGCTCGCCTGATAGTAAGCGGTAAACTATAGCTTATCGACGCTAGTCAAGCAATCTCTATTGCCCAGTCAAAAAGAAGCATTTTGCTGGTAGCTTTGGATAAGGCCCCCTGCTCAATTTTATATCGAGTGCTAACTATCTTATTCGGCTCAGGATCATAACCCTACGAAAACTATTAAAACGTACCTTACCAAATTGTACCCTTATTTTGTGCAGTTAAAGTTTATTTAAAGAAATTGGTGTAGATCCTTCCCATCAGATGATGTAAAATAAAGTAAAAAATATTACTCATATCTTTAAAAAAGCATTGAGCTTTATCATTATCATAGCCAATAGAGGCAGTCTAATTTTATCTCATTGTCACCAGGTGTATTTACTTTTATTTCCAGACTGATTTACTGTACTCTAATAGTAAGTATACGTCTTTAGGCAGTTTCCGAAAATGCAGCAAATTATGACACCGGAGCTACGAATCAATAGTCCATGTATAATGTATAGATATACTTGCAATTAATCTATCTTGGATTGAATAATAAATAATTGAGAGTATCTTTAGAGAGGCGTAGTCAGACGTTCATTAGCATAATAAATACCCACACTCCTCTAGTCATATCTGGCATCGTCTCGAGAGCACAACTATTTGTTTCAAGTCCCTCTGTTTCAGCGTTGTGTTCGTGCTAATTTTCCTCTTGCAAATTGTATGCTCACTTAACTCAGGAATACTACTTAAATTCTGTTCTTAGAGAAGTAGGCACCTATCATTATAGTTTTACAGAAAAACAGTTGCTTTTATTCTGAATATCGTTTGTTGGAAAATGTATCTGGTAAATTTATTTCAATAAACATTTCTAGGAACTTTTCTAGTATGATAATTAACAAAACAAAAATTTTACGTATTTTTTACATTTTATTCTAACATAATAACAAATGTTTGAAATATAGAAAAATATTCTAAAGAAAATCATAGGGTTTGTGAAAAGTCGATGAATTTTTGGTCTAGACATTTTTCTAAATCATTTTATCTTCTATCATTTAATTTCTTTGGTATGTTAAACTGTAGAGAGCACAATAGTGAAGATTTCCAAATTACGATGTAGGTGCTTAATCTCAGTGGAACACAGGGTTATTACAAAATGATTTGTAGCGGCATGTCGTGGGTAAATAGGACCCGCGTGCGTTTTATTGGGTTAGCGTTAGCGTTTGCTTTGCTAGTCTTATTTTTTTATTATATCGCTTAGGGTGACAAATCTATTCAGTAATATAAATAATACTCAAAAGAGCTTTTGTGATGGATACTATATAGATAACGGATAAACATACGTAATATTTTATAATTATATTATTGCAAACATACAAACAAGCATGCCTCGTGAAGAAATCTACTAAGTCTCCCCGGCCCCGGTTCGAGTCTTCGGTGTAATACTGATGAAGGTAGTATATTTGTTGAACGTAGCACAAAAAAAACCACACCTCTTAAGACCAAATTAAGTGTTCTCAACACACAACAAGGAAAAAGTGTTACGCTTGTCTGCTGTCTACTGTATATTATATTACGTTGTATAAATTTGTTGAGTGCAAAAAACCGTTTAATTAATTACACTGGTAGCGCTAATTGATTGTAACCTATACCGCACAATCATGATAGCAGATAGCTTTATTTAACAGCTAGCAATTGATCAACATTCTCTGTTTTTAATAATTTTAATGAAAAAAGGTGTTCTTTTATTTTGTATCACTAATGTTGTTAAAAAAACCTGAATATATAATACCTAGGCCCTAGCTGTTGTTAACTTCTTCAAATTAATTTGAAAAAATAACGGAATGAGTTTTACTTAGTTTTTTAAATACCTCATTCTTCAGCACAAGTTATTAGATAGATATATACATATAAATTCTTTATTTTGCAAGTTCTCAATTTGTTTAATGATGGTGAGTTGAACTCAGGTTAACACTTTAGTACCAAATAACTCCATCAATTGCGCTGCAACAATAACAATTGGTGAACAAAATAGTACAATTCAGTGAGGAATTAAATCTTTTCCTACACAATAAAATAATAATTTCAAATTAATAATACTTTGAAATACTCAACGGGTGTTCAAATAGAATAATTCGACATTGTGGGGTATACGTTAGAATTTAACGCAGATACAGAATAGACTAGAGAAAATTCACAGGTCACAGGGTCATCCTAAGTCCTCGGTAGCTCAGATGGTAGACCAGTCACCAGGAATACCTTTATGATTTGAAAGAGGATATAAATCAGAAAATTAATTGATGTTTTAGACGTCTCCTTTACATGAGATTTATGGATTAATCACACGACCACGATTAGACGTTTTAGCATATCTATAATTTGGGTTGGTATGGATGTCGCAGCCGTCTGGTTAAATCAGCCGCTGAACTGGACGGCTAGCCCGTTGATTGAATGCTGGCATATTCAATCAAACGGCTGAAGTACAACTAGCCAAGTCATGTCAGCCGTCTGCTTTAAATTAGCCATCCAATTGGACGCCTAGGCGGCTCATTTAAATCGAAGAGCTTTTCTGTGACTGTTTGAGTGATTGGTAGGTTCAACGTTATCCTTTTTAATGGCCAATTAGAACCAAAACGATGTCGGTTATAAGTGGTCATAAAAAAAATAACCTTGAACCTACCAATTAAACCAAAACTTTTCAGAACAAGACGATCCGTTCAATAGGCCAAGTCATTAAACGTTAAGTGAGTCCAGTTCAATTAACTATCGGGCTAGGCATTCAATTGGATGCCGGCGTTTAATGAACGGGCTAGCCGTCCAGTTACTCAGCTGATTTAACCAGACGGCGGCGAAATCAATACTGACGCGCGTTTCATTTGCGTTTGTAGCTAGACACAAACGCGTCGTCTGCTCGCTTAAAAAACATCGTGTGAATAGACTTTAGAGTCAATGACAAAACACAATTTGACAAGACGTCAATGATAAAACTGAAACCATAGCCTAAAAGGATATCTCTCACAATTCGGCGGACCTTACAGTTTTACTTTAGTCTGCTAAATGACGATTTAATAGTTCATACTGATGTCATTAATCAAATATCATGTCTGTATTAACTTGTTGGTGGTCCAATTAAAAAACCATTAACAGAAGAACACGCGATGTGTGATTAATTTTGATTGCTTTATTTTATGAATATCTTCAATCTTTCAACTGAAACTTGTAACATGATAAAACGTTCCGAAAACCCAAAACAATCCATCAAATCCCGTCAGAAGCGATGTTTTCTATTGATAAAATTAATTTATCTTCAATACTAAATAAACCGCATATTTTTAAAATATAATAATATTTTAAAATATGCGGTGTATTTAGTTTTCTATACAATAGGTTTGTAATGTAACCATATGATGGTTGAATTTGGGAGAGTTTGACAACAGAAAATGACGACAACAGACTGAAGTAACCGGTGAAACCAATGTTAAAATGCTTTATGTCACTTGCAAAGTACTAGTCGTTTAATTTACTTATTAATCTTATTATATCAATCAAGTATTTAGATAATTATAATTTCACCTATATCACGCAATATCCCTGTAACTAATGTTTAATAGTTATAATAAGGAAGTTTAAAATTTTATACTTGCCAATACTCACACTTACGCTTCATTCTGTGAATTAAATCACTGAATTAAGCTCAGTTTGTAATTTTGTATTGCTAACATGCGTAGAAAGGTGTATGTAGGTGTATGAATTGCTGTAATTTCCCCTACCTATTTTGTCTGCCAGTAAATTAAGTGCAGAAATATTAAAAATATCCTTCTGGACTAAACTGGTAGAGAATACCTAATGACATTAAGTCCGTCCAATTGTACCTTATTATGGACTGCCGACGCAATCACACCTCTAACAAAGGATAGCCACCGCAAGTTTAAAAGTATATCGAACTCTTTAATGATAAATAAATAAAATGAAATTGAATCTCTGGTCGCTGGAGATTCAAAAGGTGCACATAATAATATTACAGTTATTTTATTAGAATTATATTTTCTTCAGAATGATAAGAATTTAATAAATTTAATTAAACCTAATCTGACATTCTTTCCAACATAATTCATGTTGGCCTGAATTTGTTTCCATTGTAACAAATAATAAGATCACTGTCGTTTTAATTTCTATTTATTGTCTACAGAGTGTCTACCCACTAATAGGTTTTCGCGCATAAACCTGAGCATGATATTTACGGTTTCATGTTTATGGTCGAGCGAAAACCGACGAGCGACGACGTCACAGAGCCGTTGCAATTTCTTGAAAATAGCCAATAAACTTATTTTGAACTTGTACTTGAATACAACAACAGTTTTACGAGCGGAGCTTAGACATGTTTTATTATGCATTCACCAGGACATTGTAAAATGACACATTTGAACGATATTGATAGATTTAATTTAACTAACCAATTCTTATTTCATTCATATCTTAGGTATCTTAATAAACTAGTTCAAGCAGTCTAGACATTAGGGGAAATCATTGAGCCATATAATATACTGACTATTACAGAATTCCGAAGTTAAATTTGGAATTCGTGGGTTACGGGGGATCGACATCGTAGTATATATTTTATTGTATTGTTGGTTGTGAGGAGCTCGGTGGCGTATTGGTTTCAGCGCTCTGGTTTCGATACGAAAAACAAAGCAACTTTCGCCATGGTTGAGATGGATGATTTCCTGGGATGAGTCAATAAAGTTTGTTATCTCGAGCTCCTCTGTGTTTCGGAAGGCACGTTAAGCCGTTGGTCCCGGTTGTCCCGGCAACCGCTTCAACCCACCGACCCGCATTGGGCCAGCGTGGTGGTGTTTTGGCCCAAACTCCTCATGTGTTTCTCCGATGTAGGAAAGCCTGTGCACAGCAGTGGGACGTATATAGGCTGGTTATGATAATGATGATTGTTGGTTGTGTGTGTGGGTATCTACAACTATAGTGTTTCGTTCGATAGTACGCGATAGTACGCATTTTTAGGGTTACCACTAGTCGGTGTGACAAGGAAAGATGTCGAACTTTCAGATGGTAGTAGCTCTTGACAAGGAACACAACCGCCCCCTTAAATTTTATTTCCGACTTTTGTAACACACTATACAAATTTTATGTAGCCATTAAGGGGAAGGGACGGAATTCAAATAAAGTACTCATTTAAACCATCGGTCATTTTGAAGCTGTAATAATTATCCTCCATTGATCAAGACAGAAGAAGTAATTTCTAACGAACGAAAAGGAAATTAATTCTGATTCTTGTTCATTATATTGTTTACGTTCTTTGCTTCGGAAATATCTAACCAAAACCAAAACTTCCGTCTGCCAGAAATGACTAAATATATCTATCTACTAATTGTATGTACGTAGAGCTACTTAGAGCGTAGAAGCTTCAATAATTGTGCCATGCCGATTACCTATAAGTATTGTCAATTTAAATATTTTAATGTATTGGTTCAGTAACGATAACAATAATAACATCATTACACCGACACCAATCAACTACTTAGCCTAAATGAAGGATCAACAAGGACCTGTGTTAATATTTAACAAGATAGCAGATAATTATATTTCTGTTCATCACACAAATATCTCGGACCCGGAATAAGAAAATCGAAACTTCTAAAAACGAAGTTGAATCTCTTAAATTAGGTAGGTTTATTGTTTCCATTGACATACAATTATTATTATTTTTTTTTTTTTTTTTATGTACAGACGACAGCACATCAAGTGTAACAGTTGCACGACGTAAGCCGCCTCTATTACGAACGGAATAAGGGCGGTCTCAAGGTCAAACTGTTATGCTTGATGTGCTGTCTACTGTATATACCTAGACATAAAACTATTTTTGAATCATTAAATTGAGGACCGGCTGGCCGAGTGGTCTGTGCTCCTTTCTAGGCTACTCGGTCAGGGGTTCCGAATTCGAATCCCGGGAGAAAATGTTTCTATGATAAGTATTGTTCACGAGTCATGAATGTTTATATGTTTGTTTAGTATGTTTCTAATATTTGAATACATATGTTTATCATTATTTCTCCGTTACCTAGTATCCATAACTCATACTCTTAATGATGCTTGCTTTGGTCTAGATAAATGCGTGAGTGTATGTATATAGGTATGTATATTATTATTATTCAATTTGCTATACCCGTAAAGCCTGCGATGGCTAGTAATATGGTAAATGTCAAAAAGCTTTACTAAAAAAATATAAAAAACAGTAAAGTACCGAATTGATTGAATGTGGCGTTCGAAAATCTGCCCTCATATGAGTTAAATTAATGCTATAACAAATTACCTAACCCTAACTTTGTTTAGTAAGAACTTCCGTACAAAACAAGGCACCGTGTTTACATAATAGGAGCAATTGTCCATTATATTTTTGCTACGACGGAAAGTGGTTTGACATGACCGGTCGGCTGACGATTGTCACTTCAATTGCTGTTTGCCATTTTAATGAGAAGTTATCAAGTTTCCAACAAGAGTTATCGTGCCTTATTAACTGTAAAGGGAGCTTTATACCGTTCGAAACTTTAGATAATAACATGGGTTGGATGACACGATTAAAAACAAATTAAATAAAAGAATCTGAACAGAAAAATGTTTTATGCATATTTCACCGAAATACTTACCTCCGCCACAGTAAGTATATCGCGTCCATAAATCAAGCACCTCATTACATTCAATCACAGAGAAGGCTGCGCCACCATAACTTTTGCATCAGACTTATCAGAGACAGAACTCAGACAGAGTTATTGAAGCGACCACAACAGTGAATTATGCCTTCATCGGAGAGAAGAAACTTAGTTTATCAATTGTGACTGTCTAACGAAATGAACAAATTGTCTGCACTTGTCAACTTGTCTATTAGATGGAATTAAGTTTTCCTTTTAACGAAATACCTGTCATGGTGTTGTAATACCGCGTTATATCGTGGACAATACTGCGTAATTTCAATTGAGAAAAATTGACGATTAAATTTTTGTCACTATATTGGATTAAATATGCAACTAAAGACAGTTTGGAGCTTAAATTAAGTAGAAATGTAACTTACATAAACATAGAACTCATTAATCTGTTAAGCGGCATTATACCACCGGGGGGCGATGACAATGGAAAAATCAATTGTGTCTGGAATCTCACGCTTGACGGGCATCTAAATTCGTGTTCATCACACAAACAACAAACAGCACAGCTAAATAACAATTATTTGTAGTTTGTGTTCCTGCAGTGGGTTGCCAGAACTAATGAAGAAAGCTATATGTTGGGAGCCGGGGGGACTCCTTTATAATTTCTCTTGATTTTTACATGGTGCGAGCGCAAGGTGCTATAAGCGTCTACAGAATACGGTAGCCGCATACCATCATTACGGTTGTTACTGCAACCGCTCTATCTCACCAACCCGCATCAGGCCAGCGTGGTGGTGTTGTGGCCCAAACTCCTCATGCAATTCACCCATGTAGGAAGGCCTGCCGCCTTTGCCCAGCAGTGGGATGTATATAGGCAGGTGATAGTGATGATGATGATTAGACTATACGTAAGCTTGTTTACCACCATTGTCATATAAGTAAAGCCTCCTGTTCCTCCTGGGATTTAAATCTGGGAGCGTTGCTACTAGCAGACAGTCACCCTCAGTCCGAAAAAAATTGCAGTTTGACGTAGACAAAACCTTTTCCGTGTTTATCATGCTACGGGTGCAGGCGACGCAATTTTTTTTAAAGAATCGATACTCCTAGTACTTAGTCTTTTGAAACATGAAGGCGGTAAGGTAACAGTTCGACAACTTCAATTTCCTCACAATCTATTCAGGGCAACTGTCCCCATTGTTCTTAGAGCTAACTCAAGCGAAGTCCGTCATAGAGACAAGGTGGTTTATTACCATTAGCCACGTTGAATACCTACGGGTCGATTTTTTCAATACTTGAATAATATTTATCTAGCGAATAAATGGTCGTTTTGATAGATTTTCTATAGATTAACAGTCACCATGTTAAAGTTATTCTCTGGATTGTTAAAAGAGGATTTGCTATACAATTTTTAAATGTCCTTATTTATACATGTTTGATATAATTCGCTGTAATATGTCTGTGTTTCGATTTTTGTTTGACGTGATTGTTCTTTATTACCTGTTACCGTGCGTACCTTGATTGCAATGTCTATCATAATAATGCACTTCCAGCTCTGGGTAAAGAGCAGTCCAGCTCTTTACCCATATCGTTCTGTAAGTTTTTAATTAAGTAAGTATAAACGTTATTTTGCTTCAGAATTATCTTTCGGTCTGCAAAAGCACATCCAACGAGATTTTCATGACTTCCCTGGTAAATTATTTTAAGTATGTATCCAAGAATTCTTTTAGAAATTTTAGAAGACATAATTGTTAAATTTGCCCATATAGCTTACTGTGAACATTATCTATTGGCGAGAAGTTATAGTTAAGTATATACATTAGAGATCAACTGAAATGTTGTCTTCTCTGCTACAAGATTTCATCGTTATATTTTATTTGAAATATAGATAATATTTAATTTTAATGTTTTTTTTTTATACAACTAGATGACAAACAAGCTGACGGCCCACCTGGTGGTAAGCGGTTACCGCCGCCTATAGACACCTGCAATAATAAGGAAAAGCACTTGATATTGCAGGTGCGTTGTCATCCTGAGGCCTAAGATGAAATGCCGTCCATGCCCAGTAATTACACTGGCTACCTTTCCCTTCAATCCGAAACACAGCGAACTGTTTCACGGCTGAAATAAGAAAGGCGGTGGTACCTACCCAGGCGACCCTACATATGGGTCTACCACCTAGTGAATCAATTGAATTCTTATCTTATTATGACTTTCCGAAGTCTTATAATTTCATTTCATTTTAATGCACTTTTTTAAAGCGTGGTCAACGGGATCCAGCTGGCTAGGTGACCTGCGCGTGGGCATGTTTTACGACCGTCCGTCGGAGAGCGACGCGGTATCCACGGCCGAATCATGTCCGCGCAATGAGAACGGACATTTGATCAACTACTGAAATGTTGCTCTCGTTTGAGAAAGTATGAACTCCGTTTGTAGGAGCCAGTTTTATGTTATTACGACCGACTGAACACTGAATGTTGGAGTCAAAACACGTAGTTTTTGGAGCTTACATCAGTGCTTTCTGTTAATTAAAATAAAAACAGTAAGTACCCACAAACTTTAATTAAAACATTTTATTAGTCTTCACACTAATAGTAGGACGGTCGAGCAAAAGTTTTTTTTTTAATTTGAACAAGGAACATTTATCAGAACTTATTTTTTTAATATCATTTCAGCCACATGCATGATATTATTTTCCTCAATACATTTGCTGCGTACACTCATGATGAACGGTGACGTTGGAAATTTTCCCAAATATCTCAGTCTTGTTGTGATATACGACCTGTATACGGTTTACCCGTCTCCACATTTCCCATGGAAAATGCTTGATGTTATTTTCCCTCATACACTCCTGATACTAAAAGGTATCTAAGAAAGTGTTTGAGTGCCGTGAGAAGCCTGTCATTCTTCTGGGAATCTTGGGAATAGAGGCGTGGAAAAGCTTTTGCATAATTTATCGTATCACTCGATACTTTCATAATAATATTCCTACTTTAAGTCTTTGTTACAACGGTGACGCTACTTAGTTCTTTGTTATTTATCATCAAGGAATGTCAATTAGGAGAGTATGGTAGCTTTATGGCTTATACTACGTTTATACTCACATGTACCGTCTTCGCAAGGGGGGAGGCGGTGACCAACAAACGCACGACATTGTTGGTTTAAAATTTTAACAGAATTTCTATTTTGATACATCAGGACGTGATTCAGGCCTCTTATTAAGGATTTACACTGAAAATAGCAGCAGACATTAACATTCGCTTTAAAACTTCCACATCTGACATGGTTAAGATAAGAGACAGTCCGTAGCGTAGAACTACAGCAGGTCTATTTACCATATACCTAAAGTTTTTTAATGTTTCAGACCAAAAATATGCTTATTTATTTACATGACATTTGTTTATTGAAAATTCTATTCTTTCCTTAAATTCAAAAAGTTCTCCATAAGTCCAAAAAAACAGTTTGATATCTTTCTGGTATCTTCGTGTTTCGTATTTCCTATTTCGTGCGTGTAATATAGTTTAGGATAGTCTTTTTCATGAGGGCTGTTTGTAATTACAAACTCGTTACATCCGAAATGAAATGAAACTAATATAAATTAACATAATTACAAAGTTTTAGTGCAGTGTCACGTACAATAATCACAACGCGAAAAACAATTATCCATTGTAAATTCACTGTCAACACTCACGGTTTCCAAACATTAGCCAATGATTCGAAAACAATTTTATTGCGGTGTAAACATTTGTGGAACGATTTGTGAATAACTTCAACTACATAATTCACAAAGCATTATTGAAAGTAGTATTGTATTATCGATGGTAATTTAACGTTTGGTTTAATGAATACAAATATATGTAGAGTGGTGTAAGAGCGTTTCATGATATTAGGTAAAGATGTTTAATAGGAAACCCCGTTCTTTCGTTTACCTAATCAATGTTCTCTATTAGCCCAATGAAAGGCCCAAATGAGAAATCGGCTAGAAACAAGCTTCATTTGATCTTGAGACCACTCTTACCCTTGGTAGAGGCGGATTTTGTAGTGCAACTCATGTCGTCTGTATTTACGACAAAAAAAATGTGGTGGGTAATTATAATTATTGTTCACAATTTTATATAAATTTAAAAGGTTCATGTTATCTGTCTTCCTGTAACTACTGTCGCCCTTTCGCTGTAACAGCGTAACGCGACAAGTCGGATAAAAGTATATTGTACAGCTCCACATACGCAAGTAGAATTCATAATGACCATTTCAAATATGTAAAGCTCATACCTATATTACGTACTAAATATTTCATAAAATAATCGCGCTAAAGAACGTCTCTGTGATCATGAAAAGTTTAAAACAAGAAGTTCGTTCAACCACAAGCTTTATTATAATTTAAGTATACTGTCTTTTTGTCTATACTCTCAGATCATAGATAAGGGCGGGGCGCAGATTTGTACGTGGCCGGACGACTTTTACTTTACTTATTATGGGGGTAGACGCCGCTGTATCGATATCCATTAATAACACAGCGCATATTATCTCATAACAAGCGTTGCAAAATAACGTTATTGTTTCGATTATGGAATGAAAACAAATTTAATTTGGTGAAACATTTTAATGAAATTTCCATCTTATGAAAAATGGCACGAGTAATTTGATCAATAAGCGTTATTAAAGATTTTCAGTAAATCTTTGCTTAAAATAAAAACAAAGAAGTTTATTCCATTATTATGTTATCTGACACTTTCGAAGTTTTAATATAGTTACAAAGAGCATGTCAATTTTGGATAGAAAATATTATAAGACTACATACTGAACACACTGTACTGCACTGTTACTGTACATTACTGAATGAATACATTTCAGGTTATTATTCTTTTTAATAAAACTTAAATTATATGTGCCTATTTTGTAATTTTATTTTGACAGCTCCAATTTCATTATAATTCATAACATAAAACTTAAAATAGCCTTCTTAGCAATTCCTTGATTCAAAGGTTTACAGTAAAACCTTTCCCTGGAATTGAACAAAACATGCGTGCGTCTGCGTTGGTAATAGGTAATCCTGCTAAAATGGTCAATAACTTTACAGTTTCAAGATAAGTAGCCAGCTATTCAATTCTGACTAGTTTTGCAGTTTCATGCCTTCGTACGACACAATACCTACTTACGCATTACATACTTTAAAGTATTTTATACTAATATGAGGTTGCATTGTATTCTGATAATTTATAAGGTAGTTTAAATTAAGACTTTAGACCGCAACTAAGACGGCACAGGAAATTTATAAGTCTAATAAGTCCAAAAATATACAACTACTTATAGACTTTATTTGCAAAATCCTTAACAGTTTCGATATCAAAAAATAAGCTTTGTCATAACATCATGGCTATGTCTTAGTTAACAGTTAGTCTTCTTATAGCTTTATATTTTTATTTGTACCTAATTACCATCCCTTTCCTTTGTGAGAAATTCACTGGAAACGTCAATAAGGGTAGTACGCACTACCTTGTGCCACCAGGGATATTCTACTAGCGCGTTGCTGCTTCCAACACAACGAGCTATAATACAACAATTCTGCTACGATCTTCAGCTGTGATGTGGAAGTTCTCCAAATACTACCTATAGAGGCAAATCCCGCTATGACCAGTGAAATATGACCTGTACGTGCTGCATTTAGTATTTGCGGACTAATTGCGTATCGTGTATTTATATACCGTCAGTAATCGCCGGAGAAACTCTGAGAACTAGATTAGAACTTTCTTTCAGGTGCGCTAGTCATTTGTATGTATTGATGGCTCAATCGAAATCGACTGTAAATCCGGTAGGAGTGGTGATTAAAAACGATTTGAATATTTATTAGTTTTAGTTCCTTGTGTGTGCAAATTTGAATTTGCTTATAGTCAAGTCACTTTAGGACTTCAGCTTAAAAACGCTTATTAGAAGGTAAGGAAGGAAAGGGATGTTTTGCTACTGTCAAAAAGCACCCACATATCAGAAATAAAAGGATTATTAATATGTGTAGGTAAGGTCCAAGAATATTTCGATGATAAGAATACGTGGACAAATTAAAATTTCAAAATGTTTTATATGTTTATAATGACGAGTATTATGACTGTTAACCTCTGTATATTATGATACCTTTATTCTGATTGTGCATTGTCAGACAGCTTGAAAATAACGATAATACTTTGTTGGTACGTTCGTTGTTTATACCTTCTCTTCTAATTATTTAATTTTAATATACATTTAACCGCTGGGCGGAACTACACTGCTAAAATATATAATTTTGTAACTTTGTAACTTTATATTTATATACAGTGACTACAAGAGTTTGTTGCCGGAATCTTCTCGGTAGTTCAACTTTTGGAACCGTTGTAAATTCAGACACGACAGACAAACACTATGACGTTGTTAGTTAATATATATTTTCAAGATAGTTGAGCGGTCTGTACATACCTTTTGCTATACATGCTACTCGGTCAGGGGTTCCGGGTTTAAATCCCGGTAGGAGATTTATGATTGTATGGTGAGTACGAGCATTTGTTTACGAGTCATGGATGTTTATATGTTTATTTAGTATATTTCTAATATTTATATACATAGGTATTATTATCAATACTTCTACATTATCTAGTATCCATAACACAAGCTCTTAATGATGCTACTTTGGGCTAGATAATTAAGTGTGAGTGTATGAATATTATTATTATACAAACGTCATTTTTGACGATTCTTAACTGCTTCTTTGTGACCTATGTGAATTAAGATATTTTCATTTCATTAAGCCCTCCGGTGGGCTATTAAAGGAAGAGAGGTTATATAAAAAATATCATCGTTATGTTTTGTTTGAAGTGAAATAACCATTACCCAGAATAGTGGTAAATCCTAAATCGCCGCGTAGGTGTCTTGGTAGTATAAAATAAAATATAATATTAAATATTCTGACAGTAAAGCAACAAATGCTCAGAATCCATCCTACGCTGACTACAAAACTGTCAATTTATCCTCATAAAGCCGAGCCCAATAAAATAAGATCAAATGAAACGCCATGACAAAAGATTACATTTTAATTCAGTGATAAAACACTTTCTTGATACAAAGTAAGGGACTTCTATCCCCGAGATATCCCCGAGTACGAATGACAGTTTTATAGACGCGAGCGCAGACATAAAACCGTGCTAGATGTGTCTTTAATGCCAATGCCTTAATAAGGGTCGTAAGTTATGTTGTAATTGGCCTGAACTATTTTAATTGAAATCAGTCTTGTCACCTGTCATTTTGAGTGTAATATTGTGATAAAAACTAAAGAGAAAACCAAATATATGAATTGTAAATAATGAAACAAAAAGTTAGTTTAATCTTCCTTCACTTATTTACTAGGTAGCTGGAATCTGTCAAGTCCCCAGTTATCACACGCAATAGAAAATCTGTTGTGTCTGAACGCTAGGTTGCTAGGTTTACTAGGTTATGTTTCCGCTTTTTTATTTCAGCCGTGAAACAGTTCGCTGTGTTTCGGATTGAAGGGAAAGGTATCCAAGGTAAATACTGACCATGGAAAGCATTTCATCTTAGGCCTCAGGATGACAACGCACCTGCAATACCAATAGGCGACGGTAAGTAACCACGTCCGTCCAGGAAAACAGTTAGATTTTTTGGCGTCTAGCAGTATAAAAAAAAACAACTCAGTGAGATAGCAGCTGAAATAAGAAAAACATTTAATGGAGCAATACAAATTTAAAAGAAAACTAAGTTAAATCGCGTGCATTATGGTTATATCAAAAACATTTTCACTTAACAAGTACATAAAGTACCAATAATTCCAAAAGCAAAGGTATAACAACGCCGTACATCGGCAATTAACAATATACTACACATATCATGCCATGTAGATAGTAATAAAATTTACGAGGCTATTTACTACATGACTTTATGACTTCATATAAACGGATACAGACCCAGTACAATAACTTTCTCATGAATATAATGACTGGAAGTAATCACAGAACAGTACTGTTCACATTAAAGATTTTATTGAAATTCTCCGGTTATTATTTCTGAATTGATTGATTTTGATTTGTACTTATAAAAATAAACATGAAAAATTGCGAGTCCAGGTAATTGCGAGTCGGGAACAGAACACGCAACCTTTCACGTTGCGGGTGACTGCTCAGAACCACTGAGCTACCAAGGACTTTAACCCTATGAATATCTTCCTTCTGTTTTTGCGTTATCAGCTTAAATCCATCTTCACAATATCGAAACTATTATATTTTTAAGTCCGAACGAGTAAGTTTACAAAACACTGACGATGCTGTTCAGTTAGGCTATGAAGTAAGTACACAGTTAAGAGATACAATAATATGCAGAGACGTTTCCTCTAGACCGCCTCCACTCGAACTTAGTCGAAGTCACCTCAAGGAAATCTTAAAAACATCCTTGAAATCGGTATGTTCAGTTACGGCTTCATCCTCCAGTGAGGAAACTCCAGTAAAGCCGAGTTGAGGTTGAGTGAAGAAATGACGTCATGAAATTTCTTATTATTATGTTGCCAAAGTGTAGGGAATATGTTTATGGTTCACTTTTTTCATCTGCGGGCTGTCCTCCTCTGAGATTGTGTTCTACTTCTGTGAGGTATCTTTCAGTTTTGACATTATGTGTCATTCAACTCAACTGTCGACTGCAATGCTTAATTTTGATTTATTTAATTTCATTCGTTTTTCGCGTTCAGTATGAAAATTATTATGGCCGGGAGGCAAGTTTTTAGTGAAATGGAAAAGACGTGCTTGAGGGAATTAATCATAAAGTATCACAATATCTAGGTAAATTAATAAAGTTGTATCTAGCACATATACTCACTTGAAAGTTAGTCAATAAAATCATGGAAATCATTCATTATGCTAATAAAACTTGAAATAACCTCAGAAATAACGTGAAAAGCACTGATAGTAAGCTTTGAGGAGACCTCAAGGTAGATCGCGACGTACCTTGAGTTTGACAGTTCATTACTCGACTCAACTGAGGAATTTACTCAAGTCGAGGATAGTTTTTTGAGTTCTGCATACCGATTTTATCCTTGAGGTTGAGTCGAGTCACAGCCGAGTGGAGGAAATCTCGAGGAGCCGACTGAAGCATATGGGTGTGAATTTTCTTTTTTGTGTGTATGAGCAGAGGCGCGGCGGGCATTTATTATGTAAATAAAGAAAATTTCACAAACTATTTACTTCAAATTAATAAATCAGTTTTTTTATATATTTCGTATCCTGTAATGACAAAAATTGTATAGCAATAAAACTTGTACGGGGCCGCTGACGAAATGGGATAAAAAAATCTCTGTATACATAAATTAAGACACATTCAGAGCACTGGTAACGCAATATCAGCATAGCAAAGCGAGTGTCTATCGCCACATATCATCATCATTATCATAATAACCAACCTATATACGTCCCACTGCTGGGCACAGGCCTTCCCACATGGGAGAAACACATGAGGAGTTTGGGCCATTACACCACCACGTTGGCCCAATGCGGGTTGACCGAATATAAAGTTTAAAAAACAACATTAGTAATCAAATATATGTACCATTCATTTCCAGTACCTAGTTTTACATCAACGACATCCACTAAAAACGGGTAGACTTATCTACGGCTCTTCACAAAATTACTTTTCACTATGAAACCGTTTCCTCATTGTTGCTCTACGTTCCGGACCGTGTTGTAGGTACTCAAATGAGTGAAGTAATAAAACTGTTTGTTTTTATTACCTACTTGGAACAGGTGGATAGCCATTGTATGATCAAAGATTTTTTCATACCTTTTAATAACTTTTTACACTAATTCTGAAACCTTAATTTTTTAGTAAGTTTTCAGCTTCAGTTCGCATTGCAGCAACAAACTGATATACTTAGATCAAAAATCCGTATTGTTGAGGATCATTGATCAAAAATATTACTGTAATATATAGAATAATAATAATATACACAATAAATATTTTTTAAAATCGAAATATGTGTTTATTACCTTACAAGCGTTGAAAAATAAATGTCAAAACAGCTTTATAAAGCGCAACTTTTTGATCTCATAGTACTTTGCAATGAAGGGAATTATTTTATCTTCATAGTCATGTAAACAATTAGATAACAATAATAATAATTACCTGCACTTACACTTATCATTGAGAGTTTGTGTTAGGTTAGTTATGGATACTATAAAATTGTTTTTGATCCTTCTGATCCACAATAGGCACGCGGTTAACTAGAACTCGGCCACACTCACCGCAACCTTCCATTGAAGAAGAAAAGAGAAGAGAAATTGAGACCAACATTCTTATGAATATGTACAATTGACGTTAAATTTATCATTTTATTTTAACATTTCAATAAATGTTTCAAAATATTGGAAACGTATTAAAACTATAAAAAAAATCATGACCTCCCCGCAACCTTTCACAATTCGGGTTACTGTTACTGCTCTAACCATCTAAGCTACCAAGGACCCAGTGAATTCTATTCCATCAGCTTTTGCATGAAATTTTGACCAGCGAGCGGCCGCATCGTATGGAAACATGCCATTCGAAAAGTTTAATACGACCATCACTTGATCTCAATCGTCAACGTATCCAGTGATGAGACGGTGACGATGTGAAAATTACGAATGTTTGTGCCAGCCACGGGATAAGTATGTACTGTAAACTTATCCTGTACCTCTTGCACGAACATTTTGTTAATATTGAAAATTTCACCAAAAAAACAACAACATTCACGGCAGGTCTAGAATCTTAAAGTTCACTGAAACATGCAGGTACACAATATGTTTTAAATCTGAGCATGTCCGCATTTAACTGAATGTTTGTTGACCTTAACTCAATACGATGCCCGGTGAAGGGCTAGGACGTGGCGTGGTGTTATTCATTCCATATGGGAGCGTTTATAGTTCTGCCATATTTGTACAGTAGTCAGAGAGACAGGCTTCTTTAAGCTTGTGCTGTCATGTTGTCTATATCAACATATTTAGTATGAAGAAAAAATTACTAGGCGGTAGGCCCGTACCTAATACCTATATAGGGTCATCTGGGTAGGTGTGTACCACCGAATTTCTTATTTCAGCTGTAAAAATATTCTGTGTTTTGGATTAAGAGAAAGGTAGGCAGTGTTATTTATTACTGAGCATGGAAGGAATTTCATCTTACGCCTCAGGATGACAACGCACCTGCAATACCAAGTAATTTTATCCTTGTTATTGTTGCAGGTATTACAGGTGTCAGCAGGTGCGGAGTGGAAAGCCTAATGGAGATAGCTCTTTTTCAAAATAAGGGATTTAGTTAAAAAGTACTTACAAGTCTTAGTACCTATTTCGTTCCATTTTTTTCCATCATTTTAGATTTCTCAAGATTGCCTTCTCCGAAACTCAACGAAAAATATTACACGCCCCAAGAATCAACGAATGTTGACTATTTTTATAGAAAAAGTTTGAGACTATCAAAATCCATACTTATATATTTATGTTTTTCGTTTTACGGTGAAAATAGGAAAACCCAACCGAATTTCTGAATAGTCTTTTCAGCGGTGGCATAGAAAAATCTCCACAAAAAATAATAGATAAAGCACCTCAAGCTGTGATAGAAACCTATATTAGAAGTTCTTAGAAAAAATGTTCCTTTTCTCTTTTACTATCATTTTCGCTACACTCGTCTCCTAAACTATAACTGCATAGTAAGAAGGTACGCAACCACAAACCACAGAGTTTTGCTGCCACCGTTTTTGGTAAAATTGCATTACTGGTCTGAAACCGTTTGTACAGGCAGTTAAGATCCTTAAAGCAACATCGAATAAGGCTTATAATAGGTGGAAGAGTATCTAAAGCCGCAAAGTTGCATCTGAAGATGACTTCATGAAGAATGCAATTGTGTATCTATGAGTATTAACTGTTGTACAGGTACGCCTGCTATAAAATACTTGATTACATATTTTACTAATAAACGAATAACTTTGACAATAACTGATTATGACTGTATGATTTCAATTAAGATAGGTCAGTTTAGTCAATAATAGTAAAATCACGAAAATGTACTCTAGGTGGCAGATTATTGATGGTCACAACTCACAATGCGATTATGGCGATCATTTCTATGATCTGCGGCGACGACCTACCTACGGTTACCGACACCTTTGATATTTAAGTACTTTTTATTACTCTTTGGTTTTTATTTGTCACTGTTGTCTTCTAGACTGTTTCTCAGGGTAAACGTTTTAAAATAAGTACACTATAAAGTCAATTGTTTCCGTGACTAGGCTGCGATTATAATATTATTCTGGATCATAGCCACCGTTTTCAAAATTCAGTAGCGCATCTATTTATGTAAATGATCAAAGCTCAAACAAAAAATAATGTACAACTAGACTTAAATAGAGATGGCAATGGAGCAACATAACACATAAAAAAAAATGATCTACAATTTGTATTGATATTTTCCTTCAGGATTATTAATTAAACACTTAATATCAAAAAACATATATTATGTTAGAGTTTAGTAACTTTATTGGATTTCACATTAGTTCCTGTTTCTAAAGAAACTGAGGCTGTAGAAAGTTGAACTAATGAAGTCGTCTAGTTAAGGAGCTTCGTTTGCATACAATAAAGAAATGCAAAATGAATTAGCTAGCAATGCAGAGAGATTTAGTAGCCCAGCAAATACATTTTTAGAATGAAGTTATTTATTTAATGGTTAACTGAGATTCATTTTGTTAGTACCTACTTACCTATTTCTAAAGATTTATAATATTCCTAAGTTTAAATTATAATTACCTATAAACCCTTATTATCAGTATGTGGTTATAGTGGCTTTACCGCCAGGGCCCTGTTTAATAAACGTTACAAATTTTAAATTACAAGCTACAAATCTAATGTTTAATAAAAAAATACAACTTACTAATGTAACATGGTGGAAAATTTACAAAATTGTAAAACTGTAGGTACCTACCTACAAATTTTATAAACATTTTCTCTTTACATGTGACAATTTAAATATTTGTAGGCTTGTAAAATCTGTTATATTGAATGCATATTTGTAATTTAGATATTTTGTAAATTATTTTCCATTTGTTTTGTTACTGTCAATTCCTAAAAGTGAACTCGCCATGTGTCAAACTTAACAATTTTGTGCCTCAATTTAACATGTAAACAAAGTAACATGTAACAATGGTTCTAACAACCAGTAGTGGAAGTAGTGACAGTAGTGAATGGTAGTGATGATGAATATGCGAGTAAACGGCAACGGCCAGTTCTTCGTAAAAGGCTTTACTTTTGACGTGTCAGATTTTACGTTCCAATAAAACATTTATAATCATCTATAATAATATTAGGGATAGGATCGTGATTTTGTTACTAAGCTCTACGACTTTCGTTAAGAATCAAACAAAATTTTACAAAGTACCTACCTATTCTGTAAACCAAATTCTAAATCTAAATATTATAAAATTCCAAGATTTTTGAAATCCACTTTCGATTTTAGAATCTTCAACAAAAATTTTCATTTTATGTAATTTGTAATCTACAATTACAATTTGTAGATACAATATTTCCATCGAAAACTAAGTATAGGTGTTTTCTGCACATTTAAACGTTTATTAAACAGTATTTGTAATGTTTTTACTAGTAAAATTCTTACATGTAGGTAATTGTAAGGTTTATTAAAAGCACTGTTCGCAAGAACATTAAAACACTTAGGTTACAAATTAATCTTTTGTTGATCACGACTATTCACGACACACACAACACGGGTGAGAATACAATTTTTTGGTGACAGGTAAAATGGCGGCAACATAGACAACGAGTGTACCGGTCATAGAGGATGACCATATACATATAATAGTAGTAATAGTTTATTATTAACAAGCACTTGTCATACAACTTAACAAATCTGCCACTTATTTAAAAAAAACTATTTTTATAGCCGTTATTACTTTACCCGTCCAACACAACCAGATAAACGTAGCAGCAGTTTTACCTGTGAACAACAGAAAATAACATTAAATCATATGAATTCTCTTTCTTTATTTTAAACTACTAGATGACAAGCAAGTTGACGGCCCAACTGGTGGTAAGTGGCTGTCGTCGAAAATTCAATAATCACTTGATATTGCAGGTTTTTTATTTTATATACATTGTAAATATACAAAGCACGATAAATGATTCAACACCACCTGATGTGATGTTAAGCGGTAAGAAGAGTCCATATGCGAAGACATCTATTGCAGTTTAACACTGCTCTAGCCGCCGCCACCTTGCCGGCTCAAAAGGTGCCTTTTCACTTTCTTTTGAAGGAATCCATGTTCTAGGAAGGAGGGAACACATGTGCTGGCAAAGAATTTCAATTTCTGGAAGTACGGCAAAGAAACGAGATAGTAAATTTCTTTGTGCGTGATGTTGAGGTGGCGAAAGTGAATTGATGACTCCGAAACTGGCACGCGTGCTCCTGAGTAGGAAGGGGGAACGTGGGATAAGGTCAAAAAGCTCTTCAGAGCACTTTGCGTGATATAGCCGATATACGGCGCTAAGCGACGCAATTGCAGTCTCTAGGTTCTTCGTGACATCTACATCGCCAACGATACGGACAGAACGACGCTGCAATCAGTCCTTGGACTGATTGTAGTACTTGACGGAGCCATCCCACAGGTGCAAGCAATATTCCACGCAAGACCGGTCCTGAGTTTTGTAAAGCAGGCATAATTGGTCAGGCGTGAAAAATAGACGCATCTTATCCAGGACACCGTTCGTTGTCATCCTGAGGCCTAGGATGAAATGCCTTCCATGCCCAGTAATTATACTGGCTACTTAACTATTAAAATACTTCCGCTTCATCGACCTCACGCTCCCATTTTCTAATATGCGAGTGAGACGTGTAAACTGCAACATTTCTGAATCGCGCAGTATCCAAACAAGAATAAAAATACAAAAATAAAAAACCTTACAGCTATTTTTATTTGTTTTTTTTTTCTTGTTTGGATAACCAAATAAGAAAAAAACACGTAAAATAATAATACCTCCGAAATAGGCGTTGATTTTGACTACCGCCGTAATAGGGCTTTTTAACCTATAAATAAAAACAGAGTAACGTTCATAATCTGTGAATGTTAACTCCACTTAGCAGTAACTTCCACGGTAGAGAGGGAATCAGGTAGTTTATTTACCGACGAAAACATTGTTACAATTTGCGGACTCATATTTTAAACTCGTTTCAAAGCTAATAACGCTCCATAATATTTTATAGCTATAAAATTCGCTTCTTTAAGAGGTTCGCTCCAAATACCGCACAATTTCACTCCCAAGGCACTCCTCGACTCTGAATGACACTTGAAAATTAAAAACCGAGTTCTTTAGAGGGCCCCTTCAATCTCCCTCTGGACATGAAATTTGCGGGTAAAATTCTATATGAATATATGTGTTAGGTTACTGATTAATAGTCTAATTTAAAATATGTGTAATTTAATAATGTGAGTCTAAATTTTTTAAATCAAATATCTTATAATGAAAATAAAGAAGACAGCGTGTAATACAAAAGCTCATTTTTAACATGATCATGATATGCCTAGACTCAATGAAAGGGACATAATTATAAAATTTCTTACCTACCTACCTATCAAGTAACGTAGAGTCTTTAATAAAAAATACCTACTTAATTCGTTGAAAAACCTTTTACTATGTGAATGATTGACCAAATAATATGTTGGGAAAATATCAAGGCCCGGTACCTATGTATTGCTACTTTCCTGACTTATTTGAGTTGAGAGTTTTATTACGGTTTCCGATACGTTGTAGCGTCAATAGTAGCGATAAGGGTCTGGCTTCAGTGACTTCATTGTCGTTTACAATATTCTCCATATTAACCACAAAAATACTATTTCTTGTTACTGGTTTTGGCGTAATAATTTTGGTGAAATATATATAAAAGCCCAAATAAAATTTACCGATAGTGATATTATGGGCCGATTTCTCCATCCTCAGGTATCTTTCAGCGGTCTAGAAAATGTGACAAGTTGACAGTTAATCCATAGAAAATGTGTCAAACCGTCAAAACTATTCGCTGGATAAATAAATATCTGACAAGAAAAAACATAGCCCTGGAACTAATTTATTTGTAAAATTGCTTATCGAAGAAATAGTTCTTACTGCTATTTGATCTAATATTAATAGAGGAGTTGATTTTTGATAAACTTATGTATATTGTGGACTTAACTCTTTTAAATAATATGCAAGAGGAGTACCTACATATTATAGCATTAATATGGGTTCACATTATAGCACTTTCTCAACATGAAACATAATATGACACTAAAACGACAGCGACAATACGACAACTAAGTATACACGACAACGATGACGATGACGGCGACGGTGAATACAACAATCTTCTAATTACTATTTAACTATTAAAACTTATTCGAGCCCAGGAAATTATTTCATACATATTTGTATATGAAGGTACCTTTCCCGTGTAGTAAAATAAAATTAATAAATTTCGGGACGGTTGAAATAAAAACTAGGAACCTATTAACGAGTAATTTTTTTCAATGGAGCACTCCACGCTGTAACCCAGACCACAACTGAAGGTGAATACACGATAAGAAAGTTTCCGAAACTACGCTCCCGAGAGAGCTATGATTTGACCGCACTTTTACAAACTTTACTTCTCCCTGTTACCTACCGTCTCGAACCTTGTTGTGTTAGATCAACAATTTATGTTACACCCATTCGTCTTCAGTTCACGCTAGACGTATAGGTACCTCTATAAACGAACTCTGCTTTCAATAAAAACTTATTCCTATTAGCAAGGATGATAAAGGTCCATGCTAGTAGGTTCTTCTTTGTCTGTCAGATGTGTTATGGTACCTATATTTTTATCTCACTTGAAACACTCTAGAAAAATCTTATTACCTAAGAATCATTGATTTAAGTACCTACACACAAAATTTATTTTAAAAAAAGTCCCATGTAGTGTCAATTTTTTCACTTCCATAAAACCGGTTATAAAATAAAAATAACTGTACGTATACATTACTAACGAGAACAACTGTTACATAATAGAAAAAATGTGTGCTTTATTCGCAAATAAATTAAGCAAGGCAAAAGATTGGAATTGAGCCAGAAAGGGGATGGGGTCGATGGTAGTTGAGCGCAAGCCATGCCGATGGCATATACCGAGAAATGTGATAAAATTGTACGTGAATGAAGAAAAAGATTGAACTCTTTGAAACTGTAAGCGACTATCGTCTTTGACAAACCATCAGGCCTTTGTATAATAATTGTTGACCTTTGTGTAATAAAATACCTATATTGTGGTGGTGCATTGTCGGACAGCCTTTAAATAAAGTAAATATTCTTGTCATCAGGTACTTATTGATACGTTAATATACCTTTTTTTATACTCTGTGCGACACTGCACTGCTAAATACTATTACTGTGTAATTAAACATTGTAACTTAATAATTGAAAAGAGTGACTATTTTGCGGATTCTCGGAGAGTTGTCGGAATCTCCTCGGTTGTTGATCTTTTGGAACCAGACAGACAGACAGACAGACAAACAGACAGACAGACAGACAGACAGACAGACAGACAGACAGACAGACAGACTGACAGACAGACAGACAGACTGACTGACGGACAGTCGGACCGACAGACAGACCGATAGACAGACTGACATTATAACATTGTTAGCTTACGTAGATCCAGATAAGACAGAGAGACAAACATTATGAAATTGTTAGTTAGATATTATTTTTATGTGATAGACATAAGGGTTTTATTTTGACGATTCGAAAGTGCTTCTTGGGGGGCCTAGAATAAAGATTGAATAAAGATATTTTCATTTTCATTTTCATAATCAGCTATGTAGGTACAATTTGAGATGCTTAAAAAAAAATTTAATATTTATTTTTATTTCTTTAAAATGAATAAGTGCTCGCATGGTTGATGAATGTGATTTTAATTTGTACCTACTTACTTTGATTTTTGTTCTAATGAAATTGTAGTTACCTATATTTAAATTAAAGTGCATTTTTTACCGTGCACATAGCAGTTTTTGGTTTGGCTTTTAATTGTGAGAATAGAAAGACTTAAAGAAATGAATTCAGTCAATAAATACTTTACATAGTTTCCGTAAATAAATCATCCACGTTATTACGAAAAGTAAACCCCGCTTTGTTGGTACAAACTACAAACAAGAGCAATGAAGAATCGCTCATGCTACAACACAATAAAGTTTAAAAGGTTTAAAGTTGTACGTATACGACATTATTGCACCGTATGCAAGTCTACAAAATTGACGTAACGAAAATGTTTATATTCATACACATACACAGCTTGATGGCGAACATTCTGTATTCAGGGGCGCCGAAAACCGCAAATTTCAATACGGGAAGTGTGAACGGCGTATAATCGGGCGGCTGGGGTCGACGCACCCGGGCCCATACATCATACATTGGCGCAGATAATAAATAGACTCAGTCAGTCATTACGGACTGACTAACTAGCTTCAATAAAATATTTTGACTTTGTTTTAGGGCTGTCATCATTTACGTATTTTTAGTCCACACATGGTGACTAGTTACTCTTTAACCACGACTACGAACTCTTTCGACTACTTATATAATATATACACGATAAAACAAAATAAACCGTTCTTAGCTTGGAGAAATGCCACTAAAATCGTGGATTTAACCATTTATAAAACTGTAATTCTTTTAAGGCGATCTATCGAAACGATGTTTCGGCCGAAGCAGACAGATCGGGATAGAGACATAACTAATTCAGCGAGAGGAAAAAGGACAAAATAGCGATCTTGCGTGTAAAGTAAGCGAAAATACACATATTATTTTTTTGTGAAAAATAACTAAAGATTATATTAAAGACGCTTCAAACGATAGTCAATATTAATGGTATCTACTATTTAAAGTAGTTTCCTATTAAATACAAATTATAGTTAACCAATAATTATGTTTCCTTATTTTTGGAAGGTCTTTTCAGAAATAAAATGTATCGAGGCAAAATCCTTTAATCATGTTTTAGTTCTATACGTGTCTAGATAAAGATATGAAGAAATGTTTATCTGATTTTCAGATTCGTAAGATCTTTCAGTGACTTATGTATGACATTACATAGAATAATGCGATTTTTTTCAATATATCTCCTTATGTTCTAAATAAGTTACATTTTTAGAGTTGAATTGATAATTTAACATTCATTTGTTGTTATAATAGGTTGGAGAAAAAGTTTCTTCGCATTTTTTAAGAAAATTTATAACATTTTTTTATACAGTTTATTTACATTTAACTAAAGTATGTAGGTACCATTTTGTTCGATAACTTTTTGCCATCTTGTAGGTAGGGACATGATCCCATTGCTGTAGAAATTTTGGGGCTTCTGATCAAAATACCGCGACAAGTGTTTTGGCAGTCCTCTCGTGATGTTAACCTGACACTGCCTAGAGAATTCTGAAGAGAGCGGAACAGGTGGAAATCTGAAGGTGCAAGGTCAGGACTATACGGCGGATGCATTAACACCTCCCAGCCAAACTCTCTTAATTTTTGCTGAGTGGCTAAAGATGTGTGTCTAGCGTTATCATGATGAAAAACCACGCCCCTTCTGTTGATTAATTCCGGCCGCTTTCTCTCAACTTCTTGTTTTAATCTCATCAGTTGTTCGCAGTAGAGTTCAGAATCGATGGTCCTACCTGGTGGTAACAGCTCATAATGAATAATGCCCTTCCAATCCCACCACACACACAGCATCACCTTGTTGCGAGTTAACCCGGGTTTCGCCACAGTCTGTGAAGCCTGACCGGCCTTTGACCACGACCTTTTTCGCACGTTCTTGTCGTACGTGATCCACTTTTCATCAGCAGTTATCAGCTTCTTCAAAAATGGTTCGGTTTCATTACGTCGTAATAAAGAATCACAAATGAGTACACGGTTCATTAGGTTTCTTTCAGTGATCTCGTGGGGTACCCAAATATCGAGCTTTTTTGTGTACCCATTTATTTTTAAATGCGCTAAAACTGTTTTGTGGTCAATTCCCAGTTCTTCAGCTACGTCGTATATGCCGATCTGGCTCCAGTTTTTCAAAAATGGCATCAATTTTATCCGTAATAGGGCGACCAGAGCGACGTGCATCTATGACATCAAAATTTCCGGATTGTAAACGCTTAAACCAAATTTGTGCTACTCTCACAGACACTGCACTAGGTCCATAAACATTGCAAATTTTTTTCGCGGCTTGCGTTGCATTTTTACCTTTTTTGTAGTAAAATTTTAAAATGTATCAAATTTCTTCATTAGATTCACTCATCTTGACAGTACAAAAACAAATGAACATTTTCCTAATTTGAATTTGGAAAAATCTTTTTTAAAATCTAAACTTTTAATGATACCAAAATCAGCCAGATACAAATAGTACAGCCAAAGAGATTTTATTACAAGTTCATACAAACTATAATGCGAAAAGACTTTTTCCCCAACCTAATATGTGTTTTATTTATAAAAAATATTTGAATTATAATTAATTACACACTGTGTCTAATTTTATTTTCCCGTATTCCTGTCACAGGTCTGCTGGCAGAGATTTCATTGGAAATAAGCAGTACTTTTGTACTCAACTGTGTTTTATGTATTTTATTTTTGAATCTATACATAAATGAATAAATAAATAATAATGAAACTTTGATCATTTACAAGTGTATAACCCACTAGCATTTATTCATGGTCAAACATAGTAAATATTAGACTAAAAAGCTTCAATATCACGCGAACTAGAACTTAGGTACATCCGTACTGAAGCGCGCTTAGGAATAATATTCCTTCTCCTCAAAGTAAGAAACTTTCGAAAGAACAACACGTAAGTAAAAGAGAGACTACCTTTTAATACTACTACTCTAATAACTTTTTGGTGAGCAATAATACAATCGCGAGAGGTAAATAATCAAAAAACATAGACTCTGCCCATCTATAGATGTCTGTGTTAGTAACATCGTAAGATAAGGTAGCGCTTATAGTTACAACAGTTTTTACTGGAACTCAGCGTCGTGTTTAATAGGAGTCATAAATAATAGAGATTTATCGTCCTCTGACAATTTCTTATATTTTACCTTATACGTAAATTCATTCATTATTCAAGATTCTTTTGGCCTTTACCGCCTGTCAACGATAATCATATAATTTTTTGACGCAGTCTTTTGTTTTAAGCAACCTTTATATTAAAAGAAATAACCAAATAACTAAAGCATTATCGTTGTGAATGCTCACATTGAATAAGTATACCACTACAGTTAATTCTGAAAAGACAGCAACTTCAATATTTTTAAGAAAAACTTCAATATTTGTTTGATAGGTATAACGACAAAATTATGAATAAGCCAAGCCTATATACGCCTTACCGCAGGGCACAGGCTTTCCTACATGGGAGAAATACCTGAGGAGTTTGGACCAAAACAGCGCCACGCTAGTCAATGCGGTTTGGTGGGTAAAGCGCTTGCAGTAACAACCGGGACCAACGACTCTCCTCCGCCTCTCTCCTCTCCTCCTCCTCTGTGCTTCGGGAAGCACGGAGGAGCTCAAGATTAGAAAATTTTGCTTGACCTATCCCGGGATCGACCATAGCGAAAGTTTCTTTGTTTTCGTAATCGAAACCAGAGCGCTCGAACCTCTACGCCATTGAGCTCCTCCGAGATAAATAAGTAAATAATACAAATCTTATAGTGTGAGCTTGCAAGAAAAGCTTTTTGCTAGATGCAAAGCCTCGCCTTTATTCTATTGACACATCAACGTTCACTGCACTAGAGTGCTATTTAAACTATTTAAGCTATTTATCCGAAGAACTGTCATTTTAGTAATTTTATAACTTTTAAATCTGACAGTTCGCCAAGTCTACCAATACCAATAAATCGCTACAGCACGATTAAAAAATATTGAATTATTACGGACGTACCTATAATGGGCTACAAATACTCATGATCATTCGATCACTCATATCCACTTTGTACAAACAAAAACCCTAAGCCGTATTTTAATTAAAGGAAGTACCCTACAAATTAGTTAATTATCTATTTAATTAAGCGGCCTACGAGCTCGGAGCGCATAATATAATGTTCGACGATGTCACTAATTTTCGTTCAAAGGTGAGGCCTCTTGGCGTTTCAATGGAGTTCCGACGGTTTAAAATCCAATCAGGGTGCTAAAACGCAGTTTAATTTATGAGAACAATAGTGATACTGGGCTGTGACTTCACAAATAGGGCGACACGGCTTGTAGGGGCAGGTTTTAATTGTCAAGGGTACCCGGTTATGGCAGGTGTGATGTGGGTACCTGGACAATTTAATTCGAACCTCTGTAATAATAATACAAGAAGGAACATGTGTTTGCAAATTCATTAGTAGGTATAGACTTGATTTACTTTTCCTACCAATATTAATTGACTAATATGAGAATAATATAAGTTAAGTAGGTACTAAAAGGGTTATGCTCGTTGCAAATTTTATTTGCTGTAAACTAAAAATGGTCAGATGTGTTTTCTGTTAAAATATTTTAGTTGCTCTCAACAAAAATATATGGTTTGAATAGAGTACAAAAGATTTCTTGGCTTGTCCGTTGGACGCCCATTACTTAGTTCAAATCTTTGGCTTGTGCCCAACCGTAGGCCAGACTATATGGTGGTTTTATGAAACACGATCGGCACACTGCCGTGTTAGTATGCTCTAGCGCTCACACCATGATAAGAATCCACAAAGAAAAAGTCCCATCTGCAATGAAATGCAAATATTTTAAAAGGCGGGAGATGTCCGACTCGGCAGCTTGCATACAAAAACTTTCTCTCACCAAAGAAAAATGTCGACGATCCTTTTAAGGCACCTTGCCCTGTTCTGATGAGACCGCTCATATGCATACGCTAAATAATATATGAAAGTAATTATGTCACGCATCATTAATGTAAATGACAGTAAGGCTGTGGTATAAAACAGGAGAATACGCTCAGTAACATGAATGAGTGTTATGATAATGGCATCAGACTGCTTGCGACTGTTCTCTCTGTGGCCGCCCCACATACTGGAGCAGGAATACTTCAATTCAATTCAATTCAATCATTTATTGCTCTCATGTTGTATACAATGATGGTAAAAGTGAATAGTGTCAAACATGAATCCTATAAGGATACCGCAATATTATTCCAAATTTCATATATTAATTAAATTTCAAGTCTTAAAAATTAATAAGAATAAAAACAATAATTGAAATAATCTACTACAACATGTCAATATAATAAGTAGAATAATATTTGTTTAGTCAAATATACAGAGAAATTTGAATATACGAGTATGTCACTAGTGAGTTAAGATGTCAATTAAAAATGTCAGTTCAAATTGTCAATTCATAATGTCAATTTATTTATCGCCGATCAGTGAATAAGTAGGTATTTAATTTATTTTATACATGACTTACATTTATTTATCGTTAAATAACTCGTCAATATTGTAATAACATTTATTCAGTAATTGTATTTTTAATTGATTAAAGAAAATTCTGTCTTGCTTTTCTGATTTTAATTTGTCAGGTAATTTATTATAGATTTTAACTGCCAGACGACCGGCTGGCCGAGTGGTCTGTACCCCAGGCTACTCGGTCAAGAGGTCCTGGGTTCGAATCCCGGTAGGAACAAATGTTTGTATGATGAGTACGAGCATTTGTTTACAAGTCATGGATGTTTATAAGTTTATTTAGTATATTTCTAATATTTATAAACATATTATTATCATTATTTATCCGTTATCTAGTATCGATAACACAAGCTCCTTATGATGCTTACTTTGGGCTAGATAATAGGTGTGAAGGTTTTTTTTTTAAAAAAAAAACATTTGGGCTTGAGCTGTGTACTTTTAATTTAGAAGTCGGTAATAAGAGGTTATGTTCAGTTCTAGTTGGAAAACGTCGTATTTGGTCTGATTTTTTTGATTTCAAGTTACTTCATTCCCCGATGCCGTGAATCACATGCTAAGACCATAGGTTTTACAAAAGCACACAAAGCAATATTCAACTTATAGATTTTGAATTTTTATAACTTTCAATTTTATTCACATATTTCTTTTAATCAGCTACTAATGTAGGTAGGTACATTCAACTAGGTTTTGGAGCAAAAAGAAGCCTTAATTTGCTGAAATTAATATGGGTATCAAATGAAAGGGCTTGCCGAGACTCAGAAACCAAGCTAGCGATAGCTAAAAAGTAAAAAATAAATCAAAAGAAATACTTATAGGTACTTACGCAAAGCTTTTATGATCATATAAATTGTGTATAATGAGGTTATTAGTTTATAGTTAAAATTTTAAAGATAATTTTATTTTCTTATTTTTAGAGCATTTAGCATTTTTTTTAAAAGTGTTTTTACTTATAAAAACCAAACTACCAAACTGATTTTGAAAAAAAATTTATGGAACCAAATGGCAGCTATTCCGCATCGAACAAAAAAAGAATCACGTTAATCAGATCAGTAATCTCGGCGTAATCGGTGTACATACAAAGAAAAAAAAACATACCGGCCGAATTGAGAACCTCCTCGTTTTTGAAGTCGGTTAATAAGTGGCTCGCATAGGTACATACCTACACTCTCAGTGCCTTGTTTGCAAATTGTGGTAGAAGATGGTCGGGAGAACCTTATCGCTTACGAGACATTCGCTTCTAATGTGCAGAAGAAGTGTTGGTAACATTACTGTCATTATTTGTATTCCTTTTAATTTTTAAATTAATACTAGATTTTAATCCATTTTGGCACTCGGTGCACCGTAAAAAATAAATTATCTAAGTGAGAAATTATGGGATGATTGGTATTAATTAAAGTTGAACAAGCAGCAATAATGCACATGCCTCGTTGGAAATGCGACACGAAAAGGAAAATAAAACAGGATCATGGCGACCGAATTCAAGTTTCTAGTTACGAAGTCACTGGAATTTATCGTAAGTTGAGTATACAAAATCTACCTACCTGCAATCATAGTGTTATAGTGTAATAAAACTTAAGTATTATATTTTCAAATATGTCAAATTTATATTATAAAATATGAAACCCAAGATTCAACTTAAGATTTTTTATTAATAAATTTAGTACCTATTTGAGATTTAAAATTAATTCGACTATAGTTGAAAAGATGTCGCCTAAAGAAATATTAATTGCAAGCAAAATTTGTAGTATCGGTCTAAAAAGTTTCTTTATAAAGGGAACCAGTCTCAACTTCACGAGGTAGCGAGAAACTTCAGTGCCGAGACAGGGACAAAATGTTTGATATTTGAACCCGACATTTTGAGTAGGTACTTGTGCTGAGAATTTGTCTAGACAAAAGAGCGCGGAAGCGAATAAGTCCTGTTTTAGATCTCCATACATCCCAACTGTTGCAATTTATCAAAGATCGAAGAATGAAAGTGCGGGAACGAAGGTGCTATGTTAGACTTACAGTTCGAAAAATGACAGACGTAGGTACGGAATTGCGGAAATCTTTGTTTAAGCGAGAAGTGTGGCAAACAAGCAAGCAATCACCGTAGCCTATAGAAGCTCGTAGCATTTTAGACACTACTCACGCGTTGCTTGCATTTTTTCTTTATTTTTTGAGGAGGGAAAAGACATTTAAAAAAACAATACAGATACAATACTGATTGATTGTTTTCCTTATCTATCATCTTAATAAATATTATTACTCACAAACATATAACAATAATAATTTATGTCCTATTTCTATGTTAGTTCATATTTCATTTGTAAGAATCAATGCGGTCGCAGATTTTCCGTAAACTTTATTTTGGTTGCCGCCTGATGGGTAGGTTACGAGCTACGAGCCTCGTTGAATGGCTTGCTGGCGCCGACAAATCCAATAAAGAGCCGTGCCTCCAAGAAATTTATGTTATTGACCGGATTATACCGCCTGACGTGTGAGAACTGGGAACTTACTACAAGCCATCATAAGAAGACCTCCCGTATCAACGAGAAAATTTTCAACTTAACCTTCACAGCTAGAAAATTGAAGAGCATAAGGTTCTAAGTAGCTGGACCTTTTATTGATTGTTCCAGTGAACACCTTTTTCGATGCGTCAGCTATCAGTAGACCCTCTTAGGGGTTCCTGTTCTACATATTATGCGCTAAACGGTTTTAGATACCTCCTATTACAGTCATGATATATTATTTCCGTATCTTGCAAATTTAACTACTATACACTATAATAGACAAAAGATTGAATCTGCATGCATTTTTATGCAGATTGAAAATACGTACGTAATAAAGTGACTCTACATAATAGGTAATGTCACTTTAATACGTACTTTCATATTTAGCATATGCTAATGTGCTATGACAAGACTTAAGGCGAAACGTTGTCTGCGATCGCGCGTGTAAAGTAAGCGAAAATACACAAATTATTTTATAGAATACTAGCTGACCCCGCAAACGTTGTTTTCGGAGGAGTATGGTAACTAAATTTGTGACACGAGAATTTTATATATTAGATATCTAATATTAAAAGTTATTTCCTATTAATAACAAATTATTGTTTACGAATAATATTAAGTTTTCTTATTTTTAAGAGGTCTTTTGGAAACAAAATTTATCAAGGCAAAATCAAAATAAAAAAAAATCAATTGTAGGTTATCATAAGTAATAAAGTGGTAATATATTTGGGCTTAATATCATTATTGATATTATTTTCTGTAATAAAAATGTTTTTCAGAACATTTTTCATTTGCTCAGTAAGAAAATCATTTCCCATAAAGAAGCAACTGCTCCGTATTTTGCCCCAATCTGCGGATATTCATTTCATGAATTCCATAATAAAAGCGAATATAAAATAAAATTTGAAAGCACAATACAAGTTCGAGGGCGGAATACCGAGAGGTCCCAGCATAAGTTTCCTCTAAGGAGGGTTTTGTTTTAAACCTCCTTTCAATGGCGGAAGTTTGCCATAGTTTAATAAATAATAAGAGCAAATGGCAGCGCAACGTACGTATTATTTAGCATCGACGGTTGTCCCGGGGTTACGCAATGAAAATTTTTGATAATTAAATGATGAAGTTTTGTCAAAATGTATTATGATATTAATAGGCGATGACTAGCAACAGGTTGGAGACCCATTCTAGTAAATTAGAGATCTTCAAGTCCCGGGCCAATTGTATTCTCATGGGTCATTGGTTGCTTATGGTTTATTTTCGATTATAAAGTAGATATCCATAAAATAATGCTCTGAATGATGCTTAATTAAAGCTAAAGAATTGGTATTGTGAATGAAACCAAATCTTGTTGGACACTGATTTTATTTTGTTTAATGAATATATTTGACACGGTGATATTATGGTATGTAGTATGTACAAACAAGGTGTGCATATAAAACAATAAAGATATAAAAACATGGTATGATATAAACACATATATACAAGTTGGTCGTAACAGGTATGATTGCAACAATTCGTCATTATTATTAATGGTAATCACATTTAAATGTTTGATTTTGTTTTATTTGTAATTTTTACCATCTAGTAGGTAAATTAGTACCCTATTGTAATATCAATTCACGGACAATGTAACTAAAAACATATGAATATCTAATATATGAAAATAATATTATTAAAGTAATATTTTAGTCTGTAGTCTGTAGTCTGCAACCAAAAACATTGAACCTGATGAAGCGTTATACATCTGAAAGCAGAAATTCAATTCCCTCAAAGAAAGCGTTGAGATTTCACACGTGCTGCCAGATTAAACTTTTTCCTCGTTTCGTTCGTTTCATCATCTGTTTCCGGGCATTACATTTACGTGTGTGCAAGCATAAATCTGCCTGTTCGCTTTGATCAGAGTCCCCTGCGTTACCAATGGTTCCCGAGGGATATCCCTTGTCCGAAAGGACTTGGTTGTCGTGCCTGGACGTGAGAGGTGTTAAAGTTAGATTGTTTTCTATAGATCGTGAATCTTTGAAGTGGGAAAGGTAATTTTATTGGTTCGTTGTTGTCGCTGAGGTGCTGTAGGACAGAAATAGAGTCAACATCAAAAATATATAAACAATTATAATCCTTTTTGCAATGACACCAGGGGCGTAATATATATCATTCTAATGCTGACTAAATAAGCTAGGAATGAAGAAAATTAAAGCATTTACAAGCCCCGTAATCTTAAAAATAGTTTGGGTACCTAAGACCATATAGGATTAGCGGTCAGTAATTGAAAAATACAATTCCACGTACTTACATACAAGACCTCTGAAACTAGATACATTCCTATCAAATATTGCGTACTCAAAGATGATGTAAATGATCAATAAATCGTTTAGCCACCATTGAGCGATGAAGTAATCGCGCTCTATCACGACACTACCATTACAACTGTCGACTAAAATGGACAATAATACAACCAATATTGTCTGAACCAGGTATATATAAGCATTTCAATCAACATTGAAGTTGCTAGGGAGATTAGCCAAATCTAGTTAATGAGTAAGTATATCTCATTAAATATGAGGTACATTATTTAATAATTGTTTGTTCTACTTGCATGGCAGTAGTTACAGGATTTGTCTGTATACTTACTGGGATGGCGCAGTCACAGAAAATGAGTCTTGTGTCAAGTGAGAAAATTATCTTCGTAAGTATCAAGATTTTCAGGTGACATCGAATTCGTAGGTATGGTTCAACTTCAAGACGTTAGACATTGGGCGAAAAGCGAAATACTACAACGAAAGTTACTGACGTAAATAGCATTTTTTAAACATGTTTTTGCCATGTTTCGTTATTTAAAGAAGCCTCTGTCCCTGTCTGAAAAATAAACAGTAGTTTGTTAAAAATTTGCTCTTTTTTTGAGTATGCCGTAACGTAATTTTTCCAGAAATCGTTCTTTTTCTACATTGAAATAAAAAGAAACAGGAAGTATTGCTTTTTAAAAATATAAAACACAAACATAAACATTGCTTTTTACAGAGTGGTGCCGTCAATTTCATGACATTTGTATGAAATAATACAACATTGTCTGCATTATTTCATTGAAATTTCATAAAATTATCAAATGAATAAGATGTTTTTGAAAGTTGCAAACCATTTCTATGAACTAATATAGCCCATGATTTAATTTGTTGTCGCATCGTCAGCACCACTCTGTATATTACGTCTTCCACATGGGTATCTTCAAAAAAGGCGTGCAAAAGCACCTTTTGGGCCAGCAAGGTGGAGGCGGCTAGAGCAGTGTTTAAACTGCACGCCAGCTGTCTTCACATATAGTAGACTCTTCTTACTCTCTGGCCACGGGAACAGGCAGTGGCGGTGGCGGCGCGACTGGAGAGGTCGCCGCTACGCGTGGCCTGCTTATTACATTTCAATTTTGTTTTCGTTCGGGCGAATAGGAGTGCGAATATTTGCCGCAGCGAATTTCCCGTGGCCAGGCCGTTACCGCTTCACATCGGGTGGTGTTAAGACATTTGCCGTACATTGTATATAAAAAATAATATTGTTTTTTTATTATTATCCTCAACAGGGTAGCTCTTGACCTTCATCTCACCTGAGGGTTATACCATAGGCCATAGTGACGATAAGGCCGAAGATGGAACACCTAACCGTTTAAATGTAAGTACAAAAATAGAAATTCTTCTGCCTTATTAAACAGCCTAAGTAAATTCCAAAGATCCAAAGATCCATTCCAAAGGTCCTGTTTATGTCATCGTGGAAGCGATGTGCAAATCATCAGCGCTGCGGGGGACTCCACGCTAATCTTCAAATACCATGAAGTTGTGATTCATTATTATTTACGTCAAAACATTTGCAATTTGTTAACTAATAGTGGGCCAAACACAGGTCAGGACTCAGGGATGAGTTGTGTAGCAATTATATTATCCCTATAATATTATAGTGGCGTACCTAATCTTTTAGTCAAAATTGTTAACTTATGAGGATTTACGCAGTTTGACTAAAAATCTGCACCACCTACGTTCTTAAATTTAATTATTTTCCTTTTTAGTGTTTTAAAGTCGGTTTTTATTATTTCAACTTTGTAAGTTTAAAGCTAGATGGTATCGTACCAATAAAAAGTCACAGGGAAGCAAAAAAATTAGTAAATTATTCCAGTTCTGAATCGATTTCGATAAAATTTCAATAGCCCCATTGAAATTTTGAGCTGAAAGTATCATCTTTTTATTAAAATATCGATTTTCCAAATCGGTTTATAGCAACGGAGTTGTGATCTGAGCCATGGTAAGAACCATACAAATAAATATCATGCAAATTTTTAACCTCCATTTTTTTTAAGTCGTTTAACAATAAGAGGCGGAAAGTTTAATTTAAATTTTAAAGAACGACAGCATGATTGACTTCATTGCCATGAAAACCCCTAAATTAGAGTCCGCGCCACAAAAAAAAGTCCCGTAGACGCGGTGCTATTTTGCAGATGGAAAAATGTTGCTAACTTATTGTCTATAATCTGCCCTTTCTTAACCACTTAGTTTGTGATTTCGAAAGTAAGAAAAATCTCAATATGTATTATTGTAATGTAAATGAAAGCTTTGCGTTTTGTATTTATTTCGTTCAACTCCGAAGTTTCGGATAGATTTTTTTTATGGTGGCCCCTCTGATATGAGTTCGTGAGATAATGTTGCATCTTGGATATTCCCAATAAATACCGTTAAAAAATCACTGTCTTTTGTTTCATTGCATAAAATATAGATATACGATACCAGCTTTCATCAATCCTAAATTAAATTAAATTAATTATAAGGTTAATATGGTTCGCAATAATGGAATTCTGCGGTAACGCTGACTTTGTTGGTATAGGAACATTGGTATGTTTTCTGACGTCATATTGTCATACTGAATTCAATTATGACATTTACTGACATGTGAATGTATACTTGCTTTCAATTATGACATTCACTGACGTGTGAATCTCATAATTGAATTCAATATGACATAATGTGATATATATATGTACTAATTTTATCACGATGGTATTTTTATACTAATTTTATATATGCTTAGTTATTATTACTAATGTATTACGAGTAATTACCTATCTATATTAAATATAAAAAAATATACTTCGTTTATCTTTAATTAAGTTTCAGTAATTTCCAACTGATACAAAATCTTGAAAATAAACATCTAAATATACCTAAGATGATATGTGGGTCATAGATTAAACTTGTTTATAAAGTAACTCAAACTAAAAACATTACCATACTTTATCTTATCCTCTGGCAAAATAATCCAATTTCGTTATTGTGGGTATCGGTTGTTGTTTACAGAAGTATTAGATAAAAATTCAATCAGCGGGTTACGTGACTATTTATTGATCCCTCGAGGCGTTATCCCACCGGAGGGCTATGACAATTGAAAAACTTAACTTGACGGGTTAAGCTTCCGTCACTTACCAGCTTGCCCGGCGCGGCGTCTCGAAAATCTATTGTCTGGTTGTGTAAGTATTTAACAAATTAAAGAAAATGTGTTCTTTAAAAGAAAAACAAACTTTTACCCGAAGTTTCATTCACTCTACATTACACCCTTGATGTCATAGGTTTTTTTAAATAAATATAAGTAGGTACTTCCATGATATTCAGCATAACCTCTTAAAGATAACTTGGAACAATAGATTACATCAACATCATATCGCACCGATAAGGTATCTAGGCATTATTTTAGAAGATAATGCTGACGGCTTAACTAACGCCAATTGACAGTGTACGGCTTCTGTTTACATTTATCATTATTTGCTTAAAAAACACTTTAAACTTACTTACATATACATATTTATATTCTTTGTATAACGTTTTATCTACGTAAGTATAAAGGTAAAGCAAGGTACTGCTAGAGTAAAACATTCAAAGAAATTTTCCCACATCCGTAATTAATCATGATAATTAGTTGATATTTACACATAATTGAACTTTCATATATGTATTATGTTCAAAACTATGTACCTATTGTTTCACATTGTAACATGACCGCGGAGAAGCCCTTCAATGTCTGAAATATTTCTCATAGCGAACTCAATGAAAATACACAAGAAAAACAATTTAAAAATCATGAATACGCATTAGTTGAATTAACTATTAATGTTTAAGAACAATGACTCATTACGGGTCAGTTGACTGGAAAGCCGGTGCAAAGGGCAAGCGATTAATAACTTAATTACCAACTTATAAGGTTGTTAATTAATGACTAGGTCTGCATCCCCGATTTGGAAGCTTAGAGCATGATAACGTGATGGTTCGAAAAGCACGAGTTTCCTTGTTAGACATTGCTTACAAATTATATTAATTAGACACAGGTACAAATTTTCTAAAATACGATAAATACTGTTGAATCGGTTTTCTTTTATTCGTGATTTATAGCTTTTAATTATTCACGCCTTTGCATTAGTCCCTTGAACCTGAACTTTCATACCGAGAACTGTTGCAAGTTTAATTAGATAATTATTGTTTTTTTTTTCATTAATAAAGTCATGGAAAATCCAACTTTTAAATAAAACCAAATAAATATTAGTAGCTTAGTTAAGATATCTTCTACTGTACCTTAATTGAGTGTCCATGTTCCACCTTATTTTATGTGAGAAGATATCAATCATCCTGGCCTTAGGTATACTGGCTTAAATAAATTGAATTACATGAGGTAAGTGTCTCTCAAAATAACGATCTATTTTGAAAAGAATAGGTTTCAAAGTAATTGACATATAAAGAGGTTATAAAATTATGTTTGGTTTCTTATAAACTCCAGTTGTTATAGTATATATGATAGACCAGTATTACTTAACTGAGATGAAAGATAAGTAGTACTATTTTATAATGTAATTTTGGAGAAAATAACCAGAATAGCGAAATAATTCCAAACAACTTAGGCAATAAAATCGACTTTTTTTATTACCGTATTGGCCTGTGTTTGGAATTTAGCAGGAGTTCTTTTATTCTCATTTTCTTAGCAAATTAATTAAAAGCTCTTAGGTAATTCCACTATCTTATCCAAGTTTTTCTTAAGGTATCCCTAAACTGAAATATATTTGCTTCTAAATGTATATTAAGTTAGTTTGGGTAGCTTTTAGTCTGTAGTCCTAGAGCGCTAGAACGTTTTGTAATCCGCATAAGCTGCACGCCACACGGACTCACTCAAGGCAAATATACGCATCAAATTCGGCGTAGCTAGTCCGCAAACTTATCTTATCAATTTAAGAAAATAATATATTCATTTTTAACCGACTTCATACATAATACTTATCTTTTAGGGATACCTACCTACCATACCTTTAGTTTCATCATTTACTTTATCTATCTACCCTTCCTTAATTTTTCACAGAGAAGTACTTAAGCTGTGCCCAAAGTGTGTATGTGTACGCTTATCGTATGGACTCTGCAATAAAATTTAGTTTCCGATATTTCTTAAAAGACGCGCTGCTATCTTGTTCATATTCCATTTGGCAGCTGAACGTGATTGAAATATTATATTTTACAAAATTTAAATTTAGCACAACGACCTCTAGTAGTCACAAACCAATCAAACAAATAAAAGAAATATATTTAATAAGGTTTTTTGTTATAAATTACTACGGAACCGCTAATGCTTCTTGAGTACGCTCTGTGTTGGTGTTTTGGTAAGCTGTTTGTTTTCTTCTTATTTTGTGGTTAACCACAAAAATAACCAGGTGTTAACGCAGGCTGATATTCACGCCTCTGACACGGTTTGTTTTGACGACTATACAGGGTGGTGCCGTCAATAAGACAATAAATTAAAATATGGGCTATATTAGTTCATAGAAATTGTTTGCCACTTTCAAAACATCTTCTTATTCATTTGATAATTTCGTGACATTTGTGTAATATAACATTTTCATTTCATTACATTTTTATGAACTAATATAGCCCAGATTTTAATTTATTGACGTATTGACGGCACCATCTTGTATGTATAGCATCCTGCGATATGTTAGTGTTCCCAGAGTCCTGATGTCAGTAAACATAACTGATACGACAGCGCAATGCTTCTTTGGGCATTAACTCATGCGCCGGCACTTTTTTTTATATACCACTAAGGTGGCAATCAAGCATACGGCCGACCTGATGGAAAGCGGTTACCGTAGCCTATGGACGCCTACAACACCAGGGGTATCATCTGAGCGTTGCCGACCCTGCGAAAACCTTTTCATGTATTTTTTGAGGAACCCCCATGCTGTACTCATTTGAGAAAACCTCTGTAGGGAGCTCATTCCACAACCCGAGCGTACGTGGGAGACAGTTTATCTGTAAGCGTATAGTACGCGACCACTTTGGTTCCAATTTGTGATTATGAACTCCCTGCGAGCGGTGCGATCATAGAAAGAGGCCGTGGGCATCATGTCAAATAATTTCTCAGAACACACCCCGGTTTACGCATCACGTATCTATCTTATTTTAATTTCTTTTACTACCTATTGTATTGTGTTTTGTACCTGCCTTATCGTATATAGTAGCGAAACTGTGCATCAAGGTTAAATTGATAGCCTTACAGTTCAGTTCCAATTAAAGTCAACGCTCACTTATCACTCTGGCACCCAAACAGCATCGCTTCGGTTCGTGCCGTTCAGTATTGCAGTTTTCTAACTTATTTATTCAAATCGTTGTCCGATTTATCAGATTGATAATTACAGTGATTTCCTTAGGTAATTTTATCACTGATTACGCAAAATTGAGACCTCCTCAGCAAGCGCACACCAAACGTTCTGGTTTAGGTACGGTCCAGTGTCGCTGACTAAATAATAATTAGTGTTTAGAATTGAATCTTCTTAGGTTACGCAAAGCCGATTAATAAAACACTTAAATTTATTAAGGTACTTTATGTTGCATGTTTTGTACTTATTTATAATATCGCAACAATTTGCACACTCCGATTCTCCCTTTTCATTCTCATTTCTCTGTGGTAGGACTGCTCGAAGAGATTTGGTTTAGAAAGAAGCAGTAGGTACCTATGTACATTTTTTCCTCAAATATAGAGAATCCCGACTTTCATTATTTAGTATTCAGTTACTCATGCGCAGGAAGCCTGCTGCGCACGGCAGACATTTTCAATAATAAAAATCTGTCGCAAATTGTCGCTGAAAACGAAACACAAACCGTTTTACTTTTAAACCGCACACGTCTCACAAAAAATTGGTATGTACGAATTAGGGACTTCGGCATCGTCGGCAGAAATTCCGATCGGCCTTCGATTTCTAATATGTAAATTCTATGAAACTGAAGGATCCTCCTTCAGTTTCATAGAATTTACTTATTAGAAATCAAATAAAACTATTTCATTCATTTTCAATTAATAAATGTTGGTGTGTAATTGTCATAGAAGTGGACTGTAAAGGAAATACGCTGACCTGCTACTGGCTCTCTGTCTCTTCACGTCGTTCTTCGATGAGGTTTTCTCCACTCACTTGAGCTTTTCGTAGCACACGCGGCAGAGATCAATTATTGGCTTTTCGCGGGCAACATCGCATAGCGATACGAGAGGCGCTATCATCAACGAGGTGACATTTTTGACAGATAGACAGGAGGGACGGAAAAAGAAGTTGTGTAATTGTCTGTGGTGTAAAGCGTTTGAGGTTTGCTTAGATTCAGCCAAACCAAATGTCTAACTAATTCTAATGAAATAAATTCGATAGACACTGATAAAAATGTTGGAATTGAGAGTTGCATGCTAAAAAAATATTCGATTAAGTACAGGAGCTCATAGACTCATATCGACTTATTAAAAAACGTGGACTACATAATTTTTGATATAGCTTAGAACAAATACTGTCACTTTTATTGTTGAAAGAAAGACAGTGATCCGTTAGGTATAACTTTAGTCCACGTTTTGTAATACCTAAGGGGAATAGTTAAAATTTTAGTTTTCGTGTTAGAAAAGCAGATCTTCGTAATTTTTAACGTAATTAAGGACTACTCAAAGCTAATGATAATGAATAGGTAGTAAGGAAAGGTTAATTGGCTACAATGAGAAAATTTCAACTAAATAAGCGAGAGGCTTTGCGTATAAACAATAAACAAGCTCCAACATTCCTGGGTACACTCAGCACTGAAGTTGTAATTTATAGTTGACTTATAGTTGTAAGATAGTTCGAGGACTAAATACCGCGAACAGAAGCGACTAATGTTGCCAACTATACTAATACGTCTCTGAATTTGAGGTAACAAGAAACGCCGTCTTTACACTTAGGTCTTATCATATTCCAAGTATTCCTCCGTTAACGGCTATTGTACAGACGCCATCACGTCAATTATAACAGTTGCATTACGAAAGCCGCCTCTATTACGAACGGAGTAAGGACGGTCTCAAGGTAAGATCTCAAACTAATAAACCTACTTATCACCAACATGCATTGGCTGGATAACAATTCTAATTAATTAAGACCACAAATTACATCGCGGGCGGCTCTTTATCTATATTTATTAGTCTGCAGCCGCCCTAATTGATGTCATCGCTTCGTTTGATGCCCGGCTGCGTCAAGACAAGACTAACTGCAATGACTTCCATTACTCACAAATTAGGACAAATCCAATATTATATTTAGGTGAGATTTCAGAGCCTTGGGTTGGAAAATTCTGAGAGCATTATAGCCTCTAAAACTAATCGTAGTAGTGCTGATCATAATCGCGTCGCGATTTGATTCCATCCTCGTTGCCACGTGTTAAGTATCGCGAGAGGGTGATACGTCAAGCAAACAAGCTGGTCAATTGCACATTGCACACTACTTTATTCGCTAAACCGGTGGGGCGTTGCCCGCAACCGTAACTACCTACAAATACATATATAACACTATACTTATACAGGGTGGTGCCGTCAATACGACAATAAATCAAAACATAGGCTATATTAGTTCATAAAAATGGTTTAACACTTTCAAAAACATCTAATTCATTTGACAATTTCATGACATTTCTATGAAATAATGCAGCCAATGTTATATTACTTATTTCATACAAATGTCATTAAATTATCAAATGAATAAGATGTTTTTGAAAGTGGCAAACCATTTCTATGAACTAATAAAGCCCATGTTTCCATTTATTGTCGTATTGACGGCACCACCCGTTATACAGATTGGAAACAATGTACGAGTAATTTGGAAGACGTTAAAAAAGACGAAATAAAAAAAACAAAGTATTTTTGATGCTGGTGCTTCTTTTTCTACAGCCCCAACTCTAAAATCAATGTGGGTGTCGTTGAATTAGATAAGTACAAGTAAGTATTATTTTTTGCCTTTTAAATGTTTTGAAGTCAGTTTTAAGTTATTCTTTTTACAAATATTTTGATAAATTTCCATAATCAAAACTAGATGCGTGATCGTCAGAATTATTGAATTTTCTGTCTGCCAGTCACTGTTTGCGATACATAAGTTGTGTTATATCTTATTATTTTTTTAAGGACTTCCGTTCTCTATCTCCGAAGATAGTTATCAGATCTTTACCAAATTATATGAGACCACGTCAGGAGGAAACCCTTTCCAAAAATAATATGTTTTATGATTTAGTAAATTCAAGCGATTTAAAACCTTGAAGATATATGCTTGTCAGTCAGCGTGATGGCATATCCATGTATTCAGAAAACTTCAACAGTATACCGTAGGAATGGTTTTACCTGGCTGTATGCGTTCCGGCTGTATGCGGTTCGGCTGTGTGCTAGTAGCTGTATGCAGTTTGACTCTTTTTCCTTTGGCTGAGTATTATAAAACGTAAATTGGGTAGTTATGGAATTCCGTTGGATTTTGAGGGAAGTAACAATCGGATTGCAAATCATAGAGAAATATAATTTGAAAATGCATGATCATCCATTTAGGCCGTCGACACTACCTACTAAATGATTTTATAAGGATTTTAATTTTTTAAAATTTAAATTTGTTAAAAAAGTCCTTTAAATTAAAGAGAGCACGGTACGGACTTGTATGAAAGTTTACGTCTTATAATCGGGCGTATTATACTATATATTTCTAATGTTGGTTAACTTGTCAATTATACTAGCTCGCCATATTTATAATAATTTGTTATTGTGACAAATTCTGCTTTAGGTGATAAATTATTATCCGAAAAAACTTCTTAGGCGTAGTGGTAGTACCCACTATATGTGGCAAATCTTTAAGGAAAAGTAAAATATTTGGTATTAAACGTGAAAGAAAAGTTATTCTGGGATATTTTAGGCCAGATTACCGCTTACGCCGGAAAGGTAATCTTTTGTTACAATTTTAATTTTTCTTCACTTTTGACTTGGTTCCAGTTTCTCAGTCAGTATAATTTAGTCAGATTAATATTAGTTTACTGTATATAGCAGATTTAACATAAATTTATTCGAGTTAAATGAATTATTGAAAACTTAAAAATTAATAGTTATCACTTAGTGATGTGCACAATTAATCAACAACTATTATCTTTCAGATATCGATTATAGGTTTAAAATAATTTGTTATGTATGCATATTATTACCCAAAGATAGCGTTCAATCAGGGCGTCGGATTAAAAAGTGGGTCCCATACCCACTCCAAACTAGCTCTCTAAATAGAGATAGATTAAAGAATATGTCTTCAATAAATCTAAGTATTATTATTAAAGCATTTTACAAGATTAATGATAAGTTATAGACAATAACGTTAGGAGACAAATAATTCCGTTCTAGTTACGGGTGCGGATAAAACAGTAGGTACCTTCGGAACTGAATAGGCATAGGAAGAAGGATCGGAAACCAGGGACATGAGAGGTCAGGCGAGCAGTCTGGTTTCACTGGTTGCTGGAACCCGGTGAGTTTGTACCATGTTTTTACCTATCATAAGATACGGTAGTTCTATTGGTGAACAGTAGAAAGATCGTAAATCGTGGCGTAAGGATGAGGGTGGAGGGGTTAGAGATTGCATCCTCCCGGGGCCCCATGGGCTCCGGTCGCGTTTGTATCGGTTCACATAGTGAAACTCACTGACTAGGTGCTATTTCGATGATGTAAAATTGATAACAAAACGTATTCTATTTGGCTCGGCAAAGTAACCTTTATTTCATTTTCGAAAAATATCAGAAGTGTTGGAAGATTCCCTCTCTCTCTAAAATTCTCATTATTGTAATAAGATTCTAGAAAATTAAAAGCACGTATGAGTGGTAACAATCTACCTTTAATTTAAGTGCCAACATAACAACAAAGATTTCAAATTTGAAAACGAATTGCCTAGTCATTCTAAAGAACTTTAATAATATTTAACGAGTTGTTGATCCATAAAATTGATCAGACTATCCGTAATGGCTACAAATAAACATAAATATAGAGATTATCTACGACGTTACTTACACGCTTTTTATAAACCAGTAAATTATAGAAAGTGACGATTATTACTATAACTTGTAAATCACGAGGGACCAATTTTATTCAACGCTGACCGTGCATCAATAAAAGCTCTATAGTGAAGAGGTTTTATAACTTTTTTTAATCAATTTACTTCCATGTAGGTTAGTTGTTATTGCGATTATTCGCCTAATTGAGACGAAATTGTATAATTTTACATTGAGCTCGACTAAAGTATATCCTCCGTGAACAATTTGCGCCAATGCAAAACTTTATAGCATGTAATTTCTGTGTGTTGATTATCTCAAAGGGTTAAAGGTGGCAATAAAGAGAAGAATGGTAATTCCTGCAGAGTGTCCATTTTTAAAAACGTATTGACGCAAAGAAATATTGAAAGTTTACCATATTAAGACACGATTCTTTCTCGTCCATTTGTATGATGTTAATTTCTTTATTCAACATTGTGCACTTTTAAGCACAGTTCAGGAAATCATAACGTAAATCTAATATTAACTATTAATTTTTATTTAATTTGGGCTGATAAAAAAACCTTTCAAAGTAGGCAAGGATTTACCACGGCATTTAACAACTCAGATTTTCATAATATTAGTGACCGATTATGAACGAACAAAAACACCGCATCAAACACATGTGGCTCGTGACAAAGGCAGGCGCGACTTCCCGGTGTCTAGGTGAAAGTGGCTGCTGCGGCGCAAATCGCAAATTATCCTTGCTTCTCTCCCGCACTAGCATTACGTATAGGCGCAAGTCATAAACTGTAGGCAGAACTGACTTTTCTGTTACTACTTATTTGCGTTACAGAAAATCTATCGCACCCAATATAACCGTTCCACATGTCTAGACATCTCTATAAAACTACTACGTCAACATGTGGAAAATTATTCACAATTTCACAACTTAAAATTTATTCCAATTTTCAGCTACCATTTCAAATACACGTTTAGCGAAAAAACTTGTTTTTGACTTACATAAGTTTACTAGGTGGTAGGCCCGTATGTAGGGTCGTCTGGGTAGGTACCACCGCCTTTCTTATTTCAGCCGTGAAACAGTTCGCTGTGTTTCGGATTGAAGGGAAAGGTAGCTAGTGTAATTACTGGGCATGGACGGCATTTTTATCTTAGGCCCCAGGATGACAACGCAAGTGATTTTTCCTTGTTATTGCAGGTGACTATAGGCGGCGGTAACCACTTACCATCAGGTGGGCCGTCAGCTTGTTTGTCATCTAGTTGTAAAAAAAAAAAAAAAAAAACAAGGTTATAATTTTCCGTCAAATCAAACCTTATTATGTGCAATAAAGTAAAAAACAATAATAATAATATAATTTCCGTGCTTACATACTGTATCATTTCGGAGTTTGTGTATATTTGTCGATCTGTTCAGTAAATTTTTTGACATAAATATTCTAGCCAAAAAATAAAGTTGCATAGAGATGCACCGTTTTGTTAAGTAAAATAAAATGGTATAAATAATAAAATAAAATAAAAAACATCTCCCTAAAATAGATGTTTCAAAAATGCATGAAGACCCGGCCAGGTATATGTACGAGTACCTACACTATACTAAAAATTAGGTAAAAATATGCGGAAGTGTTCAATTGACCATTTTGTTTTTATTTGCTTTGTTGCGCGGTACAAAACAATATTTTTTATAGAAAAAACTGCAATACAGCCAAATATTCAATAAAGGTACCTTGGTTCATTCATAGATGACCTTTAGTTGAATTCTATGTCACCCGCCGTATCGTACCGTGAAATCGACGAAAAATTTCAATTTTTGTACAAACAAATGATGCATGAAAACGAATAATCAGTATTGTAACATCGCCTTTTGGTTATAACTAATGTAACCAAGTTTGGCTAAATATTTTTTTCAGTGTAATAGATTTTAAATCGTTTCCGCTTGTTGTTTGTTACAAACAAAACCAATGTAAAAAACATATCGTTACTTCGTGAAGAAACTGTGAAACAGAGTGTGAATGACAGATCGTGAGGTCGGCAGCCACGGGCTTCATACAAAATGCGACGCGATCAGGTGACTGGCGGAGGCGCTGTCTACACGTCACACGAGATTTCTATGGTACGTAATAAGATAAACTTAATTGTGGTATTGTGACTTGAAAGCAGTGGAGCTTGGAAAATCTTTGGTGACTCTCAACGTCTACTGAACACTGAATTTTAATAGAAAAAAAACTACAACAGGCAAATAATCATCAAGGCGCTTATGTCACTTTTGTGACGTTTGTGTGACTTTTATGTCGGCCGCCATATTGCAATATACAATAATGGTACAATTGACGAATTATTTTGAATTTTGTACAAGTAAACTATACATGAGAATTATTAGTAGGTATATTTTCCGGATTCAGTAGATTTTTCTTGATTTTTTGAGATATTGTACCTACATATGGCCGGATAAGAAACATCTCCTTTTTTTAAATAATTCCCTGAGTTTCACGTAAGTAGGTTCAGTCTGTAAATGGCGCGCACAGTTTTTTTTTTGTTGAAATAAAATATCTACAATATCGGCTGCTATGTCCCACAATAACAAGTCATGGCATAACTGTGGAAGTAATGAATTTCATGTATTCACTAATAATAACATCAGTGAATACATGAAATTCTTGTAGATACATGTTATTATACATATAAATTGAAAGTGTTATTATTATCCATGCTTCTGGTTGAATTATTCATAAAAAATACATACTAGCCGTACAGCTTCATTAGTAATTTCTGCTTATGATAATATCATAATCAACTACCTATATAAGCTTGCTGGGCACAGACCTTGCCATGTGGGAGAAGTACATGGAGATACATTTACGATAAGTTTTTGATAAAATGTTAAAATAAATATATATAAAACAAAACACCTCACAATAAGACACAATTCGTCGAACATTTTAGGTATATAGAAACGCTTCGCTTTCGATTTTTCAATGTCCAAGGTCTAAATTTATGAGCTTTGTCTAAATCGTGATGTTCCTTTCTATCGAGATGTGTAGTTATGATTCGTTACATAGGTATAATTAATAAATTAAGGAACTACACTGCATTTACACATGTTGTGACTGGACAATTTACCTGTGTGATTAAAATGACAGGTTTTACGTCACATTATAGAAGCTAAACGTGTTTATGTTAAACCACAAGAATCAACTACCTAGACAGCTACATAATTTATATCTTTAGACCTTCGACGAGACTTCATTTGTATTTATATTAATTAAAAAGCATATTGTTTTAACAATAACCTTTTGTAGTACTAGGAACTTCATACTAATTTAAGTATAGTGTCGAAAATCTCATTGTGGGCTACTTGACTCCTTAAGCTGATATGACCCTTCAGGAAATCATTGCATATACTTACTAAAGCAAAAGAAAAAACCAAGATCGGGACGACATTAAACTCATAAGAAAGTTCCTTGGCAAGTCACTCTCAATATCACATCAGAACTCCGAAGCTTATACGATCACGCTGAGGAAGGGCTTTCCAATAACACTGTTTAGTCGATAGGTCCTTTTAGAAGGGATTCCTGAGCAAGAATGGCGTATAAAAGGATCAATTACGCACTAGTCGTCAGTTGAGTGATACGGGTTTATTTATGTCAACTCAATAGAGTGAAATGCATTACATGGTAGGGCGCAGATACGAAAGCGTACCTTATTTGGGGATTATCGAATCACTTAAACTTTTCCGTCACTATCCTTACCTACCTACCTATTAGGTATATAATTGATGGTTGGAGTAAGTAGGTACGAATCTAAGAATACCTGATGGGCGCACAACACACTGCGCAACACACAGCTTTCAATCTCACATACACACAAAAACATTTTAATTTAATAAAACTAATTTAACATAACTAATATTTTTATAAATAAAATTATTTCAACATAGAAAACTCTTGCGGATAATGAGATTACATTTATATTATTACATTATATAAATAAAAATCAATTTTTGTCCTCAATGCTTTCTGAAACCATTGATTAATTGTAATGAAACTTTGGTAGGATGTTCTGGGGACTCCCGAAAAGGTTACTGGATTTTAAAACTTTTTTTCATTATTATAAAACAAAAATAAAAACCGACCTTAAAACACAAAAAGGATAGAATAATTAAATTCAAGTAGGTGCTTAACCCCTTGCTAGAAACATATTTTTTGGCCTCGGTGTTCCCTTTCTATTGTTTCTGGCAACAACATAATACACCAACTTCAAAAAGAGTGTTTGGCGGGATTTTGTGGTGTCAGTCGAGATTTTTATCAAAATGATTAAAAATTGTGTCGGAGCGAACTTTATGTTATAAAAGTGGCGTAGTTTTATAAAATAAGTGTTTGTGTTGACGTGTAACTAAAAGATTATTATAATAAAAGTGATTATGGTATGAAATACGATGAGATTTTTTTGTGGTTATCCACATCATTAAGTAGCATCATAAGTCTTGTCATCATATATTTCGTGTCAAATACACCTAAAATGCATTAAAATGTGTTACGCGAGCATTTTAATGCAATAAATGAAGAAATAACAAATACTGTCTTCAGTATTTGTTATTTCTTCATTTATTGGCTGTAAGGGCATTAGTACCCTTTGCCTTCTCATTTCAGGGAGAATGAATTAAAAAAAACAACTCCAAAAATATGTTACAGTGGATAAGTGCCTTATAAAATTTCATTATTTTATCCTTTTTAGAGTTTTGAAGTCGGTTTTAATTTTTGTTTACCTTTTTTTTTCCTCAAATTTTACTAATAACTTTCTAAGGTCGAAACAAGATGGGTAACCGTCAGCGTCAGCATATATTGATTCCTACTATCGTATCATTTTACTAAAAAGTCACAGGATGGCAAAATCCACAATTTCGCATATAGACGACTTAATTATTCCAGTTATTTTGATTTAAAAACCAAACTACCCCATCGATTGTAAATAAATTTTGTCTTTTTCTTTATTCAAAAGCCATATTTGCATAAATCATAATTTAGATCATTATGAACATTCAGCTTTGATTGCCAACTCTTTCTGCATAGCTACAATGAAAAGTGACGACAAAAACTTGTGAAAATCTATTCGCGGCTAAAAGCCAACATAGGCAATAATTCCAAGTCATCTAGTAAGACGAACGCGTAAAAATAGGGTTGCTCTATCTCCGGTGCCCGTCATAATCGTGTGAAGTGTGAACATATTCGCGTCCCGCCCGTTTGGCGCATCCGTCACATACCTAATAACGGAATGGATAGCTCTGTGACAACCCTAGATATTAGGGAATGATCCAGGGTTACGTGTTGGTAGTTTTTTAAGATTTTTTTTTTTTTCAATATGTTCTTAAAACACCATCTTATGAAAATAAGAGTAGGTAAGCGTTAAGTTAGTAACATATAAGGCAAGTAGGGTTTGGTTGCCGGGACGTCTCGTGTCTCAAAGTCCCGGGACTTTTTGTAAATTTAGTTTTCTCGGATCCAGAGACTTTCGGGTCAAAACTAGAGACGTATCAGCAAAGCAAAATTTAATTTGTTAGTTGATTAATTACTTATTTATAAGACTGTTTAATTTTTATATTTCGATTATTTTATTACGAAACAAATCTTTGATTATGAGAATTACCAATGATATGATCATATTTATCACCAATGACTAAATACTAGATAGTAGTTATTAAGAATTAGTATGAATATTATTAGGTTGGTTTTATATTTTATCTATAACATTTAATTGTGAATCTGTGTGTGATTTTAAGAAATAAACATAGCAATAATACCAATTATTAAGACTAAAATTAACGTTAAAATTATTAGGATTTCATTTAATGTTTGATAAATGTTGATTTATACTAAAATATTACGTTTTACCAGAAATTTAACTCATTCCAATTTTTGTACTTAAAAGTCTCGAAGTCCCGGGACGTACCGGGACTTTGATTGTAGGCTGTCTTGTGTCCCGGGACTTTGTAACTGCCGAGAATTCCCAAACCCTAAAGGGAAGTCTCTTCTTCTAAATTAAAGCTTCCTCGAAGAGCTCTGGTAGCTTTACTCACCGCAAGATCAAAATATTAAGTAGTGGTATTAGATTGTGACTGGTAAGAGTTTTGCCCAGTTGGGCTCTTCACTGTAGAGTTATAAGTGTATTTAGATAGATCTCCCTCATAAAATACGCATTTATAAATAACATTTTATTATTATTTGAAATCGATTTTTTATGTACAGGGTGGTGCTGTCAATACGACAATAAATTAAAAAAGGGGCTATGTTAGTTCATAGAAAGGGTTTGCCACTCTCAAAAACATCTTTTTCATTTGATAATTTCATGAAATTTGTATGTAATAATACCTAGAACATCGGCTGCATTATTTCATATAAATGTCCTGAAATTATCAAATGAATTAAATGTTTTTGAAAGCAGGAAACCCTTTCTATGAAGTAATATAGCCTATGTTTTAATTTATTGTCGTATTGACGGCACCACCCTGTATATTGCCACATAGAAAGCATCCTTCCTGCTTAGTCATCGTTTGACGCGTGTAGAAAATGCGGCCGAATACCCACGAGTAGTCAAACAATTGCATTTGTTTGCTCATTATTTGTTTAAAGTGTGACAACTTTTGCTCAATGTAAACAAGACTTCAAAACTCAGACGTAACAGTCGTTTACGGGTAAATAATTGGTCTCGGACCGCGGCTTTAATGTTAAAGATTACGATCTGTGGGTCTAGCTTAGACCGCTTATTAAACACTAATCGTAGTTGACCTTTCACAAATTGACAGCCCTACATACGCGTCACAAACGAGCGGCCGTCAAGGCTGACACACGCGATTTGTTCGACAAGGGCATGGGCAGCCCGAACGTCCGGCCGGCAATTGTCACATTTGTCACCCCAACGACAGTCGGAGACGGCGAGTGACGTGCCCAAGGAATATTTGGGATATGCTCAAGTTCTTAAACTTTTCGAATATTGGAAAACTAGAGGTCTTACACCGATATGCAGAGACGTTTCCTCGAAACCGCCTCCACTCGACCTTAGTCGAAGTCACCTCAAGGAAATCTTAAAAACATCCTTGAAATCGGTATGTTCAGTTACGGCTTCATCCTTCACTGAGGAAACTCCAGTAAAGTCGAGTTGTGGTTGAGTGAAGGAATGACGTCATGAAATTTCTTATTATTATATTGGCAAAGTGTAGAGAATATGTTAATGGTTCACTTTTTTCATCTGTGGGATGTCGTCTTCCTCTGAGATTGTGTTCTGCTTCTGTGAGGTATCTTTCAGTTCTGTCATTATTTGTCATTCAACTCAACTGTCGACTGCAATGATTTATTATAATTTATTTGATTTCATTCGTTTTTCGCGTTCAGTATGAAAATTATTATGGCCGAGAGGCAAGTTTTTAGTGAAATGGTAAAGGCGTGCTTGAGGGAATTTATCATAAAGTATAAATTAAACACCACTGTCGGTTGACATAATTATATTTGCATCACAATATCTAGGTAAATTAATAAAATAAAGGTGTATCTAGCACATATACTCACTTGAAAGTTAGTCAATAAAATCATAGAAATCAGTCATTATGCTAATAAAACTTGAAATAACCTCAGAAATAACGTGAAAAGCACTGTTAACAACCTTTGAGGAGACCTCAAGGTAGATCGCGACGTACCTTGAGTTTGACAGTTCATTACTCGACTCAACTGAGGAATTTGCTCAAGTCGAGGATAGTTTTTTGAATTCTGCATACCGATTATATCCTTGAGGCTGACACCGATATGCAGAGACATTTCCTCGAAACCGCCTCCACTCGACCTTAGTCGAAGTCACCTCAAGGAAATCTTAAAAATATCCTTGAAATCGGTATGTTCAGTTACGGCTTCATCCTCCAGTGAGGAAACTCCAGTAAAGTCGAGTTGTGGTTGAGTGAAGGAATGACGTCATGAAATTTCTTATTATTATATTGGCAAAGTGTAGAGAATATGTTTATGGTACACTTTTTTCATCTGTGGGATGTCGTCTTCCTCTGAGATTGTGTTCTGCTTCTGAGGTATCTTTCAGTTCTGTCATTATTTGTCATTCAACTCAACTGTCGACTGCAATGATTTATTATAATTTATTTGATTTCATTCGTTTTTCGCGTTCAGTATGAAAATTATTATGGCCGAGAGGCAAGTTTTTAGTGAAATGGTAAAGGCGTGCTTGAGGGAATTTATCATAAAGTATAAATTAAACACCACTGTCGGTTGACATAATTATATTTGCATCACAATATCTAGGTAAATTAATAAAATAAAGGTGTATCTAGCACATATACTCACTTGAAAGTTAGTCAATAAAATCATAGAAATCAGTCATTATGCTAATAAAACTTGAAATAACCTCAGAAATAACGTGAAAAGCACTGTTAACAACCTTTGAGGAGACCTCAAGGTAGATCGCGACGTACCTTGAGTTTGACAGTTCATTACTCGACTCAACTGAGGAATTTGCTCAAGTCGAGGATAGTTTTTTGAATTCTGCATACCGATTTTATCCTTGAGGCTGAGTCGAGTCACAGTCGAGTGGAGGAAATCTCGAGGAGCCGACTGTGCATATGGGTGTCATTCTTGTGAGTTGTGGGAAAAGTGAATTTTATATTTAATGAAACAATCAAACCACCTGATACATAAACACAATTTATAATAGTAGAATAGCCTGTAGGAAATATTACATTCATAAATGTTCGGCCTAATTATGATGAGACATTTTTTTAGCCGAAAATTTACAAACCTGGGACCCGATCGCGCTAATTTACAACGTGTTTATAAAGGAAAAAATTAAAACCGACTTAAAAAAACTGAAAAGGATAAAATAATTAAATTTAAGTAGGTACTCATCCCCCAGTTACATATTTTTTGGAGTTGGTGCTTCACTTTCTATTGTTTTTGGAAACCACTTAGCACCAACTCCAAAAATATGTTACTAGGGGATGAGTACCTACTTAAATTTAATTATTTTATCCTTTTCAGTTCTTTGAAGTCGGTTTTAATTGTTGTTTAAAATTTTTTTTCATAATTTTTAGTGATAACTTTCTAAGGTCGAAGCTAGATGGGTGACCTTCAACATATATTGTTTCCTACTATCGTATCGTTTCACTAAAAAGTCATAGGAAAGCAAAAATTCGCAATGTCGCATACGTAGACGACTTAATAATTTCAGTTTTTTTATATTTAAAACCAAACTTCCCAACTGATTTTGAAAATATTTTATGGGACCAAATGGCAGCTATTCCGCATCGAACAAAAAAGAATCACGTAAATCAGATCAGTAATCTCGGCGTAATCGGTGTACATACAAAGAAAAAAAATATTTAGACGACTTACTAATTTCAGTTTTTTTTATTTATAAAAACCAAACTACCGAACTGATTTTGAAAAAAATTTTATGGGACCTAATGGCACAATGGCAGCTATTCCTCATCGAACAAAAAAAGAATCACGTAAATCGGATCATTAATTTTGGCGTAATCGGTGTACTAATACATAGAAAAAAAAACATACCGGCCGAATTGAGAACCTCCTCGTTTTTAAAGTCGGTTAAAAATCAAAAACATGTTGCGCACAATTAGTATTGCGCTAAACATTTGAACAGCAACCAATGAGCTTTTATTTCGGAACATACGTTGATGTTTTTGATCATAATTCTATTACATATTTCTGAAGTTTAAAGTAGGTACATAAATTAATTATAAGTTTAATATATTTAATCATAATGAATAAAATGAAAACTTTCTATATTGAGTCAATATATCGATCGGTTTTAGACAGCATCTAGATACAAAGACGCTACTATGGCAACCATCTATAGGAACATATTTACCGCTGTCGGACGATAGTTTTTGAGAGGTTTTTGAGTAAGTGCCTAGCAACTTTTTAAAAAAACGTCAAAAATGTTGGTTGGACAGCGAAAAATACGTTCCCATAGATGGCTCCTATAGCAACGTCTTTGTATATAAATGCTGACAAAAACCTTTCGAAATATTTACACAATTCAGAAAGTTTTATTTTTATTTATTTATGTAATATACTTACACTAAATAAATATGTAATATAAATAAAATCAAAGATATCAACGAACGTTCCAAAAACAACCTAATTAATGTTTAGCGCAACACAAATTCTTCGCAACGTAACGTTTTTTGCTTTGGTGATACGTTGAAAATTTGCGTGATATGGATCCTGACCATATAGCCAACGCGCGAATTACATGAGTATACATGGTGCTGCCGTCAATACACAATAAATTAAAACATGGGCTATACAGTATACTAGTTCATAGACATGTTTTGTAACTTTCAAATACAAGATGTGTTTGATTCATTCGACAATTTCATGACATTTGTATGATATAATAGTATCTATTCTTAACGTGGGCTACATTATTTCATAGAAATTTTATAAGTTTATCAAAGGAATAAGATGTATTTGTTTTTATTTATTGTCGTATTGACGGCACTATCCTGTATAGGTACATATAAGGATAGTCATTAATACAAAAAGAATATTCAAAAAAGTTAAGAACCCACAGATGATTATTTACTAAAACTAGATTTTTGAATTCATTCAGACACTTTGTATGTTATTCGTTTGTTGGCTCTACGTACTCTTAGTCCTCTCTTATCCCGCTTTGTTGGTAATATCTTGCAAAAATAACTGTCTACGGCAAAAATACGCTCTAGTATGTTAATACTATAGCACGAACTCACCCACAGGCTAACAGATTGTCTGACTGCTTACACAACATACCTGAAACAAAATTTCGTTTTAATTTCAATAAGTATATAAGAGGTCACAGGACGGCAAAAAAAAGGTTACAAAATTCGATGTGAGGTTTTCTCCAAAAAAGAGAGTCATCGGTTTAGATTGTTGATCCACTGGCTATTAACTTATATACTTAGTAGCTACATGACTTTAAACATAAAGTTATTATGTATACTTATGAGTTTAAGTATATACCAGTTGTCTTATACCTACATAACTCAATATTTAATACATAGTCCATACTAATATTATAAATGCGAAAATAAATTTGTCTGTCTCTAAACTTGTATTAAAATAAACTAAGTAATTGCCATAAGTCTCGAAAATCTCACAATTCACTCAAAGCTTCTCTTCAAAGTCTCATCACAGCACGAACATTGAGTCTAGGGTATCTGTCACACCAGGAAAACAAAATTACCATAATGGCATTCAGCGAATCTGGATAATTGCATTGAAAGTTATGCAGTTTTGATATATTCAAAGATGCAAGTAGAAGCACAATTTACACCGCTCCCTGGCATGGGTAACTGCTAGACACACCATAATTTTATTAAGTTGATTCTAAATAAAAACAGGAAATATAAAAAGAAACTTAGACCAAATAATCTCATAAATAAAAAAATATATCTATGAGTACCTAAGTATTTAAAAATCTTAATCTGGAACGCAGATACATGGCCTTCCGACTTCAACCTTCTAACCATATGAGCCCTTAAATTGCGAATAACAAACAATTCAGACACTTGCAGAAATTTGGTGGGTTGGTAATAAGTCAAGTATGTACATAAGTATAGGTTATTAATTTCAAGGAGGTGCCCCAGAGTCGTTTTAAAGAAACAACGTAAACAGTCCTAATACGGAGGTAGGTACATTTATTTTCGTAATTTTTTTTTGCTTGGTTATTATCCAAACAAGAATAATACACGAAAATAAAAGTACCTCCGTAATATGCGTTGACTTTGACAACCGCGTAAGAGGACTGTTGCGTTACCTTAGTACAAATATTTTTTAATATAATTAAAATATAAATTTAATATAATAAATTTACAAAGTGTTACAGTTATTAAATTGATGTTTTGTTGTTTTTTACATTTACTTTGTTTTTTTACTTAATTTTCTATGTAATACACATCTGAGGTTAGTAGTTAGATACATATTTCCTTTTCATAATATATATATATATATTCCTTTTTGAATAGGTATCTTTAGTTTCGTTCGGGATTTTTAATAAATATTTCCATTTACAATAATTTTTACCTCTGGTTTCCATTCGAATATGTTGAACGAAGCGAAACTAAGAGTTGTGATGTGGAGCAGCTCCATTATAAACAATAATAAATCTTTTTTTTGTACTATATTCCGCAACGTCCGCCCCTGGTTTATGGTCCGCCCTGTCCGTCGTCGTCGCTGAGATTGTGAACGCAGCCTTAATTTCAATGTACCTACATAAGTTACTCTATGGTACCTACTACAGTGCCGGATTTTCCGCTGTTAAACTTAAAGTTTGGTAGGCCTAAGCGCGGGAGTGACTAGCTGGTGGGTGAACCAGTCTCGACGAGTGCCAGCTGATCTGAAAATTATTCACGCTTTCCTACTGGCTCAATTTCCTAACAATGTTACGGAGAAATTTGAATTTACTATTATCGCCATTTGAGGTACAGAGAATAATTTGTTAATTAACGTGACATTATTTCCACAACTAATATTATGAATAAATCGAGCTTCTCTTTTGATTAACAATTTTACGATATTACTAATTAACATCAAATACAGGTGGTGAAGACAATACGAAAATAAATTAAAATATGGGCTATCTATATTAGTTCATAGAAAGAAATGTTTTGCAACTTTCAAATCATCATCATCATCATCACCAGCCTATATACGTCCCACTGCTGGGCACAGGCCTTTCTACTCGGGAGAAACACACGAGGAGTTTGAGCCATATTAACACCACCACGCTGGCCCAATGCGGCTTGGTGGGTTAAAGCGGTTGCAGCAACAACCGGTACCAACGGCTCAACGTGCTTTCCGAAGCACGGAGGAGCTCGAGATTATAAATTTGACCCATTTCGGGATCGACCATGGTGAAAGTTGCTTTGTTTTCGTAATCGAAACCAGAGCGCCTAAACCACTACGCCACCGGGCTTCCCATCACTAAAATTTAAAAAAAAACTTTAACATTATTATAACATAGTAAATATATCTGAAGAACATTTAGAAAAATATCTTAAGCTGTCAAGCTGCATTATACCTCTGGAGGTCTATGACAATTGAAAAATCGATTGTGTCTGCAATCTGATGCTTAATAATGTCCTGGGGCGGGAACCGAACCCGCAACTTTTAAAAATCCGGGGGACTGACTGCTCTGACAACTGAGCTGTGGGTTGACAGGCTAAATAATGTGTCGCAGCTAAATAATGTATTCAGATTTTTTATTTTATAATCATTTCATATTTAAGCCGTTTTATTCAACACAGAATAAAGCGGCTCGTTTTAACTATTATTTAAACTGTGTTTCGGTGGCGTAGGGGTTTGAGCGCTCCGGTTTCGGTTATAAAAATAAAGAATCTTTCGCCATGGTCTATACCGAGATGGGTCGTTGGCGTGGTGGTGCCCAAGCTCCTCATGTGTTTCTCCCGTGTAGGAAAACCTGTGCCCAGCATTGGGACTTATTTTGACTGATGATGATGATGACACTATAGTATGCGTAACTTTATTAACCTAACCTTCTTAGTTTCTAAGGCGTTTATCTATAATATAATTTATTACGCATTGATATTCATAGAACTTATAAAAACGCAATCAACACCCATAGCTAAAAATAAATATTTTAATAACGCGTTTTTATTGATTATTTCGTAAGAAGCATCGTATCTTCATGTCCCTAAATAACCTCATAATAATGTTGAAGAAAGGTATCGTTTTCAATGTTCATATAAATGGTAATAACATTAGTGTTTCTGTAACCACATTTTATGTAACCTAATCTGGGAATACGAATGGGAATGGGAACACTGTTGTTTTTTTATAACCCTATTATATTGTTTACTTTATGTATCGATGGTGTTCTTTTAGAATCTAATGAATCCATAGCTTTTATATGGCTATTCGTGACATCATTCTCAATACCTCAAAACAAGTTTCATTTTAATACACACCATTTTTAACCCCCGACGAAAAAAGAGGGGTGTTATAAGTTTGACGTGTCCGTCTGTGTATCTGTGTATCTGTGTGTCTGTCTGTGGCATCGTAATGCCTAAACGAATGGACCGATTTTGATTAGTTTTTTTTTGTTTGAAAGCTGATGTGACTACGATGGTTCTTAGCTATAAATTTATGAAGATCAGTACAGGCGTTTGATGACTATCAGCTCATTTTCTATATGATATTAGGATTTTACTAACTTTTACAGATCCGATTGATTTCAAATTTCGTATACTGTCACTTCGATGACATTCCCATGATATACTAACCTTGAGCTGATCCTATACCATCAAAAAGTCTGCGAAATGCTTAATTCTTCAGAAACTTACAGCAGATATAGCGTGTTTGGGCTTTTATGAATAGTCTTAGTGAGATGGTGTTAGATAGATGGTTAATGACACCGGGGGTTACTTAAAATTTTTAATATTGCAATTATTACCATTATTTGATAATTCTCGTAATCGTAGGGCTACTGGAAGAAATTTCTTTTAGGAATAAGCAGTACTAACTGCTACTAATACTCTGTTGTCCCTTGTCTGTGTTTTTATTGTTGCTATTTTGTGTTTATAGACGACAGCACATTTAGTGTAACAGTTGCGCTACGAAAGCCGCCTGTATCATGAACAGCGTAAGGGTGTAAGGGTGGTCTCAAGGTCAAATTGTTAAGCTTGATGTACTGTCGACTGTACATAATGTTTTTTTATTCGTTACTAGTGGCCGCTAGGCTCAATCTACTGCTATTGTTGCACAAAAGTTTTTCTATTTTTTTTTTACACAACTAGATGACAAACAAGCTGACGGCTCACCTGGTGGTAAGCGGTCACCGCCGCCTAAAAATAGGCAAAAATATGCAGAACAGTTTTTAACTGGCGATTTCTTTTTATTTGCTTTGCTTTGTGGTACAAAATAATATTTTTAATAGAAAAAACTACAACTCAGCCAGTTATTCATCATGGCGCCTCTATGTCACTTTGGTCTTTGGTGACGATTAGTTGACTTCTGTGTCCCGCCATATTGCCATTGAATAATGGTGTAATCGACGAATCATTTTGAATTTTGTACAAATGAACATATGGCCGGATAAGATCTCTGTACATCTGAATAAGCAGTTCAGGAGAGAAAATACAACAAACAGACAGGCAGAGTTACTTTGACATTCATAGGACTACGTAATATTAGTACGGATTGACGAAAGTTTGAAATTATTAATGCTGATCCTGAAAAATATAATAAATAATATATGTATTTTATTCGTATGTTTCTTAAGGTATGTAAAATAGGTATACATTTATGGTCTTATAGCCAGTTGGTCTGGTCAAGCTGTAGAGTGTATATTAACTCAGTCATTGTTTCCAGCAAGTTAGGAAGCGCTAAACCGAGCCAAGGTAAATAAATTACGCTTTAAACCACCATTTCCTACTTAAATCCGTATTTAAGCTGAATTTATGGCAAATAGTAGTATTTTTAATGTGCTCACGTACATTCTAAGAATTTTAATGTCTATTATGATGAGGCTACATTAGGTACAGACAGTACAGAGTAATATACAAACGGTTCCATCATTAATATTAGATCTTTAGGTATGTCATACCCATTTTAACTACCTATCTATTTATTATGTTGTTGTTTCTATTTCAACGTTTCCTTTAGTTAATACGTCAAGCATCAGATTCCCGACACAATTGATTTTTAATTTTCATAGACCACCAGAGGATTGAAATAAAAGTACATACTTTTAAACAATTATAAAGTTTTCTCAACTCCTCGCTAGCTCAGAGTTTAGAGCAGTCACCCGGATTGTAAAAAGTAGCGCGTTCGCATCCCGCTGCGGGACATGTCTATTATCTAGTTTACAAATTTTACTTAGTAGTACTTACTATACTATCAAGAGAGCCATACTTAAGGCTTGTTTGTCACGCTTATTATAAAAACAATACAAAAAATAATGTTAAGTTAGAATGGAAAACACGACTACACCCTACCTGCTTCTTCTCTCTTAATGATGCTGAATACAAATTGGTAGTATGGAACATGAAGCCATACCAGGTGTAATTTGGTTATAAATTCAATATCAAAACTAGGTACCTATTCTAATTTATAACGTATCGTCGGGCTGTGGATCCAAGGGTTGATACAATGTTAATTATAATACGAAAACTTAATACCTACCTAGATCCAACAAAACATCGACAACACATTATTCTAATTAACCCCTGACGAAAAAAGAGGGGTGTTATAAGTTTGACGTGTCTGTCTGTGTATCTGTGTGTCTGTCTGTGGCATCGTAGCGCCTATGGACTACGATGGACTGATGGACCGATTTTGATTCGTTTTTTTTTTGTTTTAAAGCTAATGTTCCTACGATGGTTCTTAGCTATAATTTATGAAGATCAGTTCAGGCGTTTGATGACTATCAGTTCATTTTCTACGGTAACATTCCCATGACATACTATCCTTGAGCTGATCCTATACCATTAAAAAGTCTGCGAAATGCTTAATGTTTCAGAAACTTACAGCAGATATAGCGTGTTTGGGTTCTTATGAATAGTCTCAATGAGATGGTGTTAGATAGATGATTAATGACGCCGGGGGTTACTTAAAATTTTTAATTTTGTATTATTTCACTTCCGTGTCTATATGATTATTATTTAATTTTATTCTTTAAGAAGTCTCAACATCAATTATTATCACTACTTAACGCATTATATATTATTTAAAAGTTTATGGTAGTTAGCGGTACTCGTTTCTAAATTCGAATTGTAGCTAACAATGTTAGCAAAAAAAACTTCAAGTCATTCGACAGTTTCACCTGCGAAACGTATCGTTGCAGACGATACGTTTCGCAGGTGAAACAATTAATCAAAATCGTCTGCAAATTTTTTACTTGCGTTTTAGTCTTCTGTATAGTAGGCATAAATTACTTGACGCACGTTAAATTTTAGTTGTGAGTACTTATTATTTAAATCTAAGGAGCATTGACCATGGAAATGAAACGTTATCTCTACTTTGCACCATCATTTCCTTTATAAAACGAAAATACTACCTACACCTTTTTATCAATTTAATAGAAAAACAGTTCAAAAATATGAAATAACTAGAAATCTTAAATTAATCAGACTAATCAACCTAACATTCTTTTAAACTATCAAATCAGATTATTATGGAAACAGAAGCAGCTCCTATGATACAGTCATGGAACTGGGAGTGTGAAAGACTGCAAGTCACAAATGTATTTATAACACTAACGTGTTCGAGGCAACTTTAAGAAATTACGGTATGCAAGTGGCTATTGTGATAAAAACTAGATTGCTTTCAAATTGAAGGTTTTTCAACACAAAATTAGTCCACTCACAGTGGCAACCGTCGCGCTTCGTCTATTACACTATTGTAAAATTTTAGCACAAAACCATTTTGCAGCCAGCGCTTTTTGCCGGGAATTCAATCTGCTGGATAGAGGAAGTCTGGACTTTTGAAAAAATATATTTTGTTAGTAGCTGGCGATGTTTCAGTCGTTTTTTGTCGAGAACGGCTTATATTCTGATTACATCATATTATTCTCAATCACACATTTTAGAAGTCAGTTGTTTTTTGTTTTAAATATTCACATCGATGCTTGCGCTTCTAACTTTGGACTGTTAGTGACTGTCCTTACTCCTTGCCGGTCTCACCTCCGTACCACGCTCAAACCGTTCATCCTCTACCCCTGCGCTCGAACAGAATAGACCATTCCATTGTATTTGATAAGGTACTTCACAGATGAAGTATCAAAATCAAACGTTTTATTTTTCATTTGAAAGGGTTTTTATTTTACTCTAAGTGCTCAGTTATACAGAATGGTGTCGTCAATACGACAATAAATTAAAACATGGGCTATATTAGTTCACAGAAATTGCTACCTACCAAAGTTTGTTAGTCATTTGATAATTTTATGGCATTTCTATGAAATAATGCACCCAATGTTTTATTATTTCATTCAAATTTCATAAAATTATCTAATGAATAAGATGTATTTGAAAGTGGCAATTTTTGTGAACTAATTTAGCCCATGTTTTAATTTATTGTCGTATTGACGGCACCAACCTAAATAACATTTTTGTAAAGACATAATCCAGCTTCCATTATTATGTACGTTAATAGTTTTATTTCCATCATAAATATGGCTATACTTACATATATTCACAATGCAAGTACAGTAAAACGTGATTTTGAACATATTGTAATTTTCTCTATTTATTGCTCCAAGTTTAAACCTGTTAGCATTAGTCGTAGTCACGATCTGACTCCCCGAGTTTAGTCCCTAAGTCTAAATTATTATTAGGATGCACCAAGAAAACTAGTTATGTTGATGAAAATAAATAAGTAGGTATCACAAAAACTCAATCACTGATTTCTATTTAAGATGAAATTACGAGTACCTAGGTACAAACTATAGATTAGATCCAGCCACAGCGATCGCGCTCGCGTGGATTCGGGGAAGTGCCAAGTTAAAGTTTAATATTTACCGTCATGAAATCCTAAACATGTTTATTCAATTACAACATAAATATGTAGTTGTGAACGTCAACACCAGCAAGTAAACATGAACCTTGTAGTATTTAATTACAAATTTAATTATCATCAGTCGTATAATCACCAGTGGAAAGCTCAGACTCCATTACGAATAGAAGAAATATTACTAATACAAGAAAGTTGATACCTGATTTCGATAATGCATTCATTATAAGCTGCCCTTAAGCCTTTGATACTTAATATGCAATAAATCATTTGTGGTCAATAAATGCTAATTCGAATGTCCAAGTGCTAGAGAGTTGTACCTCAGGGCAGAGCTAATTTGTAACGAAATATATTTAGTTCGGACTTCGGACTGTCTGTGACTTATCTACGGTACATTACAATAGGTTATTTATGTCATTTCGAAAGATTTATGCGAGTTACCAGAAGAAATACTTATTTATGCTATGACTTTTACATAAACAAATTACGCTTACCAGCTTCTCACATAATATAAAAGCTATTGTGACTGATATGTATGGGTACGTCACAAATTACAGATTTCTGAAAAATACCTATATAGTTCTAAATTAAATTGTATAGGTAAGTATGTAATCTATAGTAATACACTCAAGACGTGTCGTAATCTAATTTCAATTAGGCTGCGATTCCACCAGAGATGTGGTAGGCCGCTAAGCGGTGCGAGGGCTCTTTCTACTGATCCATGTTTTCCGTACAATACACATCTACCTTTTTAAACATCGTCTAGTGACTGCTAGCATTTTCTCGTTCGCCTCTATCCGTAACACACATTAGTGGCACACGTCCCTCGCACACATCCCTCGCTTGGTTTGTATGTAAAAACCTCGCTGCACTAAGCCGTTTCTAAAGGATCTGTGCTGAGCGAGGCTAGGTGAATGAAGTGATTCTATTGGTTCTTAATAAATATATCCCTCCCTACGCATTCTCGCACATCTCTGGTGGAAATCCGTAACTGCATCAGCGCTCGAATCATTAGCTTTTATAGTAATTTTAAAAAGATTATTTTCTTTTCATCGAAAAAAAATCATTATTATGGTAGACTTTGGTCTGTTTTACAATGAAGCAAACTTTTTAAATAATTATGAGATATACCTACACTATGAAAACATTAAAGCATCATTCTCATTCTATTTCTTAGAAAGACCGTCAATTTTAGAGAGAAAATATAGGAATACCTATTAACATGAACTTTGTAAACTACTTAATAAATAATAATGAAAGAAGACGATCAGTTTTTATGTACAGTCACTCAACAAATTCTGGTTCCGTCAACCCTCCACGTTAAGTGCGACAAGAGATAAATGTATAATTCATAGCGTATTATAACCGGGCTGCAAAAAGGCCAGACTCACCCCATTTTGGCGAAGCTAGCGGATAATGCCCTAGACGAGGAAGCTGCGAAGAATACGAATGCTGTGAACTTGAATAGCGAAGCAGAACTAAGTGCACTAAAAACGATTGCTCGGAATGCAATGGCAAGACTTGACGTCACACATTGAATTCAAATAAATTATACTGTACACATTTTTTAATAAATAGACTCTACGATCAGCAGTCCGTGTTGACTTCATTGAGGATTTAATTGGGGAGCAAAGTAACCAAGGACTGCTGGTCGAATAAAAAGTATTGCAAAATTCTGCAACGTGTTTATTGCAATCGTTGACCATTTTTTTTGGTTGAAAGGATATAGGTAATTACTACCGCAAGTTGGTCACATTTTACTTCGGTAGTGATTTTGTGAAGATCTTTGCAGAACAGAATTAAAAAACAACAGTCCAGCGGTAGTACAAAACAAAAAATTTAAAGGTACAGATAGACAAAATTAGATACTATCCATCCATAGATGTCATCCATCTAGTTTGACCTTGGAATTTAAAAAAATATTATGACGTTAAAAGGGCAAAATATTATCGCTTAGCAGATCATATATTTTTTCGAGTTTTGTGCTAGCTTTAAATAGGCTTTCAGAAACAATAGAGAGTAAAAATTTAAGTATTCCTTGCCTTTTGGTGTTTTTGTTGGTTTTTATTTCAAATTTTTTAAAAGTAATCACTTGATTCTTTAATAAATATGCCAGACTTAAGACATTGGCCACTGTGGTGGTTAAGCCTATCTTCAAGAGACTATGTCGACAGGAGATATCGATCTATGTTAGGGTCGTCACAACATTAACACAACACAAACTTCAGTAATATTTACAGCTTATCTAATTTATGTAATTTTACTTCAAACGAACCTTTTTATGAATAAAACCAAGTAATCTACATCTGATGCAGGTTTTCTTAAACACAAAATCAAACCCTTAACATGAAAATGTTTCATTTGCTTTCTTTCAGTCCGAAACGCGGCAGTTCGCTTTGTCTTAATTTAATATCTGCGAAAAATCATTTTTTAATATTTCCTATTTTGTAATAAAAGGCTAGCCATCACAACAAACAACAACTATTATAACGATTTATAAGCGATCTTTTTATATGTATATTTAAACATCAAATTTATTGTTACACTTGTCAGCCAGAAAATCAAAAAGGGTGAAACAATCTTTTCTAAAAAGAAATAATATAAACTTTTTGACCTCTTAATCTTTCCAAGCCCGACCTATCAGACAGAATTAAATTTTAACTGTCTATGTCATACATTTATGACGTCTGGCGTTAAAAGATTAAGAACATTTTGTAATAGAAAAAAACTGCGAAACAGAGCCATTATTCTTAACCTATTAGTACTGTTATTTACTTGGAAATGGGTTTATTATACTCGCAAGTGTTATCGATTTTATTGCTCAGCAGTTTATAAGTCCAATGTTGTTTACTTATATATTTCTCTACTAAATTCTAGCTGTTCTTCTAAGAAAACAAAACGTTTTCAGCTGTCACCAGCTGACTGATGATACTGAGCACCGATGTTCGCATAGTAATACTTACCAAACCTACCAACATGTATGTATTACATACAAGTATATTAGGTAAGTAATATTATCAGAGGCAACCCTAAGTAAGAATAAGCACAGACAGCGTTCTATAAACACGCAAGATGGTGAAGATAATGTTGTCACCCATTAATAACTTGTCACCTCGCCTGAGGAGCGATCATATTGGCGAGCTATCTACAAGAAAATAGCTGTTATCAGCCATCCATTGCTTACTATAGTTGATCTATGATTAACTTAAGATAAACAAATGAGGCAATGGTTGACGGCTAACTCAGTATCTACTGTTTAAAATCTTGAGGTCCCGTCGTCGTTAGAGCTACCGTAGGTACCGGTTGATTTAGTTGACCATGAACGGGATTTGACCAGTCCAATAAATTAACAGTAAATATTCACCCAACAGTATTAAGATAAAAGAAGAGGCTAAGGTAAGGAAATAAACCTGGAATTGACCTTAAATATGTCAATGTCGATTTACAGTTTAAGTTAATTTTTAACCGACTTCAAAAAAAGGATGATGTTCTTGAGGCCCTGTGACAATTAAAAAACAATTGTGTCTGGAAGCGGTGGCTTGACAGGTAACGTAATATCAAAGTATCTATAATAGTAAGGATTATTTTATGTAGGTAATGGATATGAGAATAACTGTTTAATTTAATTTTTAGTATTGGTTGATGTGACCAAATCTATAAATGAAATACGCCAATATAAATTAACCCTGGCAAATTAGTTTTACGTTTCAATTAATACCAACACAAATATGTAAGTAAGTTACCTAATTATTAGGTATATTAAACATAGAAGAATACACAATTGGAATAACAAAATAATAGGTACTTATGGTTAGTTGCTTAAATTGCTATAATTGTAAGTAAACCATACCAGTCACAATAATAGGAAACAAGTACACAAACTACTGCTATATCCGCCTCTGGTTCAGCGATTACGGTAGCCCATACGCCTGGCTTGACAAGGGTACTCCTAATGCGTTATCCTTACAAAAATTAAGATTAAGATAACAACTTAACACAACTCAACTCTACCTCCATACCTCCATGCTCTCTAGCAAACCTATTTCCGAAATGGGACGCTCTAAATGTGATATAACTCTCTTAACTTTTCAATTAGCTTAATTAACCTTTCAAATAGGAAATGAATACAAATATGTTGCTAACAATTTCTATTGCAGACTGATTCGTCATACACAAGTCAATTTATTTTAATCAAGATCCAAGCTATCAGTTTTATGGTATCTCCCAAATACACACGCATTTTATTCGTTGTAAGCTTGGTACATATCTGTTAAAAGATAAACAGTTAGCCTAATTTATTAAAATCTGGTAAGGTCAATCAATGAAATGAATAAAAAAACGAATTGAATCAATAAAATTTCAACTCTACTGAGTTAGATAAATAATTACTTTATTAGTTCACGGATCACCTACAATTTTTGTGAAAAACTCAAAGAATAATATTTTGCTGACTTTATAAAAAAGCGTAGGAATCTATTTCTATACTTATGTCTGTCGAGTTATTCACAAAGACACGTCATAAGAATACCGTATATTTACTAGTTACTACTTCAATGTCACTTCAATGCTACTTCAATGTGTGTGTTGCCATTAATGACATACGGCTGTGATGTGAAACGTGGCGATTACCATGGACCTTCTGGGTAATCTCACAGTCGCACAACGAGCTATGTTAGGTGTTTCTCTGCGAGATAGAATCAGAAATGATGACATCCATAAGAGAACCAAAGTCACAGACATTGCTCATAGGATTAGTAAGTTAAAGTGGCACTGGGCAGTGCACACAGCACGCAGAGCAGACGGCCGATGGACCGTTAAAGTTCTAGAACGGCGACCACATACCGGAAAGCACAAAGTAGGACGGCCTCCCACTAGATGGACAGACGACCTGGTCAGGGTCGCGGGGGCTATTGGATGAGGGCTGCACAGAACCGTTCCATTTGGAAATCGATGAGGGATGCCTTTATTCACCAGACTGATATGATGATGATGATGATGACGACTTCAATGTCGCTAATTCTTGCTCTCCCTTTGAAGAATACATAAAATTAGGGCCTCTTCTTTAGTTAATATTTAAAGACTTTACACTGAGAAAAATCACTTGGCACTCTACCAAGACTTTCCTCTTTCCCTTTATAACAATCGACATTGCGTATTTAATTAGAAAGTAACATCAGTGATCAGGAAATGAAAAAACTTTTACTTTAGCAGTTATCTTCCTATAAACATATTATATTGTTTTTAAAAGAAGAGGATTCTGAAGGCTCTACAAAGTAAATCATCCAACACGTACCGTGATGTGATCTAGTGCCCAAAACAGAGATAGTTTAATGGCTTTAAAACCGAGTAATTATGTGAGATAAAACCACAAAAGGACATGTGGAGGCCAACTTTTTTAGCCAAAAACTAACGAAAGTTAATCTGGTAAAAGCATTTAAAAATTTCACATAACGCCGCAAGCAACGTATCCATTAAACCCCGTGACTAAAGCGTACGCCAGTTCACATGTTTCATATCATGAGAACCGCAAACAAGCTAATCCTACAGCAAACATTACTCTTCGGCCATTGTTTAAAGGCAGACCTTGCGGATTTTTTTCCTCGTTTTCACTTAGTTCTAAACATTTTGAGCAAGCAACTTTTTTCATTCGATGTTACCAGTCTTATGTGGCGAGCTTCGTCTTTTGTGTGGTTCATCTGCTTTAATTTTTACATTTTACCTTATTAAATGTCTAACATTCTTGAGCTTTTAGATCATAACCTGATGATTTTTGTATTTGTCTTTCTTCTTATAAGTGGATATTTTTGCGTAATCTAAATGTATGTACTCTCAAATCATTCTGAAGTCTGTACTAATAATAGTGCACTCTGTCTATTTCTTAAGGTGCCGTTAAATCATGCCTTTTTTACTTCCACTTTTCGTTAGCACTTAACTAGTATTTTTTTTGAACATAAAGAATTACTTAGCCTTTGATCAATCTGAAAACTAAACATATAGTAAGTGACGTTTACACAACGAAAGATGTTAATTTCGGTGTGTTGGTATCTAGTCAACAAAACGTTTGAGGCGAATTTGTCTATTGTAGAAATAAGGCTTTTTGCTGATAATGACAATAGTGCTAACTTGTGTGGCTGTAATGACAGTTGAACGATTTTACATTAAACTATATAATTAACGTTATTTTGTCGATTCTTTCTACTTCCAAAAAAGTAACCCTTTTTACTATTGGACTGTATGGCCTTGGCCTTGACCTTGGCATAAATATGCGATCATGGAGGTAATTTATTGTTATTCAATAATATTATTTGGCCTAAGCTGTAATATAAGATTTTGAGAGTCTACAGATAAATCGAAAAAAGGAAAGTATGGTAAAGTTTCCGTACAAAGGTAAGTATTGCTTAATTTATATTATACATAAGTAAAATAAAAGAGACTTTATAAATAATATGTAAAAGCACTTATTGATACAGAATATTCTTTAGAGATATAATTACGACAGGAGAAATTTCATTTCATAATGCAATAACTTTTTGACCTCATATTTCTAATTAGTTTTCTGGGTAATTTGTATAATGTTTCTTACACACCTCTTGTTAATTTGATTATGGCAGAAAGTTTCCAAAGATTTGCTTAGCAAATATCGATACTTAAATACAGCAACGATGTTTCCTGTGCCTTTTTGTCGATATTTCCAATTAACACTGCGTTCTTTTAAAATTAATGTACCTTTAACCTTTAAATACATACCAGCCGACATTTCTTTGCTTTTAATACCCGACAAGGATTCGGGTGACTTGGTCTATACCAGACTGTCGGTTCATAAGAGTTGAAGTCTACAAAACTAGAGGTCCCGGGTTTGAATCTCGTTGAAGGGCAGATGTTTGTTTTGTGTGATGAATACGAACATTACTTTACGAGTCATGAATATTAAAATTTATATGTTTATTTATTTTATTTTAATTATATTGTAAGTAGTATATTCTTATATATATGTAGGTTGGTACTTAACATATATTTCTCCGTTTTTTTTATTTCTATATTATAGGTGTGAGTTGCAGAATTGTCTTTTTAATAAAAAAATGTCAGATAGTGTTGAGTCAATACTCGAAAAAACACAAAAGCCACCATCAACGCCACCTGATGTGAAGCGGTAAGGAGAGTCCATCTAAACCTATGCGAAGTCAGCTAGTGTAGTATTATTATTTAATATTCATCATCATCATCATCATTTCAGCCGAAAGACGTTCACTGCTGAACAAAGGCCTAACCTAAAGATTTCGACGACGATCGGATTATTGATTATTATTTAATTCTCGCGCGTCAATCTTTGGACGGGTCCGGTCTGTTAGGACAAATTTTTATATCGTACAAATCTGGTCTGTACCTCTTGCTATACAGGTTACACTGTCCGGGGTCCCGGGTTCAAATTTCGGTAGGAGCGAATGTTTGTAGTATGAATACGAGCATTTGTTCACGAGTCATGGATGTTTATATGTTTATTTAGTATATTTTTAATATTTATATACATATTATTTTCAATATTAATCCGTTATCTAGCGTCCAAAACATAACCTCTTAAAGGTGCTTACTATGGGATAATAGGTGTGAGTGTATTACTATAATTATTAATCCATTGAATTATTTTGACTTAATTATAATCTACTAAAACACGTTATCAAAATGTTAGGCATCATAGCTATGTTATTTTTAAAGAGATAAAAAATATCACATGCTCTCTAATTGTCTAACGCAACGTTGTAATTAGTTTTTACCACTGCAAGTTGAAAAAAATGCAATTTGTAATATTTTTTCAGAAACGGCGCAGCATAGCGACGAACCTCGACGAACCGTTTACAAAGTTGAAGCTCGCATATTGTTTTCGCTCCAGCATTTCAGCATCAGCATAGCCGTCAGTATTCTCTGTATGAAACTTCATAACTTACAACACACATTAGGTACCCGCATCATAGATATTACCTATATCGGCATTGCCTCGCCTCATGACAAACTTACGCTTCTAGCCGAGATGATGTTGTTGATCGGATGTCAGGTGGTTTATGGGCATTTAAAAAAAAATGATTTTGGCAAAAGAAAACAACCTTTTGTGGCGCATTTATTATTTTATTTTTATTAATCTGTGTGTGATTGGAACAAACAACTACTTATCAAATATTTTAAAAACTTAAAGTGCGTTCTTATTGGATCACAAAAATGAAAACAACGTTTTCGTACAGCTCCCAATAATCAGAAAATTCATTGAACTCATACTATTTGCCTTAATTTCCTGCTAATAATACTAGATTGATGGTATGACAATCAAGTAGATAGGTATCTACTCTACTTTGATAGTCATACCAAGTGAACTACCAGTTTAATTACAGAAAAATATTAGATTCACATAATATTTTTCATTCAATGGTACTCCGCCTTTAAATAATGGGAAAAAACGCAGGCAACAATAATAAGTCTAAGTCGGTGTTATTTTATTAGGGATTTTCGGCCCCTATTTTCAACCTAATTACTCTATTCATTTTGTCGTGATTTTCACAAAATTAAAAAGGGACGAGTGCGTGAGTAACAGCAATAGGTTGCTGTTCCAACTAACCGGGAACTCCCGAAAATCGATAGGTTGACAGCACTAGACGGCATGGCGCCGTAACAATCCGGTCCAGAAAGGAATGGCGCCTATTGCCTCACCCTCCCATGCATTACAGTTCCCATTCTACTCGACAGGGTTATATCGGTCATGACTTTCGCCTGACGACCTCCCCTCGCCTTCATAAATTCTCTTCTTCAACAAAAGCTAATTAAGTTGGGATACCTCTGAATATTTCAAACGTGCTCGCGGCTGTTTCGGACAATCGCCCCTTTGAACCTGGTTATTATCAACTATAATTACTACGTAATTTCACAGAGGTCAGGAATTGTTTCCCCGAGACGGTCCAGTACAAAATAATATAAAATAACTAGATAATAAAAACAAGGAATATAGCGCGGGCAAAAAACAATTGCAATAAGTCATTGGGCACAATATTTTGTATACTTTGTGAATATCTACTTTGTGAATATATTTAAATTTAAGTAGGTAGGTACTCATCCCCTAGAAACATATTTTTTGGAGTCGGTGCTTCACTTTCTATTATTTTTGGAAACCAATTAGCACCAACTCCAAAAATATGTTTCTACGGGATGAGTGACCTACCTACTTAAATTTAATTATTTTATCTTTATCAGTTTTTTGAAGTCGGTTTTAATTTTTGTTTAAATTTTTTTTTTTCACAATTTTTAGTGATAACTTTCTAAGGTCGAAGCTAGATGGGTACCCGTCGACTTATATTGTTTCCTACAATCGTATCGTTTCACTAAAAAGTCATAGAAAAACAAAAATTCGCAATTTCGCATACGTAGACGACTTAATGATTTTAGTTTTTTTTTTAATTTAAAACCAAACTACCCAACAGATTGTGAAAAAATTTTCATGGGACCAAATGGCAGCTATTCCGCATCGAACAAAAAAAGAATCACGTAAATCGGATCAGCAATCTCGGCGTAATCGGTGTATATACGAAGAAAAAAAATATGTGGACGACTTACTAATTTCAGTTTTTTTTTTTATAAAACCCAAACTACCGAACTGATTTTGAAAAAATTTTTATGGGACCAAATGGCAGCTATTCCGCATCGAACAAAAAAAGAATCACATAAATCGGATCAGTAATCTCGGCGTAATCGGTGTACATACATAGAAAAAAAAAACTTACCGGCCGAATTGAGATCGTCCTCGTTTTTGAAGTCGGTTAATAAGTCATTGGGCACAATATTTTGTATACTTTGTAAATATCTACTATAATCTCATACTTATCCCTGATTTGGATACACGTAATAGGCTGTAGTGTGAATTGAATTTGAATAATATTAAATTCCACTCTGCTGATTTCGAAAGAGTACCTCGTATCTGCTTGATACGAGGTACAGTTGCCACTGTACCTACTGCCGAGGAGGTACGATCACTTTTCAGAAAATAAGCATTACACTTTTGAATGACGTCCAAGGACGTTGAGCTAGTAGGTGAACGGACTGCAACCAATCGTAACCTCTCTGAACTTCTGCGACATTTCCGCTTCCTGGTTGCAATCGATAACAATATTTCAAAAGGGGGTGCCGGAGTGCTAGGGCTGCGATTTCTTAATAATTGCCAAGAATATCAAAAGGTGGCTAATCCAGACAATGGTTTTGTTTATGTTTTTATTTTAGCTAAAATTAAGTTATCTGTCTATTTTTGTTCCACTTCAATAAGAAAGGGCTAGAAGAACTCAACATTGATATCTGTCTGGTCGTGTGGTCATCAGTACCCCTGTCTGCTAACCAACCGGCCTTGGATTTAAATACCGGTAGGGCAGATGTTACACCATGAGTGGGAACCTTTAATTTTGTTGACCGTGTAATTATATTTTTGTTTATTTAGTAGGTACATTTCTTATACTTATACGCTCACATACTTATATTATTATCTATATTTCACATATATATGTGTTATAATTTGGACTAGACTGAGTGTAAGAATATTTTGATTATTCAGTTATTTGACATTTATTTTTGAAAATTGTATTTGTAAACTTTAAAATGGCAACTATTCCGCATCGAACAAAAAAAGAATAACGTAAATCGGATCAGTAATCTCTAAATACAAAGAAAAAAAAACATACTTACCGGCCGAATTGAGAACCTCCTCGTTTTTGCAATCGGTTAAAACTGTGCGTTTTACAATGGGGAATAAACACAGGTGCTGATATCTTCTGAAGCTAATTAAAATTATAAATATTATGTATTTTATGAAAGTTTGCACTTACATTTATGACTCAGATTACCAACCTACTTATTATTGTATAAAATAGACAGAGTTACTTCCGTACTTTTATTATTAGTATGGATTTATCATTATTTCAGTTATTCCTTTTATTCCATAATCAGTTTTAATTTTATTTAAATTGTTTTTATTATCTCTATTGTGATACTTAGTGAGTATAAAAATAGTATAGATTGTATTGTTCCTTTATATTTTTTTTACTTAGGTCGTCACTTGCTGCGACACATAAAATATTTGGTTTTCTCTCTATATTTTATATATTTGAAATGTGAATTTTATGCTCCAAATATATGTTTTTCTCATTAATTTCAATTTCGTTTTTTTTATTAAATAAAAAGCGACTACTTGGGAAAATTTATCATTGTGTTATGAAAGCATGGCATAGTAAACTCATTACTAAAAATCTAAAATATAAAAAATATTTGTTCACCATTATCCATAAATCGGACCGCAACCGTCAATTGAAGATAGAAGTCTAAATCGACAACCCTACGTGCAGGGAACGTGCCAACTAGCACCATCGAACCCATTTTTCATTACAACAAAGTTTCTTTCCACTTATTTATTAGGAACCATCGACAGATATCGCCTATCGTGTTGGAGCTTAATAACTAGATTAAAAGTTTATACAAATTCTTTAATTTATTTACTCACGTATCGTCGCGCTCAATATTGATAATAAATCAACATTGATAGTAGGTATTTACTCTGGTTACTTATGCTCCAATGATCTAGTTCATAATATTGATGTAATTGATCTACAGAGGAAATCTAGTAGACCCAGACAATTATTATTAACTAAAGAACAATTTTTATTTTTATGAATTTTATCGATTTTACGGTTTGGACATTAAATATTTTTTTTGAAATCTTCTAAAATCAAGCTGACTTAAAAAGCTACCATCAACGTAATATTTTGTCATGAATGACAACGAAATAAAAATACATTTTTTTAAATCTTACTTGAGTAAGACATTACTTCCCATTTTTCCTTGAATATATTCAATAGCTTTATTCGACGATGCGTAGATAGGTACCCAAGCAATAACTGCGAATATTCCCAATATATTATATCTCGATTTTCAATATTCCGTAACGCACAAATGCTATTAAGGATTATGAAGGCACAGGAAATAATATCGATTTCGCAACATAATAAAAATGTAATCCTCTCATGTTATTAGGTAATAAGTTGAGATACAGATAAAGATACCTAACTATCAATTGAGTTACCAAAAGGATCTTAAGACGCTTTCAGCTAAAACGCTATACTTACTATATCACGTCTTTATAACTAAGCAGTAGGTATATGCCTATCTATTATTTTGTCTCCTTCTATCATTTTTTCACTATGAGGTAAATGATTTAATGATACATTTATCTATTCACTTGATTTTTGATAACCTGATGCTTTTGATGCCTACCTTCTAATGGATAGTGAAATGAAACCGTTATTGACCATGGTGGAACCAGTGACGGTAGTGACACGTGCTATTAAATCCTCTTTTATACACAAAGCACGGCCGTTTGTCTTAACACCACCTGATGAGAAGCGGTAACAATGTGAAGACAGCTAATGCAGCATGAATACACTATTCTAGCCGCCTCCACTTTGCCGGCGTATAAAGTGCCTTTTTACGCGTATTGTAAATATGAAGGAACCCATGATAAAGAAAGGTAGTAACACAAAAATGCAAAATTTTGGAAGCACTAAAAGTAAAGAGTTACTAAAGCTATTTCATCATTTTTATACACAAAGCACGGTCATTTGTCTCAACACCATCACCTGATGTGAAGCGGTAACAATGTGAAGACAGCTAATGCAGCATGAATACACTGTTCTATCCGCCTCCACTATGCCGGAGTATAAAGTGCCTTTTTACGCGTGTTATGAAGGAACCCATGATAAAAAAGGTGTACCACAAAAATGCCAAGTTTTGGAAGCACTAAAAATAAAGAGTTACTAAATCATAGCGCTCAGAGAGCGAAATGAAGACTAAAATTTTGGCCATTTTGTCGACACAATCCTTCAAATAATAGGTTTTATTTTTCATCGTACTTTATAAAACTTTATAAAAATTCCATTCCAGCTCTACGATCTAGCATGAACTACATTTCCGGGCGCAATTTCAGCTCAGTGGATTCAAAGACTGTTGGTGATGTCTGGCGGGATTTCACAGTTTTCGGTCCTTGTAAAACATAATTTACACTTTCTTTATTAGCATGATAGGTAAGTACCTAATGCCTTGAAAGATTGCTAAAGATATTTTATGAAGGCGAAGTTTGAATCGTAAGCCCGCATCTTTTTAATTTCCTTTTTGCCCGCATCTTTTCTGCGAGGATGATTATCGGGTATAACTTACATGACGTGAACTTTAATTTTATATAATAAACTCAATATTGAGAAGCATTCCCGTGCATTCTCTGAAATTTTGTTTAGAAATCCCTTACAAAAAAAAACAAATTCAATTTCCCTAAACCATGAACTCAGAAAAACACCTTTTGAATTCATTTAATTTAGCCGATAGTATTGCCCCACGCGCAGCACGTTCAGCGATTGATTCGTAAACGGGACTTGCGTTAAGTCCGCTGAAAAATTCACCCCAGCCGGCCGGCGAACTTCCACCAATCCAATTACCGAAGCGGAACTCTGGAAATTCTAAACCGATTATACAGAATTGAAAACATTAAGTACAATCCAGATTTGGGTTGTATCGGCAACCGATAACCGACCTTATTTCAACAGCTAGCAATCGGTATTCGATACTCACGTTCCAGATTAAGAAGTCAAAGATGGAATCCGGATGGAAATTATTTATGAAAACTTACTCTCCACGCCATCTAAAGGCGGTAGTGATTAGGAAAGTTTGAAGACTTGTCGTTTTAAACAAACATTGATTCGGAACGTGACCGCAAGCCAGGATGCTGCGCTAAATTAGGTATACCTATTGTTTCAGACTTTCAGCAGAGTGGTGTTCCGAGTTATTCTAGTGGCGTCTCTCAAGGCGTGCACATATATAATATGTGCACGCCTTGAGAGACGTATATGATACATATATGATGTGATTATATGACACATTTATGATATGATTTTTATGTAATGTGTAGAAATTTATGTAATGTGCTTTTCTTGGAAATTTATAATAATAGTGATCTTAAATTAAAAAAAAAGAGTTTATTACAAAATTGCACAGATGTCGCCCTATTACGCTGCCAATACCTCAGCAGTAACCGCATTACAACCTTCTAACGTAATATAATCATGCTAACCGCATATGTTTGGCACTTTGGTACTACAAAATTTATTTCTGTAATTGTTATGATTTTTTATAAAATAAATAAGTTAGATCTATTTGCATGGATTGATAAACACAATAAATAGGTCAAAACGAAGTTGCATCCAGTAATTCAAATACCTACTACCTAAAATAAAGCCTACAAACATTACGCCCATGACCATGATCATTTTTATGAATTTCTTGTAATTATTTTGAGTTGGCCTTTTGATTAAAAAACTCAGATGTAGGTTGACTATAGCTACTTACCAATACCTCAGCAGTAACCGCATTACAACCTTCTAACGTAATATAATCATGCTAACCGCATATCTTTGGCACTTTGGTACTACAAAATTTATTTCTGTAATTGTTATGATTTTTTATAAAATAAATAAGTTAGATCTATTTGCATGGATTGATAAACACAATAAATAGGTCAAAACGAAGTTGCATCCAGTAATTCAAATACCTACTACCTAAAATAAAGCCTACAAACATTACGCCCATGACCATGATCATTTTTATGAATTTCTTGTAATTATTTTGAGTTGGCCTTTTGATTAAAAAACTCAGATGTAGGTTGACTATAGCTACTTACCAATACCTCAGCAGTAACCGCATTACAACCTTCTAACGTAATATAATCATGCTAACCGCATATCTTTGGCACTTTGGTACTACAAAATTTATTTCTGTAATTGTTATGATTTTTTATAAAATAAATAAGTTAGATCTATTTGCATGGATTGATAAACACAATAAATAGGTCAAAACGAAGTTGCATCCAGTAATTCAAATACCTACTACCTAAAATAAAGCCTACAAACATTACGCCCATGACCATGATCATTTTTATGAATTTCTTGTAATTATTTTGAGTTGGCCTTTTGATTAAAAAACTCAGATGTAGGTTGACTATAGCTACTTACCAATATGTATACCTAGCAAAACTTACAAACGCTAACTAACAAAGCTGTTGTATATAACATAACACTAAAGCAAAGGTCAAGACACTAGCCCTATTTCTAGTTCCTACATAACAAGGTCAAGTGCAAACTGAAGCTAGAGGTTTAGAGTGCGCCAATTAACTCTAACCTTCTGACGTTTGGTTTTCTACAAACGATAGATTTTGAAAAGAGTAATCAAGCTATAAATCTTTCTATTTCTCGATGATGTAAATTTGTTGTAGAGGAAAAATAGCTAAATTCGTAAATATTATAGTTATTAAAAATTCTAATGTAAAATGCAGTTCTAATGTAAAACTTCTCTTCGAAGATAGAAATTTACAAATTAATTAGTAGAAATTCTTGTGTCTTAAACACATTTCATTCAACAATCAAAATTTTTGATTTATTGTCTCTCTGCTGTAGTTTATTTACAGAATCCTTCAACAAACAGAATATTTAATGGCGTGGTATTATCTACACAACTTAACTTTATATCCGACTTCAAAAAGAGGCGGTTCTATGTTCCACTATATGTATTTTTTACAGTGTTGAATTGGCAGCTTTTAGAATTTCCTTGACCAATATAAATAATGAGGTTACTTTTATTTTTCATAAAAGAATAAGTTTTCCCAAATTTGGTGTAATATTATATAATATGTAATGAGGATATTTAGTGTTAACTATTGGCAATTTATGACGTTCCGTCCGACTCGAATGGATGGCGGCAACGAAAGCTCGTTGCGCTGTACTTCGTGACTCACGACTCGAAAGTGACAAACTTCGGTACGCTCGGTAACACTATTGTTGCCGATTGATACAACAAAAAACGGAATATGATAATTAGGCTCTAAACGTGTCGATTACAGCTATCAGCTTTATTCTTTTGTTATCATTATATCCCGTCAAATAACAATAGGGACATTTAACAAAGCATAATACAATTTTAAAGTAGGTACCGTTAACGTCCGCAATACGGTAGCTTATGAGCTTTTATAAAACAAGACTTAGACACTTACCCTCTTATTATAAAAACGCAAACTAAAGTTAGTCCTGGTCTAAAACTGATGCTGTTAAATGAAAGACAGTGACAGCATCAGTTTTAAACCAGTACTCTGTGCCAGTACTAACTTTAGTCCGCGTTTTATAATATGGGAGTTAGTGTCATGAGACTTCTTTCCGGAAATATCTGATGCACTGTCGACCCTGCCCGACCACCACGAAAATCTAGAAAAACTAGAGATCTTCTCAGCACACTCTTCATGGCATTTCCTTACGATGATTTCCTACAATGGTGAATATAACAACCAACAAAAAATACAGGATGTAAGGGGGACGCTCTCGGAAACGAAGGCAGGTGGAAGTGCTGGTCACCTTATACACAACTTGCTAAAAACAAAAAAGGAAAAAATAATTAAATTTTAGTACCTAGGTACTTACCTCCTAAAATGTATTTTTTGGAGTTGGTGCTTCACTTTCTATTGTCTCTAGAAACAACTTTGCACCAATTGTAGATATTACAGTTTTTATGAAACAGCTGATTTTTTTCGCGATTTCAAATTTATTTTTAGCAAGTCGTGTTTAGGATGACCAGCACTGCCACCTGCTTTCGTTTCCGAGAACGACTCCCTTACACCCTGTAAGTGGCACACAATGCTTTTTTTGGGTTCGTGGATATTAAACATTAGTTACTATGCGTTCTCCTAATAGGTATTGTTCTTGTGAACTGTCAATATTTTGAAAACGGATCTTCGACACATTGGCCTAGTATTTTCCAATATTATTAATCTTGCAATAGTCTTAGATAAATTTAACTAGATAGAGGTCCTGGGGGACCTTTCTCAAGTTAGGTGACTGCTCGAACCACTGAACAACCGAGGTCTTAGGAGAACCGAGATATTTCCAAGTATGAAATTTAACGGTATACCTACGGAAATTCTTCTTTATGTACTCGATTGTACAGCATAATCCTGTATCCGACAAGAGTAATTTAAGTCACTCTTGACGCTTCCAGTTAGTATCCGTTAACTCCCTTACATAATGCCGATAGACTGATTACGAGCAAGGTTTTGCACAGAAAATAAATTGTAGAGCGATACTTTCGCCGGCTATTGTTTTCGATTTTGGCCGAATGTCAAACGGCTATAAACAATTGAATGTCACTTTCGTTTTCGGACAAAAACCATTCCGTAGCAAAAAGTTCAGCAACATAAGCACGGTAGCTAAAACAATAACCTCTTTATATGTATTGTATACTTATATTATTATGTTAGATCATGACTGAAAACTAAACGATACATAATTTCCGTCTCGCTTAAACTTTGTGAAGTGCTTTGACATTTGCTCATACATTTTTTTTACTATTATACAATAATTAAAATATTCTTAATTTTGCTTTTAACTTTATATCATCATCCCCAGCCTAAACACGTACCACTGCTGGGCACACACAGGCCTTCCTACATGGGAGCAACACATGAGGAGTTTGGGCCATAACACTACCACGCTGGCCCCAGTGCGGCTTAACGTGCCTACCGTAGCAAGGTAAAGGTAATAAAGATAACAATTTTTGACTGACCAATCCCAGGAGCGACCATGGCGAATGTTGCTTTGTTTTCGAAATAGAAACCAGAGCGAGCGGTCAAACCACTACGCCACCAATCTGTCAAATGTTAGCAAATATTAGAAAAGTAACTAGATCGAGGACTTCCTCGGTGGCTGGTAGATGGTAAGAGTAGTCACTCGGATTGTGAAAGGTCGCGGGATCAGTCCCTGCCTGAGTACCTACATGTTTTTTTCCTAGTTTTAATACTTTTCTTACACTTGAAATATGTAAGGTTTGCAGAGATTCCCTGAAATTTATGTCTAGGTATTTATGTTTAGGTAGAGGACGCACCCTTGGAGGAATCCGGATCAATTCTAAGTATGGTCTGCAATTTGATGTTGTTACCGAGTTCGAAACCTTTTTCTTATCTTTTACTTACCAAGCACTCAAGGAGGTTTTTCTTAATTACCTGAACGGTTAACCTAATTCACACAAACATTCTTTTAAAATAAACCAAGAATTAAATATATTAAATATATTTCAATACCAAGGTTTTGAAAGCAATAATAATTTTATTGTAATCTGCCGATCAGAGTGCGTGGCGTTTGAGGGGTTATGGTATCTTCCTTCCACGGATTTTTCATTTACTTTTGAACTTGTGCCTACTTTAGTACCTTTAATATTGAGTTGTTTCTATTGTCTTTAATTTTGCAGCCCTAGTCCTTCCAAAGGCAGGTAAAATTGTCTACAAATACTACTTACTTACATACTTTTAAAATTATTAGTATCACAATGTGGTAGTTCCGCAAACAATAAAATGCCCTTGTTTTAACGGCCATAGCTTCCCTTCCTGTCACCTGGTCTGTATGTAACTATGTAAGTACAAAATGGAAACGTTTTTGTATTCGCTGACAATTTTCTCTGTTTCATTTTAGTTTCAAGCAAAGTGAACAGTTTGAGGTCATATTTTTACAGCCCGTTAAATATATTACGTATTTATTTTCGGTTACTGAATGCAGATGCATTACAATGTAGATTTTGGAGAGATCTCCAGAGCACTGTAAACAGAGTGGAAAAAATCTATGGGCCCTGGAGGGGAACTACTTTTGATCCTATAATTAGCTCATTCTACGAAAAGGAAACATTCCTTTATTTTTGAAAAGAAACAAAACTGCATTGAAAGATCTTCTAAAATACTCTTATCTCACCCGGGAATCGAACTAACTAAAAATTAAAAAAGTAAACCCTTGCTATTTTGTTATACGAATCGGTAGAATTATTGTTCAGGATTAAATTTGTTTAATAATCATTCGGAATTTGAAATAAAAAAGTGAAAATTAATATTAATTAACGAACGAATACTTTTAACATGTTTATCGATTTTAAAAATGTTGAAGTTGTCGTTCGAATTTCAAATTGTTGCCCCGCGTTGCAATAAAAAATGCGTTCCATTTTTAACTTTTCGTCAGATTGCCTAGTGTAAGAACGAATTGTGCATAAATTTATTATTACAATTTAATGATTTTCTTATCGAAGTCTTCATTAAGGTACTTAAAGATAAATAGCATTCGCAAACGTGTACTTCATACAATATCTTTGGATGTTAAAGAGATAAGAAAATTAAGTATGATTTACTTGTTACTAATGAACATTACAGTACTACGTATTTTTAATAAAATACTTGTAATAAATATTCAATTAACATAGGTATCTCGTACAACAGATTAGTGTAAGAGCAAATGTTTGTTAGACAAATATCCTGCACAATAATCCTACCGATTCGTTTAATAAAATAGCGAGGTTTTTTTTTAATTGGTTCGATTCCCGGGTGAGACAAGCGAATTTTAGAAGATCTTTGAATGCAGTTTTGTTTCTTTTTAAAAGTAAAGGAATGCTTCCATTTAATAAAATGAGCTAACTAAAGGATTTAAAGTAGTTCCCCTTCAGGGCTCTCATTTTTTTTCCATCCTGTATAGGTACAGCTCTAAAAGACAATTTTACTGTTTAGTAGATACTTAGAAAATACGTGATTCTTGAAAATCTATAACGAAAATTGTTGGCCAAGAACGCAATAATCTAATGTACAGCACGAGCAAAAATATGTACCCACTTCTCGCTGTTCGTGACTCTTATTTTACTTACAATAAGGGTCACGGACAGCGAGAAGTGGGTAGATGTTATCGCTCGTGACTGTACACATACATGTTATAATGTGATATTTTTCATCAACAGCTGTTGACTTCATATTAAAGTTTACGCTCGAGACGTTTAAACCTTTAGGTTTAACCCACCAGTGAATTTCTCACCAACAATATTCTGAGAAAGCAATATATCTTTTGTGCAGTAACTTAAGTACCTAGGCAATAAACGTAACAACAAGGAATGATTTATCTGTCACCAACGTGCACATGGTAGTTGACACTGAAATGACAATAGCTACAGTTAGGTATTATAATCTATAGTCTAAATAAAGGCTATGTTAACTTTCTGTGCTAGGGATAGCTTTGTATAATACAATGTTATTTGAAATTCTCCATTGTGCAGCGATATGTTAACAAGTAAACGTTCGTTTCCACTAACTTTCGACATCAATAAGATAGAGAAGCAATATACAGGGTGGTCCTGTCAATACGACAATAAATTAAAGCGTGGGCTACATTAGTTCATAGAAACGGTTTGCCAGTTTCAAAAACATCTTATTCAATTAATAATTTCATGACATTTCTAAACAAATGTCATAAAATTATCAAATGAATACGATGTTTTTGACAGTGGCAAATGATTTCTATGAACTAATATAGCCTGTTTAAATTTATTGTCGTATTGACCGCACCATCCTGTATAGATTCAAAACAAGAAACTAATATTTGTAATGATAAAAATCTGTAAAAAATTAAATATTACTTTAAATAAAGTAATATTTAAATTTTTACAGATACTTACCCTGAATTTTGTTCGTACAAATATAAGGATAGTATAAATATACATTCACGTTACAATACAAACATGGCCTGTATTCTACCCGTGTGAAATAAATATCCGCAAGCGACGTCCACAAATGGTGGCGTCCTGTCTTATCATCAAAAAAGCCCGTGCGCGTCCCTCCGATACCTACTACTAAAAGCTCTATTAAAATTTAAAAGTTATCCTTTAATAGAATACAGTGAACAACAAGAGATGGTATAACGAGAAGAACTAGTTCATAAACTAGAGGTGCAAACGATAGCACATCAAGTGTAACAGTCTCACTACGTAAGCCGCCTCTATATCGAACGGAGTAAGGGCGGGCTCAAGGTCAAACTGTTACGGTTGATATGCTGTTGACTGTACATTTCACAACAACATCTCCCTCAGACACAGATCCACATTTGGTCTTATCCCCATTTCTTTTAAAATGTTACTAATAAAACCAAATGCTAAAAAGCTGCAAACCCCTTTCCTTGCAAGATTTGCTACACTCCACAATGACAAGCGTAGCATATTTTTATATGCATCTGCTTATCATTTTATCAATATAGAGTTTATAGTGATAAAAGAAAAAATAGAAAAGAGGTTTGTTACTCAGTTGGCTACTTTCCACTGAGCACCGAACGGCAACATCTGAATATTAATTCCCTCAGTTTTACATAAGATATTCGCGGGCCCAGCCGTCGCAGCCGCGGTCGTGATCTTGAACCCGCAAGGGCAGCTATTGTCTCGAGAGCTCGTGTGAACTATGCACGAGATCCATCGAGGCACAGTAAGAACAAAACTTTAACTAATTCATAGTATGCTGAAGAAAAACAGTTAGCAATATTTTGGCAATAACTAATAAGTTTCATCCGTTTTCCACTAAAAAATTGAATGGTGTGCTTCCATCGGTTACTGCAATCACTGTATAATTTGAATGTCAGATTTTGATGCAATAAGATTATAATTGGAATAAATAAAATTGATTATTTTAATTACTACGTACATCGCGAGAAGAGTTTTGTTCCTGCAGTAGAAAAGGTCCCCAGCGCTCATCAATGTTATGCTGTCAACATAACGGATTATCCTCTCGATTTTTACTTTTAGTTTAATTGTAATAATTGTATGCGCATAATCAAGGGTCGTAATTACACTCATAATACTGCGGTGTATCGTAAATATAAGAATGGTCTTCATCCTATTCTTCTCCGTTGAAACACAGAAGAAAATATACGTAATCTCTAAACAATGGATTTTAATATTTCAGGTAATAATTTGGTGTCTCGTCTTTCACCTGTTTCTCACATAAGATCAAAACAAAATTGCTAACTTACCGTTGGATACAGCACAGAAGCAAGATGGCTTTCGACAACCTCGTGACTCACGATCCATGGTTAATCAGCCAAGAAAGTCATACAAAATGGTTATTTATTTGTTGAACATAACCCCCGAGGCCAGAAGGCACCCGTGAATGATCTACGCTTCGTAGACATTGATTTTTAAAGTTATTCATTGGCTGACAGATTTAGATCAAGAGCTCACCAAACTCTCTAGTAGAAAATACTTACATAGTAGAAAGTTTAATGCATCGTGGAGATCAAAACTTAGTGTAACTAACATGTTACTTTAGCCTATCAAAAAAAATATAAAAGTTTTAATACCACTGTATCAAGGCGAGTCTCTAATAGAAAAAAAATGATTTTAGGTGAAGGTCGTGAAGACGAACCGGAAATGATCAAGAGGCCACACGCATGACGTCACTTCCTTAGACACACAGTTTACATTCTACACACTACTCAGGTAGGTAAGTATTGTAAGCGTTAACTTGAAACCCACATGATTATTAATGTTAAAGGAGAAAACGCTATTAACAGTTGTAAATTGCTTTATCATAGTAGTTTATGTAACTATCATATATCAGAGGTTATTAAAACACGAGATTTTGACCCCTTGCCATATAGGCTACTCGATCAAGAGGTCCCGGGTTCGAATCCTACATATAAACATCCATGTCTCGTAAACAAATGCTCATTCTCATCATACAAAAATTTGCTCCTACCGGGATTCGAACCCGGGACCTCTTGACCGAGAAGCCTGGGGTACAGACCACTCGGCCAGCTGGTCGTCAAATAATAATAATATCCACGCTAGTATTTTAATATTAAATTATGTCACTACTAACATTAGAGATTTTCATAAAATTGATGTTGCTTTATATGTATCAGACAATTCAGACAATATCGCGCCATATCTACATTCGATTCTCCGTGTTATCGCTGGGTGCACATCAAGGATTAGGTGCTCTATGGTGTCAAATAGGTTTTTCAAGTGTCAACTAGAAAAGTCAATCTGGCTGTCTGAAACACTTTTTCATAGTTATTTGCAGAAAGTGGAGAACAACAAATTATAAAAATTGTTATTTGGCTGGAAGTTTTTGATACGTTGCTCCTTTCCAAGTGGTGCCCTATTTTTTATTATTTCTGAGCGAGTTTCTTTATCTGCGATTCAGATATCCAAATCTGTATTGGGTAAGTTTAAATATTAAACTGGTGGCCTCGAAAAATTTGTGGATTGGAAAGATGCCAGAAAGTTAAAAAAAATGGTCTTCATTTTTGGTAGGTCGATCGATCCGGTACATTAACAGAAAAAATATATTTCTTAACTCCTGTCATTAAATATGCAAAAATTACACAGCTGGTTAACTTGTATATCTGTAGATAGAGACAAGTCGCGGCATCATTATAAAATATAGTCTCAAAAATCATCAATGATTCAGTCCGCACGCAGCAAATTTCTGACGCAGCTAGTGAAGTTTCATAACCTACTACTTAGTTACTAACTGACATATTATCACCTTATATAGCCTATCAGAAATACTATTTACTTTCCACTGAACACAAAATCGAAAATTTAAATGCAGACAGTTATTTCGTCGGTTGTCCAGCAGTGGGCCGGAGCACGGTTCAACGCGCCCCAAGTTTATCGACGTTCATAAACCCGTAAATAGATCGAATGCGGTAAAACGAGGCAAATACTGCACCCGGGTTACTACTACGTCGGCTTGTTTCCAATTTCACTGCATTGCGATCGATCGAATTCCATTCAAAGGTAGTCCAAAGAAACTGAGAACACTTGAGCAAACACATTTGAAATTGTATCACTCGTCTTCGTGGCGGAAACTAAAATATATTATGCCGTAGGTGCTATTAAATTATTAGTAGAGCTAATAAAGACAAAAAACTTTAGGTATCACAAATATGGACTACTTATCGCTTACTTAAAAACATAACTTAAATAATATCTGCAAATATAAGTAGTGTTGAAACTTAATTTATATTATAATACTTTAAAATACCTAATTAAGGCGATATATTGAAAAAAATCGCACTTTTATAAGTAATGTCATACGTTGCTGAAAGATCTTACGAATCTGAAAATCAAATATACGTTACTTCACATCCTTATCTAGATACGAGTAGAACAAAAACACGATTAAAGGAATTTGCCTCGATACATTTTATTTCCGAAAAGACCTCTTATAAACAAGAAAACTTAAGATTATTGGTGAACGATAATTTGTGTTCAATAGGAAATTACTTTAAATAGTAGATATCATTAATATTCAGAATCGTGTAGAAGCGTTTTTTTGTAGTCCATAAGGTTATTTTTAAATAAAATAATTTGTGTTTTTCGTTTACTTTTCACGCGCGATCGCTGTTTTGTCTTTTTTCCTCACGCTGAGTCAGCCATATCTCTATCCCTATCGGTCTTGGCCAAAACAACGTTTCGATAGATCGCCTTAACCCATTCAATAGGGCGACAAAAATTGCTCCTATTAGGTAGGTGCGGACCGTTTTAAAGTCAGAATGCCGATAGGCGTGAGCCGCACCGCACCTCGTTAAGATATAAAATAAACGCCGATAGTAGATAGTAGTAATAGATTTGTTATTGTAATTACATTTTAGGTGAAAAAATATTATTTTAGTTGGTTTTTTGGAGGTTTGCACAATTGTAACTATTTGTTGATCAATTCCCAGACGACATAAATGTATGACATAGAGTCATAGACAGTTAAAATTTAAATCATGCATGTCATGTACTATATATGAAAACATGCGATTGTATTGGTGGGGGGATGTGTATTATGGGGGATAGGAGTGGACCCCCCCCCCTCTTCACCCCCTGAACCTCCATAAATCTTGGGTCTGTACTGTAATGTACATTTTTACCGAATTCATCATATTTTCATAACTGTTATTTATTTCCTATAACGGCGGTTATAGGGCTGTTGAACTGTCAAATGGTATACACATATTAAAAGCATTCTTTTTTATGATTTTATTTAGCAAAGTCATGAGCATATTACGTTTAACGCCGACCGGCGTTTACCCCACCTGGATGTGAATTGGAAATACGCCTACGGCATTTGCTGCAGCGAATGAGAAGCAGATAAAGTGAACAAAAACAAGAAGGAAAAGAAAATTGAAAACTGTAAAATGCAACATATAATAATACTTACATAATAATATTTTTTTATTAATTGTTTCTAGTCAATACTTAAATTCAACTACAATTCGGAGCAGGTAGCTCTCCATTCAAAACGTTCTTACAGGCATTTGTTTCTCAAACTATGCCTAATGACGATGTCGGAACAAATTTTTAAGTCACACCTTTTTGGAACCCATACTAGAATATGAAACAAATAAAAAAAAAATAGACTATTTCTTTTTTCTAACATTGCATGTTTTCGCCTCGTCAACTAGAAAAGTCAATCTGCCTGTCTGAAACACTTTTGTCATAGTCATAAGCGCTAAATACTTGTGTGTTGCAGAAAGTGGAAAACAACAAATTATGAAAATTGTTATTTGGCTGGAAATTTTAGATACGTTACTCCTTTCCAAGTGGTGCCCTACTTTTTATTATTTCTGAGCGAGTTTTTTTATCTGGGATTCAGATATCCAAATCTGTATTGGGTAAGTTTACTACGTTCTTACAGGCATTTGTTTCTCAAACCATGCCTAATGACGATGTCGGAACGAATTTTCAAGTCACACCTTTTTGGAACCCATACTAGAATATGAAACAAATAAATAAATTAAAATAGACTTTTTCTTTTTTCTAACATTGCATGTTTTCGCCTCCCATTTAGGTCGAATTAAGTGTACTTTTTAATGCCTTTTAAATTGAGGAGATAATGTTCTCATGCCGTTTTACGCGTGGATATTTTTTCAATTATGTCATTTTGTTTAAAGAACCAACTGCTCCAAATTAAGATTAAACAGCAAAAGCATTACCGAAATCGGTTAAGATTTGACCGAGATATATCACTTAACACACACAAAAAGTACAATCAAATTAAAACCTGCTTCTTTTTTGAAATCTTCATCACGTATGAAATACTAACAGCTCGATTAATACGTTACTATGTCCTCATGCGCCGGATTCAATCTAAACCCTAATGAACTTACAATATTCCAAAGTTCACCAACACCATATCAAGAGTGCTCCAGATAAATGGATCACGTTACTTGATTAACCGGTACGCATCCCTTCCCCTTATCACCCTTGGGAATATTTAAATGGGCTCAGAATATATCACACCACCCTCAGGAAGTAAAGAGCGGGCGGTTAAGTTTACCTGTGCGCTAGATTGAGAATATAAAAGACATTACCTATCTTCATTAACGTTCAAGCTATAGAACATATTCGATTTCATAAAAAGGTCGTTTTGTAAGAAGTACCGTATTTTTCTTTGTAAAGAATATGAAGACGCCATACTATAGGAGTTTATAATCGTATTCTCCATCTACTTTTTTTAAATTTCGACGATGAAAATGGTTAAAAATGTTGGATCAAATTTTATCTCAACACCATGAACGTAAATGAATGAATGAAATAGAATCTGATAATTGATAAAAATTGCTCTGATGAATGCTAGAAATATGACCATATACTAAAGCATATTCCCCTCACTCGCGAACTGGAGCGACAATTTGGGACTGTGGCGTATTAATCAACATTGCAATCACGCGCAGCGACACCACAACTACTGCTAATGTGCCTGTATTGAAAATCAAAATTCAGTGGCACACTGACACGCCTAGTTACATACGCACATTTTTCTCGCTGAGACATTTACTCAACGAATTGGTCTGAAATGAGAACTATTTTAAAAATAGTGCATCACTGATTCTAATTTTTTAATTTCCAATAATTCATAATTAGTTAAAGCAAAACAGTGATTGAGCTAGTTTAAAGATAGCCCATTACGATGCCACTTGTCTTCATTGATAAGGGATTAATCAGACCTTAAATGGAAGATTACTGCAAAGGTCTTAAAAGTTGGAAAAACAAACGGTCATAAACCAAGGCTTGTTATCAGTCAAAATTCCTCTAAGATTAGATAAGAACAAGCTCATTATGTGCAGACTATGTCCGAGTACGCGTTAAATGTTTTTGTAACCATAAATCCTACCCAAGATCCTTGTCTCGAGCCAAGGTCTGCAAACTCATTCACAAGATCGAGTGGCAAAAAACTGGAGCAACGAACTGGAAGCACGTAGGTCGCTCATCAACTGTCAGAGCACGTAGTAGCGTCTAAACTACCGCTCATTGTCAATATTGGAGTGTTCCAAACCACTGGCAAAATCAATAGAGACATTATCCGATACTAGACGTATGATTGCTGGCAATATAGTTTTACCAATTGCCACTAATGAATATCAAATAGATATGTCGAAAGTATGGTTAAGATGGATAAATATGAGTTCACGGTTTGGCTGCAAGATTACTTCGTCTTATTTACATTACCGTGTAGGGTAAAGTCACCGGTTATCGACCACTTAAGCGATTTGTTGACTTGCCACTTCATTTTCATTATAATTTTATATGAAAACACTTCTTTCTAATGCATTAATAATATTTTACAAAAGACCTAATTTCATAAAAAAAAAAGTTTATAGACCAATATTTAATAGGTAATTTACAAAAAATTCTTTAATGCAAAACAAGCGAAAACACTGGTTATCGGCCATTTGACTCAGATGTCGACCATCAGTGTACCGGTTATCGGCCATTTAATTTACAATAGAAAAAAACCTTTTAACTACGAACACATAGGGTTGAAATTAGAATAACAGGGAAACAAGGACTCTTGATTAGAATTAACAATTTATTATTTTATGTAATTAACACATAATTATAACAAATTACATAAAAGGAACTATCCATGATCACAGTGTTTTAATAATTAACAATTTAATTATTCAGTATTGTCAAAAAATGTCTTTAAAACTTTTCGCCTTGTAAGTTTAGCAGTTTATCACAACTCTCATTCATTATTTTAAGTAATTAACACATAATTATAACAAGTTATAATAAGAGGCTATTAATCATCACATTTTTAACAATTAACAGTTTAATCAGCCAGTGTTTTTATTAAATGGCATCAAAATATCTCTCCTAGCAATTTTAGCAGTTTCACACAACTCAGATTTATATTGTGCAGTTGCTGCTTGAATGTACGACAAATCCTTCAGTTTCGTGCATTTTAGGTGATACCACCAAATACAATAATCACAGCCTATGTTCTTTTCTCCCTCTTCTTCAGTGTCACTAATAAGGTCAATGTCACACGAACCACACTTAATATGGCTTTGAGTTTCTTCTGGTTTCTTTTTATCTGTAGTGGTAGTCTTTTTATTAAGCTTCTTCTTTTTTTGAGAAGCTTCCTTTTTCTTTAGCTCCCTTTCTAGTTTACGTTTTTTTTATATAATTTTCCTTATCCTGTTTCTCTTTTTCTTTGTTCTGGTAATATTGTTTCCAAGCTTGAGGAAAATGACTTGATTTAGAACTTCTTTCGTTTTTGTGAGAACAACAGGAAATTTCAAATATTTTTTAAATGGATCCTCTCTATCATAAGCATCAACGTCAGTAGCTAAAGTTGATTCTTTTAATATGTTACATTTATCTTCTAATGTATTTTTGTTTCTTAATTTTTCTTGACATGTCATCTTTGAGGAATCTGTAGATATTATTGTTTGCTTCTCTATTAAATTATTTTCTTTATTTTCAATTTCCTTAAAAATGTCACATTCCAACATAGTAGAAGCAAAACTTTCTTAATTTGTGTAACTTTTTAATGACTTGCCTTGAGTTACAATAGGAGGTCCATTATTTTTTGTGTCAGATTCTTTAAAGCATGTTTGTTTTTCTACGGGTAAAACATATGAGCGAGCATTTATGATATTGTGGTCGTGCTTATTATTTGAGTGCAATGTTTCAGATTGAATGGCATCGAGCTTATTACAAATATTTGGTTGATTGTTGTGTACTTCTGCAACAGTTTTGATATAATCCGTTCATTATTTCCTATGGCCGAAAACTAGATTTATTTTTACTAGTTATCGGTCGTCCGTATTTTACTATGGCCGAAAAGAGGTGTAATTTGAACTAGATATCGGCTACTAAAATATCGATATTTCTAATGATTACAGTTTATAAATTATGTAACTTTATAGCGGCCGAAATCTGGTAATAAAGTTACTAAAATCCAACTGTTTGTAAATATAAAGGCAACATGTCAGTGTATTTATGATTTCCTATATATATTAAAAATTTAAATAGAGTAAAAAATACCAGTTATCGGCCGTATGCCGATAACTAAATTTTAGATGTAACAGTAACGTGTTCCCCGGCCATCAAAAATATCGTAAACAATTTAGATATTATGCGTTTTAGTGCTTGGATATTAAAATTTAAGATGTTACATGTGCGCAAAACCAAACCAATTGACAATTAATCAACAATATCATATTAAAATTTTCCTTGAAAGTCAATCCATGTACTAATATTTCTCTCTATTTTGACACACGTTCGCTCACTCAATTTTCAAATAGGGACTGACAGCACAGTGTGCAGAGTACAAGGTTAAGCCGTTACGTAATAAATCGTCAAGTTCTTCCGGATCTAATGGCGCGGGAATTTTAAAAGATTTGTAGAATAGAAGGTTAATATTCAAAATAATGTGCGAAAAGGCCGATAAATGGTAGTGGCCGGCTAACAGGTGCTTTTACCCTAGTCTGTAGTCAAACAACATGGATTAGGGTACTGCCCAACTGCTGTGGTCTTGTCCATATAAGACTAAACTCTTTTTACAGGACTTAATTTTATACTTTCACGCTACCTTAATTTGATACGTAACAATAGATACAAATCTTAGACCAAGTTTTTTTATAATGCCCATAAATAAAACCAATAGCAAGAATTAGAAAAAAAGCAAATGCATTTTATCTTTATTATACAATATTTTCTATGAAATGGTTTCTGCTTCAGTAATAAGAAAAAGGTTTCTGCTTCAGTATTATTTCAGAGTTGGAAGCCCTGTACTCAGCAGTCCAACGCATAGATACTCTGTTGATGAAATGAGGAATAAGTTTTTAAAACACGGTCGCCAATTGCAATACGTGGTCTAATAATTGCTGCGAATTAACAAAAACAAAACATTAATTTAAACCAGGTTATTAAGTAAACCATAACAAAGACGGTAGAGGTTACCAAGAACTTTCTAAGGCATCATTATCATTTTAGCCGAGAGACGCTCACTGCTGGGCATGAGCACCTCCCAAGGCATATAGTAGCATGAGTAATTAAAAATGTATCACTCTTCTAATTAACATTGGCTAGTCAAAGTTATTTTTTTGGTTTTCTTTGTTCTTCTTCTAAATCAATTTCCGACAAGAGTCTCGGAACAAAAGTTAAACGATGTCGGAACGAATTGTTATTGAGTCGACAACCTCGAGGTCTGAGTAATGGCTATTGCGAGCGAACAGTCGAACACAGTGCAAGGCTACGGAGTGCATCGCCGATAAACCGGAGATGAAAGCGACTGTTTATTTGATTTTCTGCTGTACGTGCAGGCATATTAACTAAGCGTCGGACAGTGACCTTTAAGGCACGTCTTATGTTCTTCAAGCTATAAAACACTCATCTTTATTCAAACACATATCTGTTTCTCACGTTTTCCTACAAATGCCAACTACTACAGACTGACAAGCTACTTCTGAAATATTGTTTTTGATGGTACTATGTTGTGCTTAAAAGAAGTTACACAGTTACCTAAACTTATTGAGGTTTTCGTCATGTTTGCTATAAAAATGAAATAAGATATACTTACACTTGATAACTAGTCTGAAATACTTCAAGATCGGCAACGAGTATCCTAAGATAGACATAATATAATTCAAGCTACACTGCTACAGACAAACTTTCCAGTAGCCAGCTAAGGAAAATATGTTTCTATCATAGTGCGTAAATGCAACCACAAATACAACGGAAAGACAAAGCCGATATTAGATTTTGAGGTCATTTAAGGGTATGCAGGTATGTTGAAATAAGAAGAAATACAAATCGCTTAGAACATACAAAAAGCGGAAGGCCACGCTGAGGCGGTATGATAGCATTTCGGAAAAGTTAAAACTCGTAGGCTCGGGATACTGAAAAAATACTGGGATACTGCATACTACAACGTAATAAATTTGTATAATCGCAACAGTATAACCTTTTTGATTGTTGTTTTTTTGGCCCTATCAAAAATTAAATAAATCAATCGTAAAAAGTATTTATTAAAATAATATTCTGTAAATCGATTCTTTAATGATTCTAATTTTAAATTATGAAAAATTGGCCCTAAGGCAATTGATATTGAGATCCAAGGAAGTTCCGCACCACAATTCTGTTCCTTTTAATGCAGCACCGCTTAAAAATATTATTGGTAATATCGGACATTTATAAATATTTGTTGTTGCCTTCTTTGTCATAATGCTAGCGCACCATAATTGTCTCTTGAAAATCAAATTCTTTAAATTCATCAATTTTATTTAAAATAGTAATCAGAAGAATTCAATATTGTATTTTAGCTCTTGTTATCTTTTTAAACGGACTTCAACAAGGTGATGAAACTTACTCAGCTTAAAGCCATATTTTTTTTTATATTTTATGCCGGCACAATATACTTTAATCAATCTTTATGTTATCCCAATCATTATATTTATGTGACAGTCACTAAACCAACGTCAATAAACTCCTATTAGGTTTTGGAATTCCTGTTAGAATATTTACATCAATCGTCTAATATCAAAACCTAATTTCTTTAATACCTAAATTGCAACTATCGACTATCGCTGTATGTTACGACCTCGACGACCCAGGCGTTCCGTCTGTTTTGTAATCGCGCGTCTTGGCGGCGACGACCATCACATCAAACATTGTCGGATTACTTTTATGGACCATATAAATGGGTGATCTGTTACGGTTAATGATTTCGGTGGCTCTGACTTGTATATTTTCAGATTATTAACTTTTTTGGTGCAAGTTACTATCCGTTATGCAAGTTTTTTTGTGAGTCTGTTCTGCTTTCGCCTGGAAGTTTGGAATGATATCTATCACTCGTTTATAGCTATCTCTGGAAAGACTAATATTACATCAACCAGACACAGCTGATATACCTACATAAATGGAATCAATGAACTGCTCGGTATACTCATTTTTCCCGTCGCTATTATAAGTAAAGGTGGCGCCATTCAACTTCCCCCTGTTATTTAGAATCACCCCGAATCCGTGCCATACCAGACCACTCTTTGCGAAAAGGTTATCTTACACACGAAGCTTAGAAGTTATCGGCAATGAATTTTATGAACGTCCCAACATTGTGTTTGTATTTTGCTTATCGTTGATAAAACTTATTAATTTTCTTCATTATTCTGTATTGGAAATATAGTTATTCGCATTCACTTTCTCAAATAAACAATAAATGCTTGATTTCCTCTTCAAATTCATAATCTCACCGTTTATTTTTCTCATATTGGCCCTAGACCTTCACCGCACGGCTAAAATCCTGTCCCTGGTTCCAGCAACAACAAAACACACACACTGAATGTTTCACTCTCATTTAAAACACAATACACACAGCTGGGCGCTTTACGTATCAGAACGTAAAGCTGGTAAATCAAAACAAACAACCTGTGATCACTTATTAGACTTGATAAGGGAAAAACATAAAATGTTTGAAGATTTATCACGAAGCGATCTACACACAGGAAAACATGTAACAACGCGCGTCAACGCCGCGTGACTGCAGGCGTGTCGCCGGTTGACACTTCGGCGCTACAAGTTGTGGCAGGATCACGAACTAATGATAGTAGTTTCATGCATCGCCAATAGATGGCGCTGTGCCCGTGTTTTGGTTTGTTGCAATATTATTATCAAAAAATTATGACTGTCTAATTCATTTTGATTAAATATATACTTTACTGTTTGCATGTAGATAAAGTTTTAATAATTTTCTTAGTAATAATAAATAATTTTAGTAAAATTAATGATAAGGATTCTAATTTAACAGAATTAAAATCAAATAGCATTGACTTTTATAACAAGTGACATAATTTAATATTAATGTTAAGCCTATTATTTATAAAAAAACAATGTAACTAACCTGTTCAATCAGAACTTTAGCTTATTCCAAATAAAACCTTCCAGTTTTCACTGCGGCATATGCATTAACACTTCACTATCCCTGTTATTCTAGTAAAACAATTATAAAAAGATGCACGTTATACTTGTCGTCTTCTTACATCTGTATGAAAGTTACATAGAAAAAACGCCGGTAGGTTCCACCGATGAAATCACTGACACGACACCTTTCTACACGAATCGGTAACGTTGCTGGGTTTGCCACAACACCCAACAATAACAAAAACTCGATTTATACACGATTCACCATGAGTAGCGACCGATAACACTATCCATCACCCCATTATCCTACGCGACTTGAAGTTAGCCAGCGACCGGGCACGTCAAAATATACCATAAATAACATCGTACGTATCCGGGGTGCGCCCCATCCCCCGCCCTTCGATCGTGGGGCGGGCGGCGTAAACTCGCGCCAGTTCAATATTTTTTCAAAAACCATTCGGAATTTTGAAAATAGAAAAATTGGAAACTAATGTTGGCAAAAGGTGCCGGCTTGTATAAACTTAATCTTTGAACTACTGTGAGACGTCGCTCCCGAGTCTATGGGGGAGGCTCCGTATAAATTCACATAACAATACTTTAAATGGCCCCGAGCCCTCGCCGGCTACGGTTGTGAGACAGGATAGGAACTACTCGACCTACGACATCCCAAAGTTTATCTCTATATCTATAGCTTATTATACCCCAAACCCTGTTTACAGTCTAAATATGTATTAGTCTCGACATAGCGAGCAGATCGCCTTACCAAACTAATTTGAGATTCAAATAAATAAATCTCAAATTTTTTTAGCATAATAAATAAACGCAACTACAGTAAATATCCTTTTCCATACAACATCGATGCGTTTAAAGGAAAAACCAACAAAAAAGGTTTTTATAGAGGCTGGATAAGACAACGCGAAGAAAAAGAAGAGCGACAATTTTTCCGGTTCATATCTTTCTGTACATTTCATTACTTCCGCTATGTATGGACGCGGTCTCGGTACCTTTCGGTGCTGGTCGGGTAAAATCGGAAGCTCTCGGTATCCATCGGAGCCCTGATCGATATCGTGACATGCTGCCGGCCGGCTGGCGTACGCTGCACGTAAAGCTCTACGCATACGCTACGCTACGATAATGAAAATTATTATGCGACCAAGTTGAAAAGATACTTTATTTATTCTCTGTGTAATTTAAGAAGACAAATATTATTGTGTACCTACATCAATAACGAAAAAATATTCGGTACCTAACCTACTTATTAATAATAACAAATTTGGAAATGACGTATAAATATTTTGTGCTAATTAATCCTTGGGATTCTTTCAATAAAATTTAACTACGCGACAGGGACTGGAGACCTTATTTATGTAAACTTATACTATGAATATGTCTTAATATATCATCATCATATCAGCCGAGAGACGCTCACCGCTGAGCATTGGCCTAGCCCAAGGATCTCCAATCCGATCGGTTTGGAGCTGGCCGCATCCATCGGCTTCCCGCGACTCTAACGTCGCGTCGTCTAAGATCGTCGCTCCACCTTATTATACAGGGTGGTGACGACAATATGTCAATAAATTAAAACTAGAGCTATGTTAGTTCATTCATAGAAACGTTTTGCAATTTTCAAATACTTACATCTTCTTCGTTTGATAATTTTATAGCATTTCTATGAAATAATACAAAAAAATTGATATAGAGGTAGGTATCAAAATGATTTCATATTTGATAGAAATAAAAATAATACCTTTCCGGTTGACTGATAGAGAAGCTTAATGGCATTAAGTCTGCCAAATTGTAATTTATTTTTATGACTTCTATAGATAAATAAATATATAGATAAATAAACGATACAACTTATAATTATGTCATCTTGTAGGCCGAGAGACGCCCGCTGCTGGGTATAGGTCTTATAATTATGTATTAATAAATGATATTCTTAGTATCTAGTCCAAATCAAAGCTAATAACAAGTTCTTTATGAATACTAGATAACGGAGAAACGAAATTATGTACTTAAATATTATAAATACTATAGAATACATAGGTATACTAAAATTACTAAATAAATAGGAATACAAACATTCATGTTGGCCTGGAATGACAAAATAAAAATAACACAGAAAACAAAATCGAATGACTAAATAGTTAACTAACTACAGTATTTTGTCGTACAACTGTGCAACTGCTCATTCTAATTATGTTTCCCTATCATCGATAACGGTAAAAAAACCGGCCAAGTGCGAGTCTGACTCACGCACGAAGGGTTCCGTAGCATTATCTATAAATAAGCGTCCACCTGTTGCCGTTTTTGATATCCAAGCAAAAAGAAGCAAAAAAATCACGTTGGTTGTATACCTTTGTAAAATACCTTTAAATATTTATTTTATTAGTATTTGTTTTTTTATTACAGCGGCAACAGAAATACAAATCACGGTTCATGAGATATGACAGACGGCGACGGACGGACGGACAGCGGAGTCTTAGTAATAGGGTCCCGTTTTACCCTTTGGCCCTTTGGGTACGAAACCCTAAAAATGTAACCAGTAAATTCAGTCAAAAATATGAGAGACTTAGTGACCACCAAAGTAACTCGACCAGACGGCCTTCAAAAATAAGGATTACCTACACAACATTTCAAACAATGCAAAAATATGGCTCCATAAAATCGTTTCTTATTTAAACCTATGCAGAAAAATCATTATGCTGATGTCAAATATGATAATTCGATCTCATAATATTCTTAATTTTTGATTTTAACATTATTATAAATGTTTGAAAAATTACCTAGTAATTAAAATATAATAAAACTAGAAAAATTTCACGTCCTGAGGCAGGAATCGAAACCGCGACCTTTCGCTATCCGGGCGACTGCTCTGACCACTGAGCCACCCAGGACTTGGGATATCCCTGTGAAATTCTTCTAGTCTATCTGTATTTGCGTTTATGAGCTAACGTCCACCCTACAATGTCGAAATATTCTATTTCAACATCCGAAACGAGTATTTTTACAAATACCTACGATTCGGTAAAGTTGGGGCAGTGCTTTCAAATATTCTTAATTTTTGTTTTTAACATTATTATAAATGCTCGACCTCATAATTTTCGTGTTTTATTGATAAAGTTAATTAATTAATTTAAATTACCTTGTTGACGGCACTTACGGATATGTGTTAATTGTTTTATTGTTTCTACTTTTCCTGTGTTTTTATTGTCTAAGTTTTATGTTGTATGTTTCTTTGTTTGGTGTCTGTCAATAAAAATATTTTTCTTTCTTTCTTTCTTTTCTTTCAAATTAATAAAATAAGGACTTGTCCTGACTATAGCTACTATAGTACACGATGTTGGCTTCAGCCACTTCAGCCTTGCTGCTTGACAAATATAAAATAGTCTATTCAAATTAAATTTCTTAGTGAAGCAGGGGCATAGTTTGCGAAATAGTAAATATGTAGGTACCTTGAAAACGTAGTAGGTAGGTATAATTTTACTCTAGTCTCGAGCGGTACTAGCAGTAACACAAACTCACTTCTAACTAAACATACGAGTAATAAGAATTTAAGGTATTTCATCAACTTCACCGGGAGTCGCTGTGGTACTACTTAGTACTACAAATGACTTTTAGAAGTAGCCCCATAGCGAAGTTGAGGGAGCTTTTAAGAAGCTCAAAGGTAACGTAATGGTTGTGCAAGATACTTCTATAGCGCACATTGATTCTGTAATAGAGATTTCGATACTGCTACATGTAAAAAGTTAATTACGATCGAAATCGAATCGACAGTTAAAGTAGACTCGGACAGAGTTTGTACGCCTGATCAGGCAGGACACATATTGTACCTACTTAATATAATCACTGTGTAACATCCCTTTTACATGTGTACCACAAAGTTATTAATAAATGATTATGATTATGATACTTTTTTGACTGAATGTATTTTGTAAATAGTGTATTCGTTTAATATAATATTAATAGTAACCCCCCGGCCTCATGACACAATCCATCTGACACCCATTGAAACTATTCCTAAGAGCCCAAACACGCTACATCTGCTGTACGTAGGTATCTGAAGAGTAAAAATGAATGAAAATGAGCATCCGGTTAGCATGTCTTGGAAATACCAACAAAGTAACATTAAACCTTTAAAACAATCGAATCTGTGAAAGTTTGTAAGACACTATTATCAATTTGTTAATAAGCTGATAGTCATTATACGCCTGAACAGATCTTCAAAAATCAAAATAAATAAATTGTTTATTCAAGTAGGCTAATAAGAAGCTCTTTCGTTTCGAATCGTCAAAAATCACAATACAATTATCCATACCTATTGTCTGTTATATTGTCTGTTTGTCTGTCATGTCATGTCTGAATTAATTCCGGTGCAAACACCGGTTCAAAAAGTTAAACTACCGAGAAGACACGGGCAACAAACTCGTGTAGAAACAGTTTTGAAAATATGAAGTTACAAATCATGAATTATGGCTAAGAACCATCTCGTCTCTCAATCACATCAGATTGCAAACAATAAAACCGAATCAAAATCGGTCCATTCGTTTAGGACCTATTATGTCATAGACATACACACAGATACACAGACATACACGTCAAACATAAAACACGAGGGGTGTTATATACTTTGAGTCGGGAATTAAAAATTAAAAGTTACCCACATGGAAATTCTTATATTCTAAGCTCTTGATGTTGTATTAGAAAGTTACCATAAACATATGTCTAAGTGTAAGTAAGTGCATGTAAGTACATTTTATGAAACGCGGGTTCGCATCCTCCCCAAGCTATATTTTCTTAAGCTAACTTGAAAAAGGAGGTTCTCAATTTTGTTGGTCAAAAATCGAATCCGGTGATTTTTAATAAAACATGTTTGTATTCCACCATTCAATAGTATCGCTAGAAGGGAACGAATTCTGGGATATAATTCATTTTAACAAATATTCTTACAAAAATTTCAAAGATGCATGGAAATGTATTACACCAGTATTTCAATGCAGGAATGAAATACTTGAAACATGGCTGAATGGGCATTCGTTCCTCTTGCCTTCTCTGTACCAATCAAGAAATAATAAACATTAAAAAAGGAGTGTTTGGCGGGATTTGGTGGTGTCAGTCAAGATTTTTATTACACTATTTAACAAACGAACTTTGTATTATAAAATTGTTGTGGTTTTATGAACCAAGTGTTTGTGTTGACGTCATACAACTAAAAGATTATAAGTAAACGAAAGACATTGAGAACTTTTTTATGGTTAACCACCTCATTAAATAGCATCTTATGCCCGCCTATCATGACCACCGTAACGCGATATAATAAAGCCATTTATCGCTTTGAACTGTCAAAAATCATTGGATATAACCGCCATCTTAAAATTTTATCGAAACTGCGAACTTCTATTGTATATACAGAGTGGAGCTGTCTGCGACATTATGCGACAGTAAATTAAAACATGGGGTTTATTAGTTCATAGAAATGGTTTGCCACTTTCAAAAACATCTTATTTATTTGATAACTTTATGACATTTGTATGGAGTAATATAACATTGGCTGTATTTTTTCATAGAAATGTCCAGAAATAATAAAATGATAAGATATTTTTTTAAGTGGCAAACCATTTCTATAAACTAATAAACCCCATGTTTTAATTTATTGTCCCATTGACAGCACCATCCTGTATACATGTTCGCAGTTTGGATAAAATTTCAAAATAGCAGTTATATCCAATAATTTTTGACAATTCAAAGCGATAAATAGCTTTATCATATCGCGTTTCGGTGGTCATGCTAGGCGGGATGGAGACTGTCATCATATATTTTGCGTCAAATTCTCCCAAGATGCATTGAAATATGTTGAAATCGACGGGCTGTGCGCATTTACACCCATCTGACAGCATCCATTTTGTTTTATCGGGCCGGCGACCACGTTTTCTTCGGAAAACGAATTCGTCTTGCCCAATCACCGTACAACGTGGCCGCAAGGGAATTGCAGATTAATTTTACTTGACATTGGCAAAATTCGTAATAACGAGACGCTAATATATAAATAAGAAGAAAGTGATTATGCTGTGAAAGACGATGAGAACTTTTTTGTGGTTATCCAACTCATAAAGTAGCATCATATTTGTAGACTGTCTGTCAAGTATGCAATCAAAATAATGTGTAGTCTATGGTGACAGGGAAACCTTTTGTATCTATGCTTCCCACGCTGTCACTCTCTCTGTGTGTGTCTATTCCCTTTGGTTGAGGTTGTGTTATGAATTGCGTTGTGTTGGATGGGAAATAAAAGAAGAGTTAATACAAGTAATAGTTTTATTGAAGTAGTTAGCCCTCGAACCTGCAAAAGGTTATGGGCCCAGTCACAGTTTGGCTGGATAGAGATTGTTGAAAAATTTGTGCACGAGGGCTGTGTGAGGAAGTTGAGATTCCAAGATGGAGAAAGAGTCTTTTAAAAAACTAAACAACGACAATTGGGCTGTATGGAAGTTTCAGATTAAAGTTATATTGATGTCAAAGGGTTTGTACGAGTCGATATCTGAAAAAGTACCAGAGGATAAAAATGAGGTGCCAAAATGGCGGCTGAACGACGCCAAAGCACAAGAAGTTCTTGTAACAAGAATGGAGGATAGCGTTATAAAACATGTGATGCAATGCAAGACGGCATGTGAAATGTGGAGAAAACTGGAAACAGTTTACGAAAGAAAATCTGAGTTGAGTCTGCACTTGTTGAATGAGCAGTTTTATAACCTAAAATTTGAGAGTGGTGACACGGTAACGTCTTTTCATACAAGACTAAATAATGTTTTAGGGAAAATGCACGATATGGGTGAACCAATACCAACAAATCTAATCATCACTAAAGTTATAATGTCCCTACCTGATCATTTTAAATATTTCAAGTCTGCATGGGAGAGTGTGCCAAAGGAAGCACAGACCATGGACAATTTGTTGGCGAGACTGCTTGTTGAGGAAGAGCGGTACAAAAAGGAAGGTCAAGTAGTTCAGGAAAATGTAGCATTGGTATCTACTAGAGTGAAGTGTTTTAACTGTGGCAAGCTTGGCCACTATAAATATCAATGCAGAGAGGTGGTTTGTTTTGCATGCAAGCAAAAGGGGCATTTGATGAAAGATTGCAAGAAAGAAATGGGAGTAAGATGGTCTCAACATCAGCGTGGTGGAAATATGCGAGGTAGAGGTCGTGGTAATGGTTCAAGGTTTAGTCAAAATAGTGGTAATAGTGGAAATGATGTGGTAGCTTTACTTGCAAGTGAAATAGAATCTGAAGTGAATATTGACTGGTATCTTGATAGTGGTGCCTCTCAACATATGTGTAAGCAAAGAGACTTATTTTGTGTTTATAGAGAATTGTCTGTAAAGAAAAACATTAAGATGGGAGATGGGTCATCAATGCAAGCTGTTGGTATTGGCAACATCTGTATGCAAGCTTATAATGGTAAATTTTTTCATAAAGTTACTCTGTATAATGTTCTGTTTATCCCAAATTTAAAAATTAATTTGTTTTCACAAGGTACAACTTTAGATAAAGGTTTTCAACTAGTTTCTAATTCCGAAAATGCTACTTTCATCAAAGATAATAATATTCAAGTAATGGCCATAAGAAATAATAATTTATATAAAATGTTATTTAAATATAATGATCAAAATTGTAATTGTAAAATAAATGAGTGTTATGTAAGTCAAATTTCAAATGATATCTTTTGGTGGCATCGTGCATTGGCACATCAGAATTTTAGATATGTAAAATCTTTCTTACAACGTTACAATATAAAGTTCAATGAAAAAGATAATTTAACTTTTTGCACATCTTGCATTAAAGGAAAACAGCATAGAGATACATTTATTCCTAGTGAGTCAAGGGCTGCTAATGTTCATGATTTAGTGCATATGGACTTATGTGGACCTATAGAAGAAACATCACTTGGTGGTCATAATTACTTATTATTATTAAAAGATGACAGGTCAAATTATAGAAAAGTATATTTCATTAAAAATAAAGATGAAGTTTATAACAAAGTTTTAGAGTATGTAAAAGAAGTCCAAACCCAGTTTCATACAACTGTAAAAGTGTTTCGCAGTGATAATGGTACAGAATTTATCAATAGGAAAATGTCGAATCTTTCTAAGGAATTAGGGATTAATCACCAATTTACTGTGCCATATACACCGCAGCAGAATGGTCGAGCTGAGAGGGAGTTTAGAACTATAATGGAGGCTACTCGAACAATGTTGGCAGATGGAAAATTACACAAGTGTTTTTGGGCAGAGGCAGCAAATACAGCTGTGTATATATTAAATAGGACAGGGCCAAGTCCAGTAGAAGGTGAGACACCTTATGAAGTCTATCATAGGAAGAAATTTAATATAAGTTTTTTGAAAGGAGAATTTGGAAGTGAAGTATGGTCATATGTACCAAATGAAAAGAGGAAAAAGTTAGATGTAAAAAGTAGGTGTGGTTTATTCATGGGGTATTCAGAGGAGACTAAAGGTTATAGGATTTATTACAAAGAAGAAAACAAGGTTTGTATAGAGAGAGAGATTATATTTTCGCCACATAAAAGTAAGAGTGAGAGAGAAAATTTTGTAAGGTTAGACAGCTTTGATGAGGAAATGGAACAAGGAGAGAAAAATAGTGAGGATGAATCAGTTAACCAAGGAATAGAAGTGAAAGAAATGAGAGAACTTTCAAAAGGAGATGATGGTAGTGGTCAACAGTATGTGAGGGATATTAGTAGTCAACAGTGTGAGAGTAATAGTAGTGATAAACAGTCTGTGAGTGATATAAGTGTATTTGAAGAAGAATGGCTAGATAGCTTGTCAGATATGGAGGAAGGAGTAAATGAGAGACGTCCTAATAGGGTAATTAAACTACCTAGGAGATTTGAAGACTATGAGACGTCATTCTTCAGTCTATTAGAAGAACCTACTTCTTATGAAGAGGCCATAGCTGGGCCTTATTCGTCTAGTTGGCAGAAAGCAATTGACGAAGAATTAAAAGCGTTGGAGGATAATGGCACATGGTCAATAGTTGAAAAACCACAAAGTTGTGAGATCATTGACAGTAAGTGGGTATTTAAAATTAAAAGAGATAACCAAGGTAATGTTTCAAAGTTTAAGTGCCGTTTAGTGGCCAGAGGGTTCAAACAACAAATTTTTGAAGATATCTATTCACCAGTTGTTACTTTAAGTACAATCAGAGTTTTACTGTCAATGTGTGCTAATCTGGGATGGCCTATTTATCAATTAGATGTATGCAACGCATTCTTGCATGGTGACATTAAAGGTGAGGTATTCATGACCTTACCTAAAAACTGTAGTGATATTGTACCAAAAGGGTTTGTTTGTAAACTTAAGAAGGCCATTTATGGATTAAAAAATGCTCCTATTAGTTGGTATGAGAAATTTGATAATATTATGAATAAGCAGGGATATTTAAGAAGTAAGTCAGATTTGTGCCTGTACTATAAAATAGAAAAGAATAGTAGAACTTATTGCCTTATATTCGTAGATGATATTCAAATTACAGGTTCTTGTTTAATTGAAATTAACAAGTTGAAAGATTGTTTTAAAACTAACTTTAGAATGAAGGACTTAGGTTTATTAAGTGAATATTTAGGAATTTCTATAGTGCAAGATCTGGAAAGAGGTATAATTACTATGAGTCAAAAACATTATTTAGAGAGAGTACTAAAGAGGTTTGGAATGCATGATTGTAATCCTATAAGTATACCTATAGATCCTAAGTTTGATTTTACTATGTTAAAAAGAGATGTGTCAGAAAGTTATGAAATAGAAAATAAATGTAGACAAATAATAGGTTGTATAATGTATTCTATGTTGTGTACAAGACCAGACTTATGTGCTAGCATTAGTTTGTTGTCTAGATATCAAAATTGTGCAAGTCGGGAATTGTATGCTTCATTAAAAAGAATTTTAAGGTATATTAAAGGAACACTAAATTTACAATTAGTTTTTTCAAGGAATACAAATCTAAATAGAGTTATAGCTTATGCTGATGCTGACTGGGGAGGGGATTTAGTAGATAGAAAATCTACTAGTGGGTATTGTTGTTATGTGTATGGATGTTTAATTAGTTGGGCTACTAAGAAACAAAGTACAGTAGCCATGTCTACTACTGAAAGTGAATATGTTGCTTTAAGCTTATGTATAAGTGAAACATGTTGGATTAATAATATGTTAAAAGAACTATGTACACCAGAGTTTAATTTTAAAATTTTAATTTTTGAAGATAATCAGTCTACTATTAAAATATGTAACCCAAACCTACAATTGAAGAGAGTAAAACATTTGGATATTAAGTTTCATTTTGTAAAAGATAAGATTAAGTCTGGAGTTATAGAGTTAAAATATATTAATACTACTGAACAGATTGCAGACTTATTAACTAAGCCATTGTGTAAGAATACTTTTGTATTACTTAGAGACAAAATGTTAAAATGAATATTGTATTTTCTTAACTAGTTTTTGTTATGTTTAGTAGAGCAATTAGCACATAATAATATGTTGTTTTGAGTGTCATAAGAGTATTGTCTAAGTTACAGTTTTATAATTGCTTAGAATATTTTGATTGAGGGGGGGTGTCAAGTATGCAATCAAAATAATGTGTAGTCTATGGTGACAGGGAAACCTTTTGTATCTATGCTTCCCACGCTGTCACTCTCTCTGTGTGTGTCTATTCCCTTTGGTTGAGGTTGTGTTATGAATTGCGTTGTGTTGGATGGGAAATAAAAGAAGAGTTAATACAAGTAATAGTTTTATTGAAGTAGTTAGCCCTCGAACCTGCAAAACTGTCATCATATATTTCGCGTCAAATTCTCCCAAGGTGCATTGAAATTGAAATGTTTAACACTGGGGTAATTTAAACGGGTTTTAAACCACCACCATTTCAATGCAATAAAATAAGAAATAAAGAATACTCAAGACATGGCTGTATGGGCATTAGTACCCTATGCCTTCCCTTTATTGGGAGAATTACAAAAAAAACAACAAATAACTGTCATTTAGTTTTTTTGTAAAAATGTCAAATCCTGTTGTCAATCGAATTTTTTTATGTTTTTACGGCAATTTAATTAATTCTGTTTCTAACTTGTTTTAAAATAGTTTGTAGTACGGTGTTTCAAACAAATGTATCATCGCAATGAAAAAGCTTAAAATGCTTTCGTAAGTAATTCAGCGTCAATTTTAGAAGTATGATGCATAATTAGCAAATATATTATTATTACATTTATTTAAATCGTTTAAAATATTTATTAAACCTACCTAGGCACTTACATAAATTGTTGCTATAATTTCAGTGGTCAAGAGCTGCTTGATGAAGGTATGACCAAGCTAGAAACTACATTGCCTCAGACTGACTCCACCAAAGATATCTTCCCAAATGGTTCCTGGTTGGAACAAAAGCAGATACAGTCGGCTTTGGAGGACAGAAAACACCTTGTTGAGGCTCAAAGGATTGAAAAATGGTAATTTATGTAGATCTCCAAAACTTATAATAAAAAGAAAATACTTCCATAATTTGTTATTTACTATGTCATTGAGTTGTATATACATTCAGCCGTATACCTATCATTAGTATCACTGGATCTAAGTAATATTAGGTTTAATAAGGAATATTTTACACTTAACCAAAGACCAAAATAACCCATCGCTAAACAGGAACTTTTTCCAGTATATACTTTTCTAATCTTTCAAACATATATAAAATGCTAATATTTAAATGAAAAATAAAACTACCTAAACATCTAATGATGAATTTATTATTATTATTATTTATTGTCCTATGAATAATGTATATATTATGCACTATTGTTCTGTATCTATTATTTTTTATAGCACTGAATAAATTTGATTTCTTTCTTTCTTTAGGTACAGAACATCTCACCGTACATTTGAGTAACATACATTACTGAATTAATAGCTCTTTGTAGATAGAAATAATAAAGACTACTAGAATAATAGATACTAGGTGGTAGACTCGTATGTAGGGTCGTCTGGGTAGGTACCACCACCTTTCTTATTTCAGCCATGAAACAGTTCGCTGTGTTTCGGATTGAAGGGAAAGGTAGCCAGTGTAATTACTGGGCATGGACGGCATTTCATCTTAGGCCCCAGGATGACAATGCACCTGCAATATCAAGTGCTTTTCCTTGTTATTGCAAATGTCTATAGGCGGCGGTAACCGCTTACCACTGTGTGGGCCGTCAGCTTGTTTGTCATTTAGTTGTATAAAATAAAATAAAAGTTGTATAAAAAAAAGAGTTTGTCAAATATCACAATAAAAATGTCTTGTGTTAGTCTTTTCATACAAACCTAATACAAAACTGGCCAAAAGTATGATGGGAAGGCATTGAGGGCTATTATCACTTTTATATTATCAACAGCTTGATATGATATCTTTGTTACTAGGTACTTATGTTATTATATTCTGTTTTACAGTGGAGCTTTAAGCCATGCAAAATGGTTAGAAGAGTTAAAGCTTGCAGAAGTTACACAACAAGTTGGGCCCCATTGGCAATTTCTCGGACATCATAAAGATAAAATATTATATTTAAAACCAGAAGAAGCCTTATTTCTCATGGAAGTTGTGAGTATCAATAGCAATTAATAAATATTAGTATACTAGCCGACCTGGCGAACTTCATACTGCTTCAGAAGCAATAAAATAAAAACTTAAAATTTGGTATGCAAAATAGGGATTGGTTGTAGAAGAGTTAAAATTAAGAGTTATGAGTATTTAAAAAAAACAAATAAAAAGAGTACTTACAAAAAAAAAATACAAAGAAAAAGTAGGTATCGAAAAAAAATGATGACAAAAAATAAAATAAAAATCTGGAGAGGGCCACCCTTATCACCAAGGATATTAAAAAACGCCTATTCTCAGATATACCAAATATACACAAAAAAAACATAAAAATCTATTAAGAGAGTTTGATAAGAAACACTGACAGAGAGAGATACGAAGTGTTTGGTACAAAGCATAACCAGCAGGCACCTACCCATATCAACATAGTCATATAAATACTGTGGTCTTATTAAAAATTTTATTGTAAAATAAAGGTCAAACTCCTTCATACAAATAATTAAGTCAGTAATACAAAATGTTTGGAAAATTGTAAAATTAATTTTTAGTTTTGTTTCTAATTGTGTACCTAAGTGTCCAGACATTTTGAGAATTTTATAAGATTTTCTAGTTAGATGTTTTGCTATAAATAAAAGCATTTCAATAGTTAGATGTTTTGCTATACTTATGAACATTTCAATAGTTTTTTTTTATACAACTGGATGACAAACAAGCAGACGGCCCACCTGATGGAAAGAGGTAACCGCCGCCTATAGACACCTGCAATAACAAGCAAAAATCACTTGATATTGCAGGTGCGTTGTCATTCTGGGGCCTAAGATGAAATTCCGTCCATGCCCAGTAATTACACTGGCTACCTTTCCCTTCAATCCGACTGTTTCACGTTTCACGGCTGAAATAAGAAAGGCGGTGGTACCTACCCAGACGACCCTGCATTCGGGCCTTCCACCTAGTAAAAAGTTAGACATTTTGCTTCATATATCATTTGCTAGTTAGGCGTATTGCTCCATAGACGTTTTGGGTAGTTAGATGTAAAGCCTATTAAAGATAATCAAATGAAATTAGAAACAGTGGGAATGAAAATTAATAAGATTTGATATACTCACACTTTACATAATCATATTAATTATTTTTCAGAATTGTCTTTTATTAACATATGATGAGATTGTGGTATCACTCCAACAGGCCTACACTCTATTACTAAGTGATGAAATGCCTATTTATAAGTATAAAGTTTATGCATCATTAAGCCGCTTAGGATATAAAGTTTTCCAACATGTATATTCAGAAACAACAAAGGAAAATAAAGATGAATCTCAACAGAATGTTCTAGTTAATGAAGTATCTGTTGATAATTGTGAAGTTAGCTCTGACAGTAATCAAAACCAATATATTCATTTAAGTGAAAAAAATAAGGTACAAGAATGTTCACAAACATGTGGTACTGAAAGCCAGATAAATGAGAAGAAAAAGAATGAAAAAGATAATGTTGGTGATAAAAGTAATTATACCAAAATCCACATTGATTCAAATGAGACTGAAATATCAATGGATACAGAAAATGAAGACTTTCCTACAAACAATTCCAACAAATCAGGTGAGTCATGTCATCAGGTGAGTGCCATTATTTGAAACACAATCATGCTTTCTACCAAATATTAGTGTATTTAAAATCTATTTCACATTTCACAGACATGGAATTGAAGGAAATCAATTGTCAAAATTTGTCTCATGAAGAAGGTTGCTGTGCTCTCACTACAAATATATCTATTTGTGATAAGGTTCTTGCAACTGAGAAAGATCCTATTACAAAGTTTAGTGAATGGAAATTGGAAAAAATAACATCAAGACGATTCCAATCTGGAACTTATATTGATTTGCACAAAAGTTTCGATAATATACCAGATTTATTATCCAGTCCAATTGTCACTATAAATGTGCCAAAAGGAGAATATTTACCTAAAAATATATTATTAAATAACTTTTCCTATGTTCTCAATTTAGAAAATGTAACATCGAAAAACATTAGACCTCAAAGCATGGATTCTAGAACATATAGTTTATCAGATGAAGTAAATGGAGATCATATAAGGCGTGTTACAAGTTCTAATACAAATTTTAGATCACAAAATGTAGGAATACCACCATTTTATCACAATTTCAGACAAAATGTATCTTATCGGCATTTTACAAATTGGAGGCCGAGACTTACTTTGAACTACTTCCAATTTAACCTATTTTTTCAGAGGCATTTTATGCCAGGCTTTAATATTCCAAGATTTCAATTTTATCCACGAACTCATTTACCCATGTTTCCAAGATATTTTACTAATCCTACCATTCATAGTGACAGGGGAAATATCCCATCTCCCAGGAGAGAAGACACAACAATTCGTAAGAGAAAAAGAAATACTGCTAGGAAGCAACATTTAGATTCGATTAAAAATTTAGCTACTAGGTTACGCCATCTTATCTCAGTAGGCAACATCCAATCTCAAAATATGGAAGCACTTCAAAAGTTGATAGAAACTTATAATGTAAGATACAGTACGAGATTACGCCTGACAGAAGACATGGAAATAACCAATGATGAAACAATTATTGAAACCATTGATTTAGATGACGATGAGGAAGTCCACAGTAAAAAGCGTCGCATTGATAAGTCTAATAATCTACAAGACATACATTTAAGTAGAATTCAAGAAATATCTAGGACATTGAAACATTTAAATAATGAAGGAAAAGCGTCAGCACGTCACAGAAGAGCCTTCTCAGGTTTAATTAAAACATACAATAGATGCTACAATGCCGATATTTACGTAAATGACAATAATGACATTTTAGATAGAAGAAGTATCACCCTTGATTCCAGTTCCGAGTCTGATAACATTCCAGAGAAGAGTACTAAGGTGAAAAGTGGAAAAAAATTGAGAAATCCTTTTAATATACTAAAAAGACTTTCAGAGAAAAACAAAATCAATACAACTCCTACAACAAGTAAACAGGAGGAAACAGATGATGATGCAAAGCATATTACAGAAGTTCATAATTCTGTTACTGGCCTAGAAAAGAACTTTAGTAACGATTGGTTACCTAGTTACAATGATTTTGGAAAGCCTGAAATAGTTAAGAACGAGAACATGGATATTCGTATTGCCGATTCCAAAAAAGATGATTTTATATATGACTTTTTTAAAGGCAAAGCCCAAAAATTTCACAATTGGGTGGAAACTAAAATTGCTTTCCTAGAAAGCATTGAAGAGACAAATGCTATGTTTAGAACAGAGGCAATGAAAGTAGACAATGTTGAAATAAAATCCATAATAAAATCCGAGGATTGTACAAACTTGTCTACAGTGCTAAAAAAATTGAATATCATTAAAACAACTAATAACAATTGCAGTCAATCTTCATTATCTGTTGATTTTGATGTTTACAACAGAGATGTGCAGAATTTCAGGAAGGCTAACAGACGGACTCCACATTTCAGAATAGTATGTTTAGAGTAAGTATTTATCCTTTATACTATTTTTATTGTTGACATTTTATTTTTCACTCTGTTTTCTTTATTATCACGAGAGTGAAAACAAGCATACGGATCGGCATAGTTTAAATCTGGTTACCTTAGCCTTAGATTGCCCATACTGTGAAAATCATATCCACTCAAAGATTAATCAGCAGACCCCCTAAATTGAAAAATGATAGATATTATGTTTACTTTAATCGAGCATAGCTGCCGTTTTGGTTTTAAAAATATAATCAGTGCTTTTAAAAAGTGAAATTTTTACTTTGCATCTGCCGTAGCCGATGTCACATGAATCATTCTAAATGAAATTTAGGTACATAATTTCAATCTCCATTGCAATCTTCAGGATAAAGATATTTTGATACACTAAGGTGGTAATCAAGCATACGGCCCACCTGATGGCAAGCGATTATTATAGCCAATGGATGAAACACCAGGGATATCACTTGCGCGTTGCCGCCACTGTAAAAACACGGTGAAGTCCTTTTTGAAGAACTCCATGCCTTACTCGTATGAGAAAACCTCTGCAGATTGAAATTAGGGATGGGCGAATGAAAAATAATATCTATATATATATATCGAATCGATATTTTACAAAACTATCGATATACTTATATCGTAAAAAAAATATCGATATTTCGATATTTTTATAACCGACTTCAAAAAGGAAGGTTGATCCATATGTATGTAGGTAATATTGTTAGAATTGCACAGTTCTTGTATATGTTAGTCAATATCAGCATTTTAAAAAAATGTTTTTGACTAGGTATAGTCCAAGTTAGGGGACTGTGCAAGTTTCATCAAAATCGGTGCAGGAGTTTTAAAGATAGTTCAATAAGTGTGTATCAGTCAGAAAGAAAACGTATCGTTAGATTGACGGTGTAATTATGAAACCTGTCAATATGCATATTGTTTTAATGTTTGCATGCAGAGGTGGTAGCTAAAGTAAATAAAAAATATTTTATATAAAGGAATTTAATCTTTCAAGCGGTGTTATACCTCTGGAGGCCTATGACAAAAGAAAAATCAATTGAGGCTAAAATAACTAACAACAAAAAAAAGTAGTTATTTAGAAAAAGTTTCACTATGTGGTAGGCCCGTATGTAGAGTAGGTATCACCGCCTTTCGTATTTCATTCGTGAAACAGTTCGCTGTGTTTCGGATTGAAGAAAAAGGTAGCCAGTACAATTACAATATCAAGTGATTTAAAAAAAAAGTTATTTAAAAAAATTAAACCTATCTCATAATACTAAAAAGAAAAAAAATTAAATTAAAGTAAGGTCACTCATAATCTAAGAATCAGTTTAGCACCAAATCAAATAAATTCTCGTTATAGAGTTGGTACTAAACTGTTGCCGAAATAGGCCCAAAAGGTTCTTTTTCCTCATTTGAAAGATTTAAAAACAAGTCCACTGCTGGACAAATATATCGGTTCAGCACACCTAGTTTCTTTGGGTTTAAGACGAAGGCAACCGAGGCTATAATTAGCCTAGACTCAGTCTTTTCTAATCTTAGAGATCGTAGTGGTAGGATACATAATGTAAAATCGACGACGCATTAATAGAGCTGTTAAACATATCGAATTTGATACAGAGAATATTTTAACAGCACGTCTGACCTAATATTTCAGTCTTTAAACCGCCCTTATAACAGGGGCATAAGCGTTAAATTTGAGTGTCTGAGTTAATTAATAAAAAAAGAAATCGTCTGGGTGACAAAAATATAAGATCTTCTATGTGCTTGTCATCATGGCTAAATTTTTTTGGAAAAAACAACAAGTAACTAGAAAAAAAAACAATACCAAAATAAATCATGTGTAATTCATACTAAGTCATAATCTATAGCCTTATAATAAGCCTACTTCTTGAAAAAGACTTTAGTCGCAAAAAAAAGCCTAAAAGGCTTTTAGGCCTATAGGCTTTTTTTAGGCCTTTAGGCTTTTTTTAGGCCTTTAGGCTTTTTTAGGCCGTTAGGCTTTTTTAAACCTTTAGGCTTTTTAAAGTGAGTAGCCTTTTAAAAGCCTACTATTCTATCATGGCCATAAAAAATAACTAATAGGCTTAATTTTTGGCCTAAAAGCCTATAGGCCCCGGGAACACTACTTGGAGGTCGCGGCGGTATTGGTACTGCTGCCTGCGACTGTATGAAGATTGTATGAGTGTCAAGGCTGTGGCCAGCGCCTCTATTGGTATGAACATTGGTATAAATAATTTATGACATTGTCATATTGAATTCGATTATGCCGTTCACTGACGTGTGAATTTGATAATTGAATTCAATATGACAATTGGTATGGTTTATATTGTCACATTGTCTTGTTCAATTCAATTATGAAATTTACTGATGTGTGAATGTCATATTTGAATTCAATATGACAATGTGACGTCACAAACAATACTTATGTTCATAGCGATAAAGTTGGCGGTAGCTCCGCATGTGTAACTTTTAATCACTAAGGGCCGACTTTTCAATCCTTATTATTTTTATATTTTTTATCTAGAGAATAATTTTGACAGTTTTTCTCAGGTTAACTGTCAACTTGTCAAAGCTATTCTCTGGATACATCTTATCTGGGGATTGAAAATTTAGCCCTAAGGCGGAAAGGGTTCCGTTTTGCCTTTTGGCTCCTGACAGTTGATTAGGTATTATGTATGTCTAATGATATTCGCAATTTCGAAATCGGCTATCTAAGCTTATCTGATAGGTAGGTAGCTATTTCAATAAGTAGTTGACCAATGGAATCTATGTACAGACGACAGCATATCAAGAGTAACAGTTGCATTACGAAAGCCGTCTCTATTACGAACGCAGTTCGGGCGGTCTTATGGCCAAACTGTTACGCTTAATGTGCTGTTGACTGTACAAATCAATATGTTTGTACACTTATTTTAGCAAATTATTTCATAACAATTAGGTACGTTACAAAATTAAGGCAAGCGATATAATAAAAATCATTGCTGAATACCCGCGTGACCCAACTCAGTCTTAAATATTCATCCTTTTCACCAATTATTATTGTATTTTTTCAGTGCATTCACGCCGTGCCCCACTGGAACGGAAATAGCATCTCTACATTCAAAATATGGCGATGATGTAATGTTAGTTTTTGCAATCGTCGGCGTGGCGTCCATATCTTATTTACAAATATATCCAACAGACTTACCAGTTTTTACCTCCAGTAATGATGTGGGATAGGGCGGTGAATATCTATCATATATTTATTAATCACACGTGTTAAATAAAACTGTTAATTTTTAACTTGGATTTTATTCTCAACTTAATTAGCTTAAAGCTTTAATATAAATTTAAAAGCAACTAGGTGGCACGTGTTTTACGGATGGTTTGGTGCAATTTATTCATCTATCTAATCTAACTTATAATACGTACCTACATAATTATGTAAAATAGGAATCACAACAATTGAGCTACATATTTATTAATCTATACTTAGTTGATTGTAATATTTGTATCACAAGGGAGCAAATTAAAATAATTTTGCGAGCGAGTGATACACTCTACTTTTCATCCCATCTATGAAAAAATAAGAGACGCTATTAGATATAAATCATATAATATTTAGGTAACTCTAAGAATGTTAAGTAAAATAATAACCTATTGAAATTTAGAACCATGTAATGTAAATGAAAACTAAAATAGTGTTTAAATATTCCGTGAACAGTAACATCAGAAACCGTAGTTCCTGATTCCGGGCATTCCCCGGGTTGTCTTTTTCAAATAAAGAAGGCGCGTGGTGCCGCGCCGCCCGCCAACCGCTATCGTTCGATCTCTTTTGCAAAGAAGATAACGTTATTTTAGCCATGGAACCCCCAACGATGTTTTGTTTTAAATTCAAACTCGAACATTTCTGACCCACCGTACCACCGACCATACCCCCAGTGCTATGGTGGGTAATTACTTTAAAACTCGGATATATTCTAAGCTTAAAACTTGATTACTGCTCGCTACAAAGGAAAAGACAGAAAGACAGGTAGGTACTTTGCCCGCACTTACACTCGTATTTATAAAAGTATTTACTTGTTGATAAGTCCCTAATGTCTTATAAATAACTAAGTCATTATTTCAAGTCAGAATTCTTCATAAGAAAATTTTATTCTATAAAACGTTTCTTCCGATCGACTAATACTTGTAGGTACCTATACAGGTTAGTGCTGTGACAGCACCGCCTTGTATACAGCAAGTGTTTCGTTTCATAGAAAGGCATCTTGGGAAAGGTATAGATTATTTTGAGAAAGCTCAACTTACATACTTTATGATATAACAGATTCTAATTTATCTCTATATAAAGTACCTACCTGATTAAAATTTTCGAAAAGACCCGTTTATATCATTAATTTTTTTAAATTGTTAGAAAAGTAAAACGTTTTATATGATATATTATACCAAGTTCAACGTTAACGTTTCATAAATTCAATTACTGACACATGATTTTAAACTTCATAAGATTTATTCTAGTTGTATAAAAAAAACATCTACAATATTTTTTAGTCACAAGTGCCTCGTATTGTAAGCAATTAAATTTTCAAAGTCGTCCTTCATTTTCCTTTAAAATCATAGGAAACTTACAAGTTCAATGCTCCGCTAACTCTCTTCACTATAAATTAAAACTAGAATCTTTCAGGACCAAAAAAGTGTATTCTTTGGTAAGGCAGCAACTAAAACAGCGGACTAACAAAAAAACCTCAGACTTCTTTAAATCTCTGATGATTGTAAAGAATTAAGTTGTAGGTAATTCTTTGTTAAATCACTTGCATCACAATATTTTCGGAAAGACGATATCTTAATAAAAATCAATAATCCGATTAGGAAATTAGTAATGGATCCACTCCAAAAAAGTAAACTGTGATTTCTAGGCTCAGCAACTTCAATCTCATTTAGGAATTAGATAGGTGTATCGTTATCTATATCGTCTACCTACATTATCAAAAAATAGCTTCGACTCTTCAAACATTTCCTAAAAGCCTCGCAAATGAAATCCACCTCACACGCAATATTATTTTAAGTGATTGCTCAATTAAATAAAATGGTGACTATTATTGGCTCAGAATTCTAACTTTTGACAGTTCGCAATTACTAATAATAAAAAAATATAGTTTTGCTCAAGTAAACACTTTTACTTGTCTATAAATACGGGTTATAAATAATGTGCAAACCAATCAGCGCTCTTTGAATAGATGGGATGAAAAAAAATATTTAACCTAACTAGTATACTTACAAAATTGTTTATTATCTGACATTTTATTACGAATTTATACCGGGTTTTTACAGAATTCCGAAATAAAATATGCAATTCTGGTGTTGCGGGGGGATCGATATCCTAGTATGATGTGTCTATATCTAGTGATTGATCATATCCTGTGGGTTTATGAATGCGCTAGATAATTAATCGAAAATAAATTATATAAATTAGTTCTATCAAAATATAAGTACCTACTATGTAATTTGTTCTGTTTTTGATTTCTTAAAAAACGCATCAATTGTAACCTTTAGCAAGCGATGTACCTACTTTTGTATTACGTGCCATAGAAACACAAAATTAATTTATCCATTTTTAATTAATTAAAATAATTAGCCATAAATAATTGATTAAATTTTATCAAAATGATGAAATTACTAATAAATAATACTCAGCCATGAATTCCTAATCTATTGGAAAATCACCAAAACATTCTCTATTTTTATAAGCTTCCTGATCCAAAATAATTTATTTTACAAAACTCACATGACTACGTCTCGATAAATATGGTAGACGCAATAAAAATACCCATTTACAATAAATATTATAAATACTTGTACGTTGTATGTACGTGGGTATAAGAGCGTCATCACAAAATGAAAATAATTTAGTAAGTACTACCCTCAAATTATAGGGTTTTTTTATGAATCACATTACCTACCATCTAACTTAGTATGAAATGTACGTCGCTGAGTTTCTTTTCAAACTTGTCTATTAGCTTGTTTTATTATTCTGTGATATTAGTAATATCATCATCATAAAGAATTAAAAGGACACATGGTTTGACCTGATATAGAACTAATCGGCTAAATTATTTTTTTATTTCTTTAGTTACGTAATACAAAACTACAGACGACAGCACATCAAGTTTTTCGCTTTTCGTAGTTCGACTGTTAAGTCGAACTACGAAAAGCGCCTCTATTACGAACGGAGTAAGGGCGGGCTCAACGTCAAACTGTTACGGTTGATGTGCTGTACATCGCTGGCTTCAATTGGTGCATTTTTTAAGAAAACGTAAACAACAAATTACGTTATACTTATTCTAATAGAACTAATATAGATTTATTATCAAGCGCATTCGTTAACCCACAGTGTATGGGTCAATCGCTATAGACACATCCTAGTACCTATATGCGCGGGTTAGGTATATGTGTGTGTGGTATATAACTGTATTGTGTCGTACGATATGCGTTTAGTACGCATTTTTAGGGTTGTCACGATGAGGTGGTGTGACAATGGTTTATTAATCTAATTGGAAAATAAAAGTGGTCTGAAAAGTGACAAACTTTCAGAGGTAACTTGACGAAGAACACACCCACCCCCTTAAGTTTTATTTCGGACATTTGTAACACATTGTATATTTTCCTCTCTAATAAGGGGAGCCCATAAAACAAAATGTTACTCTGTCGTATGGACTTCGCATTATACAGAAATAACAGTTTAAGACGAAACATGTCAGAAAATTGTTATCCTAGCTAATATTTTATTCGTTTACTTTACACAACCTTTGCATTTAAACACTTACAACTACCTACCAAAAAGTTCAGTACACCCATTTCCGCTTTACGGGTATTTCTGAAACGCCTTGTATATAATCTATTGCGAACAATAGTTATTTTAGATTGATAGGCATTCGATATATTGTGATACCATTTAAAATTAGCTGTTTAAAATGTCTAATATGCTAGCCTAAGAAAGCGTGTTGTTTATTTTATTATGTAAAAATTACACATGACGATATCTTCCCATGATTTACCAACTTCATAATCGTATAAATTATGAAGCAAGTCTTAAAAATGATCAATGGAACACATTTAAGGAATATTCGAGTAAACACTAGGAACTGGTAAGCGCAGCTATACCTACAGCTAAAATGAATTAAACGAAGTACCTATTAGGTACTAAACAACAAGATATTCAGCCTTATGGTTATGATAACTTCGTCACTTTGATATTTGGAATGTTTTCGAGCTTCTACACCTTAATACAACATAAGTTCGCAAACAAATTCCCTACCTCGCTTTATTTTATGGCATAAGTCCTTTATTAAAAAATCTAATTTCTCTCAAAATATTCAATCCAAAAGAGTTGTTATTTTCCAACTACCTACATTTTATTTTGAATTCCAGCCTGTGAATAATACCTCTTTCATAATCATAGCTTCAGCTATAAAAATCACAACAATTCAAGGCCATCCAAAGTTAATGCCGGACAATTGGTAGAATCTCTCGTTGAAAGGCCTATAAAAATCTCTTAGCCGTTCGATCGCTACGGGATCTATGTGTGGGTGACTCCTTCCTTTAGTCTTTCCGAGACAGTGAGGGGTTGATCTGCTCTCCGACTTAAGCAGGCACGGAAACCCTTTGGTAGAGTTGAAGTAGAAGTGTTTTTCTGTTATCACTTGCTTCAGTCCGAGGAATTCCTGAAAATATCAGTTAAATTGCTACAGGTGGAGCATAGTGGTAGGTATTTTCTACACGAATTTAGAATCCTGGGAACATTTTCACCGTATAGAAGATGGCAGCAAAATGCTAATGCTTTTTTCATAATGATATACATAAACCGCTATTTTTAATTATTACAAAAAAATGGGGGGTCTGAGTAGTCGTTACTGATCAATCACATACAGGGTGGTGCCGTCAATGCGACAATAAATTTAAACATAGGCTATATTGGTTCATAGAAATGGTATGCCACTTTCAAAAATATCGTATTCATTTGATAATTTCATGGCATTTGTATGAAATAGTGTAACGTTGGCAGCATTATTTCATACAAAGGTCATGAAATTATCAATTGAAAACGAATTTTTTGAAAGTGGCAAACCATTACTATGGACCAATATAGCTCATGTTTAAATTTATTGTCGCATTGACGGCACCACCCTGTATACGTAGTTAGTCAAAAGTAATAAAATCAAAATTTCAAAATTGTCCACACAAAATACAATAATTGGTAAAATCATTATGGAATCAATGAACAACATGTGCGCCTCTAGGCCTCTAGTCTAGGCGATAGTACGCGCAGAATTTTTCGGTTTACACTATTGGCCGTTGTTGAGCCCATTGATAAATCCCCGCGTCATACATCAAACCTCCCGCCCGCCCCTTCCCGCGGATAGTGGATGCGCTAGAGCGAGAGAATGATAAATGCATTTTTGTTATGAATGGGAAATAAATTACGTCCACAAATTCAGTGTCATTTTGGGATAAAAACAAATGATGATAACTTTGTTATTTATAAATATTAAAAATACATTCTTACATAAATTTAATAGCAAGGCCATTCCTAATTAGCCTTGAAGTTTTTGTACTAATTAAAAAGTAGTGCTGTATATATGTTTATGTAAATAACGAACAAACCGAATCTCCACAGATAGTGGCTCATAAACATAAATGTATGCACTTTAGACTACACAATTTGTCGGTATGTACCGACAAGCGGAAAATAAAAAAGCTTTGTTCCTCGCATGTCGCAGACCAGCCTCCTTATTCAGAAACTGTCGGATCACGGATTCGATTCGAAAAGTCACATGCCGTCTCGCTTTGACGCACCGTGATAAAAAGGGACGTGTATAGACATTCCGAAATTTGAATCTTTTCCGACAGTTGTGAATAAGGGGACAGTACCATATTTGGGAAAAAAATCTAAGATGGGACACAGCACAGGTACCTACCTATTTTTATGTATAGTCATATGTCTACCTGAACTCTGGCCATTTCAGCAGCAGGGTCTGCCACCAGCCTCTCTCCGCTGATTAGCAAGAGCTTGGAGCGCGGAAACCTCCTCAGCCAACGGTGGAACGGTCGAGCGTACACTCCGAGCCTGACTGGCGGCCATGATGCGTCCACCACAGACCAAGCCACTCCACCCCAACCTATTGTACTGTTTACTAGGGCTAGATCCTCGAACCGAGGCAGTGAAGGCCTTTTGCTGCAAGATTAAATAGAAAGGTGTAGATAATTAAGTAATATTATCTACACATTTCGTCCTTATTTCGAAGAAGGCCTAACTGTTTCAATGTAAGGGTGAGGCTGTCTCATTGTAGACGTCTAAAAAGGAGGAGGTTCTAAGGTCGTCTGTATTTAATTTTATGTACGTAATAGTTATTTATGTACAGTAATATTTTAGTAAAATTTGGACCAATTTAAAAACATTATTATTTTAAAGTTTGAAAAGATTGGCCCGATTGTCATTTGGTATGATCTGATGAAGATTCGGAGACAGAGAACGAAACACCTCAATAATTGCTTACATTTGAAATACATTAATTTCTAAGAGCGATTACGCCGCACGGCTTTTCATACAAACATTCAATACGAAAGTATTGGAAACGAACAAACCGATTCTAACAAAATTTTCCATGCATAAGCAAGTCAGACTAGTCTAAAAAGTTATCAGAGTATTTTTCGAAGTCTTAAGAAATTATTGGCGGTTTGTATGAAAAGCTAAAACTTGCTCTTACTCAACAATATGACTGTTTTTCGAAAAATGCTATCTGCTAACTATTCAGACTGTGAGTGAGTCTGCTTATGCATGTAAGACCATATTAGAATCGGTTTATACCTCAGGTCAAAGGTTTCGACTTGAAAGTTTTAATATCAAATGTAGGTAAGGTCGAACCCAGAAGTAGCTAGCACTTTAGCACCTTGTCACACCAACTATTGCGTTTATTATTTATATTCGTAGCAAACTACAATCTAAGATATTAGGTTTGTTCCAGCACAATATTTGGTGGGTTGAGGTATTAAAGTGTTAAAAGATATTGCTCACAAAAAATAGGTAGGTGGTACCTGTCTACTTAATATCTACCCTAACAATTAACCCTGTCAAAGGTATTAGGTACCTCAGTCAGAACAGAGAAAAGAGGTGTTAATTCTGTGGGTTGGTATTGCAACCTTCAAATATAATATTTGTAAGTATATGAAATTATATTACGTAGATACACATTGGATATGATCAAAGGATTAGAATTTTACCTTGCAGACTGCGTGTAATCGCTAATAGCTCTAGTCACAGGATCCCTGACTACTGCTAGCAATTTGACGGACGGGTTCATAGCATATACCCTTTTGGGTGCAGACCGAGTCACCCAGTAGGACGGTGTCTTTTCCATGGTAATCTGGCCCTCCAATGTTGGAGGCATTTTGTCTCTGAAATTAAAATTAAATCCATAGGTAATATACACAATATAATTATAATATAATTGACTTGTGAAACTTGTGACGATAATCATAGTGTAGAAATGGTATAGCGGCCCTTGATAATTTATTTATTTGTTAGGTTTGCTAAACGATTGCTATATTTACCTGTACCATTCGAATCCCTTGTGGTAAAACTTATCAAAGAAGTGGACTTCAGACCCCGCGGCTCGAACATCTGGATGCAGTCTGTTAGAGAACGAATAGGTACACTTAGGTTTCGTCAGTCCAAACTGCACATAAGAATAAGCTCTTAGATATTTATAATTAAAAATAACGTATTGACATGGTAATTTTTGCAATGAGGTACTGGTGGACACAAAGCGGGTGGTGGAAACTGGTTATAGGTGTATTCAAACTAACATGTTAAGCATCCTAACTAAACCCAATAAGTGGCATTGGGACTTGGGCAGTAAATAGGCGGGATACATTATTTTTATCTTCCTAAAGGCCTTGAGTATCCTATAGTTTAGGCTCGTCAAGTTTACAAAACAAGTGATTAAAATCCATGTCATACAAAGAGGATTTAAAGCTACCTAGCTTTGTACTTAATGAAGGCCTCGCCCACTTGCTTTGTTCTTTCCAAATCTGAGACCGCTTTCGCAAATAATTGTAACATTTGTCATATAAATTGGCTTACCTAAGAAACTCCAAAAGAGCTCTGGTGCCACACTTCTTAACTCCGATAATTAAAGCGTCTGGCAGCTTTTTCACCGGCACAACGTTTTGATTTCTCAATCGTCTGTATTTATTTGAATCATATAGTTTTAGACCAAGGAACGAAGCAAATCGTACTGTGGCATGCTTATAATTCGATATGTGTCGTTTTAAAAGTAAATACTTGAGCGTGAACTGGAAAAAAACATAGGTAGGTAGGTATTAAGTAGGTAGGTACATGTAATAAATAGTTCTTATAAAAAGTACTTACCTGTTTTTCGTCAACTAAACAAGAATTCAAAGCATAAAATAAATATAATAGAAACAATAATATGAAATAAATAAACATAGTTCGCTTCGAAAATGCTGGAATCCATTTCATTGCTGTTTCTAGAATTCATTATTTATGGGTAAATTATATTTCGGCAACTTCTCCAACCTTTTGCATCATTTTTATATTACCTATCCTTATTTATTAGGTAAATAGTTTATATCACAATATCACGCCTTTACATGTTTATTTCAATTATAATACATGTTAAAATTTTGCCCGAAAAGAAAATCAAACCTAGTCTAATTTATACCTACCTAGCTATTAAGATTGTGAAAAATCAATGCTATTATCTTGTATCGAAATATACAAATAATTTCACATGGGGGTTAAAGCGCTAGCTCGTATTGCGCAATCGCGGTCGCAATGCGTGGTCTGAAAATACTACCCTGCACAAGGTGTCGCCAAGTTTTATCGTGTGGGAAAAGTAGAAATTTAAACAAGCCCGCGCTTTTTCCGCGTCCGGAAACAAAAATATTTTTTTTTTGTTCATTCTCCCTTTAATGAAGGCAAAGGGAACTAATGCCCATACAGTCATGTGTTCAGTATTTAATTTTCTTCTTTTATTGCATTAAAATGCTGGCGTAACACATTTTAATGCATCTTGGGAGCATTTGACGCGAAATATATAAAGGCAGTCTGCATATGATGCTACTTGATGAGGTACCACAACCAGAACCACAAAGAACCACAAAAAAAATCTCATCGTATTTCACACCATAATCACTTTTATTCTAATAATCTTTTAGTACGTCAACAGAAACAATTGTTTTATAAAACGACACCACTTTTACAACACAAAGTTCACTCCGACACAATTTTTGATTATTGTAATAAAAATCTTGACTGAGACCACAAAATCCCGCCAAACACTCTTTTTTTTAAATTAATGTTCCCTGTATTGCGAAGGCTAAGGTTACTAATGACCATACCGCCATGTCTTCAGTATCTCTTTATTTCTTCATATATGTTATTAAAATGCTGCCGTAATACATTTTAATGCATCTTAAGAGTATTTGACGCGAAATATTATGATGACAGTCACAGTCTCCTTATGATGCTACTTGAAAAGGTGGATAACCACAACAAAATCTCATCGTATTTCACACAATAAACACTTTTATTCCAATAATCTTTAGTTGCACGTCAACATAAACACCTTGTATGTATAAAAACACCACTTTTATAACACAAAGTTCGCTCCGATACAATATTAATTCTTACAATAAAAATCTTGACCGACGCCATTAAAACGCGCCAAACACTCCGCAAAATTTTAATACAAAACAAAAATCCCGTTATCTATCTTTTTTTTATTTTTTCCCTATAGTGGGAAGGCAAAGGGTACTGATGCCCATACAGCTATGTCTTCAGTATTTCTTTAATTCTTTTGTTATGGTTCGAGAAAGAAAGTGGACTGTATTTTAGACGAAGTTACGATAATTAAAATTCGATAAAACGCGACAAAGTAGCACAAAAATATAAATCTGTACACGAATGAAGTGGACACTAACCTTGGGTTGTGCTGCGATGTTGATCAGCTTCAGACAGACGCAAGGATGGTTCAGGAACCCTGTGCAGGCCAGACTTACCAAGGGACACCTTATACCTGGCTATCTGATACGTCAGACCTTCAGATTGCGCCCTCCTTCAACGCCAGATATACACTTTTGCTGTGTAAAGTAATGCACGACGATAGTTATAACAGTTAAATCCGGATATTCACTGAATTGCGATAAGTGTACGATAAGACGTTGCCGCGACAGCGCTAAACGTCAGAGCGACTAGACGACAAAACGACGAGAGCAGTAGTACGTTATATTTTGAAGAGCGGAGAACTACATATAAATGTTGCCACACTCTACAATAAAAACCATAGACTGAACATCTTTATTTCTTCATTTATTGCATTGAAATGCTGGTGTTACACATTTCAATATATCTTAGGAGTGTTTGACGCGAAATATATGATGACAATCTCCTTCAGATGCTCCTTTATAAGGTGGATAACCACAAAACATTTCTTATCGTCTTTCACACCTTAATCACTTTAACTCTAATAATCTTTTAGTTGCACGTCAACACAAACACTTGTTTTATAAAACTATACCACTTTTATAACACAAAGTTCGTTCCGACACAATTTTTAATTATTGTAATAAAAATCTTGGCTTACACCACAAAATCCCGCCAAACACTCTCCTAGAGTAGGTATCCGAATATTGCAGTGGGTACCAACTAAATAGTAAATAGTGCAACGAACGAATGACAATGACAGAAGACAGCTAGATTTTAGGAAATTTGATCGTATTGAACTTTGTAGCAGTGAAATAAATTAAAATGACAGTCCAGCAGCTTAGTTCGAATATTTCTGACGACTCTGATGATATGGTTAGCTTACCACCCGAAGAAGAAATTTATAGACGTAAATACCAATTGTTATTGGAGCGATGTGAAGTGTTGCAACAGGATAACGAGAGAATAGTGAACAGGTTTGTTTATTTCTCAAGCAAACAATATGTGCTATTTGCATGAATGATTTACCGTTATACAACTATTACAGAATACATGAGGCGAAAAAAATTACAAAACGCTATCGCAAAGATATTATGTTACTGGTCGATAGATTGGATAGGCATAATGATGCGTTTAGAACGGCATCGATGGAAGTGGAGACGAAGCCTGAGGTGATAGTACGTCCGAACCGTCCAGTAAGCAAGAATCAACCTGCCCCTAAACAACTAGAGAAACAAAATGTTAGCATTGGAAAAAAACCTGGCCCAAAGAGAAAAAGTAAAGCTGATAAGGTATTAAATCAGTTTACTAAATATTTCTTTTTTTATGAAGTTAATTCTGTACAAAACCAATTTGTGAGAAAAATAAAAACAGTTCAGTGCCCTGACTGTCCTATATAGTGAATCAGGTGGGCGTCAGCTAGTTGTATAAAAAAAATCATAAGCTAATTTAGTTCAGTTCCATAAATTTAACTGATTGATCTAATTATGTGGGTTTTATGGAAATTACAAAATTTAAAGACATCACTTGTTTGCATTAGCCTATGCGAATGGGTTCCCAGGATAAGAATAGTCATGTGCTATTCCAGACTATAATTTATCTCTGTGCAAATTTATATCATTACTAACTTTTGCATGTGTGGAAGTTGGTTATCGCTCCAAAAAGTATCCTATATTTTTCCCAGGGTCTCAAACTATCTTCATATGAAACATCATCTAAATTGGTTCAGTGGTTTAGGTGGGAAAACATAACACACAAACTCAGTTTCCCATTTATAATATTAGTTGATTAATATGAAGACTAAAATATATTTACTTATTGGTCTTCACCATCCTCTTATCATCCATTGTATATCCATGACAGGATGACTCCCTGCATATTTGCTGACAACTACATATTTTACCATTTTTATTTACTCACACCACTTCCTTGGGTTGCCACTTGCAGCTTAGTTCTTTTATTATTGCCCCATAAATACAATTTTTGTATAATATGACAATGGGTGTTTAAAGTTTCTGTAGTATGAGCATGGATACCTCGATAAAATTTTAAAAGTGGAATTTGCTCTCTTTTTTTTGCTTTTATTCCAAATATTTATGAAGGCAATGTGATGTACTTCTTTACAAAGCTAATTTAATAAGCTACTTGATTTTCCCAAGTCCCAAACCCGTCCTCACACTGCCCAAGAAACTGACACAGTGAGCTCCAATGCGTAATTTGGACCGCTCAAAATATAACACAAAGTGACAGTAGTTAACTTAAAACTTATCAAAGACATTTGACATCTTTAGACTTCCCGTGACCACGATTGCTGTAAAGTAATCAAAACATCGGGTGTATAATATCTAATTAAACGTGAATTAAATCCGGTAAATTGGTTTTATTTCAAATGTCACAACAGATTGATTAAACATACTTTCAGCCGGAAAGAGATCCAAATGCACCTAAGAAGCCATGTAATGCATTCTTCCAATTCTGTCAAGAACAAAGACCACTGGTTGTAGCTGAATCTAATTCTGAAGTAGGAGCAGAGCCAACTAAACAAGAGGTAACAAGACAATTAGCATCACGATGGAGGGCCCTTACTAATGAAGATAAAAGGGTGAATATTTTTTAAAAATTATACTTTGTACCTCACTTAGTCTATTAATATTGATCCTATGTATATGTAGATAAAGACCCTAATTCTATTTAACTAATTTGTAAAACTCAATTTAAGTTCAGTGCAATTACTGTATGTAGTTGTATATGATAAATATCACAGCACTCAGTAAAGAATAGAAAATAAGATTGTTAATTGTGCAATACCTACTATTATTATCAATTACATATATTTAAAAATGGCTGTTGAATTACCCTACATTAAAATTTATTTCCAACATATTAAAATCTATTTCTTTTCTTACAGGTTTATGTAGCAATGTTTGAAAGGTCAAAAGAAAAATATGCGGAGGAGTTATCAGCATACAACATTAAGAAAGAGCAATGACAAGAGATGTCCAATAATAGTAATAAAGTTTAATTTGGTAACCAGCTTTAAGACTAGGTTAATGAATAGATATATGTTTAGTGTCAGGGTTGGATTCACATATTTCTGGTAAACTGGACATTAGTAACAATCATTTGGAATGGGTTCAAAGATTATTGTAATGTGATTTATATTACACTACTAAATAATACATTAATAAATGTGTTTTTTTTTTTTTTTATACAACTAGATGACAAACAAGCTGACGGCCCACCTAGTGGTAAGCGGTTACCGCCGCCTATAGACACCTGCAATAACAAGGAAAGGTACTTGTATTGCAGATGCGTTGTCATCCTGAGGCCTAAGATGAAATGCCAGTCATGCCTAGTAATTACATAATATTCAAACTTGAAAAAATTGTAATGAAGAAGTCTTTGAAAATGAAATATGTACATAGAAATAAACTACTATAAACATGTACTGTTTAATTTCAAACAAAGTAACCTTCAATAATAACAATAAATACCACTCTTGTGCCCATTTAATGAAAATGCAAATAAACTTTTATTTAGTAAGCCATCATCTTAGCATGCTATGCTTTAAAGTTATCCTTATGTTGGCGAATAATTTTCATAGTCTCTATAGCATCAGTCGATTTCGCATATTTCATCACTGATGGTTGTGTTACTCTCATAAATGGATTATAAAATTTTTCTTCAGCAATTGTGGATGGGACCTGAAATCAATTATTTGAAAATGCATTAGCGATGCAAAATAAGTATGACTAATAAAAGATTAAAGAAATAAAAACATACAGTAGGCTTTTTTTCTTGTCGCCTTTCTGTTGACCATTCTATCTTTTTCTTGACATCTTCATTATTAGGTTCAACATGTGATGCAAATTTCAAGTTCTGCAAGGTATATTCATGCCCACAAAATACCTTTGTCTGATCTGGGAGATTGCTTAAGATGTTTATAAGAGCATTGTACATTTGATCTGCTGTACCTTCGAAAAATCTGCCACAGCCTCCAAGGAATAAAGTGTCTCCTGCAAAATTCGGGAAATATTTTACATTGTAATGTTTGAAGTCAATTTGCAAACTTAAAGTATCATTTGGTTACAGTTGTGCTGCAATTTTAACCCTCAAAATTTAGCTTGGATAGTGGTATTATGAATACACTAGTGTTTATATTATATGTATAAATATAGTGCAATTATTATTACACTATATTTTTTGTTCTTTATTTAGAACAAAACAATGTTTTATACATAATAATTTGTAATTATTGATGGGAGCATTTACATAATTGGCTACTAAGTTGTTTGTTTCTACTTATTAACAGTAAGTATGTTTGTACTGGCCTGTAAATACAGCAGAATCATTCCCCTCCTCTGATGTTGACACAAAATAGCAGATATGCCCAGAAGTATGGCATGGTGTAAACAGACATTTTACATTTAAGTGCCCAATTTTGAACTGAGTGTCATGTTCCACTTTCTTATTCAGTGCTCCAATTCGGTCATCACCTCCATAGACTTTGAGACCAGGATGTTGTTTTACAAGGTCTTCATTGCCTCCTGCATGATCCCTATAGAAATAAATATTAAAGGCTATGTTCCAAAATGATACTTGTAAAACAATATACATATTATCAAATAAGTACAATAAAATTATATAGTGCTTAGGGTAGTACATATTTTCAAACAACCTACATTTTTAAATAGTTTAGAAAATGGAATAAAAACTTTTTAAACTCTACACCCACACATACCAGACACGATGGGCTTAACAATTGTAACTTACCAGTGATGGTGGGTCGTTAGTACTGATGTGAGATTAAGACCCTGTTCTTTAACTGCTTTTAATACAGTTTGGGGTTCAACAGGGTCAACAATAGCTGCTTCCTTAGTGGCCTTATCGACAATAAGATACATATAATTGTCTTGAAGCGCTGGCAGTATTTTCACATCCATGGTCTTGAATTGTTGATGTTCTATTATACTGTGTGCTTCACGCTGATTGCGAATTAAAGCTAAAAAAGGCAAATAACTTCCTGCAGCTTCATATTGTTACTCTTCTACTACTTTGACTTAATATAAGTACATGAACTTAAGATAATACACTGTCTGTATTGAAGAATGATCATGATCCTGTTCTACATTTAATTTTCCTGTTTACATTAATGTCAGTACACTGATTACCTACTTATGTAAATAAGTATAGTAAGTAATATGCAGAGTGGAAATAGCACCCCTATTCTAAACAATTTTGAAGCAATAAAGATAAGACATATCTACCTTGAAAGTAAAGTTTTGTGATTTGTTCAGAAAGCCCAAATGGCAAGGAATTTACAAACCTAGCAAGCATTGAAAAAAAACTAACAATGGTTTCAGCGATAGATTATGCGATTAGGCAACACAATATTCTAGTTCAGAAGTTTAATGTAGAAAATAAAACATGCAGTGAAAACATGAAAAGTTAGCGAAAACACCATACCAAATTGACTTATTTGACATTGATTTGACATAACACATTTTTTTTGGGTCATTCTCCCTATAAAAAGAAGGCAAAGGGAACTAATGCCCATACAGCCATGTCTTCAGTATTTCTTTATTTCTTCTTTTATTGCATTAAAATGCTAGCGTAACACATTTCAATGCTTCTTGGGAGTATTTGACACGAAATATATGATGACAGTCACTTTATGTGCTACTTGATGAGGTGGATAAACACAAAAAATGTTCTCATCGTATTTTACACCATAATCACTTTTATTCTAATAATCTTTTAGTTGCATGTCAACACAAACACTTGAATAATAAAACAACGCCACTTTTATAACTCAATGTTCGCTCCGACACAATTTTTAATTATTTTAATAAAAATTTTCACTTACGCCACAAAAACCCGCCAAACACCCCCTTTTTTTTGTTAATTCTCCCTATAAAGTGAAGGCAAAGGGAACTAATGCCCATACAGCCAAGTCGTAAGTATTTTTTTATGTCTTCATTTATTGCATTGAAATGCTGGTATTAAGGCTGATTTACACTTCCATAAGTACAGTAGCGAGTTAACTTGCGGTCTTGGCGAGTTAAGTTCAAATTCCCGTCCAAACAATGTTAAGAACTTAACTCGCCAAGACCGCAAGTTAACTCGCTACTGTACTTATGCAAGTGTAAATCAGCCTTTACACATTTCAATGCTCCTTGGGAGTATTTGACGCGAAATATATGTGATGACAGTCTCCATATGATGCTATTTGAATAACCACAAAAAAAATTTCGTCGTCTTTCACACCATTGTCACTTTTATTCTATTAATCTTTTAGTTGCACGTCAACACAAACACTTGTTTTATAAACAACAACACTTTTATTGTGATATTAAAGTGTTGTTGTTTATAAAACAAGTGTTTCTTGTTCAACAAGTTCGCTCGAACACAATTTTTAATTATTGTACTTAATAAAAATCTTGACTGACTCCATTAAATCCCGACAAAAACCTTTAAATCCTCATTTATTGCATTAAAATGCTGGTATTACACATTTCATTGCATCTTGGGAGAATTTGACGCGAAATATATGATGACAGTCTCTCCTTATGATGCTATATGAATAGGTAGATAACCACAAAGAAGTTCTCAACGTCTTTCACACCCTAATCACTTATATTCTAATGATCTTTTAGTTGTACCTACGTCAACAAAAACACCTGGATAAGAAAACTAAACCATTTTTAACACAAATTACTTTAGTTGGCTCAGAGACAATTTTTAAATATCACATTTCAATGCATTTTGTGAGAGTTTGGCGCGAAACTTAAAGACAGTCAAATGGCAGTCTCCATCTCCTTGTATATCGATAATGGCAGTATTTGCAGTGTCAGTCCTTGTTAGTGACCTTTTTATGTATTCTTCAAAGCTTCAGAAACTTCAAAGAACAACTTCAGACTTTATTATTATTATTTATTATTACTATTTGCTTCAGAGACTGAAACCATTATGTTTAGTTAAATTATAAACATATAGCCAATATTATTTTATTATTTCTGCATAAATTGCATTGAAATGCTGGTGCGGTGGATAACCACGATAAAATTCTCAACGTCTTTCACAATAAATAAACTTTTATTATAATAATTTTTCATATTGCACTTCAACACAAACACTTTTTTTACAAATCTATACCAAAACTCATACATGCTCATATATTGCACTAAAATCACAAACCTCAAATTTCAATGCATCATAAAGAGGAAACAATTATACAATAGGGCATCTTCCTTGAAAGAGTTTGACTCCAAACTTAATTCTGATGACAGGGTCTTCATTCTGGAAAACAAATTAAAAACTAAAAAGTTGAGTAGGTACATTTCAATAAATAACACAAAAATGATGGCTTTCATATAATTTGACGTCTAGACAGATGTGTTCAATTTTCAACCCTACTGTACTGGAACTATGTTTTTTTTTTAATTCAAAATATAATTTGATATGTATATAATTATAATTCTATAACTTAATTGACAAGCAAAAATATCTATTATTCCTTGGGTAGGTAAGTACCACAGACGATATAGTGATGGTAAGTATTATCCATTGAACGTCTCCATTAAAATAACCTTGAGGCGGTTTCGAAATTACGTCATCATTGTTATTTCGGTAATGCACGGAACACCGAACAATATTACCACAGTGATTTAAGTTACGAGTAAATATTCATAATACTGTAATATTACCACAGAGTGTTTTGATATTACCTATTCTATTCGTTTGATGTCTATTTTGTGAATTGCGGAGTAGAAAAGTAAGAGAAACTATGTTTTTATCATTGAATTTTGTAATGCTGATTTTCTCTTATCGTTCGTAATCGTTGTAAGTAGACACAGATACCTATACCTAAACATAATTGTAATATTAAGAAATCGATCTACAATACTAGCCTATCTACTAATACTAATAAGTAGGTAGGTACTTAAAATTAAAGATGGTAAACACCACTAAAAAGACGAATGATCAGTTTTTGTTCATTTTAGCCATTAACTTTTGCAATTTATATTTTTTTTAGAGTTATTGTTGTTTTATTTCGGAGTTCAATATTATTTGATTTGTCATATTCTAGATTCAAAATAATTGATAAATAAATGATGCAATCTATACTATACTTAGTAAATATAACTACTTTAATCTATACTAATATTATAAAGCTGAAGAGCTTGTTTGTTTGGTTAAACGTGCTAATCTCAGGAACTTTTTTTATTATACAAAGCCCGACTAATGACTACACCACCTGCCCGCCTAGCATGACCACGGAAATGCGATATGATAAAGCCATTTATCGCTTTGAACTGTCAAAAATCATTAGATATAATCGCCATCTTGAAATTTTATCGAAACTGCGAACATGTATTGTATATATATATGTTCGCTGTTTCAATCAAATTTCATTTCAGGCTGATGTGAAGCGGTAAGAAGAGTCCGTATGCGAAGACAGCTAGTGCAGTTCAGACACTGCTCTAGCCGCCTCCACCTTGCCGGCCCGAAAGGTGCTTTTTCTACTGATTCAAATTGAAAAATTATTTTTGTGTTGGATAGTCCATTTATCGAGGTATTATATAGGCTATATAACATCACGCTACGACTAATAGCAATTAATGAAAAATGTTGCAAAAACGGGAAAAAATATTCCGTTTCAGAACTTTCGTTACGTGCGCTGCGTAAACGGTTAAAGTTACGCAAAAATCATGTATGCAGGTACTGTTCCCCTTTAAAAGTTCTAAAAAAAAGTCCGCGACAGCATAATATGTCTATCTTTTGAAATTGACTCACTAAAACTAATTTTTTTTCTAAAATAATGCACTACCTGCGAAGGCGTTTTTGTAAACACGATATTATTCCTTATCAAAATAAATACATTATTCACCACAAGTATTTTATTGTGAACAAAATTGTTATTGACATAAAAAAATATCGTAGTTTTAAATAACTCCGCAACAAAATAATGACCAAGTAGCATGCACGCATTTAGGTATGATTTCCAAGTGGAGCGGGCGCGGGCGGGGCGATCAATCGATCAATGCATTAATTGCGAAAGAGTTTTATAAACATGATTTAAATTTTAATTCAAGTAAAATCATGTAACCTACCCTACTATTTTACGACATCCACGCGTACAAAGTTGCGGACACAGCTAGTTATACTACATAGCTGAAGACTTTATTTGTTTGTTTGGTTAAACGCGATAAACTCAGGAACTACTGATTTCAATTTTAAAAATCGTTTTGTGTTGAATAGGCCATTATCGAGTTATTATATAGGCTATACAGCATCACGATACGGCCAATAGGAGCTAAGCATCAATGAAAAGTTTTTTTTTCTTTTCAGAGCTTTCGTTGCGTGCGCCTGCGTAAACGGTTAAAGTTACGCAAAAATAATGTACACCGCGGATTCGTTCTCCTTTATAATTTCTAAAAAGTCCGCGACAACATATGTCTATCTTATAAGGCAGACTCACTATATCTAACCTTTGGCATTTGATGATGAATTCCCCATGTGTTTCTCCCATCAGGCCTACCTACCTACATGGGAGCATGTCGGTAGGTAGGCCTGTGCCCAGCAGCGAGACTTTGTCAAGAAAGTACCGGGAAAAGATCAATAATATAGAAAATGTTAGTTATTCATCCAAAATTTATTTTATCACCTTCAAAGTATAGTTACTTACTCCTTCAGAAACGATACACTTACGCCTACGAATAATTCAATCATCAAAACATTTTTTAAACGCTGTTTCCGGAATTGAGTTCAGTTTTCGCCGCGAATTCTCCTTTATGTCTTCTGTCGATTGAAAACGGGTGCCACGAAGTGGTAATTTGAGTTAAGGAAAAATAAAGAAGTCGGCTAGAGCCATATCTGGTGAATATGGTGGTTGCTTGATTATTTGTTGAGTGTTTGGTCAAAAAAAAATTTGTTCACAATGATGGTCTTGTGCGAAGGCGCATTATCGTGGTGCAAAATCCAAGAATTTTCTTTCCATAAATCTGGCCTTTTTCGTCGAATTTGCCCTCTTAAAGGCCGCATGATGCTTAAATAATATTCTTTATTTACTGTTTCACCTTCCGCCAAGAATTCCGAGAGCACAATACACTGCGAGAGTCCAAGAAAACAGTCAACATAACTTTGACTTTTAATTGACTTTGGCGTAGTTTTTTCGGTTTCGTTTCAGTAGTTGGAAGGCGCCACTCCGAAGCTTGTTGACTACCTTACATGTCAAACTTGTAAACCCATGTTTCTTCACCAGTAACAATGCGTTTCATGAATGTTGGGTCGAAATTGACTCGTTCTAGCATGTCCTCAGCGACTCTCATGCGATTGAGTTTTTGGAGAAAATTCAGGTCTTTTGGTAGGTACTAGCCGAGCAGCAACTATGTTTCATACCTAAGTGATTATTTATAATGGTACGGATCGACTCGTGATCGTGAGATACAGAAAGTTCGCCGGCTATCTCTCACAAAGTTGAATGAGGATTTCAGTCACTATTTACCCACCTCACTTTTGCGATGTTAACTTCAGTTGCAGACGTTGATGGCCTACCAAAGCTAGGCAAATCTTCCATCACATCCAGTGGCGTAGCTTGATTTAGAGGGGCCCCGTAGCAAAAATTTTTTGGGGGCCCTATGATAATTACACAAAGTGTCGGGTTTCATGTCTAAATGAAGACCATCAATGACCCTCCATTGGCTCATGGCTTTTTGAGAAAACATATTTTTTTTTTGGACGTTTGAATAATTATTATTTTTTGTCTGCTTTATCTATTTCAAAAACTTGTTTACTTAATGGATCAATAACCTGAAAAACCGGCTACATTAAGTGAATATACCTAATTATGAGATTTTATTAATTTAAAATGGGTCGGATTCCGAAATTAAAATTTAAATATTTGTTAAAATTTTTAACACTTATTAAGAATCTTTTCACTTATTAACAACAGATAATTTACAAAGAAAAATGTACAAAAAGTGTCTTAAAATCAATTTAAAATCTAGTATTACAGTTACAGTTACAGTTAATTCAATAATAATAATAATCACAAAAAAAATAGGCCTGTAGGATGAGAGAAGTTTTAAAACGTTTACAACATTTAGGGTATCTACTATCAACAAAAAAAAAGGTTTTTTCTTGAAAACTAAATTTTTGAAAAACATACATGGGAATTGTGATCTTGAATGAATGAGTTCCTTTGGGAACCCCATCGGTGGTTTTCTTTTGAATCACATTTTTTTTCTGGAAATAATATTTTATGATTTTTTCTTGTACACGTATCATTGATACGGCTCATACGGCGGTAGCTACGCCCCTGATCACATCTCGACCGCTTTTAAACGCTTTCTACCACTCCTAAGCACGTGTTTTTGATAACCAGTCGATTCACCGTAAGTCTTCTGTAATATTTTCAGCGACTCCGAACACGAAATTCTATTGGCGATGCAAATTTTAAGACAAACTCTTTGTTTGATGTTTTTGTCCATTATGAAATTCGCAATACACACTAGATATTACATAACTAAAAACAGCACTGTATTTAATATAATTATCAGATGCAACTCAAACTCCGCGCCAAAATGGAATACAGTTGTGCCAATCTAACAACAAAAAAAAACAAAAAATTGAATTTGGAACTCATCATCCATTCCCGATACTTTTTTGACTGAATGTATACAGGCTGGTAATGATGATGATGGATTTTTTTATATACAACTAGATGACAAACAAGCTGACGGCCCACCTGGTGGTAAGTGGTTACCGCCGTCTAAAGAGACCTGCAATTGCAAGGAAAAATCACTTGATATTGCAGGTGCGTTGTTATCCTGAGGCCTAAGATGAATTGCCTTCCATGCCGTAATAATAAATCCGTATCACAGCGAACTGTTTCACGGCTGGAATAAGAAAGGCGGTGGTAGGTACTACCCAGACGATCCTATATACGGGCCCACCATCTAGTTTGGGAATTGGTAACGGGGGATGCAGCGGAACCTTTCTCATGTCATTCATTTTGGGCACTGTTCGTACGAAATCACGAATTACTATAGCAGTCGCTATATCTAGGATAGCGGCGACGTTGATTAAATTATAAGGATGCCGAATGACTTATTCAGCGTTTAACTTTCATACGACTAAAAACACTCAGCATGTCCAAAGTTTTACAGCAAGTACAATTATTATCTGGGATAAATGTACAATAGCGTATAAACGCGCATTGGAAGCACTCATTTGAACTAGGTATGAAAGATGAGATCAACGCATTTACTGTTGAGATGTTTTGGAGGTGCATTCCTTCTTTGTTTTCAAATTCATTATTATTATTTCCTGTGTGGTGCCGGGTTAGATAGAATAGCACTTCCCCATCTCCTCCTGTGGGTGTCGAAAGCACCGATTGCAGACTTAGAATAAGTAACGATACAAAAGAGATGTTTCAAAAATGTATAGAGACCCGGCCAGGTACTATGTCAAACAGCAACAATCTTAACTGCCCGTAAAAGTGCAGAAAGGTAGAAAGAGATGAAATTATTTGTACAAATAATTTCATCTCTTTCTACCTTTCTGTCTGTTGCGTCTCGAACGGGCAGTTAAGAAGAGTGTTGCTGTTTGTACCTACACTAGAAAAATAAGTGAAAATACGCAGAGCAGAGATCAATTGCCCATTTTATTTTCATTGGCTTTGTTACGTGGTACAAAACAAGAATATTCATAAAAAAAAACAGCAACACAACCAAATATTCATCATGGCGCGTATGCCACTTTGGTGACGTTTAGTTGATTTCTAGGTCGCTTGCCGTTGAGCTCGCCGTATTGCCATAGTGAATAACGGTGAAATCGTCGAAAAATTTCAACTTTTGTTTACAAACAAACTATGCATGAAAACATATTCGATTCAGAAGATAGCTCCTGATTTTTTGAGATACTCTACATATACTTGGCCGGATATGAAACGAAATATTTTTGTGTATTTTCGCCTACTTTATTGTCTTTTTCCTCCCGCTGAGTCATATTTCATACACATATTTCTATGTATCTATGATCTATCTGTCTCGGCGAAACAACGTTTCAGTTATATGTTTAAGCGCCATAAATTCCTACTGTTATTTTTTAAGGTTTTATTTTATTTTGTTCATCATTGGGGCATTGTCCATAACTTACCTTACTTACCGTCTAGAAAATAACAATGAGTTAGGATCGGTAATACCTATAGCGTATCTCGTCTCTTTCCGACTACAGCTGTAAAGACATAAAGCTTTATTACATAACGCTTCACAGATATTAGATTATGAATACTTAGTAGTAGATAATAATACTAACACGAAAGCGCTATACAGGGTGGTGACGACAATACGACAGTAAATTAAAACATGGGCTATTATATTAGCTCATAGAAATGTTTCGCAACTTTCTATGAAAGAATATAATATAACCTTACCCAGGAGGACGCGTTCCTGAGTAGGAAGGGTAAGGTGAGATAAGGTCAAAAAGCGCTTCAGAGCACTCTTCATGATACAGCCGATAGAAGGCGCCGAGCGACGCCATATGTATCGACCCTCGACGCAATTGTAGAGGTTTAAGGCTGTTCGTCTGCAATCGTCTAGTCTCTAGTGCAATCGTCTAGTCTCTAGTGCATCGAGGATGTACTTAGCAAGCTGTCCCACAAATGCGAACAATATTCCACGCAAAACCACCTGAGGCTTTAAAGCAGGCATACTTAATTGGTTAGGCGTGAAAAATCGACACACCTTGTTCAGGTCACAAAGCTAACGTCATACAAATTTGTTTTGATCAGAGTTTAGATGTAGTTCCTGGAATTCAAATCGTAGCATTTCTTCATACCTACAGAGCAAGAAAGGGCGTAGACAAGATGTGATAATTGCATTCGCTATCGCTAAGCGGAAAATGAATGGAATTTGACATCAGCTCTCGATTGACTTCCGATCTCAAATGTCTAATCACATACATTTTCATCTTAAATTGCAAATTGCAAGTTAAATTGCATCTTGTCTAGGCCCTCTGTGCTGAAAGAGTTGTGCACTAAAGAGAGGGTAGCGGAGGGAACGGCGACAGCTATGAAAACACATTTTGTGTGCGTTTTCTTAGCATTAAACTCATCAATGTTTTTCGACTTTCAGTGATAAGGTTCAACACCCCGTTAAGATCGGTTAGCTACTTTCGCATTTATTGGTGTTTATCTCTATGTCAAATTTCATCTAACTCGGTTCAGCGACATAAGAGTGAACACGTAATTAACAGATAGACAGACTGAGTTACTCTTGGCATTTATATTATAATATGGATGGATTACTTTCCCACATAAGTTTTGTCCATTATTCTTTCCTATCAATGATAAGTATTTAAAGCAGGTAATTGCACTCTGCATACGAAATTGGGATGGGACATCTGTATAGTGGTGTAATTATGTAAAATGATATGTAATTTTTGACGATTTGAAAGTTCTTCTATTTGAATAAAGATATTTTGATTTGAAACTAGTGGCCACCCGCTGCTCCACCCGCGTGGAATTTGGTATGGAGATACTTTGAAAATTGAAAATTGAAAAATATTTATTATTGGAACTATAAAACAATGTTACAAAGAGTAATAGTGCGTTAACTTTAAGACATCTCCAAAGTATCTCATACCAAATTCGATTTAACTGAGTATATTTTATTTATTTTACAGATGGCTGTAATACCAATAACCCTAGTTGGCGACAATTTAGGACGAAGACATCAATATCTTAACCAATTGGTCAACGATGCATTTAATAATCAACTGCCTTTTGAGTCTATTAGAGATTTACCAGAAGCGACACCTGTTGATAGACTATTTAAAATAGATTTGGCATCAAAATACAAAAATGTTGATTTCATAATAAAATGCCTAAAAGATCCAGACATGCTTTACGTAAGCAGAGCTCTTAAATCTATAAGACTTCTTCAAGATTCTGATATGTTTACACCTCAGTATTTGGAAGACAATTTGTACCCGGAAATGACAGTAACTGCTACTTTTAAAATGAAGCATTGCATTGCTTTAAATCTAAAACATAAAGAAAAATGCCAACAGTTTTATGAATATTACAAAGAAAAAAATTTAAAACACGCACTGAAATTTTTTTCTAAATGTTCAGCTGATTATATAGTGAATAATCTAGATTTGATACCATTTTCAAACATGACCCCTCATTTTACTAAACTGCTCTGTGAAAATACGACTTTAGCTGCAGAAGCCTTAATAAACATTTTAAAAACTAAAAATATCGAACTAAACGAAGGAAATTACAACAAAGACAGTGAATCTTTCATGGCGCAGTTGAAAATTCTGTTAAAATCCGAACCAGATCGCTTTTTCCATTTGATTGAAAACTTTTATGAGCCACGATTTAAGAGGCTAAATAAAAGAACTACTTACTATATTATGAAACACCATAGAGACAGATTTGAAGCCAAATCAGAGTTATATACTGCAAAATTTTTAGATTTATCAATGTTGTCCAAATTCCTCAATAATGTTCAAATAAAGGAACTGGTAACAAAATTAGCAAGATGTGAATTTCTTGAAAGTTTTTACTTGAACTACAAATTTGCAGAACCATTACTGAAACGGATGGACAAAACAGAAAAAGCACAGTTCTGTAAAAAAATATTTGAAGAAAAAGATTATGGCGAGACTATTAAAACACCGCCTTATTTTATACCGACCGAAAAATGTAAACCCAGGATTTATTGTCCAAGGTATGATTATAACCTTGAAACGTGTACGCAAGATTATTGTAGGATGTTAAAGAAACGTTTTATAAGCAAGAAATGTTTTCCGATGTACAGTGCACTTGATAAATTATTTGATCAGTATAGGTTTAAAGGGTTTGATAAAACATTCACAGATTTCAAGAAATTAATTCCAAAAGAAAGTGATTTAGAAAATCGTCAGAACATGTTCTTAGTACTGATTAGCAAAACTGGTGGTCGAGCCGCTAATTTGAGTAGTTTGATGGAGTTTTTCATCCAAAAACATGCAAATGAACCAGTTTCTTTACGAGCTACAATAGTGAGGAGTTTGATGAAACGTGCTTGCGCTTGGCGAATGACTTCTGACGACTGGGATCGGCTACTGACTTTTGGACATGGCTTGGGATTAGACGGAAGTGACCCTCTGGCACCATGTAATGAAGGATTGCACGGTGTTGTAATACATGATCTCTTGCAAGATGGTATACTATCTTCTGCTATTATAGCTGTTTACTTGCGTGATTTTGTACCACTGTCCGATTATTTCTTAACAAAAGACGAAAAAAATCGGGTTGTTTCTAGTCTTATAACGATATTATTGAACGATGCTAAAGCTAAAGCAGATCTTGCACCAAAACGATTTGTTCAGATTTTAGATACGCTAAATGCGTATCATTTACACTTAAAACATTATCCTGAGGTTATTTCTGTTATAAAAGATACGGTGTCTTGCAATTCTGCAGCTTATCGTGAGCTATTAGAACGTGTCTTCAAGTTAAATGTAGCCCGGCAGATCTTTTTTAAGGAAAATTTTGAAATAAACCAAACAGATCAATCTTATTTAAATGCTTTAAAAATTGATACACACGTTTTAAGAACTGGTGATAAATTTGAAGCATTATTAGATGTAGATGGTGCAAAGCAGCTTCAGAAGTTCTTACGAAAATTGGTGGTATACTTTGGAGAAGACGGTGGTCTCGCTACATCGTATCTTGCTGCTATAAAACGTAAAGCTAATATGGAAAATCCTAATTTGAGTACGGCGAGAACGATGATTCTGTTATCAGGTTCATTGGGGCCTCAAGAATTACACACTCTGTTCGAAAATGTTGAAATGAACCAGAATCAGAAACGATATGTTGCCGCTCTATGGTCTAATATACATTTAGCGCGTCCTCGAACATTCATCCAATTCAAGGAATTAAAGGTATGATTATTATTTATCTATCATATTATTAAGGCACTTGTACAGCATAAACAAAAGAAGTAATCATTTTTAACAGCTTATCATCCTTAAGATTATTATTTATTAATAGTTTTTTTATTGCGTTATAGAACAAGACTGCTACAGGGAATTACATACAGACATGCAGCCCGCTAGATCTAAAAGAAAATTTATCAATGATGTTGTTAGACCCAAGATTGGCGCGCCAGGTTCTTGCGCTACGAGCCCCATTTACTAAAGGTCTAATCGCAGAGACACTTCCACGAGCAGCTTCTGGCCGCCGAATGCGAGCACTTCAGGTTGCCCTTCGTATTTTAAGATGTCACAGTGATGCCTACGGAGAAGAAGATTGGAATGCTTTTAAGCATTTGATTGATAACACAATTTTACTGAACAAAAATCAAAACGTATACTTAAATCTTGCTAAAATTGATGCTATTCCAGAAAACTTTAAAACTAATTACTGTTTAACTATGTATGAAGCATTAGCAAGAGCAGAACTGGGATCCGATAATGGTCCTTCGTATATGATGGTATTATCTATATTACCATATTTATCTGATAATTTGTCAAAAGCAGACAATTCCCGAATATCCGTTATGATCAAAAATTTCTTAGATAATATTTTTTCAATAAGTAAGCTTACCACTGATAATTATGATTATAACAGATTCGTCAATAATTTTATAACAATTATTGCCAAGTTCATTATTATAAGTACATCTGATACAGAAACGAAACACAAAATTCAAAATATCGTTCGTCCATTTTTAAGCGAATTAAAAAAGGGGTGGAATGACAGTAAAGAATTGCGGGACTGTTTGAATACTTTTGTAGAACCAATTACAGATCTAAAGGAAAACTTTCATCCTCAAAAAGAGTTAATGGATGTAATAGTAGATTTTTACGATGAAGTGATTCCTTTAAAAGACAATTTCGAAATGAATCTAATGATGCGATTTACCGTATTGCAAAGTCAAGCAATGAACCAATGCGTTTTAGGACAGCCGAAATTGTTTCTAAATGAAATCATAGAGAATGAAGACAGTACGAAATTGTTTGGAATAAGTTTTGCGACAATATTATTGTTAGATCTCGATGATATGGTTTCTAAGTACTTCGATTCAATTGTGGCTATCTATAGCGAAGTACTTCTATCGTTTATTTACAATTTCAGGTTGAAATGTAAAAATACATCATGGGAATCTTTTAAAATATCATTAGTAAAAACTATGTTAGAAGATCAAAGTAAATCAAATGGACGATTACTTGGTGCCCTGTTGTTAAGTAAATTGGAATTTGGACACACTGATGAGGAGTGTTTTAAAGAACTTATTTCAAAAATAAACGATAACAGGATCAAATCAATATATTCTAATAAATATGACGGACATTACTAAGTGCACATACTTGTGAATCTCTTACCTATTTCTACAGTCAATTCTTTCGGACCCTTTTTTCAAAATTGAATTATTTTAATACCCAGTCAGTAGATAAACTCAATGATAGGTATCGAAAGAACTTTTCCTCCACCATCAAGCCTGTTATCTACTGAAATGTATTTATTTATTATTAATAATGCTTCTTAAATATTTGTTTAGTATTATTTAAATTATTACCTACATTAAAAATGATTTTTTTATAATAAGTGATTTGTTTCACGAAATCAACAAATTCATAATATTTATATATTTTTTATTGCCTCGTGGTAAATAAGAATCGTTGAAATTAAAGTGTATATTTATAATAATAAATATATATGGGTTTTCAAAAATAACTGTTTTTTTCTGGTATCTACCTGTTTTAATTGCGCACGATCTTACTATATATTCTATAGATACTATCCATTCATATATCCATGTACCGGGCAATACACCACCACTCATCGTTGTCTTTTAGGCGCCCTGTCATATATTTTTTTAAATAAATAAAACTCAGTCTGAGGTTAACTGGAAATTATTATTCGCCAATTAGAATTCTTGTAACCCACCATAGAAATATGAGGGACTACTCTGATGGGTTACGCCAATCCGGAATTTTTAGGATGAGAATCCTCCCTTACTCCGAAGTTGGATATTGCCACAGAGAGCACCACAATGTCTGACTTCAGAATGAGAGAATCTTGGAATTATTTGCCAGCACATGTGTTCCCTCCTTCCTATACCATGGGTTCCTTCAAAAGAGAAGAGAAAAGGCATCTTATGGGTTCTATAAACTTGTCACGCCTATGAACTGTTCTCTGCATGTCAACATGGCTCGCAGGCCAGTGATTGTACTTTACTAGTCTATTAATTTATCTTGGAAGTAACAACCACTGTGTAAAAGCAAAGTTGGCAAATAAGCATACCCCCAAATACATACTTGTTTAAAAGTTTTAAATAGTTTACTTGTCTGTTGGTTGCTGGTCGTGTTAATGGTGTAACTGATTAAAAGATAGTAAATAATAAAATATCGATATAATATTCAATTATATTTTTATGACTTTAATGAAAATACCTTTTTTCTATAACAAATTAAAACTATACTGTGCCAATCATACGGCCAGCCTGGTAGTAAGCGCATACCGTAGCCTATAGCGCTTGTAACACCAATGTAAGTTTTAAGTAACTAACGTATTGCCTGCCCTTTTTACAGGGATTTTTGAACAATGCCTTTAAAAAGGCAAGAGGGAGCGTTTTAAAGGGAGAGTGACATCTAGCTCTATTTCTTGGACGTTCTTCTTAGAACAAGCCCCCTAGAATGGCTTAGAAAAGACTTTCGATAAATCGATCATATAAACAATAAATATATAGTAAAAGCTAAATCATACATTTTACAAGACGAACAAAAAACAAAAAAAGTACATTTTAATTTATGTATATCTTTTTATAAGCGTGTAGTGCGCCACCTAAGCTCTTTTTTCTTAGATTGTCCTGGGGCCTTACCACCATCTTTATAAAAGCGATTCATATTCCGCTCGGTTCAGTATTGGTTCCTAAACTGTACCGCTGTCATAGTCGTAGATAGCGTCGTAGTACGGATATAACGATTCAACTCAGTTTAGGTCCTAAACTGGATCGCGATAAAAGATGGTGGTACGGGTGCTGTTCCTTAACAAGTTAAAACTCATAATGATTTAGATTTGTTAGTCACAAAGATAGCATGGCTTTTGTTACAAGTTGTAACTGCGATAACTAGCTTTAAATAAATGATAATATTATTGGTGTGTGTTAAATAAATTATAATTTTGTCCAGAATTTAGTTATACAAATGTCGTTAAATCTTGTTAAAGCTACACGTATATATACATTTACATTAACAGGGGTACCTGTTCAATGTTGGTTTTAAGTATAGTAAATGTGGCTTACAACAGCCCGTCATCTAAGAGTTACATGATAAATATTGCTTGGTGAAAGTAAATAGTTAAAGAAAAAAAGGTTTACATTTCATTACATTTTTATAGTTTAATTGATAATTTAACATTTATAATTTGAGTAAAAAAAATTATAAATACAAAGAGATGTGTTTGTATTATTTCAGATTTAACTATTTCATATTGCATAATTTAGATTTAATGTTTATTTAAATATAAAACATATTTATTTCTACTGCAATTTCTGCAAAAAATACAGTTTGTTTTGATCAGCAGTTACATTTTGTACTCAAAGCCATGCTATCTCTATAACTATCAAAAGTTCGTACAACAATGATTCAACTGATTACGCGGCGGCGAACTAAAACTCGTAAAAACTATAATTTCAAACTGTGGTTTTCGTGGCGTAAATAGGTGACACTATTTTGAGAATCCTTCAGTGTAAAACTGTAATAAGCCTTATTTGAAAAAATTTTGTGGTTTAACAACAAATTAATGTTCTAAAGTTTTATGTTTTTAGACTGTATCGCATTTTGTTGCTTAGGCCAGATAATAGTAAAATTTGTCATTAACAGCATTAATTTATGAATCTAACTTTCTAAATTCGTCATTACGAAAAACTAACTCAGCTTTAACTGTTAATCGGGCTACGTCGTAAAATACATTTTTTTGTGAATTTGAACACTTTGAATATACAAATCGATATTGAGCTCGAAAAACTGAGTATAATGGCGATAAAAGGGCATTACGAATTTGGCTTTTACTACATTTGTTGTTTATAGAGTCGAAATGTAAAATATGTACATACCAAACTTAAATATATGTTATATTCAAGTTTGGTATGTACATATTTTACATTTGAAATATTTTATAGCATAAGAGAGAACTGAAGACCCCTCGCACCCAACATAACGGTTCCCTGATAAGCTCTAGCGACATAAATCACCACAGAAGCACAACATTTCAACGCAATTTAAATTAAATGTAGGTACGTATTTGTATATAGGTGAGTGGAAAAAGAAACTTTTAACAATTTCGTCGGCGCCGCGGCGGGTTTACGCTCAAAAGAAAACCTATTACCATGTGTACGTGCATTATGTGGGTGTTTCACATTAAGTAAATAATAAAGCCATATTGTTGTATAACTGAAACTGAACACGAAGAAACTTGACCAGTATAAGTCGATTGATGGATTAATCGAAAACATTTAGTATGACATCATTAATTATGGTGCAGTGTGCATCGCTACGAGGTGGGTATCGACTTTTCCCCCGGCTTACTCATAGCGGCCACCAGCCCAATCTAACTAGTGATGTGCTCATGTGCCTTCAATTAATTGTCGGTAGTTTATATTATTCATTAAATAGTTAAGGCGATAGGTACCTTGCCAATATTTACCGTTTTTAATAAGTATTTCATCCTGTTTTCTTACTACTATTGATCTTGTTAATAAGAGCAAAAACATGATGGAAGCTTTTCCTAAATAGAAAAAAAGTTCAAAGATAATCTTTCTCAATCGCTTTTGGCCATTTTATATATAAGCAAATCAATTTAATTTAAACCCAAGCTAAGTTTGTTAGAAGGGCAATAAATAATGGGAATTATTTACGAAATATTTTTTTAAATTCCAGGATGAGAAGTTTGTTCTCACGCGCGCGTGCGTCTCTGTCCCGGCCGAAACAAAATTCACCAGGCTTCGTCAAAACCTTTAGCGGTCATTTGATAACATTTTTACCACTTACTTACCTTTTTTCAAAATAGTAAAGTAGGTATTAAAAGATGAAGTTTAAATATTAAACTACGTTCGTTTCTTTTATCCTAATATAGCAATTAAGCTTGCGTCCGTTCAGCTACTTACAAAAACTTAAGGTGTGCATACTACAAATGCCACGTTGAAATCTATGTGCTAACATAATATGAGGAGACGCGGCATACACTATACCATTTTAAAATTTGCCCCATTAGATAGCAATTTTTCACAAATTTTGAATATATACGCTGTTTTACCACTAAAAACCAATCCAACTTAAAAGTATTGAAATATTTTTAAAGTTGTACGGTTTAGTAAATGTACAATAATGGTAAAAGAAATTTCACCAAATTTATCAGAAACGATAATTTAATAGATTGCTCATATCAATAAAATTAACTTTTATTACGACCACTTTGAATAGAAACATACACATTACATAGTTATTATTAGTTTTGTCAATATCATTATCATCCGCCTATATACGTCCCACTGCTGGGCACAGGCCTTCCTACATGGGATAAATACTTAAGGAGATTGGGCCATAACGCCACCACGCTGGCCCAATAAGGGTTGGTGGGTTAAAGAAGTTGTTGCAGTTATAAACAGGACCAAACGGCTTAAAGTGCCTTCCGCAGCACGTTTTTCAATATACCCATCTATTTTGTACTAATATAGGAACATGTGACGTCTACCTGTTCCAAAGATTTTCTATGGAGCGTTTTTGGACGATGCACCGCTACACATCATAATGTATACCACTGTATCTGTGAAACTATTGATCTTAAACATACTATTCCTCTTGAAATATTTCTTCATGAGTTGTAAACTTCTTATTTATGAAATTAAAAAACAGTTGTCAAACACCCTATTAACAAGTACCCTGTCCATAATAGAAAAAACAATTTGTAGAATAATAGAAAACCAACTGAAATTTATCAATAAGATTCATGGGACATGAAATGGGTTAAGTTGATAGAACGTAGTTAGTTGCAATATACATGACGTTTTGTTTCTACTAAAACTTGTGGATCTATATCGACATCTTCAGTTTTCCTTTCCCACCCCTAAATTGTGCCTCAATTTTCCTGTTCCTTCAGTAAGTCGTGCACGCTCGGTTGGAGTAGACATCGTCGTCAAAAAACTGGTTCTCAAACAATTTGTTCACATCGCGTGACAGATCAAAAAAAAATAACAAACTAATAAACAAAAATGTGACGTAATTGATGCAATGCGGTGCGTGCGACAGTAAAGAAGTAAGTACCTATGTAGGTATTTTTCGGGATTACCTAAAATTATGTCAGCTATAATGTTATTCTAAAAGTTTTCCTAATCAAATGCCAGTAATTTAGTTATAGAGATAAGATTTTCAGGACTGTTTAAATAAATTTTGATTGATTATGTAAGAACCAGCTAGAACATTCAATTTTCTAAATTTCAAACAAAAATAAAAACCATTAAACCTACTTACAAACGTAACACAATTTTATTCAAATAAGTTTTTTATGGTGACAATTTATCCATGAATTACTTTAAAACATACCTACAGTTAACGATAAATTTTGTTACTAATTTTAGGTTTATTTTTTGTTCAATTAATTTACAGTAATTGACCAGTTTATGTAATTTGTCAATTTTAGGAAACACCAAAATCTCCTTCTTTCTGGGTCGCCCTTCACTTTTACAGGGTGACCTATAGTGTTCCAAACTGACTTCGGTTCCTCGCAAGACAAAAAAACTATTCCATGGTAGTAATTCATAAGACTCCGAAAGATTAATTCTGGTATTTTTGCTCTTCCAGAATGATGGTTTATATTCGAATAAATGCGCTGTTTAGCTACTAGCGGATAACTTCACTACACTCTCACTTTTAATATCGAATTATTACACTTAATTATAATTTTGTAACTCTGTTTTGTGAAGAAAATCCCAATTTCCCAATCCACTATTTTCCTTTAACCTTGTCTATCATAATCAGTTGAAGTAGCATGTATCCATCTAACTCTTGGAGGTTTGCATGAATTTAGATATCATGTCGACGTGACAGAGCACGCTTCATGTTTCATCCCAGATTTTTTGTAGTAGCACTATACTATATCTCAGATGCTTCAAGACGTCTTCTAGTGTTATCCATCTAAAGTCCTTGCCTCTCACCCGTGCATAACAACATGCCAAACGGAGCACAAGAGGAGTCTAACGTTTTTTAGCAAATACACTAACTCGTATTTGCTAAAAAGAATATGAAACTATTCCCACGGTATTCACGACATCAAATTTAAGGGAAAGTTATAAGTTCACATTGCCGTAAACAAAGAAAATAAATGTTTCATTTCGATAGTCCCTACGGCACATCCATAAGATATGTATAACAAAATTCCTAATAGAAATCCAAATTTCGGTCTCTCTTCGTTAAATACCTACGTTCAAAACTGTCATTATATAACAAGCTCACAGGGAGTATATAATATTATATGCTGGTAGAGCCCGCAGAGCTTACAATTTTAAGCACTAAAACTGCTGAAGCAAAAGTTCATAAAAATCTGTTAGAAAACGCTAGAGCAGAAAGCTTTTGAGCACTAATCCACATAAGACAACCTATTGTGTCTGGTATGTTAAAACCAAGAGAGAGTCGGGCGTTCAAAGTTTAAATGAATAATACAACTATACCCACTTATTTTACAATTTTAATATGATATTTCTTCTAGTCTATCTTGTATTTGCGTTTATGAGCTAACGTCCACCCTACAATGTCGAAATATTCTATTTCAACATCCGAAACGAGTATTTTTACAAATACCGACGATTCGGTTAAGTTGGGGCAGTGCTTGGGTGTGTTGGGGGTTTGAAAGTTTTCTATTTTAATTACTAAGTAATTTTTCAAACATTTATAATAATGTTAAAATCAAAAATTAAGAATATTTGAAAGCACAGCCCCAACTTAACCGATTCGTCGGTATTTGTAAAAATACTCGTTTCGGATGTTGAAATAGAATATTTCGACATTGTAGGGTGGACGTTAGCTCATAAACGCAAAATACAAGATAGACTAGAAGAATTTCACAGGGTTATCCCAAGTCCTGGGTGGCTCAGTGGTCAGAGCAGTCGCCCGGATTGCGAAAGGTCGCGGGTTCGATTCCTGCCTCAGGACGTAAATTTTTTCTAGTTTTATTCTATTTTAATTACTAAGTAATTTTTCAAACATTTATAACAATGTTAAAATCAAAAATTAAGAATATGATATTCTCTACCAGTCAATGTTTAATATGGTATTCTATAATTGTTTCCTTTTGAACTTCTAACAGTTTTTTATACAATTAGATGAGCAAACTGATAGCCCACCTGGTGGTAATTAAAGGGCTATAGTTGTATTTAGACACATGTAATAACAAGGAAACAAGTAGGTACGTTTTCATCCGAGGATGCCTTTCATGCCCAGTAATTACTCTGGTTACTATTCCTTTCAATCCGAAACACATCAAAATTCTTTACGGCCGAAATAAGAAAGAACATGTAGGTAAACTAGGTAAAAAGTATGCGTAAGTCTGTTCCCAAGTTTTCGAGAATGTTTCATGTCGGTGACTGATATAAGGACCTACGGATCATGACCCACGAACTTACCGCAATCAGCAGTCTACCAGTATCTGGCTACTTATACATTTAATTTGTTTTTCCGCTGCAGATGAGGAATCCAACATCCTCGTCGACCAGATGAGCTGTTTCAGTGTGACCAGAAACGAGTTACGGCCACGAAAATTGCTCCCCACGGCAGCCCGGCTCGCGCGTACATCGCCTACCATAAACTGGGCGCGGACGGGATGGAAGCCCAGACTGAAACACCCCAGAGCGACTGTGAATGTGCCGTGCATCCATCCGTCTTCTATCTTCTGGCCACGCTGCTTCTTACCAGGTAAACTCTATTTTGAATACTTGGCAGATTACAAAAACTTAATATGGAACTGTCAAAATAAAAGCAACAGATTAATAAAGAAATCTAATATTTATTACTGGGCGATCGTGTCCCGCGTGGATGTCGGTTATTTAAATAAAATCAGTTCTGCAGTTTAGGAGTCAAAACGTAGTAGACAGATCTTTCGTATTTATAAAAGTAGTATCAAATTAAATCCAAAATCTATCGGGACCGGACAATCATTACAGATAGAACAACGCACCATAATAGACCCGATATTACAGTACATGACAAGCAAACGCACACAGTTTATTTCATCGACATAGCAGTACCTAACACTCACAAAATCTAAAGTACAATAACCGAAAAGCTTACGAAATATACTGAACTGGCCATACAGATAAAAGAACAATGGAAAGTACGAAATGTTCAAATAGTCCCAATAGTAATGTCTTCCACTGGAGTCATACCAAAGTCTCTGAAGAAGAGCCATAACATATTACAAATTCATAATTCTATAATATATTTATTACAAAATACAGTCATACTAAAAACTTGCCGAATTACCAGAAAATTTTTACTTCACTAATTCAATGACAAAATTATTTTCTTTTCGTTGTATCTGTCTGTCCGTCGGTATGTCGAAGTATTAGAAAAAGTAACTGATCACCTTTTTAACACTTTTGCTTATTTCACGCGTAACATTTATTAACTAATAAATGCAACATAAATTAAACTATCAGAGTCACGAGCAGGACAATGTTTTTATTAATTGAATCGTAAAATAAAAGTGGTCTGAAAGGTGTCAAACTTTTAGAGGTAACTAAACCACCCACTTAAATTTTATTTCTTACTTTCGAATCATACTGTATACTATGTATAATACTCGTAGATTGTTTGTATGTTGGAGACAAACAATCTACGAGGTTATATCAAATCCAATAACCTTTTCACGTCTCGTACAAGACCCGACCTTAGTAATTCACGTCAGCAAACAAAGAATAACAATGATGACGGGTTACGACAGAGAAAATTAATGTTTCGTTGACACTAAAGGAGGGACTCGACGTTAATGGTAAAGTAAAGCATACTAAGTACACATACGAGGGCCAGAAAGAATGCTACTTCTTACACTTTTTAAGTAATCTTATTCGAATACCTACTAGGAACGAATTAGACTCGCCTCTTAATATCTAGTTCTTTTTATGATTTAGTTATTTATAATAATAGGGAGGATTATACAGACTTGGAATATCTTGATTTTGAAAGGAAACTTAAATATTTATTTGCAAATAATGCATTTAACAATTTAAACTTAAGGCAATAATGACTTTGTTGAATCCACATTTTTTTATATTATTATTTTACAAAAAAATACCATATAATTAGTATTATTTATTTTGACAAAATTGTTTTAAATGATTGATTTAATATAATGTGCAAATTCTGAAAATATAATATATTTCACGTGCCTAGTATAATGTACCCTGTTACAGGGTGAAATATAAAATCCGAATCTAATAATAATATCGACTCGTTCGGTACTCGAATTCGGAACCCCTGACCGAGTTTATTTTAAAACACTTACTTACCTTTTTTCACTCTCTCTGAGTAGTATAAAATCATTATATCAATCGTTATCTTTGGTTATCATTTATAATCATTCATAGTAGATTTTTTTGGTTTGGGAGGAACTCGGTGGAGTAGGGGTTTGAACTCTCTGGTTTCGATTACGAAATAAGCAACTTTCGACCTGGTTGGTCTCAGGATGAGTCAATCAAATTTATAATCTGGAACTCCTCCGTGCTTAGGAAGGCACGTTAAGCTGTTGGTCCCAGTTGTTACTGCAATCACTTTAACCCACCAGCCTGCATTGAGCCAGCGTGGTGGTGCTATGGCCCAAGCTCCTCATGTTTTCTCCCATGTAGGAAGATCTGTGTCCAGCAGTGGGACGTATAAAAGCTGATGATGATGAAATTTGTTTGGTTACTTACTTCGAATTGGTCACATATTTTTCCCTTTCAACATAATCTACAAAAAATGTAACTCTTCTCAACTCAATATTGTCGGGTATGTGGTGGGGACCAAGAATCAATCGTGCATCTCTTGTGTCATTGAAAAAAATGATCCAGTCAATTTTAGACTTGAATTTGATGGGTTTTTAGTTCTTCAGCATAATTCGGCTTATTCAACTGCTGAGTGGCAGTAAAAAAATATTTCTACTTATATTTATTTCGTAATAACTGTGTGTGACCTATTTCGAAAAAGTGTACCTACAAAGAACAGTTCAAGGGTTGGGTCGATGAAATCGAGTATACTCCAGTCACGTATTTATCGAGTAACTTTAACTATACTCGGCTTACAACTTAAATGAAAAAATACATTATTAAATAAGTTACAAAGAACTAATAACAAACCTCCACAGGAAACAATAATGTAAAAATATTCTAAGATTCTTACAAAAACAGAAAAATAACTTAAATGTGATAAATTACACTGGACTAAGTAGTCACTTGCCAGGATTCTATTCACTGAAGGTAAATTACTACAAAATAGATCAATGCTGTTGGCATGATTATGCCTACTGAGGTCATTGAACTGTTTATATGCTCGGAGTAAGTAAGAATTGCCATGGTGCGCGGTAAATTCGTAAGAAAATTGTTTTTTTTTAAGAAAAATGATATAATTTTCCAAAACCATTTTAATATTATAACAAATATTTGTAAGATATCTAGAAATATGTCTAGACTATGAAAGACTATGTTCTTGAGCGGGAAGCAAACTCGCGATCTTTCTCATTCCTGGCGACCACTGAGCTACTGAGGACTGGGGAGAGTCCTTTGAATTTCTTCTTTCTTCTTTTTTTCTGCACATTTCTGAATGAAACATGCGGCTAATCTCATTGACATGAGAATGCCAAGCAAGATTGGAATCTAACAGAACCCCTAGATTTTTCTCAGTTTGTGTCTATGCTATTGTAACACTGTCTAGCAGCAAAGGAGGCAAAGCAGATAAGTTTAGTCCACTGTGAAAATGTCTGCTACCAATTATTTTAATTCTTAATGGAAAACTGTCTATTTTCGAGAGATTAGTTTGCCGCATAGCGTAATAATATTCAGGATATCATCATCATCATCATCATCACAGCCTATATACGTTCCACTGCTGAGCACAGGCCTTCCTACATGGCAGAAACAAATGAGGCGTTAGGGCCATAACACCACCACGCTGGCCCAATGCGTGTTGTTGGGTTAAAGCGGTTGCAGTAACAACCGGGACCAACGGCTTAACGTGCCTTTCGAAGCACGGAGGAGCTAAAGATTATAAATTTGATTGACCCATCCAGGGACCAACCATGGCGAAAGTTGCTTTGTTTTCGTGATCGAAACCAGAGCGCTCAAACCACTACGCCACAGAGCTCCTCATTCAGGATATAAATTCGTAAAATATTAACCTTGGCAGTGTAAATAAGCACTCCAGTTGGAAATGCCATAGATATTTTGTGTAATAGCACCGCAGTTCTTTATGACGGGCAGCAATAAAATTATAGTGATTATTTTGCTCAGTGGGAAATATCTAAACAATTTTAGTATTCTATGTATGTGATGACGTTGCCGAGAGAATTTAAATTATTTTCTTGTTGAATTCTCAAAGTTCAAACCCATACAGACATATCGGATATTTTATGATTACTGCAGTTTTTACATTGTACAGGGTGTGTTACTCTATGTGATATATTGTAAAAACCAAATATGTAATCGCGATAAAATTTTCAACGTTTTTAGTTTTTTCTATGATCTTAATATTATCAAATAACTACGATATTTCATATTATTGAAAATAATGGCGATCGCCACTGTCACGCAATAAATATGCATGAGTAAACAAAACAAAACAAACCTAAAGCTTTTAAACTTTTTGCGAAAGTTTTTTTTTTAAATGTCACATAAAATATGTTTTTTTTTAATTATTTGAATAAGAATTTCCCAATTCTATGCGTAGTTAAATGACGGCGTTGTTAATGGCCTTTAAACCTTAACCTTTAGGTACATAGATTACATGAACAATGATTATGACAATTACGGTTCCTAAAATGCTGGCCAGCATTATGGGAGTAGAATCAGACCTTTATGAAAGCTTCTATACACAGCCCTAATATCAGTGGTAATATCGGGGATGTAGTGGAGAGCGACCTAGATCGCTCCGTTGATCGCCTCATGTATAGGCAAATCGTAATTAGTATTATTACCCATGATTTAGGGGCGATTTCACCATCGAGAAGCCAGACAAAAGTCATTGATCTTTTCAAGATCACGTTCATGTGGCTCAATTCATGGCGTTTCATCAACTAGTTCTTAACTCAGTTTTTTCCTTTTCATCTATGTCTTAATCCCACCGTAAAAAATGCCAGAACAATACCTATTTTTTGATGTTTAGAGAATGACGGTGGCATCTTGGATCGACGAGCGGTTTGTCGAGCGGCATCCGATTTCATCTTCACCATCACTCTCCCGATATTGCCAGTGATATCAGAGCCTTGTGAAGATTTTAAATTAATTTTTGAAGTAGCACAGGCTATTTTAACAGTAAATAAGAACACTTGCCATATGTTAGTCAAAACAAAATTTGCAATAAGCACAATATTCTATAAGTCTTATGTTATTTCGTTTGTCTGTCAATTCCAATATAAATAAGATCACCCACTCCAGCCCACCCACTCCCAGGCTAGACAAGACGTGCCAACCTCGAACGTGTTGTGAAAAATGTAAGCAGCTTAGTGTCATCTGCCCAAGGATTTTGACAGGATTTTAGGGCGTCAATTAGGATATTAATTTTCACGGGTTCAATTGAATATTGTGTTGAGTTCACCGATTATCCGCGGACTTTTTCTAAGTAGTTTAATATTGTATTATTATTTTTCGAATTAAAATTAAAAATGATACATAATATACAATTGTTATCTTATGTACTTCCAAATGCTCATGGAATTATAACAACTAAAGCTAAAAAGGATTTATTAAATTGCTTTATTTTCATTCATTATATCTTATTGTTACTACGAGGCGGTAGACTGCGTCTACAAGTCTGTAGACTACGAATACGACTACGAGTACAAAGACTACGACTACGACACCGTAGACCACGACTACGACACCGTAGACCACGACTACGAGTCTGTCGACTACGACTACGAGTCCGTAGACTATGTCTACGAGATGGTAGACTAAAGCTACGCCGTAGTTGCGTTCGGTATGAAACGCTACGTGCGCCAAATATAATGACTACGATAAAATTAGTTATGATTTTACACGATTAAGGGCCGATTTTTCAATCTTCAGATAAAGTTTATTTAGAGAATAACTTTGACAAGTTCACAGATAATTTAAAGAAAATCTGTCAAAACGTCATAATTATTCTAGAGATAAAAATTATCACACCGCTAAAATTACTTTTTTTCTACTACAATGGTGGCACCATAATTATAAATGGCTGGTATTAAAAAAATCTTTGAATATTTCTAACCAGATGAAAAGGGTTCAGTCGGCGGGTACAGGTGCTTATGTTCTTAAAGAATAAGTTTTGATAATATATATTAATAATAATCGTCCGTTCTGCGTGCTATGTGCGCTGCCCAATGCTACCAACTTGCTAATCCTATGAGCTATATCACTGACTTCGGTCGTCTTACGGCTGTCCTCCTTTCTGATTATATCTCGTAGGGAACCACCTAACATAGCTCGTTCCATAATAGCTCGCTGTGCGATTGCGAACTTGAACAGAAGGCCCTTAGTAAGCGATCACGTTTCACAGCCGTATGTCATCGCCTAAAAGACGCTGATAGAGATACCACCATTTTGGTGAAGGAGGTAACTAATATTTGCAATGGAATTAGCTTAAATATTTTACAAGCAACAAAGAGCTAACTTTATCCAATTATAATTTATTCATAATTTGAGCCAGCTGATTGGCTGTGTGCACTCCTCATGTGTTCCTCCGATGTAGGAAGGTCTGTGCCCAGCAGTGGGACGTAGGTATATAGGCTGATGATCATGATGAAATGGTTGTGTAATGTCGAATAATTCTTAGGCGATAGACTTTGATTATTATACAACTACAAATTCATTCCTTTCCGTAAATCCTAATATACCACTCAATCAACCCGGCCTCAAATAATATATCAACTATGTCACTACGAAAAAAGGTACCGCGACACACAAATTTCTATTATAACGAACGTTTCAAAACGATTTTCTTACACCAGTTTATTCTTAATTGAGTACGTCGAGGTCAGACTAACTACTACATACCTACCTACTTACATAATGTTGTATTTCTTTAGGCTGTCTTGATTTATGCTATGAAATACGTCTAGGTGACTCGTAATTATGATTTGAGAGTAACAAATAATAGTTTCAGCTACATTTTTTTCTTATCAAAGCCTATAGATAAAAATGAAAAAAAAAGGTAAAAATTATGAAAACAAAAGATAAAAGAAGATAATGATAGACTAGCGTATTAAATCTCCAAATTAAACCACTAACTTCTACAAAAAGCAGTAATTTTAAATACACCAAGAACCGTCCACAACTTCCTTTCTTCATAAAAACAATTAAAACCGTTGTCTTTGGTCAAAAGCTCGCGATGACGGCAAAGCAAAGTCCTCCGAAATGGGTGTTCTTATAAATAATAATAATGGAACATCGACCATCGACCTCTGCGATTTTTAGATACAATCGTAAATGCTGCCACTCAGACTGCCTTCCTAAACTATGTTAGTCAAATTGTAAATTGAGTTTGCGACGTGACATGCGTGACGTTATTTAAGTTAAACATTACAGGCACACACTATAGTTGGGATTAGACATTAAAATGGTAAAGCTTTTATGGAATTAACATGTTTGACAGTATGTCTAGATGTAGACTACAGATAATTTAAGGACATTTAAAGGTGAATACAAATTACATATCATGTTATGTAACTTCAGTTATATTGATGTGTTAAAAATCGCCTCGTTTTCTTGTGTATCAGGCCAATCCAAAAAAAACTACGTCTCATGAAAAGACAATCACTCTTTGTTTCTTTTATGTAATATAATATTGCAGTGTAGGCGCAGAACACTTAAGACTAACTAACCTGACTAATGACTACCTATTTATTCCAACTAAACTCCTAAACTTTAATCTGTCAAGCGGCGTCCATACCTCTGAGGGTCTCCCATTGAAAAATCAATTGTGTCTGAAATCTAATGCTCTACGGGTTAATGCCAAAAAAACTAATTTGAAGGTATTTTTTGAAGTCGGTGCTTCACTTTCTGTGTTTAGAAGTCGGTTTTTTTTTCAATTTTTAGTAAGAATCATATATTATATGTTATCCACCTGACCGCTTCGAAAGTAATGTGTTTTGTTTGCGAAAAACACAACTCTCCTGGGACAGACAAATAAGCATATACCTAGCTAGGTACAGTTGGATTGTTTAACTATATAGTCTTTTATGTATTTAATATATTTGTTTATTTGACTAGCCATGTCCTCGAAGGGATTTTCTGTTGGCACCATCTTATAAACTTATTTAAAGAAATACGAATTTCCATACGAACTTTCATTTCAAAATCTTTTCTTAGTGATCGCTGATTACTACTACTACTACATATTAACTCTCCTAGCAAAATTTTATTCAATGTTTTTAGACACAGTGATTTAGGCTGTTCATTGTCTGTGAGTTAGTCGGTGTTCGATAATTAATTCAAACACAAACAACCCATCAAGGAAAATATTGTACATTGGATTCATTGTAATTAAAGTTTTTTTTTTAAATGACTAGATGATTAAAAATAAATGAGTATGGAAAAAGATATTTTATTTGATAAAATGTATGTGGTAAACTACTAAAATAAATTCAATAAAAGTGGATGAAGGGATGGTGACTGGAATTGGATGATTTAGTAAAAATTGGCCGCTAAATTATTCTATGACGACGAGGTCTTTTAGAATTTGGAAAAAATGGAACAGAAAATAATAATGAGATGTTTTTTTAAAAGAAATAAAGGTTTGTAGAAAAGTATTAGAAAATTATAAATATCTGTATGCTGTTTCTGGTCTCCTAATGTTATTTTATTTAGTCCGGAAAAACGTTGAGGCGCCAGTGTAACGTTTGGAGGTAGGGGTCCGATAAATAAGGCACCAGGAATACGTCTCTTGAGGTATATTTATTAAAAAATAAAGGTACACTGTAACAAGATAAATAAATTTAAAACTGAACACTTAAAAACTGAAATAGAACTGAATTACTAAGGAGGAACAAGGTGCTATAACATCGCAATGTTATAGTACCACGTTACAAGGAACTACATATTTGATACTTGACTAGCTGGACTAGAATGGAGTATGTATTTTAATTAACTTTAAAGTTTTATTATAATAATTTTTCGAAATTCATAAAATGCAAATTCATTATAGTCTTCAAATATTTGCTTTATTACAATGTCGGCTGTTTTACGTCGATGTACAAATGTTGAGTATAACTACGTGAGCGTAGGCCGCTGAGTAGACATTTCGGCGCCAGACGAGATCGATGTAGCCAGCACCCGGAACGATGCTTAGTAATTCGATGTTCATATCGGTATACAATAAGAAACTTTGAAATCAAAATTATAATTTGACATTTAAAAAAAATGGACATTGTGCTAAAAGCTGTCCTATACCTTTTATATTTATTAAAAGCTTACTTGAACTTTTTACGCAAATACACTAGAAGAAATTCATGTCATTATTGACAGAAAAGCAAAAAACCGCAATTTTGCTTAGGTATATCAATATAAGAAACAATGTAACAATGAACTTGATTATTCCAGTTATTTTGATTTAAAAACCAAACTCATCCCATAATTTTTTTTCAGTCAATTTTGATAAAAAAATTATGGGACCAGACTGACAGTACCCTTCCAACATAAAATTCAATTTACCATATTGGTTTATAAATAACGGAGTTCTCAGGTAATAAACATAAAAAACATACGGCCGATTTGATGACCTCCTCCTTTTTTTGAAGTTGGCTAAAATAGATTTTTATGGGTATTCTCATACAAGGACACAACGAAAAACATGTCCACTATTTTGTGTCCAGTACGTGATACAAAGTTACAACCTATCGTTACTTTTATGGATTTTCTATAATAATATTATAGTACTGTAAGACGCTTCTGCAATAAATAAATATTGCCTAGCCTTCATTCGGGGCGTAAAATATTATTTAATACTGAGTTTCAATTGGAAAGTTTACAAGAATATTATTTATTTATTTATTCCTTTATGTACACACAAAAGACTTAAAACTAAAACATATAAAACAGTTGAGTACAGAGGCACTGCTTATTTCTAAAGAAATCTCCACCAGCAGACCTGCGACAGCTAACATACATATAACTAATAAGAAAATTTAGATTAGAAATATTTTAGAAATAATGCAAAAAATATTTGCCATTATTTTAGTAAAATAATAGTAAATATCTTTTTTAAACTTCAAGTTATTCTTATTTTTCTAATAATTAATGTCTTAACAATAAAGAGATTGAATATTAAATGAAACATACCATTCTCTCATTTGCTTATGAATATGGGTAGAATGACAATCACATAATATTTTTTTTATGTTTTTCTCTAATACGGCAAACATTGGCACATGAACATAATTTACCAGACAGAATCAAGTCAAGATAGGTACTGTTGAAAATCTTTAATTCATTTCAGATAGTGCTTCGTCACTTCACGCTAATAAAAAGAAACAAAAACTAAATTCAGAAATAGCTGGCTGGTTTTAGCAGAGAATAGAAATATCTCGGTCATTAACTATTATAATATACATTAATATGTGTATATGATGCTTACTAAGTAGTAGTGGTGAGGAGGTCGGTGGCGTAGTGGTTTGAGCGCTCTGGTTTCGATCACGAAAACAAAGCAACTTTCGCCATGGTTGGTCCCGGGATGGGTCAATCAAATTTATAATCTCGAGCTCCTCCGTGCTTCGGAAGGCACGTTCAGCCGTTGGTCCCGGTTGTTACTGCACCCGCATCATTCAACCAACCCGCATTGGGCCAGCGTGGTGGTGTTATGGCCCAATCTCCTCATGTGTTTCTACCATGTAGGAAGGCCTGTGCCCAGCAGTGGGACGTATATAGGCTGATGATGAAGTTGTAGTGGTAGGCTGTCCAGCCGTGTTTCTCCTGAAAGAGGGTTTTGGCAGAATACCAGCGCTCTGTGTTGTTACACAGAGCAAAATTCTGAGCATGCTGAGACGCACAATGTGCTATTGTGCAGTGATTGGTCTATAGTTAATATACTTTAATATCCGATAATTATACCATGTCTGAAGACAAAAATAAAGATGGTTGTACAGAAAAAAATTGAATTTGACAAAGATTCGAAACCTTCCCCCGTGATTTGTGCATGTTACTGAGGGTCAAAGTAGATGGAACGACGCAATTCGGTGCGAATGGAACATTGTGTTTCTTAGGTCTTACTTTCGTGATCCGTCTATATCATACATATACCGATGGTTCTTTTTTTCTCGTCGTTTTATGTTTTGTATTTTTGTATCCACGACAATAAATAACACAAAGGAAAAGGAGGCTTCAATCTGAAACGATTTAATATAAGTTTGCGATTCAGGCCTCGTAAGTGCTTGTGCCAGGGCAGCCATATTAACCATTTAAAACAAAATCAGTTGATTACAAGCACTTTACTTTGTATGACAGTTTTTATAATATTATATAAAAATATATGTTTTAGTAGGTAAAGTGGCAAGTTACATCTGTCGCAGAACCGATGAGCCATAGAGTAAAAAAGTTTCTCCAATGGAGACCATGTCACGGCAAAAATCCAGCAGTGAACTGCGATAGGCTGATATGATGATAATGTACAAATAAACAACCGTTTAATTATTCACAGATTGTGCAGAAAAATTCAGGCTGTTGATGGGCATGTTTGATAATAATTTATGGCTTAGACCCCTCACCAGTCCACCGGAAAAGAATATGAGTACCTACACTATCCGGCGCTCACAAACAATAGAAAATTCCACAGGTTACTATACAAATGGTTAAAATACATATTAATCTGTGGAATACCTACATTATCAAACAGTATAATTTCTATGTCGTGTGTGAGCCTTCCAGCAGGCTGGTAAAGGCCAAAAGATAGATTTAGGCTTCGCTTGATTATACGTAATAATTTTACACATATACTATACATTATATAAATGTTAAATTATCAATTACACTATAAAAAAATATGAAGGATATTTAAGTGCTACAGGAAATGAAGCTGCTAATTAGGCTGAAAGTTTTTATTTTAAAAGTTCTAGTCCTCAAAGCGTAAACCTAATGAAAGGAAGTTAGTAAAAACAAACTTGCTTCTGATGTGATTTGAACGCACTAATCTCGGCATTTTTTATTACCTGCTTACTTTACGATATCTGTAGTGCGTGGTGGTGGTGTGGTCCAAACTCCTCATGTGTTTTTCCCATGTAGGAAAGCCCGTGCCCAGACGTGGGACGTATATAGGCTGGTGATTATGATAATGATAGACTAAGGTAACCGCTTACTGTGGACTGTAACGTATATAGGTCTTATGTTTGCGACGTTTTATAAATCACACTCAGATCCATTATCAAGCCCAAATATAAGCATCATTCAGCTAAGGATACTGGCTAATTATTCCCAATAAATCAAGGGTATAACTAGATATAGGTAATCGAAATATTCCAATTTTGTACAGTAGAAAATTGTTTTTAGAAAAATTGGAAATTCAGAAGCACTTAATTATTTATCGTATAATTATGTAATTAGTTTATGCCCTAATGATGTGTAATGTCTAAGTAATATTAAATCTTATAAAATATGTGAAATTAGTACATGAAGCAAGCATATACCTTTGAAGTAAAAGGTTCTAATTACATTTGATGAGTTTAAAGTTAAAGCCAACGTGATTGCAAGCGAGCGATTTTCAATCCATGACCGTGCAAAGGAATTGCCAGCAATAAAACGGAAATTACGGCCGTACGTGAAAGGAGAAAACGTTTAAGAGCGCATTGCAATTTTTGTTCCGTAGAAAGAAATATACAATTTTGTACTTAGCTCAAAATATGTAAGCGCTCTGCTACAAAAAAAGGTGGCTGAAGAAACTTTTATTTATTTTGAAAGACTAAAGATTGTTAATATCTTGTGTTACTAATATCTTTTGTGTAAGCACAGTAGGCGAAAAATGGCAGCTCATTACTAGTCTATGCGATGCCCTCAGTTCCAAATAGAATATGAAGAAACAATATTCGCCTTATTTTACCTTTGTAGATAGCTGGTTTGAATAGGAGGCTGTCTCTTTTTTAACCGACTTCAAAAACGAAGAGGTTCTCAATTCGGTTGGTATGTTTTTTTTGGTTTACCGATTACGCCGAGATTTCTGATTCGATTTACGTGATTCTTTTTTTGTTTGATGCAGAATAGTTGCCATTTGGCCCCATAAAAAAATATTCAAAATCGATCGGGTAGTTTGGTTTTTAAATCAAAATAACTGGAATGAGTAAGTCGTCTACGTATGCGAAATTGCGGATTTTTGCTTTCCTATGACTTTCTAGTGAAACGATACGATAATAGGAAACAATATATGCTGAGGTCACTCATCCGGAAGTGCAAATTATTTCCAGAAACGATAGAAAGTGAAGCACCGACTTCAAAAAATATGTTTCTAGGGATAATTACTTACCTATTTAAATTTTATTATTTTATCCTTTTTAGTATTTTGGAAGACTGTTTTAATTTTTGTTTGGTAATAAATGCAACAATAACCAGTATTAAATTTTTGAAAAAACAATATACCAAATGTTAGTGTTCTTTTTTGCAACGCAACTCTAAATCGGACAGAGGTGCACTTTAACTGATCGTTAAGGATGTGTTAATTCACATTCTTTGCTCGGTATTTAAGATATTTTCTCGTGTTAGTACAAACACTTGCTACCCCATAATTGTAATGTCTTCATTGACAAAATACAAAACATACAGTCGAATTGATATCTTCCCCTTTTTTGAAGTCGGTTAAAAATGAAGCGTTCTTACATTTGCAATAAACCAAAAATCATACAAAAAATTAAGTGCAAGACTAGACCACGAAAGGAGTTGTTACTGTTCTTACACAAACCACATACTAATAGCGTGAAAACTATTTACTCTATAGAAGCCTAAAAACATTCCAAGTCCGAACATTCACCATTTTTTTAAATATTTAGAATTGATGTATAAGTACTCGTTCGTGCCACCCGATGACAGTAAACAGTGCGCTATCAGCACGTAAACATGAATTACGCGTAGTGTTTACCTTCTAAACAATGGTTATTATTTCTCAACCATATAATTACGTGGTCGATGAATGGCGATAACGAATGTAAGGTGATATGTACAATCGGCACCAAAAGTCGATGACCAGATCCAAATTTCCAGAACCCTTAAGACTAAAGTCACAATTAGGTGAACATCCGTAAAAGGCAAAATTGGTTAAACATCGGACATAAAAAAGTAGATAAACAGTGATAATTTCAAAACACTTTAAAATCTCAATTTACAAAAATAGCTGAGCAAAACCCAAAACCTCTATCTGGTATCCCTCCCTTTGGCCAAATTATTTTTCGTCAAATTTCATTTCGCAAATGAACCTTTAGCAGCTGTACATTTCGCACATAATTCATTTGGTAAAATTATCATTTGGCAAACTTTTACTTAGTCAAGTTTTATTAGGAAAAAAATTTGCTCAAATTATCACTTCGCATACTTAGGTACTCAAATCAAAGAGTATGCAAATGTTTTTTTTTCAACAAAGGAATTTCAAATATAAGTAAAACAAACGTTAGTACTTTGTAATGCAATAGTAGGTTAGGTTGCGGCGGGGGTGGCCCTTGGGCCACCCCTTAGCCGCCAACATGTTTATTTTATATACGAAATGTATTGGGAAGAGTAAGTTTTGCCAAATGAAATATTTGATCAAATATTATTTGGCTAAATGAAACATTGCCAAACAATAATTTGTTAAACAATAGTATGCCAAAAAAGAGATTTGCTAAATAAAAATTTGCAATACGTTGTTTTGACAAACGTTTTTTTGCCAAATGAAAATTTGCGTAAAATAGTTTGTTTATTTTATTCCAATGTGGCGACTGCAACAAAATGGCGATTTAATTTTCCACGTCAACCCCTATGAAATGGGTATCAATGAATGAGCATGATGAACAAAACACAGTAATTAGAGTGACGTCATTCTAATTCCAATATGGCGGACGTCACTAAACGGCAATTTATTATTTTTTTCACATTTATCCCTATATTATTATGGGTATCAAACGAAAGGGCTTACCGAGCAAAAAAAAATGAGTACAGTGATGTCATTGTAAATGCAATATGGCGAACATCACAAAATTTCGATTTATAATTTCCACATCATTGTAAATTCAATATGGTTGTCGTCACGAAATGGCAATTAAACTAATGTAGGTATTACAATATACCGCAATTGGTCGTCATTGTTGACAAAATATTTACCTTATTCATCGTTTGTCTTATATTTTTGTCAGCTAATGGCGGCCTTTGTCCCGCGATTCCAAAACATCATATCACAAAATCTGGAACTGCTTCTAATATAAACTTAGTTTCACTGTGGTATATTATAAACACAGATCTAAATAAGCTTTTAGCTGATTCATGTAAGCTTTTAGGCTCACTACAACATAGTTTCGGGTATTTGTAGCTTTTGTGTTTCATTTAGAAACTTTCAGAAAACCAGGAAGCAAAAATATTTGTCAGACAATACCTCAAAACCCTTTTCATGTGGATTTGTAAAGGAAACATAGCGTTTGTATTAAAATACAGAATGAATGAACGCACACGCTCACTGTGTTTTCGGGACATGAATTGCTGGGGCGGATATTACGAGAAAGGCCACCTTACCTACTAATTTACATTCACATTGAGAAAAGTATATTTAGATTATTCAAGCATATGAAAACGTTTAAAATGATCTTAAGTGTACCGTTTAGTCAGCATCACAAAGGTATTTAAACGATTTTGTTCCTTATTGCATTATCATAGGAGACAGAACGTAGAGTCCGCGCTACAAACGAAGTCACGTAGACGCGGCGCCAGCGCCTGAGACCCAGCGCCTGAGACCTAGCACCTATTGGTGGATGAAAAAATTGGGTCTTTTGTTCCTTAGTGGGGTACTAGTCACCTGTCTTACTACACTCAAGGAAAGAAATGAGGTAGCTAAATTCTAAGTATGAAGCCAGACATACTAATTTAAAGTGGGTGACATGTATTATTTATTTACTATACCTTACCTATTATATGATCGCATAACAGTTGAATGACTGAAAACGAAATTAATACCAATATTCATAAAATGCGGGTAAATACAGTGGCAATTTTAACTCTAATCTATGTGTCAAACAGATGTAGTTCATCTTTTCGACGCATGACTTCTTTGGTGGCGCGAACTCTATCTAGACAAAATTTTGCTGCTAAGTGAGATGTCAAGTTTACTTTTTCTCCACTGATCATAACTCTTACAGCTTTTGCAAAAAGAGTTCAAAAAACAAAATGTTCTGATCATCTGCAAAAGGTAGTGTCACGGATAGATATACATAAAAAAATCTAAAAGTAAGGATATGCTTACGCCCTAGGCACATCAAGATGTGCCTAGGGCATAAGCCAATTTTTGTATCGAAAGATATCCCGACCGCGTTGGATTGTTATCGTCTGATAAATACGCGTCCAGGTTATTATTATTACTATTATTTAATTCTATATGGTAATATCAAAATAAAAATTTATCCAATCAGAAATCATAGATAAGTAGAGTAATTATATAACATAGTTAAAAAAAAAATTTATTTCTGCTGACTACACCTCATCGTCACTGACTCGACGTAACGAGATCAGTTTTACTACGAAGCGCGCGCGAAGACGCAACGTAGCGAGAGTCACCGTAGCGAGATTCGACCGACGTAAAAAGATTAGACATAGAGGGAATAATTCAGAGGTTTTTATTTGTTGACCAGCTGCTCGACGGCCATGCTGTGCGCGTCGATCATGACAGACCACTGGGAGCAGGTGGCGTGGGAGCGGTCTGCGCTCGCGACGCTGGCCAATGCGTCAAACATCGCGCTGCAGTGGCTGCTCGACGACAAAGTTGTTAAGGTGAATATAACTGGTTAATTCTATCAGTCACCAGTAATCTAATAGGAGACTGTTTTAAATTTTTCGGTACTCGGTACTGTGTACTTACAAATATTAAACAAAAGCTAGGTCAAAATATGTTTTATTGATGATAATATCTGTCATAAAAACTTAGCATAATATCATCAAGTAAAAATAAATATACAGAGCTCTCAAGAGTTATTTAAATAAGTTCATAACCCACCTACCAAAATTTTGCTCTATCGTGACTAAGCAATACCACAGAATACATAATACTAAGACAATAGAGAGTTAGTATAAAAGGCTAGTGTGAAATAGACAATAGCTAACATTACATCACGATAAAAAAAATATAATATACATTTGCTTTTCTCATTCTCAGTTTGATGTAGGTAATTGTCATTATCATAGGTTACTTAATATCTAAAAGTTCATATTTTTTACATTTGTAACAAACAAAAGTGAAATCAAGCTTTTGATATGTAAGTAGTAAGTACTTATTTGTTCATTTTCAAGTGTTGTCTAGCAACAGAGTTTAGGGTATAGCGTCAACATTGAGAGATATGTATTTAGGTAGTTATATTTTTAATATGAGATATTAAAGGTTTTCCTTTGTATTCATTTATTTTTCTTATTTATTTTGGTTAAATACCGTGGCTCGTAGGCTGTGTCGTAGGTAAGAGCACTTTAACAACACTCCGTGCAACAAGCTTATAACCGAAGAACAAATGGCGATAAAAATCTTTACAACCATGCAATAAGCACGTTTTTAATTTCTCCTATCGAATTATTTAAACGACCGAAAAAGTGGATGTAAAATAAAAAATTCTTATACTAAATCAAATGAACGTCCATTTAATTAAGGTCTTACGGGCCAATGTCTAATTTACTTAGGCCAAATGAATATGAGCGAGGGAGTTAACGATCTCAAAATAATAGGTAATATACCTAATATCAGCTCACGATATATTTAAATAAGGTTAGAAAAGAGTTTTTATTGGAATCCAGTATAGGAACAATTTTAAACTTTTCATACTAACGAAAAATCGCCAATAATAACTTTTTTATTAGACTTTTTCAAAAATCTCCTGATAACTTTTATGACTAGCCCGACTTGCTTGCCTTATGGATGACAACTATGACAAGTCATGTTAGAATTGGTTTCTTCGTTTCCACTATTTTAGTCTTGAGATTGAATGATCATATTTTTTTAGAAACGACATTCAGAAAGAAAATCGGCCCATCTTTACAAAAAAGAGAATGTAATGATTATTATGACTTATTTATTTTATTTCATTCGGTAGGTATATCATTAGCTGATATAATTAGACAGGTACACACACAGGACAGGTAGATACTTACCTATAGTAGCGTAATTTTATACGCTTAAAGCGATAGGGATAAAGCGACATACATAATAATCATCCTTGATACATTAAACTAGCAACCGCTGTTAGCAGCATTGCAAAAAGTTTCTTTCCACCACATTTCAAGAGAGATTTAATATAGGTAATAGTGTCTTCGGAGTTAAGTATTAATTCCATAAATAAACTCTGAATCAAGTAACTTCGTACCGTAGAAGTAGGTCTTCTGCTGGAAGTTCCAACGATCTAACTACTAAAAGGAAATTGAATAAATTTTCTTACTCTCCACAATTTAGCGTCTTTAGAAACGCGGTTCTTAATTTTATTTATGGTTATATTATAGCTGAGGTTTAACTATAACAAGTGAGCAATGATGAAAATGAATTATCCGTGTTAAGTATAGGTGGCAGAACATTTTATCGTTGTGAGACTTATAAAAACTGTACAAGTAGGCTTTCCAATGAAATAGTTTAAAAATTATGCCTTCAAAGCAAATCATTCTGACATTTTATGTCCAGTACCGTAAATACTAGTTAAATTACCGTTTTCATTGCCGTTCGTTTGGAATGGAAAGGAAGGACACATATTTTTTTGTAGATAATTCAAATGGTATCCTAATGGTTAACACCTGTTTGGTTACATAATTATATTTAGGTAGGTGCTTTTATTGTTTCAAGGATAGAGCACGAAAACCAAACCAATACATTATAGTCATTAAATTTTTTTATACCGTGGTTATGGAAGGATATTGCTCGCCTGACGTTTAGCAGTAACATATAATTCTCTACAGTCTACAGGCGTTTTTAACACCATGAGTAGGTACTAATAAGGTGTTGCCCTGCCCTGCCCAGCCCATCCTGTAAAAATTAAGAAATAGCATAATTTTGACAGCACAGGAGAAAAGTCCCCCTTACCCAACCCAGCGCTTCCTCGATGACCTCTTAGTCCAGGAGCTACTAAGCCCTTCGGGGAACGGTCTTTCTGTAAGGCAGGAATTTTTATAGCTATGTTTTGTAGCATGCTAATTAGGTACGGTACCCCCACCTGGCAGCCATCAGTACTGCGCGTCATACCAGCCCCTATATTTTTAAAAGTGTGACTAAAATTTAAAAACTAATCCCTGTAAACAAAAAATTTGTATACTATGTAATTTGTTTACTGTAAAGCTTTTATTGTACTTTTTTAAATAGTTTTATGTAACATCTGTAGGTAAATTTCAACTACATATACTACAGCATAAAGTTTGTGTTAACTGATATACTAACACACCTTTCGACTCGCCTGATAAATACTTAAGCTCATTGAAAGCGACACGCTTTTTATTTTTAATAGCACTTTTAAAAATATACATTCAACTAAAAAAATCTAGCCCTACAGAAAGACTGTTACTTGGAGGGTTCACTAGCTCTCCGTCTATCTGTTGATCTAATTCTAACTCACCAGGTAACATAAACCTACGAAGTAGGTTATTTGGCTACGATCTTTATATTGAGTTTCCCCAACGGGCTCTCAAAACTCAAGAAGAAATGCCACTACACCTGCTTCGTTATGAATGCAACGGCCGCGGCCTAATGATGACACAAACAAAACAAATTTAACTAATTTTTCGGCCGGCTCGCCGAGTGGTCTGTGCCCCTTGCTATACAGGCTACTCGGTCGAGGGTCCCGGGTTCGAATCCAGGTAGGAGCAAATGTTTGTATGATGACTACGAGCATTTTTTCACGAGTCATGGATAAGTTTCTTAAGTGTATTTCTTATATTTATATTTGTACATATCATTATCATTATTTATCCGTTATATACAGTATACAAATAAAAGCTCTTCATGATGCTTACTTGGGCTAGATAATAGGTGTGAGTGTATGAAAATTATTATTATTATTACATACGGCTCTGCCCCGCGTGGATGTTGGTTATCGCGCCAAAGGGTAGCCTATGTCCTTGACTACGATATAATCTATCTCCAATGCCTTCTCAATCGGAGGAGTGAAAACGTAGCTGCCAGACAGTTACAATCGCATTTAAAATAATAATAATATTCATACACTCACACCTATTATCTAGTAAGCATCATTAAGAGCTTGTGGTATGGATACTAGATAACAGAGAAATATTAATAGTAATATATATATAAATATTAGAAATATACTAAATAAACATCCATGACTCGTAAACAAATGCTCGTACTAATCATACAAACATTTGCTCCGACCGGGATTCGAACCCGGGCCCCTTGACCGAGTAGCCTGCATAGCAAGGGGTACAGACCGCTCGACCAGCCGATCGAAAATATTAGTATGTATAGTGGTGATATCTCCAGTTGTTCAGGAAAGTTTGTTTACAAGGTCTTATTTCAGCCGTGAAACAGTTCGCTGTGTTTCATGGACGGCATTTCATCTTAGGCCTCAGGTTGACAACGCACCTGCAATACCATGTCATTTTTTCCTTGTTATTGCAGGTGTCTATAGGCGGCGGTTACCACTTACCACCAGGATACCGTCAGCTTTTTTGTCATCTAATTGTATAAAAAAAGGACAATTTAATCTGTACGTACCTACCGTTTCACATGGGTGTATGCGGTCTCGCTGTGTCTGTGTGTAACCATTTTTTTATCCTCTAAACATATTTATTAGAAGTGTGGAAAACATAGCTTAAAAACGAGACGTATTTTAAAAGAGTGATATCATAATGCTCACTGGATTGTGATAACGAAAAATGTCAGACTAAAACCTAACTATAGGTAAGTAGGTAGTATAATTTCCGCCATAGCCTTGACAATAAAACAGCATGCACGCAACCAGTTAGGACGGAATGGCTACCAAAATATTTGTAATTTCACGTCCATTTATTTACGTAATCGTATATTATTTAGAAAGATTTTGACTGGATTAGTAAACAATCTAATTTTTTTAATAGCTAGATAGGGAATAGGTAATGTTTCTTTTCGAACCTTTTAAAAATTTGACAGGAAATTAAATTAGGTATGCTAATAAAACATTCATATTTAGATTTCACATATTCATTGCATGGTTCGGGTTTTGAACAAATACGGCTCATCTAAAAAAACTACATCGGGAAAACATAAGTTGTGCAGAATCTACCAATAGTATCTATGTAAAGCAGGTCGTACAGTGAGTATTTTCAATTAAAAAATTCAGGTACGATTTTATTTTATTTTTTATTCATAGGCACAGTTACAGACAACAGATTAAAACAATTTAGGTATAGGTATATTAACTAGTTTTATCTTACAAATGCCGTCAGTTGTAGCAGATGAGACCAAAACCATTACTATCAACCTTTCAAAGCATGGAGAAATTCTAAACTGCCTATTTTCGCTCGTAGCATTTGTTGTCCGTACATTACACGTGTACTGGTCAATTAAGCACGTTAACATATTTTTTTCTGTGACGTCATCTACTTACGTCACGGTAGTGTTATAGCATTACCCTGTCTACGTCAAATAGATAAGGAACATAGGTACACATGAAATCCCAATGATTGAAATTAGATCTTGGATGGATCCTACATTTGTTTAATTTACTATTCAATAAAGTCTTAAATTATGTATTGCTAACTGTGACATTTTTGCGGTCGTACAATGCACGTACAACATTGTGCATTGTTTATACATTTAAAAAAATATTTTGCAATAAAATTGTCTCTGCTTTTAACCTTAAAAAAAGAAGTAAATATGATACCTGTCTAATTAAAAACAATACTAACTTTTTCAAATTTCCCTAAAACTAGCTTCCGTGGTCATTTCATGCTTGCAGCGAAACACAAAACTCACAAATTAAATAACAAACTATACTTACTAACTAATCTACTAATGGATATCGGTATACTGCAGTAATTAGAATATTAACCCTATCTGCTATCATATAATAAAAAGAATATAGACATTTGGTCTAATAACTATTAACTTCTTATTCTAATTGGACGCCCATTTGCGAGAAATAGGGTCAGTTGTGTTGAGTTAATCAAAGCTAAACTGATAAAATTTTTACGTTTAAGAAATCTACGACCATTTTCACTAACCGTGTCCTAGGCTTAGGTAACTCTTAACGATACTTATTTGTCTCTTTCGAAAGAAAGAAAGAATAGAAAGAAAGGAGATATCCTTTAGATAGACTGAGATAAAAATCGCTAAGTGACCCTTAACGATAAGCAAATGTCACGGAAATCGAACACTAGACTTTGCTGTGTAAACTAAAATTTTGAATTTTCACGTTATTGTTACAACTAGGTAACAGATGAATTAAATTAAAACACATTGGAGTAGGCTACTAGGTGGCACCTTACCGGTCTTTATGAAAATTCTTTATTCTTTTAAAAGAAGAACTCGGTTGATAAAATGATGATGTGCAATTTATTAAGTTAGAAAAAAATATAATGGTCACAAAAGACGTAATTATTAAAACAATTCCTTATTTCACTATGTTACACGCAACGTTTTACTTTATTTATCACATAATAGCACACAAATTGTACAGGCTACATTATTCAAATGGCGGCGCGGTTTCCTTCGTGGAAACCCGTCACATGTTGCTCCAAAGCCTTCACAGTTCACACTGATATCGGCAGGTCAAGGTGACTCCTTTCAAATAAGCTTGTCTATTTTAAATGATAGTGTTACCTAGTTATGCCCAAGAGTATACAATATTATTATGATTAGTGAAGCACCCAACAACCAGACACAATAGATATTCTATTATTGAGGGTACAATGGAGAGCTGATAAGGACCAAAAAGGGAAATATTAATTTAGTAAACAGCTGAAGTGCAACTCTGGACTTAACTTGAATTGACATTATTTTCAGCTATGGAAATAGGAGTAGGAGAGGAGCTCGGTGGCGTAATAATTGGAACGCTCTGGTTTTTATTACGAAAACAAATCAACTGTTACTTTTAATCCCGGATCATGTTAAAATTTGTCATCTCGAGCTCCTCTGTACTTCGGTAGGCATGATAAGCTGTTAGTCTCAATGTTTTCAATCTCAACTGCTTTCACCCATCAACCCGCATTGTGCCAATGTTGTGATGTTATGGCACAAACTCCTCATGTGTTTCTCGCATGTTAGAAGGCCTGTGCCCAGCGGTGGGACATATATATCTTAGGCTGGTGATGTAATGGAAATAGGTAGTAAGTAGATTAATTACCTACGTTAATAAATTGTATTTGGATAATTTTTAGAATTACGATCTAGTGGAAATTTTAGCGCTGTCGGTGTATAAACAGGTACATACCGAGATTACCGAGACTGTGGCATCAAAATGAAATAGGCAAATTAAATTTGCTTTGTTTCAAAGCAATAGGGTAGCAGGTCAAGGGTTCGCGGATAATCGAAGCATTTTATCAGCTAAATCGCCTTGGAGCTGCACCTTGATCACGCAAGGTTGCATTAAAGAAGGCTGTATGATTCGCTATTGCCCTTGGATTGTGTCATAAATTTCTTTAAACGTAGAGCAACTATGAAAACATTATAAACGTAAATATTAAATAACACTAAACACACAGTACCTAGTCAAGTTCCGGGGAGCTACTTTGAGTTTTTTAAAAATTAAAAAAAATGACTTAATTAAATTTAATTATATAAAAAAATTAATACATGGGGAGACGTGTGCACAGAGTTGGATGTGCGCACGAACTGATCTAACTAACTTAGTCTAAGAGAAATGCAATCTTTGCATCCTGCAATCCCATCTCCAAAGTTCCAAAGCGCTGTGCTGAGCACGCAGCTTTTAGGGGTTAATCAGCACTCTATGGGGTTGGGGTTGCATAACTCCTCCCTCCTCAAGAGCGAAATTATCTGACGATTTCGAGTCGAGATGATTTCGCACCTTAAAAATAAGTTTAAATTTCCATACAAGTAAAGTAACACAACAAAAGATAAAAATTATATAAAGAAAAATAGTTGCTAAGCTAACACTGTTTGTACGTAAAAACCCGTTTTCACTTTCACCATTTTCACTGAATAGGGCCGCACTTTTTAATACACTTGATAAGTGTTTCACATCGTCTAAGTTCACTCCTTTTATGTTCATTTTAATTCGTTTACCTAAGAACATGTTTCTAACCTCAGGTAAACTAGCAATAGGTGTCGCTTGAAATGTTATATCTGCAGCGGAAAATCTGCGTCGCTCTATTTTTATGTTCTCTAGGTAGAGCTCGCAGGCTTCGTCGGTCGTTAACAGGTAAGTTCCTTTCAGTTCATGCTTAGTGACGTCATCAAGGCATTTTTCCGTCAAAATACTGCTCTTACGCGTGTATATTATCCAGTTGACAGGCCCAATGCGCTGTACTTTTATTTCTTCAGCTTCAACAGGGCGCTGTATACACAAGGTAAGGTCGGATTGGAACTTCATTAGTTGCTCTACGCAAGTCGGTTCAGGGTAAGTAATCATAACGCTGTCCTTACACAGGAATTGGTCAGCTGCTAAGTCATCACAGGAGCTAGCTGTGGGTAAGTACTTCGAACCATTCACCAGGATATAAGGATAACGAGGGACAATCACTGAGGTAACGTTTGTAATGGGATTTAGTTAATATAGGAATAGAATACATTTTGAAGTAGTTATAAACATTATTATCTGTTAATGGGACTTCCATGATAAACGTAATCTGATTTCCTTTTAAATATGCTTTTACTGTAATAGTTCTTTCTATCTTTACTAAATTGCTTAAACTAACAGGGTATACAAATTTACTATGTTTTTCTATAGATTCTAATATAATAAAAAGTTCGGTTGAATTTATAATTGATTGATGTAATATTGAGACTTTACTTAAGGCTAGAGCTGTTTCAATTTCACCAAGTGATATATATATATATTATAGAAATTATTAATGAACAAATTAAACATACTCAGAACGTATGTAGCATACATCGAGTTATTTTCTTTCGTAGCTATGTAAGTAACTATTCTCTCTATACGCTTAAGGCGTTCGTCTAAGATTAGAGTGTTGTTATATAAAGTCTCAGTATTATTTATCATGTTGTCTAACATTTGCGACATAATAGTTAACTTCCTTTCAACGTTATTTTGATTATTCTTAACTTGGGAGATCAATTTATCGTATCTTATAGCGTCTTCGTGATCTAGATTGCCGGTTACTATCTTTATCAATGATCCAAGCGGATTAATAAGTCCTCTTTTAAATCTAAATGTGGGAACAAGTTGTCTTAATTTTTCAATAGTCATATCGTGCAAGCTTTGTGTTTGTAATCTAATGTTGTGAAATTCGTGAGCATAAGGTTTATTAACGTCCACTAACTTATCGAATTCTTTATACTTTTGAATGTAATAAAATAGAGAGTCCTGTATAGCACTTAAATCTAACACTTTAACAATAGTCCATTTATCTTGCTGCCTGCATGCTTGCCCAAGTTTAACTGGTAAGAGGCCAGGGTTATTGTTAATATCTCGAAGTTGAAGGGCCTGGGTCTCCAACATTACGGTCAGAATCAGCCACCACCTGTGGAGGACGCTTAATGTTTTTAATGGGTACTTTAGTTTCTCTAGTGCCTATTGTGACGGGAACTACGTTTCTTTCAGGGATATCTGTAACTACAGCTTTCTTATATCTAGCTTTATCCTTACTTTTCCTAGTATTAATGTCTTTACTAAATATTATATCTCCTTTTTGTAAAGGTGGTTCAGGTTCGCCACCTCTCTTTTCTCTTGCTTTTACTTTCTGTTTTAACATGTTCCCGGATATGTATTGATAAAGATATTTAACGCGATTGGCATGATCTTTTATAAGTTGTTGTAAAAAGGCTTTTTCAAAATTAACATCAAAAGCTTTATTCGCGTCGGTGTGACCAAAGACTACTTCAAACGGTGTAAGATCAGTATTTGAATGAATAGTATGGTTGTACGCCATTATAGAGTTCGTCATAATTGAAGCAGCATCGGTACACCTTTGGTCATATTTGGCCTAACGATATATTTCGATCAGAGTCGAATGGAATCTTTCTACTATACCTGTCGAATTAGGATTATTAGGTGTGGAAATGTGTAAATTAATTTTATACATATCCATAAGTTCTCTCATAAGTTCATTATTAAATTCTGTACCGGGGTCACAAGATACCTTCCGGGGTATACCGTAAGTTGCGAAATATTTCATTAAGGGTCTGACAACCTCGGGGGTTGACCTGTTTGTAATTTCGATCGCCTGCCCAAGTTTACTAAAGGCGTCGACTAAGGTAAGGTAGTATTTACCCTCTATACTGAAAAGATCTATGAAAACTTCCTGGAATGGGGCACTTTGTGTTTGAGTAAGTTGGAGGACAGGTTTTAACGGTTTCCTGTCATATTTCATCTTTCGACAAGCCTCACAGCCATTAATTACTGCGCTTACCGTTTCTAACATATTATCCCAATAGTAATTCCTGCGTATTCTAACTATTGTTTCCTTAATACCACGGTGACATGTTAACCCTTTATGATATTTAAAAATGATTGCTTTTTGTTGTTTTTCATCCTCTACATAAACTACTCTATCTGTACATTCCAGAAATTTAACTGTGTCTCTCTTAAATAACTCTATAATTACTTTGGAAAATTCTGTTCTATGAATATCGTTTTCAAAATAGATAAAATACTTAAGCTTGGATCTAATATATTCCTTAAGGAATTTTTTTACTAGTTCTTCATTGTTTATTGGTAAGAAAATTTCTAAAACCTTTTGTTTGTCCCTAGATAAATCTTTTACCTGCATATCATTCCTAAACCACTGAAAAACTAATATTTGGTTAGGCTTAGTGTCGATGGCTTCATGAAGTATAGGAATACCATATGATTCTAATTCTTGACCTGAATGGGCAGTTTCCGTAGAACTTGAATTTGTAGAAGGAAGTGGATAACTTTGTATGGTTATATCCGAGACTATGGAAGTAGTTTCAGATGAATCGGAAATGGCTATAATGTCAGTATCGCTCTTCTTATTTTTTGATAACTCGTCTATTTTAGTATCCAGTTCTTTCATAACTTTATTAATATCGTCGTCTACGTTAACTATCATTGACACATCTCCATCTTCCTCGTCAGAGTCTAGAGCATTAATCTTAATTCGCGATAGAGCGTCGGCATTTGTATTTTGTTTGCCGTTCTTATAAATGATTTCAAAATCGTATTCCTGTAATCTAAGCCGCCAACGGGTTAATTTACTGTTAGGTTCTTTTAAGGAATAAAGCCAAGCTAACGGTCTGTGGTCGGTATAAATATAAAATTTCTTTCCATAAAGATATGGTCTGTAATGTTTTACGACCCAAATAATAGCCAGCAATTCCCTTTCTATTGTGCTATAACGTGCTTCGGTTTCACTCAACGTTCGACTAGCATACGCTATGGGTTTATCTTGTCCGATAGGCCCTTGCGATAATACAGCACCTAGAGCAACTGATGATGCATCTGTTGTTAATATGTATGGCTTGGTTGAGTCAGGAAATTGAAGGAGAGGGGCACTAGTGAGAAGCTCTTTACACTTCTCAAAGGCGTCGCTATATGATTGATCTATTACGATTTTATTTCTTTTCTTTAAGCATGATGTCAGGGGTTTAGTTATTTTAGCAAAGTCTTTGACGAATCTACGGTAGTAGCCGATAAGCCCCAGGAAACTTTTGATTTCAGTCGTTGTCTTAGGAAGAGGATAATCAAGAACTGCCTTTATCTTGTCATCGTTAGGTCTAAGTCCGTCTTTAGTTATGGTGTGTCCCAAATACATCACCTCTTTTCTAAGAAATTCTGTCTTGTCAAGTTGTATTTTTAAATTGGTTTCCCTCAATCGGTCAAACACTGTTCGGAGCTTTTGTAAATGACTTTGCAGACTAGATGAAAAGATAATAATGTCATCCAAATATACCAAGCAGTGAATTCCTTGCAAGCCTCTTAGAATGTTATCCATGGTTCTTTGGAACGTCGCCGGAGCTGTTTTCAGCCCGAATGGCATTCTAAGAAACTCGTAGTGCCCAAATTGTGTACTAAAAGCAGTCTTCTGTCTGTTGTATTTCAATTTGATGGTAACCACTAGCAAGATCTATTGTCGTAAAATTTGTACTTTTCCCTAGTTTGTCGAACAAGTCGTTTATGTTTGGTAATGGGTATTTATCGTTAACAGTTATGTCATTAAGTCGTCTGTAGTCTATGACCATCCTATATTTACGTTCTCCGGAAGCATCTGCTTTCTTGGGGACAAGATGCACGGGGGAACTCCACGGAGAGAAAGACTCTTGTATAACATTATCTTGTAAGAGCTTCTCTACTTGGCGTTTGATTTCCTCTGTCTGTGCAGGGGGTTGTCGGTAGGGTTTAGTGTATATAGGGTCCTCGTTTTTAGTACGAATGTGATGTTTTACCTGATTTGTGAAGGTCAATGGCAATTGATCACAGTAAAATATTTCTTTATATTCTACACATAATTTTAATATTAACTCACGTTCTTCCGTGTTCATGTGATCAATTCTTATTTTAGAAAGATTCTCGGTAAGTAGTGTTTCAACGTCCATATCTCTCCCGTTATAAGTATAGTTAAGTTGTGAGTCATCGTCAGTATACGCAGTGGTCTTAAAAGGTCCCGTTACTGTTAAATCCATGTCGTGCTCTAATATATTTTGAATAACTGTGGTGGCGTAACCATTACTGCAATGAACAAGAGCCTCTGGCATTCTGACTCCCAGACAGAATTCCTTAAAGTCCAAAATTGCTTGTCCAGAATAAATGTCGGTTGGTAGCCTAACTCTTGTTTCCGATCGAGCTGGTAATTTAATTAAATAATTAGTTGGGTTATGAACGATTGGTATCTCGGTAGTTTTAGTGATTAGAATTTTGTGTTTGAGGTCAATTATAGCTTCTAATTCTTTCAATATGTCATTACCGATTAAACCGTCATATTTCAAATCTACGTCATAAACGTAAAACTTATGGAAAGATGCACTTTTGAATGTCGGCATTAACGGTATATGAATTACTTTATTGTGCATAGAGCTTGCATGCGTACTAACAACTTCAAAATATTCATGGTACATAAAAGATAAAAAATAATTATGAGCCTTTTTTGTACTAATAAAGGATCGCGTACTTCCGGTATCGATCATAAATTTAGCATCAATTTCTGGTAAGTAAATATAAGGTAATTTTAATTTAATATCACAATTTAGTTCTATTATTTCTCTATCTCTGTAGAGGCTTCCATCTGAAAATTTACATTCTTATCTCTCGACGAAGAATATTTATCGGGTAGTGCTTGCTTACAATTATCTGACTGTGTTGAAGAGGCATTAGGTGGTTGATTGTAAGTATAATCCAAATAAATAGAAGGGTCTTCCAAATAACTATTGTCGTAATAATTATTCAGATACTCTTCCCCATAATAGGACTCTACGTAGTATGATTGTTCATCTTCGTTATAGAGATCGGTCTCATTTACGCGAAAACCTGATTTTACAGGAGGTGCGGTGCGCATAGACACGTCTGCGTTAAATGTAGGCCTATGAGGTAAGTTTTGTTGTTGCCCAAACTGTTGCGGACGCATAGAAGGCATGGGCTGTAAGCCTGGTGGCCTATAACCAAATTGCGGTGGACGATAACCTACTTGCTGTTGAGGCCTATAACTGTACTGCGGGTTATATTGAGGACGATAATGATGTTGCTGTGACTGACTATTATAAGGCGTCACTTGTTTAAATTGGTTGTTAGGTGGAATACCGAACCTAAACCTATTCTGAATATTAGGTACCCCGTTATTGAATTTATAGGGTACTGAGGTAAACTGCGGTTTGCTACTAGTCGATTGACTTACTTTATTTCTTAGATTATACTGTTTGAAGAAATTAACTTCTTCTAGTACAATGCTAAGCGCAGACTCAAGCGATTCGGGAGCTTTGAGCCTAACTATTCGAACTATATTTTCAGGTAAATTGTAAAGAAAAACGTTCAAAGATAATTTATTGTATATTAATATTTTATTCGCTCGCATATTTGCATCGCTAATTAAATTCACCTTTGAAATCAAACTGGCCCTAACCGATTGGATTCTATTACAGAAATCTAAATAAGTTTCATTAGATTTTATTTTTAAACTTTCTAGTTCGATAGCAATGCATTCCTCGCTACGAGGGTCACCGAAATGTTGTACTAATAATTCCTTGAATTCGTCCCACGTCTGAATGTCGCCTCGCTCACTGATAAGAGCCGCTGCTATGTCTACCAGCCGGCTAGTAATCACTTGCAGGATATAAACATCTTGCGCTTCATAACCTCTAAATTTGGCAATGATATATTCACATTTACGTATAAACAAATTTAATAGTCGCTTATCACTATTGTAAAGAGGAATAATTTTAATTAAATCGCCCGGAATTACATTGATCTCCGCCATTATCACAAAATAATAAAATTAATTAAAACTAAAGAGTATTAACATGCACAAGTAAAATAGGCTATATAACACTGAATTTAGGCTTATTTTATTTACTGTATGTCATAGTTTTACTTCCCACAAAAATATTATAATCTAGATAATCTATGCTCTTATGGATCTTATTTTATCATTTAATTCTTTTAAAATATATTATATTGTGCTATATAGTTATTAACAATTAAAACACATTTTAATAGTCATATGTAATTAACAAATAACTCAAATCTATACTAATAATATTACTTTACAATTATCATTCAATATTTGTCTCTATGTAGAGAAATTAAAATATATGTAAAAGCTTATTTATTTCACTATATTTTCTTTACTTTAATTATCAGATTACGTTTCACAATAGGAGAAGACTTATCCCAAATGCAACAAAAATAGGATGGATCATGAGGTAAGGAAGGTGAAAAGTTCTACTCACCAGCCAGCCAAAGCACCCATCTCGAACTCACTTTCCCGTAATTAGACTTATTTATTTTGGTTCGCAGGATTCGCACAGGACTTTCCACGCGCCGACTTTCCGTGACTCGAACGATATTGAGTCCAAATTCGCGTGAAGGACGACACAGCCACGATAGAGCGAATCCTACCGGCTGCGCCAGTCAAGTACCGGGGAGCTACTTTGAGTTTTTTAAAAATTAAAAAAAATGACTTTTAATTAAATTTAATTATATAAAAAAAATAATACATGGGGAGACGTGTGCACAGAGTTGGATGTGCGCACGAACTGATCTAACTAACTTAGTCTAAGAGAAATGCAATCTTTGCATCCTGCAATCCCATCTCCAAAGTTCCCTGAAAGCGCTGTGCTGAGCACGCAGCTTTTAGGGGTTAATCAGCACTCTATGGGGTTGGGGTTGCATAACTACCTAGTTACTTCATTTATATCATATAATTTTTTATTATACAAATCTATATTTAACTGTGTAAGTAAATTAAGAAATATATAACCTCTAGCGTTATTACTTCTAATCACTATATAATTTAATGAATGTGATTTTCTCCACAATAAACGACGCGGAAGCCCTCCTTAAACAGCAATTAGGCACACATCAATTACCTAAGCAATAACGTTGTATTGATCCGTTATAGGTACTGGGTGTTTTTTAAAAGTAACGAAATTTTAGAAGGTGTATGAGATGATATTATTAAAATGCTCCAAATAGATGTGTAAGGCCCTTTTTGTGGACTTAGGTACTAAAAATACCTATAACTTACCCAGCATATACACTACTCAGTCTTTTATAAAGTTGAGATTTTGTTTAATTCTGAAAAACAAATTAACAAGACATCGTACCGTATTATGTATGATTAAGTATACCTTGGGTTTTATTTCAACTGATTATTATTGCCGTTCTTTGTTCATGTTCATTATTGTTGTGTTTCATTATTTGCTTGTTGTGTTGCTTTTGTTTGCGTTTGTTTATTGTTGTGTTTCTTGTTAATCTATTTGTTATTGGAAAATCGATCACAACTCACAAGTGTAGGAGTAAGATATCTTATTGCGGAGGCAAAGGAATCGCGTAATAACATTTCATTTGCATAAAGATCTTTAACGATAATTTGACATTGATTGGCACTCAATGGTTCCTACCTTGTTTTTATAATCTCAGGTATCGACCGCTATCCGTCGATAGGCCAAACCCAATCGACGTCGTCGGTAATAATAATTGTACCCATGGCCACAGATTAGATATGTCTATGGGTTACACCTTAAGGTAGCCAGAGCTCTGTAATGTATCCTCATTTACTACAACTTTAATTCTGGGGTACAAAGGTCTGCTCGATTGCCTAGCTAACAATACTTAAGCTTTATCTTTAAAGGCGGCTTTTGGCTTTGTTAATTTTCTTAGTTAACACTTAGTAATCTGCCCCTTTTAATTTCTTCAAAGTATTTAAATTTTCCGATATACAGACAAGATTTTTAATAAAAGTAAATTGATTATTATCAAGTAATAAATATAATACGCCTAAATAGATAATCAATATTCTTGTCCTTTGCTCTGTGTATTCGGCTAGGTACTGAAATAAGAAACCGCTAAAATGAGCATTTACTAAGTACCTACTTAGATACGTTTTCGTTTAATACTGTCAAGGTTATGGAAGTTACAATACCGTTTATGCTATTTAGGGCTTATACCCATACAGCTATAGGAGACCAACTATCTCTTATTTAGGTATCGCTAGGTTGACCTACAAAAGTAGAATAGTGCAATTTGTAGAGTTCAGAGCTCTACAAAAAAAAATGACTTAGATGATGGGAAATAAAGGAAAAATTAACTTCAATTTAACGATAACTCTAGGACCGAAGTTGCAAGTCTAAAAATAAAAATTATAAAATGTCTCAGTTCACAAGTGATGCTATCTATTTAGTGATATTGATTTAATTAAACGCAGCAAATTATCATTAGCAAAAGTAAGTAATCACTTTAGAGATTGATAGTTTAAGACACTTATTACAAAAGCTGTATGGATGCTTTTTTATACCACTTAACAAGCAAACCAGGGGCATAACTCGCGCCTTGCCGATCCTGAAAATACCTTTTGACCCCTTTATAAAGAGCCTTATGATATAGACACTCATTTGAGAAAACTTCCACAGGGAATTCAATCCATAATTTAGCGTACCTTGGATAAAAAAAAATCCTCAAAAACCGTACAGCTATGGGCATCCATCTGATAATTTCTCAGAACATACCATCGGTATAGAACATGCATAAGGAGGCAAAATCTCTTTAGTACCGCTTGTGAGCACACCGGGATCGTCTACAATTCTCATAGCGCGTCTTGAAGCCGCATCTAAAAAGATCTAAGCTGATATCAAGGTAGTGTAGGGTGGTGGCCCCATAGGTGGCGCTAGTAATCCATTTTTTGGATACCTACTCGACTTTATCCTTTAAATGACTGTGGAACTGAACGTCGCTAGAGATGTCGACACCAAGAATTCAGATGCTTTTGAAGATGGAAAGGGGAGTTTCAAGAAATTGTGGATCATCAGCAAATAGGGGTTTCAGCGGTAAGAGCGCAGGCTTGTGTCTTGGTACCCACCAAGACACAAATCTGCGCTCTGAAGCCCTAAAAAGAAAAATGTACCTAATTCGATTTTAAATAATTAATGCAATTAATATTTAGGTAGTAATTGGATCGCTTATTAACTAAGTCATCCAAATATAACTACGACTTTAAGTGTAGCGGTAATAGGTACTATCTTGGCCATCGGACCGTCCTTAAATATTCAGTCACAGAAATAGGAGATACTAGTTGTTTGCTTCTTGTGAGTACTTTTGACAGTGCAAAATATACAAATTTCCTAAATATACACAAAACATGAAGCAAATAAAACTGTTCCTATAACTCCAGCACAATACTCCCCAACTTTGTGGAGTTTGCGAGTACACAAGAATATATAGTCTAAAGTACAAAGAATAGTACAAAGAATACACAAGACTATATAGTCTTGTGTATTCTTTAGTAATATTTTATCTCAACGGTATACCTAAATAGGTAAAGACAATGTCGTGTTCTTTACAGATCGAGGACTCAACCACTAAAAAAGGAGGAGGCACATTTTTAGTACCAATGAATGGCGGCATATGGACCATGTGCGTGTCTCTAGAAGGTACTATACTGAATTTTATTTTTAATTAAAAAACGACGCTTAATAAGCAAACGCTTTTGTTTTCCAGAGGAAGAAGTCAATATGCTGTTTAGGGTCGGCTTTCCTAGAGAGCCATTATGCACAAATTATTTAGCTAACAATGAAGATGACGAACCGAGAGCAGATTGGCAGCACCGTAAGTTTTCATAATAATTACATAATACTACAGAAACTGAGGAGCTCGGTGGCGTAGGGTTTGAGCGATTTGGTTTCAAATACGAAAACAAAGCAACTTTCGCCACGATCGATCCCAGGATGGGTCAATCTCAATCTCAATTTCGAGCTTCTCCATGCTTCGGAAGATACGTTAAGCCTTTGGTCTCGGCTGTTACTGCTACCGCTTTAGCCCATCGACCCGCATTGGGCCAGCGTGGTGGTGTTATGGCCCAAACTCTTCATGTGTTTCTTAGGAAAGTTTGGGCCATAATACCACCACGCTGGCCTTTCTACATGGGTGTAGAAGTATGTTAGCTGGTGATGATGATGACAGAAACTTTGCTTAGTAAGTTGTTCGTAACTAAATGACAATCCAGAAGTTACTGAATATTATTTGCTTTTTTGTGCTTCATTTTTCTGCCCTTGGTAGCACCCTCCTTCGTTACTAAAGTCATTTATCAAATAACATTATGAGGAAAATGAACAAAAATTTCAAGCGACGGAAAAATTAATTTAGCATTCGCTAGGCTACGACATTACTTTTCAATACGATAAGAAAATCGAGATCTTATACCCACTGAATTCAAAGACTTAGGTACACAAAAGCTTTTAAAAGGAACATTTTATTGATGAAATCATGTTTACAAACTTTCAGTTTATTTGTCGAAGTTTCAATAGAACAGACATAGGTAGGTATGTCCATTCATTAGTACGTACTTTATATTTGTTACAACATAAAATAGATACATCAGGGGCCTTACCACCATCTTTATAAAAGCGATTCATATTCCGCTCGGTTCAGTATTGGTTCCTAAACTGCATCTCTGTCATAGTCGTATATAGCGTCCTAGTACGAATTAACGATTCTACTCAGTTTAGGTCCTAAACTGGATCGTGATAAAAGATGGTGGTACGGGTGCAGCTATTTAGTGTTTATTCTGGGTCACTTAGTAAAAAGTATATTAAATGTGTCATTATAGTAGGATATGCAACTGAACTTCGTAAAGTGGTTACAACCACTTTGAGATATCAAATACTCCAGATAACCAATTATATTCACCTATCTTTAAACCCCGGTAGGAAGAATATTTACATCCTCGTAAAAAACTGGAAATGTAATCAGTAATGTGCAAAGAAAAAATATTTCTTAATACATTAACATCATACATTAACATCAACTTTTGGAACCGGTGTAAATTCAGACAGACTGACAGACAGACTGACTGACTGACTGACGGACAGACAGACAGACTGACTGACGGACAGACGGACCGACAGACAGACCGATAGACAGACTGACATAACATTCTTAGCTTACGTAGATGCAGATAAGACAGAGAGACAAACATTATGAAATTGTTAGTTAGTTAATATTATTTTTATGTGATAGACTTAAGGGTTTTTTTGTTGACGATTCAAAAGTGCTTCTTGGGGGCCTAATTGAATAAAGATATTTTCATTTTCATTTTCATTTTCATTTTCATTACCCGGTTTTGTGCGAAGAATATTTTTTCCTTGTACATTGCTGGTAATGTAACTCGGTAATGTACGAGTAACAAGGGGTATATATGTACCGTCTTGACTTGACGTTGACTATTGGTTCAAATATGGCCAATTATTATATTGAAATTGAAATTGAAAAAAATTATTGCCGAAAATAGTTACAATACAAAATAGTGAACACTTATAGTTACACAACTTAATAAACGTAATTACATTAATATACAGATTAATTACATTTCATTGATGATATGACATTAAACATGTGATTATCGGCAATGGGTACCAATCTCAGCATAATACTGAGCTTAGCTCAGTGCTGGTTTTCAGATTGATCCCTGTGGCTGACAAGTTAAAACAATTTGTTTGATATTGGGTAATGGGTCTAATTCTGGAGACACACTCTAAATCTAAATTTAAATACAGTATATCTCTTTCTCGCGATATGTAATAGGAGAAAGATAGCAAGAATTTGTTTAGAGCTGTCAAATTTTAGATAGATTTACGGCGTGTAGGTACAGAGGTGCTTCCTAAGCATTGCATTTTATCTCGTTTTAATAGGGTCGAAAATTGAACGCAAGTTTCTAAGTGTCAAATTGTATGACAGCTACCCTTTTCGTATTCGTAATGAGAGAAAAAGATGCACTGAACTTAAATTCAGATTAAGCATGTGTTCTCCAGAATTAGGGCCAATGAACTACAACAGGTATTTTTGGTGTTGACTTAACAAATATTATGCTTATAGGTATGCAGAATCTGTCTATATCATGTGCACTGGTGTGCCTGATCGTCCTCGGGAGCGCAGCGCTAGTTGGTGCTTTCGGTATCTGCAAGCATCAGATTAGCGCTGTACTTATTACGGGAGTTATGTATCTGCTAGCTGGTGAGTCTTTAAGGTCTTTAATTCTACAATTTAATATTTATATATCACCTGGTGAGTGAGACAGAACATTAGAGAGACCCTCACGCGTTGCTGAACCTGTAAAGATTGGCATAGGGAATTATTCTGGAAACATTGAATTAAATTCTTTTTGCTATCAAAACTTTCTAGAGAAGCTATTATCTTCCTTTCTTATCTTTAGCAACACAACTCTACAAACACCTATCTAATATGACTAAAATAAATTCGTTTCAGGTCTCTTCGCGATGTTCACTCTAATGATCATCCATTTCAAGAGGATCCAGCGTGTCTCCACCAGGGGCAGTCCACATAGTGATGACACAGGAGACGGCGTGGTGGGTCCACAGGCCCCGGCGCTTCCACTCCTCTCCGCCAGGGAGTTCTCCACTGCGTGGTCACTCGAGCTCGGCTGGGGGGGCGTAGCTTTAGCTACAACCACATCCCTACTGTGGATCTTACTATCCAAAATCATGAGATACAACCCTATATCAACTATGCTCTTGTAAAATGTGCGACTCTGTGTAAGAAGTGAGTGAATGTTTTTTTAAACGCTGGAATAGCTTCCAGAGTTCATTATCATTTAATAGTAATTTTAGTAAACGCTCGACTGTCACTATAATGTGGTACTAATACCTTGAATGTTAATAGGTGATCACGTTGACTAAAGAAATGTCGAGTCAGATCATTAAAATTCAAAAGAATAATCCAGAAAAATGTTGGTGTGTGACAAGATTATTAAGAACCAAGCAAAACTAGATCAAACTGTCATCAACAATAATATTCCTACAGTTAATGCAATAAGTCAATTAATTATACATATAGCAATTATAAAAGAAAACAGATACCAGTCAATTTTGTATCACTGAAATGAATGATCTAGGATTATTCCAGAGACAGTTTGATTATATCTTATGTATGACCCATCATAGATCATCGGACAGTAAAATAGTTTCTATGAAGTCTGAATAAGGTACACACCAAAGTCCTATGCACGCTGTGGGGTAACTGCTTCCTAATACACAAACATGTAATAAATGATTTTAATTACGGGTGTATGGATTCTAACGTGTATCTAATGCTTTGATCTATTGTGTTGGAGGAGCATATTCGAACGACCACTGCATCATACTTATTCAAGGAACTCAAATTCACCGACATAATATACTAGAGTCTGAATCATTTTAACTACATTATAACGCTAAGGCAATCTGGACAAGACCAAAATAACAACCAACAAAATTGACAGTAACAGCCCTTGAGGTCGCAGTCGCAGCTCGGTGAGTTAGTTCGATCAAAAGACCGCGCCGATAAACCGTAAGAGTTAGGTAGGGTAGGAATCGATATGGTGGGACATGATAAAGAAAAAATTACCCTAATATTAGATTACAACCGTCATTATGTTAATTAGACATCTGGCAGCTATGTATTGTATCGTGAGTGACTATGAGTAAATATACATAAATATATTAAATTATCCCTACTTAAAGTATACCTACATAGGTTCTTTAAATGCATCGAATGGGTAGGTACCCATGCTTAAAATTTTAATAGATAAAGGTTATAGCAAGGATGATAGAAGTATATAATTTTGTCTATGGTTATAGTGAAAGTCTGGGTGCTGAAAGCTGAACAAAATTAAAGCTGGGAAGAAACAAAAAACTATAAGTACTTGCCAGTACCTACTACATATAGAAAATACAATTTAAAGAATGTGTCTTCAAAACCAATTTCTTTTTAGAATTTTCTACTATCCTACCGCATCATAGACTAGAATTCCTCCTGCTGGAAATTGCATGGAATCTTAAATAAGAAATACATTATTTTTTTTCTCGCTGAGGGGAAGCTCTACCAGGCTAACTCCCAACTCCCGGGAGAGGAGATGGAAGAGGTGTAGGGCTCTCACCCACTAAACCCCTCAGAGATGTACCCAGCTTGCTGCGGAATGACGGTATTGCGGGGGACGCTAAGAGCATGACATCCGCTATAAATAAGAAATACCTAAGTTAACCCATCTGCTGAAAACGCTCACGCAGCAATGGTCGTCAAATTGCGCTCATTGTGTGTAATGTAAGAAGCTCTATAAAAAACATAAGCTTTATTTTTATAAATTGTGAATTGGATTGTGTTCATGGCACCATAAAGCATTTTTCTACGCTCCAACGCGACGAAAAATTGCTCCAGAAGGCACGTTAAACCTTTGGTCCCTGTTATTACTGCAACTGCTTTAACCCACCAACCCGCATTGGGCCGGCCTGGTGGTGTTATGGGCCAAACTTCTCATGTTTCTCCCATGTAGCCCAACAGTGGGACGTTTATAGGCTGGTGATGATGATGATCATAGCATAGGCGCATAGGTAGGTGCATATTGCTTTTGAATAGTACCTACCTACAGCGTTTTTAGCCTTAAGACGTCAGACTTTCACAATAGGTACTTTACTTGTTATAGCATTTATCGCCGAGCTTGCTGCCGTCCATTGCTATTGAATGTTACCGTTACACTTGGTTTTAAAACTATTCCTAATCTTAAAATAAACCAGTTTACATTAAGTATTAAAAATATACATACCTGCGTTATTTATGTTTTCTCTACTTTTATGTGTTCTACGTAATCTGGAAAGTAAGGTACCTACGTATATATATGTAGGTACTTTACTTTCCATCCAAAGGTCGCTTTGTGCTTAATGAATAATAAAATACCAAAAAAAGACAAGCTTCTCAAGTGTGAACGTGCACTTTCAGATATCTCATGGGCCCAACAAAAAGTTGTATAGGAACGTAGGTACGGTCAGCAATAGAATTCGATTAACACTTTTATACCATGTCACGTTACGCAACTCACACTGCACCCGTACCACCATCTTTTATTGCGATCCAGTTTAGGACCTAAACTGAGTAGAATCGTTAAATTCGTACTACGACGCTATCTACGACTATGACAGCGATTCAGTTTGGGAACCAATAGTGAACCGAGCGAAATATGAATCGCTTTTATAAAGATGGTGGTAAGGCCTCTGTTTATACAAGTTGTCAAGAGTATGCCAATATGTTATTATGAAAAGTACTTAAGGGCTCATCGACTTATGTTGGTGACTGTAAAGGTCGATTCCCACATATCAGACATGCCTCAGTTCCGGCACAGATCCGGCACAGTTCCGTATCAGTGCGAAATATTATTTCATACATTATCTATGAACGTATCTCCACTTGTCCGTTCAGTGTCCGTTCCGGCGTGGTTCCGGCACCGGCAAGCACGGAAGGTATCGTCGACAACGATATTTTTTGTCGGACGGACCGATCACTGACGGATCTCGGACGCCGACATCAACAAAAACAAAATAGAGGACGAGCGATTAATAGAATTGGTTCGTGAATATAGAGTTTTATCTCTATTTAGAGATGATTTATCTCATGCAAAGTATATGGATACGAAATACAATCACGATTGACGACGGACACGTTTTCACTGAAGCTCCGTGAACTGAGCGGGCACTGACATGTGTGAATTGAATCACTGAAGCACTGATACGGAACTCTGCCGGATCTGTGCCGGAACTGAGGCATGTCTGATATGTGGGAATCGACCTTAAAAGTGATGAGAGAGAGAGAGAGCGAAAGGCTCCACTAAAGAGAAATAGAAACAACGATATTGCCATTATGTATTTGATCGGACTACTTATTTTTATAAGGAATGAGCGAATTTAAATAATCAAGTACAGACGACAACACATCAAGTTTTACAGTTTCACTATGAAAACCGCCTCTATTTCGGTTTCTATTCGATCGGTCTCAAGATCTAACTGTTACCCTTGAGGTGCTGTCGACTATACATAAATTGCATTTCAATTTTCAAATAATTAGAGAGCGTGCTTAAAAATATGCGGTGCTGTAAGTACGTACGTTAGTTAGGTATATAATATACCTAGTTCAATTAATACTCAGTTGAAGTTAGAATTTTTAGTTTTTGCGAATAATAGTGATATCTATTTGCATGTGTTTTTAAAGGTCTAATAAGTACATAAATTAATTATAGCCACATGAATGTACTTAGTATTACATCAAAATATATTTTTTGTTTGGTGACCAAGGACTTCATAGAGTTATAATATACCTACCTTTATTAGGTAGGTATACGTCACCTATGATAGGTAGATAGGTACTTAACTTAAAAGTGTAAAGAGAGTACACCCTCCTCGGTTATTATTTAACTGAGCATGTTTAGGTAATGTTTTATTTTACTACATTAACTACATGTTAACGTAGCGATATCAAGATTGCGTTTTAGATACTTACTTACCTATGATTCCTAATCAGTAATCAGGTAGGTACTTACATAGCTACCATTGACAAAATTTAAAGTCATATTTATGTTAAGATATCAGTAGGTATGTCTATAAAAGTAGGTTCTACCTAGGTACATCTCTTAATATAGGTACCTACTCTTTATAAAATATTAAAGATTATAATTTCAATTTTTATTAATTTAATAACACATTTATTTACATTTATACCTAAGTAGTTATGTACTAAGAAGAAATTAAACGTTGTGCAAAAAATATCTTAAAATTTTGGCTAAATAAATAATATTGCATGGTTAATTATGTGATAATATTAATATTGCAACGCACATTTACTTTTACGGTTAGGTAAGCTATTATGGATACATATATTTAATTAGTTAAATTTGCATGTTAACATTTTATTCATTACTGTTAAGCACGCATGCACTAATGCATAGTATAGACACTAGTAACAATTATCAAGTCAAGATCTATTAATTGTGAAAATCACGATAAACCATAAATGTAAGAACTTATGCCAAGTTGATTGTATTTTTTTTAAACTACTGACATTGTGTTGTTAATGCAATAAAATAACAATGCAAAACATTATTTTATTACTTAATTATTTTTATTATTATTTACTTAAAAAAGTTGGGTAATTTGCCTATGACCTATTGACTGATGTTTTATGCCTAGTTTTACTTGCAATAAAATACATTTTCTTCATAGATAGCTGAGGTAATAACATAGGTAGGGGCATGAAAAGAAAGTAAAATTAATACTTATTATAGGTAACAGGGTTATTCCCGCAAAATCAAAGGATGTAAGTGGGAACTGAAAGTTAGACTGCTAAGACCGGCACCCTCCGGCGCGGGCGGCGGCGGCCCGTTATAGAAACAGATTTAAAGCAAAGTTTAATTAATAAACCTTTGTACACTATACAAGCCGCGGCCTCATCATATCAGCCGAGAGACGCCCACTGCTGGGCCGCGGCCTAATGACTGTATAAAATATATGTGGGTACCTAAAAGATACTAAGTGCGGTCCTACCTTTCTACTAATTATGATTAATATTGTAGACTTCACGTGCTTCTTTTCTTATGTATTGCTTATTTCTATGCTAAATTATTTGTGTACGGCCTATAGTATATAAAGCGTAAGCGTTTGACCTTGATATTGTTCTTACTCCGTTCGTAATAAAGGCGGCTTTCATAGTGCAACTGTTACACTTGATGCGCTGTCGTCTGTACATGCTGCCCATGAAATAGTGCAATCTATAGTAAAATAGAACATAATTATGAGCGTTAATTATAATGTTATATGTATGCCATTTGTACTTTTTGTTTTATTGTGCAATAAAGTTTAAAAAAATAAATAAATGTTATAATTAAAGAAATTATACGCTTTGCGCACGTTGTGATGTAGGTACTGCGTTGAAAATTGATTTCGGTGGAAGCAGTATGTTGGCTGATATGTTGTTTTTTGTACTCTGAAAATTCGAATGTATAAAGCAATATTTTGTTAATAACATTGTTGTATCATTTACCATCTCCCGTGTTCTGCTTGACGATGATGATGATAACCTAAAACAGATCTACCGCAGGTAATTCAAAACTTAGTCAAAACACAGTCTTCATTAGGAGAATAATTAGATCGGTTTTTCAATAATCTAAATTTTGAAGTATCTATACGATGGATATGTAGGTATAATAATAATTTTGAGGCCAAGATAAGCCCACTGAAAGTTTAGACGTTCGTAAAACGTTACTGTCGCGTCTGCATGATATCAAATCGTAGGGTAATGACCACTTTACCCTACGATTCGACGACGGCTTCCAATACAGAGAGCAGTGACGTCTCTGCTCTCTGTATTGGAAGCCTAATTTTGATATGGAGTTTGTGCGGCAAACGAGGTAATTACGTTTCATGTGGGTCTCCTACTAGAGTTGCTAAGGATCTCTTCTTTGTTAGACGCAAAGATTTAAGAAGAAATGATGCCCCGGTAAGTAAATAGAGTTCTGTCTGCTGTCAATTCGACTTTCTAAAAGCAGTTTCCATCGAAAACTTGCATAGTCACCATCTTGCTTTCGTGCGCAGCAATAAAACGAGATATAAATAAAATAGGTAAGTATCTAATTCAACCACTAAACTACAAAATAGTAGGCATATTATGGTAAGAAAGAGGCAATTTAATTACAGTAAGTATATTTCTTTCTCGCAATATGTAATAAGAAAAAGATAGCAAGAATTTGCTTACAGCTGTCAACTTTTAGATGGATTTCAAAGAAACCATAGATCATTTTAGACGGCATGTACAGAGGTGCAGAGGTGTCCTAAACACTGCATTTTATCACGTTCAATAAGGTCGAAAATTGAAATCACGTTTCTAAATGTCAAATTATAATAATAATAATAATAATAACTTTATTTCTTATAACTTATGCTAAAATTAACAAATAGTGGCTGGGACACACCTTTTAAGTATTTCATATACAATTATGACAGTCATCCTTTACGTATTCACATTGAGAGAAAAAATGCACTCATTTTAAATTTAGACTTAGCATGTGTTGCCCAGAATTAGACACTATAAAAATAAAAAATAAAAAAGTATAGTATGGAGCTGCGATCTTATAATAAAGTTCCAACCACTACATGCGCAGTTGGGCAAGCAATAAAAGACCTTATTAATAATAACGATGTATTTATTTACATTAAATTGGGACATGTACAAATATGTAAAATTACATAACGTTTTGGATTTAATTGCATTGGTACAACTACTATTAAGTACTTAACAGTGACTTATTTGTGCTTATACCAATACCAATAAAATTGATCAACATTCAATTCCATCTAACGAAATTAAAAACATCCCCTTTGTATTGGACACTTACTTTAAATAAAGTTTTCAAATCAAGGAAATTGTTTGAAATATAATGATTATACTGTTCCAGGGTATATAAGCACGACTGGCCCTTGATTCGTTGAAATATTTCAATCATCATTGTCCCCTAAGAGCTGGTCTTCTATGTCTATATCTTCAGCTTTCCGTTTTTTAGGCCTCGGTCGTTTTCCCTGAAGCGTTTCCAATTTCATCTTTTTTGATAGCTTTTTCTTTTCTTTCAATTGGAGTTTCCGTTTAGCCGCCTTTTCCGGATTGTTCACTTTTTCTTGAAGCAGAATCTATGAGAAATAATTTCATTTTAAAATAGGTAGTAATTAATTTTACTATTCCAGATCGGATAATCGGTCGCTTATTAACCTTTTCCTAAACTTTTTATATTTGTCCTGACAAAAATATCACTTTTCTGAATTCGAAATTTGCTTCAGTGGTCGTCCTAATAGCTAGCACAGAATACGTACTTACTAGGTACCGAGAATATTTTTTTTAAAGTGACAAATGTATTATAACAAAAAGAATATGTTAGGGGATTGGTATTTATACACTACTAGAAGTTTAAGCCGCGCCGCACGGCTTATCTTTCATTCATTCTTTCAAGTAGAAAATATCAGAAACGAATATACCGATTTTAACAAAACATGCCATGCATAAGCAAGTCGGGCCAATCTAAACAGCTATCAGAGTATATAACTGATATAGAAATATTGTAAAAGAAATAGTATGTCTAAGATCAATAGTTTCATAGATATAGTGGTATGTTTGGCAATCTAATATCATAAACATTTTTGATAAACTTTGGAAAAAAAAATACTACTTTTATGAATTTTCTAAAGAGTACAACTTTAACAATATTCGATATATTTTCAGTTTGAATTATTATCATGGGTAACGTAACGTGTATTTTCCGAATTTTTGAAAAATAGCGTCATAAGCAAACTAAGACAACATCCCAATTACGTAGACTAGCCTGACTTGCTTATGGGTTGTAAAGTCATATTTAGATTCGGTTAGTTCTTTTAAAATACTTTCGTCTTGAAAGTTTGTATGAAAGGTCGCTCGGCGAAAACCCCCTTAAAGTTGTATTTTCCATTCGCTTTGAACACAATAGTTTTGTATTTTTATCAGGATAAATTAAAATGTACTAGAAAATTGTAGGTTATAAACAGAAAATAACAATAATGTCTCAAAAACGCACCATTATTACGCATGTCTCGCATATATAAGCAACATGTTTTTATATGGACATATTTCATTGTAGTTTCAGTTTCGAATAGAATAGAATGTTTGTTTGCAAGAACAAATGTTTGTTTGTTTAAATTATCATAATTTTATCTCATAATATTATCATTATTTCGCAAAATGACAAAATTCAAAAAGGTCATAATGAATGTATTTTATTTTCTTGGTTATACTCATATAGTAACAGAAATGATGTGTACAAATTTTAAGTGGAATATAGATAAAAATGTAATTTAGAATAAGCTTTGCATGAACGTGTGATCTGTATTCTGTTTTTGTACCAAATAAAAATAAATAAATTACTAGGTGGTAGGCCCGTATGTAGTAGGTACCACCGCCTTTCTTATTTCAGCCGTGAAACAGTTCGCTGTGTTTCGGATTAAAGGGAAAGGTAGCCAGTGTAAATAGTAGGCATGGACGGCATTTCATCTTAGGCCTCAGGATGACAGCGCACCAGCAATATGAAGTGATTTTTCCTTGTTATTGCAGGTGTCTATAGGCGGCGGTAACCCCTTACCATCAGGTGGGCCGGCAGCTTGTTTGTCATCTAGTTATATAAGAAAATGCGACGACAACGTGAATTTATCTCTTAAACTGGACTCACAGCAGCCGCTTTAAAAATTCCTCTGACCGGGCAGAGTCAATCAATCAATCATTTGGAGTCGCCCCAGTTTAGATTATTTTTTCTAAAGATGGGCCGTGGGCCGTCAGCTTATATCGTCGGTGAGAGTGCAAGACCGCGTAAGAGCAGTTTGCAATACGTATTTAAAAAAGTCGCAAAATTAAAATATCGCGCCAGTAGGCTATTAGCGCTGATTCGCTTATGCTAGATTCTCATTAAACAACACCCAGAGAAATCCCAAACAAGTTCAGTCAGTAAAAAGTTGTCGAAATACCTAAAACTTTTTCTTCCATCCTGCGAAATAAACAAAAAACACATATGCGGTATTGCAAACTGCCCTTACGCGGTCTTGCACGCTCACCGACGATATGTCATCTAGTTGTATAAAAAAAAGATGAATGAGTTAGAAGCCACAACTTACCTTCTTCCTTGCAGCCCTCTTGATATTCAGCTTTGTTTGCACTTCCGCCACGAGTTTGCTATACTCTATATCCCCGATTTTCAGGCGCAGTCTCTTTCCTAATCTGCGTGCTAGTTGATTGATAGGCGACGCCGGTGTCATCGGGTCCCCTAAGGATAGTTCCCGTACTATCGGTGGGAGCATCAAATCTACTACTTTATTGAGGTCTTCAGGTTTAAAGAAATTGATAACATGCGTCCAAATATTGAACACTGATGTTCTCTGGAAAAGTAAAAAATTACATTATTTTACACACCCATTCAAAATTAAGATAACAATAAGAGCTTGTGTCAAGAGTTATTATATTTACGATATACAGGATGGTGTATGGCAAAAACGCTCCATAGAAAATCTACGGAACAGGTGACGTCACATGTTCCCATATTACTAAAAAATGTATGGGCATACTGACAAAATTGATAATAACTATATGTTAAGTATATTTTTATCAATAGTTGTCGTAATAATAGTTGTTTTGATTGATGTCAGCAATCTAATATTTTTGATAAATTTTGAAAAAAATATTATGACCATTTTATAAATTTTCAAATCAATACAACTTCAACAATATTCCATATATTTTAAGTTTGAATTGTTTTTATCGGTAGCAGTAGCGTATATTTTCCGAATTTGTCAAAAAAATCTCCATATTCAAACTTAGGCAACATCCCAATTGCCCCTGCCTAAATTTGAACCCTCTGGTTTGGTAGACAGAGTACTGAGAACTAGATCAGACGGTTAAAATTGTTTATTGATAATAAACTGTCAAGCCACAGATTCCAAACACAATAGATTTTTAAATGTCATAAAACCCCGGGGTCTTACGCCGCTTGTAAAATTTATTCTATCAACCACGTTAAAGTACATGAGAACTCACAATATTTATTGAATTAGGACCCCTAGCAACTTCCACATTGACAGCCTTGCGTAATTTGAATAAGAGCCATCTAATGTTGACTTTAGAAACACCCTCTGTTTCCTCGGTGTCCATTTGTTTATTGTCTGTTTTGCAAATCACTTTAAAGCTTGGTATTGAATGGATCAGCTTTAGTAATTTGAAAAGGACTGCAGTCACCTGAAAAGTATAACGAAAGCATTTGAGTTAAATTAAAAATAACGTAGAAACAGGTAGGAAGTGAGTGATATTTTATCTAGAAATTGGTATTTTCTATTCCAATTTATACAGAAAATCGCAACTAAAATTATACGGTATCCGATGAATCGGTTTTGAACGGTTAGTCTTTTTACGGTTTTTTGTGCTTTTAAATACCAATAATAACGGCACCCGATAATTTAGATATAAATTAACCCATCATTCAAAGGATACCATAATTTAAGGGTAGGTACCCGTAATAAACCCGGCCTCGTTTGAGTAGAGTCCAAGGTGCTACGTGCGTCTATAGGCTATGGCAATCGCTTACCAGAAGGCGGGCCGTACGCTTGCTTCCTACTGTTGCCGTATGAAAAAAGATATTAATTTAGTCTGTCAAGCCGCACATTCTAGACACGAACGGTTTTTGATTGTCATATGCTCCCTGGAGTCTTACGTGCCTTAACAAATCAACAATATAACAATAGATAAATAGTCCTAATTCTTTAGAACACACGCTGAAGATAAATTTAAGTTCAGTGCATCTTGTTCTCTCAATATGAAAAAAAATGGATGGCTGCGGCGCAATTGGACGTTTAGACAGTTATGTTCTTCAATTTTCTTGAAGAACATAACTTTCTAAGCGTATGAAGTTTTTGTTATCTTTTTCCTAATCTTATTGAGAGACAGAGATACACTGCATACTTACATTTAGATTTAGAGTATGTCTTTAAAATTAGGCCCAATATTGGTTTAAATTCAATGTAAACTGATTAATGTAATACCACAGATTAGATAATAGGTAACCTTAACACATAATAGTTTAGTTAGTAGGAACAATTGTTACTCATACATGTACTAAAAAATTATGGAATTTACCATTCTAAGATACAAGTGAACTCGATAATATATTATCTAATCAATGTACAGTCCAAAAGACACTATATGCAGTCGTAATAAGAGCAATTGTTGTAGTGTAACAGTTATCCATACTTGATAATGTTGTAATTGACATTGGCTTCTTACTCAATACTCAGTCATAGTGCCTATTTCGGCTTATTGCCATATTGAACAATTCTGATATTGAGGGATCATTTTAAACTTTGTACTAGTACCTGGTCAGATATGAAACATCTCCTGTAAGAACCGTTTGAGTATTCGGCTGTTAGTGATTGTCGAGTCTGTCTGTATATTTAATGCCTTAAACTGACAATGAGCCTAATTCTGAAGACACACTTTAATTCTAAATTTAAGTAGGTACAGTATATCTCTTTCTCGCAATAAGTCATAGGAAAAAGATAGCAAGAATCTGTTTAGAGCTATCACTTAAATTTAGATAGATTTCAAAGAAACCATAGACAATTTTAGACGGCATGTACGGAGGTGCTTCCTAAACACTGCATTTTATCACGTTATATGACAGCCATCTTTGTCGTCTTCATTTTAAGAGAAAGAGATGCACTGAACTTAAATTTAGATTTGGCATGTGTTCTCCAGAATTAAGGTCATTGTCACATAAAATGAAATTAAACTTTAAAATCAAGAAAATACCTGATCAGCCATTTCTTTGGACACCGACGGAGTAAACTGCGCACACAGGTCTAACACCAAACTTCTTAGTGTTGCTTCAGTATCATAATAAATAAAACCTCTATCACTCTCTAACTTTTTTCTTATGATCATATCCAATTCTTCTTTATCGACAGCCTTTAATATAGCACCAAGAATCTTTGCCGCTCTTAATCTTACCCACGCGTGAGGATAAGCCAATAACGCTTGACATTGCTGTGCGATATCGTCGAAATCACTAACAAGCTTCTTATCTTTTATACTTGACGCACAATGTAGTGTAATCCTATCGATCAAATTCAGTATCTGTATCAGACTGTGGTCCTTTTCCTTCTGTTTCTCTTCGTCAGTTTTGTCTTCTTTCACTTCCAAGCGTATTTTGACGAATCGACCCACGGTAATATCGTTAGTGAGTAAAAGTATTTTGCCGCTAACCAATGAAAGGATATTATTGAGACGGTTTTTGAAGTTCTCTTCTTCTACGTTTACGAATCGTGTGCAAAGTTGCGCTGCGAGTTCGAAGTGTATAGGCTGTGAAGTAAAATTTTGAGTGATAAATAAATAAAGAAACTTGAAATGCCTTTGGAATGTATCAAAGCCATTTTCGGCTACTGACAAATCGTCAGATCATTTAGTTTAAACCTATCCTGTATAGGTTTGAACTAAATGATCTGACGATTTGATGGTGCCGTCAATACGACAGTAAATTAAAACATATCTAGACTAATATTAGTTTCTAGAAATGGTTTGCCACTTTAAAAATGATAAATTCATGACATTTGCATGAAATAATATAACATTGGCTGCATTATTTCTTAGAGAATTGGGAGGTTGTTTGTATGAAACAGCTGATTGTTTTAATCGATATTTCAATATTTTTTCGGTCGTGGTTAGAATGAAAAATTAAAAGCATGTTTGATACTTGATATACAGGGTGTAGCCTGTATATCAAAGATGGTTTTAATTTTTAATTACCTGAGTGTCTTGGAAAAATTTTAGCACTAGATCAAAGAGTTTATTTCTGTTTAACAGCGGTAATTTCTTCAGCATTGTCTCTATACAGGCAGCAGAGGCAGCGCGGCATTCTGGCGCTGGGTCATTTACCATACACGCTCCTAATGCCAAGAGTAGGTAGTCTCCGTGTCTGGCTAGCTGTTGCTAAATTATTAAAAAAAAATATCGTAGTCAACATTTGATATACTGTAAGTAACACAAAAGGTGATCAAAAATTTATGAACAGCTTTGAATTGTTATAGGTTCTATACATTTTACCATTAAAATCTTAATTTTTATTTCCCCTTAAATATGTGAGTAGGACGGCATTTATATAATTTTTATACACACACGACATTACAGATCGCATTTTTTTTTGGTTTTATTTTTATTAGATTATAAATCGAAAATTTGACTTATAAATAAACTTAGTAATTAAAATATAATAAAACTAGAAAAATTTCACGTCCTGAGGCAGGAATCGAACCCGCGACCTTTCGCAATCCGGGCGACTGCTCTGACCACTGAGCCACCCAGGACTTGGGATATCCCTGTGAAACTCTTCTAGTCTATCTTGTATTTGCGTTTATGAGCTAACGTCCACCCTACAATGTCGAAATATTCTATTTCAACAAATAAACCTTAAATTAAAGTAATTAGGCCGATTTTTCAATGAACCAAAATTTTTAGTACATTAATGTTAAGATTGCACAAAATAATGGGGCTTTGTAGGGACAAAGCAAATACAATACAGAAAGAGGTTCATCACGACGACAAAAAATTAGCAATAAATTACTTACCACGGGGAATTTTTTGATAATCATTTCGAGGAATTTTAAAGAAGATTCTCTGCCATGCTGCAGTTCATAGTTGAGCTGAGATACGAAGAATTGTAAATACTTGTCCATGCGTTTGCCAGGCGAATAATTTGTCAAGTAACTCACAAATATAGAACGAGCTTCTTCCCTAGAAAAAAAATAATCAAGATTCATATCACAGATATTTTTGTAAAAAAATAGTAACATATATTTCTTTTCATCCAAGACTTTTCTCGACTTATCAGCTATATTTAATTGAAATAGTTTTTCAAAGGGGTTTATCAGTATTAGTTGTAAGGTATTTATTATCCGCTAATAATCAATTCATAATTAGTGCTACACTGCAGAACGAAATTGTAAAACCGACCCATAGTATACAAGGAAGTTACCTCGACTTTGCAGATTCGCTTAGTATACACATTTTGGAGAGTTTTTCCATGACTTCATGCAACTCAGGTGATACTAATTTAGCTTCTAATATGGCTTTTAAAAGTGAAAAACAACTAGATTGCTTCTCATCATTTTGACAGTCTTCTTCGGCGTACAATAACAAGGTTTTTAGTTGCTCTACATCAAGTTTGTAATATTTTACATTCCTAATCAATACTGTTACTGCCTGTAAAAAAAATTATAGCTGTATAAACACCACAATACTAAATTTTTCCTAAAAAGAAAATATAAGGAAAAAAATTTGTACCTTAAATGAATTTCTCACTAAATGGTAGTTGTCATTTTGTTTAGTAATTTCAAATGTTGCGTACTTATGTAATATATGAAAAATGGTCTTTACTATATCTTGTATCATATCCTCCAAGCTAGGAGTACTGATCCTGATAGTCCACAGAGATATTATGCATTTCATAGCTACAGTTGTTACTTTGACATGGTGACTTTTCAACGCATCAACCAATAGAGGTATCAATGGATCTACAAACGCTCTACAATCCATTCTTGGCACCTTTTCTCTTTTAAGTATAACATAAAGAATATTGAAACTAAATTCTATTAAAACATGTGCGTTAGCTTTACTGGAAGTTTTAACAAGCCTTGCCTGAGACTCCCTGTTACGTTTTGGTGCCTCTTGTATAATAAAACAATCCGGCTTCGCTCTTAACATTTTCTCTCTTTGTATCTCAGTAATTTCTCGCTTTGGCGCACCTAAAACGAATTCAGGTATGCTTTCCGACGCTATACCATGTAAGAAAATGAACAGAGACTCTATATCAATAAAATTATTTGTAACTAAACCACTTGATATATGCATTAGGGCTTCTTGCACTTTTAACACAATCTTTCTTGAATGATGTTTCTGTAAAACCTCTTTAAAAGGCAATAAAAGGTTGATCAAACATTTCTCTGTTATGTTTTGGGACACAATCATTAAAGTAACTAAACTCTTCTTGCTAGGTTTTGCTTCAGGAGTTTTATAGTGCAATTTATCCACTTCTTTTTCTTCCGACAAGGCTCCAAAGAGATCATTGACACAGACATCAAGTATATAATCCAGGTTAGCATTCAATTCGCCAGTTTTAAAGTCCGCTTTCAAAGCATCAAGTACTGTGTGTATTGTAGCAACCAATACATGAACTTGGAATCCTCTAGTTAGTAATAGAGTTAGATGTTCTAATAGGATTCCTAAGTGCGCAGTGCCAACTGTAAGCATAATTTTCTTCACAATGTCCCTCGCCGCAATGCGTACTTGTTTTAATGGCGACTTTAGAAACGAACATAGCTTTATTATGATGCTGAAATAATTAATACAATAAAATCAACTTATGATGAAGCGATTCCGTTGTTGTTAACAGCAACCAATCGAAATTACTAAAAGAAGAAATACTCAAACAAATTCTATCATTGTGAAACATACACAATTAGCTAACTACTTAATTAAGTAACTCAGTATTATGCATTGCGTGGAACCTATGTGATGAAATATATACACTCTTTCTTACTATACAGGGTGGTGCCGTCAATGCGACAATAAATTTAAACATGGGCTATATTAGTCCATAGAAATGATTTGTCACTTTCAAAAATATCATATTCATTTGATAATTTCATGACATTTGTATGTAATAGTGTAACGTTGGCAGCATTATTTCATACAAATGTCATGAAAATTATCAAATGAATACGATATTTTTGAAAGTGGCAAACCATTTCTATGGGCTAATATAGCCCATGTTTAAATTTATTGTCGCATTGACGGCACCACCCTGTATAACTAGACCGGTATAAATGATACTCACCCGGGAAGTTGGTGCTGCAGCAAATTCCCAGGCAATCTTTGAAGTAGCTTCACCAAAGCAAGTGCTAGGGGCACTCGTAACATGTCTTCCTCTTGTCGTTCGAGTCCCATCCGGCGACGATTAACTTTGTGCGACTCATCATGTTCCGTCAACTTGCCAATCGCTCTGAAATTTAAGAGTTAAAATAGTACCATCAAACTGAATTATTCTTGCTTATTTAAAAAAAATCTCTGAGTTTTTTCATGAAAGCAACATTTATTGGAGACTATTGTTTATACTTAAAGTACTGAAATGTTATTAAATTAAATGCCATTTAAACAGGTACCTGTGTAATTGTGGTAGAAGTCCAGCTGATAAGGATTTTATTATCCTTTTAGCAACCGACGGGGAAACATTCGTTACCCTTTCGATTGCTGGCACGTCACTGATCTCTTTTGATGAATCGTCTTTGTCTGCTTCGTCATCAGCTGCTTTGAGTTCATTGTCTAATTGTACATCTTCATTTTGATCCTCGTTTGTTTCATCGTCCCTTATTTCATCAGTAGCTTCGGCCTTATTATCGTTATCATTATTTACATTTTGATCAGTATCTGTTTTAGCGCTTATTTCAACTTTTTCTGATTCCAAATTAGCAATTAAGGCTTTAGGCAACTCAATACTTTTCATTTTAGAAAAATCAAAATGGAACGCTTCTATAATACCGACTAATAAACGGGTAAGTTGTTTTTGATATTCAGTCGAATGACGCATTTTATTTAAATAAGTTTTGAGAAGAACTTCATAGTGATACCATGGCAGTAATCGACAACAGATAGAGACGACTTCAATGCACGCATCAATTAAAGTATTTTTGTCAGTATATTTGTCATCACAGAGATACATTGAAGCTAAAGGCAAGATGAAGTTCGTTAGTGTCCTGGGAGTAGGGCATTTAGTTAGCTTTTTGGCAACTTTACAGAATTTTAACAAAGCTCTTACTCGCCTATGCATCTGCAAATGACAAATATTTTCAAAAAAGTCCACTTCCATGTCGTCTTTATTACCCAAATTTGCCAAATCTGATAACACTACATCTGTATCTGGAGATTCTCTAGCTAATTCTCCTAGCAAAGCAATACTCTCATTTCTTAGTATTTCGTTTTTTGTATCCCTAATACCTGATGATATAAGAGACAACACTGTATCTCGAACTAAATATTGCCCATCACTAGTTGACCAATATTTTTTAAGTAATTTTGGTAATATCTTCTTCAAGCATAATCCAGCTCCATCTCTTAAGCCTATATCTTTTTCTGTCCGTATAAAATAGAAGCAATTGTTAACTATTAGTATTGCAAGATCTATGTCAATTTCGTTATTTTCAGACAGCTGATATATTTGTTTATAGGCATCAATTCTTCTATCGAAGTCAGGTTGCTCAATCCACCTTTTATTGAAAGCATTGATTTCAGTAATTATATGGGCCATTCTAGTCAATATATCCTTATTTTTTTTAGAATTCTCTGCAATGGATGACAGTAATTTGATCAAAAGTTTTCGAACTTCTACAAGTGAAACTTTATTAAAAAGGACTGCAATTTTTTTAATATACTCTTCGGGATTTGAACTTTGCCCTAGCAGATTGATAATCGTGGTGACAGCATGTTCCATATTCTCTTCCGCCATATTCATAGACACCTTCTTCACTAAAATAGGTAGGAGTAAATTTAGTAATTCATCACATAGTTCCGGTGTTGAAACCAGTTCAGTTACTCTCGATAGAATCAACAAGTCCCTTCTGTTAACTGTGTTCGATTTTGCTGTGTTAGTGATACGTCGTTTCATCACCTCAAGTATGCTGGAAATGTATGGAATCAATATTGTACTTCCAAAGTTAAGTTCTTTAATTTCCTCAACTTTTCTGTTTCCAAGTAAAGGTAATGTATTGAATGATGCTATTGGTCCAACTTCCTTTTCTTCATTATCATTGGCATCTGCTAATGTCAATAACTTTTCAACCATATCTAAAATCATGTTGACTACACCAGGGCTAGTTTTTGGAGCCAATAGCAGTTTGAACATAGCTGGTAGAGTACACAGTGTATCATCCTTTTCTGAAACAGTTATTAACAAAACATAGTATCTAGGATTTTGACACCAAGTGTTTATTAGTTTTAGTAAAGCGGTTGGAGTATGAACACCCTCAATATGCAGTTTTGGTATCAGGGGCCATATTAAATTCTCAAATAGAACAAACAGTTCATCTTTTTCCCATGGATATTCATGAAATTGGTCAAATAGTTTTCTCAGTGTAACTAAACATAAAGTTCTTAAATTTTTTAAAACTTTAGTGTAGCCAATATGAACTCTATCTCCTTGCGCTAGAACTGCAGCTATAACCGAGGACAGTGCATATAAGATCTTGAAAAGTTGAGACAGAAGATCTTCTTTCATGTATCCACCAAAATACTCTCTGACTACTTCAAACAAATTCAGAGCACTATGTAACTTTCCTGGGCTTATGATTGACTTCAGATCTAAATTATCCAAAGTAACTTGAAGTATTTCTTTAGGTTCCATTGTCATGTAACATTTATATTGAGAAAATGCCATCTCTATAAACATTTTAAGTTCATTTTCATTACAGCCTGCTAAATATCTCATTACAAGTGACCTTCTTGTTTGACCACCACCTTTCTTATCTGGTCCTAGTTTGGCAGTCATTTTACCATAAAGTATTCGCAATATTATAGGCACAACATGTTCTCTGTCATTAGGTTGAATATTCGTAGAATCTTCTGTTATTTTGAATTGAGTTAATTCATTTTTCAACTTGTTTTCATCAACTAAATTGTACAAATGGTTTTTATAGGGCATAACACTCTTATTTTTATAATTGAGAACACAGTCAAGAGAATATTTCTGAAGACCAGAATTTTTGTGTTTTAAAAATTCCATATAGAGCTCCCAAAATACAGGTTCTTTATGAAGGGCTCTAGGATTTTTAAATTGAGCAAGAACTTGCATCACACTTATAAGAGTTTTGAAAATAATTTTACCAGACGGAGACTCTTTGTGCTCCTCAGTAGGCTCAACAAACTCTAAAGTATTTTCTTTTAAATCAATCAATGATTTATCCACTTCCATATCAGTATTATTACGTGTTTCAACATCGATTTTCAATGCATTGGTACTGCTATTGTAACTTCCTTTATATTCTTCTTCAATAAAGTTCAAAAATAAAACTACTACATCTCGATTTTTAGCCTCACACACACGAATGCAATTCGTCATAATTTTTAATATTAAATTTCTGTAATTATATAAATCTGGTCTTTCTGAAATACTGCTGTAATCGGAATACATATCACTCAACAAATTGTAGGTAGTATCAAGCTCATCACAAAATTTGAATTTTTTCAAATCTTTCTTTGCATTCTCAAATGAGGATGCTAATGCTTTGTAGAATGGAGGCCAAAATTCATCAGCTGATATGGCATTACCGTAACCTACAATAAAATCTGAAACTGGCTCCCATAATAATTTGAAATTAATATATAAAACACCAAGCATATAATTCAGTGCAAACAAATGATAATCAGTATCCTTAGCAAGAGTATATTGAGTTGTATTAAATGTCATCTTCTGCAAAATATTTATTTGGGATCTATAATCCTGAATCGATGGGCTTATTGACTCAACCTCATAACATCTGCTGAATATTGAAAATCTTTCACCACTGCCACCCACTTCTACTGTCTTATTTAATTCTGGTGCATTTTCAAAAAGCTTGTAAATGTGAGTTGTCAACAAACGAACCTGAAACAAGGAATAAGTTAATAACAATTCATAAGATATTTCGACTTGTATTTTTTTTATATCCATTATCTAGTCACAGCGACACGTGCGGCTCCCGCATTCCGTCGCAGTGTGGGATTTGCCTTAGGATAGTCTATTTCTCTTTTATTCTTTGGGATTCAACAATTCACTGCCTCCACCTCAACATCACGCACAAAGAAGTTTAGTGACTCGTTTCTTTGTTTTGCTTCCAAAACATAAAATTCTTTGCCGGCACATGTGTTCCCTCCCTCCTATAAAATGAGTACCTTCAAATGAGGTGTGAAATGGCAGCTTTTGAGTTGGGGAGATGGAGGCGGCTAGAGCAGAGTGTTTGAAGCTGCACTAGTTGTCTTATGACTATTCTTATCACTTAACATCAGGTGGTGTTCATTCATTTGCCGTGCTTTGTATAAAAAATAAATATATATGAAAAATTTAGAAATAAGAATCATGTTCTAGCTTGGTATCGAACCCACAAACCATGTCTCACAGTATGAGCAGTAACCTACATTGCGAGAAGTCGTGGGTTTGCAAATTCAACTAGGATTTGTGCATATTTTATCCCCACTTATACAATAATAATGTTTATCAATAAATATTTATACTCACAATATGAAAAGGTGATGAAACATTAATTCTTAAATAGCTATCTATCAATGACAAATGTGGATATGTCAAATCATTTTCATTTTCATATGCCGTTAAATATAGGTCTAGTAAATGTAAACTGGAAATATAGTTAGGATCTGCTGCATAAGGTAAAATTATAGGCAATATCACATCAATGTCACATATATCTCTCAGTCTCTTACAGCTTGAAATATGCACTGCACTTTCTAATGCATTTGCTAATATAAAGAGCATATGTCTAGCACATTTTGACAAAGCTGTGGTATCACAGTGGTACCTATTATATTCTGGTTGACTTTCAATATGATAATTTTTCACAATTGTCAATAATTTATCTATCAATTTACTTAGAGTTACAATGCAGTAATCAACATCAATATTTTTTAAATGTGGCAAACAAAATAATACATTCATTAGTTTTGTTGGATTATCAACAATGTTCTCCATATCGTCATTCAAGACACTGCTACAATGTTCCATGAAACATGGAAGGTATGTACCCAAATCAATTGGATATTTCACCCACTCAAATAATTTGATACCATTTTTAGACAATGGTGATTTTCTTAAACATATTTTAGTGAGTGTGCTCATAGCTTCAGTATCAAATCCAGATTGAATCACAAAGTTAAGAAATGGTGACAAAATGTGCATATCAAATTGGGAGTAATCTATGATACTTTTGACGAAGTTTATCAATATGTTTGGGTATGGCAAAGGCAGCAATACTTTTACTATAATTCCCGCATGTTCCTGGGATAAAGACACATTTGGCGAGAGTAATAATACTGCTCCAATTTGAGCACATACTTCCAATACTCTTTCTGAAAATTGTTGACAAATAACTTTCACAAGTAAGAGAACGAAGTGAGGTGGATTTGTCAAGTATTTTCCATTTTGGTGTTCTATCACTTGACCTGCAAGTCTTAAAATGTATTCTAAACCTTTGTTCTCTTCATCATTTTCATTTAAAATCTCTTCAGTGAATTTCAATATGCTTGGCCAGAAAACTATGTATTCCTTGGGTGAAATAGACTGTAAACTATCCTCCATTGTCTGTGTTAAGACTCTAAAGAGTATGTCCTGGTGTTGTATGTTTTCCTTAAGGGTTCGTAGCAAGAGAGGCAAAAATGTCTCAAAACATATGTGGAATTTTCCACTGACACCTCTAATAATTTCAAAAAAGAGATGACCACATCCAGCAACAGCCTGTAATATAATAAATATTTAATTATTTTTTTTTGTATGGTGAACATAAGGAAAAAAATTCGAAAGTTCTCTTTGTACAGACGACAGCACATCACGTTTAAAAGTTGCACTATGAAAGCTGCCTATATTACAAACATAGTAAGGGTGGTCTCAACCTGTTACGCTTGTTGTGCTCTTGACGGTACAAAGAACCATATGGTCAATTTTTATTGAAACTTACATCTTCATTGGTTTTTAAAAATGTTAATACAAGATCCAAAAACTTCTTTTTATCCCTAATATCACGAGCAACAAAGGCAAAACTTTCAGCAGCAAAGTTGTTTATATACTGTGGATGGGCTTCACTGAGCAATGGTATAATTCTCTTCAAAACCACTGCTATATCTTTCTTCAACTGTGGTTTTAATATTTTGAATAGAAATGCTAAGCAAATTAGTGTCCATTCCAATTTCTCTGCATCTTTTGTATTTAGTAGTTTTATTAATATATCAAGAAACTTAGGAAAATGATAATAAAAATCATCACGTAGATCTTTTGCTAGTGCTACTAAAATTCTGAAAATGTAAATTTTTATTTTTATTTAATTTAATAAAAATTCAAAGCAATAAAATTAATACCACAGACTTCAGAATATTAAACTATTTCATTTTTATTTGGGTTTGATATTAGGGCAATTAATATTCCAAATAACAATAAACAATTAATTTTTTTTAATACTAATTGTTTATTTTTGATATTGATTATCATAAAAAAGTATGAATTTTTAATAGTAAATAAGTTAATGTTTTTTAATTACAAAGAAATATTAAAAGATAGGTGTCTTAGTGTAATAATCAAAAGTCTAAAATGTGCTACATTGTGCTAAATTTTAGCTGTTAATGCATAATGGAAATAAGTAAAAAAATAATTTAAATTACAAAAAAATTTTAAAAGATATGTTTCTCAGGCTGTTAGTTTACATACCTTTTTGGCCCCAGTGCAAGTAAAAAAGTAATATAACTTTAAACTTCAAAGTAAAATTTTATTAAATTAATCAATTTTTATAAAAATCATTAAAACAACACCTATTTTACTAAGTCATGTTTTTTGTTCTTTTGTAATAAATTCGATTGATCTACACTACTCACTCTAAAAGAGGTTGTACACAAAGATGATCTTCCAAATTCAAATATCTTTCTATGATTTCAAAGACTTCATCCTTCCTGTGAACCAACTGTGGTAATGTGACAATACCAAACACTTCTTTTCTGAACTTTTTAAAGTTTTCAGTCAGATTAAGAGCATACCATTTGTGAATTGCCAAATGGAAATGGGTCTCATTCTCCTCTGGTTGGTGTGTGTATGCATGTTCAATATGGTATAGAGCAGCATGACGGATGTCTATTAAGTTGATACGCTCCGCAAATGGTATAAACTAGAAAAAATAAATAAAAGAGTTAAATGTATAGAAATAATATAAGTTACTTCGCATTTATTTATATTGTCATGTAGTTGAATTTTAACTAGATCATCATTCTTCATTTCATACATTAATCTGTCATGCGGCATTATCACTTCAGAGGGCTATGACAATTGAAAAATCAACTGTCAGGAATCTGATGTTTGACGGGTTGTTTATTAATATGTATTACAAAGATTAAAAACAATAATCGTCATGTGTTTCTCCCATGTAGGAAGGCCTGTGCCCAGCATTGGGACATGTATATAGGCTGATGATGATGATACTAAATAAACATATAAACATCCATGACTTTTGAACAAATGCTTGTGCTTATCATACAAACATTTACTCCCACCAGGATTAAAACCCAGGACCCCTAACTGAGTAGCGTATATAGAAAGGAGCACAGATGATCACTTGGCCAGCCATTCCTCAAATCAATGCATCTATTTTCATTTGAAACCTAAACTTAATTTCAATATTTGACAGAAATTTACACTTCTAAATAACTTAGTTTCGATTCAATATTCTAAACATTTCATGCTCTAAATATGTATATTTGTGATTAAAGTTGTTATTATACTTTGATTTTGACTATCTTACATAAAATAACACACAATAATAGGGCCAAGTAGCCAAAAGTATGTGTTATTCTTTAAAGTTAACACATACTTTTGGCCACTTCGCCCTTGTACTTGGATGTAAAGATGTATATTTTAAGGTTTTATGATGAGAAAATAAATCTCTAAAACTAAAACTCAATGTTTGTATGTTTGTCCCCGACACGTCCTGAATCCATTTATTAGTTTATGATTAAACTTTGGTAGGGTGATATGGACTGGAGATTTTTGTGGACTAAAAAACTTAATAATTTTCTCTTTAAGGGCATTGCAAAGCATGCCGGGTGCTAGATATTAGTAAAATCCCTGTTAAAATTTAAAATATCTTACCCTGAAAGTATTTGCAGATTTGTGTTTAACGGGTTTACTTTTCATTGTGTATTTTATGTTAACTATCCCTAATTAAATAATGTTTAAAAATCGTAAATAAAAGCACATGTTGATTTTTGACGATGACAGCGATGACAGACAATGACAGAGAGAACACATGACACTGACAGTTCTGTTTATCCCCACAGGGAAGGCAATGGTACAAAGCCATACAGCCAAGAACACATGACAGTTGATGACAGATTAAAAACAATAAGTTTTCTATCAAGCTATCACTTTCTACAGCTGTAGCTAGGAATAGGTAATATTATATATAAATTGACCAAAAAGATTTTTTTTTGGTTCATTCTCCCTTTTGATGGATAGGAATAGGAAACAAATGCCCATACAGCTATGCCTTTAGTATTTCATTATTTTTTCTTTTATTGCATTGAAATGATGGTGTTACACATTTCTATGCATATTGGGAGTATTTGACGTCAACTATATGATGACAGTCTGCATATGATGCTACTTGATGAGGTGGATAACCACACAAAAGTCGTCTTTCACACCATCATCATTGCAGCCGAGAGAGGCCTATTTCATGCCATAGGCCTCTCCCATCTGCACTGACACCACAGAATCCCGCCAAACACACCTTTTTCTTTGTTCATTCTCCCTGTAAAGAGAAGGCAAAGGGTACAGTTATGTCTTTAGTATTTTTTTATTTCTTCATTTATTGCATAGAAATGCTGGTTTATACATCTCCATGCATGTTGGGAGAATTGACTGAATTTGATTTTGAGAGTGTCCATATGATGCTATTTGATGAGGTGGTAATCCATAAAAAAGGACTCATCGTTTTTCACTCAATAATCACTTTTACTCTAATAATATTTTAGTTGTATACCATACGTTAACAACACAAAAACATTTTTGTAGCACAAAGTTCACTCAGACACAATTTTTAATTATTGTAAAAAAATCTGCACTGGCACTACAAAATCCCGCCAAACCCTCAAAACAATAAATAAAGCAGCTTTAGTTATTGTTCTGAGGCCAAACCCCTGACCAAAGAAAATGTAAAACGCTACAAGACAACGACAAGCGACAAGACGCGACCGTGAGTTAAAGGAAAAAAAATAAGAAGTTCGGCTGGATTTGGTGGTCAAGCAATAAAGTTATTTATTTTGATAACTCTGTATTGACTAGACCTGTGTCGATCGATCATTTCCCGCGAGCCGAGTCGATCACGACCCATGAGGTTGGTGATCGACTCACAATGATTTGATCAAATGATCGATCTCGAGTCCGCATTCTAACACATGATTCGGTTCTATTCTATGCACACGGGTAGTGGATCACGCACGTCACGGGTCGCAACGTGGGTCTCGGGTCTTTGGGTACGCGTTGTTATAGCGTTTTAAAATAAACACGTAATTATGTTAAGAGGTTATAATAGTATATTTAAGTATTATAAAATTTATAATATCAATATTTTTTATAAGGTATTTGTTCGTTTTGTGTTATTAATTCAAATTCTTAATCACGATGATTAGATTTTATCACTGTGCAAATAGAAAATTTTGTCATTCGAATCGAAATAAAGTGAGTGATTGAGTTAGGCGCGTTAACATCGATCTCAGTGATCAAATCTTTTTGTAGCTCGCGACCCGATCACTCGTGAATGAATAATGATTCGATCAATCACGATCGACTAAGGTCTAGTATTGACTCTATACCTCAGAACAATAACTAAAGCACTCTATACCTATATTAGTGATCTGTGCTCTATACCAAAGAGAATATAAAACGCTACGCTAGAAGAGACGGGACTTCAAGGAAAAAAAATTTTCTATAGAACGTGCACGCCAGACTCATACCAATATAATAAAAATTCAGCCAACAGTCTGGCAACAATAATGCCCACATAAGAAACAAAATAGGGATGTGCTTAGTAGGGATTAGAGATATACTTTAGATTTTTATCGATAGTTATAGGTGTTTGAAATTAATAAACAAAGGTACTTGAAAAACTTTTATATATTTATAATATACAATATATCAAGCTTGACTACTATGACAACATGGTAGGTTGTTAGGTTGACAGGTTGACGGTAGGCGTGTGAATCGTCCTGGATCGGCCATCAACACCGATTTGGATTCCGACTACACCAAAAATATGTCGCGATTTTGTTGTCGATTGGCACATACACCAAATCCTTCCCTGTCAATTGAACCCACTGTTTACATCTGCGAAAAAAATAAAGTGGTTTATTTAATGGGCATGACATCGATAGGGAAATAAAATTGTACAGACAGCACTATTTTTTACTTAGGTCGGTAGGTAAATATTACTTTTATGTACTAATATCCCTATTTAAACAATAATAGCTTTAGAATAGAACTAATTAACAGTCATTGTTACTTACCGATCATCATTGAGAGGAAATTCAGACATAATATGTTCGTTTTACATTGGCCGCCGGCGTGTCTTTAAATTACATATTTCTTAACTTATTCGTTTACTCATTTAGTTCACTTCACATCACACACAATCCTTTTTGGGTCAAGCTTATTTCTTGAGGCAAAACACTCGTTTTTAATAATAATTTACATTAATTTCTGATTTTAGAAAATTCTCCAACACAAACTAAATCACAGAACTAAATGAAATGTCAAACGTTTTGAAAACAAGACAACAGCGACAGAGACAGATGACAGATATAAATCACCTGTTTATGAAGAGCGTCGACCACCATATTGATTGTATGGATAATGCCTTCTTTCGGATTGAGGCGGATTATACCGCCATTACTGAGCGTGCACGTTTCATACAATTTTTTCTTCTTACGAACTTGCGCTAGACTGCTCTATACTTAGGTTTACTCTGTGTTTCTCTGTGTAACAAATTTTATGTTCACTTCATGAAAATTAAAAACAAGTTTAGAGTATGTAAAAAGTTTGATTCTGTCTTCACAAAAATCCTGAACATTTATTACAAAAATTCTTCAATAATGCACGACTATAATAGTTAGTGTTTGACAGCACATCGATCACAAGAGTGGGCAAAAACCAATACTCTAGGTTTAATGCTAATGATGTCACAAAAAAGAGGGAGAGGGGTCATGATAATAATAATAATAATACTCAACAAATAATATTTATCCCTCTTTTCAAATGCACCTAATCGCTTGGTTAAAAATAGACCACATATCGTTTGACATTCCTATTTACCTAAGAACAATTTATGGTATTTCCCTGTATTTCCTGATACTTTGACAGTAGACACTTGTTGTCAATGTCATGTCATGTCATGTCAGACAGTTGTCATATCAGGCAGAAGCAGAACAGCGACATCCCGACGCCACTTCTGTAAACATTTTACAAATTGTACCTACTCTTCTATTTCCTATTGAGAAAGTTAATCGAAAAATATAAATATTACTTCTGTTTTACTACTCCATTATTTAAGGTGTATATAAGCAGCCTGCAAAACAAAAAGTAAGTATTATAAATACAGGAGGCTTACCATCAGGTTCAATCCAGAATAACCAGATTGCAGTCTGATGACGGGTACCTACCCTTTTTTTATTATAAATGATTTTTAAGTATTTTTTAGTAATGTTTTTATTTCTCTTATTCGTCAATGGATGCATACCATTGTGATATACTAATAAATGATTTACGGAAAACCACGTGTCGGGAATTCTTTGTATCCATTGTTGAGTGTAACGGTTCCTAATATTTCGTTGGGTATCAAATGAAATATTTTTATAATTATTTTCTGTTACAATATAGTTTGGAAAAGAAACTCGCAACTAAATTTAATATAGAAAAATAGTTCATTCCTATGTTCCACTAATATTCTACCCAAACGCCCGGCTGGACGTTTAACCGGCTAATTGTATTTATCGTCGTTGATACAACACCAACAGTGACTCTTAGACCATAAGAATAAGATAGACAGAACATTTGGAGCAATCAAGTGAAGCCACTTTTTTCATGAATACAATAGTGTGTGTAATGTTGCTGTTTTCTCTGACTTTCAGTAATAGGGATGTTGACTAAAATTCCAATATATAATATATTATAATATAATTTTGATGCAAAGTGGTAGTTTTTCTCATATAAATCCTAAAAAATACAAATGTTTATTGTCATAATTAAAATAATATTTAATTTAATAGACAGGCACTTATAAACGGCAGTAGTGGGTAAGATATCCAGTTCCTCTGTGTTTGAAGAATCCGGGTGTAGCTTGCTTCCATCTTTGGCCTTATTATCACAAAAGATTAGTTGAGATGAATGTCAAGAACTATCCTGTTAAGGATGAAAAAAATCTCTTTATTTCTATTTGACGAAAAGAGAAAAACTTGTCCACTATGTTACATATTATTCGTCTCATCTTTAATGCCTTGTTTGGTTATGTTTTATAAATATAGATGGCTGATATAACCAAAGCTGACAACACATCACCTACAGAGCTCCTTGGCATTGGGCGGCGGCACCTTGCTGTAAGAGATTATAGCTCTGCTGCGGAAACCCTGGCCAAAGCATGTGAACAGCTTGCAGAAGAGTTTGGCGATACTGCAGATCAGTGTGCTGAAGCTTACTTATGGTAAATGATTTTGAATAAAAAAATGCAATTAATCCAAGTACATAGTTAAAATTTTTAAGTTTTAATTAGATATTTTAATTCAATTCAAATATTTCTCATAGTTCATAATCTAGCCAATGTATTTATTAACTACTATGATAGGTATGGAAAGTCCTTGTTGGGATTATCCCGTGAAGAGAGTGGAGTCCTTGGGGATGGTGTTCCCGGTTCTGGCAATGCTGAAAATGAAGAAGACAATGAAGGTGAGCATTCTATTTTCTAAATATCTATTGCTATGTTTAACCGTACTGAGACAAAAAAATCATTTATTAGATCAAGATGAAAATGGAGAAAGTGATGAACAAAATGGTGAAAAAGCAGTTAACACGGAGGTAGAAGCTGAAAAAACTGAAGTGGTACCAGAGCAAGCTGAGCCAGAATCAACAACCAAAGATGATGAGCCCGGCAGCAGTAAGGGAGAAATAGATACTGATGCTGCAGAGGAAGCAGTAAGAATTAAATTATTATTATTAAACTTTAAGCAAACATGCCTGTTCTAAGTTTATATGCAATATTAATGTGAGTGTATAATATTTTTCTTTGTTGTGCGGTAAGCAAATATTATTTAATTGCTTTACATAACAAAAGGTCATGCATACAAGTAAGTGTAGGTGGATAGGTGGATACACAGGTGGGTTTTTTTACAACGAACCTTTGGCTCTAGTGTGATTTATTAGGTTAGTCTATTTATGTAATACTATAAAATTGTTCTTCAAAAAGGGCTTGAAAAGGTTTTTACAGGGTCGGCATAGTGAATCCAATAAATAAGCTATAACACCTTTATGTATACCACCTATGTTTAACAAATAAATAATATTCTATTCTATTCTAACTTATGATAATTAATGAATTTAATAAATTAATAAATAAATACAGAAATAATTTAAGACTAATAAATTATTAAAATTAAAAATTAAAAAAAGGGATTATATGTAACTGCATAAAATATTGTCTCGAAACAGGGGCCACTAACTCACAGATCACAGTTCAATCAAACGGCTCGCAAAATTTTTATAAAAAACTAACAACTAAAACTACAAAATTCATGCATTAAATTTCTATCAAAATACCAATATTCATCACACAAAAATTTTCAAACAGATATGTTGTTTAGTAAGATTAAAAAAAAACCTCGAATTTGTAAGAGCCGTAAGAAGCCGAAACAGGCGACACTTACCTTATTGCTTGTGACTGAATAACCATGCTACATAAACATGTAAACAGTAATACAAAAAACTTAAATAGCAAAATAAAGTCGCTAAAAACCATTTGCTGTGTCTCTACAATTTCTTGACACACTCCTTTCCATATCTAAAAGTATCGTTATCCTTGATGTCGATATCTCAAGTGACGTGCAGTTCCGCAGTCATTTAGAAGATAAAGTCAAGGTGTCATCGAAGAAACTCTGCTCAATAGAGCGCGGCGGTACTTACTTTGAGACAAAGGCTGTTATAGTATAAGTCTCAAGGCAGGTCCCATATGAAATACTGCTGCCACCTATGGGCCGGAGCACCTAGATACCAACTTGGACCGTTTGACGCAGTTCAAAGACGCGCTATGAGAATTGTCGATGATCCCGAGCTCACCAGCGGTATTGAACCCTTAAACCTAAGGAGAGATTTTGCTTCCTTTTGTGTGTTCTACCGTTTGTATAACGGGGTGTGTTCTGAGGAATTATTTGACGTGATGCCCACGGCCTCTTTATACAATCGCTCCGCTTGCCATCGCCAGAATTCATCCTCACATGTTGAGACCAAAATGTTCTCTTACTGTGCGGCTTCAGTGAAACTTTCTCCATGTACGCTCAAGTTGTGGAATGAGCTCCCTGCAGAAGATTTCTAGAACGAATACAACATGGGGTTCTTTTAATTGGGCTTAAAAAGGTTTTTACAGGGTTGGCAACGCGCAAGTGATACTCCTGGTGTTGCAAGCGTCCGTAGGCCCGATCACCAACCCGCTGCCAAGCGTGGTGATTATGGCAAAATCCCCTAAAAATGGCTGACACAATACGGTATCGGCCCCCAGTCCCTGGCGGCCCCGCTATTCCGGACTACGGTAGCGGTCATGGTAACGGTTGGGCAGGGGGTGCTAAAAATCCCCGACGGCCTCCCACTACCTAGATGGACAGACGACCTGGTCAGGGTCGCGGGGAGCCGTTGGATTCAGGCTGCGCAGAACCGTTCCATTAGGAAATCGATGGGAGGCCTTTGCTCAGCAGTGGACATCATAGGCTGATAGGCTACGGTAACCGCTTACCATCAGTAAACAATTCGTTTAGTTATAACGGTTTACTGGACCATTTCCAAAATATTTTTTTCCAGGCTGCTTCCAACAGTGATGCCAATGATGAAGATACAAATGCGGAAAATGAAGATGATGTAGACAATCTGCAATTGGCTTGGGAAATGCTTGGTGAGTTCAATTTAATTTTTTGTTTGATTTTATAATTTTCTCTAATTGAAGAATATTGTATTGACGACGGCAAATTAAGTGTAAAAGCTGCCCTACGAAAGTAACCTCTATTACGACCGGAGTGTGGGTGGCCTCAAGGTCGAACTATTATGCTTATGTTATCAAAGACAACTTACATCTTCAGTCTTCCTGTGACCACAATAGTTGTACAAGTAATCAAAAGGTGTTTTTATTTGAAATGTGCTGTGCTCGCGCAAATATAACACAATACTATGAATTTGTGCAGTTATTACTACCTGAATTTTCGGGTAGCTTTGTCTTTTGCCATAGTTATTCAGGAATTGTTATTAATCCCGCTTCATGTCCTCTTCCTGTCATTCTTCATTCATTAGGCTTTTACTGGTGCCAATTTTACTGTGCATTCTCTTAAACAACATTTTATCGAAACTGCCTCCCTTTCATTCGTTATGAAATAATAATCAACTAATGTATCAACTAGTGTAGTATACATTTTTGTTTTACAATTCAATAAATATAAATTATTTAAATTTATAGAATCCTCTTCAAATTATTCGACAATTTTCAAAGTTTGTGGTCCTAGACGTTTAAAATTAGGGATTTGACTTCTCAATTACATGTGTGTTCTTTACGGACGAAGAAAAATTTTAATGCAATGGACGAAACCGATACTGCTTTTGTAGTCAGTACTAAATTGATGTCATAAACCATATAAATTTTTAAAGTAATGCATTTTGTCCAATATACTGTACATTAAATGTTTTATCATATTTAGATCTGGCTCGCAGCATTCTGCAACGGCGCGTGGGCGATGGCGGCGGTGATGTAGCAAAAGCTTTACTGGCCGATGTCCACTTGGCTCTGGGAGAAGTGGCACTAGAGAGCGAGACTTACGATAAAGCCGTAATAGATATGCGTAAGGACTATTATACTATGATTTGCTTAAGACCACTGGCATGAAGTGTGGCTGTGTTATGAGCTCTTACATTCATTGATATTAAAGCCTATTAATTTATCTTCTGCTACAGCATTAAGTCTGATGACTCTGCTAGTTGAGTGTATTTTAAAGAAAAATTATGAGCCTCCACCACCAAATAAAATGGAAATAGAGTTCATAATACAGGCACTGCACAGCAAAATATTTAAATAATGTAACCACAACAATTGTGACTTCATATTTTGAAAACAGTGACTACACGAGTTTGTTGCCGGAGTCTTCTCGGTAGTTCAACTTTTGGAACCGGTGTAAATTTAGACATGATAGACAGATTTACAATAAGACATTGTGAGACCATTTCTTAAATAGATATACATAATTTGTGATTTTTGACGATTCGAAAGAGCTTTTTAGGAGCCTACTTGAATAAATATATTTTTGATTTTGATTTTGATTTTACACCCCCTAATAATACTATGTTTGACTCATAGTGTTGATCAAAGCCACACATAGTTGGCATCAAAAAGGTATATTGCGGTTTTGATCCCGAATGCACTAAAATAAGAGACAAAATGTATGAATAATTTTTCATGTAGTAGCCATTGATATATGCCAACAATTAGTATCGTGATGGCTGTGCGCTTGTTCACTACACAAAGTCCGTAGTTTTGGGTTGTATACCGTTTGAAGTAAACGTTGTTTTGCAATCTCCTTGCGTTTTACGCTTCCGCGCACATGTTATAGACAACTTGACGTTGTTGCGGTGTTATTTTTCGAAAAAATTTAAACTAGGGCTGTGATTATGACTACAGTAACTTTCATTAACATGGGCCTGTAGGCTGTAATAAATATTATTGATTATTTAACTTATCATACTATCTACAATTTCAGAAAGCTGCTTGGAACTACAAAAAGAACTGTACCGCAGTGATGACAGGCGCATTGCTGAGACACATTATCAAATTGGTATTTATTAATTTAAATTATTTTTGTCTAATACCTAACTAATAATAATAAAAAAAATAAAAAAATAATAATTAACCCTCGGCCTTATTAATCATCTATCTAACACCATCTTATTGAGACTATTTATAAGAGCCCAAACGCGCTAGATCTCCACGCGTAGCACAAGGAACACGAGAAGCTCGAGAAACTGTTTTGTCTACACTATAATCTTATTTTTGTCGACCTTAGCTCTACAAAAGTGCTGCTGTAAGTTTCTGAAGAATTAAGGATCCCACAGAATTTGATGGTATAGGATCAGCTCAAGGTTATTATGTCATGGGAATGTCACCAAAGTGACAGTACACCATATTTCAAATCAATCAGACCTGTGGAAGTTAGTAAATATGGTTGAGCGGAGCGATGGCTGGCACATGCGTCATACTTGTGAACAGGTGCCACTAGTGGAAATGGTCATCTCTAAGCTTCCTTGATTTTGTAATAATTTACCTACATATTCATCAATAGTATAATTTTTGAGGGATTTTTGAGGTATATGGCATTATAGGATATTATATATAAAACAATACAATTATTATTGTAATGACGTGCTCAGACAAGTGTTTAAAATTAATGAAAGATGTTTAGCTTTATTAGCTCTTTGTATATTAATTGTTGACCTTTGTGTATTGTAATACCTATATTGTGATGGTGCATTGTCGGACAGCCTTTAAATACAGTAAATATTCTTATCATTAGGTACTTATTGGTACTTTAATATACCTTTTTTTATACTCTGTGCGACACTGCGCTGCTAAATACTTTTACTGTGTAATTAAACATTGTAACTTAATGATTGAAAAGAGTGACTACACGAGTTTGTTGCCGGAATCTTCTCGGTAGTTCAACTTTTGGAACCGGTGTAAATTCAGACAGACTGACAGACAGACTGACTGACGGACAGACAGGCAGAATGACTGACGGACAGACGGACCGACTGACAGACCGATAGACAGACTGACATAACATTCTTAGCTTACGTAGATCCAGATAAGACAGAGAGACAAACATTATGAAATTGTTAGTTAGTTAATATTATTTTTATGTGATAGACTTAAGGGTTTTTTTGTTGACGATTCGAAAGTGCTTCTTGGGGGCCTAATTGAATAAAGATATTTTCATTTTCATTTTCATTTTCATAAAACCCTTTTATCATTTAGAAAATAAGCTGATAGTCATCAAATGCCTGAACCGATCTTCATAAATTATAGCTAAGAACTATCCTAGTCATGTCAGCTTTTAAACAAACAAAACAATCAAAATCGGTCCATTTTAGGAGCTATGATGCCACTGACAGACACAGATACACAGATAGGCACGTCAAACTTATAACACCCCTCTTTTTTCGTCGGCGGTTAAAAGTAAACTATTTAAAACATTAATACTGGTTTTTTAATCCTCTTATGTTTATTTTTATGTTTTAGGTCTTGCAAACTCCCTCGCATCTAGCTTCGAAGATGCCATAACTCATTTCAAAAACGCCGCCAACATTCTAGAAACAAGAATCAAAACATTGGCAAATTCTGCTACTGCCAAAGAGGATGCCACTGTCAAGAAATTTTCCACTACGGATCCGGTTTACTCCGTCGAAGGCGAAATTAAGGAGCTGAAGGAACTGCTTCCGGAGATACAGGAGAAGATCCAGGATATGATGGACTACAAAGCTGAGGTAAGGCCCTGTGACTGCTTAGAAGAAACTAGGAGGATGCTTCGTGATATGATAATTAAGGAGAAAAATCGCCACATTGAGTGTGCATGTTGAGGTGTTCATGTAGGCGGGGTATACACTAGATATTCTTATTTCTAACCTTATTTTGCTATGAAAACTTATACACTAACTTCAAAAATAACTTTTAAAATAGTTATTCTGTAATTACTGGCACATCTCGGTAGCAATAACTTCCTATGTGATGACATCTAGTGTATTTCATCGTAAATTATTCATTGAAAACTAATTTTTATAACCAGTGCCTTAATTTACATTGTTTTAATGAATCTTGATTCAATAAAAATAAGATTCAATTTAGATTTAGGAACAATATCAGACTGAAATAAAAGACTTGAAATCCAGTGAATAAGCTAAAATTTACATTCCATTAATTTTAAATATAGGATTTTAGTATTACATGTGTGAGTTCCTATTCCTTTTTGTATGAGTGTAAATTAGCAAATAAAAAATAAATTGATGTGATAATTTTTGCATTGTAATTGCTTTTAATTCAGTATTAGTACTTTTTGTGAGATTAAAATAAATAATTTTAGGTATCAGTCACACTTTACAATACTCCTAGTTTGTAAGTTAAGGTTGTTTTCGTTAAGTTCTAACTGTTTGACCACAAGGCCATTTGTGTATCATGTTTTTAGTAGTATTTTTGAATAAAACTTTTTCCAAATTAAGGTCTTTGTATTATTTCAGGATCCCAGTGCATTAATGGCCATGTGGTTGAATTGTTATTTGTTTTGTTTTTAAAATCATGGCCATTGATGACTAATTCCATGATTGCGATGCTTTAACATAGAAAAAAGAAGCCATAATTCTGTACTTATTCCATAGTAAAATTGTTTGTAGTGTACGTAAGTGAAGTCAAATTCAGTAGATCTATTATTGATGGCAATTGGCACAAGTTCGTTTGCATTTTGAATAGGTAAGTTATATCTGATGGATTGCTGCAAAATGAACGACAGTCATTGTAATTGAGCAATGTGTACTAAAACTGAATGTTGGCCCAATGAATTATCAAAGGCAAATGGTGAGGGATATAAATAATATATAGATATTATTTAGAACTTATTATTAATAAGTTCTATGTATATTCTTAAGACCGTCTATCTGGAAGAAAGTTATAAAAATTAATAGTTTAAATATCTGACTAATCAACTTTTAATTTTTTTAAACATGAATTATGTTTTTAATTCAAATCTATTGGGAATTTGGGATAGATCAACGTTAAACAGGGTATTGCCTTTTGTTTAATTAAGGGTGGTAAACATACACCATGGCCCACCTGATGTTAAGCCTATAGACGCTCGTAAGACCAATCTTGTAGGAGACACGGCCCCAACTATCCAACCACATTACTTCCTGTCGAGCCTCTAACCTCACTCAGTATTGGAACACGATACTACTAAAGTAGGTTTATTTAGCTGCGGTCTTCTGTAAGCTTACTCTGTCTAGTCGGGCGCTATATGTTCTAATGGAAAAACCCATAAAACATTAGCCTCCCTAAAATTGAAATAATAAAGGAGGGGGCAAATCAAGCTTAACATTTGAACATTGGTATACCTTAATCCGTTGTCATAAGAGTCATTTTTTCACTGACGTCAGTTACGCTTGATGTGCTTCCTTAGTTCAGTCAGGAGCAATAACATTATATTGTATACCCACTTCTCGCTGTTCGTGACTGTTATTGTAAAAGTAATAAAAGTTTTTAATGGTGCGCAGTGAATCGATTCGTGTTCATAGCGATCTAGAAGTTTGGCGCATACTCTACCTACTACCTACTGCTCGTGACTGTCTGTCTCTCAAAATGAATAGAAAAAGGAAAGCAAATATTAGAACTGTTAAATTCCAAAGTAACCTGTTACTTCAAAAGACCAAAGCCAAATGATACTTTTTAGTACAAAAAAGAATCTAAAACTTGCGCTTCCTCACCAGTAGTAAGTGTAAGCCTCGATCAGATCGAAATGTGTCGATCACGATGCTTTCACCTGTCCAATAGTATGGACAGCAGCGCTTCCGTTGTGAAGTATGGGAAACAAACTTTTATACATTATGGATTTGACAGTAGAACGCCAGCGTTAGCGAGATGTTTCGATTCTATTAGATAAAACTTACACTTGGGGTACAGGAGTCGTTCAGGAATTGTTGTGCTTGGAGATGGGGGATATATAGATAGATATAGATAATTACAACGTTTATTTGCATCAAGTCACAAACTTACAACAAATAGGCACACAAAAACACTATAGAACAAAGCATGCAGTCAAAACTCACAATACAGAAAGCAATAAGTTAAGTGTGTACGTACCTACGCCTAAGTGACAAATGTGTTATATGTTCAGGGAACAAAATACTAATTATTATAAAAAGCATTAATAGTATACTGAAAAAAATAACAGTATACTGAAAAATCCATTTTTGCATTGCTACATAATGATCCTAATTCTGAAGACACACTAAATCTAAGGGAGATGTTTCATATCCGGCCAGGTATATCAATCAATCAATCAATACACTTTATTGCACAAGGACACAAAGAAACATAACAAAATAAAATCGAATACAATAGGCGGCCTTTTTGTAAGCAGCAATCTCTTCCAGGCAACCTGCAGGGAAAGAAAATAAAGAAAAAGGATACCTACACACAAAAGGATACAGGATAATGATAGGAAAGGATAGGAGAAAGTACATGTACACTATCTCAAAAAATCAGGAAAAATCTCCTGAATCGGGGAAAAATACTAAAAGTTTGTACAAAAATTGAAAATTTTCGTCGATTTCACAGTATTGGTATTATTAGTATGGCAATATGGCGGGGGATAACTCGTCGAGGTCAACTAAACGTCACCAAAGTGACAATTGACGCCATGATGAATACTTTTCTGTGTTGCAGTTTTTTCTATAAAATTCTTGTTTTTAACCACGCAACGAAACAAATAAAAAAAAAACGGACAGTTGAACACTGCTTTGCACATTTTTACCTATTTTTCAGTATATTGTACATAGACCTGGCCGGGTCTCCATACATTTTTGGAACATCTCTTTTAAGTGCATATATCTCTTTCTTGCAATATGTAATAGGAAAAAGATGGGAAGAATTTGTTCACAGCTGTTAACAAAATTTAGATAGATTTCAAAGAAACCATAGACAATTTCGTCGCTTTGGTGGCGAAAAGAGTCAAGCCACAACTTGGTCCAAAATTAGATACCTAAATTATATGATAGCCATCCTTTGCGTATTCATATTGAGAGAAAGAGATGCACTGAACTTAAATTTAGACAACATGTGTTCTCCAGATTTAGGGCCACTAAGTACTTACTGCAAAAACCGCCCATAATTGTTATGACTATAATAATATAATAATAATAATATTCATACACTTACACCTATTATCTGGCCCAAAGTAAGCATCATTAAGAGCTTGTGTTATGGATACTAGATAACGGATAAATAATGATAATAATATGTATATAAATATTAGAAATATACTAAATAAACATATAAACCTCGTGAACAATTGCTTGTACTCATCATACAAACATTTGCTCTTACCGGGATTCGAACCCGGGACCTCCCGACCAAGTAGCCTGTATAGCAAGGGGAACAGACCACTCGGCCAGCCGGTCGTCGTGGACTATGACTGAGTAAAGTCGACAATACTGACCTACTTATCACTTTCAAATATTACTTTATTAATTATTCCAGACAATCAAAAGAGTGAGAGAAACGTTGTGCCCAAGCAACGGCGCAGGATCATCAATATCATCATCATCACAAACCAATGGAGCCAGTTCAAGCACATCAGAGGCTAAGCCCGTGGCATCTGATATTTCCCATTTAATTAAAAGAAAACGGAAGTCTAGTGAGAACGACGCAGGCTCATCTGCCCCCAAGCGGGTGAATAGTAGTACGTGAAGCAATAGTGATAACATCATCTGTACAGTCAGTGTTGCAAATGTTAAACGAATCTGAGTAAAAATAATAAGTACTACAACAAATTACTTTTACCCTAATAATAGAATCATCTTACTGTAATTAGAACATTGTTAGAAAATGACAGCGATTTCTATTAAGTATTTAGAAACAGAGTTATCTTTGTTACATACTTGTTTGAAAATAAACAGTCTTAACGTTTGGCAAAATGTCTAATTAAAACATTTATTGCGGTTTTATAGCATTAGATATCTGGAACAGTCAACAGCAAAGTGATCAATTTTGAGATATTAAATAAGTAGGCTGCCACCCGACGTCAAACTTGTTAGGAAATTTTAGACTATTTTATTTTAGTCCTTATGATGATGACGCACCTGCAATTTTACCAAATAGTTTTGCCTTGGTGGCGACGGTAGCCACTTACCACCAGCTGGACCGTCATCTTGCGTGTCATCTAGTTGCTTAAAAAGACAAACCAAGTTTGCGTTAGCGCGTACCTTTTTGAACGTTCTATTTTTCGCCGACCTGTGTGGGCCGGGGAGCACAGATTATTTTTGGGTCGCGCGTTTTGATTTTTTTATACTTTTAAGTACAGGGTGTTTGGTACAACGCATAACAAGCGGGCACCTACCCATGTAAAGATAGTCATATAAATACAAAGGTGTTATCAAAAATTCAAAATTGTTAAATAAAGGACACGGTCTTTTTTGGGCTTTTATTCCGAATAATTTTAAACAGCAATGTGATTTAAGTACCTATTTACAAAGCTAATTGAATAAGCCACTTTTTTTAAATCAATCGGCTTTTTCTAGCTGCCCGTTTGTATAAAAATGTAACAAATGTTCCAGCAAAAACTAAACGCAGATTTCCTTTTTTCCCCTCGTTTCTCAAGTAGTAAAACATGTAAAATGCGCCTATTGTTGCATTATCTATGAAATATTTGAAGTTTTTACTATTACTTTAACTCCAGCTCCATATTTTAAAAGTAAAAAGTAAGGGGTTTTATTATTGCAATAACAAAACGCAAAAAGTAACTATAGTATGACATTTTTACGGTGCAGGCAGCCTCGACTGTAGCACCTTTAGTATTGGTAAGTTTTGTCATTATGTGAACTCGGCGATGTGGAGGTACTGACGCGCACACAGTTTGAATGTGTAAATAGCTTACTTTTTCCTGTCACTTTGGCTTAAGTGTCATAACATGAATTGTCAAAATTGATCACTTTTGCTGTTGACTGTACAGCCACCAAAATTTCAATTTTATTAGTATTGAAACTAGGAAAAACATGTTGTTTTTTATTGTAAACTTTTTCGAAATGGCCTTTAAATTATTCGATAGGTAAAAATAATTTATATTGTAATTTATCTTAAGCAATAACTGCGGTCTTCATTGATGTTAAAGTTACAAAATTAGCGTGGATCGGATTCATACTTGAGCATTAACGACTAGACGTCTATAAATTAAACAACCTGTAGGTTACGAGATCTGTTAAAGTAATGTAGCAAGCGATGGAATTAAATTTGGGTCTTGTAACGAGCCTATTAATTTTAACAATATTTAGTTTCCTTTTGTTCATAAATATATGTGTAAGCTAAACGCTGTCTTTTATTATGAAACAATGACAAATGAATTAATACCCTTTTTTACCTTTACAACGAACTGTTTTAAAGGTTTCAAAATTAAATACATGGTGCTCATTTGATTGTCGTTTTTCCTTCAAGTATCTAAAATTAATGAACATTATGTTGGTACCTAAATACATAATTTCGGTGAGTAATAATTGAGAGGAGCTAGGTGGCGTAGTGGTTTTAGCGTTCTGGGTTTTGATTATGAAAACAAAGAAACTTTCGTCATGGTCTATTCCAGATGGGTCAGTCAAAGTAATCTCGAGTTCCTACATGCTTCAGAAGGTACTTTAAGCCGTTAGTCCCGGTTATAACTGCAACCGTTTTAACCCACCAATCCTCGTTGGTAAAGCGTGGTGGTGCTATGGCCCAAAATCCTCATGTGTTTCTGTCATGTAGGAAGGCCTGTGCCCAGCAGTGGGACGTATATAGGCTGGTGATGATGATGATGTGATGATGATATTATCTAAATTATATTTTCAAAAAGTGGGGAAATATGTGTTGAAAAATGAATTCAAAACACTAGTATAATATAACGTAACAACTTTAAGATGAAGGGTAAGGAGAATACACGAAAAACAGGTGTTTTTGAACAGGTTTTCTGGCGAAGATACTGCAAAGGGAATGTTGTAATTGATATAGTAGGTACAGCTTTGATCGGGGTTTTCTCGAATGAGTACAGCATGGGGTTCTTCAAAAGAGGCGTGAAAAGGCACCTTATGGTCCGGCAAGGTGGAGGCAGCTAGAACAGTGTTGCTTCAAGCTGCACTAGCTGTCTCCGCATATGGACTCTTCTTACTGCTTCACATCAGGTGGTGTTGAGTCATTTGCTGAGCTTTGCATACAAAAAAATGATTTGGAACTATTATTTTTTATACATAAAGAGACAGGCAAGTACAATGTTGTCGTTTTGAACATTTTAGATTAGGTATGTTTAAGTTATGCCCAGTTGTATTTAGTAAGGTGTCAGGGGAATTCCGTCTATGGGGCTATTCCGTATAGATATAGCCACAATGCAACTTGAAATCATTATATTTGATTGATTTCATTGATTCATGTTGCATTTTGGCTACCTATACGTACTTCCCCGCTGTAACTTTACTTATTTTTTCGTCTTAGTTTAATTAATGTGTAATAGGTACAACCTACTGTATTGTTATCATATTTAAATGTTAATTTTACGTTCTGTCTTTATTCTTCGATTCCTGCCTCAGGACGTGAAATTTTTCTAGTTTTATTCTATTTTAATTACTAAGTAATTTTTCAAACATTTATAATAATGTTAAAATCAAAAATTAAGAATATTTGAAAGCACTGCCCCAACTTAACCGATTCGTCGGTATTTGTAAAAATACTCGTTTCGGATGTTGAAATAGAATATTTCGACATTGTAGGGTGGACGTTAGCTCATAAACGCAAATACAAGATAAACTAGAAGAATTTCACAGGGATATCCCAAGTCCTGGGTGGCTCAGTGGTCAGAGCAGTCGCCCGGATAGCGAAAGGTCGCGGGTTCGATTCCTGCCTCAGGACGTGAAATTTTTCTAGTTTTATTCTATTTTAATTACTAATATTAATTAGTCATTCTACAGGATGGTGCCGTCAATGCGACAATAAATTTAAACATGGGCTATATTAGATCATAGAAATGGTTTTCCACTCTCATTTTGAAAGTGGCAAACCATTTCTATGGACTAATATAGCCCATTTTTAAATTTATTGTCGCATTGACGGCACCACCCTGTATATCCGAATCAATATCGACCTAGTCATTAAGTACTGGCTTAAAAAAACGATAAAATTTAAAAAAGGCGTCGATTCTATTTGGCCCTAAGTTGTGTAACTTATAGCTTTTTACCAAGGGAAATTAAGCAAGATTGGCAATTCTTCAATCCCTTTAGTGCTCTGTCTCCCCTAGTAACCCTGCTGGGAAAGATAGTAAAGAAAAAATAAAAATAAAATTTCAAGTGTTATTATGATTACTTATTGTTTTAGGTATCAGTTGATCATCAATAGATAATTATCATGATTGTTTGGCTACGCTAATGCCAACTAAGCGTTGACATTAAAAACAAAAACAATATAATTTTAGATAGTACCTACCTACATTCCTAAACGCAACGTGATACAAATAGTTTTCCCACTTTCCTAATAATAGTTAGATTTGTAACAAAATATGTATGTATTCTTACCTACTCTGCTTACTGATCATAATGCTATTTAGGTCTTATTATTCAATCCTCAGGTATTAGTTTATCCAGCGATTAATTTTGGTATTTGAACAGATTTTCTATGGATTAACTGACAAGTTGTCGAAGATTTTCTCTGGATAAATGTTCTCATTAGAAACGGTTAGAAAGTCGGCCCTTTCGGAGTCCACATATTCGGACATATTGACTCCAAGGTATGTATTTGTTAACGGTAGCTTATGTTTGAACTTAGAATTAAAACGATTTTAATTTAACATTTTTTAAAATTCGCAGCGGCAAACGCCGATCGGCGTTAACCGTAATCTGCTTTCAACATGTGTATGTCATTTGACAGTAAAACAGCCCTATGATCGGCGTTTCAGGAAATGACAGTTATGAAATATGATGAATTCGGTAAATATTTACACTACCAACCCAGGGTTTTTTTGGTTTTGGGGGTTTGAGTCGGAGGATCCTCTCTATCCCCCAAACACATTCCCACCAAAGCAAACGCATATTGTCAGAGATATACATGTTCGAATTTTGAGGTTAGGAATCAACAGAAAGTTACATTTTGTGCAAACTTCCAGAAAACCCACTAAAATAATATATTTTCACCTAAAATATCGAATTGCGTACTTCCGGTGTTTGCTTAGGAATGGGCATTATTTACAAATCAATTATCTACTTGGTGCGAAAAACAATCGGCCTTTATTTTATATCCACACCACAAATTACTATAGATCCAAACAAGGTGCGGCTCACGCCGATCGGCGTTTCGTATGTAAAACGGTCTGCGCCCAGCTAATACGAGCAATTTTTGTCTTCGCATTAAATGGGTATCAAAGCATAAATAATATTAATACTTTATTCAACCTATTTTTTTAGAAGATAGGTATAAGATAAAACTCTTTATTTTATGCTCTGTCAAATTGCAGAATAGCTAAAAGTAAAATTTTTGTAACTTACGCAAAAAACTAATTTGTAATTAAAATGGCAAGCGGAGACAAGCCGAACTTGCCGAAGCATATGACCTATTCTAAATCTAGAGTGCCTTTAATAGGAGCTTTGATCGACTACATGGAAACAAGTTTGGGGTATTTGAGACGTAAGACCTTCGCCAGAGCAGAGACCCTTCATGCAAAAGCTTCAAGGGCCACTCTTTCAGCTACTTTTATGGCATTGGTGTGTTTGATCATGGGCTTGACCTGTAACGTAAAGTTTGAGATTGTGAAATTCGACGAAGAGCCTTTGCCTAACGATTTACACTTCATGCTGATGAGTAAAGATGATAGGCTGTATATAGATGATATTGATGTCTCAAGTAAGTTTCACGATCTTATTGTTGGTCTTTTGAAGTGCGTCGGTTTACCTATAGTTTATTATAACTACTTACAATTTTTTTCTTTCTAGGAGTCATGTGGTGCCTGGAAGCTTCAGATGCTCTAGTCGTGTTTATAAGCTGTCTTTTGATTTGGAATTCGTCTCGTGTGGTAGGTACAAACGCATGTTTTTTTATGTGGTAGGTAAAGGCGCAAGTTTCTTTTAAATTCTTCCATAACTATGCATGTTCCTACTACTACCTTTTTAGGGTTCCGCACCGCTGTCGGTGCGTCCGTCTGTCACCAGGCTGTATCTCATGAACCGTAATAGTTAGACAGTGGAAATTTTCATAGATGATGTATTTCAGTTGCCGCTATATGAACAAATACTAACGGTTGTTGTCGGCTGACTGTGAAATCGACGGGTTGTGCGCATCCACAGCCATCTGACAGCATCTCGACAGAATTCGTCTTGCCCAATCACCGTACAACGTTGCCGCAAGTTATTTGCAGATTAATTTTACTTGGCATTGGCAAAATTCGTACCTAATAACGAGAGGCCATTAAATAAAGAAGAAGAAGAAGAAGAAATACTAATAACTACTACTATAAGAATAAGAATAAATTAAATATTTAACGGGGCTCTCATACAAAGAACGTGATTTTATGCTTGTAGATATTGATAATAACATTGATAGTAACGCTTAATTGTTTATAGATAACGGTGCGGAACCCTTCGTGCGCGAGTCCGACTCGCACTTGGCCGGTTTTTTATACGACAAGGATGGTAAATAAGCCAAATCCATAGGTATACAGGTTGGTGCCATCGAAACGACACTAAATTAAAACATGTGCCACATATTAGTTCAAAGAAATAATGCAGCCAATGCTAAATTTCTATTAACTAATATAGCCCATGTTTTAATTAAATTTATTTTATTGTCGTATTGACGGAACCAGTCAGTATAAAAATGGTTTCCAATAAGGGTAGGATAGTATAACAGTATAACAACTTTTTAATTTCATAAATAAGAAGTCTAAAACTCACAAAGAAACCCACCCTTGCAAACTTCCTATTACATGTAACTTACTGTGTATATTTAAAGTGCAATAAAGAGTATAATAATAAAGAAAAATTTCAAATAATTAGTAGTTATGTCTTAGATCAATATGTAGTTTCACAGATATAGTCGTATTGATGTTAATGTGTTGCGTGCGGCGCATCGTCAAATAACGCTCCATAGAAAATCTACGGAACATGTACAAAATTAACTATAACTATGTAATACCTATGTACCTATGTAAGTATTTATTAATAGTTGTCATATTAATAGTTGTTTAAATTGATGTCAAAAATCCCCTTTTTTAAATTTTCTAAACAGATTGAATTGTTTTTATGGGTACCAGTAGCGTAGGTACCTATATCTTCCGAATTAATGAAAAATAGCGCCATATATATTCAAACTTATGCAATAGGGATCCCAATCCTCAACAGGGCTCTGCTGTCGTGTTCATATTCCTTCCGCCACAGAAATAGCTAAGTAATTACGGTCGACCACAGAAGTAGCTGAACACTTTAGTACCATGTCACAACGACTCTAGCGTCAATATAGTACCTACGGTAGCAACTATAAAGTACGTGCACAAGATCGGTGTGACATGGTACTAAAGTGTTCAGCTACTTCTGTGGTCGACTGTACCCTACTAAAAATAAGGGGTGCTATAAGTTTGACGTGTCTTTCTGTGTATCTGTCTGTGGCATCGAAGGTCCATGACGAATGGACCAATCTTGATTTGTTTTTTTTTTGTTTGAAAGCTGACGTGACTACGATGGTTCTTAGCTATAATTTATGAAGATCAGTTCAGGCGTTTGATAATAATTATCAGCTCATTTTTTACATGATAAAAGGTTATACCTAACTAACTTTCACAGATCCGATTGATTTGAAATTTGGTGTACCTACTGTCACTTCTGTGACATTCCCATGACATACTAACTTTGAACTGATCCTAAACCTACCATCAAAAAGTCTGCGGAATGCTCAATTCTTCAGAAACTTACAGTAGATATAGCGTGTTTAGCCTCATAAGAATAGTCTCAATGAGATTGTGTTAGATAGATGATTAAGGAGGCCGGGGGTTACTTAAAATTTACTATTTTATATTCTTGCATTTGGGCAAATCACTCACAAATATTTATTAGTTGGGGCGTCGACCACAGGTGCGTCGAACACCGAGGTAAACATTTCCACTCCGGTTAATGATGGTACCTATCCAAAGTCCACGTATTATGAACGCCTATAATTATTATCCTCGAGATGTTTTGTTGATATCATGACTTAGCACAATTACAGAATATTTTATGTTTATTAATGTTTTTATTCAAGGCTGTTACTAAGTATCTGAGGTCACGCGCAGCGGCGTGGCGGGTGGTGTAAGTAAAACAATATAATCGGGATAGGTAGGTATTTCACTTTTTAGGACCTACACTTTCTTGTTTCTACGTTTTCTACGTTTCGTGTGATCGTGAAAGTGTAGGTGTTGATCGTGAAATTGCGTAATAGTTTGAACTTGAGACCGCTCTTACAGCGTTCGTAATAGAGGCGGCTTTCGTAGTGCAGCTGTTATACTTGATGTGTCGTCGTGTGTACTTGATATACTTATCAATTACAAAACATTGTGTAATTCTACTTTAATTCTAGCAATCACAATAAGTGCCCCTATATTGACCCAGTAGATAAGGCCTACCTAGATATTTTAGATAGACTTGTAGGTGTACTACCTACAAGTCTATTAGGTATGTACTTGTCTAGACTTGTAGGTAGAATGATTCATAAGTTGGTATTTTGACGCTATTTTGTTCAAGAAATGTGGAACGGACGCGCCAGGGGTATCAAATTTTAGGCCTTAGGTAATTTGTATTTATATTAAACATATAGATATATATATAACTATCGTGCCCCAGTTAGATCATGCATTATAGCAAGGATGATAGATGGCTTAAAAAAATATTAAGTATTTAGTTTTAACACTACGGGTAGGTACGATTTTCGACCAGACAGCGCAAATGGAGCCTCTGAATCTGAAGATTCACCCAAAAGAGTGTGTGCAATAGACCATGCAGAGCCCTGAGGTAGGTACACTAGTGTTCACTGACATACACCAAGAGGCGCATCCATCTGCGAATAAGACATGGATTCTTCGCAGGAAGCCGGCTATCCAGTTGCGCTATCGCTAAGCGGAATATGTAGGTATGGGATTTAACTTATAGCTCTCGATCATCAAAATCCTATACATTTGCTATTTGCTATTTGACGATTGCGATTGTCAAAAGGTTTATGGGGGCTGAGCAGGTTATCCGTATGCTGAGAGCTTGTAGAGAAGAACCCTGTCTCAGACCCGAGCAAAGGCTTTGGCAATGTCAAGGTTAATAGCCACTGACTTATCTCGTTGGAGTCGTTTGTCAATAGCTTAAACCCATAAGATGCTTAATGCATACGCTAGAAGATCAACCGTTGAACGTTTCGGCCAAAACCCGTTCCATGACCTGCAAGGTCACAGAGGTAACAGCTAGGTATTGGGCGGTAGTTAGCTGGGTCTGATTGATCTCTTTTTGAGACTGGTTGCACATTGGCCTTTTTCTAAGATTCCAGCACACGCCCAGAAGAGAGAGAAAGGGTGATATAGTCAGCCGTACTAAGACGGTAGACAACTCCGTACGTATAACAATCGTGACTCCACTGCGCATTTATAAAGACAATCGCTAATTAAAATTAAATAATAAATTTTGTAACTAACTGGACGTAAATATTTAGACCCTTACTCCGTTTGTAATAGAGGCGTCTTTCGTAGTGCAACTGTTACACTTGATGTACTGTCGTCTGAACCTACTTAGAAAGACAAATTACTAGCTAGCCAAACTTCCACACACACCAGACACAATAGTAGGTATATAACTGACCAAAATACTTTTTACGACAGAAAATGCTTTATGCTCGGTTTTGTGGGCAGCTCCGGGACTATTTGATTTTCATTAACATGCAGTGAAAATTTTTGGTGCCACTAACTGGCACTGTTAGGCCAAAGTATACCAGGCTAGTAGCACAGCGTGAGTTAAAATGCCAAGGTCAAGTTTAACATTTTTATTAGATTAGAGATACAACACAATTCAAAAACAAAATTTTAAAAATTAAGTAGGCAAGTATCTACTTATAACTTAGAAGCTTACATAGGTACCTACTTACATCTGGTTTAAAGTTTCACCACGGCTTTGCCAAAGTTTTCACCAGCAAGCATTCCAATAAACGCGTCGTAAATTTTATCAAAACCTTCAGTGACATGATCTCTCACAATCAGCTTGCCGCTCCTGACCCAAGCGGCCATTTGGTCCAGTGCCTCGAACCAGCGGTTACTCCAACGCCACACAACAAAACCTTCCATTTTGAGTTGTTTACCAACAAAAGATGGCTGTAGTACCGCCGCTTTAGGTAAATTTAACAAATTGTTGTAACTACTGATACTGCCACATACTGAAACTCTTCCATACAAATTCATCTGACTTATAATCGCACTGCTGATTTCTCCACCAACATTATCGAAATAACAGTCCACGCCGTTTGGAGCGGCTTCCTTTAAAGCTGTTATCACATCAACTGTCTTATAATTGAAAGCTTTGTCGAATCTTAACTCCTTCTCTAACCAGGCAACTTTATCATCTGAGCCAGCGAACCCGATCACCTTGCAGCCTTTGATTTTGGCAATCTGTCCCACTAAGGAACCCACCGCCCCTGCTGCGCCAGTTACCACGACAGTGTCACCCGGTTTAGGGTGGCAAATTTCTAAAAATCCAAAATAGGCTGTCGCTCCTACCATGCCCACAGCACCAGTTCCCAAAGAATTAGACAAACCTTTCAGATCTGGGAGCTTATAGACTTTTTCACTAAAATCATCTGGTATCTTTTTCGTATTTACAATGGTGTAGTCGCACCAACCTTTGTGAGATACAATTCTAGTTCCCACTGGATAATCAGGATCCTTGCTTTCCTGAACCACAGCTACTTGATATCCAAATTGGTCATAAGGCACTGGCTTAAAGTTATTGTATGCTCTTTGATATGGGTCCACGCTAATCCACTCTGCTTTGACCAGCACCTCTCCATCTTGTAGTGGTGGTAACTCATAAGTAACGACTTCAAAATCTTCTCTTTTCGGTACACCTTGGAATTTTTTCTTTACCACATACTTCCTAGCTTTGACCATGATGCTTTAATTGTTATTAATAAGTGTCTGAAAGAAAAAAATAATCGTCTTTAATATATTATAATAATTGGAAATTATTTAAGTGTCTCTTTTTTGGTAGTTATGTATGTAGGTACGTGGCAATAAGACATTTGTTCAAATTCAAATCATTTCTTTAACGTAGACTTATCCAAATACTAATTGAAACCAAGTGATAGCAAGGTGATGTTATTTGGTCCATGGTGATAGAAAAAAGCAGTATGTGTTTCAAGCCACAACTGACAGACATAGATACAAGTCGATAATGATTTGACCTTAAACTTTAGCATAAAAAAAATTGAAGATAACTAAAAAACCGACTGCAAAAACACTAAAACAGAAAAAATAATTAAAATGCACTGATCTAATTCAGAGTTATTTCCTGGAGTTGGCGCTAGACTTTTTGCAGAAATAATACAATACTTTTATGACCTTTTTCGTGTTTTGAACTCGGTTTTTAGTTTGGCTTAATTTTTTTTGTTGCGTATTCTTTGCCCTGTGTGTAAACTTTGACTACGTTTATTTGCGAATATGAAAGGTAAACCACCTATAATATTCTTTTTCTCCCAATAGTATAAATACTTCGTCGAGGAACTAATAAACTTGTAGGAGAAATACTATGATGCTGCAAATAGCTTAAATATACAGGATGGTGACGACAAAACGACAGTAAATTAAGACAGGGGCTATATTAGTTCATAGAAATGTTTTACAACTTTTAAATACTTCTTATTCATTTGTTATTTTAATGACATTTGTAAGAAACAATATAACATTGGCTGCATTATTTCATAGAAATTTTATAAAATTATAAAAGGAATAAAATATTAAATTAATAATTTTCAGTAACCCCATGCCTCATTAATCATCTATCTAACACCATCTCATTGAGACTATTCTTATGAGCTCAAACACGCTATATCTGCTGCAAATTTCTGAGCATTAAGCATTCCGCAGACTTTTTGATGTTATAGGATCAGCTCAAGGTTAGTAAGTATGTCACGGGAATGTCACCGAACCGAAGTGACAATACACTAAATTTCAAATCATTCGCATCTGTAAAAGTTAATAAAAACCTTTTATCATGTAGAAAATGGGCTGATAGTCCTCAAACGCCTGAACTGATTTTCATAAATAGCTATAAACCACCCTAATCACGTCAGCTTTCAAACAATAAAAAAACATTCAAAATCGGTCCATTCGTTTAGGTGCTACGATGCCGCAGGCAGAAACAAGATACATAATACAGATACACTGACAGACACGTCAAACTTATAACATCCCTATTTTTTCGTCGGGGGTTAAAAATGTTTTTTTAACTTTAACGGGGTAGCTCTTGGCCTTCATCTCACCTGATGGTAAGTGAAGATAAGGCTGACGATGGAAGCGAGTTACACCCGGATTCCTCAACCACAGAGAAACTGGCTTTCTCACCTCTAAGTGCTGGAACACAACAATGCTGGTAACATTATTGTTTTGGCGGCAGACTTTGTTAAGATGGTGGTAGCTAGCCTGGCGGACTTAGAAAAGCCCTACCACCTACCACTAACCAAACCAAGCAGAAAATTTCTGCCCCCTTGGGAATCGAAAATGTATTTAAAAGTTGCAAAATATTTTTACGAACTAATACAGCGCATGTTTTAATTTATCGTCGCAATGTCGTCACCGCCCCGTATGCATATATTGAGATTTTCTACGATTTTCTACAGATGTTTGTTCTTTGTATTCACTAAGTTAGTCTCTTGGAGCAAAATTACGTTTGCCCTTCATCTATGTCCTTGCTTAGGATGTAACCTATCTCCATGCCCAATTTCATCTAAATCGATTCAGCGCCTATTCTGTAGTCGTCTGTCTGACAACGTTTGAACTAGTTTAAAGACAGACAGACTGAGTTGGTACTTTCGCATTAGCATGGATTTTATTTTTAAAAGTTAGGAGTAAATGTTTATTTTTTGTTATTAGATAATTAATTAATGCTATTATGTGTAAGATATCGAAACTCAAAACTAATGAGGAGTGAATGTAGAAGTAAATTACTTATGAATATTTAGCTCAGTTTTAGGAAAAATAATAACGTAATTACTAAAAATAGGTTTCATACTATGAATACGTCAAAATAACTTACTATTTATAATGATGGTAAGCTGGATTAGTTGGACTTGATACACTGTCTCCACCGGAGATGATCTAAGGTCTCCACAGTCAAATTTTAGTGTGATTCTGATTACTCGCGATTTATTCAACGTATAACGTATCGTCTAATCCGAAGAGGTGACCACCGATGAATGAAGTTGAGCAATGTGTGATGTGTGACCGTGGACTGTGGTTTATGATCTTCGAACCAACGATGACTTAATGAAGTGTTTTTTACGTGGCTCTCGTGTATTAGGTGCACTCATTAAATTTACTATTACAAATATGCCTTGTCATTCATTGTAAGGCGGATAAACTTTTAATCGGCTATGGGAAAACATTTTTTTTTGAATTTTGTTTTTTTTTTGATTCAAGACAATTTAAAGTTATTGTGTGAAGTACCGACATATCAGACAATTATGTCTGATATGACAATAATGTCTGATAATTATGATGAGAGTGAGCGCCGCCGGCGGGCTAGTAAGGGATTTTATTATAAGAATATTAATTAACATACACCACTGGCCACCCGCAGCACTGCCCTTCTGGATGTTTATTGCATAGGTAAGCTATGCCCTTCCTCAGGATCTAATCTATCCATTTAAATCGGTTCAGCGGCTTATGAGCTATGAGTGAAAACTGACAGAGACCTACAGAGATAAGTAAGTATATTCGCATATAATGGTAAGTATGGATTTGCGGTTTTGTTCTTGCTACCGGGTCAGTGCTTCCGGGGGCGGGAAGTGTTGCCGGGAGCGGGAAATAATGCCGGCGGCGGGTAATGCTGCCCGGGGCGGGAAGTACTGCTGGAGGTGGGTAATGCTGCCGGGGTAATGCTGCTAAAAATAACAGACATTTCATGCCACCTCTTGACTAAAGATAAAGATAATTTATTTGTGTAACATGTGTAACAAAGATCTTAAAATTTTACAAATAGACACAACATGTTGCGCCAACTCGTTCATAGGCATACAAATATTTCTTAATCAATTATAATTAAAATTCATTGTGATAAAAATAAAATAACAATTTTAAAAAACTTACAATAAATAATTTTATTCAATATTTATTTGGTAAATGCTATGTCAATATTGTCCATCATAACATAAGTCAATTAAGGAAAATAATAATCAATAAGTTGATATTCTGAATTGGTCTTTTAAGAAATCAGTCACATTGTACCTAATCACATTTTCCTATCAACAATTTCTTTACTCTTTGTTTAAACGACTTAAAATTTAATTCATATACATATAGAAGCAGGCAGTTTATTGTAGGCGCAATACAGAATACACTTTTTGACCTAGGGGGTGTTCTTGATCGTGGCATGCACAGCCGACTATAGGTAACCACATCAATTGTGATCAACATCATCTAAAAATCAGGGTTCGCTTTTACCAAAGACTATCTTTTACTAATAAAAATATACATTACTAATAAATTACACTTTATATGTTTTTGTTGCAGCGGTCTCCGTTGAGCGAGTACTTGTTCCTGCCGTGGCTCGGAGCTACCTTGCGTGGTTTGTTCTTGCGGCAGGCGCCTACTGCGGGCGCTCTCCTTTATACCATGGCCGTTGTCAACGGGAACATTAACCCCTTGTTCCTGACTGCCTTCTCTTTTCTATTTTGTAAGTTTCAGTTTATTATTAAGGCAAAAAAAAATTGCTAATCAAGTAAGTACGTCAATAATGAAAATTTTCAGTTTTCAGTAGAAGTCAAAGTAAAAACTAGTAAGGTACTTACGGGATATTATCTTATTTTTATCATTTTGAGAAAACGAATAAAAATACATATTTGTAAGGATACTGATAGTGATACCTCTGGCCTCTGGTGTTACAAGCGTCCATATGCTACAGTAACCGCTTACTATCAGGTGGGCCCTAAGCTTGATTTGAGTACCGCCTTAATGGTATAAAAAACTCGTTTAACTGTAGAAATGTAACTGTTGACTTTTTCCAACTTTTTCAGAAATATCGTATTCATTTGATAATTTCATGACATTTGTATGAAATAATGCTGCCAACGTTACACTATTCCACACAAATGTCATTAAATTATCAAAAGAATACGATATTTTTGAAAGTGGCTAACCATTTATATGGACTAATATAGCCCATGTTTAAATTTATTGTCGCATTGACGGCACCACCTGTATAATCTAGTAAGTATACGTTACGTTTACATTACTTTTAACGTCGTCACCACTGGCAACAAATGAGATTTAATTTCTCGTTCATTCTCCATGGCACTGCAAAAAATACACCGCTAGCATCCTTATTCACATCACAACTGTCGATTCTAAAACTCACATCCCATCTCGCTATAACGCACCACGATAAAAAGTGATAGGAATATAATTTCAGATATTCGTTTTCTTCCGACAGTTGTGAAATTGTGACTATACGTGCCTATAAGTATTCTATGCTATGTGGCGCACCCACGGCACCCAGTTATTAGTGTTCTGTGAACCAGTTACATACCCAATATTAGGTGATGTTATTGAGTATAGCGGTATCCATAAGAAAAATATAGGTACCTAACCTATATTTTTCTTATGGATACCGCTATACTGTTGAGTTGAGCAAAAAATTAATTTCCGGAAAATCAACAAAAAAATAAAATCGCGAAAAAAAACAGCTGTATCATAAATATCACTAAATTTATACTTACACGATCTGTTTTTATAGAACACCTGTTTTTTTGGCAATTTTCTTTTTTTCTTTTAACAAGTCGTGCTTTATATAAGCAGTAGTTATTGTCATCTGCCTACGTTACCGAGAGCGTCCTCCTTACGCCCGGTATACCCAGTTCTTTATTGGGTACCTAATTAGTAAAATAAATTATCTGTTAAATTCAATGGATTTGACGAGAGTGAAGTTAGCTTTTAATTTTATCCTCAGTATTGGAAGCGCGTATGTGGCTCGAGATCGCGCGTCTAGTGCGCACGCGCTGGGAACGCCGCGACTACATCAACTCTGCTCGCGGCGATCACGTAGAGGTTGAGACGCTCTGGAGTAATGATGATGTCCAGAGCATTGAAGTGCGCAACTATGTGTACTAGATCCTTAACCGAATTCACCAATATTATACATTTTTTACATAAAGATAATAAAGAATTATGTTCTAATAGACTTTTTATTGTAATTTATAATCACCTCTTCAATCAAAGTATGTGCCTAGGTGGCTATTTAGTTATTAATGACATTTAAGTAATATAATTTAATATAAAGGTATTCATTCGAAGCACCAACTCCAAAAAACAGGTTGGCCTCTCCATGAGAACGCCACTTGGCTCGATCGCCAGTTGCTGCCAGCCACTCTTCGGAGATCGTCACTCAAGCAAACCTGACGACGTCCTACACCGCGCTTGCCAAGCCGCGGTCTCCACTCAATTACCCGCTTGATCCAACGGCCGTCAGTTCTGCGGATAACATGGTCGGCCCACTGCCACTTCAGTTTACTAATTCGGTGGGCTATGTCAATGACTTTATTTGTCCGTCGGATCACTTCATTCCGAATTCTGAATTTATCTGAATTCTCTAGTTAATTGCTTGTCCATTACTGCGTTACAAGGGAAAACACAATAATGACGTTACAGCAAAGCAAGTTGTTTACTTCATATTAATTTTTATGAAACCTATTGCGATTTTCATAGGAGTAGCGTAATTAGGGGGTTGGTTTAGAGTTTTAGACCAACCCCTTAATTACGTTACTACTTTAGATCACGTCTTGCAAAAACCGACTTCAAAAAACTGAAAAGGATAAAATAATTAAATTTAAGTAGGTACACATCACCTAGAAACATATTTTTTGGAGTCGGTGCTTCACGTTCTATTATTTCTGGAAACAACTTAGCACCAACTCCAAAAATTATGTTTCTAGGTACTACCTAGGTACTTTAATTTAATTATTTTATCCTTTTCAGTTTTTTGAAGTTGGTTTTAATTTTTGTTTTAATATTTTTTTCAAAATTTTTTGTGATAATTTTCTAAGGTCAATGCTAGATGGGTGAATGTAAGCTTACATTATTTCCTACTATCGTATTTTTTCACTAGAAAGTCATAGGAAAGCAAAAATCCACAATTTTGCATACGCAGATGACTTTCTCATTTTAGTTTTTTTATTCCAAAAAAACCAAGGTACCCAACTGATTTAAAAAAAAAAATGTGGGACCAAATGGCGGCTAACTATTCCGCATCGAACAAAAAAAGAATCACGTAAATCGGATCAGAAATCTCGGCGTAATTGGTAATACATAGAAAAAAAAACTTACCAACCGAATTGAGAACCTCCTCGTTTTTCAAGTCGGTTAAAAAGAAAAATGAGTTCACAGTTGCATGTATTTTCCGGGGAACAGAATAAAGGAAATATTATAAACGTGTTTTAGTAGGTTTATTATACACTTTCATAAAAGTAATTTAAACTTTAACTATAGCCTTGCCAAAGTTCTCGCCGGCGAGCATACCAATAAATGCATCGTAAAGATTATCGAAGCCTTCGGAGACGTGCTCTTTAGCCACCAACTGACCACCTTTGATCCACTCTCTTAAGCTGCTAAAAGCCTCGGTCCAACGATTCATCCATCGTGATACAATAAATCCCTCCATTTTAATTTGTTTGAACAATAATAACGGTTGTAGAATCGTTGCTTTAGGTAAAGAATTTATATCTTCATTGTAACTGCTAATGCTACCACATATTGAAACTCTTCCAAACATATTCATCTGACTTATAATTGCACTGCTAATTTCTCCGCCAACATTATCGAAATAACAGTCCACGCCATTTGGAGCAGCGTCCTTTAAAGATTTTATTACATCAACTGTCTTATAATTAAAAGCCTTGTCGAATTTTAACTCTTGTTCCAACCAGGCTACTTTATCATCAGAACCAGCGAAACCGATTACTTTGCAGCCTTTAATTTTAGCAATCTGTCCTACCAAAGAGCCCACCGCCCCCGCGGCGCCCGTCACCACAACAGTCTCACCAGCTTTAGGCTGGCAGATTTCTAAAAATCCAAAGAAGGCAGTTGCTCCCACCATGCCCACAGCACCAGCTCCTAAAGATTCCGGTAGACCCTTTAAATCTGGGAGTTTATGCACACGATCGAATTCATCAGAAGTCACATTTGCATTTAAAATACTGTAGTCGCTCCAACCCTTGTGAGACACAACTTTGGTGCCCACTGGGTAATTAGGATCTTTGCTCTCCTTAACCACGGCGACTTGATAGCCAAACTGGTCGTAGGGCACTGGTCTATATGAGTTGTATGCCCTTTGGTATGGGTCTACGCTAATCCACTCCGCTTTGACAAGCATTTCTCCGTCACGGAGTGGCGGTAATTCATGCTCGACAATTTCAAAATCACCTCTCTTCGGAACACCTTGAAAATGTTTATTTACAACATATTTTCTTGCCTTGACCATGATTATTATCAGCAACCTGCAAATAAATAATAGTAGATCGCTTTATAAGGGTGGAAAGGTTCTTAGACGCCCGAGCGCAGTGAGGGCGCCTATAGTCCGAGTAGGGTTTGATTCCGTTTATCCGTGTGTAGCACTCTACTTTTCATTTCAAATGCAAGGAAAATAAAAAATAGTTTTTTAATAAAACTTATTAATAAAAATACTCCTTACATGAGTAAAACCTATTCAATAGTTATTTGTTATACAAGAGTGAAAAGTTGCTTTTTAACCGCGTGCTCAATTTTGATGATCGAGTAAGCGAAGGATTCAAAAATTTATTTAATTAGAATCCTGAGCGTTAGCGAGGGAATCAAAAGAGCACGAGGTGAAAAATCTTTGCACTCGAGTGCAGCACGTAACTTTTCATTCCACCTCAACGAGGAAATGACTTAATGCAAAAAAAAACATTTGCGCATTATTAACAGTTTCAGTCGATTCTGTTGGCGTCAAATAAACTTCTTCGACGCTAGAATCACTCATTTTAGGTTTTTTACTTATTTTCAAGTTTTTTGTTTAAAACCTATGGTTTTAACAAATATGTTGTGAAAAGAAAATGGCGCGCGCAAAGCAAATTAAACTAAAAGTACACCAAGAAGGAGCCGAGTCTAGTTTTTAACAAGTTAATAAAGGTTGTATGATAAATTCGGCACCATGGACGTAGAAGTAAAGAGGTTTAATGATGTTTTGAATTCACAAACTTACACGATGTTCTAAATTCAATTTTACTTTATCCTCTAGCGAATAAAAACGGCTTTTGCACTCAGATATCGAAGAGCAAAAATACTCTTTCCGAGATAGGGGGATGAAAAATTAATTGTAACGCTAGTACAAATTGCGAACTGTATTTTTAAATTTGGAAAACATCGCGTTACCGCCTACTGGCCATTCAGCCGAATACTTTTTTTTCTTCATTGTACCACAGTTTGTACGTAACCAAATTCAGTTCTATTTTTAAATTTATTATTCCCGCCCTAGGAAAGGAAGCAATTAGTATGAGTTTTTCCCGCCCGGTGGTGGGAACTAGCGTTTTCCTCCCAATACTCAGATCAAGAAAACGCTACTTTCCGAGCATGAGGAATGAAATAGTAGATTGCTTTATAAAAGTGGAAAGGAATCAATCCCTACGAGGTTGTTAGACGTCATAAACACCCGAGGGCAGTGAGAGCGGCTATAGTCCGAGTAGGGTTTAATTCCTTTTACCCGTGTGTAGCACTCTACTTTTGATTTCAAATGCAAGGAAATAAAAAATAGATTTTCTAATAAAATTTATTAACAAAAATACTCCTAACATGACTAGAACCTATTTAAAATTATTTGTAACGTTAGTACAATTTGAGAACTGTATTTTAAAATTTGGAACACATCGCGTTACCGCCTACTGGCCATTAAGCCGAATACTTTTTTTTTTCATTCTACCACAGATTGTACGTAACCAAATTCAGTTCTATTTTTAAATTTTTTATCAGGAAGCAATTAGTATGAGTTTTTCCCGCCCGGTGGTGGGAACTAGCGTTTTCCTCCCAATACTCAGATCAGGAAAACGCTACTTTCCGAGCATGAGGAATGAAAAATATTTTATTGCGGTGTTGAATATTGATGTGGACTGCTTGAAGTAGAAAAATATGTTTACGAGTGTATTTGAGTCTGCCATCACGGTTATTATCATTAAATTAATTTGTTTTTTTTTAATCAAATTACTTTATTTAAATCAAATTATTAAACATATCTACCTATTTATAATATAGTTGACAAACAACTTATTATATTATTTCTTAATAAATAAATAAAAATAATTACTGGCCAGGCCAGTGTAATTACTGGGCATGGACGGCATTTCATCTTAGGCCCCAAGATGACAACGCACCTGCAATATCAAGTGTTGTTATTGCAGGTGTCTATAGGCGGCGGTAACCGCTTACCATCAGGTGGGCCGTCAGCTTGTTTGTCATCTCGTTGTTTAAAAAAAAAAAATTCATGCTGGGAACAACGGCTAAATGTGCAATGTTATTAATTTTTTTACAGTCTACAGCACATTAAGCGTAACAGTTTCACTTAAAGCCCGTCCTTACTCTTTTGTAATAGCGGCGGCTTTCGTAGTGCAACTGTTACACGTGATGTGCTGTCGTATGTACTTTCTCCATAACCGCATTTTAGGCGAAATAAATTCTTTTCATTTCATTGCAGTATCATGAATGGCAATTGCAATTGGCGCCATTGGTTGGCATCGGCACCCATTACATTCATACCGCTACTAAGTGTAATGTGTTTAGGCAGTAGCAATAGAATTCACTACGATATTATAAGTGTTAAAACACAGAGGTGGTAAGCGGTTACCGCCATATATGGACACAACTTTATTTATTATTATTTATAACTTTATGCTTTTTGTAACTTTCTGGTACTTTAACAAAGTGGCACCCAAAACAATTTGATTCCCCCTACATCAACGGCTATCCAAATACATATACCCCATATTTAAATGTTTGATTCTACTTCATTGCAAGAAATACAAATAAAGAAAACGATGGAAAAGAAAATCTTATGCTCGATTCGCGGGAATCGAAATCTCCTGGGGTCCGGCCAGGCGCGTTTACCGCTACGCCACCGGAGCACTAGGTGTGTTTAACCTACAGCAACGTTTAACTTACCACTAAGTTTACACCTCAATTGACCGGACCCCAGAAGACGCGGGTTCGATTCCCGCCAGGAGCATGTATACAATTTTTTTCATCGTTTTCTTTAATTTTATTTCTTAAATATACCTCGTCGTGCTCGAGAATTCGAGATATTAGTCCCTGGGAAATTTTTAAAACTTTGCAGAATGTTGTTTGAGCTTACATTGTTCGATAATCAGCCGAGCCAAGCCTTCAAATGGCACTAGGATAAAAGTGGTGTATTTTTTTATTTCAATTTCTGGTTTTTCGTATACAAAACACCTTCGTAGTTACTTAGTCATTCAAGTCATTCATCATACATTCAAGAAGCCTTGATTATTGCTTAAAAAAAGGTTGCCTAAGAGCTACCTATCTGTAACGTCGATATAATGACGTCATGTGGAGCTTTATTTAAAAAATTAAGTCTCATCAGTTCCCAGTTCCGTAGATATTAGGAATTAGGAATTAGGATATTAGGAACTTTTGAGACTTTTCGAAACTATCGAATCTTGGAAAATCAAAACCAGGACATCTAAATTTAGTCTAGTTGCCCCAGGACATGTAATTTTTCTAGTGTAGATATTTTTCTAAGTGAATATATTTCTCAAACATTTCAGAAAATTAAAAATTATCAAATCTTATTAAATTAACAAAAACCTACAGGTAGACAGACATTCGACATCATAATGACTTATTACCTACATACTTACTGAGAAGAATATAGGTATAAAGTAGAAAAAAATAACAACTATTAATAAAATAAGTTATGCAATGCAATGGCCATGAAAATTTATAAGTAACAGAGTGAACGTTATTATTATTAAAATATGTATTACCAACGCCTGATTCAAACAGAAACTCAAAATATGGTTATAGTTGACAATTATTTTGATTTTATTTAGTTCTTTAAACACTTACTTTAAGGATTTAAATATTTCTTTATAAGCTAGATAATGAAAAAGTTGTAAATCGATTATTTTGAATCAGTACGAATACGAATAACTTAGACCATAAGAACATATGGTCTAAAACGAATAATGTAATATTTACATTAGAATTAGGTATTAGTATCTAACTAAACTTTAAAGTACTCTTGACATAACAATTTGTCATGCCAGTTTCTGGTGAACTAGGTGTATAAATAAAAAAAACATGTTCACATCGAAATATTATGTGTAGTCTGTATCCTTTCCAGTAGTTTCCACTAAAGGCATTGACCTTATCTTCAAAAGGGCGCGGCGCGGCGTTAAGACCGAAATGAATATATTGACGGCTCAATTTCTTATCAATTCTATTTGCATTTACTTTTTGTTAAATACTTTAGAATGTACCGAATTGTTTGTTAGTTTCAATCATTTGGTCACGATTTTCTTAGACACAGAAATAATTGAAAAATAACGAGAAGTTTATTTGTTATCAACCTGCTTATTTATAAAAAAATAATAAATACAAAAAAAATCCTCCGTAAACTATCTATTTGTACAAAGTCATTTATAACCAAGATTAGAGTACTTACATATTTCACATATTATTCTGTTTAGTTAAGTATTCATAAGTAAACCTTTAACTTACTTACCAATGTCTTATTATAATGCAAACAGGTTTTTTTTGTCACGAGTCACGGTCACGAAGTCACGACAAGCTATCACTGTGGGATTCTCTGACGGAGTGATAGTGATATTGACATATATTGATCCAAGAGAATAATATCACTATGGCGTTGGTAATATAATTTGATGTAGTGGTGTGGAGGTCAGAGGCGTAGCCAAGGTTATGTTGTCTAATCTGGCGCACAGACTAAATTGCTAAAAATATCCTATTGATGACAGAAACAGGCCCACATTGGTCAATATTGCGCAATGTTCATCTTGATTGGGCAATCCCCTCGTATTTTTGTTAGAATAAAAACATACATCATGTGAAAAATACTGAAAATAATAGTCTAAATCGAGAAAGATTGAAAATGATAAGGAAAACAATGTCCGTTTTCACATACTTAGATGGCTTAGGTGACTCTTAAAAACATTTGTCTCTTTCTACCTCCAATAAAAAGACTGATGCTCGTTTTCATTGAGTCTCTTAACAATTTTTATCTAAATGAGATAGAAAGAGACAAATGTCGTTAAGAATCACCTAAGCCTAGGGATTGGTTAGTGAAAATGGACATGAGATAAAAGTCGCTAAGAGACCCGTCGATAAATTATGCTCATAAGTTATCGATCGAATTATGAATCACTTATTCCAAACATGATAATGAAACTGCCATGTCCCTCCATCACAGTGAATATTCAAAAAGTCATAAAAATTGTCAGTGTTTAAAAAAAATCGAGATACCAATTATTGTTTTAAATACCAAAGCGTATAAGTAGGTACCTTTTAATACCACTTCTTATCTGTAAATCATGTTTGGCAAACAGACGCAAAATTATTAATATTTTTATTTAGTTTACAAATTTTTATTACTGTTAGGTATGTAAATATTATTTTATGCAAACGACCAGACTCGTCATTATCATCATCATGGCAGCCTATAAAGTCCACTGCTGAACAAACTAAAGGTCTTCCCATTAATCTGCAAACGGATCAGTTTGGCGCAGTCTGCATTCAATGCCTCCTACGACCCTGACCAGGTCGTCTATCCAAATAGTGATAGGCCGTCCTCCTTTGCGCTTTCCGGCAAGTGGCCTGCCCACTGCCACTTCAACTTAATAATCCAATGAGTTGTCAGTGAATTTAATTCTCTTACGAATGTTCTCATTTCTAATTCTATCTCGCCAGGAAGCGCCCAACATAGCTTGCTCCATAGCTCGTTTGGAGACTGTAAACTTGTACAGAAGGCTCTTAGTGGTCTACTAAGTTTCACAGCCGAATGTGGCACCAACTGGCAACACACACTGGTTAAAGACTTTCGACTTGAGGCACTGAGGAATTTCGGATGAGAAGATCTTACACAATTTCCCGAACGCTGCCCATCCGAGTTGGATTCGTCGATTGACCTTTTCTCGAAGTTGGACTTACCTACTTAGATGGACCGTTTGTCCGAGGTAAACGTACTTGTCAACAATTTTGAGAACAGAACTCCCAACTGTAATTTCTATAGGCGACATGGACATTGGATATAATTTTTGTGCTCAATTCCGCCACGGATTCTGCCATCTATTGTATCGTCGGCAAATCGAAGGTGAGTGATGAACTCGCCGTTGATGTTGATGTCGAGTCCTGTTTAGTCGAGTAGTTTAAAAATCATCTTTCAAACAGTTTCGGAGATAGTCTCCCTGTCATAGTTGGTAAGCCGTACATGAACCGTCATGGTGGCGCTCTCGTACAAACATCTCATCAGCTCCATATATCGATAGTCAATGTAACACTTTAGAAGAGACTTTTTTTATCTTAACAGGGTAATCTTGGCCTTCATCTCACCTGATGTTAAATGAAGATAAGGCCGACGATGGAACCGAGTTACACCCGGACTTCTCAACCACAGAGGAACTGGCTATCCTACCTCCAACTGTTAACTCTCTCTCCTAACTAACTCTCCTGTTAACATTATTGTTATGGCGGCAGACTTAGGTAAGATGGTGGTAGCTAGCCAGGCGGACTTAGAAAAGCCCTACCACCAACCAAACCGAGCAGAAAATTTCTGTCCCCGCGGGAATCGAACTCCGGACCTCTAGATATGAGGCAGGTGGTCTCAACCACTAGACCACAAAAGCGGTTGAAGTACGACTGAAGCACGACCCCCGTTGCGATCAAATCGAAGGCCTTCTCGCAGACCACAAACGCCAAGCAAAGTGGCCGGTTATACTCCTCGGTCTTCTTTACAACCGGAAAACCGGCTTGTTCGGGAGGCTGGAGGTAGACAAACCTGCGTGCGAGACGATTCTTGATGACCCTTGAAAATAACTTGTAAATGTGGCTCAGAGGCGTGATTGGTCTTTAGTTCTTCAATAAGGATTTGTCGCCCCTTTTGAAAACAACACCTCTACTTCATGCTTGTGGCGTTGTACCTTCGTGTACGACGGAATTGAATAGCCTCTGAAAGACTTTAAGTACCGGTGTACCACCCGCTTTCAGTAGCTCTGCAGTGATTCCGTCCTTCCCCAATGCCTTATTGTTCTTCAGTTGCCTGAAGGCCACCCTAATCTCGTACAATCTGACGTCCGGGATATATTCGTAATTAATTTCGGATTAATTTGGCTCTTGGGTTTTCTCCGAACTGACAGCGAGATTCCTTGTGGTGGCATATAACTCTCCATATAACCTTTCGACCTCCCTTGTCACTTCGGGCTTAGACGACACTAAGCTGCCATCCTCAGTCGGCTTGTCAATTGGCTTTGCCCAATAGACACTTCCCTTGCGAACACTTTGGAACCTTTATTTCGTTCTATGGCCTCTCCATACTATATAGGTAATTGGTCAAGACTGTTTCATCATAAGAGACTGTATGACTGTTTTGTTGACGCAAGGGAAAAGATACTGAATGAGATAATGAGTATGTCGTGGCGTAAATAATTTTTTACCCGATTTTTTTCTCAAATGTCAGTGAATTGACACTTCCCATAGAAGCGCATCTACCCACAAGAATGAATTTTGCTAATATAAAATGGGTAAGTATAAATAAATAGATTACCAAAAAATTTTTAAACAAAAACAATAAAAAGCACAAAATATATAGTTAGGTACTTCTTTATCCCCTGCTCAGATCATCTGAGATCCCTTTTGATCTACCCCACAAAAATATATTTTTTGAAGTCGGTGCTTCACTTTCCATTGTTTCTGGAAACTGTTTAGCAACAACAATTTAATTATTTTTTCATTTTTCGTGTTTTTAAGTCGGTTTTACCCTTTTTTTATATATATCAATGTGGCCCACCAAAATAGTTAAATGACAAATCTTTAAATTAAATCATTGATTTGATGAGTATTTAGCCAAATTTGGCGGTAAATATCATTTTCTTTGGTTGGTTAAGTTTATGGTGAACAGTCTGAGCATTACAGCCTCCCAGAGATGTGACTGCGTTGTAGTAACCTGTTTTGATGGTGGTGAAAATGGATGATGTGTCGCAGGCTACCCACAACGCCCTCAGCTGGCAGAAAAAAGGGTGTGTGGTGGCAGAAAAAGGGTGAGTACAGAGTATAAGGCTTCCCTGCCACAATCAAGTATGGTGAATACTGAATAGTTAATTATCAGCTAGCGATCCTACACAGCTCGGTGGCGTATTGGTTTGAGCGCTCTGGTTTCGATACGAAAAACAAAGCAACTTTCGCCATGGTCGATCCTGGGATGGGTCAATCAAAGTTTGTTATCTCGAGCTCCTCCGTGCTTCGGAAGGCACGTGAAGCCGTTGGTCCCGGTTGTTCCTGCAACCGCTTTAACCCACCAACCCGCATTGGGCCAGCGTGGTGGTGTTATGGCCCAAGCTCCTCATGTGTTTCTCTCATGTAGGAAGGCCTGTGCCCAGCAGTGGGACGCATATAGGCTGTTGATGATGATCCTTCACACGACAATGCTGTCAAAACTCATACTTAGATAAACAAGGGGTTTTCCTTGTTCCCCATATCTACCTTATAATTCAAAATATCCTTTAAATAAAAAAGCGTTTACTTGGCTTTTTGAATGAATTAATTTAAAAGAGGTTCAAGATATTAGGCTCTGACTCAAAGACCAATATCTTAAACTCTCAGAGCCTCTAAGTTAAAAATGTTTTAAAAATATCATTTACTTTTCCGATCAACTTTTGAGCAGTTATTTCTTATTATCAAATAATTCAATAATTAAAACTAGAAGATTTTATATAAGGCAGATTACTGTACCTACTTCTTCAGTTTAACTTATGTTTTGTGGACTACCAAGAACTGAACTGTAGGACTCAGCTAAACATTCGTGTAGTTAATTTATATTCTTTGGTTAAATAGCGCCATGTTCTAGCGAGAAGTGAATTATTCTTAAATATTTTTTTAAAGAAATTTACTAATACCCAAAATTAAAATTACTAACAAAGAGATGGTACTTTCTTAGATTTGTATTAAGCCACTCTCTGCAGGCATTTGGATTGCACCTAATTGATTTGGTCTTAAAGTTTAAATTCACGAGTTAATTTGGTTCAATTATTGACTTTTTTGAACGAATTTTCCTGTTATCTCAATTTGTTCCACACGAATTAAAAAGTCAGCCCAGAATCAGATGCACATTGAGACCAGGTGGTCTCAATCTGCATGAATTATTTTATACAAGTAATAAGTTAAAGGCAAGTAGGTAAATAAAAATGAAATATTTTATTTCGATACATTTAATTCAAACAATACTTAACAGAAATGATAAACACTTACCTACAAAGCTAGATATTGTAAATGAATATAATAATATTTGTAATAATAATAATAATAATATTTGTACACTCACACCTATTATCTAGCCCAAAGTAAGCATCATTAAGAGCTTGTGTTATGGATACTAGATAACGGAGAAATAATGATAATAATATGTATATAAATATTAGAAATATACTAAATAAACATACAAACATCCATGACTCGTAAACAAATGCCCGTACTCATCATACAAACATTTGTTCCTACCGGGATTCGAACCCGGGACCTCTTGACCGAGTAGCCTGGGGTACAGACCACTCGGCCAGCCGGTCGTCAAATATAAAACAAAATTACATCTAATAGTCAAAAGGTAGGTAGTTACTATAGTATAAAATACTATACAAGGTGTATCAAAAGTACCCCTTAAGCGGAAAGGGTGTAAGGGTCCCTTGTGTAGAGTGTAGTTTTTTTTATCAGAAATAAATAATTTATCAGCATATTCTTAATTTTTGATTTTAACATTATTATAAATGTTTGAAAAATTACTTAGTAATTAAAATATAATAAAACTAGAAAAATTTTTTCACGTCCTGAGGCAGGAAGCGAAAGGTCGCGGGTTCGATTCCTGCCTCAGGACGTGAAATTTTTCTAGTTTTATTATATTTTAATTACTAAGTAATTTTTCAAACATTTATAATAATGTTAAAATCAAAAATTAAGAATATTTGAAAGCACTGCCCCAACTTAACCGAATCGTCGGTATTTGTAAAAATACTCGTTTCGGATGTTGAAATAGAATATTTCGACATTGTAGGGTGGACGTTAGCTCATAAACGCAAATACAGATAGACTAGAAGAATTTCACAGGGATATCCCAAGTCCTGGGTGGCTCAGTGGTCAGAGCAGTCGCCCGGATAGCGAAAGGTCGCGGGTTCGATTCCTGCCTCAGGACGTGAAATTTTTCTAGTTTTATTATATTTTAATTACTAATTTATCAGCATGTAATAATGTCATACTACAGTTGTCATACATTGGTAATACTTACACTCTTCACAAGGTACCCATTTACACCCTTTCTGCTTAAGGGATACTTTTGATACATCTTGAATAATTATTTTATTGTAGAAATAATCACATGGGTATCACATCCAAACTTTGGTTCGACTTTAAAAATTAAATAATTTTTACGTAAAGAAAGAACTATAGGAGGACTGTCGGCCGTTGGGGCGGGAAGGTCCTCGAGTGGCAACCGCCTACCGGGAGACGCAACGTTGGTTTTTTACTTACGCGAGATTTACTAATCGCAGTAATTCAAATAATGTTAATTTTATTATTCTGGTCTACATTATATTTCTACATTATATTATAAAAATCATACTGTGGGCCAAACGTGGCCCACAGTATGATTTTTATACGAACATCGCGTTATAGTAAATAAGTGTATAGGTAGGTAGGTATACTAGGTACCTAATTATTTTTAAAATTACCTTGACTGCCCCTTAATTACGAAACTTCAATGAGAAAGGAAAGGGGCTCCATTTATTACCTAGCCAATAAACTTCAGATTCTTCTTTTAATTTTGACCAAACATGTGTAGAAGACAATTAATCTTCCGATTATTGGAGTAACGTAATAAGCGAGGTTTTCATAACGTACGTTAGGTAGGTGGAATCTATAGGCCTTCTTTAATTTTGCTCTAGTTGTTTCAACCACAGAACAAACATATTTATTCAAACATATTCCGTGGTTTCAACTGACCGATTGTTTACGATTTACATCTCATTTTCTAAATAACAAATCTTCTAATTCACCAAACAGTGCATTTGTGTATCGGATTCATGGGAGATCCTGGAGGACACTGGAACTCCCGGGCAAAGTCGTGAGAATTTGACAGGGTTCCGATGACACGGAATCTTCCCGGCGAATGTACGGCTGTCTTGAGTTTGTTCCGCATAGCTTCGGGACGCATTGCGCCACACCAAACCTAAAAATACATGAGTTCAAGTATCTAAACATTACTTTTTAAATCTATGGGACTGTTTGAAAACTCAAAATACACAAATTACGCACAACAAATGCATGATGCTGTTTGTATTAGTATGCAGTAGTAGTCTGATATGAGATGGTTTTTTTCCTTACAGCCCGCCCGCGCCGATGCTCAAACACAATAGAAATTCTTTTGTGTATGATATGCGGGTACTTCACAGATTAGTGTATTTGCATTGCCTTTATTTTCTTCACCATTGAAAAGAAATGGCACGCAATAGGTGCCACTAATTTGAAATATTAAAAAAAAATATTTATTTGTGTCCCATCAACTATTTAACAATTCATAGCAAAAACTTTGAGTGTCACTTTAATCTAAGCATTTAATTAAAACCTAACTACGATATAGTAGCGTGTTTATTGAATGCTTGACTGTATCGTGAATTCTCGACAGACTAACATATTTTCAAACCATTTTGAGTAATGAATTGCTTTGTATAAATAAAAAATAGGTATTCGTATCATACAAAATCTATTAAAAATAAAGACAAACCTGTGCAAAATTTAGAAAGAAAAGTTGGGTGTTGGTGTGATTGAGCCCCGGCAAGGTCTCGTCGTCGGCGTCATGGTTCTGGAGCCAGTGTAAATAGGCGCGGAATGCTTGCTTAACCCCACCGTTATCGGCTATATTCTCGCCCTGAAGATGAAACAAAATCCACATCAATAAGTCACGGTAATAATGCCGTGACCAAGTGTCTAACCACACTATGTTGAAGATACGCGACCGAAGTTCGGCGCCTTGATAATGATTCGACGTATTCGACACACCGTAAGCGCGGAAATTACCTAAAGGAAAATCGGTTGCGCAACCTTTTGTGAATTCAGTCAATTTCAGTCTCTCGAGTGCTGTCGTAGTGTCGTGTCATGTTGTCTAAAATCATTTTACAATAATAGCAATTGCAGAAGCTTTAGAAGATGAGAAATAAAAGAAAGAATGTTGGATACACCCATTAACTTATATTATATGCACCCCTGGCTGTCAAACCAAACTTCCGTCGCCTACGGTTTGTTGCCATATTTACTAGTATAGCTACCGAACTTAAGCCTGACCGATGTTCGGTTTTATGCAGAACGTTACTTTTTTTTGACAAAATGACACTTAACTATGACAGCGCTCGAGATAAATTCATACAACGTTGCGCAATCGAATCCTGTCACGTAATTTCTGAGCTTAGGGTATGCCATTCAGCCGAATACGTCGTCGGTATGTAAAATCAGTCGCGAAACTTCGGTTGTGTATTTTCTGCAGTGTGATTTGTATTTTTAATTCGAATTTGGCTAGCAATTTTTAACTCCTTCAGATTATTGTAGTGGACTGATATTGACACAATAAATAAACAATATACTTAAATACTTAAATAAAATAAAATATCGTATATAGACTTTTTTTATACTACTAGATGACAAACAAGCTGACGGCCCACCTGATGGTAAGCGGTAACCGCCGCCTATAGACACCTGCAATAACAAGGAAAAATCACTTGAAATATCAAGTGATTTGATATATTTGATTTGAACGCACCTGCAATAGCAGGTGCGTTTTCATCCTGGGGCCTAAGATGAAATGCCGTCCATGCCTAGTAATAAGACGTAAATCATATTCGTTAATATTGTTTTCGTTTGTAAATTAAATTCTGATCTGCTTACCTGAGTGTTTACGCCATCAAGTTTCATATTAACTTCTGGAACTTTATATTGACCATATTGGTCAATGAGGCACTGAGCTCTCCGATGGAAAGCTTCGATGGCTGAATCAGACCACCACCGATGCAGGTTACCGTCACAATCGAATAGTCGACCTTTGTCATCAAATCCATGAGTAATTTCGTGGCCTAATCAACAGAAGATAAAGATGAAACTAATAATCAGATTACATTTGAAAAAAATCAGACTTATCAGTCAGCCGGGAGTCTCCCTAATAATAGAATAATAGAACAAATATATTTTAATGAAAGAATCGTTAAATATACTTACTAATAATTCTATTTGTACTTGGGTTACTTCACAAATTAAATCAATTAGAAAAATTTACATTTTACGATTTGATATATACTTACCAATAACAACTCCAATCCCCCCGTAATTAAGTGAGCGCGGAAAATGTCGATGGTAAAATGGTGGTTGGAGTATTCCTGCTGGGAACATGATCTGATTTTTATTACGGCTGTAGTAGGCATTAACTACCGCAGGCGCCGTATTCCAAAGTGTTTTATTTACTGGTTGACCAATACTAAAAGAGGTCAATTGTAAAAATAAGTCACTTGCTATCAATGATGATTTAAGTTTTGGTTCATGCTTGCTATCGACCTAAACATGTTCAGTGCTTACCGAGATTGTTCCATTTTCGTCAAATGTTGTAATATATTTAAAATATTTTCGAAATACTTATCAGGGTGTATATTCACATCTTTATATCTATCATCTAGCTCATACTTATTGAGAATAAAGTTTGGATATCCTATTCTGAGCATCATAGCATCTACTTTTAAAGCAGCTAGCTGTTTTGTTTTATCATCTATCCAATCAGTGAGGTGAAGCAATTCTCTGAATGACTGTTGTATATCTCTAGTCATCGTGAGAGTGTCATTTTTGCTCATCTCGTCAAAATATTTCCTCACAAACATTGAACCTAGAGCCATTCCCATATTGGAATTTACTTGGGATATGCAGTTTTTCCATCTTGGTGGAGCTTGCTCTCGGCCAAACAGAATAAAATAGAATCTGTAAGCGTACATTTTAAGCAACTTTATCTTTATTTAAAAATATTTATTTAAATAAAAAAAAAGTTCTAACTTTGTCCTTTTAAATTTTAAAAACACCGGTTATCTTATTACTAATTCAAAATTTGTATCATTTTACTCACTGTTGTTTTGCTGATTGAAAACGATCATCTAGATTATTGACTCGGTGCCTCACGAATCGCCATAATAAATAGTTAGATAATGTGCTAGGCTGCGTATGCTCTATCAATTTAACTAAATGCTAATAGATAAAGAAACAACGAAAAAACAAATTAAAAAGATATTTAAGTAGGTACGTCTGGCGAAGTACGGATTTTTTTTTTCAATTAAATTAATCTAAATTTTTTTGCTACTTAAAAACATTATCTGCTTACTCGAACGTAGCTTAACGCGAACAAAACTACCGTCTCATCAGATTGAATAGTTCGGTTCATGACGATACATAGATATCTTCTCCATTGGACTTGAGGAACCAGCTCTTCTAGCTTATGAAGAGGCATACGTTTGTAGAGTTCTGAGACATTTTTCCTGTCTTCAGGCGCCGAGGTTATTTTTGCAAGTCTGCAATAAAGTTTTTAGAACTGATGTGAATAGATCCCTTATTAAAAATTGTATGTCCTTTAAAATTTACAATCCTCACTTTATTTCAAATTCAATGAGTTCTTCAGCACATATTTTTACGTGATTAATGTCTCCACCAAGCAGTGAAGCAATTTTTATTAAGTAAGTTTTATAGGCATCTAAGTAAGCTTTATTGGCATCTTGCAGGAAGTAGTCTCTAGTGGGTAGACCTGTCAACAAATTGTATGATACAAATAGAATCAAAAATTTTACTCCATCATACATGTTTTATGTTACCTAGACTTGTTTGATCAAACTGAATAACAAATTCATCAGAATTCTTTATATCAGGACCAACCCATTCAGAAATTAGTATGTCATTATTGTACAATCTTAATTTGGCCATGAGATCAAGCCAATCGAAATTATTCGAATTCCACTGTGGATTCAGTATAGGCCAACCACCCAAAAGGTTCAATAAATCTAACAGTGGTTTTTGTCCTCGTTTTTGTAAAATTTCGTAGTTCATACAGGACTTGAATAAGAAACGAGCCTTTAGTGAAGCATCTTCATTAGCTGGATGTATGTTCGAGTTTACTTTAGTGAATATTTCCTCTGTTGTAATTGTGACATCTCTTTTAACTGGTTTGATATTTAATTTTTTAGTATATTTCAATAGCATTCTATCATAAGTTTTTGGTATTACCGATTTTTTAGCTATAACATGTTTTTGATTATGCAACATTTCTGTTATCTTATTAGTGTTTCTCTTTATTTCATGTTGCTTTTTATTCTTATACAAATAATCATGTACCTTATGTTTTATATGTTTCATTGGTTTCATTATTTGTTTAGATTTTTTATCAAGGTATCTTCGGATTCGATTTACAATTTCTGAATGAACTTTTTTGTTAGTTAGGTCGTAACGAAGCTCTTCTGCCGCTGTCTTATTTAAAATTTCTCTAGAATTAGATTCGATAATATCAACGTACAAATTTTTATCATCGATTCCTTTTGTCATTTGATACGAATTTTTTTTTATCAAAAAGTTTTCTTCCAAGTCTAAATGTGGCCCAGGGTAAACACTTTCAACTTTTTCGTTATCCTTAAACTCCAATAAATCTTTTAAGACACTGTCTAAATTTTCTCGTAACATTTCAAATGTATCATATCTGTAAAATTTGAGATACGTAAATTCAGGACACCATTATAAAATATTAACAGTTAAAAATAGCACATTATCTATTTATTGAACTTATTAGCAAAATGACTACCCAGCTTTATCAGCAGGTATCGGATTAAGTGATGCCCAATTACCACAGGCGTACTGATAAAAATCATGACAGGGATCTGCCTCAGCATCCATGTATTGTCTCATAATATTAGCTTGCATACTTCGTATAGTATCTCTGTCACCTTGGCCCTTCCAAAAAGCATGAATACCTGAGTATAAAAGCATATGGAATAATAATTTATACTTGCTCCAGGAATTTATAAGTTTAAATAAAATCTATGAAGCTCATTATGCCACTATCTTTTAAATTCATTTAGTATAAAATTGATTAACAGTATAATCGTTCCAGCATACCGTGAGAAATTTGAACGGGACTTGTGAATCGTAACCTTGACTCATTTCGTCCAGCAGTCAATTGAATAATGGTTTCTACGGCTCGTGGGTTTTATTAGCGGCTAAGTTCAGTGAGTATATACAAGCAAGTAGCTATTTACAGCATTTTAACACTGCGTATCATAGTGGCATACTTAAAAATATTCCGAATTTGAAAGTCATGTCGATAATTAATGATAAGTACTGAATTTTATTGGAACTTAATGTAGTCTGCATATACCCGTATAAGATTTTGTTGGCTTATACATGTTAGCTGATGCATCCATTTCTTCTTCCTCCAATTCTGGTTGTCCACGAATTTGTTCAACTACATCGTCAAAAGGACCACGATCTACATGTATTTCAGGCTGCACTATACTAAAAATATAGTCAAAAAATTAAATTAAGAAATATTAATATGTATAAGACTATTTATCGAAATAAACATACGAAATCATTTTTAGCCTTAAAAACTAATAAATTAATAAAACTGTTTATAAAAGTAGTTACGAGTATTGTTAGATTAACCACTTCCCATGCAACGTATTCTAAATAGATAAAAGTATTGCACACCATTTGGACAAAAACAGTACCGATAGGTTTATCATTCACAAATAATAGATGTAAGGACATACAAACTATATATTTACGTCCTCTCCACTTTTTATTTAATCTACCTTTCAACAGTTCCAGCCTCGCTTTCATTATCCTCATAGGTATTGTCTGAGAGGTCATAATCTTCATTGCCTTCACTATCAATTTCTTCGTCTTCATCATCGTATATTAGATCTTTTTGGCTATTTTGTGCATTAGTTGCATGACTGAAATCATGTGAGAATATTTAATACGTTTTATTAACAAAATCCATTATTTATTCAGATTTATTTCATATTTTTAGTTAAATTTCACGTTACTCTGCAATTAATTAAACATTATGCACAGCTCTAAATAAAATTGTTGAGAGCTGTGCATACTGATAAAAAAGTACTAGTAAAACACGCCACAGTATAATTAAAATTAACTCACTCATAATCTTGAGAAGTAAAAGTAAAGTGACTCCGGCGCTTAACTCTCGTCGGTGTAGCATGCTGGGTGTCCGCAATACCCCAAATCAGTATGTCACTTGTAACATTACCTTCATACAGTTCCCTTTTCGTTACAGAATTGGTGCGAGCGAGCACAATTTCTTCAGGAGGAAGGAAAGACGTTCTAAAACCCTGAAAAACTTCCCTTTCTTCAGGATCTATACCTTCTAGCTTTGTGTAGATCTTCGGTATGTTTTTGACGACATACTGATCCGAAGGGTCATCTAAAGAGTCCGCAGGCTTATTTAAAACAAAGTATACTGTAGCTAGCCCCGCCGAAAAAGCTATGATTGATAGAAAAAGGTACAAATTAGCACGCTGCGGCTTATATATAATTCGAGATGGAAATCGCGTTTCGACTCGCGTCATGGCAGCCAAATGGCATGTTAGGACTGACAGCAAAAAGAATTAATACCTGCGTCAGTCCGACATTGTTAAGTGGAACCTCACGTACACGAACTACATTGCTATTGTGAGATTTGACCCTCCAATTCTTAGCTCCAACTGCGCGGTTGAAAAGATTACGACTCGTTCCATGTATTAAATAATTACTTTATAAATAAAAATCCTATTTTGAAATAAATTGCGTGATCGTGGTAAACAAAAAATATAATTGAAATGTCGATTGTATCGTTATTTTATAATAATAATCATCAAAATTCGTATCTACCTAAGCTTTGTTGTAGAAACCGAGATTTAACAGGCTTGTCTCTTTAGAAGATCAATGTCGAGTTGAAATCGGCTGAGGTGCGATACAGACAGACACTTTTCTACTTAACAGAGAGGAAGGTAAAGTTAACGTCTGTTACGAATCCTCCAAGCAGGATTCTGCAGAAGGAATCTTGCAATCTGCAGGAGATTTGGATTTTACAGCATTTGTTTTAATAAAATTTGGAATTCTGGGGTTGCGGGGGGTCGATTTCGTAGTATACCCAGATACTACGAAATCGACCCCCCGCAACCACAGGATTGTTTTGTGTAAGTCTGTGTGTGATATAGGTATAACCATTGTATGTCATACGCGATACGCAATAAGTACGAATTTTTAGGGTGGTCAGGTGTGACAATGTTTTTATGTTTATATCAACCTTGTATCTTACCTGTGTTCCACAATAAAAATTGATTGATTGATTGAATAATTTAATCGGAAAATAAAAGTGGTCTGAAAGGTGTCAAACTTTCAGAGGTAACTCTTGACAAGGAACACAACCACTCCTATAAATTTTATTTGGGACTTTTGTATGTAAGATCATATTGGCGTCAAATTGATATATTATACCACAAAACATTGGGAACGAAGTACAGCACCTGCAGGTGCATTGCAATATAACTGTACTTAGGGGAAGGGAGGGCAAAATGAATATAGCGGGCAACATGAATTATTCTAATATTTTGTTCTATCGGCTTGGTACAAACACCTACTTAAGGTGTGCGTACGCGCAGTGAGGCGGAGGTTCGCAAATCAGGACAACTTGAACTGCAAGTGGAGGTTTACGCGCGTCAGTGCAAATAAACGAAAAGAGTACTCGCCACTATAATATTTTGCTACGGTACGTTTTTAGTTTCCTATTTCAGGATTCCTAGGAGGAAATTGTTTTAATTTCCTTAACTAATGTAAATAAAAGTGTATTGAAACATTTTTCCAACAATATTATCATAAAATTTTTAGGTTTTATCTGTTATATATCTGTTATATAGATCGCTAGATTCATCTTGCCCGATAGTATAGGGTAAGATGAATCAAAACAAAAATTTTAAATATTGATCTCTTGTTACGCTTGTGATAAAAATTAAAGTTATCTGTTTGATTATTATGAAAGTTTAATGATAGTTGATTTTGAGAAAATAAACGATACTTTGTATTCTACCGCAATGTATTTTTTATTATTATTCTAAGTTAAGTGAACCATCCTGCCCTCCCTTCCCCTACGTCAATATCAATCAAAGAGAATCTTGTTTTTGATGAATGTCAGTTACGAGTATGTTTTTCTCCTCACTTCCTTTTCTAGATTGGTTTTAAATTTATAATTTGAATTTATTGTGGTATAACAGAATACATAAGAAAAATGAATTCGTTTACCGAATTGACGAAACAAGTGCATCTAATAGATGATTTGATTTTATCAGATATGAGATGTGGTAATCAAATAAAATACCTCCTTAAAAACACCCCTAAAAATTGTTTCAACAAAATAACAATTTCAAAGGCCAATCTACGAAAAATAATTTACAGTTGGGAACACAAATGGCTCAAGGCAACTGGCACATTTATATGTTCATATAAGTATAAAGTAAACTTACACGCCAGTTAGTTAGGTATCAAAGTTGGAGAACCAATTGTTAGTTTTCTCAATTCTAATTCTTCATTTTACGTATTCCATTATTCTTAAAAATCGTTTCCGTATTTTAGACTGTTCGTGGTGTAAGATAAAAAGAAGATTATAAACTCTACGTATAAACCGGGTAAGGGAAGAAAATCATGGCATAATCAATTGTTAACTCTTGCCTTTTATTCTTTACAGAAAACAAAGATAGGGTAGCAGAAGAAGCGGTGGGTTTCAATCGTCATCTTCTCTCCACTAAACACTGGTTCTCAAGGATTTCATGGTCAAACAAGAAACGATATCTTCTAGCGTTGTTGGATGACGTAAGGAGTGCTTGGACGCTTTCGTTGTTGCTTAAGTCATTATGGAACTGCCGGCCTAAAGACGCAGTACTTTCTGCAAGCGAGTTAGTTATGCATTTGAATAATGAACATTTACCTATATTCTCTGTTGCTTCTTTGGGACCTTTTCACTGTCAATTTTACTACCGGAAAAATAATCCCACCACGAGTAGTAAGTACCTAATAGTGCTGAATTGTAGGTGTAACATTCTCATATTGACTATCAGTGATGTACTAATCCCATGTGTTTGATTCTAGTAGATATTCCAATAATGAGTTTTGGATTGCTTTTTATGCAAAAGCACAAATTCTGTGGTATCTATCTTACTAATACCAGAGAAAATCATAATTCTAATACTATAATATTATTTTGTATGAAACATATAACGAAGTGAAATTGTAAAGGTTTTAGTTCGAGGCTTTTCCACTTGACCCTCATACAGCTATTATATTTTAACTTAATCCTTATCAGAAAGAACACGTGGAGCAGCTATGATCAAGTCCCTGTAGACCACAACAGGACCGCACAGCCGGTGCACATTCTTGCGCAAGTCATGAAAAATGATCGTGCATGGTTCCTCTCACTGGATCCTGTGTGTATTCTTTTGATTATTATTGAGAAGACAAAAACAAATTAAGAGGCAGATTAATAAATGTTTCATGCCAGCCTAAAACGAAATATAGTTCACTCAAAAGAGATGTTTCATATCCAGCCAGGTGTACCTATATACCTACACTATCTCAAAAAATCAGGATAAATCAGCTGGATACGGGAAAAATACAAACTTTATTCTTTAAAAACTCTTGTTTAATACTACGAAAAAAAAAAGAAAATGGTCTTTTCAAGACAGCTCTGCATGTTTTTGCCTGTTTTCTAGTATAGTGTAAATACTGTAAATAGTCCTGGCCGGGTCTCCATACATTTTTACGATATTTCCTTTGATTAAGTATAGTAATGAAAATATCATTTTTAGATTTCGTGTAATTTCGATAACATTTTATAGCACTATTAGTAGTTAAATTAAAGGTGTTTCATTTATATCTAATTAAAATAAGATAAAAACTTCATGTTTTTTTTTTATAAAGCTGCTTGTCGGACAGCCTTTAAATACAGTAAATATTCTTATCATTAGGTACTTATTGGTACGTTAATATACCTTTTTTTATACTATGTGCGACACTGCGCTGCTAAATACTATTACTGTGTAATTAAACATTGTAACTTAATGATTAAAAAGAGTGACTACACGAGTTTGTTGCCGGAATCTTCTCGGTAGTTCAACTTTTGGAACCGGTGTAAATTCAGACAGACTGACAGACAGACTGACTGACGGACAGACAGACAGACAGACAGACTGACGGACCGACGGACCGACAGACAGACCGACAGACAGACCGATAGACAGACTGACATAACATTCTTAGCTTACGTAGATCCAGATAAGACAGAGAGACAAACATTATGAAATTGATAGTTAGTTAAAATCATTTTTATGTGATAGACATAAGGGTTTTTTTTGTCGACGATTCGAAAGTGCTTCTTGGGGGCCTAATTGAATAAAGATATTTTCATTTTCATTATAAAATTAATTTACGTGACCTGCTTCTACAGCTAATTTTCGTAAACTCGCCGTCGCGTCGCTCACACACAATAAAAACTGTCTGGTATGTGGGTTCTCCACAGACCAAATTTATCACAATTTATATTTTTCTATAAACATGTTTCAATATTCAGGAGCCGCAAACTATAGTTCTATCAGAGCTGTTAATAGTCGCCGGGGGACCCGTCATGTGGGAAGTGCTGAGGCGAGCCCAGATCATCTACGAGAAGTACCGGGATCAACAGCTGCGCAACTTGCAGGAATGCATCGTTATCAACGAAACGACGGAAAAACTTCCCACGCTGCCTGATAAGGTCACATTTTGTTTTCTTTTTCCGAATAGGTTAGAATGCTCCAAAGAACAAAATCTGTAGTAGGTATCTAGAAGGTATGTTGGATTTTTCATCTTCACATTTTCGTGTTTCATTCTTTCTTGGTTATCCAAATGTGTTTTATTCTTTTTTGGTTATCCAAACAAGAATAAAACACGAAAATATAAATACCTCCCCAACAGGCGTTGATTTTGACTTCCGCCGTAACAGGACTGTTTACCTTATACAAGGAGTATCAGCATTACCTAAAATAAAATAAATTCTTTATCGAAAACTCAAAATGAAAATGTCACTACTCTAGTAATCGGCTGTGAATGTCATTCTAACAAAAATTACTAGAGTATAACTTAACCTTTCCTTTTTTTTTTTGGTACGCTGAGGGGAAGCTCTTCCAGCCTATCCTCCTCTCCCTTGGGGGGAAGATGGTGAGCTCTCACCCACTAAACCCCTCAGCGATGCACCTCGTTATCTGCTTCCTACCGACGTAACGGGATGGCCCGAAAACATTCACCGTCGTAGATTACAACCTAACCTAGTACAACCTAAAATTACTAGAGTAGTGACATTTTCATTTTGAGTTTTCGATAAACAATTTCTTTTTTTGGGTAATTTTGATACACCTTGCATTTACATTATTAGTATCCCTCAAACGGCGTTATTCCACCGGAGGGCTATGACAATTGAAAAATCAGTTCTGTCTGGAATCTGATGCTTGACGGGCTCATGACTAAAATTGCATTTTTGTTTTATCACATTTTCAGAGCAAAAAAGAACCAAATTCTTCAATTCGCAGAAAAAGCTCAGTAAGCTCCCCCGACGGAGTCAAACGTCCGCTTGAGTCAGGCCATGCGCAAAAGGAAGTACGTACTTATCTAACGAATATTTCCCTCTTTATTCTAATGTGCAGTTTAGCAGATGTATAAAAGTGGTTCTTACTTCTTACTGCACTTATCGCTAAGACGGTGGTAGACAGCAGTAACCAAAATGGCAAACCAAGGATGATAAAAGCTATAGCCACTAATTTTCTTTTTTGTGAAATAAATATTACGAGTATTTGGCTAAAAAAGATCGTTCGTGGATATTCGAAGTTTTAGGGTGTCCCCATTTTTATTGACGCTAGCCGTTTACTTTTGCCCATTGCATCGGCTCGGCTCGGACGATTCGTCGCGAATTCAGCCGACGGCGTATCAAGCAGTCTGCCGATTAGCTGATCGCATCCACACGGCGCTGAAAGTAGCCGAACTTCCTCGTATCGGCGTGTTTAAGTTTCCGACAGCAGCCAAACGGTCAGAACGAAAGGTGCCAGAGACAGCATTTCGGCCGTCTCGTTTCGGCCTCGAGACACGTTTTTTAAAACTACGTGGAGAAATTTATAGTGAAATTATGTGAAAAATAAAATGTTCAATCTTAGTATGCGTATGCGCGCGCGCGTGTATGTGTGTGTATGTGTGTGTGTGTGTGTGTGTGTGTGTGTGTGTGTATGTGTGTGTGTGTGTGTGCGTGCGTGCCTGCGTGTGTGCGGCGTGCGTGCGTGCGTGCGTGCGTGCGTTCGTGCGTGCGTGCGTTTGTGTTTGTGAGTTAGTAAACGGTAGCTGCCAAAAGATATCAGGTTTTGATGTATGATGTGACTGCTATTTTGCATTCTCTGGATGATTTTGTGTAAATTTTTACTTTGCGGTTAATTCTATTACACAGAATGGTGACGACAATACGACACTAAATTAAAACAACTATATTACTTAGTTTATAGAAATGTTTTGCAACTTTTAAACACATCTTATTCATTCGATAATTACTTCATGACATTTCTATGAAATAATGCAGCCAACTTTATATTATTTCATAGAAATATCATATTTTTTATCAAATTTATGAATTGACAGTTTCAAAACATTTTTCATGAAATAATATAGATCATGTTTTAATTTATTGTCGTATTAACGTCACCACTTTGTATTATGACATGACATGACATGACAGACAGACTGAGAGACATTGATATTAGGTATGACATTGTTGGATAACACTATTTTATTTGTAATAGATAAAGGTTGTACAGTCGACCAAATTGAATCATGACCCACCTTAAAATCATTTTCCTACAGTCACTCTATACAAAGTAGGTTGAAATTCGCTTGAACTTACATTTCTCAAGTAACGAACCTGTTATCAATATATTAGACACTGACAAGGCTATGATTGCTATGATAAAAAGATCGGAGTATTTGAGTATTGCACAAAAAAGTTTTTACGAAAATCGGCGAGACCGACGATTTGTTTATAATACTGTCTTAGATTTTTATTTTATTCCATTCAATTTTGTTTTATGACTTTTTTAATTTTTTTCAGACTACTTTTTGACATCTGACACATAACGTCATTTTATTTTAAAAATAGTTTTTCTCAGTAGGTAGTGAAAAGAGTTTAGATTATGAACCACAACTTATCTAAAATACCAATTGAGACTTTAGTGCAGTGATAACAAAGATTAAAATTGCATAGATCTCTGACCCGTAATGACGCACTTTAATACATATTTAAAACGTACTAATCGACTGTACATATGGAATTTCTAACGATTCGAAAGTGCTCTTGATTATTTGAATAAAGATATTTATATTTCATTACAAAATCTCGTGAATGAACTAAGTAGTTGAAAAATAAGTTATTATTTTTTAATTTTTAGCTGGAAGCCAATTTAGCAACATGGAATGCCACAATAAAATCTTTGCGCGACAGCGTTAAGTTAGAAGAGTTGGAGATGACATTCAAAGATGGATCCAAGAGGAAAATATGGAAAGTAAACAGACCTAAGCCAGAAGCCATCGAGACTGTCGATTTTGTGAGTTACAACAATATTAATAAATACCAAACCATTGCCATCACTGTTTTGATATTTATTAATATTGTAGTAAGGGCCATCCCTTACATAAATATATCGTAGAGGAGCTTGGTGGCGGTCACATTTAAAGCTTCAAAAATAATTATGGAATACAACATATTATTGCTACAACGACGATAGAGTACATATTGTGTACCTATAATATTGTGTACCTATAAGACCGTAGGTAGGTACATCTTTCAGGTGTCACTAAGTAGGTAAAAGTTATTAATTTTTATAATTATCTTTTCTCCCAATCCCAATATTTCCACAGGTTCAGCTACTCCCTGCAGCAATAGGGAAGCGAATTTTGTCATATTTGCCTCGAGCGCAGCTTGGCGACTACGCTAGGGTGAATAAATATTGGGCATACTTAGTAGACGATTTCAGGGCGGAATTGGCCGCACGCCAGAAGATTAATTCGGATTTGGATAAATTACAGGTACTTATGTTAATAAATAATGGAAATTGTAAATAACTATAGCATTTTTTGTGAGTCAGCCTGTAGGTAGGAGTACCTACTAGGTGGTAGGCCCGTTATGTAGGGTTGTCTGGGTAGGTACCACCACCTTTCTTCTTTCAGCCGTGAAACAGTTCGCTGTGTTTCGGATTGAAGGGAAAGGTAGCCAGTGTAATTACTGGGCTTGGACGGCATTTCATTTTCGGCCTCAGGATGACAACGCACCTGCAATATCAAGTGATTTTTCCTTGTTATTGCAGGTGTCTTTAGGCGGCGGTAACCGCTTACCATCAGATGGGCCGTCAGCTTGTTTGGCATCTAGTTGTATAATTTTTTTTATATACATGATACATGAAAATGTTTATATACAGGAGATATACAAGAACACTAGTACAATGGAAAAGAGTATAGAAAATGGGAATCAAAAGAAAATTCATGTGATTTTATTGTTTGCAACTTCTGTTTGTGCTATATTTTAATCTTCTTTCTCTTCCACATTTATTTGGAAGTTATGTGTGATGTGTGTGTGCGCGTGCGTGCTTGTGTTATGTGTATGTGTGGAGGGGGGGGGGGGGGGGGGGTATGTCAATATCGTTGCTAGATTAATCCGGAAAACAAGAAGTCTAAAAATGATGTAAAAGTATTATTACATTTTTTCATTGTTTTCTTTCTTTTTTGTAATTTTTATGATAAAGTAGGTGTTTAAACGCATCAAAAACATTAAAATGTGATAATTCTACTTTCAAGAAGTCCTACCCACCTCATATTCTAAGCACTGTTATATTACCACCCTTTTTTGCTTTCCCAAAGTTCTATCTACTCTATTGATAACAACAAAACAAACAGGTCCCCACAGATCAGATGGAATCATTAGCACGCGATTACTGAGCTAATTAAAATCATTGACGACATCCACAGAGAAATGGAAAATGGTCATCTGACTCTCATAAAGTCATAAAGTTATAGAATTTCAGAAATGTATTCAATTCTGTTGACTTTGATAATCTCCTATATAGTATACTCGAAAGGTATCTCTCCAACCTAGTCGATTGATACCGGAGTAGATACCTACTACTTAATTTATATTCACTAAATTTGTAAGAATATTATTTAAAATAAATTAATAGTCTATCTATACCTAATAAGCTGACGTCGATTGTGTTGATCTTACGAAAAAAATTCTTGCTTGATAGGATTATATGCATCTGCAGAACGTTTGCAGGAGATTTATTTTTAATTTTCTTATTTTCATTTTGTTAACCTTAAGTTATCTTTTCATCAGGAGCTCATGCTTCGCCACGATACTAGCATGGAAGTCCTAGCTCAGATTGGCTTCCAAGTGGCTCCCCCGAGCTCTCTAGGCGTGACGAGTGCGGGTCCCTCGACAAGGATGCGTCATATGCAGCCGAGTGTGCGTGCAAGCGAACGATCTGCTGGGGCGGTTTCATTCAGGCACATGCTTAACGATAAGCTGACGAAGCCCATTGAGGTAATGTTACACCTTATGTAAGAATACGGAGCCAGATAAGCCAGTAAAGTTTAGAAAAGTGATGTATGTAGTAAGTAATATGGATACTAGACAAAACACATGATTGATGCCGTTTGTACTTGCTTAAAGTCGTAATTACGTATGAGGATGTAATTAGAAATGTGGGAAAAATTTGATTTGCTTTAAGTCTGCAGAAGGTTCCATCTTTCTTTTCAATTGAAAACATCTAACCCTTGCCTAACACCTACTATTTATGTATCGGTACTAGGAATAAGATTTTTCTTGGACATTGACTTAATATTAACTATTCTTAAATATTGTGATATTTTAGATAGTTTTTAAGATAAATTAGTTTAATTCACAGGCTCAAAAACCGCTCCGCAATTTAACTGAGCTGACAGAAAGGTTGGAACGACGAGGAGCTGTTGACGATAATTTATGGATTTGGTGTGAAAATATCATAAAACACGCCAAATCAACTAGGAAAATTGAGAGCAAAGTGAGTTTCTGGAAACTCCTACGAGCAGGTTATAATTATTTGAAAATATGATCTCCACCTTTTGGAAGTCGATTAAAAATAGTTAAATCGCGAAAAAAAGCTGCTGTCTCATACTTAATTATGAGACTACCTTCCTTCGCGATTTGTTTGTATGAAACATCACAATTTTTATTCGTGATTTAATTTCTTTTTGAAATGTTTTGTCGTCCGCGGCAACAACTGGGATGTTGCCTAAGTTTGAATCTGGCGCTATTTTTTACGAATGCGGAAAATATACGCTACTGTTACCTATAAAAACAATTCAAACTTAAAAGATATGGAACATTGTTGAAATTGTACTGATTTGAAAATTAAAAAATGGTCATTTTTATTTTTTCAAAATTTATCAAAAATGTTAATGGTATTAGATTGCTGACATAAATTAAAACTATTATTATGACAACTATTAATAAAAACATACATATAACATAGTTATTATTAATTTTGTCAGTATGCCCATACATTTCTTAGTAATATGGGAACATATGACGTCACCTGTTCCGTAGATTTTCTATGGAGCGTTTTTGGACGATGCGCGGTAGCACATCAAACATATCACTATATCTGTGAAACTATTGATCTTAGACATACTATTTCTTTTGCAATATTTATTTATGACTTATAAACTTGTTATTTATGAAATAAAAAAAAAGTTGTCAACTACCCTATTATTGCCACGGACGCTTAGGATATTTCAGCTTTGCATCGTTTACGCGAGCGCTCCTCTTCACTCTGTATGTTATAACCTACCTATGTAAAAACGTTATGTTTGTATTATTTCCCAGTTCCTGAAATCGCAGGAATCTGACGAAGGTATTCTGAAATTAGGGAATTTACATTTCCCATGTCCATTAATGAAGCTGAATTTAGATATTCCATTGAAGGCTCCTCTATGTAAAGACCCTACTGAAGTGTAAGTATAGCAAAGTCATCAAAAATGCTAATTGCTGTATCTAGGTGATTCCTAATATCACAACATTCTGTATTCAACCAGATTGACTGTTAAAGTATGCCTGGTGGCATGTAGACCGCTAATCGTGTTCTAAACATATAATGTTTATAATAATGAATTATAAAATATTTAAATACTTACAAAATGAAATACAAGCCGGATCAAAGGGTTCATATCTTAAACTATTTTTATGTATCGTTAAACCATGCTGTCTTTTTTCATGGTAAGTTGAAACGACGAAGATTTATGATTTTCGTGCCGTAACCATATCGAGCAACGAGTCAGTGTTATTTCGCTTATTTATATCTTTTGAGCAGCAGCGCCCCTAGGGCATAGGGACTAATGGCTTCAGAAAATGATTCTCTATGGCCAAAAAATAAATAATAGTAAAGTATTTAAACAAGGAAAAATCATGTCCTCAGGCGGACACGGACGGAGGACATGAATTTCTGCTAGTATAAATTGGGCCTACCACCTAGTAAATGGGCTCGTAGCCCATTTACTAGGTGGTAGGCCCGTATGTAGGGTCGTCTGGGTAGGTACCACCGCCTTTCTTATTTCAGCCGTGAAACAGTTCGCTGTGTTTCGGATTGAAGGGAAAGGTAGCCAGTGTAATTACTGGGCATGGACGGTAATTACACTGGCTACCTTATATAACATAGCGATAACAACGCACCTGCAATATCAAGTGATGTCTCCTTGTTATTGCAGGTGTCTATAGGCGGCGGTAACCACCTACCATCAGGTGGGCCGTCAGCTTGTTTGTCATCTAGTTGTATAAAAAAAAAGTTTTTTAATATTTTTGAACAATTCATATAAAAAATAAAATTAGGGTTATCTAAAGCAACGCTTAACCGAATCGTATTATATTTTGTAGAAAGAGTACAAAGCCTAGAAGAAACATTTCAAATGCAACAGTAATGAATGTCCCGAAGCAACCAACCATCAAACGGTACAGTCTTTGGAGCAAAGATTTTTCAAAGTTATATCCAGTTTTTAAAATTCCTTCTCACCAATCTCCAATTTAGTTGTAGACCTATCTATTAATATAATGTGTATAATTGAGAATAATAAAATAGTTGTTTTTTGACTTGCAACGCTTTGTATTTCTAATCCTATTACATGTAGTCCAAGATATTTCCACTATACTATTTCACTATTTGCCTGTAAGTCTGTATACTTAATTGTATGTTTTATACAAGGTGTATCAGAATTACCCAAAAAAAAAAGAAATTCTTTATCGAAAACTCAAAATGAAAATGTCACTACTCTAGTAATCGGCCTCCAGTAATTTTAGGTTGTATATACTAGGTTTTGTTATACTCTAGTAATTTTAGGTTGAATGACATTCACAGCCGATTACTAGAGTAGTGACCTAGTGACATTTTCATTTTGAACTTCTATAAAGAAATTCTTTTTTTTGGGTAATTCTGATACACCTTGTATACAACAAGAGAGGTGGCAAGCGGTAACCGCGTAGCCTAGCGTTAGACGCTCGTAGCTCGCCGCTCGTAGCTCGCCGCTCGTAGCTCAAGCTACGCTCGTAGCCCAATCTACGCTCGTAGCCCAATCTACGCTCGTAGCCCAATCTACGCTCGTAGCCCAATCTACGCTCGTAGCCCAATCTACGCTCGTAGCCCAAGCTACGCTCGTAGCCCAAACTACGCTAGTAGCCCAAGCTACGCTCGTAGCCCAAGCTACGCTCGTAGCACAGATTAATAACAGGACAGATACTTCACTCTAATACAAATGGTGAAATAATTTCGTTATATTAGCCTACTAGGATTATTATTATTAGCTATTTCAGACGATGCGAGAAGAAATATACTCTATCAACGCGTGCCGAGAGTCGAGAATCCCGCGTACACCGCGTGATTGCGTCAACAAGCGAAAATGTGAGGGTTGTACCACGACCATAAATTAAATAAAATGACTGAAGAAGAACTATTTTTTATTTATTTATACATCTAATGCAATGAAGTGAATGCAAAGAAAGCCGGTCAATTAAATGTGATTTAATTTTATAAAATGATCAATGTTTTTTTTCCATCTTTGTATTCATTCGTTAATATTCTAAAGCGTGTAAATAACTTTTACAAGTAATCCTTTGGAAAACAGGGGCAAGGTGGAATAAAATCAATTTCTTGTAGTATATTCATTGAAGTGCTTCCCTGCTGGTTTGTAAAGACTTTATCAAACATTTTCAAAAATGTTGTTTCTAATTCTTCCACGTAATTGATAAAAGCCTCCGGCGGGACTTTCAGCCCTCCGTAAAACGAAGAATTTTTATTGTACTATTTAAAATGAATGTATAGTCTGGGATCGTCCATATTAGGTTCATCGTTTAGTAGAGAATTAAAGACGCTACAGTTATGTTTCTTGTCACATTTATATAGTAAGTATCCCGCTACATAAGTTAACACATTTTTTGCCAGTAAGTCAAAACGGTAGTCGACATTTATAGCTACTTCTGAAGGTGTTTTAGTGCAATGTGCAACAAGCACTCCCCCGAATCTTATTTGTAAATCGAGCTCCATAACAGTAGCACCCTTAAATTATTATTAATCTGTGCCCCTAGTGGAAGGTTAAATCGAAACGAAAATGATTATCGTCGTATTCACCTCTTAAATCCATACTTTTCTTTTCTTTCTATTATAAAGATGAAGGGTTTCTTTGTGTTTGTTTGGTTGAACGCGCTAATCTCAGGAACTACCGATTCATATTGAAAAATTCTTATTGTGTTGGATAGTCCATTTATCGAGGTATTATAAAGACTATATAACATCACGCTACGACTAATAGCAGATGAGCATCAATGAAAAATATTGCAGAAACGGGGGAAAAATATTCCTTTTCAGAGCTTTAGTTGCGTGCGCTGCGCAAATGGTTAAAGTTACGCAAAAATCATGTAAGTAAGAATTGTTCGCCTTTAAAAGTTCTAACAAAAGTCCGCGACAGCATATGTCTATCTTTCCAAATTGGCTCACTATAACTATTTTTTGGTAACCTATTCTAAATTAATGCACTTATCTGCGAAGGTGTTTTTATAAAAATGATATTGTTCCTTTTCAAAATAAATGCATTATTCACCACAAGTATTTAATTGTGAACAAAATTGTACCTAACATTATTTGATTTCAATGGATATCTTAAATAATATCATTTATCAGTTTTAAAATAACTCCGATACAAAGTAACCATGAGCCGTGAGTATCGTTACGTTTTGCGCGGGAAACGTTCAACGGGCGTGGGTTCAATCTCGCTTGCGGCGGCCCACTGCCGGTCGGATCGTCAGATTTCCACTTAGCGGCCGGCACTTTTAACGCTGCATTTCGAGAGTGACGGGGGCCTGCTCGTAGCCCAAGATACGCTCATAGCCCAAGCTGCGCTCGTAGCCCACGCTACGCTCATAGCCCAAGCTGCGCTCGTAGCACAATCTACGCTCATAGCCCGTATTACAATAAAGTATGGCCAGTTATAGGTTTTCTTAGCGTTACACAATACAAATTTTTACATTATTTAATAATGTTGTAGAATTATTGGGCACTACTTGACTACCCTGTAAAAATCTATAGAATGCGCAAGTTTACAGATATAGATGAGTCTCGTTGTTCCCAACAACGGTTTGTCAATGAGCCCCGGCGACCTTACTCGGCCTGAGGAGCTCGGTGGCGTAGTGGTTTAAGTGCTCTGGTTTCGGATTATGAGGTCCCCTCTCATGATCACTCCGGGCGCGTGACAGTTTTTAATAAAGTTCCACTCTTACTGATCATTTCTTCTAAAATAATACGTTAATTGCGAAGGTATTTTTATTAACATGAATTAAATCCTTAACCAAATAAATACTCAAGTAAAACCATGTAACCTACCCGACGTACGACATGTTGTTATTTTCGGAAAAGATACGTAACATGTAACAACATACCGAAATCATGAAGACACAAAGAAAACGTATTGTTCTGTATTTCATTATGCTCAAAGGGCACTAAAGCAAGTAATTCTAACATTCTAACAGCTCTTCATACTAGTACCATTTGACAAATTCATGGAATAGGGTCACAAGGCTGCACTATCTTATTTCTACGGAGTGACCCCAAATTACCAAATTAAATTAAAAGTAATGTAAAATGAATATTTTATTTATTAACACTAAACGAGCCCAAAAAACAATGAACAGTTAAGTTAAACTCTTTAAAAATAAATAACACTGCATCAAATAGTGATATCCGAAACGGCTTCACCGATTTTCATGAAATTTTATATGTATATTCAGTAGTCATAGAATCGGCGACTATATATTTTTTTTTGTCATTTTTTTATAGCGAAACAACGTTCGAGGGGTCAGCTAGGAATTTTATATGTCTATTTAGTAGGTCGGAGAATAGGCTACTTATCTTTTTTTTTGGATATTTTTTTTATTTTTTTTTATGGCAAAGCAACCGGTTTCCAAAAAAAGGAGATCAGTCAGACACCAGCAACTACGGCCCAACAGCTGTCACCTCAGTTCCTTGCAAAATCATGGACCGGAACTTAAAGAACCAGCTGATCCGATATCTAGAAAATCATTCATTAGCTACCGATCGACAGTACAGGTTTCGGCCAAAACGGTCAACGGTGGATCTTCTTGCGTAATAGTATTGAATACATGCTTGGGCGTGATATTGACAAACGTACTGAGTGAGTGGCTGTTGGCCCTGACATTGCCAAAGCCTTTGATTGGGTCTGGCACAATTGGTGGATATTACGGTCGCCCAGGGGCTTACCATTGAGCTCAACAGGGTGTTATACCATTTATCTGAATGGGGGTTTAACAATATTGTTGAAGTCAATGCTGAGAAAACACAGGTGTGCGCGTTTACAACCAAAATGTCGCACCTTTCGTCTCTTCAGGGCACTACTCTTTCGGCACAGGGCTCCATCAACTTGCTCGGTATGGAGATATGTTGCGATTTGAATCAGAGTAATTATATCGAAACAATGATTAAAACAGCCTCACGGAAACTTGGTATCCTGAACAAGGTGCGTCGATTTTTCAAGCCTGACCAATTATGTCTGCTCTGGCAACAGTTCCGGTCTTGTATGGAATATTGCTCGCCCTGTGGGATGGCTTCACCAAGCACTTCCTCGATGTACTGAACAGATCGCAACGTCGTGCTGTCCGTATGATTGGCGATGTGGTCACGAACAGCCTATATCCTTTACAATTGCGTCGTGACATTGAGTCGCTTAGCACCTTCTATCGGCTTTATCATGCAGAGTGTTCAGAAGAGCTTTTTGACCTTATCCTACCTTCCCCCTTCCTACTCAGGAGCACACACCTTGCCGGTGCCAGTCTTCAGTCGAAGTTTAGTAGCTCGTTTCTTTGTTGGACTTCCAGAACTTAGAATTCTTTACCCTATCTTTAAACTATGTTATAGGGAGGTCCTCCACATGTGCTGGGCATGTGGAGGGACCTAGGATAACATAGGTTCCTTCAAAAGTGGCAGAACAGTGTGTTTCAAGCTGCATTAGCTCTCTTCGCATACGGACTCTTCTTACCACTTCACATCAGGTGGTGCTGAGTCGTTTACCGTGCTTTGTAGAAAAAAAAAGTAATAAAAATAAAAAGTCAAAATAGCAAGAGCGCCTTTATTCGTAGAATACGGTAATATTTAACGCCAACTCTCTCAAAATGGTTTAAAGTGGGTTACCCTATCAATTCAAAGCAATAATTACAGGAATATAGAAAAAACTTAAGATATGGCTGTATGGCCTGGATTCCTTTGCCGTCCCTTTAAATCAAAAAAGAGTGGTTGCCAGGGAGTGTTTGGTGTAGTTTACAAGTGTTTGTGATGAAGATTATTAGAATAAAAGTGATTATGATGTGAAAAACGATGTGATTTTTTGTGGCTATCCACCTCATCAAGTAAGCACATAAGGAGAATGTCACCGTATATTTCGCGTCAAATACTCCCAAAATGCATTGAAATGTGTTACGCCATCATTTTAATGCAATAAATGAAGAAATCAAAAATACTGAAGATATGGCTCTATGGACATTAGTTTCCGTTGCCGTCCCATTGTAGGGAGAATGAAAAAAATAACCACAAAAACCAAAAAAGAACCAAAAAAAATAAAAGAGTGTTTGGCGGGTTTTTGTGGCGCCAGTGAAAATTTTTATTACAAAAATTAAAAATTGTGTCGGAGCGAACATTGAGTTATAAATGCGGCGTAGTGACGTGCAACTAAAAGATTATTAGAATAAAAGTGATTATGGTGTGAAAGACGATGAGAACTTTTTTGTGGTTATTCATATCATCCAGTAGCACATAAAGTGACTGTCATTTCGTGTCAAATACTCCCAAGAAGCATTGAAATGTGTTACGCTAGCATTTTAATGCAATAAAAGAAGAAATAAAGAAATACTGAAGACATGCCTGCATGGGCATTAGTTCCCTTTGCCTTCCTTTTACTACAGGGAGAATTAACAAAAAAAAAGAAAAGTAAAGATCTGTAGACCAATGTCAAAGTTGTCAATTGTCAAATCTCTATCTAATAATTTGTTTTTCTTCTAGAATAAAAACACGTACTTTCAATTCAATAGTTCCAGTCGGATTCCGTATTGTTCTACAAAAAAAGACCTAATTGGTTTGACTCAAATAAAGTTTATAATGGTATCAATCAAAATTCAGTTGTAGTGTAAATTACTAACAATTGTACAATATGAGTAAGCATATGTATTCTACTGCAAACTTGACCGACAAAGAGTTGAAGGAGCAGGGAAACAGACTATTCAGCTTACGAAGGTTCGAAGATGCCATGAACTGCTATACAAAAGCCATAGTAAGTACAGATATTTCTGTGTATCATCCCTACTTGACATAACTGTGACATTCCCCCTGTTGTTTTGCTGATAGTTCATGCTCTGTTTACGTAGTCACTACTGTGTGCAGGAAAGGTCTTGGAATCAAACATAAAGACTGACAATGTCACCATCCCAAGAAATAAACTTTTAAAATATGTGCTAAATCTGATTTTATCATAGCAGATTATATTAAAAACAATTTGCAGTGTTGATTTGGAAAGCTAGGAAGTTGTCTTATGTTAACCCGTCCTGCTGGCCACCAGCAATCACACACAATATAAAATCTATTATCTAATATTATCTTGGTACTTCACAGAGTATAAGGGAAGATGGAGGCATAGAAATAAGGTTCATAATATGGGTAGCAAAGTTTTGTTTATGTCAAAATTTTGAATTTATATTTTTAATTACAGATAAAAAATCCTTCAGTGTCTACATATTTCACAAATCGTGCATTATGTCATCTGAAGATGAAACATTGGGAGGCTACTTGTCAAGATTGCCGAAGAGCTTTGGATATAGACAACAATCAGGTCAAAGGCCACTTTTTCCTTGGTCAAGCACTAGTAGAGCTGGAATGTTATGATGAAGCTATCAAGCATTTACACAGAGGTTAAATAACTTCTATTTTAAATAGTTTTTGTAGAACTAAGATTTAAGTTTTGTATAAAGCAAAAGAATAATAGAATTAATTTTTCTAAGCAATTTATAAAAGTAATGAAGCAGTATTTATCTTTTCCATATATTTTTAAAATTATTATTAAAAATATTACAGCCAACAATAATAATATAATTCTTCTTTAATCACTTTCAGCTAATGATCTAGCTCGTGAACAGAAATTGAATTTTGGTGATGACATTGCTGCTCAGCTTCGTATTGCCAGAAAGAAAAGATGGAATGTCCAAGAAGAAAAGAGGATAGCACAGGAAATTGAACTACAGGCTTATCTCAATAGGTATTTACTAATCTTATTGTAAAAAAATAAAAGAAATGATATTTTTTTTTCTTTAACTTTTAGTCCACCATAAGTAATGAATGACTTCTACTTTACAAGCTTACATATTTGAATTGTATCAATAATTATTTTCTGCATGAGCTACTGACGTCCAACAGTAAACACATATATCAGGTGGACTCAAAGTTCGGTAGCTGTTGTTGATAAATATAAACTTATTCTATAAATTAGCATGTTATACCTAGTGCACCGGTGGCATAATCGCGTCAGGCCGGAAATCAGGAGACGCGGGTCCGAGTCCCATCTGAAGCATATATTTTTTCATCATTTTCTTTCTTTATTTGTAATTGTTACAAAAAAGTAGGCTTTTAAGCACATCAAAAACATTAAAATTTTATTCTTAAAAGCATTAACAGTAAATTAGGTAGGTATCTTCAAGATATAAATTCTGATTCTGATTTACTTTTCAGGTTAATTAGTGAGGATTTGCAACATAGAATAGAAGCTATAAAATTAGAAAACAGTAACGAAGAAGAACTAAATACAAAGGTTGCAAAAATTGAAGAAGAATGTGTAAGTTTAGCTACCATATAATATCTCCAATACATATCTTGTAGGCACAAGTTTGGTTTTATAATAAGATTTGTGTTTTATTTTCAGAATAATTATTCTAGTGAATTAAATAATTTATTCTCAAAGATGGATGAAAGGAGAAGGGTAAGTTATATTTTTTAACTCATAACATAATAACTTTTTGTTACAGAACAGTTACCACACCATTACTAGGTGGTAGACCTGTATGTAGGGTCGTCTGGGTAGGTACCACCGCCTTTCTTATTTCAGCCGTGAAACAGTTCGCTGTGTTTCGGATTGAAGGGAAAGGTAGCCAGTGCAATTACTGGGCATGGACGGCATTTCATCTTAGGCCCCAGGATGACAACGCACCTGCAATATCAAGTGACTTTTCCTTGTTATTGCAGGTGTCTATAGGCGGCGGTAACCGCTTACCATCAGGTGGGCCGTCAGCTTGTTTGTCATCCAGTTGTATAAAAAAAAAAAATGGTTGAACATGGTGTGGTAAAAATTCATGCCATTTTTGTGATAGCACATCTGACTTACCAATTTAATATCAATGATTTAAGGTTAGCTTTCGGTCATTTAATCTATCTAATCTGTTTATAAATACAGAAATAAACGCAACTTTAATCAACTGTTAATTCTTCATAATGATTATGTAACAACTTACTTTTTAACTTTTAAAAGTCTCACTAAATTATTAAATATTACCAAAAAATTAAAGGAAAGAAAAGAAAACTCAATTAAAAATAAGGTAAACTTACAGAAAAAACAAAATGAAAGTAACTTAATATTGTAATGACAACTTGACAACTCCTTACAATATTTATAAACAAAAAAATATAATATATTTTTCTTACCAAAATTTGGCAATCACGTTGGTTTTACTCCTATTTGGTATATTAAATCTTATAAGAAAGACACATTAAGCATTTACTTTTGTCTACTGAATGAGTACTGAATGAGATTTACCGACAAATTTGGGTTTTGTGCATATTTGATCATTTTTACGCAGACAAAAAGCGTAGCATCCAGATTTCGCTCTCTTGGCTGCTGGCTTGCCATGATCTTCTTGAATTTCAATAGAACATCCGAGAAACCAGAAAATCTATTCTCTAAGCTCTTTACAATATTTGTGAGTTTCATATTTTCTCTTTTCCACTTAGCTTTGATCAAATAATCACCAATATCTGTAATGAATTCTTGACGCCTAATTTTTGAATAGGGGCTTAATGCGACTATGCGACGAAACTGTTCACAGTGGATATTTTCATCAGCTCTCCTAATTGGGCCAACGGAATATCTGCATCGGGTGATTCTTCTTTTTTATTGTCAACTTCTATCTAACTCTCAGTATCATATGATCACTCTTCTCAAAATTTATCTTCATATTCACTCTATAACAGAGAAAGTGATGGTTGGATGATTGTTTTTCTATCTTCATCTTTGTTGAATCATTGAGCAAGTTTAAAATTTGCTTGTCAGTAAAAATTTTTACATTTTGCATTAAAAAACATTAAAAGAATCAATGACGATTAAAATAATTTCAAGAGAAGAAATGTTATCAAATGTTCACAACCAACCTTTTTTTAAAAAAATCTCATTATTTGTTACAAAGAAATAATATTTTTGAATATTTATTGTTTGATTATTTTAAATTTCATGATAGAAGCGCGACGTGCCCGATTACCTATGCGGAAAGATAAGCTTCGAAATCCTTAATGAGCCTGTCATCACGCCCAGTGGGATCACCTACGAAAAGAAGGACATTGAAGAGCATCTAGAGGTAATATACATTCTTATACCATTCTTAAAATGTTGACCACATTCCATAAGGATAGTATAAAAATAAAGAAATGGGATAAGAGTTATCTAGTGATAGGATTTGATCTATAAATAGATAGAAAAGCGGATGGCGTCTGATATATTTGTTACATTAATTAGTAATTTTTATATAAACAATCAGAAAATAAATATAACTTATAGAATTGGCGACTTGCAAGACACCCCTCTGGGAGTCGCGCTTTCTGGGCGCTCGCCAAAGCTGCCGAGGGCAACTTTTGTAGGTCGTCCTTGCCACCACTACGTAAAATCGTAACGGTATCTTGGCTCACAGCGCTATAGAGAAAGCCGATTTACTGTGTGTTCTCTTTGCCTCGAACTGGACTTTGAATGACGGAGGTGCTCTACCACCTACCATCCCCTGGTGCGGCAACTCTATGCCTGAGATCTCCATTACGCAACGGGAGGTACGGCGTGAGTTGTTATCTCTGGATATTCATAAGTCGAGCGGGCCAGACAGTATATCGGCATTGGTACTGAAGCAGTGTGCTCCTGAGTTGTGTCCTATTCTGACGCGTATTTTCGCGCTTACATATTCCACCAGGCAAGTTCCGTCTTCATGGAAGACTGCCCATGTGCACCGGTGCCCAGAAAGGGCGATAGATCAGACCCATCGAATTACAGGCCAATCGCTATAACCTCCCTTCTCTTGAAGGTGATGGAGCTTAGATGTACTTTGGGCGACTATTGAAAAATTAGACATATTACTTCAAGCGAGAAATCGCTAGAAGAATGCGGTTGGTCTGAATAGTATTTTGCGACTTAGACTTAGATCTCGACAGTGTCTAACAAAATTTTATCGTTATTTATTTTGTTAAACCAGCTACTTATCCTACAGTGATCACGTGTGAAACGTGACGATATTAAATTTGATATATTTATCCCTATAGCTCCTTTATTATTACATCCTAGAGCTCAATATTTGAAAAAAAAAACTCAGTTCCCAGTCAACAAAAAATTGTATAACATTGTTCTTAATAATTGAAACATCATGGAGATATATAATAGGCGTGTGAAGACACGTATTATAACATTTAAATAATACATTAAAAAGTGGCTGTAGTACATACCTATATCGCACCACCGAGAGTCCCGGTGCAATATGGTGCCGGTGCTTTCGCAAAAAGTAGTAGTTTATTCAGTAGAACTATTTAAAGATTTAATTGTCACATAAATTTTAGTATAAATTTATTATAAATGTAAGTAACTCTGCCTATCAGACAGACAGTCTACCTACTTCACCGGCGATTCCTGGCTACTATCAATAAGTAGCCAGGAATCTAAATTCGGAACTGACAGTGTTGTTCCGGGGCAATGCGAAATAGTTCTAGACAGCTCGAAAGGAAGGGTAAAACTAAGACTGAGAATCCTGTTCGTCAACTAGTAGGTTTTGAATATTCTTAGAAGTAATGAAGTATGATCCCATAGGCATATTGTTATTTAAATAATATAGTAGGTTAGTATCAGGGTGCACTTTTTGATTGCTATTGTTTTCTTTATAGCGCGTCGGTCATTTCGACCCAGTGACCCGTGTGAAGCTAACCGCAGACCAGCTCATACCAAACTTCACTATGAAGGAAGTGGTCGACGCTTTCTTGCAAGAGAACGAATGGGCACTCGACTACTAAAGTTGTAAGAAAGGCTCGTGAAATTAAATATAATCACTCTAATTGTACTATTGGGATATTACGTGTTCATGTAGAGGAAAATGAATAAAGTTTTTTCATATTATTGATGTATCCATTTGAAATAAAGATCTCTTTTATAACTTTCTTGTTTCTCAGTAGTAAATATCTGTAAATTATTTTATTTTCTATTATAATAATGTGCTTTTCTTATATGAGCACGTGATTATCCATAGGGCTAGAAAAATAAACGTTATTAATTAAGCTCTGATGACACAATCATAGTAGTAAAATTTTGCAAAACGTACTACAGGTATAACTTAAACTCAGGACTTGCAGATTTTAGTATTATAGCTGTGTGTTTCATCATTCAATTTTCCTCTGTTTATATTTTCACTTAGAGGTTTCACCAACCGTTAACCAGCTTAGTTTACGTCGTTAAATATCGAAACTGTTAAAGAAGAAAGAGAATAGAAGTTGTTTCAAAAATGTATAGCGACCCGGCTAGGATTAAATGTACACTAAACTAAAAAATAGGCAAAAACATGCAGACTAGTTTTCAATTGTGCATTTTCTTACAAGAATTTTTGTAAGAAAAAAACTGCAACAGCCAAATATTCATCAAAGCGCCTATGTTCCGTTGTTGCAGTATTTGGTCCACTGGGTCACTGAAGATCTAAATGATAATTTAGATATTGAGTTTGATCTTAAAATCTGGCGCTAATTGAAAGAGTAATTTAACCAAAATTAAACGAAAGTTTTAATTCAATATTGTATGGGAACATACAAAGACATTAACAACTGCCCTAAGTTGCAGTCGTCCATTTTCGTGCCTGCTCTTGGGAAATTCATAAACGTCATTTTAGCACGTAACAATTACTTTCATGTATTATGATTTACTCTAAGCACCAGTAGTCCTATAGGATAATGTACTGTAAGAGAAAATATAGGTATATTCTGAGAATATTTTAAATTACTGATTATTATTTTTCTCCCAATCAAAAAACACTTTCGTATTGTACTTATCCAAGTTACGAAAACTCAACTCTCCTAGTCCTAACCATTTATAGCGAATCGCTGTACCCAGGCTGTATATCTGTACATAAAATTACTGAAGTCTATTGTTTATTTAAAATTTAATAAAAAATAATTAAAAAGAGACATGCTGTGAATTGAAAATCTAATACTTTTATACTTTGCATGATTCGGGCGCACAAAGATACCTATCGGACTTATTACATCGTAGTCTTAAAAAGTTATTTGCTTTTTCTTCTACTTCAGTAAGAAAGAAATATTATGACTTTCAGTAAGAAATATAATGTTCTTGTTTTCGGATTCCAGTATATTTTTTATGATAAATACTAACCTTTACGCGTCGTGATTGCTTTATGTTCAATCTTACTTGCACCTATTGTTTATTATTATGGTGTATGTATAGCATGCAAAACTAATGTCCGTTGAGGCAACAAAGTTCTATAATGGCGACCACGGACTGTATTATACCAGGTTAAAAGGAATCAGAAAGACGTAATAGCTAATGCTCAAGGCTTCAGGGAGCCGATATACAAGGTGTTTGGTACAAGGTATAACAAGCGGTGCCCGCTTGTAAATGCCCATGTAAACATATGTCCGTTTTCACTAACCATTCCCTAGACTTAGGTGACTCTTAACGACATTTTTCTCTTTCTGTCTCCTTTAGATGGACTGAGATAAAGATCCCTAAGAGACTCTTAGCAATATTCATATTAATACTAAGGTGTTATCGAAAATTAAAAATTGTTGATTTAATCTTGAAATAACTCATACATTTTTGTATTAGGTAGGGACTTACCAAACTATTTGTATAACGAAATTTGAAATTTATTTACTATTATGAATTTTTGATAACACTATAGTATCTATATAAATAGGTTAACATGGGTAGGTGCCTGCTTGCTATGCTATGTACCAAACACCTTGTGCAATATATTCTGTTATTCAGAAATTCAAGGATGATTTATTTTAGAAATGATTGCTTTATATGCCGTATTTATATAAATCATTTTATAAGTCAGTAATTAAGTATAAGTATTAGTATAAATTAATAATACATTTTGGTACAGTCACAACAGTAACGATTCAACTTTAGTGATTGTATTTATGTCCTAGCTATTTGTTTAAATTACCCACTTAATTATATGCCTAGGCCGTTGATTAAACGCCGGCATACAATTAAATGAGGCCGGTAGTTGATTGAACTAGACTCACTCGACCTTTAACAATTATAGGTATTGAAAGTCAGCTTAATTGGACGCCTAGGCTTATCGTCTTATACTAAAGTGTTTTGATGTGATTGGTAGGTTCAAGGTTATTTTTATGACCACTTATAAACAAAACGATTTCGGTCATCAAAAAAGCTTCCAATCACACAAACAGCCACCTGATCTGCCTAGGCGTCTAATTAACTGGCTGATTTCATCAGATGGCGGACACGACGTTCAGTCAAGTCAAAGTCAAGTTTAGCCAAGTCATTAAGCGCAAACGATTAACCATCTGGTTAATCTTTTCATTGGATGCCGGCGTTTAATCAATGGTCTAGGCGTTCAATTAAGTGGCTAATTTCACCAGATGACTGCGAAATTTACACTTATATTTTTTTATTTTCTTTCTGGTATTTTATTTATTACTTTATCTATAAGAGTTAATAACTTCGGTAAGATCATTTTTGGAAATAAATTGTATCAATACAGATTTGTGCAACTCGTGCTGCAATGCTCACACTATGGGAGAACACCCTTTCTTATTACGCAATCAAAAGAGATAATTATTTTATTAAGCTGGTATATCATACACCAGTGAAAGTCAAAATATGCCAGCCCATAGCCGATTTGCTTTCAAGTCACACGGGTCACAATATCACGCATGCCAGAATAAATAGGTAGTTTATTTGTCTGCCTCTCAAGAGACTATAATCCTTATTGCTTTGGAAATAAGTTTCATAAAATAGTTGGTCAGTTACTTTAGCTGATGAAATTACACGCGGTCTACGCAAGTTAGTCTCAAATAATGTTGTAAATAATAATTTTAGTGTCAACTATTATTTGTGGTATCATCTTTTTCCCTATGTATATAATTAATCATTAAAAAGATACTCTTACTCTTAAATACGTTATGTATTGTAGTCAGGAACATAGATTTTAATTAGTTGCAAAAAAGCTGTTTTAAACGGGCTTGGCTTGAATTTTATTTGTTTTTGCGATTGCCTTGTCATTTCAATTTTAATTTAGAGGCCGTTGTACAGACGTTCTAGTATAGGAGATAGGGCTCTGATGCCTTTATGAAACCATTGTATGAAAATATTAATATTTTAAGTCCTGTCATTGAAAAGGTTTTTAGAAAAATCTGCTATAAATTTTAAGGAACTCGCTTTTTTGAATCTTGGCTATCGGATTATTACTTGGGCGTTGTTTCTAACCTAGTTTTGTAATTGAATAAGTACAGGAGAGTGTTTATACATTTCGCTGCACAAAAAAAATAATTGAATGTTAGCTTTTATGGTCTTCCTTTATTTAAAACTTACCATAGCCTCGTTTGATCCATTCACGTTCGAATAGTTCTACTGTGTGGATTGTATTCTATTTAATAGGTCTTTATTCAGTTGAGTTTTCTTGCATCAATATTTAATAACTAAGATAAATAAATTTTCTTAACGCCTCCTTTGAAGCAGTGCTGTCTTATTCTGTTTATAATAATTTAAAAGACATTACAATACCTTAAATGTCCTAGTTTTAACTTTAAATGTGAAAAATGAGAAAAATTGACTTTTTGTATAAATTCATTTACCATCTAAACGTGTGTTTTATTTATGTAATAAAATATATATTGTCTAAGTAATTAAATCAAACCGAAAATTATCTTTTATTATTTGACTTTACTATGTATAAAGCATATGTATTTAAATGAAAGACAGTTTTATTGTTGTAAACGTTGAGATGAATCGTTTAAACGGATTTAATTTTGTGATGTCTTTCAAGTTTCTTATAAATACACCAAATGTAAGCACGATGTTAAAAGTAAATGTTATTTTACAATAATTCTTTCATTTTTATCTACACCTATCAGTTTTATATTCCTATCGTCTATACTTACCTACGTACAATCTCTAAGGATCTATAAAGAATGAAGGCGAACTTTTTTCAAAAGTGTCTACGAGAAATAATTTAAGATTTTTTTTCATGTCAAGTTACTACAGTTTGTAAAAAGTCGTGAATGCTGAGGATCCATTATTTAAAAAAAAAAAGATTTGAACAAAGATATTTTTTCAGATTCAAATTTAAATTAAATGCACTTAAGCTGCATAGCAGTCTGTTTTTTTAAAGTGAGTACAGTGTTTGTTTAAGAACTTGCAATAAATAATAAAAAAAAAATCAGAAAAAAGCCACGAAAAAGTGATTTTCCCAAATTTTCAAATAAAAATCTAACTTATCGGATGGGAACCGATGTTTTCCTGGCACGATCTTATGGGTCCAATCCAACTTCCTAAAAAAATTTTACATCTGCCTTTTCTGGGCCACTCTATATAAACATCCATGACTCGTGAACAAATGTTCGTACTCATCATACAAATTTTCTCCTACCGTGATTCGAACCCGGGACCCCGGACAGAGTACCTAGTCTATAGCAAAGGTACAGACCACTCGGGCAGTCAGTCGTCGAAACATACGAAACATGTCTATCATACATTCTAAAGTAGATACTTTAACAAGCAAAACACAAAATGAATATTTGTAATGTAGGACCTACAAAGGAAGACGTTTTGGCTAATTAGTGATCTGTGACGTTGGATTTTCTGTCTCAGTGAGGGTCCTTTGCAATCTGTTTCGAAACCTGCAAGATATAAACTATAGCATAATAATAGAAAACTTCTCCAAAAATAACATTAGGGAAATAATTAAAACGATGGTTTTTACTTTCTTAGATTTTGATTATCTAAGTAGAATATGAGAAACACAAAGAAAAGTTAGTAGACTAGGTATGTAGTAACATTGCCTTGTAGGTTCTTTATTTATACAATACATTGTTTGAAAAATAAATACTAACTTTTATTTAGTAAAGCTTTTTTATTTCGCACAATGCTATTTGTACCTGTGTTGATACTAGCTTTTATCAGTGTTGTGTTTTAATTTACTAACTTTAATGTTGAAAATACTATACAACTAAATACAACATTGCTGATGAAAAACAGTATCAATTCAGAGAATAAAATAAGAATTGCTTTATTGTACAGACGACAGCTCATCAAGTGTAACAGTTGCACTACGAAAGCCGCCTCTATTACGAAGGGAGTAAGAGTGATCTCAAGGTCAAACTCTTACGTTTGATGTACTGTCGACTGTGCCTTCAGAGTGCGCCGCATACACGACGTATGCTTACGCACATACACAACGCATACGTTGTATACGCACATATATACACGGGTAGAGAATCAAAAAGCTACTAGTTCTATCACATGCTGCTCGCGGCGCTAGTGTAGTAATACGGACAGCACGACGCTATAATCTGTCCAGTACATCGACGAGGCACTTAGCGGAGCCATCCATCACACAAGTGTGAGCAACATTCCGCGCAAGACCGGACCTCAGTTTTGTAAAGTGGGCATAATTTCTTCTTTCTTCTTCTTTCTATCATCGCACCGCTCGCCACCGGCAGGGAATTCATCCTCACAAATTGGAACCAAAGTGGTCGCGTACTGTACGGTTTCAGAGAAACTTTCTCCCGCGTACGCGCAAGTTGTGGAATGAGCTCCCTGCAGAGGTTTTCTCGAATGAGTGCAGCATGGGGTTCTTCAAAAAAGGCGTGAAAAGGTTTTTACAGGGTCGGCAACGCGCAAGTGACACCCCCGGTGTTGCAAGCGTCCATAGGCTACGGTAACCGCTTACCATCAGGTGGGCCGTATGCTTGATTGCCACCTTAGTGGTATAAAAAAAAAAAATATAGTCAGGCGTGAAAAATCGACATACCTAGTTCAGGACACCGAGATTCATTGAGGCTGTTTTTATCACGGTTATCACGGTTGTTCTACAGAGCCTACCCTACTTCTAAACTCCCCGACAGAAGACTAAGCCGCGACCAGCTTGCAGTCATCTCACGGTGATCAGACCGCGCCTAGGGCTTCACCTTCCAAGCCGGGATCGCAGCAAAGAGGTAAAGAGGGCGCTATCGTCATTGAGACCGTAAAGATGCTCTGGTAAAGAGTCCCAAGATCAAGACCCGTAGCCGTGCCAAAGCGCGACTAAAACCCACAGACAGAGTATTTAATCTCGAAAGAATTGGATTGGATTATGAAAGTGATAGCCGCAATACCTTTCAATTTTTTTGACGTTTTAGGGTATCTAAATTTAGTGAAGTACCTATTCGGAAATAGAAGATTCTCATATCGGGCAACACAGTCAGAAGACCTGCATAACGGGCCTATATAGGTAGGTATATAGGCCCGTTATGCAGGTAGGTATAATATACCAAAATATTCCATTTAGGAATTTTAAGTTATAATGATGTCTAACTAAACACAGGCATGTTGCGAAGAAAGGATTGTCACATTATGAAGGTTCCAGAAAGGACCTCAATATGTGACAGCCTCAGGACGTGACCTTAGAACAGTCTCAGAACGTCATCTACGATTATTAAGACAGTTTCAGTAGTTAAGTACCTAAAAACGTTCGCTTAGACTGCTCAGAAATTGGAGTATTAATTGCTTAAGTATTTCAATAATTTAAATATTTTTATTTTAAATTAAAAAAAGGCATGGTACGTAGGTAATAAGCTTTATTATACTGTAAAGTATTAATGAAATATCGTAATATATATCGATGTTTCAAAATGTTTATAACTCAACTCACTTGTAATAATTATATTTTAAACCGGATCTAATTTATAGTAACACGCTGCTTGCAGTCCATAGTCCAGGGTACAAGCATAACGCGTAATTGAAAGCGAGTACCTTGCTTTTGGAAGTCAGCCAGAAGCAACAACTAGTTGGTGCAATCGCAATACAATAGAGGCCGGGTACTTTGGCACGCTCTCCTTTTCAAATTGTTCTATTGTTCTCTGTAGACACAGTAACGAATAGGCCGAATGGTTCCGTAGCCATGTGAAAATCTATAATGTGGATGAAGTGCAGCATATTTGGAATATCAGTTTGTTTTTTGAGAATAAGTGGAAAAGAAAACCACTTGACTCAACAAAAATGCATGAAGTATATGGAAAAATTATTAAACTTTGATAATACCTACCTATAAATAATTACAAAATTAAAAATTTTAAGTAACCCCCGGCGTCATTAATCATCTATCCAACACCATCTCATTAAGACTATTCATAAGAGCCCAAACACGCTATATCTGCTGTAAGTTTCATCAAGCATTAAGCATTTCGCAGACTTTTTGATGGTATAGGATCAGCTCAAGGTTAGTATGTCATGGGAATGTCACCGAAGTGACAGTACACCAAATTTGAAATCAATCGGATCTGTAAAAGTTAGTAAAATCCTATTATCATGTAGAAAATGACCTAATGGTCATCAAACGCCTGAACTGATCTTCATAAATTATAGCTAAGAACCATCGTAGTCACTTCAGCTTTCAAAAAAAAAAACCGAATCAAAATCGGTCCATTCGTTTAGATGCTACAATGCCACAGACAGACACACAGATACACAGACAGATATGTCAAACTTATAACACTCCTCTTTTTTCGTCGGGGGTTAAAAATATACAAAAAAAAAGTAACTAAAAATTTTAATCATGCAAAAAATCTCAAAATACCATACAGCAGCCTCATTGCTACAACCTCTGGACGTGTCTGTATTATCCCCAGTATTAGTGCCAGCATCATGATTCGTTTCTTTCATATTTTCCTGTCTTTCTTTATTGATTTTTACTTCTTATCTATTCCTAAGTACCTAATTGTTTTTTTTGTTCCTTGATATTTTTATGTCGTTCTCTCTGCCACCTCTTTCTATACTATTTGTGAACAGTGGATAGGTACTTTTAGAAACATAATCAGAGACTGTAAGAATGTGCATTAATTTTGGAATAAGTATTCCAAATTATGTTCACAATAGGTATTTCAAATAAGCAACAAAGTGCTCGAGCCTAGAAGTCCACGTCACGTTTTTCACTATCTCACCAAGAATCAGATTCCAAACACAATTGATTTTAGCCCTTTGGAGGGATAATGTATCATCGAGTAATGTATCATTGAGTAAGTAATATTGTTGTTATGACTTTATGAGACATTTTTAAATGAAAATGTTACATAACCATATATTTTTTCGATTCTGGAACAAAACTTTTACCCCTCGAATTTACTTTTCATATAAACATTTGTGCTGCACAACTATTCCTCACATTTCTCTTAAACTAGCTAAACCTTAGTTTGACAGCTTTAAGTGCAGTTAGCTGCATCTGTTCAACTGTATTCGATAAATTATGCACTCTCCGCCGCACTCCATAAATTAGGCGTTGAAAAGACTAAAAAATGGGTCAACAACGTGTCGGATAGTAGGTACCATTGAGGGGGTTCTACGGCAAAACTTTTTGTAGTACTATTGTACCTAAACATTTTAAACGCTGCCTAAAAATAAAAAGTTTTATTTCATAGCTTATTTTCCTACTTTAATACCTGCTAAAGAATTGTGAACTGTTGAATCATTAACTAAGAGGCTTTTTAAAGGGTCGGGAACGCGCAAGTGATACCCCGGTGTTGCAAGCGTCCATATGCTACGATAACCGCTTTCCATCAGGTGGGCCGTATGTTTGATTCTCATCTTAGTGGTATGAAAAAAAAACTGTAAATTAGGAAATTTAAATCATTTAAATTAATGATTCTAAAAATATTTCTAAACTACTTATTACAAAAAGAATGAAGAACTGGCTGACAATCATACTTGCCCACCTTTCTTATTTCAGCCGTAAAACAGTTCGCTGTGTTTCGGATTGAAGGGAAAGGTAGCCAGTGTAATTACTGGGCATGGACGGCATTTCATCTTAGTCCTCAGGATGACAACGCACCTGCAATATCAAGTGATTTTGCCTTGTTATTGCAGGTATCTATAGGCGGCGGTAACCGCTTACCACCAGGTGGGCCGTCAGCTTGTTTGTCATTTAGTAGTATAAAAAAGGTAAGATATCTTTACTGTGGTTGGTAGAGCCTATAGATTCATATGCCGAGGCTACACTGCTATGGCGACTGCGACCCGACGCGACGCCGATTTCGTGAAAATAAGCTCATATACCTTAAGTGTTCTGTGATATACCTAAACATAATTTCAGTGGGCGCACTGCAGATGCGACAAGCGAATTTTTGTTCATAATCGTCGCGCATACATGTATGTGTTCAATCTAGCTGCCAATTATGTATTTCTAGAACTTTTCTATTTACAAAGTAACAGCTTGTTATCGAAAGAAGGTAGTTCCTGTAAGCTACACCATTGTTATTAGATCACAACCGCACGCGATTAGCGCAGGAGTTGGTTTATTAACAGAGATTTTTATATACAAAGAACGGCAGATGACTTAACACCACCTGAAGTGAAGCCGTAAGAAGAGTCCATGATTATGCGAAGACTGCTACTGCAGGTTGAACACACTCTTCTAGCCGCCGAACCTTGCCGGCCTATATGGTGCCTTTTCACACCTCTTTTAAAAGAACCCATGTTAGAGGAAGGAGGGAATATATGTGCTGACAAAGAATTACAGGTCCTTAAAGAACGAAGAATATTTTTTTTTAGACATGTTTTACTCTGATATATAAAAATAACGCATATAAAAATAAAGATATTTACCTGAAGTTTCAGAATCTTTGTGCGTGATGTTATTTCGAGTATTGGTTTTGTTTGTTTTTTGTGTGCTTAAAAAGTGTTCAGAATCATGTTATTCTGTAGTGTAATCCATTTTCAGACTATGGATTCTGAAACTTCAGGTAAATAAATACCTTTATTTTATATACTTACCTATTGTTGAAATACTACCCCGAAATATTTTTTTTAAGAGTAAAACATGTCCAATTAGATTTTTTTCTATAAAATTTTAAATTCAAAGGGTTATGTAATACAGTAGGGCTAGATACTAGATAGGGCTGTCTTGTATACTTAGACAAAAAATTAAACTATACTAGGTGTTATAGAATTCCTAAATAAAATTTGTAGTTCTGAGGTTGTCGATATGCAGGTTTTGTTTGTGTGTGTAACGATACGTAATGGTACGCACTTTTTAGGGTTGTCACGTGCAGGACTATGTTTTCATTAATTTATTCGGAAAATAAAAGTGGTCTCAAAGGTGTCAAACTTTCAGAGGTGACAAGGAACAGAACCTCCCCCTTAAACTTTATTTCTGACTTTTGCAACACACTATATACTTCTTAAGCTATGTTAAATCAAGGGGCACCTAAGAACAACTTTTGATTTATGTATGCAGTTCGAAAAAGAAAAATATGGCAATAAATAGGTAGGTAGATGTTTTAATAGCTACTAATGACATTTTCATAAAAACTTCAATAATTTTTTATTGACATATTTGTAATGCTTTTCTAAAACGACTTCTAACAAGGAGAATCAAAATCAAAACAAAAATATATTTATTCAAGTAGGCTCCTAATATTTCTAATCGTCAAAAATCACAAATTAAGTATATCTATTTAAGAAATGGTCTAACAATGTGATATTGTCTATCTGTCTGTCATGTCTGAATTTGCACCGGTTCCAAAAATTTAACTACCGAGAAGACTCCTGCAACAAATTCGTGTAGTCATCCTTAGGAGGTTATCAATTCCACCCGTATGTATGTGATATGGTACAGATTTTGTATATGTACTCTTTTGTAAAAACCAACATACCGCACTTGTATCATAACAACTATTTTATGAGATAAGTACCTATCTAGGTACTTCATTTTAACTGAACCAAAATACGACTCAAAAATTTCAACAAAAAAGCCTCACGCTCCATATGCATTAATTATTTGTATTCGTTTCAACAGTATGAGTTGGTTTGTTTACGAAGCACTCGCGGTCGTTGTCGGCGGACAAGCCGGTAACATTATTAATTTTTTAACTCTGAATAGTTGAAATATTAATAATGTTACCGGCTTGTCAACAGTATGGACGTTATACGGATGTTTATTAGAGCTACAACCTGTTTTTGAAAGCAGGAATATCCTTATATGTACATATAAAGTCATCATCGCTATCATCAACTGCCTATAAACGTTGGGCACGGGCCTTAGTGAGAGAAAGAAAAACCTCTAAAAGTTATAATTTTGTACCTACAAACATTAGCTTAATATTTGAAAAAAAATACTACACGAATTTGTTGCCGGTATGGAACCGGTGTAAATTCAGACACGACAGACAGACTGACATTATAACATTGTTACTTGTTAGATAACGTAAATTCAGATATGACAGACAGAGAGATAGACAAACAGACGGACATACAGACAGACAGAAACTACGACGTTGTAAGTTAATATATTTCTTGTAATATTCATACAAATATGTTTCTTTTAATTATTTATTCATGGGATAGCTCTTTGTCCTCATTTTACCTGTAAGTAAGTGATGATAAGGCTAAACATGGAAACGAGCTACACCTGAGGGCCTAGACAAGATGCCATTTGACAATCGCTATTGCTATCGCTAAATGAAAAATGTATGGGATTTGACATTAACTATCGAAAGTCGTTCGATGTCTTATGTCAAATCCTTAGCTTAGCGATTGCGATAGCGATTATCGAATGGCATCTTGTCTAGGCACTCTGGACTCCTCAATAGTTAACTGGTTATCTTACTTCCAACTGCCGGAACAACCACCAAACCTAACAGAAAATTTTGACCCCCACTAGGATTCTAGACCTCTAGATCTGAGATAGGTGGTTTGAACCCTTGATCACAAAGGCTTTTGTTGGTTGTTGGTTGTTTGGTTGGTGGTTGTTTAGTTTATTTTATTGGTTAGTAGACATCACCACATCTATTAATAAAATCCTGCGAATTACAAACTGCAAATTCTAAATTATCCGTTTGTGAATCTAGAAGTTTCAGTTGTCCTGTCGCCTGTCACTATTGATATTCATTGTCAACTGAAATATACGTAGAAACATAACATACGTAGATACGTAGTAGGCATATTCGGAATTCCGACCTCTATTTTAATTTTTGATGAGGAAGGCTGTTGGTCGTGTCAGTAATTGAAGCCTGTTGCGCTTCTCCGGCCTAATTAAAAGTACGGTTTAGTGTGTGGATAATATTAAACAGATGCTCAAAAGGCTGTTAAGTGACTTTATAGAAAAATGCAGCATGAGAGATGATTATTGGGAAAATTGCAACAAAAATACTTGATTTTTTCACAAATCAAGTATATCTTGTAACGTCGTACTATAACATTGCGATGTTATAGCACCTCGTTTCTCCTTCCAAATTTCCTGGCAATATTTAAATAAACATAAATTCAAAATTCAAATTCATATTTTGGCGTTTGATTCGGTTTTATTTTTTAAATCATTATTTTTCTGACTCGGAGAGGAGACCTTCCTCCATTGTTACCAGTGTCTCGCTCTCGACGCCTACTGTTACCTTGGACGTTATTATATTATTACTCTAACTTATTGTTAATATTCTGGATCGTACATCATATTAAAATTAATATTTGTAATCAAGGCACTTTTGTTAGTACCTACCTTATTTTTAGAAGCCTATTTTAGTATTTCAGTGTTATTTCAGGTTTTAAGTGTTCAGTTTTAAATTTATATAACTTGTGTGTTTGTTACAGTGTGCCTTTGTTTACTATAAAGTGACGTATTTGAGTACTTTTATTCTTCGGACCCTCCCAATCTTACCACCATATGATACAATCTTTTTAGATACTACGAAATTCGGTATTGAAACTAGGTGTAGATAAATATCAAAAGCCTAAACAGCCTAATGTTGATTGTTCGCGGCATCGTACAGACGACAGATCATAAAGTGTATCTAACAGTTGCACTACGAAAGCCGCCTCTATAACGCTTGATATACTGTCGACTGTACCCAAACCTCAGTCACGGTAATGCTATGTATCATTACTGTGCCTCAGTGGGTTATTTCAATACTCATTACTTATTATTGCTTTAGTGTATTTTTATAAACTAAAAAAATACACGTGTCTCACTGCTGGGCGGAGATCTTTATGCGTGAAACAAACAAAACCTACGCCAAACGGAACAAATACTACGCCAGCAAACTATTAATAATGATATTCTGATTTAATAGTTATGGGTTGTATAACCTGGGATCCAAGAGAGGAGTGACAATGAGCGTTTACGCCACACGGTTTTTCACACAAACTTTATAGTCGAAAATCTTGGAAACGAGCAAACCGATTCCAATGAGACTTTACATACTTATGCAAGTCACGCTAGTCTAAATAGTTGTAAGAGGATTTTTCACAAAACAGTCTAATGGTTGAGTAAGAGCAATTTATTATAAGAAATACAAATAAAGAAAAAAAGACAGGCGGAAATCGAACCAGACGCGATAACCGCTACGCCACCGGAGCACTAGGTGTAACCTACCAATTTCTTCACTGCTTTCTACTTTTCAACGTTATTATAGCAACCCCACTCATTGGCCTGGAGCACACAATTTCTTCATCGTTCTCTTTCTTTATTTGTATTTCTTACAATAAAGTAGGCGTTATAAACAAATTAAAAAAAAATGTAAATGTGATCAAATAGCAATTTTTCACTTTTCATACAAACTAAAAATTTCTTTGTTAATAGACTTTTTGTCTAATAATAAAGAAATTATAAATAAAAATAATTTTCTAGACACGTAACTTTCTTATGCATAAGTCTTATTAAAATCGGTTTTTTCGTTTCCACAATATTTTCGACTTGAAAATTTGCATGAAAAGCGATGCGGCGTAAACGCTCCTATGTATTTTCCACTCGAATTTAAGAGTGTGCGACTGGAGTTGCACTACGTTGCACCTCCACCTCACAGAAGATCGCGGCAAAATGACAGTTATTTATAGGTTTGTATTCCAGCGGCAAATAATGTGAGGTGATGTCGCTAGAGCTAGAGGTTTCATCAAGGAAGCGTTGTGTTGGGTTTTGAAGCAGAATTTGTCTCCTATGCTGTGAACATCATTTAATAGTTACAGAGTGCACAAAGCGAGAGTTACAAGCGTCATATGGTACGGTTATTGCTTACCATGAGGCGAGACGTAGTAAACGAATATAAAAGATGTTTCATTGATTCTTAGTCGGAAGCCACGTCAATATGTGGCATGTATTCTTTAGAATGTAGTATGATTTCTATAGAATCGAAAAAATACAAGTAACTATAGAGCATATAAAAATAGTTATTTGTCATGCAAGGCGCCAAAGGTGTTTATTGGCGTGAGTACTTGTATTGAAACCTGCAATCGATGGATTCTAGTATTGAACCTCGGTTTCAATATAGAGTTTCAAAGTGCAATACACAAGTTTTCATCTCACTACAACGAGAATGTAAAAAAAATGTAAGGTGCAAAACTAGCTTCAATAAATTATCTATTAAATTATTAACTTCGTCGCTACTGGACTCGCTCATATTCTACGATTCTTCACGGCTTTATCAAAAACCAAAACGATGGATAGTGAATTTATTGAAGCAAAAAAAAAAAAAATTTCATGCAGTTTTGTGCTGGCCAGTACGATTTTTCTAAAAATGATGTTGGCGCACTGACATGAAATCAGTATCAATGCATTTTCAGTGGACATGCGTTATAAAAATTTATTGAATAGAGAGGTTCGAATTTTAAAAATTCTTTCGACGCTAGCGAATAAAAATTCAGATTTCGAATTACGATCATCGTCGTGTTCACCTCTCAAATCCATTTAAAAAATGTGGTTTCTATAATTCACAACAGAGGCGCTGCTGCCGTTTTCATACAATTTGACAGTTACCACGACGACGAACGTTTTCGATTCGATGGAAACTTACACTAGGGGCACAGAACCTTTACGAGCTTGTGAGGTGAAAAGGATATTTTTACGGTCGCTATCAGGTATGAAGATACGGTATCATAATTAATGACTGCTGTTCTTAGCCCGTCAAACATCAAATTTCAGAATCAATAGATTTTTCAATTGTCATAGACCTCCAGAAGTATAACGCCGCTTGACAGATTAACACGTCTCTTTAATAAGGTTTTCCCTACTAATGAAAATCCGTGTTTCGCTAATTGGTAACCCGAGCAAATATTATTATGACGCTGAAATGTCGCTTATTTTGCGCTACTGCGATTCACACACTATTTTTTAAAAATTTATTTATTAAGGAACACAAACGATGTATTGTACAAAACTTCTTAAGATCTATACTACCTATGGCTTTGTTCCAGTACATACACTAATGACACGTGTCCACAACATTCATATTACTATTTACATTAATTTTTTGTTGTTAAGATCTGGTATTTTATATGTGTATTGTGTATGTTAGTAACTCTATAGCAAACAAATAAAGTACTACTTATTATTTTTGTTGTTGCAAGATTCGATATCATGTTCAATATAAATGTAGATGCTGCATCGTGTCATTCTCTCCTTATTCTATTAGTAAACAGGATTACGGGAAACGATTGAAAACATAAAGACGTTTGCCAAAAAGTCTCGCTCGGCGGGCGCGACAACCGTGTTTCATTCCTACATTGCTTGTGAAATATATTTTCCCCAATTCCCGATATTTTACTTGGAGGTCTCGAGGTGTTCGCTAGACTGTCGCCAGCCGCCCGGCGTGCGCAGCGGGCCGCGGGGAGGGTCCGATTCATGTTTACGGCGTCGTCAGCTGTTCGACATGAATGTGCCGCGCCCGCGCCGTGCCTCATTGATTGATACCTGCGGAGCGTTCGGGAACCTCGCCCGGTAAGGGTGAGGCCCGTGGAAACTGAAAATATTTTTACTGGCGTCTTTTGATAGCACATACTTAACATTGGTAGAGGATGGTAGCTCTTACTTGACAATAATATAAGGAAAACAATTATCTACGATAATATTACTTGAAACATAGGATATATTTTATTTTATTGATCTTTTGGTACTGAAAACACTGTCTTAATGATAAAATCTCACAATATTTTCTTGAATGTCCTTGGATTACACGTAGGCAGTATTAAGACAACACAACAATTACTCTATATTCATAAGTATCTATGAAGTGTTTTATTATTGAGTATCTTGAAGGCAACAGGATTACGGGCCAGGACTCGCGAACGCACCATTGGCGCGCGGGCCACGTGCGCCGGCAGTACGGCCGCGACCGCCGGCCCGCGCGCGCGGATCCCGTCCGCCTCGCGAGCATGTGACCCGCCCGACACGACCCCTCAATGGATTCCACTAGGTGACCGCTCCGACCCACCTACCGTCCAACAAAAAAAAACGTAAGCCATATTTAACATAAATAAAATCATTTTCTTTTACCTTTCACTACTTATCACCCCATCGATCGAACTGAATTTCGTTTCTGGATTTACAAAATTCTAGCTTTACGTAACCGAAGGACGACGTTTTGTTATTCGAAAGTCACGCTTATCTAGGCGTGTGTCCGCTGACAGATTACATAAATGACCAATCATATTCGATTCGCATGTTCACTGTATTGTTTACTGTGGCTAGTAAAAGTAATAGACTCTGCCATAGCTTGTTGCCAAGAAATGGCTCGAGCTTTTCAATATCACTTAACTTTATGTTGGCGTGCATCTAATACCATTTAGCGGGGAGCTGCTACGAACAGGATAGTTTAGTTTCTCCAGTAATCAATTTGTAGCACGTTTCGTAGCACATTTCGTAGCAATGACTACGTACGTAGCGATACTCTTATAATTTTCGTAGCATTTGAAATCGTTACAATGTGATAAGCTTTTAGTGAAAATTGACTTCCGTATTAAATAATAAATTAACATTACTTTACCTAATGACTTATACTTTCGTTCATTTTAGTTATTAAAGGATTGATTAATATAAAATGTGAAAGAAGTTTAAATGTTGCTTTTAAGAACTAAAATTTACAATTTAACACAAACAATCTTTTAATCGACTAATTTATTTTATTATTTGATAACATTTTCGTAAATCAAATTGATGGCTGAGGTAATTAACGAGTGTGTGATGGTTGTAATTGAAATCGTCGCTGGCATTTACTGTCTCATGTAAATGAATGGGATTATAGTCGTACATGTACGAGTTTTTGAAAGGATCTATTTACCTTATTTATGGCTGATTTCAAAATTTTAATTATACCTTCTTATATTATAAAAGCATTACATTTAGAAATGAAACTAAAATACAAAAAATTTGAAAAAAGTGTGTAGTGCTTTTCTTATATAGTTATTTACCTATCTAACTGTCGTATGATTGGGGTACTACATGAATGTTGGTTTACACGAGTGTTTTATTTCATAATTATGTCGGTGTATACAAGGTTTTATCTACAGTTACGACCATGATGTGAGTTCTGTATAAAATGTTCTGAAACCTTTAGGTGTTGTGCAGTGTTGGATCGCCTTTTCATATTGTTTTCTCAACTTTTCTGGCAGTAATTGGTTAAAATTTTTCTTGTTGCATTGGATAATATCTGATGTCATCTAAGCTCGTAATCTTCTCTCGGATACATACATCATTATTTTTCCTATTTAATTATATTCGTTCTTTTTTCAAAATGACGACGCCGACGCTGTGGGCTGTGGTGGGGAAATACCAATGCATGAAAATGTTATTTTTAATGAGTTGCATAATGAAATCTAGTGCATCATTTTGACACTTTTTCGATGCTGTACAACATTATGAATGAATTCACCCAGTGTCGTAACATGACAGACGTAACACAAACATGAGTGATTTAATGTAGGTAATAAGCCAACTGTTTCAGGTATTTTTTATGGGATTTATAGAACAAGCGTAGAAAAAAATCTTTTAAAAAATAAGAAAGTAAATTACACTGTATCAAAAAGTACATGTGTAAGATGTAATCAAATGTGTACTTTTGATTTGACAAAATATAATAAAAAAATACATAATTCATTTGTTTGATTAAACTAAGTACAACTGTTATAAAGCTTGTAATTTTATTCGAAAATAATCAAAATAATCTATTTTGTAGTTAACTTTGTAACAACAAAGTATTATGATTTCCAGGGCTTCAGATGATAATAATTGTTTATATCAATATAAAAATAGTTTTTACTATTTTGATTTTAAATTGCTGACTTTGTACTTGTTCTACTCTGGTAAAGAATTGTGACTATAAATATATTAGTTTAATAGTAGGTGTCAAATGCAAGTTTTTATGAAAACGACTAAGTGACGTGATGAATACTAATTATTAATGACTTACTAGGTTAATGACTTCACTTCACAATCTCGTTCATTAAGGTCATAATAAAGGTAGCCTACACCTAATTACAATGTAAATATGGTGAATCATTGTCATTATTTGCTATGGCATGATAAATGGGGTTAATTGAATATCAATTATTATGAAATGGATAGGTGCTTTAATACTTGGTATGGAATACAATTTGTTTGACAAAACATTTATTAACCTAATATGATTGAAATTTACAAGCTTATAAAATACTAGTGGCCGACCGCGTCTCTGCCCGCTTGGATATTGGTTATTGCACCAAAAGGTAGGCTATGTCCTTTCTAAGGACGTTATCTATCTCCATGGCAAATCTCTACTATTATTATGAAATTGAAGAGTTTGTTTGCTTGTTTGGTTGAACGCGCTAATGTCAAGAACTACTGATTCAAATTAAAAAAATATTTTTGTGCTGAATATCTTTTTATTAAGGAATTATATAAGATATATAACATTACGATACGACCAATAGGAGTTGAGCATCAGTGAAAAATGTTGCAAGAACGTGAAGAAAATATTCCTTTTCAGAGCTTTCGTTGCGTGCGCTGCGTAAACTGTTAAAGTTACCCAAAAATAATGTATTCCGGATTTGTTCTCATTTAAAAGTTCTAAAAAAATATGTCTATCTTTTAAGGTAGACTCACTTTAAGCTTTTCTGGTAATCAAATTTGTTCTAAAATAATGCATTATCAGCGAAGGTATAACGCGAGCGAAGTTGCGGGCACAGCTAGTGTCCAGTACAGCGGTTTATGAGTGAAAACGTAACAGACATACATCTCATGATGATGATGAGATGCATGTGTTCCGAATAAAATAAAATCAAAGATTGTATATGTGACACAGACGATGTATGAGAAATAATGATTCTACACCCACTGATATGTCACCGTCATCTGGTTAAATTACCCACTTAATTAGACGTTTAATCAACGGATTAAACGCCGCGAAAACCTACATGACGAACTGCGTGCGTAGTCAAGCATTAAGTTTCAATTTAATGCCACGCTTGAGCTTCGCGGAATGCCGGTATCCTATTAAATGCCTAGGCAGAAAAAAGCACGATAGTTAATTGATATTGGTCATTATTCATAATGCCGGGACTACTGAAGTTGCTTGTAGCATATACATGTAGAATTGACCCTAAATGCTCGCTGGCATAGCGGGGAGCGCTTCGGTTTCTATTACGAAACAAAGCAATTTTGGACATGGTTATACATATTAAATAATATTTATAACAATTGTAATCAATAGGTACTAACACCTAGGCTAAGTTTTACTAACAAGTGGGTTTTTGTTACTTGAATAAATAAATGAATTATAATAAATAATAACAACCCCAGATGTGTCAATCAAAACTTTTTATTAAGTCGTTGGTCCCGGTTGTTAATGCAACTGTATTCACCAAACAATCGTCAGTGGGCCGGTATGGTGGTGTTATATCCTAAACCCCTAATATGTTTCTAGGAAGGTTAGGCCCAGCAGTGAGACGTATATAAGCAGTTGATGATAGCCATAAATACGACTATTACGAAAATCGGCAAGAATAATAAGCAAATAGAAAAAGAAACGATTTGTCGCTATTACAGATAGTTTATTTGCTCACTTATGCTTCATTATTCAGGACTGTGTAATAACAATAAGCTCTAGATATCAGCTCGTGAAAATATTGCAATCTAAACAAATAATAAAACGCTAGGAGCCCTTGAAAGGACTTTGTAAAACAATAGTTTAATTTTGCGATATTGTAGGTTTTAAGAGGTACCCGTAATAAGCTCTGAAAACCAGAAAATCTCGCACAAACTACAACCAGTACAAATTGTTTTGAAACGAAGTCAATTTATAACTTGGACAAAACGTTACCTCCGTTGGACAAACCGTACCTCCTTTTTGCTATGTTCACCAGTCCAAGGATTTTAATATCTATGATTATAATAAAAGCTGCCAAAAGCAATGTTTTAACGCATCTTCGCCCGTAGAGTTTCAGATATGTCAGACATGACCGCGTTCAGAGTTGATAATCTTTTTTAATCATTACATTACAAAGCACTATCTGTTTAAATTCCACGAAAACAACTAAAGCTGCATCCACATTTAGCATACCCTTATCTTATTTTATTATAACGTTTGTTAAGCATATCGTAGATACCTATGACGTCTTCATCATCATCATCATCATATCAGGTTTTTTTTTAACGGGGAGAAATCTGTTTATAGACTTACCTGTCGCTAGTGAGGCGACGGGCGTGTCTGGGGGTCACCCAGCGCTAAATGACCCTGGGAATACCCACTAAAACTCCCCGGTAACTCCACTGCCCTTCGCAGGGGTAGCATAGACTCTGCCGAAGCAATTTCACTAGTCCACCCCCAGGCAACTCGGCCTAGCGGCCAGGTTTCGCGCCGATGGATATTACCCAGAGTCATCCCAGACGTGGCGGCCTGTGCAATGCCTGCGTGGCGGCCACCCACATACGCGGCCGCGCCTAGGGCGCAGGAAGACGGGCGATCACTGCCCGTCTCCTCACGCTCACCCGCCTACGCTGGATTGGGAAAGCAAGAGGATCCTCTTTCCGCTCCCTCTCCGCTACTTCTTTCGGCGTGAGCACAGTCTCGCAGAAGGATGCAACAGCTTCCCATACCCTCTCGCTACCAACCATGGCTCTTACCATGGTTGGCAGCGAGAGTTGACCGCCACCGAGCGCCGCACGACGTTCTCGGCGCTCGTGTCGCCAGGCCGGACACTTCACAAGGGTGTGTTCAGCCGTATGGTCGGGGGAGTCGCAGTGATGACACCGCGGCGTCTCCTCCCGACGGGCGATACGGTACAGGTAGTGACCGATGCAACCATGTCCGGTCAGCACCTGTACCATGCGGTAGGTGAGGCTGCCCAACCAGCGCCCAACCCACTCCTCTAACACTGGACGAATTGCTTCAATCGTCCGGTGGCCGGCTGTTGGAGTGACCAGTGAACCCCCACTGGCGCAGAGCCCCCCTCTGCGCCGGGGTGCGGGCCCGCCTCACTACGTCGAGGTCGGGACGCTCCCCCCGCTGTCTTGTCGCAACCCGGTGTTGATGCACTCTGGCTAAAACCAGGGCATCAATCTCCCACGGGAGCGTACCTGCTAAAACGCAGGCAGCCTCATGACTGACCGTGCGGTAAGCCCGCACGGCCCGGATTGCAATGATCCTCTGCGGCTGTCGTAAGAGGGCCCGTGTACGGAATCATCATATCAGCCTACGATGTCGATTGCTTCCCCACCGATTTCCGAATGGATCGATTTTGCGCAGCTTGCATCCAACGGTTCCCCGCGACCCTGATTAGGTCGTTTGTCGCACAACAAAATTAACATATCGTTGTGATTTTATTTGTTTATTTTCCGTCATTTGCAAGTTTTTCTTCTGTGTACTTTTCCTTATTGTGTCTTTATGCAATAAAGTATTTCTATCCATTCTTTTTAGCCTCGTGCACTCTATATAGAGCTGCACTGGAAATATAGTTGCCATAGATTAGATCATATTTTATTGCACCAAATTGTGCTATAATCGCTATTATACAAAAAAACAAACGTGTTTCGTTCCCCATTTGTTTTTCGCTGAAGAGAAGCTCTGCCAGCCTATTCGCCCTTTCCATGGGAAAAGAGAGGGGAATGTGCGGGGTTCTCACCCACTAAACCCCTTAACGATGCAGTTAGTGCATCGGTGACAGATGGCGGATGTGGCGGCAGCTTCCCACTCAAGTTCCGCCTCCTCGGTGCCTCGCAGATTGACTCTGATCACGGCGGTCAGGCACCTCCACTTCTCAGCCCACGCTTAAGCACATGTTTCGTTCTTCATTTTCAACCTTACTGTTCACACAATCGAGCTGAGCAAAAAAATATTTATAATTTTGATTAATGTTAGCGTAGAAGTACTGTCGCCAGAACTTACAGTCTTCTAACTACTTTATTGCTCGTTGTTTGTCTGGTGTTTTAACTGTTCCCCTATAAGTATTATCCAAACTACAAAATCCATTTGCACTCTCCCTATTGTTGTGTTACTTTTCCACTAAAACGTTTGCGGGGACCATCGTCTTTCATCGGAAACTTTCAGAGTTTTCCAATCGTCCCGAAGAACTCGTTGACACTTTCAACACAAGTTTATTTCTATACTAAATTAAAAGCTTAAACTTATTTCCTAACAAGAGACTCAAAGTATGGTTTTTAGAAAATTAATCTCAAAAGATAGTTCAATATATTTAACTTAAGTATTAATTATTTCAATGGAGTTGATTTAACTACTAATTTAATATGCGTTGGATTAATCTGACAAAGCACATTAATCACATTTTGATAATTTTATATGAAGATCTATTAGATATAAAATATAAATTATTTTAGTAGTAGTAGTAGTATAAGTAATTAGTTTCAGATATGTTAGTTGTGCATAGTCGATATAGGAATATAAATAAGGTAAAAAGTTTGATGCTTCAGTTCTAATGTATATGTATTAATCTTCTTATTCAAAATTATCCACATGTGGTATGGTTTGTCCTATAATTGTTTCTCGTTGCGGTCACGACTTAATAAGACAAAAGAAAGTTATTCATGTAGGCAGTGTGTTTTACGAGTACCTAGACCTACGAATGTGTTATATACGGATCAATTTTTAAACTAATTGTAAAATTTTCAGCACTATATTCTTAGTTGTTTAAGTTATTATAATATTTAACAATTGGCAAGCTTGAAGTGCTGTTAGTTAACTATTATAATGCTATTAATATTACACGTAATATCAACATACATCGAATAATCGTGTTAATTTTTTTAATGAACTAATAAAAAATCTAAGAAAGACAAATTTGTCTCCTGGGCTAGTTGCCGCGTCTGCCACCCGACCCCATGGCAATGCGCCGTATTGTCTCATACATTTGTTTTATTTGCCCATTCACGCGCGCTATTCGCTCGGCTGATTGACTGCCTCGCCGGTCGCTATTGCGGGTGGCGTGCTTAGTATATTTCTATACATTTCATTCGGGCGAATAGAAGCGCGAATATTCGCCGCGGCGAATTCCCCGTGGCCACGCCGTGACTATGAGAGGAGTCTTAGATACTGTGAGAAGATTCGACGTGTATGGCTCCTTGTTCAAAGCTAGGGCATAGTGGTATTTTGTGATGAATTTCGAACGTCTGACTGGATTGGACTAGAGTGACCATTTTAAGATCACAGACATATAAAATTATCCTTAAGTGTCGACACAGCTCATCAAGAATATTGGGAGCAATGGGGCTTATCTTTATTTATACAACTAACAAGGTGACGGCCCACCTGGTGGTAAGCGGTGTTCTCTGAATAATTGAAACCTTTTTGTATACCTGTATTAGTGGATAACATAATAATATTATCCACACAGATAGCTGATGTTTGGACTATAAAAATCAACGCGATTTAAATACGGTACACTAGTTACCAGCAAAATTTAGAATGGGTAAACCTTAACGTATAGTTAAAATACAAATGAGCTGCATTGCAACCATCCCGACTTGGCCAATAGCGGCTACGTCATTTGTTAGCAAAGGAGACAATATAGAGTGGAGATTAGTATTAAGTACTGATGTGGAAGATAATTTTCTTAAGACTTTTATAATTTGAAAGACTTATCACAACCACATTACACAAGCTTTTAATGATGCTTAATTTTAGCTCGGAAAGAGGTGCCACTGGAAGAACTTTCTTATTATTTTGAAATCGATTTTTTTTTCATTTAAAGTCAAAGTAAAGTTAGGTACGTACATTTTAATTGTACCCATAACACATAACCACATCACAAAATTTATATTATATTTCAAAATATGCCAATCTTTAAAAAATCTCATTTCTCAATAATGGTCTTTTTACGAATTCGATTTAATTCATCAAAATAAAGCTGAAATGATGATGTACCCTATTTCTCAATATTTAATGTTCAAATCAAATACGTTATTTCCTTTAGAAATGAAACCTGGAATATCACGCAATAAGCAGCTTTACATTTTTAAAAAGATATTTCAGTCTGAAAGCTTACGTATTTCCTGCTTTCGTTTGCCGATATCTTCCAATCAGAAGCCGAATCAAAGGCTTGATAAAAAATATTAGTTTGATTAATCCGAGTACGACACGACCTTAGTACGACATATATCGTTTGTGTTATAACGTATTAATTAATTAATGATAAGTAGTCTTCTTCTGTTCAATTTCTACTCATTAATCTAGCCTAGTGTTATGGGTAATCCCCATGTGCATGGTACCTATGTATCCACATATAACACAGGGCGCAAGACGCAAGATTAAAGCTCCTAGCAAGGCATCATCACGTTTTGTTTTATGACTATGAGACGGCACGATCAACACAATTGATAATCTTGTTACACAAACCCTCGTATTCGCTTCTCAACTATCGGTTTTAATTTTCTATCGACAGATAGGGATAGGCTTACCGCAATTTAGTCACTAGCAACCTTGGTTATTTTTAGTAATTAATAATGATTGATAACCCTTGCAAACTTCCTATTCTATGTAAGTTAGTGTATATATCTAAAGTGCAATAAAAAGTATATATAAAACTAGCTGACCCCGCAAACGATGTTTTGCCATAAAAATAAATTGTGACACGACAATTTTATATATTAGATACTCTCATAGTATTTCAGCAAAGTAATTTTTTTCAGTATCGTGTACAGACGACAGCACATCAAGCGTAACAGTTGCACAACAAAAGCGGTCTCTATTATAAACGGAGTAAGTGCGATCTCAAGGTAAAATTTTTACATATGATGTGCTGCCGACTGTACATAGACCTGGCTGGGTCTCCATAAATTTTTTAATGATCTCTTTTATGACTTCTAGCCTGGCAGTGTCTCTTATCCTAAATAATATAGGTATCCTTTTGTAAACCGACTTCAAAAAAGGTCGTCTGTATGTTTTTTTTTCTGTAGGCACATCACAAATCAAGGGAATGAAAATAATACTATTTGATATGTTGGTATTGTATTATTTGTCTAGAAATTTCGACTTAAGAAAAGTATTTGTGGGTACAACCTTGTTTTTAACCTTGACGGCTTGTAGAGAATTCCAGAAAGAGCTTTAAAACTGCCAGATTGAATAAGTATAGACAAAATACACTCAGTGCTCTAAGTCAAATTGTTTGTTCTTTGCACTTGGAAAACTAGCAAAAGATCGTACCGAGGGAATACACAAGATGTTTATTTTGAAATTGCAAGACCTCCGTAGATTATTACGTAAATCTTGATAGTGGAAATGGGAAAAAGATTGTGGGGCATTTTAAGACTACGAGAGTGATACTGAAATGACAAACAGCCTGTGACGCGATTGAATTCGGACATCCTAATAATTGTTGCTATTCTTTTTATATGTATGCTCATCTTTAAATCTAATGAAAGGCCGAGATCATGCTTTTTATTTGATTGGAATGTGTTGTTTATGCATATTGGAACTACATTACTTAATATACTAATTATTGTAACTCTCTGGGTAACAATTTAAAAAGTATAAAATGATTAATCATTAGATACTGTATGGTCTTCTACAATTTTTTTTTTATACAACTAGATAAACAAGCTGACGGCCCACCTGGTGGTAAGCGGTTACCGCCGCCTATAGACACCTGCAATAACAAGGAAAAGCACTTGATATTGCAGGTGCGTTGTCATCCTGAGGCCTAACATATGAGTCTACCACCTAGTATTTTATTTTTTATTTTTATTTAAATAGGCCACAAAGAAGCACTTTTAAATCGTCAAAAAACACATTCTTATAACTATTACAAAAAATATATAAACTAACAACGTCAGTCTCTCCGTCTGTCATGTCTGAATTTACACCGGTTCCAAAAGTTGAACTACCGAGAAGATTCCGGGAACAAAGTCGTGTAGTCACTCTTTTCAAATATTAAATTACAATGTTTGTAGTTACAAAAATTCAACCTTTAGCAGTGCAATGCCACCCAGCGAAAAAAAAAATGAAAATTAGAAGAGAAGGTAAGTCAACGTACCAAGAAAGGTACCCAATGTCAAAAATAATATCGTTATTTTCAGGCTATCAGACAGTGCACAATCACAGTATAGGTTACAGAGGTTAATAGTCACAATACTCGTAAATAGACATATAAAACATTTGAAATTTTAATGTGTCCATGCATTCATAACATCTAAATATTCTTGGACCTTATAGTAGCCTTTTTTCATTAAAGTTTGTTTCACATATAACTTAAGTTTGTGACAAGGCAGTTCAGTTACATTTGGTGGGACTTTGTTATAAATGTGTATACATTTCCCCATGAATGAGCGACTTATCTTGTGAAGTCTAAAGCTTGGAACAGCAAGTTTATTTTTATATCTAGTGTTTAAGTTATGAATATCACTATGTTTTGAAAAGGTATGTTTATATTTGTGAACATAAATTATGTTCTCATATATATATTGAGAAGCAACGGTCAAAATATTAATTTCTTTAAATAAATCCCTCAGTGTATCACGTGGCTTGAGTTTGTAAATAGCACGCACAGCCCTTTTTTGTAAAATAAAAATATCTTCAATGTCGGCTGCTGTGCCCCACAATAACAAGCCATATGACATAACACTGTGGAAGTAACCAAAGTAAACAAGTCTTGCTGTTTCAACATCACACAAAGACCTAATTTTTTTAAAAGCATAAGCAGCTGAACTAAGTCTTTTAGATAGGGACGAGATATGAGGATACCATTGTAAACGAGAATCTAACTTAATTCCCAAAAATAGTGTAGAGTCAACACATTCAATAGTTTCTTCATTAATTTCAACATGAGTACTAACCTGCCTTACATTTGGTAAAGTAAATTTAATTCACTTAGTTTTCTTTGAATTTAATAATAAATTATTATTTTCGAACCAGGATAGCACTTTTGAAATGGCATTATTTACATCCTCAAAGTCAGTTTTAGTTCGGTCTATTTTAAAAATTAGTGAGGTGTCGTCTGCAAACAATACCGTCTCACACAAATTTTTTAAAAAGTAAGGGAGGTCGTTGATATAAATTAAAAAAAGCAATGGCCCTAATATCGAACCCTGAGGCACGCCCATATGCACAGGCATACCAGAAGACTCAGTTTTGTTTATAACAACTTTTTGAATTCTATTGGTCAAATAGGATTCAATAAGTTTTAATGACTTTATTGATACACCATAATGCTTTAATTTACCTAATTATGTTTGATGGTCAACACAGTCAAACGCCTTGGATAAGTCGCAGATGATACCTAGAGCATCCTGCCTATTTTCCCAAGCATCAAATATGTGTTTTATAAGCGCAATTCCCGCGTCTGTAGTATTTTTTCCTTTAGTAAATCCGAACTGTCTATTGTGAAGCAATTCATTTCTCGTAAAATGAGAAAATAATTGGTTAAGAATATTTTTTTCAAAAATTTTGCTAAGAGTCGGCAAAATAGAAATGGGACGGAAATTAGTGGGGTCATTGATATCTCCCGCCTTAAACAAAGGGAAATACACCATCATTAATACATTTATTAAATATAAACGATAATTTAGGAGAGATAACATTTATTATCGAATTTATAACACTAACAGAAAAGCCCCATAAATCCTCAGTCTTTTTCATATTCAAAGACTTAAAAGCTTCTATGATGGTATTAACGTTGATTTCATGGAAATTAAAAGGAATATTGCACTTATAAACATTCGACTCTATGAGAGCAAGTGCGCGCTTAGTACACGAATTCAATTCTTTTGTGATTTTAATAGGTATTTCGGAAAAAAAGTCTCGAAGGTATTTGCAACTCCATCATCTGTTTCTATAGTTTTGCCATTGACATTAATTTTAAAACACCTATCAGTAACTTTTGTTTTACCACTTTCTTGATTTATAACTTACCAAGTGGCTTTTATTTTATTGTCTGATGTCTTAATTTTATTACTCAAAAAGTTCTCTTTAGCAGTATTACAAACCCTTTTAAAGATTTTGGAGTACTTTCTGACATAATCAATAAAAAATGGATCAGTGGATAGTATAGTTCAAATAATTTAATTCTACTAATATAAATACCCGGAGTTGCCCAATCACTAAACTTCCTTTTAGAACTGACAGTAAAAGTTTTTTGTTTAAAAATATTTTGGAATTCTATATTTAAATTATCAAATAAATTGCTATATAACTTATTGGGATCATCGGTTTCTTTAAGACAGTGAATTGTATTCATTACATTATTTTCAAATTTCTTCAAACGACTATCTGTAATAGGCCTATAAGTAACTTTTTTAATTTGGTTAACATGATGGTGCTCAATAGCGATTTTCTGTCCACTATGATCAGAGTTTATACAATTTATAATTGATTGTTCTAGTACATCACAGTTACAAAAAATATTATCCAAGCAGGTAGCTGATATTGGTGTAATTCTAGTAGGTTCAAAGAAAGTATGAGGAAGATTAAAACATCTGAATAAGTTAAGGAACCTATCTGAGTATGAACAAGATACTAAAATGTTTATATGATAAGATGACTTTTTTGAAATAAAATAATTGAAAAAAGACAAAGAGAAGAAAATAACTTAAATGGAATAGATACCATAGAACAGTAAAGAAAGATAGAAATATATTTTTTGTAGGAGTGGCCGTAAGGCTGGGTTGCCTGGGGGTGGGTTGGTGAAATTGCTTCGGCAGAGCCCAGGCTACCCCCCGTGAAGGGCAGTGGAGTTACCGGGGAGTTTTAGTGGGTATTCCCAGTGCCAATACGATCAGGCACTGGGCGACCCCCACTCACGCTCGTCGCTTAGCCAGCGGCGGGAAGGTCTGTAAGCGGATTCCTCCCCGAAAAAAAGGAGTGAGAAGTCTTTAAGCAGTCGGGTATTTAATACAATTGTAATATAACTATATGAATTACAGAAGAGATCTTTTCCATTTATTTAAACTTCACGTCAATGTCAGAAAATTCTCTTATTTTAACAATTACAAAGAAAAAAAGAAAACGATAAAAAAAATATATACTCCAGGCGGGAATCGAACCCGCGTCGCCTGGGGTCCGGCCGTTGTAAACGCATTAAAACATAATAATTTGTTTCTCATTTTTTCTTTTAGCCATTGTTCCTTGAATCAATTTATGAGCATCTCACTTAAAAAAACTTCAGTTGTTCATTGATTTCCTAGCAAGGAAACCATTAAATATACGCACGGAAATGATTAATAGAGCGGCCAAGGGGAATAATTGCATTTGATGGGGACAGGACGCCTTGACATGGTCTATGAGGCCAGTCCCGAGCTTAACGAGAAAAAGATTTTACATCTCAATCTTAGAAAGAAATGAATTTAAAATTGCAATCCTTAATTTCTATCGATTGATCTTTTGGTTCGTTTACACACTATTGTACGATATGTGGATGGATACTTGAAACATTTCTGTTACTGATATGTGAAATGGATATTCAAATAAAGCAAATAAAATACCTATATTATGGTCAAGGTGACAAGTAATATTCCTTAAATGAAAAGAGATTGCAAGGCAAGATAATGTGGAGGAGGCTAGAACAGTGTCTAAACTGCACTAGCTGTCTTCGCCTAAGGAATCTTCTTGCCGCTTCACATCAGGTGGTGTTGAGTTGTTTATTGTGCTTTGTATAAAAAAAGATTGAAAATCTTTAATGAATTATAGAACTTTCGAAGTACGAAATATAATACAATGTAGACACGCGGCAGCGTGTCCAGCCAAGATAAAAAAAGGAGCTGGCAACGTGCCGTGTGTAATCCCAAAACTAGTTACACGAACCATTTCGAGCTACTTTTAACCCTTTAACAACTCGTAAACTATTTAATCTACATACATGAAATTTGGCAGATTTACTAAAGCGAAATTAAACAGTCGTTCACCGAAATGAAATAACTTGCCACCGAAATGAAAGAATATTTAATCATATGTCTTTAAAGTGTGTTTGAACTGTTTTTCAGATATTTTTTTTACAAATCCCAAGAGCACCAGCATTTGATGTGTAGCTGTAAGACGAGCCCACGTGCCAGATGCAGTTTGAAGCACATTGTTCTAGCCGCCTCCACCTTGATGGCTCTAAAAATGCCTTTTTACGCCTCTTTCAAAGGAACCCATATTAAAGGAAGGAGAGAACACATGTGCTGGCAAAGAATTCCAAGTTTTGGAAAAATGAAAAAGAATAGAGTTACTTAACTTCTTTGCGAATCATGATGAGGTGGAGACAGGTAATTGATGACTCAAAAGACCGGAACGCGTGATCCTGAGCAGGAAGAAAAAAGGTACGATAAGGTCAAAATGCTCTTCAGAGCACTCCATGGTATAGCCGATATAAGGCGCCAAGGACGCAATTTCTTCCTCAAGCTGAGCGCATGAGTAATCGCACTGTTCGCCGAGGCACCGCTTCCACTTCCTCTACTACCTACATCACCATTTGCAGGTTGCACAACTATAGACCCTGGCAGAAGTGTAAGCCGCGGCTCACACGCAGACGCTCAATGAGCCTTGACGAATATCATCTCACTATTGAGGCAGACCGCACTGAGGGCTTTGTCTCCCAAGCCTGGGTCGTAACATAGGGGCGAAGAGAAGCCATCGCCAAGGGCGATGACTGATGACCGGTGAGCTATAAGCTCACCGAGATGTCGCTCGGGCAAAGAGCTTTCGGTCAAGGCTCGCAGTCGCGCCGAAGCGCGATGAAAACCAGAGCCAGTCAGTCGACGCTATTGTAGAGACTTTTGGCTGTTCGTGATCTCTACATCACCAATCTCTACACGATGCTGCGATCTGTCCAGTGCATCAAGAAGGTATTTAGCAGAGCCAACGCACAGGTGCGACCAGAGTTTTAAAGAGGAGGCATAGCAGGTACTGCATGAAAAATAAACGCACCTTGTTCAGGACACCAAGCTTCTGTGAATCTGTTTTAATCACGGTTTTGATGTAATTATTTTGATGCAGATCACAGCATATCTTTATACCGAGCAAGTTGATGGAGCCCTGTGCCGAAAGAGTAGTGCACTAAAGAGAGGGAAGTGGAAGGGACGACTATATTTTGGCTGATCACCATTGCGATATAAGATTCAGCACCCTGTTGTGTTCAATGGTAAGATTCTATCTCTCTTTGTCTCAGTTTTAACGCGACCATAATTTCCCCTATGCACAGTACTGTCATCCGCATAGCAATAAATATTCTCTAATGGAAGCGTAATGTCATTAATTTAAGATTTATTTAAGCCCAATGACTTTAAGAAGAAAAAGTGTGGGGGATAGAACGGAGCCTTGTGGTACGCCAGCGTTTACTGACATGAACCACGAAGTGCATCCAGTTGCAGAGTTGAAGAGAAGAGCCCTGTTCCAGACCCGTTAGAGGCTTTGGCAATACAGCTACATCAGATAAAGTAAGGGTCTTGGAAACACATAAAAATGCATTTAAAGATTTTTTAAGATTCACCTGCTGGCCTGTATTTTCACCGAAATGAAATAAAAATCAACCGCAATGAAAGAGCAGTCCACCCAAAATAAAACAATTATACACTGAAAATCGTAGTACTCACCGAAATGAGAACTTTATCATTTCGATGAGTTTGTAATCATTTTAGTCGACAGTTTAGGCCACCGAATCAACCAAAATGAAAACACCAAAATCAAAACCAGGGACAAAATTAGCATTATAAGAAAACTATTTCCCATAGGGTGTAATTAATATCACACAAATAAACTTAGTACATATTCACTCACGGAGTACTTCATCAAATGTAATAGTGTATGTGTTAATAAATAGTCTAAACTTATTACATTAATAAATGTGTTAAGCACGATAACATTATTTTACGTTAATATGACCCCATTACATGGACGGCGGTTTGATCGTTGCCAAATAATTTTCCCTGTGGTTTGCCTGTTAAAGTGTCCTTAATTCACAAAAATATACGTAATGGTAATAAGTAGGTACCTATATCGTTTCAAAATATATGTTAATAGTATGAAAGTGTAAGTTATTATACACTAGCGACCCGCCCCGGCTTTGCACTGGTGCAATGCTTATGTAAATATTATGCATGTATTACACATATAAACTTTCCTTAAGAATCACTCTATCTATTTAAAAAAAACCGCATCAAAATCCGTTGCGTAGTTTTAAAGATCTAAGCATACATAGGGACAGACAGACGGCGGATAGCGATTTTGTTTTATACTATGTAGTTATACATATAATAAAATACCAAATACTGCATTGGCATGTCTGGGATGTCGCATCAAAATATTATACTAACTAGTGACCTCCCACGTGAATGTCGCTTATCGCTCCGAAAATTATCCTATGTCTTTCCCAGGGTTTCAAACTATTTCCAGACAATTTTATATTAATCTATTCAGAGGTTAACAGACCAACAGACAGATAGGCAGACACATAGAGTTACTTTCGCATTTTACAATTTTCATAATTTACCAATAAGATGTTTTTAAAAGTGGCCATTTCCAAACCATTTCTATAAAATAGGTATTGACGGCACCAGCCAGTATACTCTTATTATAATAATAAAGAAAACAAACATTAAATTTCATAATACGTTGAAAGCTACAGAATATGACCACACATATCTACTTTTGATTTTTTTTATTATGGATATCCAAAATTTTGTAAATAAAACAGAGTCTTATGTAGCGCGCCACGTTTGATTTGCATTTCATTGTACAATTAATGAAGAATACAACTTTCACCTTAAGTGCAATAGTAGGTAATACTTTAGATATGAGTATAAAACTTGTTTAGAACTATAAATATACGAGTGAAGGAATGAAAAAATAAAAGAAAATCATCCGCAAACCAAACCCACTATCTTATAAAACAATTTGCTGACTGAGCACCTAAGGAAGCCCAACAACTAATCCCAATAAGATATCGGACAACAAACTAAAACCGCTATTTCACCACAAATCTTACGTGTCAGCAATACAGTCCGATCGTAAGTATGATCGATTGCGAACAGTTCACTAATGGGATTAATCGATTAAATAGAGATATCGAACTCACAATTGTAATATTTCATAATGATGCGCTTTCACGCCTTGATGTGAAGTTAAGTTTATATTCAGGTGTATCTGTATAAGATTACGTTTGTGACTATTATTTACTAAAACACATTTCTTCAGTACATTAATCACCTTGTAATACATAACAAAAATAAAATTTATAAGTAGGTCCTACTTCAAAACAGTATTAAAAACAATTATGTCAAGCAAGAACATACACTCATAATATGATCAAACCGTTCGATTGTAAAACTTATTCAAGTGAGAAATTTTGCGGGCTCCGGGACGAACGGGAACTGCCCATCAACATGACATATAGTACCATTCGACTAAACAAAAGCTTCATTGTTTGCGTTTGAACATTTTAGGCTGCTGTGAATTTGTGACGTGAATCATGTCATTTGCCTAATGACGAAATATTATAGCAGAGAGATCATTGTTTTGATTGTAAAAAAATTAAAGGCTTATATCCCCATGTAAAAAATGTCGTCAAATCACAGTATCGTCCATCTTACTAACCGATTTAAAAAAAGAGCAGATTCAATTTCTCGAATAGTTTCGCTAACATGCATAATTTTGATATCGGTATTTTTAGTTCAGTGTTCAACTATTTTTGTAAAATAGTTAATTTTTATAGTCTGATTCTTTTTCTACAACATATTACTACAGTAGACGATCTTTGGAATTTTAAATTGTTTAACAACCCCAGGGGTTGATTCTTCAATCCTCCAATAATATATACTTACCCGGTTAATAATTTTAACGTTTTCACAGATTTTTTATAGATTAACTGTCATCTAGTCAAAGTTGTTCTCCGGATAAACGTAATTTGACTTTGCAGCAATCTTCAGGTTTCAAAGTAAAAATATTTGACACTTAATAAATTTCATTTTATTATCATTGTAATTAATTTAACTAACGTCGTTTTTGATACATATGTATGTATACGAGTAGTAGGTACTCGTAGTTACGTGTGAGAAGTTGTTTACACTTTTGCCAGTCTGTAACCTTTATTGCAAAGAGAATATGAAACATTGGATGTCAAAGTATTTAAATCTTATTACACGTGACTGTAACTGAGCACTGTGAGCACTGTCTTAGCAGTCACCCGGGTCGTGAAAGGTCACGGATTCGGCTTAAGCCCCATGACATGAATTTTTTCAAGTTTAATAATTTTTCTATAATATTTTTTTTTTATTTATTTTTTATACTACTAGATGACAAACAAGCTGACGGCCCACCTGATGGTAAGCGGTTACCGCCGCCTATAGACACCTGCAATAACAAGGAAAAATCACTTGATATTGCAGGTGCGTTGTCATCCTGGGGCCTAAGATGAAATGCCGTCCATGCCCAGAAATTACATTACTTCGTCATCCCCATCTGTGTGTGTATTATCTCTTTTATGATCTCTTGTTGAATAACTTTAAGTAGCTTTAGCATCATTTATCGTATGTTGATATTTTTAAAAACCTTCTGCGTGTAAAACTCATTATTTGATGCAACTATTAAAATTGATTTTGTTATATTTTTTTGGTTACTGTTGTTATGCGTGTGTTTGATCCAGTTTGATCTATCAAATGTAGTGGAGTATCAGAGACTCCATTACTTAAATTAGGGACTGATTAGTATACTACATAACGCATGGACTTCATACGGCTAAAGAGATATATACTTTTGCGTCGTTAATAGGCTTCCGCCATATTACACCAATCTCAGATTGCCTCATCATTTCATTTCTCCTGAGAAATATCCCTAGAGTTTGTAGGTACACCGGAATAAAAACAAACAAAGCGATTCCTCGCACGAACTATCACCGAATTAATATACACAGTATACACAAAACAGGTTAGTAGGTACTTCCATAATCAATAAGTTCGCACCACAGTCCTAATAGATACAATTCCATGTACTTAAATCATATCTGTCTCTGTGTGCTCTGTGTGTCTGTGTGTGTGTGTTTGTTTATTTTTATAATATGAACCAGTTGCAATATTCAATAGTAAAAGTTTACTGTTGATGTTGACATAATGAAATATGTTAATATTCTCATATGCGTACAGACGATAGCACATCAAGTGTAGCAATTTCACTACGCACATCTATTATTGGAGTAAGAGCGATCTCAAGGTCAAACTGTTAAGCTTGATGTACTGTCGACTGTACACTAAAAATACTTCAAATGAACGCTAACCATCAAGCTAACAATTTCGTACACAGACAGCTTTAGGTACATACCTAATCAATAAACGAATTAAATAGGCAGTGCGTCACCAGGTTAAGTAGCTGCGTACGTGTAAACGTCCCTATACCAAAACCTGCCCTTATTTAAAGTCATTGGGCTTAACTAATAATCAATGAATTAGCATTGTACAGTTACACGGTTTTTTGGTGCGTTTATTCGAACTACCTTTTGGATTCGAACAAAAGAGTTTTAACATGTTTTAACAGTAAGACCGTTAGCAAAGAAAACACTCCGATAGTGTGCTACTGTTATACATATTAATCTACTTATGCCATTAATACAAATAAATAAATAAAATGATTTGAAAGATAATTTCCTCCCTTCTTTTTTTGTATAATATTTCGAATGCTACGACTACAAAGCCTACGCACAAATTAATAATAATAATCGTTTATGTCGGACTTTTTTTACATTTACTTAAACCTAAGTTAGTAACACTATTAATTACATTGGAATGAAATTATAATAGAACCAGAAAATTAAAATTAAAACTTAAGTCATACATAAAGGCATAAACACCGTCAAATAATTCAATATAATTTTTCAAACATGTCAGCATTTATAATATAATAATAGAATATAATATAGATAATATTTATACACTCACACCTATTATCTAGCCCAAAGTAAGCATCATTAAGAGCTTGTGTTATGAATACTAGATAACGGAGAAATAATGATAATAATATGTATATAAATATTAGAAATATACCAAATAAACATAATAAACATCCATGACTCGTAAACAAATGTTCGTACTCATCATACAAACATTTGTTCCTACCGGGATTCGTACCCGGGACCTCTTGACCGAGTAGCCTGAGGTACAGACCACTCGGCCAGGTGGTCATCATTTATATAAGTAGATTTAGAAAGAAAGATTTTGAGGCTAAAAGAGAAAATTTTTGGAGCAAAAGGACTATCTTTTGTTGGGTACGTTGTGCCAAAAATCATCATCATCACCAGCCTATTGAAGTCCCATTGCTGGGCTCAGGCATTCCTCATGGGAGGAACACATGAGGAGCTTGGACCATTACACCACCACGCTGGCCCAATGCGGGTTAAAGCGGTTGTAGTAACAACCGGGACCAATGGCTTAACGTGCCTTCCGAAGCACGGAGGAGCTCGAGATTATAAATTTGGATTGACCCATCCCGGGATCGACCATGGCGAAAGTTAATTTGTTTTCGTAATCAAAACCAGAGGACTCAAACCACTGCGTCACCCAGCTCCTCGCTGATAAGCTCAACAAAATAACGGCTTACCCCCAAACTTCATCTTAATCTCTAAAAAATTTTTGGTGCTAAAGGAAGGAAAGGACTATCTTCTGTTGGGTACGTTATGCCACAAATACCTTTATATTATTAGATAAGTTGGTATTTACATTTATATTATTTTTTACTTTTTAGTGTTTTAATGTCTATTTTTAATAAGAACATTTAAATACAATCCGATGGTAAATTATCAGTAATTATTTTAACTCTGCAGAGGATTACCTCTTTCCGATTTTATATTACTATTATATTACAACTTTCTGGTGACCGGAAACGACACTTTATAAAGATATTTTATTTGGTAGAGACCGCTTAATGCATCAAACACCACATATTTTAACATATTTTGTTCATATGTTCACAGTGCTGCATATTATTATGTAACTTTGCAAAATAAAGAAGTTGTATCTACTTATCTATATGTATTGTGTGACTGTGGTCTCCCATTATGTCAATATCCTTTATCAAACAGGGCGGCAAATAATAATATCACACTCACACCAATTATCTACCCCAATTAAGCTTCATTAATAGCTTTTGTTGTGGATATCAATTATAGTCAGGAACATACTTAAATAATCAAACACGGGTAAACACATCCATGACTCGTGAACAAATGTTCGTGTTTATCACTCTAAAGCCGAGTCCATTAAATAACAGTACTACTTTTGTATGTCCCGTCCATATTATTCAATTTAGCTAAGTATATCTTGTATCATAATTTCAGCCGAGCGACACCCTCTGCTGAGCATAGGTTCTCCCACAAGGATCCTTGGGGGAGGCCTCAACGCTGCGTCTCCCGGTACGCAACCGCTACTCGTGGCCGTCAGTCCTCCTTGCAATGTTGCCTGACCACTGCCACTTGACACCTCAGTTCTCCTGTGGATCTCATCATTTTTGATTTGATCACGCAGAGAAACCCCAAGCATGCTCTCTCCATTGCCCTTTGGGTGACCTTGAGCCTTCTATAACATGTATGTTTACACTTAAATAAAAGTTATATTGTTATATAAGGAAATAAAAACCTGTCTTAACTTATTGCGTAGAGATATTTAACCTTGTTATATTACATATTATATACCCTGGAGCTCTAATTTAGTGCACTAATTTTTTAAACCTTCTACCAACCGATCATTACATGTACCGCACTGCTCTCTAATTTACTTTTATTTATTTTTTCTTTTATTTAAATCATTTATTATATTGAGTTAAATCTCAACGAGATCATTTAAATATATTTTATAGAAGAGTTTGATCCTACTGCCTGTATCAACACTATGAAAGATAAGTTGTATGCCTAACAGAAGTATTCGTGTAATTGGAAGATATTGCAAGTCAATAATATGAATTGTTGCTTTAATCTTACCTTCGCCATTGTTACAATCAGTGTTTGGCACACACTTCAATAAATTACCTTAGCAGAACTTAGTGAACCGTACACATAAAGTTATGTAAAACATATAGTTTGAAAATAGTAGAAAGTAGAGACGTGTGTCTATGAATGTTGCTGCCTAGTGAAGTTGAAAAAATACATGACATCTAATAAAGCCAGGACTAAAACACTGCATAACTTATATTACATTTTAAATATTCTTACTAATTCGTGCTAACACCAAGAGTAGGTGCTATAAAATATTTTAGTATATAAGATAAATTGTTACGAAAATTAAGGGACCTTTTTACTTCCATAATCATATTCGCTGTAGCACCGACGGGCGGCGGGCACTAATACCTGATTTACATGAGTCAATATATGCTAATGTTATGTAAATGATCATTATAGCTATTTATCAGCTCGTGAAATATCTGTCTAATTTGATCACAGAAAATAAGACACCGATATTCTTTGAAGTTATTGTGTAGATTTTAGCGTGACTAAACAAATGAGTTCTAGATATGCAAGTTACTGTTGACATTTTAGTTTAGGTTGACTGTACCTTGACCTATTTTGCGACAGCTGCGGAAGCCGGACGCTGTAACATACTAGCTACCTGAGAGTTTTGGCAGTGCACCGGACGCCGGACACGACAGTTTGCTCCATAAAACTTCAGCTTATCAAGGAGACATGTATGCGGTCTCCAGTTTGGTCAAACTTACTGACTCTACTTAGTTGAAACTTTTGTTTGTAATAACCATACATGGCCTGAGCTAGCTATTCTAGAATTTTATTCTAAAAATTTATTGTAAAACTGAAGTACCCCTATGACGATGCTCTTACGCTTGTAGGAAAATATTAGAACTTAACAGTTCATGAGGGAAGGCTCCCTGTACCTTTTAAAATTAACGAAACTGAATGTCATACAAGTCACATTTCATCAAATTTTTCATGACATAGAAAATTAAATTGAATTCGTTTGATAATTTCATGATATTTGTATGAAATAATACAGGGTGCTAAGGTGGTTTTCCACCAGAGGGGCGAGACGAGGCGAGGCGAGACGAGAATTGAAATCGCACTGACCCTTTTCCACTGAAAATTGCCCGCGCGAGATGATTGACCACAACAATAAACCTATCGCGATAAGCGTGTTTCTGTTGCAGAGTTAATTTATACTCTATATCGGAAGCAATAAGGTTCATTTTTACACAAACAAATATTTCAATTCGCGTCTCGCACATCCTCGTCCATCCTGACTATTTCCACCAAAGATGCGCGAGGCGAGGATTGAAATATTTGTTTGTGTAAAAATGAACCGTACTGCTTCCGATATAGAGTATAAATTAACTCTGCAACAAATTTCAATTATCGTCACGCGTCGTCTCGTCTCGCCACTCTGGTGGAAATCATATCAAATTTCACATTAAAATTTATACTTTATATCGGAAGCAATATGGTTAATTTTTACACAAACAAATCTTTCAATTCGCGTCTCGCACATCCTTGTCCATCCTGACTATTTCCACCAAAGATGCGCGAGGCGAGGATTGAAAATTTTCCATACAAATTTTAAATCTCGTCTTGCCTCGTCTTGTCTCGCCCCTTTGGTGGAAAACCACCTTTAGGGGGACGCTCTCGAATACGAAGGCAGGTGGCAGTGCTGGTCACCCTAAACACAACTTGCTAAAAAATAAATTTGAAAACGCGGAAAAAAATCAGCTGTTTCACACAAATTGTAATACATACACAGCCTGTTTGTATGGGACAGCTGTTTTTTTTCGTGAATTCAAATTTTTTTTTTAACAAGTCGTGCTTTAGGGTGACTAGCACTGCCACCTGCCTTCGTTTTCGAGAGCGTCCCCCTAACACTCTGTATAACATTGGCTGCATTATTTCATAGAAATGTCATAAGATTATCATATGACTAAGATGTTTTTAAAGTGGCAAACCATTATAGCCCATGTTTTAATTTATTGTCGTATTGACGGCACCACATATTTAATAAGTGAAATTACGTTAAGTGTATAGTATAAAAGTATTCATTTGTATTATTACTAGCTGACCCCGCAAACGTTGTTTTGCCATAAAAAAAAATAGATAGGCGATTCTCAGACCTACTGAATATACCTACATATAAAATGTTTAATGAAAATCAGTCAAGCCGTTTCGGAGGAGTAATAAAATAGGGTAACTAAATTTGTGACACGAGAATTTTATATATAAGATTTAATATATTATAAAATACTTCATAATTAAATAACGCCTATGTACTTATTGTTTTCACTTATTTTTGATTTAGTTTGTTACTAACATTATTACATACATTCAATCGTTATTGCATCTTAACTAATATATAATCAATATAGGCAATGATAGGTATTTTATTTGTCTATTAAAATATTAGTATTTCACTGAAAAAAAATGATAACTGTACATTGAATATATATTATATAAAACTTACATATTTTTGACGATTGTCATAGACAAACTTTATGAAGATCAAATTAAACAGAATAAGATCGAGTTGAGCCTTCGAAAGCCGACGGAAATATTATAAGGTCGTCGATAACTTTATGATTACCAACTATTTACCTTGCGCTAATCTAGAGCTTCTAGGCAGTCATAAATTTTAAAGTAAGTATTATATCTATTAGCAATTTAAATATTATCATTTATCGTAATATGTATTTGAATTAACATTACTTATTTTACGGTCACTACAGATCGGATATGTAAAAATGAAAGGGATAGTAAAGGCCAAAACCTACAGACTGCTGCTCGGGAGCAGTGCGGGTGCGATCTAGGCAAAAGTAGCATAATATTACAATACAACTTGCGGGCGGGATGATTTTGTACTAAACCAAAAATGAGATTGTTGTATATTGGTGTTAAACTGACTAATTTATCTTTATTAATGCGTCTAAATCATTTTTTACGTAATTTTTTCTTTAGCGTTTGAGACAATACTGAAATTATACTGTAAATAAACCTAAAACTATTAAAATCATACCTTATGCAAATCTGCTATTCTAAGTACCTTAATTAGAATAGTATGATTTTGGATTCAATAGCTTTTGGTTTTCCTATATCTTTCATTATTGACCTTTACAATAAATTGTTGAACTATATGTTACGAGGTCACGTTGATACGCGTCAGCTTGCCTGGTAGCGCCCAAGTCCGGTATTTTTTTAATAGAATGGTCACAATTTATTGCTATTTTGTTTCTAATTGAAAATGTATTGGAATTTGTCTCCACAGATTATTTATAATTGACAAAAAACATATATTATGGGCCACATGGTTCACCTGATGCTAAGTATTACTAAAGTATCTTGTGAAGTCGTCCTTTCCTTATCGGAGGCTCTATATATTTGAGAAGAAAATGTGACTATAAGGTAAAATCATTTTTCATGTTTTTTATTTCATGTCATTCTCTTTTAATCACGATGTAATTTACAAAGAATTATGATGACAATCATAATTATTCGTTTTAAAAATCATACAAATATAATTATTAATTTCCATTACAAATTAGCATCAAAACGCCAATACATGTCACGTGACCGCTGTGATGTCATTCTTTTGTTTTCCTTTTGATAGAGATTGATGCTAACAATAAGTGACGTCATACACTTAGATTATTATTCGCTGTCACGTGGCCTGAGAGTAATTTAATTGCATTTTGTTACTGAAATTATTATTAAAAAAAAGTACCACTATGCGTCGAGATTAAATTTTAATTTGAATACAGTTAACAACCCTGTTCTCAATTGATTCAATCCTACATTAACTTTAATAGACATATAACGTATATTTCTATTCGCGGCCGTCGCCTATTTTGCAGGGCCGCTTCATGCTAAGCTTTGGGAGCGGCCAAGGTCCTCTTCGCCGTCAGTTTAGGGTCTTCGAAATTATTATACAGAAAGTAAATATTTGACATGTGTAATCACGCTGACTAACACACGAAAAGCAAAATCACTGGTGCTTATTGGGCATTTTCAATAACTTATTTGTAAATCGTATCTAGTAGGTATGCCGCAACATAAAAAACTTGGTACGTTATTTTTGACAGCGTTTTATTACTAATTTCCAAATAGGTATATTTTATTCCGAATTTTTTTCAAGTTGTATTATAAAAGTTTATTTGATAACCTGAAAGTGAAGTTGGCACATTTGGTTCTCTATTGTTAAGTAGACAGCGGCAGGCTAGTAAGGGACAAAATGTTGATATTAGTACTTACTTGTTTAAGAGGAACATAATTGCACCTAAAAATTATAAAAAAACACCTAACAAAAACTTTATAAATGCTTTTAATCATAATAATTTACCCAGTAAAAGTAGTAACTACCAATAAAGTAATTTATAGTACTGCTATTAAGATTAAATGCTATGAATGAAAAGCACTTCAACTTATTCTATCGATATTCATTAAACTAGAAGTAAAGTGGAGGTATTCCCAAGAGCTTTTCATATTGCAATCAATTAGTGCGCGCGACCTCAATATCAGTCTTTTTTAATTGCTTCCTGTTTTTATTTTTCTTCACCTATCTTTTATCTTTTTTCCATTATAGCAGAACGGTGGCGTTGCTTCACATTTTATGCAAATTAAAAATTTTCATTACGCTATTTTTGCTTAGTAAATTTTTATAGGAATACCTCAAATCGTGTGTTTAATATTTATCAGATCATAATTTTTTATTTATATTAGAACTACACTAGAAATAATTACAAGCAAACTGACGGTCTTCCTGGTGGTAAGTGACATTCGTGGCCTAAAGAGACCTGCGATAACAAATCACGGGGTAATGCAAGCCTTCTTCACTTTTTTCTATGCCTAGTAATTACACTGGCTACTTTTACGTTGAATCAGAATTCAGTGAACTGCTGCAGCCGTAATAAGAAAGGGGGTGGTAACATATCCAGAAGAGACGACCCTATGAATATACGGGATTATCACACAGTAAACATACCAAATAATCCACAAACCCGCATTGGGCCAGCGTGGTGGTGTTATGGCCCAAGCTCCTCATGTGTTTCTCCCATGTAGGGCCTGTGCCCAGCAGTGGGACGTATATAGGCTGGTGATGATGAAACATACCACTACATAAATAGGTATAAGGTTATAATATCGAGCACATACACGGGGACTAAGTACAAAGACATCGCTTATGTAATACTAATTAAATCTTAGCCACTAAGCACATGACATGGGCGATGAGGCAATCAACGTGTATAGTGTTACTATTCATCCAGGTTTGTCTGGATCTGAACAACAAGGAACCTAAATAGTTTCGGCATGCCCGTCCGTCTGTCTGTTTGTCGGCTTAGCTCAGAGACTATGATTACAAGAAAACTGTAATTTGGCAGGGGTATTTACATATATTATTTAAATTATTTACTCGTAAAAAAATAAATGTAGAGAGATATTTTAAGGGTATCTACCTACATAACAAGTAGGGCGGTTTATTTGATCCCACAGTGTGGGATATTGTTGGATAGGTCAAACAAAAATTCTGGAGTTGTGCGAAAACCTTTTTATCGACGCAGGAATCCGTTTGCAAAATATTATGCTAATTTATTATTGGCCGTTCCATCTGAGTTGAATTATTATGTTATTTGCCTAGCCACGTAAGTTAAATCCAGTAAAGCGGTTTTATTACAAATACCTCATCATAGGTCATAAGACAATAAAAAAAATGTGTCTGGAAGCTGTGGCTTGATAGGTTAATAGAAGGTATGAAACAACAAGCACCGTTGTAAGTCCGCATATATTTATGACGGCCAACTAATAACTGGCTGGTGTTTTTTTTTAAATCAATAAACTTGAAACTACTTATGTATTTTGTAAGGGCACCTAATAGGTGACCGAATAAAAGTAACCACAATTTCTTCTTCATGCTTTGAAAGGAATACCAAGCCGTATTCAGTTTTTATTGTCACTAAGGTTATAACGTGGTACTATAACATACCTAGTAATGTTATAGTACCTCTTATCACTTTCCAAATTTAATGGCAATATTTAAAAGTAATATAAATGTAAAATTCAAAATCAAGCTTTGGCGCTTGATTCAGTTTTCCCTTTCAAAAATCATTCTATTGCTGACCGTAAGAGGAGACGCATTTCATTAGCTTACCAGTGTCTCGCTCTCGACGCCTGCCGTTAGCTTTGGCGATATTATGTATATTATTCTAAATTTAGTTACTATTGATCTAACATTCCGGATATTCCATATTAAATTAACATTTCTCTAGTATCAAGGCACTTCTGTAAGTATATTTTTGTATAAAACTATTTTGCTATTTCAGTGTATTCCAATTTCATTATTTTCAAATGTTCAGCGTTTAAGTTTATTTAATCTTGTTACAATGTGCCTTTATTTTACAACTTAAATATACCTATACAGCGACGTATACCGGTGCTTTATTTATTGTACCCTACTTTACAAGGTTGATTGAGTATTTAAAATCGTTTTGCCCCGTCCGTAGTAGTAAAAAAACGAATATAAGAAACTGAGCAACTAAAAATACTAAGTTAGCGACAAAAAATCTGTTTTGGTCGACTATTCAACGATTTGTCGCCGAAATCAGATTTTTTAGTCGCTATTTTCGTTGTTTCGCCACAGTTGGGTTATGTGAGACTCTCCGACTGGCATACTCACTAAAAACCATCAGTTCTTCCTCCCTCGCTGCCTATCAAATAAAAAAGGTTAGTATGATGCTTACTTAAATACAAGCCACACTAAAACATGTATGTAACATGCAAAAAAAAAACATGTATCTAGCCCAAATTAAGCATAATGAGGAGCCTGTGTTTATCCACGGCTAGAATATATGGTAGATTAGCACGGTAGAGTACCGTAACTATACCAATGTAGACAGCATTGGTAGAGTAGAGTACAAACTAAAACTGGATGAGTAGTAGTAGAGTAGTACCATTTACACTTTCGAATTCGAGCCCTGGACCTCAGGTTTGAAGCACCATCCACACCTTCCTATCCAATCTGATTATAACCTCATTAAATAAAGAAATCGGATAAATATAGGGCGGTCCAACAACGAAAACTAGACAGGGCCAGACCACTCCACTGTCAATTATCGTATCGTTATTTATTGTAGTAAATTAGCCCCGTCTCTCTATGCCTAACTAGAATTGAAAATGCTGACACCAATTCAGGAATTCAGAGTTTTTATTTCTGTGAATACTTAAGTAATGAAATCACTTAAATTTTAAGCACGTTATGGAAAAGCAAGTACAACCTGTTACATGTCATGACGACCGGCTGGCCGAGTGGCCTTTGCCTTTGTGGGCTACTCGGTTGGGGGGTCCCGGGTTCGAATCCCGATGGAAGCAAATGTTTGTATGATGAGTACGAGCATTTTTTCACAAGTCATGGATGTTTATATGTTTATTTAACATATTTCTAATATTTATATACATATTATTATAATTATTTCTCCGTTATCTTCATAGTACCCATAACACAAGCTCTTAATGATGCTTACCTTGGGATAGGTTATACGAGTGAGTGTATGAATAAGGAATCCTATTTTAGATTTGCGACGAATAAAAAGTCGAGTTTATTTACTTGTAACATAATTTTGTAGATTATAAGGAATTTCTTAGATTACAGAGTTCCAGGTGTTATCTAAGCGGATATGTGTAAAATTCATAAACCGTACGTTTATTTGTCTTTAGTTTTACATGTCATTATCGCCTTTTGATTTTAGAGGCATTGTTTGTTCTTTATTTTCCACATTTGGCGGGTTCGATTCCCGGCTCAGGTAAGTGACTTTTGAATGCAGTTATTGTTATTTCTAAAAATGAAGGAATGTTTTCGTTGAGTTTAATTTGCTAACTTCAATATTTAGGATAATTTCCCTCCAGGTGGCATTGGTTTGACTCATTCTGTATATTCTGAGACTGTCATGTCATAGTACATGATGTAGACTTGCTGAGTTCTGAATCGGATTTCCAAAGTGCTCAACCACACATGAATACCTCGTTAACGCTAGTTGTGACTGCAAGTTCAGAACTGACTTAGTTGTGAAAACAGCCAACTTGTTTTGAGCGTGGAGAATCAACGAGGTTAAATTGAGGAAAATATAAATCTCCATTACAGCGAAATCTACTAATCTTGTATATAAAATTCTCGTGTCACAAATTTAGTTACCATACTCCTAAGAAACGGCTTGACCGATTTCCATGAAACTTTATACTATATATTTTAACTGTATATTCAGTGGGTCTGAGAATCGGCTACTATTTTTTTTTATGGCACAGCAACGTTTGCCGGGACAGCTAGGAATTTTACATGTATATTCAGTAGGTCTGAGAATCGGCTACTATCTATTATTTATTATTTTTTGGACTTTTTTTTTATGGCAAAGCAACGTTTGCGGGATCAGATAGTAATTTATAGAAATTAATAGCAATAATCAGTTAAAATTAATTATTTTTACAACTACAATCCCCCCCCCCCCACTATGCCTCTATAATTGCGCCGTGCATTGCATCGCTTAGCACCTTCTATCGACTTTATCATAGAGAGGGTTCTGAAGAGCTTTTCGACCTTAACCCTTCCTACTCAGGAGCACGCGAGCCCGTCTTTGGAGTCATCAATTCACTGTCTCCACCTCAACATCACGTACAAAGAAATTAAGTAGCTCTTTTCTTTGTCGAACTTCCAGAACTTAGAATTCTTTGCCAGAACATGTGTTCCCTCCTTCCTATAACATGGGTTCCTTCAAAAGAGGCGTGAAAAAGCACCTTATGGGTCGGAAATGTGGAGGCAAATGGAACAGTGTGTTTCAAGCTGCACTAGACACTTCTTACTGTTACACATCAGCCCGCCTAGCATGACCACCGAAACGCGATATGATAAAGCCATTTATCGCTTTGAACTGTCAAAAATCATTGGATATAACCGCCAAATTGAAATTTTATCGAAACCGCGAACTTGTATTGTATATATACATGTTCGCGGTTTCGATAAAATTTCAAGATAGCGGTTACATCCAATGATTTTTGACAATTCAAAGCGATAAATAGCTTTATCATATCGCGTTTCGGTGGTCATGCTAGGCTGGCAGGTGGTGTTGAGTCGTTGAGTCAGTTAGCAGGCTTCTATTTAATTATTTTCATAAATAAATGTTTTTTCTTATTTTTTTTTATTGTCATTGTATTTATTTTATTTGTTGTGTGTGTTCAAACGAACTTTGATCATTGGAGTCAGCAACCTACTACGGCTGGCCCTAGCATTAGCATTAGCCGCCAGGCTATTCAGTGTGTAACTGTTTATTTGTTTTGTGAAAATCAGTAATTGACTTATAGATTAATGGGTAACATTTACTTATATCGTACCTTCAGGGCAAAAAGAGCATAAGCTAAAAATGTCAACTTTACATACAACTATTCAACTATTGAAATGTCTACAAAAACTCCAGTTGATATTGGTTGCTGCTTCTTACATCGAATAAAATATAAATAAAATAATACATATTATTTCTGTTTTTGATTGATATTACCATTTATCAATGTTGAAATAAATTGAAATTAAAATGTTATTCTATTTTTTGGAATTAATTTCGAATGTTGATTTTCGAATTATTTATTATTATAGAATTTATTTTTATTTTTGCTAAAGATATCAGCTGAATTAAATTCAATAAATTTTGTTGTTACCGTATGCTGCTAAAACACTGTTAGTAAAAAGACAATCAGGTGTTAATCTTAATAGATTAACACCTGATTGTCTTTTTACAAACTTTTTTTTTGGTACCAAAACTAATTAGCATATACCAATACTAATTAGCATATAAATACCAAAACTAATTAGCATAATAAACAACACAACATAGTAGGTAAGTACACAAAAGAATGGACCAGCAAAAAGTGGAAAAAATACCAAGAGCGGTTCTTTTACCTTGCTTTCTTTGTAAAACTGTTCAGTTGTGGTGCTGTTGAGCTCTTTGAATAAGCTCACTGAAGCTGACGGGGCACAAGGAACTTCTAGCTTTGCTTCCAAATGTCTTAAATCCCTTTTATGTGAAGTAAATCTGTGCAACTACGTTCATAGTGAAAGAAAAACAGTGCTTACTTAAAACTGAAGTAGGTAAGTAGGTATTTTAAAATTATAAAATAGATTAATAATTTGAAAGCCCACCAAACAATTTTCTGCATAGTAGAAAATTGTTATTTGTCATTATAGGTACAGACGACAGCACATCAAGTGAAATAGTTGCACTACGAAAGCCGCCTCTATTACGATCGTAATAAGGGCGGGCTTAAGGTGCTGCTGGCTGGCTGCAGGCTGTTACGATAGATGTCCTGTCGACTGTACAGTTAACACCAAATTGATGATACATTCTGTCTCTTATTTCAATGCGGTACGTATCTTAAAATTAGAATTCAAAGCGTTATTCTCTTCAGCCACATTCTCTGTTTTACATTCTTTGATGCTGATTTACAGTTAAAAATAATTATATGTACCTATAACATTTCTGAACTTATAAAATTATGTGACCTTAGATTTAGATGTAGATACATAATTTAAATAATGTATTAAAATAAGTAACGATATCTCTTCAAAAAATCTGGGCTAAGTAAGTTCATCGTCGTTGTAAACAACGCAGTCATTACTGTAATGTTTCACAGCTGAAAATTCCCTGATCTAATAGGCTGAACATCACATCACCTGAATAAATGATGCTTAGACTTATCTTTAAGTAAGTACGCGGTAGCGGGAGCGATTTCTAAAGAAATGCAGGTCAAATTTTGTGTTTACCTATACATACATATGTTTTATGGCGGTAACTTAAGCTGAGGTTGCATTTGAAAATATATAAAAATTCAGGGCAAACATTAATTAAATTATTATAAAAACACATAATTTATGCTAGCGAAGATCTTAGCGTAGATCTTATAATGTTTTTTTTCTAATTTAGATATTTTTCTAAGTAAATCTTTTCTAAGTAGTTTTTCTTAGTAATTCTTTTTTTTTTTTATTTAGATAGCCACAGCTATTTTCTCTTGCACTCTTGGTGTTACTAACGTCTATAGGCTACGGTACCCGCATACATTCAGGCGGGTCGTATAATTGTTTGGCACCCTAGTAAAAAAATACTAATAAGATGTGGAAATTCGTGGACTAAAGTTTGGACTTATCTTAAGTTTATTTATGTGCATAATAACTCTAAGAAGAGGATTAGGCACAGACGGCCGCCGCACGTCAAGTGTTGCGCCAGTTCCAATGGATTAAAATAGGCAAAAACGTCAAAGTGTTTCACTTGATCGTGATTAGGGTAGTGGCATCAAAAGATGAACAGACCTCAATAGAAGAACGTTCAGTCGAATACTCAAAATACTTAAAATACCCCGTTACTTACATGTGTCGATTTTTCTCGAATACGCTAACAGTTTTTCCTTCGTAACAAGATGGCTCATTTGCGCTCGGGATCAGTCGTTTAGTGAGGTGATACCCGCCAAAAATCAGTTTAAGTATATAGAAACTTATTCATGGAAAGTAGGTATTCACAAATTTAACAGTTTTACATGTAATATAACTTTGAAACCGATGCTTGCCTATCAAAAAAAAAGATCACTCAAATGATTTTTAGTAATTGTATGAAGTTAACTATTATTAAAAGTTGATCTAGCGATTATAAGATTTTTAATAATTTAAATTTTTATTTTACTATGAAATCTAACACTGTTCAGCTTTTGAATTCATGACCAAAATCTAAATTTGGGAATATTATTTAGTTTAAAGACTAGGTATTGTCTTTTACCTTGAACTAACTTGAATATTAAAACATTATTCAATCTAAAATATGAACAAATAGAATATATACTGTGTCAGGTTTGTACAGTAAGAACATCAAAGCCTTAAGAATGTTCGACATGACGAAATAGTTTAAGCTCTTGACGACTCTATAAAGGCAGCTTTAGTATGAATTTCAAAACTCGAAATTATGCCATTTGTATAGAGGGTGTGACTATTCTGGTGAATAAAGTTTTAAAAATACCAAATAACTATTATATTTCAACTAAATATTTCATAAATAGTGCTGGTTCAACGAATGGTTACAAAACGTTCATAATTAGGGCTCACTGTTCAACTATAGTGGTAAATCCTATATGTTCTTACAAATATCAAATTTAAAAAAAGTATCAGATCTAGGAAGCTTTTTTTTTAATCTAAATAAATTGGGTATATGTAGAATCATAAAAAAAAACACGCAAGTGTTAGCGTCATCAAATATCTGAGATAAAATTATTCAGTTGTCAAAATTTCTTAAAGCTTCATTTATTGGTGCCACTACCCTATATTACAACCATTGCTCGTTTTCTTCATAAGAAACTCTAAAGGTGGTTTTCCACCAGAGGGGCGAGACGAGACGAGGCAAGCCGAGATTTAAAATTTGTATGGAAAATTTTTAGTCCTCGCCTCGCGCATCTTTGGTGGAAATGGTCAGGATGGACGAGGATGTGCGAAACGCGAATTGAAATATTTGTTTGTGTAAAAATGAACCATATTGCTTCCGTTAAAGAGTATAAATTTTAATGTGAAATTTGATATGATTTCGAACCCTAGGCGATTTTCCACCAGAGGGGCGAGACGAGACGACGCGAGACGATAATTGAAATTTGTTGCAGAGTTAATTTATACTCTATATCGGAAGCAATACGGTTATGTTTAACACAAACAAATATTTCAATCTTCGCTTCGCGCATCTTTGGTGGAAATAGTCAGGATGGACGAGGATGTGCGAGACGCGAATTGAAATATTTGTTCGTGTGAAATTGAACCGTATTACTTTTGATATAGAGTATAAATTAACTCTGCAAAAGAAACACCCTTATCGCGATAGGTTTATTGTTGTGCTGAATCATCTCGCGCGGGCAATTTTTAGTGGAAAAGGGTCAGTGCGATTTCAATTCTCGTCTCGCCTCGCCTTGTCTCGCCCCTCTGGTGGAAAACCACCTTAAGAAGTGTTAGGGAAATAGGTAGGTATTATTTTTAAACGCTGTAAGTTGGCATTAATTATGTTAATAAATTTAGCTGGATTGTATCGGCACAGTTGAAATGTTATCGTCGTCACGCATGCCAAAAGTAGTCTACAAAATAACTAACCTAATGATATGGGTGTTGTATGAATATATTAAATACTAGCTACTGCCAGCGGCTTCGCCCGCTTGGCCTACAGGAAACAATTGTATTTTTTTTCAAAAACAAACATTATAAGCGTTTATTCTCCCTCTTTTAAGATGAATATTCAAATTGACAAATATCCTAAACAAAGCGAAAAGGACGATATTCTCCGTAAAACTAAACTATATTATAATCTCATGGAATGAGAGTAAGTAGTATGGTTTTAACAATGCTAAAATCGTGTGTGAAAAGATCTAGTTCATAAAAATTTATAATAATAATATAGTTTCTAAAAATTATCTATATCATATTTTACTAATCAAGAAGTAACTATTATCTATGGTTTCCATACTCGTAAGCTGATGCTTCGTAAAGCCTACATATGGTACACCTAACGTTCACTAAGGTCGATAATTGGGACTGACGATCCTTATTGTCAAATTATATGTCGCCTGTCCTTTTTGTCGATATTTTAAGATAACCTACCTACCTACTGTAATTGAGACTTTAGTTATTCTAATTTAGTTATTTAGTTCTTCTAACTTCAGAAACAGTGTAACAGATATTTATAAATCTTCAATAAAAAATCAAGCCTGATATTTCGCGCCGCAGGTTTTGCTATAACTCAATGTAGAATACAGATATTTAAGGAATCTTAATTTTGTAAATGAAATCAATACATTAGTTGATTTACAAAATTATCGGACTGTAGCACACAAGACGCGTATGTACATCAGGGTCGAGGAAGTGGTATCGTCTAAACCAATGCTGTTATGGTTTACTTCACTGTAGAAGAATCAATGCCTGGAGTACCTACATTTAACAATAGATGAAAAGTATAATCACAAATAATGCCCGTTGTTAAAGGGATTTCTGTATTGCTGAATAAAATATTTTCTTCTAAACGCTCTCTCTGTATTTCCACTAACATGACCCCGTTCCAATCCGAGCCCATCGCTGTTTCGCATTTGAACTATCATCGTGGACACCATGCCGACTGTATACATAATTCCCTCTGTAATGGTTTACTTACGACATTTCATTTTTAATGTTAATTGTGCTATTTTACTTTGTAAATGCTTGATTTAATAAGTACAGTTCGCTTCAATAAGATGTAAACGATTTTGATCGCTATCGCGTTGATACAAGATACGTAAATTACGTAATATACATATCAAATTTGATGCAGACTGTACTGCTGTCGAAAAAAGTTGAGCGGAGAGGTATGCGTCGTCAGTATTGCGTGAGTGACCTAATATTTCTAGAAATTCATAATTGTGTACCTACGGTGTATTGTAATTTGTGTACCTATACTTTATAAATATGCGTTAAAAGAAATATGGCTGATTCTTTATTTTATGACAAGGGTAGTGAACAAGCGGTTACAAGCGTACGGCCCGCCTGGTGTTAGGTGGTTCATCACCAGCCTATTATATGTCCCACTGCTGGGCACAGGCCTTCCTACATGGAAGAAACACACGAAGATCTTGAGCTTTAACAGGCTGGCCCAATGCGAATTAACAGCCGGGTGGGTTAAAGCGGTCGTATAGTAACAGCCGGGACCAACGGCTTAACGTGCCTTCCGAAGCACGGAGGAGCTCGAGATTATAAGTTTTGGTTGACCCAACCCGGGATCGACCATGGTAAAAGTTGCTTTGTTTTCGTAATCGAAACCAGAGCGCTCAAGCCACTACGCCAACGACGATGGTAAGCGGTTACCGTAGCCTATAGTAATTTGGGCACTACTCACCCGTTGTAAAACGTTATATTGTCAGCATTTCAGACGAGTCTTCCTGCTTTCAAAATAACTCAAAAATTTCTCAACGATTTCAGGCGAAAATCACTGCAAGAATACAACGCTACCAAGTAGTTACTTAGGTTAGATCTTCTGTAAGGTTAGGAGTCGATCACTTTCTATTGTTTCGGGAAACAACTTAGCACCAACTCCAAAAAATATGTTTCTAAGGGATGAGTACCTACATAAATTTAATTATTTTATCCTTTTCAGTTTTTTGAAGTCGGTTATAATTTTTGTTTAAATTTTTTTTTCACAAGTTTCAGTGATAACTTTCTAAGGTTGAAGCTAGATGGGTGAGCATCTGCTTATTTGTTTCCTACTGTCGTATCGTTGTACTAAGTAGGTAATAGGAAAGCAAGAATTCGCAATTTCGCATACATAGACGACTTACTCATTCCAGTTATTTTGATTTTAAAACCAAACTACCTAACCGATTTAAAAAAAATATGGGACCAAATGGCAACTACACCGCATCAAACAACAAAAAGAATCACGTAAATCGGAACAATCTCGGCGTAATCGGTGTACATAGGTACATGGAAAAAATACATATCGACCGAATTGAGAACCTCCTCTTTTTTGAAGTCGGTTAGAAATGAAGATATACATTAAAATAACAACTGAGAACAGGAATGCAGATAATGACCTATTTTAACTTAAAATATTTTATATACCTACTTAATAAAACAAAATGACTGCAAACTTTTATATGGAGGCGCATATTACTATAATCATTTACTCACTTAATAATCAGGCTGTTAGTTTGTTTGTCACCCTTGTATTTATAGAAAAGTAAATCCTTTACAAATGCTAGTGATTACTGAAAGTAGCAATTTCACTCTACCAAGTAAGAAAAGATAAAGCACGATTGTTTCTCGACAAATCCGTTACGAGAACGTCCAGGCACAATTAGACCTTTGCCATTTCCTCTCTCGATTTTAATCTCTGAGAAGCTTTCGCTGTCCGAGAAATGAGTACAGCTATTCTTCAACTAATACTTGTAAGTACGCTTAAGGCTTGTAACAATATTGTTATTACAATTAAGGACTGCACACTATAAATTGCAAACTTATTGAAGGATACAAAGAGTTAATATTTTTTTTTTATTTTTTTTTATACAACTGGATGACACACAAGCTGACGGCCCACCTGATGGTAAGTGGTTACCGCCGCATATAGACACCTGCAATAACAAGGAAAAATCACTTGATATTGCAGGTGCGTTGTCATCCTGGGGCCTAAGATGAAATGCCGTCCATGCCCAGTAATTACGCTGGCTACCTTTCCCTTTAATCCGAAACACAGCGAACTGTTTCACGGCTGAAATAAGAAAGGCGGTGGTACCTACCCAGATGACCCTGCATACGGGCCTACCACCTAGTAAACAATGAATGTAGTGATATACAAGTTTTTTAAATTAAATCCGCACTCATTTTACTTTTCTTTTTTGTAAGACAATGGCCCTTTCAAAATTCACAATATTTTCTTGTTTTCCTATTAAATACACGTAAACTCTAATTCGCTTCGTTCAGAAATGTACCTACTAATTTGAAAGAAAAAGGTTAAAATTAGGATGTCCGACAGAGCAGATGTAAAGCCACGTACGAATCAGCGACAGCCTTGAGTCAAGCTACGAACGACTCGCCCATTTGTTTAAACTTGCACATGCTATGCACATAGTGCGCCGTACAACTATTATATTACCGCGAGCCCCGTGCGCAACTGATTCGTTGAAAATAATAGGATTCTCATTGAGACTATTCTTATGCGCCCTAACACGCTATATCTGCTGTTAGTTTCTGTAGAATTGATTATCTCGCAGAATATTTGATGATACAGGATCAGCTCAAGGTTAGCAAGCCTTGATACCGCCGAAGTAACAGTAAACCACAAATCGATCGGATGTAAGAAAGTTATTAAAACTCTTTTTTCAAGTAGAAAATGAGCTCATCGTCATTAAACGCCTGAACTGATCTTCATAAATTATAGCTAAGAACCATCCTGATCACGTCAGCTTTCAAACAAAAAAAAACCGAACGAAAAACCACAGTCATGGTTATTTGTAAATATTCGTAAATCCTGAAACAATATTCAAGTTCAACATACAGTATTTTTAAAGATTCACTTGACCATCAGGATCTTGGCTATTATTTATTAATGCTGTTATATAGCACATGCCCAATCAAATTAATTAACGACTATCAGTTGATCGTCATAAAAGAACGTAATTTGGCAAATAAGATTTTAAGTCAACGTATTCTATTGACGAAGACATTTTTAACCGACTTCAAAAAAGAAGGAAGTTATATGTTCCACTGTATGTCTTTTATTTTGTATGTATGTTCACCGATTTCTCTGGCAATTGTTAACCGATTTTCAAAATTCTTTTTTTATTCGATAGAGTATACTCCAGGGGTGGTCCCATTGTCTCCAAGTCAGGATCTGATGATGGGATCCCAGGGAAATCGAGGGCAAACCAAAATTTTTATAGGCATATGTTTTACTTTTTTCCAAAGCTATTCAAGTATTTGCTTCTGATAGTCATCATCTCATGTTGATGAGATGATGATGGAAGGTACAACTCCTTAACGGTTAGGAGTTAGAAGATAATTCTTTGACTGTGTATTTTAACCAAGGACAGACAAGTCGGTAGTCCGTCACCCATCTTGCTTTGACCTTAGGATGTCACTTAAAAATGTGAAATTTTTTTTTTAACAAAAATAAAACCGACTTCAAAACACTTAAAAGGAATAAATAAATAAATTTCAGTACCTAGGTTCCTACTTATCTCCTGAAATGTATTTTTTGGAGTTGGTGCTAAGCTGTTTCCAGAGACAACAGAAAGTGAAGCTCCAAAAAATACATTCCAGGAGGTAAGTAGGAACCTAGGTACTGACTATTTAAGTGTTTTGAAGTCGGTTTTATTTTGTAGTTAGATTTCTTCACTGTTGAGTATACAACGAAAATATTATTGTTTCACAACTACGAGTAAAAATTGTGATTTTTTGTTCAAGAGATCTCAAACCTTTTTTTCTTGATTGCAGTAGCCGGATGCGCCTGGGCCGGGCCTTCCCAGTATTATCGTACCGTAATTTTCTTCATACAGTAGGGGAAAATTCATCCTTTACCTCCACAACATCTTATCGCATGGATAATGGAAGGTCCTTTAAATTTTTATGCGTTTCCTGCGCTTAAACTTAAAGACTGGGTATTACGCGTTTAACTGGCAGGAATTTTGCCTGCGTGGAGAACTTTTTAAGACGGTTTGGGTCCACCTTAGAAAATAGGAATATGGTATTGCGCACTTTTTAGTATTCTTTTTAAAGAACTACAATTTTTTATAAAACTATTTGATGTATCTCATATGGATTAGTTAGCGCAAGCCTTGTAGGCGTTCAAAATCTATGATTTGCTGCAGTAGTAAAATTCTCATCAACGCCTAGTTTAGTTTAGTGATGATTCCTAGTCCTAAACCAGACAAACAGACGTTGCATTTTATATACCTACATTAAGATGTAGGTATTATCTCTTGGGTCTGCGTTTGTGTGAGATTTTAACTTTTTTTACTTGACATGATGCCCGCGGTCATTTTTTATCCTCTCCATCTGGAAGGAGTCATTATCAAGGAGTTCTTACTCACACCCTGAGATCGAAATGGTGGTATTTTAAAAAAAGTGGCATCTTGTATTGGAAGTTAGCAAGAGTGTATAGTCTGTGGTAACCGGCCATCCCCCATCACCAAACGGACTGTAATCTTGTTTGCTGCCTTTTGTGCCTAAAAGTAAAAGTTATGTTGAACAGTTATATTCTTAATCATAGTTACAATGAGTGTCTTATTCCAAAATAGCCAATTGTAGCCAACTTTAACTTGCATATAAGAGAGCATACCTACAAATACACAGATTTAAGCTTATAATTAATTTCAGGTACTTATTAAATAAGGTACATTTTTTTAAGGTATTTTTAAGCAAAATACACAATAAAACAGGTCTAATGCGAATAATTTAGGTAACCTTAGTTTTTTTGAGCTAATTTGTCAAATCAAACTGAAATGTGTGAATTAAGTTGAAACATCGCGTAAAGTGTTATTATAAAATTATATTATATATATTTGGATTAATGTAGGAACTTATGAACTATTTTCTTTTACAAATTTTTACCCAATTGATCTCAAATTATATGGAAATATAAATAGCAACTACCTAGTTGTTGCTCGTTAATCTATTTGGATGGAGTTTGAATATTTGTGTCTCGAATGTATAAAGTCCCGATAGGTAGCCCTCCAGCGCGGCGCTTACACACATTTTTGTATCTGTTAAGTAGGAATTTTATTACTTAGATGAAGAGAGAGGAGCTCGGTGGCGTAGTGGTTTGAACGCTCTGGTTTCGATAACGAAAACAAAGCAACTTTCGCCATGGTCGGTCCTGGGATGGGTCAATCAAATTTATAATCTCGAGCTCCTCCGTGCTTCGGAAGGCACGTTAAGCCGTTGGTCCCGGTTGTTACTGCAACCGCTTTAACCCACCAACCCGCATTGGGCCAGCGTGGTGGTGTTATGGCCCAAGCTCCTCATGTGTTTCTCCCATGCAGGAAGGCCTGTGCCCAGCAGTGGGACGTATGTAGGCTGATGATGATGACATTAAGAGATATTTGAGACCATCAAAGTGACGAACTTTTTATAAAGCGCCAACTTTGAAATCATGAAACAAACCGTTGTTCTATACAAATAGAGAGTTGATTTTCACAGCAAAAATCATTTCTGCCAAAATTAATTATTTTTATTTCATTTACAGATGTATGTAGTAGCATCACATAGTGTATCACATATCGGTAGCGGTATCTTATACTATAACAAATAGGCTTCAGTAATATTCACCAAATACCGTTGAAGCACGTTATTATAACTGAAAATTGCCATTGAATTCTACCGAACAGTACTAAAGAATAGTATTCAATGTAAGTATACATACATCTACTTTGGTCACAACAGCATCCTTATTACGTTTGCACTAAGGGCCACGAATTGTAAAAACTGTTAAAGCTTCCGTCGTGGACTAGCGTTTGCAGATCGTGCTCGAACGATTCTAAACTTTTCATGTGCAGTATGCTACCATGGAGTAAGTAGCGGGAACTGGCAAACTTCGAAGTTATTAAGAGTACATCGAAAACGAGTTTCGGCTAGCTGCCAACAGCACTAGATTTATTTATATACGAATATTTGCATGCAGCCAATTTTCTATACAATATGTTTGTTTGTAAAGGGAATCAACAATGTGTTTTTTTTTATACAACTAGATGACAAACAAGCTGACGGCCCACCTGATGGTAAGCGGTTACTGCTGCCTATAGACACCTGCAATAACAAGGACAAATCGACAAATCGCTTGATATTGCAGGTGCGTTGCCATCCTGGGGCCTAAGATGAAATGCCGTCCATGCCCAGTAATTACACTGGCTACCTTTTCCTTCAATCCGAAACACAGCGAACTGTTTCACGGCTGAAATAAGAAAGGCGGCTGTTATAAGTAAATAGAAATATAATACCGTTTTTAATTTCATTTCAAAAGAATGCTTGTCGAAGTCGCTTTTATGCTTGTATACCGTACCTACCAATAGTGATACGGCGGTGTACCTAGCATGGTGGCCTTGCGCAACTTTCGAGTCAATTTTCTCGGACTTAAACTGCTTTATAGTGCGATAAGTGATTAATTAGTTTTGTGTTAAGTGACGTGATTGTTTCAGTAACGTTTTTTGTGACATTTTATTATAATGAATTTGTTTTAAGCGTTTATTGTTTCTGTGGTTTTAATAAACGTGATTTCTCAATTGAATTGGCATTTTAGTTACACCAGCCCGTAACCATAGGTAGGATAGGTAGGGTAAGGTAGATAGGTAGGGTAACGACGAATGCGGGGTAACTCCAAACTAGGCCAATTTATTAACTATCCTGTACTACGAGTACCTATGCAATACCCTCATAATGTACTACACGGACTCGTTAAAACCTCGAGGTCGAAATCACTCCAGATAGAGCCGTTCTAATCTTTCAAACATTACTTTATTTAAAGTCATAAATTAAATTTATATTCATCCACACACTGTGTCTCCATTAATTTTAATTAATATATCCTTCTCGCAGGTCTGCTGGCAGATATTTCTTTAGAAATAAGCAGTGCCTTTGTACTAATAGGTATTTTTGTGTAAATTGTTTCTTTTTTAATACTATGTGTGTACATGAAGTTATAAATAAATAATAAAATTAAGAAAATAAAAAAATGCAAAATAATCTTGATCAGGCGTGCTGTATAAGCTTGTTGGCCGCCGTAACAATAAAAAAAAACCTTGGCATTTGGGTCAAATTTTTAATTGAATTTTGTAACCTCACCTGTTTGCACAATTCCGTGAGCTATGGGCTAAAAGCCTTCTCGTAGCAAATTTTTGAAATACTTTTGAGTTAAATAAGCTTAGTGACTGCTCTAACCATCCGAGCAATCAAGGACTGGGCCTTGAATTCCTTCTAGGTAGTTCGTCTGTATGCTATACTTTTTAGCATTAATCAGTCCTCACGTAGAAATTTTGAAGAATCATTAGTCTGTAAGCTCAAATTAACCAGTGAAGGCTTTTATTGAACTGTGACTGATTTTCTTTCGATTTATGGAGCAAATTTACCTTAATTCTGTTAGGAACAGTTCATTTGTCTGAGGATTGGAATGCGATCATTCATTTTAGATTGGGACTTTCGGATTAAGTCAACGTTAACTTCATATAATATTTGAGTCTATTATTCAATGTGAATTCATTTTGTCGTTACCGAATTCTAACGAAGTTTGAAACCTAGATTTTTAAATCCTTATATTTGTAAAGACAGTTAATATGAGAGAATTAGCTTGATAAATGGTATCCCTATTATATAAAAGTACTCCGAGTGGGTATACCACACTTTGGAAGTATAATGTAATAATAATAATAATAATCATCTTTATTTTCTTCACAATTCACATTTTTGTTTAAAGTAGATACAATACGTTTCAAATACTATATATTAATTTTAACAAATGATTATTGTGAAGACTGGAGCTTGAAATAGGTTAAAAATAACCTGTCATACAAGACACCAGGCCTCCACCTCTTAGAGAGTAAGCATTTCTTTCCTAATTGGTTACAAAATAAACAAACAAAATGATGATTTGTGTGAATAACTTAATCAGCTAATTTACTAAACATTATTTAGAAGTTTGAGTACTACTTTTATTTATATACACACACACACATAAATACATATACATACATACAACATGCTTTTGTATACATAAATAGGGTAAAATTTACGTAAGTTTATCAGCGTGCAGTACCTACTTTGATTTTTAACTGTAACTTTAATGTAATATTTGAGTGTAACATAATTATTTTAACGGTTTTAGTAGGCATTCGACTTCATCTTGAGTTAATTTAAGTAGATAGTTAGATAGTTGTTCTTTTAACTGTCTACATGTATAGCTATTTAGATTTATTCTTTTATTTAGAGTATTATAAATTTTAGGGGCCAGAAATTCGTATGATCTTTGCGCAAAGCGTGTTTTAAGAAAGGGCACAACATATCGACGTGATCTACTACTACCAGTAATTTGTGTATTTTCATTAGAAGTGCAATGAAGTCTCTTTATGATTTGATATATGTAAAGCTTACGTACACTCAAAGCTTTAGTTAAATCATAGAGTGATTCAGTTGGGTGGCGAATCGGCAAAGACATCATCACTTTTAGTACTGCCCTTTGAGATCTCTCTATTTGTAGAAAGTGTGCCCGTGCAGCTCCTCCCCAGATGCAGATGCAATAGCACAATATAGATTCACATAATGCTTTATATGTTTTAAAGAGTAATGCAAACTTTTTAACATTGTGAAGTCACGAATAAACTTTTTCTCTGAAGTAATTTCGCCCAGATACTAGGTACTATCATACAAGATTGAATGGGGATGCTTTCAAAACGCATACGGTTTCCGGACACAAAATCCGTGTCCTCGCAGATGGATGCACTTCGCGGTTCATGACAGTGAATGCTGGTGTACCACAAGGCTCTGTTTTATCCCCCACACTCTTTCTTCTTCATATCAACGATATTCTTCCGTTAGGAAACATTCATTGCTATGCGGATGACAGTACAGTGCATGGGGGATATTACGGTCGCCCAGGGGCTGGGCGCGCTGAAACCGAGAGAGAGAGAGAGAATTTTACCATTGAGCTCAACAGGGTGTTGAACCTCATATCGGAATGGGGTACTAATAATCTTGTTGAGTTCAATGCTAAGAAGACACAGGTATGCGCGTTCAGACTCAAAATTTCTTCCTCTTCCCTCTCTTCAGGGCACCACTCTTTCGGCACAGGGCTCCTTATACTTGCTCGGCATGGAGATGTGTTGCGATCTGAATTCCAGGAACTACATCGAAACCGTGATCAAAACAGTCTCACGGAAGCTCGGTGTCTTGAACAAGGTACTTAAGTAACGTACGTAAGTACTTACGTCGATTTTTCACGCCTGGCCAATTATGCCTCCTTTACAAAACTCAGGTCCGGTCTTGCGTGGAATATTGCTCGCACTTGTGGGATGGCTCCGCTAAGTACCTACTCGATGCCCTGAACAGATTGCCGCGTCTTGCTGTCCGTATCGTTGGCGATGTAGAGGTCACGAGCAACCTCGAACCTCTGCAATTGCGTCGAGACATTGCGTCGCTTAGCGCCTTCTATCGTCTTATCACGGAGAGTGCTCTGAAGAGCTTTTTGACCTTATCCCACCTTCTCCCTTCCTACTCAGGACCACTCGTGCTGGTCTTCGGAGTCATCAATTTACCGTCTCCACCTCAACATCACGCACAAAGAAATTTAGTACCTCGTTTCTTTGTCGTACTTCTAGAACTTGGAATTCTTTGCCCGCACATGTGTTCCTTCCTTCCTATAACATGGGTTCCTTCAAAAGAGGCGTGAAAAAGCACCTTTTTGGCCGGCAAGGTAGAGGCAGCTAGAGCAGTGTCTAAACTGCACTAGCTGTCTTCGTTTATGGACGATCCGCGCTGTGTTCGTCTCTCAAATCCATAATTATATACCTATAGCCGCTGCCGTTTTCATACGATTTAACTTTGTATTGTTTCATTGCGATTGAAACTTACACTAATGGCACTGAGCTTATCCAGGATGCCTTAAGTATGTTTGGTGTAAGTGGACATCTCTTATGCTTCTGACATTCGACATTGCTATATACAAAGCACGGCAAATGACACAACACCACCTGATGTGAAGCGAAAAGAAGAGTCTGTATGAGAAGAAGCTATTGCAGTTTTTACACTTCTTTAATAGCCGCCATATCGCTTCCTCCTTTTTCTTAAGCAGGGTGAGCACTTTGTAAGGACTAGATATCCTGCCCTACAAACTACCAGACGGGCCTTATCCTAAAAAATCTTTATCAACCACTTTCATTAAATCCCATCATGGCATTCCATAATGGCGATTTTTGTCCGCAATGCTAGCAAGACAACCTTTTTTTTCAACATTCAACGCGCGGTTTTACCACTGCTTACCATCTGCCGGGCAGTACCTACGTATGTTTATTTATCATCCATATATTACACAAGGGATTTATCACGATTTCAAATTAAAAAGACAATTTAGAATATGCTGTGGAGTCCTGGTGACATAATGTAAAGTTCTACCTTCTCAAAAAAGGTTGCAGTTCCAAGCGGATGTATGATTTTTTTTTAACGTAGTCATATATTCAAAGTAGATTTTTAGAAGCATTAACAACATCAATTATTGTGGAAATTACTAATGTGGTAAAATGGGATGGGTGTCAAACTAATTGTTTTATTATACACAGAAATTATGTCCAATGATTTCGATCTAGATGTTCGGAAATATATAGTTTACTCCAACGTTTTCACATTATATAGTACCTAAGTAAACACATCAATTGTAGGTACATGCATACCAGGTGTAAGGGGAACACCCTGTAAAAAATTGTTAAAAAAATAATTTAAAACCGCATAAAAAACCATACACTGTTTGTATGGAACAGGATTTTTTTTTCGCGTAGGTAAAGAAATTAGTAAAACAGCTGATTTTTTAGGGCGATTTCAATTTTTTAATCAATTTTTAATTTGTTTTAAAATAGTTCGCTGTGTTTCGAATTGAAGGGAAAGGTAGCCAGTGTAATTACTGTATAAAAAAACGTGCTTACGGCCTACTTACACCTGGTATATATGTACAGACGACACCACATCAAGTGCAACAGTTGCACTTCGAAAGTCGCCTCTATTACGAACGGAGCAAAGGCGGTCTCAAGGTCAAACTGTTACACTTGATATGCTGTCATCTGTATTATCTCGATCTGAAAATGTTTATAGATTTTTAAATTCGATTCTCTGTCACATCGTGTGACGTAAAGGCTGAAATGCTAATACTTAATATTTGTGAACCATCTTTTCACGTATTCACTAAAAGAGTGATAATGACTTTTTGAAGATCAAACTCATATCACCTTTTAAAATTGACACTTTTAACAGTTAAAATAAAATGAAAAAAAGGACCGATTGTGGCGTGAAAAACCTATGCCCTATGTGTCTAATCTAATTGTATCATCGACCTTGTGTTACAGATTTGTGCAGGTAAGTATAAACGTCAAAGTGGTAAACATTTTACGACCGCTATTATACCTACTACAATCCATGATTTTTTTATATACAACTAGACGACAAACAAACTGAGGGCTACCTGTAGGTAAGTGGTTACCGTTGCCTTTAGACACCTTTTTTTTTAGGGGAAAAACATGTATTTACGCATTCCCTGCATCTTGGGATAATGCCTAGATATGTGGGGCTTCTCTGCCTAAGGTGTTTACGGCTGAGCCTACCCACTAAAAATACAAAAATACCCCCGTCGTGACCCTTACTTCTCGCATGGACAGATTTTGGGCGACAGCTTTCCTTATCCCAAAATTCTGTTATGCAGAAAACATTACTTGGTATTGCAGGTGTGGTGTCATCATAAGGCCTAGAATGAAATGCCTTCCATGCCCAGTAAAAAAACTGGCTACCTTTCTCTTCAATCCCAAAAACAGCGAACTGTTTCACGGCTGAAACAAGAAAGGTGGTGGTACCTACCCAGCCGAACCTACAAACGGGCCTACCACCTAGTAAACGATTTGTTTCCCAACTTAATGTTAAAATGTTGGCGTAAAATATGTATTTTTTTAACCGAATCGAATCATAGATCATAGTTTCTATGACCAACATATCGTTCGTTATATTCCCTCGCATTAATATTCTATTGTATTCATGAATCATTTTCAGCTTCATAACTATTGGAATAGAGGTGGAAATTACCTGCAATTTGGCGTGAAATAAACAATGCAGGCCGGGCCTTAGGGCTGAGGGCGTGTTAGTGAAAGTATACTCTCACGCTAAATGGTGTATTTATGAATCGAGAGAATACTTCCTCTTTTTTTTCAAACCAACTTTCTTAAATTCCTGCCCTAAGCTAAAATTGCAAATGAAGAATTTTATGCATGTATTAATTTTACTAATAAAATTGGGATATAAAATAAATATAATTCGTAGTACTATTATACAAGTCTTGTCACGGCTGTGTCTTTGGGTAGGGAAAGTAAATTAAATATTGAAAACAATAGGTTCTGATTTCAATATTTAATTTGAGTTAAAAAAGTAAACGACCATTTTGTGTATAAAATAGATACATTCTGTACTTTATGATTGTGATAAAAATGATATGCGTCAGTAACAATAGAAAACTTAATAATAAAAAATAATAACAACAGAAAATCTATTGTATTTGATATGCTACATCACATACCATGAACTGATTATACCTTGAAAATGTGGTTAAAGCATTGTCATTAATTGTAAGGAAAATAAATATACTAATGTAAAGCTGTTTTTTGAATATTTTTTTGTGTCCTTTAAGGCTATCTATACTGTCATTTAAAACCATAGATATTCTGACAACATCTAATAATCTTCGCTTTTAAATTAATTATTATAAGCTTCAATCAAAGGTATGTTGTTACAAGATCGAATCTCATAATAATCTTAAACTCGCCCGTACGGAACCTAAAATGTAGAAGTCTAAACATCTTTCTAAGAAAACTACTATTTCGATCGATATTGATTTACTAAGATAAATTAACTCAAATAGAAAAATTTTACGTCCTGGGGCGGGGATCGAACCCGCGATCTTTTACAATTCAGGTGACTGTTCTAACCATCTAAGCTACTAAGGACTTGGGATTTGGGATAACTTTGTGGGATCCTTTTAGTTTATCTGTATTTGCGTTTTATGCTAACGTTTACCCTACAAATGTCGAAATATTCTATTTCAACATGCGAACGAGTATATTGACAAATACCTTCGATTTGGTTAAGATGGGCATTGCTTTTAAATATTCTTGTATGTCTGTTTCTAGTTTAGATATTTTAAAAGTGAATATATTTTTCAAACATATATAATCAAAAATTTAAATAAGAAGGATATTGATTTGTTAATGCAACTTAAATACAAAAATATACAAGAAATCTATAATCAACTGCTTAGAAGACTAAGTCGAGGAAATTGTAGAGAAAATCAGTATATTTGTAGAATAAATTTTTTAAAATTATTGGTCGATAGAAATTACTCTACTGATTCAAGCATAAATTGTCTAGGCAGTCTGTTGCATGGCAAGCGCTGTGGCCAGATGGGGTGCGACCTCGGGCGTAGACTTTGCATGGTACGGATTAATTTACGAGCGAAGAGGATAGCGGAGCGTAAGTGTAGGTAGTGTAGATTTTAAAATTTGAAATTTATTTGGCATAGCACAAAAATAATTTAAAATTTTCTTTTTGGTGAATATGTTCATTTATTCCTTGGGTACCTACTTAATATATCAAATATTAAGATTTTCTATTATTTTTAATGGAACACAAGAGTAAAAATTTTGGTTCTTTCATATTTATTGGGACATATTAATCCTTGAAAGATATTTCATAAAAATGTAGCGGGTTTGAATCGCGCTACAGGAACAGGAGAGTACTATACAAATTTTTTGAAAGACATATGTTTGTGTGTCGTTTAAGGAAATGAGTCTGCACAAATGGGAATATTATATTCTGAAATAAATAGTTATCTAACCTAGATGCTAGTCTCACATATAATAATGTAAAAATATATATTAATGGTTGCTGGATTTAAGATTAGGTGTTTTTTTTAATAATAGTTTAACTTACAGTGTTAGTTTTCCTAGTTGAACGTGGACACTTAATAAATAATGTTACATTTGTTTCTGAAATGGATTTTAATGTAGTAGGTATTCACATATTATTTCAGACCTTTATTGTGTAGCAAATGTGAACCTATGCCGAGCTCGTATGCTGCACCAGACACGGCTCCTGTGGAGCGTGTCGGCTCTAACGAAGCCAATAACTACGTTACCGTATATTCTGCTCGTTTCAGCTTCATATATCAGTGAAGTGTGTGCAGTAATATATTATGAGACGTATGATACATTGCTTTGCTGTTCATTAAGAAGATAAACCTTTGTATGTACCTCATTGTTTAGTTTTCTGGTCGGACATTTTAGATTTTACTCATATTGGATACTGTAATCATCATTAAGTAAGCCAATATTGAGGTATATGTAATATTTTCATAAAATCTTTTAAAATTTGGGAATAATTGAAACATGACTTCAAGATCCAATAAACTAGCTATAGTCAAATTTATTCCATTTTTGGTTCGCTTCAATAAAGAGTAGATTTTTAATAATATTTGCATAATTACAGACATAAATAAGTAATCATTGTATTAAAGTTAAAATAATGTTACAATTTCCTGATACAGAAGACTTTTGGATAAAAATTTAGCTTTTGGTCATGTTTGGTACTCGAATTATATTAAATCAGGAGCTTATAGAAAGAATTACGTATAATCGTATCCAATACACTGTTACAGTTATTTTTATATGTTACGTTGTGAATTGAGTGACTTAAGAATTTTCTTAACTTTAAATAACTTTAGCCGTGTGTTTGATGGATTTCTTTGATGGGAGCCAAATTCTTCTGGTGTTTAGGAGACTTCGAATTTCGATATTGAACGGAGCCAGTGGATTATTTGCAACTGTGCCGTCACAGCAATGCAGCCTTTTATTTCTACTGTAATGTTAAATCTTATTTGTAATTTTAATTCAAAAAGCAAAATTGTGTAAGGTTATATTAAAAATAAATAACCGCTCACCTACTCGCTCCGCTTGCTCATGTGCTCGTAACCCTAATGTTGCAGGGGTGCCAACTGCGGGCGTGTAATTGGTGGCATGCGAAAGCGGCATTTTAGGCGTCTGCCAAACCACCTAGACTTCTGTATAGTAAAATAGTACGACAGTGGACGAAAGTGAACTTGTTACGTAGTAAGATGTTACGTAGTAGACGTTTTATGTTATAAGTTTTAACTACATAGCCATAACACCCGAAACAAGAACCTTTTCTGAACGTACCTAACCAAAAATGTCGAGGAAATTAAATAAATGAAATGCGGAGTTACTGCAGTTTATCGGATTCTGAACAGTTAAATTGGACCAACTTAGAATATTTCGTAAGATGAAACGAAATAGTTTTTAATGTACATTACTCAAGAGCGAGTCTAACGTAATAACCAAAACACGTGTTTTATAGACCATAGTGTATTTTCCACTCCAACATAGAGCGTAGAATAAAACTACGTTGATAATTAAGCCATTAAGCCTAAGGAGAGATTTTGCCTCCTTGTGTGTGTTCTACCGTTTGTATAACGGGGCGTGTTCTGAGGAATTATTTGACATGATGCCCACGGCTTCTTTTTATCATCGCACCGCTCGCCACCGGCAGGGAGTTCATCCTCACAAATCGGAACCAAAGTGGTCGCGTACTGTACGGTTTCAGAGAAACTTTCTCCCGCGTACGCTCAAGTTGTGGAATGAGCTCCCTGCAGAGGTTTCTCGAATGAGTACAGCACGGGGTTCTTCAATAATGGCGTGAAAAGTGTTTTTTCAGGGTCGGCAACGCACAAGTGATACCCCTGGTGTTGCAAGCGTCCATAGGGTACGGTAACCGCTTACCATCAGGTGGGCCGTATGCTTGATTGCCACCTTAGTGGTATAATGTTGTGTTTCTCCGGGCAGTAAGGTTACCAATGATCGTTGTTTTTAAGTTCTCTCTATTACAGAGAAGGCAGGAGAAACTAAAACCCTGCAATGTCTTAATTTTTGCTTTAATTCTGCAAATATTGCATTGGAATGCTGGTGTAGCACATCTCAATTCACCTTGGGAGAGTTTGTCGTTCAATATAATATGATGACAGTCCCCATGATGCGACTTTGATGAGGTGGAAAACCAGGATAAAATTCTCAACGACTTTCACATCGAATTTTCTTATATTATAATGATCTAATACAAACACTTGCCTTACAAAACTCCCCTCAATTTTATAATGCAACGTTCGCTCGGACACACTTTTATAATTATGTTAATAAAAATATTGACTTCAAATCCCGCCAAACAAAACCCGCCAAAAACTCGTTACCAGAAATCACTGGGAAAGTTTTATGTTGGGAACAGAGGACTTGTCTCCTATGCATGTATAATAAATTATAATATGTATGTATGATTAAACATAATAAACATATCTATACATTTAATAAACATATCTATATCTCCGTTCCCTATAATATGGTTGAGCGGAGCGATGGCTGGCACATGCGTCATACTTGTGAACAGGTGCCACTAGTGGAAATGGTCACCTCTAAGCTTCCTTGATTTTGTAATAATTTACCTACATATTCATCAATAGTATCATTTTTGAGGGATTTTTGAGGTATATGGCATTATAGGATATTATATATAAAACAATACAATTATTATTGTAATGACGTGGTCAGACAAGTGTTTAAAATTAATGAAAGATGTTTGGCTTTATTAGGTCTTTGTATATTAATTGTTGACCTTTGTGTATTGTAATACCTATATTGTGATGGTGCATTGTCGGACAGCCTTTAAATACAGTAAATATTTTTGTCATTAGGTACTTATTAGTACGTTAATATACCTTTTTTTATACTCTGTGCGACACTGCACTGCTAAATACTATTACTGTGTAATTAAACATTGTAACTTAAAAATTGAAAAGAGTGACTACACGAGTTTGTTGCCGGAATCTTCTCGGTAGTTCAACTTTTGGAACCGGTGTAAATTCAGACAGACGGACAGACAGACAGACTGACTGACAGACAGACAGACTGACTGACGGGCAGACGGACCGACAGACAGACCGATAGACAGACCGATAGACATACATTATAACATTCTTAGCTTACGTAGATCCAGATAAGACAGAAAGACAAACATTATGAAATTGTTAGTTAGTTAATATTATTTTTATGTGATAGACATAAGGGTTTTTTTGTAGACGATTCGAAAGTGCTTCTTGGGGGGCCTAATTGAATAAAGGTATTTTCATTTTCATTATACATTTAATAAACATATATATATACATTTAATTACATCGTATGTGATTCTAAGTTTAAATTATGGTATACATCTAAGCATTGTAATGCATTACAAAGCCCCTGCTTTCTTGTCGTGTTTCCCTAAAAAAAAGGGTTTCGGCAGAATATCAGCGCTCCCTGTAAGCATGAGCATGAGAATGTCATCTATCTACGTATGCGAAAATGCGGATTTTTGCTTTCCTATTTTTAGTGTATCGATACGATAGTAGGGAACAATGTAAGCTGTGAAGGTCACCCATCTAGCTTTGAAGTTAGAAAATTATTACTTTAAATTGTTTAACAAAAATTAAAACTGACTTCAAGAAACTAAAAAGGAAAAAATAATTAAATTTAAGTAGGTACTCATCACCTAGAAACATAATTTTTGGAGCTGGTGCTAAGTTGTTTCCAGAAATAATAAAACGTGAAGCACCGACTCCAAAAAATATGTTTCAAGGTCATGAGTATATACCTACTTAAATTTAATTATTTTTTCTTTTTTAGTTTTATGAAGTCGGTTTTAATTTTTGTTTAAAATTTTAGACATCATGTTTCATAGTTTACTGCTTAACCCTTACACAATCGATATAACGTCCGGGTTCGATGCCCTAGCTGAATACACGTTTTTTTAAAAAGTATGAATGCAGTTTTTCTTATCACTGAAATAGATGACATGGTTCATAAGTAGAGATTTTCGTATGTCTTATGATTTCAGACTTACCCATACTGACTGATCTAAATGTGCCACCCTGTATATCCAAGACCAATAGATGGACTGGTTTGGCTGAATCTAAACGCACCTCAAACGCTTTGCACCACAGACAATTACACGACTCCTTTTTCCGGGGTCGGAAGCAGGTCGTCCCATTGGCAATTCGTCACACATTCGAAACCCGTCCCATTCGCAGCTTGTCCCATTCTCAGCTCGTCCCGTTCGCGGCTCGGCCCATTCGCGGCTTGTCCCGTTCGCAACTCGTCCTCGTCCTTCGAAGAACGACCTGAAGAGACAGAGAACCAGTAGCAGGTCAGGGTATTTCCTATACAGTCAACTTCTATCAAAATTACACACCATGGACAGACAAACAGAGTTTCTTTCACATTTATAATATTAGTATGCGTGGATTACTGCTACTTACGGTTTAAATGAAAAACTAATAACAAAATTATGACATTTTAACTGTTTGATTTTGTGCTTTGTCATGTAAGTAATAATAAATAAGTTTAAGCTAGTTATAGAAGAGCGATACTTCCTGATACAGGTATTATTTTACCTAAATGAAGGTATCGATCAACGTGTATGTATAAATGTGACGGCTTTTACATGAAATTAAGATTATTATTATTATTATTTGTTTATTTGTAATAGTTACAACAAAATTATTGTTCACAATCACTGATCATTTTAATGTAAATAATTAAAATTTTATCCAAAAACCGAACTATAGCGGCAACCACAAGCAATGTATCCGGATGCGGTTGTGACCACACTCGCGCTTACCATATAGCTTTGTACATATGTAAGCCTTGAATATTGAATAAGTAAAAACCGGCCCAGTGCAAGTCGGACTCGCGCACGAAGGGTTCCGTACCATTATCTATAAACAAGCGTCTACCTGTTGCCGTTACAAATATCGAGCAAAAACAAGCAAAAAAAATCACGTTTGTTGTATGGGTGCCCCCTTAAATATATATTTTATTCTGTTTATTATTATTTGTTGTTATAGCTGCAACAGAAATACATCACCTGTAAAAAATTTCAACTGTCTAATTATCACGGTTCATGAGCCTGGTGATAGACGGACAGACGGACAGCAGAGTTTTAGTAATAGGGTCCCGTTTTACCCTTTGGGTACGAAACCCTAAAAATGAAAATGTAAATCGTGAAAAACATACTAGTGGGTGCCCGCCGCTCCACCCGCGTTGAAGTCAGTTATCGTTAAGAAAAGTTTTTGTCCTTCTTAAGATCTCAAATTGTCTCCAAACCAAATTTCATCTAAATAGGTTTAGCGGTTTAACTTTCCAGACACAATTGATTTTTCCGTTGTCATAGCCCCTATACGACAGGGGTGACAAACAATCATACGTCCCGCTTTACTGCTACAAGAGTCAATATGCTAAGGTGTCTTTTCAGGCGAGTTGACTGAAAAATTCAAGAGAAAGCTTTTTTGTTGACACAGCATAGGAGCCGGGTCTCCTTACTCTTAACATAAGGCGATATTTCAAAACGTTGTACAAGACAAAGAGAGATAAGTAGAAAAAGGGAAATAGGGCGTGAGGGAAAAGAGAACAATAATAGCGCTCGCGCGTGTAGCGTAAGCGACAAGACACAATTTTTTTTTATTAAAAAATCACTAAGACGATTACAGAAAAATGCTGATAACATCATCAACAAGATGAAAAAATTATATGCTCCAGGCACAATTGTTACTATAATGAAGGCGTTAATTAAACGCATTAAAAACATTAAAATATGGTTTATAAGTACACTTCAGATTTTTACATTTAGCGCAGACAATTTTTGAAAAACAAAAATAAATTGTTAAAAGAAGTAATGTAGGTATACTAAAATGTAACAATTATTGTAAAAAAGTTTTATAAGTATAGTTTTTTGTAATCGTTGCGTTGACTGACTTATCTCACTACAAAGTGGTAGGGAACACTCGTAAATAATTTGCAAAGTTTATAATATTACAAATATAAAGTTCATAAGGTTGTTTCTATGTGATAAGTAGATACGCTGACTGATTTGCAAGGGATTTCTGAACTAAGCACACATTTTAGGTAATTTATATTATTATTAAAATAAAGTTGAGTCGGATATAGTGGTAATCTGTGGTAATTAATTTTTAACTCATGACAGAATATACTTATTCTTCAATTGATATAATATCCAAGGATAATTTTATGTTAAACTTTAATGTTAGGATAAATACCATTGACTACATTACGTCGTAAGTTCGTACATACTCGTCGAGACACATATTCATTTTGTTACTTTAATTTCAATGAGGATACTTTTCAATTTGAAGTATGAAGTGTGTGTATTAACTCACTACTTCTTAAATAACAATGCGCAGTTTGTGAGTACCCTTCAATAATCAATTACAAAATAAGCACTCTCGTAGTGGTATTAGCTGTTAAGGCGGTGGCAAATTATTATATTATGCTTAACAGGAATTACTTTCGTGCATAGCGTATAATTTGCTGCATAATTTTTGATTAGGTTTGTGTTCTAAAGAAATAATTAGCATTAAACGGAAGGGCTCATTTGCAATGCGCAAATGCAACGGCTTAACATTAGGGCGACGTAATGAGCTACAAATAGTTGATTCTTAACGCACTTATTAAACTGTTTTCTTTATTAAACCAAAAACAATAATAAATATATACGTAGTATGCAAGGAAGGACTTATCTCTATTATAGAAAAAGAAAGTAAGAAAGAAAGAAATAAGAAGAGATAGAAAGAGTTTGTTTTAAATAAAACTATACTCAGTTTTCATTTAGAGTTTACTCTTGGTGATTTAAATACTCTCGAGAAAGTCACGACTGTAATTCATAATCTGCGATGTCAACCGTTTACTAGGTACAGATATACCCTATAGTTGTTAACAGATGCAGATGGATAAAATCTTCAGTGTTTTAAATCGACTTCAAAAAAGAAAAGGTTATCAATTCGACGAGTTTCTTTTTTAGGTATTTTAGCTCACATCTCCGTCAAATATATTATCGGCTGTGATACTTCTTTTTATTTATGAATGAGTATACTTGAGGTTGGTCCCATATCATTTTAATCTGGATCTGATGAAAATCTTCAAAAATATAAAACGGAACTCCACAATGAACAATAGTCAACTTCAACCATGTAGCAAGACCTTTGCCCAGCAGTGGGACGTATATAGGCTGGTGAAGGTGATGATAATGAAGGTGCTGCAGGAAGACGGTTGCCTGCTTGATTTTCATAAGTTTAGGATTGCATTTTATCATTTTATCTGGGCATATAAAAGTATGAATGAAGTCTTCGATCCTTATATTAATTAAAATTAAATAATTTTTAACAGTTTTGCCGGTTCTCAAAATGTATTCTGACTTTTGTTTGGCTTATTCCACTGAACTCTCAAAAACTTTTCACTTTAACTCCAAGATACTTTTTAGTGAATATTTTATTGGCTTATTTCACTAAATTCCAAACAAATTTCCACGATGTTTCCAGTAACAATAGAATGTGAAGCACCAACTCTAAAAAAAAACCTTTATATTAGCAACACTAAAATTTTATCTTCTCAAATTACTGATGTAACTTCTTGTTAAAATTTAGATTTTATAAAATGGTTATCATGATATTATTGTTATTTATTTATTTATTCATAGATGTACACACAAAAGACTCAAAAATAAATAACATAAAACACTGTTAATGAGTATCTTAAATCATTCTCGCGAACCAAGTAAGATACATAACAATCATTGTTATTTTTATTGTGTTTAATGACAAAGAACTTGGTAAGTACAAAGTGACATGAATTGGAGTTTCTCTTGCAATGAAATTGCTAATATTTATGAGTTTCTTCCTCTACGCATACCAGCAACATTTGCATGTACAAAATGCTATATTAATTGTACTTATAACACAATATATCAACAACTTCCGTCTCGTAGCAAGGGGCGCTCTACGAACATTGTATTATGTTAAGTAAAATTAATTAGTGATGTAACATGTCTTCTCTATGAGAGTGCCAGGACACCGTGCATGATAAATCACAGAACAAAATGTTCTATTTTGAAATATAATGCTCAGTACCCCTAGCACGAACACTTTTAAATTTCGAATCGCTATCGTATCGAGAGTTACGCTTAAAATTTCAAACAAAAGCCAGACAAAAGCTAACGTAAGCACAAGGGACGATGGCGATTCGAAATTTAAAAGTGTTCGTGCTGGAGGTACAGTTCTGGTAAGCTTAATTGAGTATTTTTTAAATAATGTTAATCGGCCTTAAACTTGCTTTAATATTACGTTAGACAAAGAAAATAAATAGCTCTAAAATTGTTCTTCGATAAAGCAGTACGTCATTGAATGTTTCTTCATTTTTCATTTTCATTTTCATATTTGGTATGGTTCGACCGTCATCGTTTCGCCACAAACATTCGTTCCAATTCGATTTAAACTTCCTCTTATTTGTTGGCACCTACCTTCGTGTAGTGTAGGTATATCCTGTTAGTTCTAGTCCATGCTGTGGTTGCCTGTTATTTAATTTGCAATCACATAAAATTTGTTTATTACATAAACCAGTAAAATTTGTATACCTACTACATAAAGTAGTTACTTTTTATGCTTTATTTGTGATACATTAATAAACTTACACTAAGGGGTACATTAGTGTAAATTTTAATCGAATTGAAACGTTTCGATCGCGTTTGCGTTCAGCTGTCCAATCAATAATATAAATAGCTTCTAATACTTCACAACAGTATCGCTGCTGTCGTTCTTTTATTAAAGTGACGAGATTATTCAGCTGAATGCAAAGATGTTTCGATTTCGTTTTAAATTCCAATTTTGATAGTGCGCAGTGAATTGATTCGTGTTCAGAGCTAATTAGAATTTTGGCGAGTACTCTACAAATTAAACTCTTATTTTATAGTTTTACGGGTGGCAACCGATATAAAAAAATATAAATATAAATGTCATATGGTCCACCTGATAGGAACGTCCAAATGGTTCCATCAAAATTGTTTCTCACAGAGCTCTGACGGATTTGCTCATATATGTATAGCAGTAGCACACCACTACTGCTATACACTACAAAAGTACCTAGCATTATTTTGGTTACGTTACGATATCTGAGATAGATAGGAATTGCTGGATAGAAACGTCTCAATGCTCCCAAGAAATGGTTTCTCAATGTCTCACTGAGCTCTAGCGGTTTTAGTCACAGCAAGAACACAACACTACAATGTAGCTATTATTTGGCTGCGATCTTCTGATTTTTATTTCCTTTGTTCATATCTTTACTTGTTAGAATTCCTCTAAACATCTATTCCGTACAAAATGACGACGTAGTATACCCTCATTTTCAATACTCCATTACTGTTTTCGATGCTCTGATATGAGACCGGTTGTTTATTCTCGTGTTGAAACCATCGCTCGACTCAGTCAGATAGATACGGTTGATTGATGGTTACCTATCAACTGTTGAACCCAGAGCAACAGTCAGGGAGACTTTTATAATATTTTAATACATTATTTTAAGCGTCGATAATCGCTGACGTTGACAGACTGCTTTTTGCAGGCAAAACAATATCTGTGATTTATTTTTAAAGAAACGAACTTAGTTCAATTTAATTAAAAAAAAATTATAAATGATTAAAACGTGGTTTCTGTTACTCTATACTTTATTGATCCTTTTTGTTTGGGTAGGAAAATTGTTTAAGAATACCATCTAACTATAATCTCATATTAAAAAATCCTTACTTATATTCTTAATTTTTGATTTTAACATTATTATAAATGTTTGAAAAATTACTTCCTAATCCTTACTTATATTATGAAAGCGAAAGTGAGTTTGTTTGTTTGTTAGGTACTCTTTCACGCCTAAACCACTGAGCCGATATAGATGAAATTTGTTATAGAGATAGCTTAAGACCATAGGAAGAATAAATGATATTTTTTCCAGTGATAATCAATGTCCACGCGGGTGGAACCGTGCGTAAAAGCTATTATTATATAAATTCGAAGAAAAGGATGCCTTTAAAATAAAGTTGCATTGTCATGAAAGTGTAGAAAACCGGATGTTTTATTATTAGATAATTTCTATATCTTGCGATCGTGAATAACTAATTGGTTAAATAAGTCACCTTGAAAGAGCGCAGCCTTAATTAATGGTCTATTGTAGAGAATTGTAAGGTCCTTTTACGCAGCACACTGCATAGTCGACGCGCCGACTATGCAATATGCGTCAAATAATTTTTAGTGTACGCCTCCTAACTCGTAGTAGCTCCATCAAAAAAATCTACGATACGACTCACCTGAGCCAAGGTCCGAGCCTTTAGAGGCAGCCTCAGGTTTGTCGCTCCCTCTTGGCTAGAGCGCCCTGAAGACGACTCTATGCGTCAGCGGGACAGTTCGTGAATTCACCCCTCAAGGTTTGAGGACTCACCTAGGTTCTCGCCTCCTTGAAACCCCGGTTACGCTGTAAAGGCCATCTGCGGCCAACAGCAAGAGTCCATCAAAAAATCCATCAGTATAATTGGGATGTGGCCTAAGTTTAAAAATGGCGCTATTTTTCACAAATTCGGAAAATATGCGCTACTGTTACCCATAAAAACCATTCGAACTTTAAAGATATAGAATATTGTTGAAGTAGTAATGTTTTGAAAATTAAAAAAAAAAAAAAAAATTATGCAAATTTTTTAGAAAAGGTTTATGATATTAGATTGCGGACATTAATTAAAACAACTATTATTATGACAACTCTATTAAATACTTAATACATAGTTATTATCAATTTTGTCAGTATGCCCATACATTTCTTAGTAATATGGGAACATGTGACGTCAGATGTTCACGTGTTCCGTAGATTTTCTATGGAGCGTTTTTGGACGATGCGCCGCAACACTTCAAACATACAACTATATCTGTGAAAATATTGATCTTAGACATACTATTTCTTTTGCAATATTTCTATATGAGGTATAAACTTCTTATTTATGTAATAAAAAAAAAGTTGTCAACTACCCTATTATCAAGTAATCAAGTGGGTAGTTTGTAGTGCCACGCTATTTTTCCCATATGCCAAATTTCATCTTAATCGGTCAGACAGAGTTATTTACTTTCGCATTTATAATATTAGGATGGATGACTGTTGATAAAATGTTAAATTTATCAAAAAATATAAACACAATATTATTATAGGTATTGTAATAACATTATGTTTTAGGGTTGACTGACAATACATGCAGTTGGTCAATAAAGTGCTGTATAAGTTTGGGAATGCGGCAGTGCAGCTATTCTGTATAATGTTACTGACAAAACATTATACTATAAGCAGTATTTACCATGAGACTATTAACGTGACATATTACTCTCCTTACTATTTTCGAGGAATCCCAGCTATTATCGTTGTCGAGTTAGCGAGATTGATGTTATAATAAAAGCGGTAATTTCAGTCCGCACAAATCACGAGATTTAAGTATTTTGCTTTGTATAAAATAAAGTATTAGGACTCAAAGATACGGTTTAGGTTTGAAGTTCATCGTCTATTCTATATAAAAATGTTCATTCATAAATTTAATTACGTCGCTGTGCTGCTGTGTGTGCTGTACATTGAACCTAGCGATTAGTTGTTTGTTTTTTTCACTGATAATTTTTAAGATAACCGATAAAAGTAAGTAAAAGTAAACCATTGAGCTACGGAGACAGTTCTGCAGTTTAACGTTAAAGGTGAAGGACACGTTTTTCTCTGGTGTAGACATTTTTATAAAGATTGAGACCGGGCGGTCTCAAGGTCAAACTGTTACGCTTGATGTGCTGTCGACTGTACATCTATTGAGGCGCGACTTGCGACAAGTATTTTTTTTAATACATCCAGGTTACCGCCGCCTATAGACACCTGTAACAACAAGGGAAAATCACTTGATATTACAGGTGCGTTGTCATCCTGAGGCCTAAGACGAAATGCCGTCAATGCCCAGTAATTGCACTGGCTACCTTTCCCTTCAATCCAAAACACAGAGAACTGTTTCACGGCTGAAATAAGAAAGGCGGTGGTACCTACCCAGACGACCCTAACATACGGGCCTACCACCTAGTGATCTTGCTTCCGTACAGTTTCAGTACGAAAGCCGCCTCTATTCCTGCGTTCGTATTATAGGGAGCTTTCGTACTGCAACTTTTACAAATTATGTGTGTGTGTGTGTGTACACACTCAAAACTTCAAAATATGTAAATGGAATTTATTGTGGTAGCAATAAGGTGATGCAGGTATGTATATATTTTTGAAGCCTCAAATGTATGCAGCTTCTTAGAAGTAATTGTACACACGACAGCACATCAAGTGTAACAGTTGCACTACCAAAAGCCGCCTCTATTACAAACAAAATAAGGGCGATCTCAAGGTCAAACCGTTACGCTTGATGTGCTGTCGACTGTACATTATCCCTTGTAAATAATCTAAACATAGATAACCGGCACTTATGACTCCCTACTTCATTACATGTTACCTCTGTTAGCTTTGCTGTCGCACAATGGAAACTGACAAATTCAGTTAGCAACAATCTAGAACACAATGAAACTGTAAATCAAAGAGTTAAGGTATGTTTTCGAACGGATTTTCACTTTTTGACGAAAATTCAATTATGTAGTCGAAGTAGCGGTATGTCTGTAACGTTGGCCCTGATTGATGTTTCATAATTGCTGACCTCCAATAAGACCCCGTACACGTTTAAATTTCTAAGTGCATTTGAGCAGAAATTGAGGATTGGGTTTTTTTTTAATAAAGGTTAAGTGTAACATTATTAAGACCGAAAAACAATAAAAATATTTTGTTTCGTAAATATTTTTTATGTAAAGCCGAATTTTCACATAATTATTTAAAATTAATACTACTTTATATGTTCAGCTACATAAGCGTTGAGGATGTCTTTTTATACAGTTATTTTTTAAACGAAAATTGCTTTGGAACTTAGTTTCTACAATCTCATTATGATTGTACAGTCAACAGCACATCAAGTGTAACAGTTTGACCTTGAGACCTTATTGCGTTCCTCATAGAGGCGGATTTTGTAGTGCAACTGTTATGTTGACAGTCGACAGACTGTACATGACAAGACAATCACGCAAGTTGTTAATAAATTGAGTAACTTTACACATTATGTATAACCACATAATAAATAAAACTTATTTTAGTTATTCTGTGACATAACTGAAAGATTGATGTAATTTATGAAATAAAAGCATGCTTATATTATAGCTTTAAGCTTAATAAGTGTCGTGTAGAGATAATTAGTACGTAGGTACTTACCGCCCTCCTAGTTTCAAGGGTGCTTACCCTGAAGTGCTGAAACTGACCCTCAATAAATCTCTATCCATGGCCACCATCGCTCTGCACTCAATATTACCTGTAATACAATGAAAAGCGTCACACATCTCGTGGGAAATATCTGAAGTGCGTCGAAGCAACGCAGCTTATATTACCTACCAACGTGATTTCGAATCCTTGAAATACATCTCAACATTATATATTATGTATGTATACACCTCATTTATATATTATGTACTTATTGCAGATAAGGAATTTTTTTTTTTATATGAAGCTAATCGGGTTATGATTACTTTCCGGACGCAATTGGATGAAAGATACCATTTTTTGGAGTGAAAAAGGTAAACATTTCTGTTCGGCTTTCTTGCGATGCCATTAGTTATGTTTGGGCAATTGATTATTTTATATTAAAATGAAATGAAACCCCAGAAATTTATATAATTAATATTTCAGATGCTGTGGGTCTCAATCTATGAAATGAATCTTATCTTTTTTTTATATCTTAACGGGGTAACTCTTGGCCTTCATCTCACCTGATGGTAAGTGAAGATAAGGCCGACGATGGAAGTGAGCTACACCCGGATTCCTCAACCACCGAGGAACTGGCTATCTTATCTCTAACTGCCGGAACACAACTTAGGAAGGTGGTCTAACCACTAGACCACAAAGGCGGGTAAATTTTCGAAATGTTGTCGGTTAAATGAGAATATCAAAGAATGATATTCTCATTCACACAAACAAACTCACAAACCAAACCGAGCAGAAAATTTCTGCCCCCACGGGAATCGAACCCCGGACCTTTATATCTGAGGCAGGTGGTCTAACCACTAGACCACAGAGGCGGTTTAAACTTTTGAAAGGTTGTCAGTTGAATGAGATAATGAGAAATATCAAAGAATGAATCTTTGATATTCTCTACTCTCATTTCTAATAATATGTCCTAAAATTATCCAAAACACGCTTTGCCATAAATTGTTTGCAGATATTTTTGATGATAATCGAAAACTAGTTGTATGTTTTTAACCTCCGACGTAAAAAGAGGGGTGTTATTAGTTTGACGTGTCTTTCTGTATATCTGTGTATCTGTGGCATGGAGCTCCTAGACCGATTTTGATTCAGTTTTTGTTTTTGAAAGCTGACGTGATCAGGATGGTTCATAGAAGATAGAATAGAAGAAGAATCAGATCTGAATTTACGAATATCAGTTCAGGCGTTTGATGACTATCAGCTCATTTCCTACTTGATGAAAGGGTTTGAGTAACGTTCACAGATCTGATCGATTTGAAAGGAGATAGTAAAAGTTTCTATGGGATTTGGGCCAGCTCATGAGCACCATTTTTTCGTACAGTTATTTTTGTAATAATCTATCTTACCTTTTCATTTACATAAATCTTGACTGGTAGAAGTGGCAAAATAATATTTTAATTTGCTGAAATACAACACAGGGGTCGCCATTTTGAAGAAAACAATATGTCAATATCATAATACAAATTTGTTGATTACGACTTTACGTTGAATGTTTTCGTTTTATTTCTTCATAGCCATGGTCATATAATATAAAAAAATAACTGAAAGCACACCCAAAACAGTTACGGTTGATAATGCGTGACAATTTTAATAAATGTCAATAAGTATGACATTAAAGTCAACTTTTTAACAGCGCTACTGTGTCTATACATAGGAAAATAATCATAAGAATAATAACAATAAAAATGTCTTCTGGTACACGGTCTAAGTTCCATTTAAAAAAAAAATTAAGTAATTGAAATATGAATTCTATATATTTAAGTTATTTGCTATGCCTAACGGGCATTGTATCAAAAATATTATAATAGGCTGGGGAAAAAGTTTCTTCGCATTTTTTAAGAAAATTCTAATTTTTTTTTAATATAGTTTATTTACATTTAACTAAAGTATGTAGGTACTATTTTGTTCGATAACTTTTTGCCATTTTGTAGGTAGGGGCATGATCCCATTGCTATATAAATTTTGGGGCTTCTGATCAAAATACCGCGACAAGTGGTTTTGGCAGTCCTCTCGTGATGTTAACCTGACACTGCCTAGAGAATTCTGAAGAGAGCAAAACAGGTAGAAATCAGAAGGTGCAAGGTCAGGACTATACGGCGGATGCATTAACACCTCCCAGCCAAACTCTCTTAATTTTTGCTGAGTGGCTAAAGATGTGTGAGGTCTAGCTTTATCATGATGAAAAACCACACCCGATCAGTTGATTAATTCCGGCCGCTTTCTCTCAACTTCTTGCTTTTATGTCATCAGTTGTTCGCAGTAGAGTTCAGAATCGATGGTCCTGCCTGATGGTAACAGCTCATAATGAATAATGCCCTTCCAATCCCACCACATGACCACACACACAGCATCACCTTGTTGCGAGTTAACCCGGATTTCGCCACAGTCTGTGAAGCCTGACCGGCCTTTGACCACGACCTTTTTCGCACGTTCTTGTACGTGATCCACTTTTCATCACCAGTTATCAGCTTCTTAAAAAATGGTTCGGTTTCATTACGTCGTAATAAAGAATCACAAATGAGTACACGGTTCATTAGGTTTCTTTCAGTGAGCTCGTGGGGTACCCAAATATCGAGCTTTTTTGTGTACCCATTTTTTTTAAATGCGTTAAAACTGTTTCGTGGTCAATTCCCAGTTCTTTAGCTACGTCGTAATTACTGATATGCCGATCTTGCTCCAGTTTTTCAAAAATGGCATCAGTTTTATCCGTAATAGGGCGACCAGAGCGACGTGCATCTTTGACATCAAAATTTCCGGATTGAAAACGCTTAAACCAAATTTGTGCTACTCTCACAGACACTGCACTAGGTCCATAAACATCGCAAATTTCGCGGCTTGCGTTGCATTTTTACCTTTTTTGTAGTAAAATTTTAAAATGTATCGAATTCCTTCATTAGATTCACTCATCTTGACAGTACGAAAAACAAATGAAAAACACACATTTTCCTAATTTGAATTTGGAATTATCTTTTTTAAAATCTAAACTTTTAATGATACCAAAACCAGCCAGATACAAATAGTACAGCTAAAGGGATTTTATTACAACTTCATTCATACTATAATGCGAAAAGATTTTTTCCCCAACCTAATATTTTACATTCACTCATGAAAGCAATAAAGTTTTTTGACTTTGACTATGGACTATGCACTCTTGGGCGCTTTTATGTGTTTTATGTTGCCATTTTATACAATACTTATTTTATTTCGTTATTTTTTTTGCAAGTAAATTAAAAGAGGTGTGTTATTATAATGGAAACCATGTTATTCAGTACATTATTGTCTACAATTTGAAATGGTGCTTATGAGCTAGCCCAAAACTTTACTATCTCCTTTGGTATACTGTTACTTCGTGTTAATATTCAGTTGATCCTGTATCATTAAAAAGTCTGCAGGCGGGATGCCCAATCGCCACTCACCGCGCCGCTGGCGTCACTAAAATATTTGAAATGGAATATAACAAACTGAGCAACTAAAAAATACTAAGTTAGCAACTAAAAATCTGTTTTGCTCGACTATTCAACGATTTGTTGCCGAAATTAGATTTTTTAGTTGGGCACTTAGTATTTTCGTTGGTTAAGTTAGGTTAGTATGATGCGCAGTTAATATAAGTCTGGTCTGGTCACACGGTCTGGTTTATAGGTAGATACTAAGTATACAGATTAAGCGGTATTCCTGATGATACGTAATAACAAGCGTACCTAGTATTTCTGAAATAAAACGATTACAGTCAAGCTTGTCTGCCCGCCTAGTCAAATAAATATTTGAAATCAATAAAAATATTTCAAATTAAATTTATGATAACTTCAAATGCAATTTTACTAATAGTATTATACTAGTTTTCAACGGGACACGAACGCAAACAAACAGTTACGGTCTATAAAAATTTGCTCTTACTAAAACTACCAGACCAGAATTAGTTGATTATATCATAACTGTGTTGACCTTACTAGGTCATTCTTTTAGTCTATCTTTACCTACAATTTAGTTAAGACTAATAGAGTCTTTAGAAATAGTTGAGAAATTAAAACTATATTGTGTAATGCCTTTGACTTACAAACAGCTATAAATATTACGATCTAAGTATCTACCTATACAGCTATATATAATACCGTATCCATAACGTATGGTCTGGGTGTTCACTAAACTGAATATTTAAAAAATAGTTTTCTATTTTATGTAAGCCGTAATTTCAGACACAATGGATAAATTTCCATCGAATCAGCCACAAACATTTTCAAGAGGGTGACACTGATAAGAGGAACGACAAAACATAAGAAGTAATTGTTTTTGTTCTTAATACTATTCATCTATATCAGCTTACTAAATATACATAAACAAAGGCAACTTTTAGTACTTAGGTTTTCAAAATTAAATTACAGAATTCATATTCAACACGACTCTATATTTTATATTCACAATTACAATATTTGGTCGAGTAAAAATGTAAACAAGGTATCGCAAATTGTTTATGTAAAGTGTAATATCCGTCGGTAAATGATGAAAGAATCTCGTTAAAGCAACTCTAACAAGATTCCCTTGCCTCCGGTGCAGGAAGCGACTTTAAAATGCAACAGGACTATATCGGGTCGATTTACATGGAACTGTGGCATGTGATTTCCTCTTTAGGTATACGGAACACCAAGAGGAGCGAGATGAAGCGAATGTCTATAGAGTCTATATTACTTTGTTTCAACTCTAGTTACTTATTGAATCATATTTCCATACATCTTAGTGCATATTTATTTATTTCTTTGTAAGCAAATAAAATATTTGGGTTCGTAAGTATACGTAATAATACTCATATTAAACCTCCATGAGCAGAGCTAATAAAACGCGGCCCCGGTTCCCAGCTGTCTTTGTATTCTGCTTCATAGGCCTTCCTACATAGCAGAAACACACGAGCAGCTTTGGCCATGACACCACCACGCTGGCCCAATGCGGATTGCTGAGCTAAAGCGGTTGCAGTAACAACCAGGACCAACGGCCTAACGTGCCTTCTGAAGTGCAGAGGATTAAAGATTATAATTTTAAATTGACCCATCGCGGGTTCGACCATAGTGAAAGTGGCTTTGTTTTCTTAATCGAAACCAGAGCGCTTTAATTACACCACCGAACTGTAATCCAGTAATCAGTAATCATTTATTTGTATAACATAGGTAAATATAAAAGAAAACAATGAAAAAATATATGCTCCAGGCGGGACTCGAACTCGAACCCGCGTCTCCTGATTCCCGGCCAAACGCGATTATAGCAACGTTTATCTCACCACTCATTGAAGTTAACACAGTCGTTAGTTAGTTAATGTTGTTATGGTGTAATTAGTAAATATACATGCTCAAAGTCATAAAAAGACAAATATATATCTTCAAGCTCTCCTCTCGCGGAACAACTATTGTTTCTTTAGGAATAAGTAACCGTTCCTTGTACGTTCTTTCCGATAATTATTTATTCTATTTATAGTATGCGTATGTAAATTAGATAAGTGTTAGATTAATATAAAACAGCATTTTCAACGATACCACTGCACAAAAATCTAATCAAATCATATGAGGATTTCAAGCATAGTAAATGATATATTTATGAAAATAAAAACTGAATACGCTTTGTGTATTGTGAATTAAAGCACACCCAATTTATGGCAGTATGCAAAATTTGTCTCAGTAGAATGTCTCTAGTTTAATCACAAATAGCAGTTCAACATGCACCTTACATAGCAGTCGTAGCGTACCGTGGCATTTTCGTAGCAAATTCTGGCTAAAATTCTTTATTGATTTTGGCACGTTCCTTTTTAATTCCATAGCTATAAGTACTTGGAATAGGTACTTATAAATAGAAGACATGTAATGTACCTTTGTTACATAATTACATATAACTCAACGTTTGCAGTTCAAACGGTCCATTATTTTAACAGTTTTAATCTGATAAGCCCTTGACTTGGATCCGTCCACTCGGGACTTCAAAATATTCACAACTAATTTATACAAGCCACCACAAAGAGTCGAAATCAGTTGAATGTATATTTAAAATCAACAAGTACTATGTGGATAGAATTAAGAACGGTTATTTTTGTTCTTCCAGTAATTGTTTCTTAGTTTTTAAAATACCCAAATTTAGTTTTGACGAAGGCTTGGTAATACGATGGTAAATACGTATTAACAAGATGCGTATTTCATTAAACTACTGAACCGATTTAGATGAAATTGAGTATGGAGATAGTTTAAGTCCCTGCAAAGAACATAGGATACATTTTGGAGCGATAACCGACATCTACGCGGGCAGAGCCACAGGCAAAAGCTAGTAATAAATAAATATTTAATGCAGATTATGGTAAACGACCTTTAATACGACCCTCTAACTCGTTTTGTTTTTAAATTTTCATATACTTAAACGCGGTTTCATTATGGAAGGTGAGCGAACAAATTGCTTTACCAGACCCGCTGTTGTTTGCCCTTTAAAATTCCCTACGATTCAACTTGAAATAGCCTAGATTTAATTGGTTACGAATGCCTCATTGCATTATTTAAATGTAAAATTGAAACTAACAACGTGAAAATAAAATTGGATAGGTTTTACGTAAAAACGTGGAAGTTGACATACAAGTCGGCACGATTAGACCAAATATTTTTTGAGTTATTGAAAAACAGATAAAGATAGAAATCATTCAAGAGATAAAGATATAAATTTGCTAAATTATGCCCACGGCCTCTTTCTATCATCGCACCGCTCGCCACCGGCAGGGAGTTCATCCTCACAAAGTGGAACCAAAGTAGTCGCGTACTGTACGGTTTCAGAGAAACTTTCTCCAACGTACGTTCAGATTGTGGAATGAGTTCCCTGCAGAGGTTTTCTCAAATGAGTATAGCATGGGGTTCTTCAAAAAAGGCGTGAAAAGTTTACAGGGTCGGCAACGCGCTCGTGATGCCCCTGGTGTTCATAGGCTACGGTAACCGCTTATCATCAGGTGGGCCGTATGCTTGATTGCCACCTTATAGTGGTATAAAAAAATATCAAAATTTTTCGCCTTTTGCAAAACATCAACAAATCTTGTTAGGACCATATCTTTATAATAAGATAAATTGCATCATCAATATACACCCTATGTGGCCCTATAACGATTAAGAAATGTAAGCAGACAAGTATCTAAAGCCTATGAGGAATGCGAGAGTACTTATGTTATTGTGGTACTAAAGGTACAACAATAACATGATCACTCCATGACACACTCCGCACACTCACTCACAGACTCACACTTTCACACCCACACCCACCCACACAGGCATACACACGCACACATACACACACACACACACACACACACACACACACACACACACACACACACACACACACACACACACATGCAGTTACACCACAAAAAAAAATGATATTCCCTCTGCATTGTAAAAAAATATATCTAGACAGCTCTTAAACTAAAAGTGTCCATTATTACATTGTGCCCTAAATTAGGCCACCGCGTCCGTCGTGGACTGTCCAATGTGGAAGCCGAACTGGCACTCTGCCAAGTACATTTTCTCAATAAATTTCCCGGGCTCATCGAGCAGCACCACTGTCTTGTAATCCGACGGCGACTCACCGGGGCGGGCCTCCTTCCAGAGTAAGTAAGCACAACCTCCCCGCCTTCCATCTCCTGGGCCAGCGACCCAACGCGATGCACATGTCGAGCAACGCGCCGGTCTGCTCATCCAGGGGGCCGAGAGCTATCCCCATCACCATTGATGGGGCGCCACCCGGTTCCGGTGCTTTATTTTTGCACCGGAACCTGTCCCTACCCATGTTGAACTCCATAATTATCTTGACACGGGGGGATAACTTATAACCTACAGAAATATCATATTTTTTATTTTGTTTAAATCATTAATTTACAATTATTTTATTTATTTAAACTTACGAAAAACAATGCAACTTCCGCCAGGTCGATCCTGGGATAAGTCAATCAAAGTTTGTTATCTGCAGCTCCTCTGTGCGTTGGAAAGCACGTTAAGCCGATTTGGTCCCGGTTGTTCCTGCAACCGCTTTAACCTACCAACCCGGATTGGGCCAGCGTGGTGGTGTTATGGCCCAAACTCCTCATGTGTTTCTCCCATGTAGGAAAGCCTGTACCCAGCAGTGGGACGTATATAGGCTGGTGATGATGATAATATTACGAGAAATATGTCTCTAAATAAATGGTATAACGTAAATGTACAGTACAGACGACAGGACATCAAGGTGTAATAGTTGCACTACAAAGCTGCCTCTTTTACGAGCGGAGTTGTAAGACGGTCTCAAGGTCAAACTGTTACGCTTGATGTGCTGTGGACTGTACATTAAAATAAACTTTTAATGTCAATCAAATTATATTGTAAAATTGTGGTTAAATATTTTTGCCTAATTTATTCCTTAACATAATATCATTACGAAAATAAAAAAGTAGTGAAACTGCACAAAAATAAACAACGCATAACAAATATCAATATTCTATTTGTACTAGTACTTTGAATATGGTTGCTGTTATTGTGCATTGATATTTAAGTTTAAATTGCTTGTGCCTGCGGTTTTTACAATTGTATTTATGTAGTATAAGTCTTCATAGTTATTTAAGTAATGTAATATCTTGGTAATGCTAAAACAAGAAAATGGGAGCGTATACCTACATAAAATATGATAATCAATTGATTAAAATAATTTCTTGTAATATAAAACATATGGTATTTTACAATAATAGTCATTAACTAAAACCGCCCTTAAGCATCATTAGGAATTTGTACTATGTATGTGTTCTCCCCTCATATCCATTTTATGTTAGGTGGCACATCCTGTGCCTAGTGGGACCTACTTAGTACTCTAGGCCAATCGATGTCCAGTCCCAAGACTAACTGTCGCATGGCTAGACTTAGAAACACTTTTTTATACAAAGGTAAGGGCAGTCCATATGTCCAGAAGACTAGGTTCGCTTATGCAGCTTTAACACTGCTTTACCCGCCTTTTATAGATACGAGGGAACACATGTGCTACCATGGAGTAGAAACACATGAAGACCTTAGACCACACTACACTTCGACTTCTGCTTTGGCTTCAAGTCAACTTCAACTCACAAAATTATAATATAATCTACAGCATCGATAAAATAATACGATCACAACGTATTGTACATTTAATACCACAATCCAGGTATTACACCGAAGCATTGTATTATATACAGGGAGTTAGCACGCTCCCTCGGCTCTGACATCGTAAACTCGACATGGGATTGACTGGCGCCGCGCTAACCAGCTTACTGCCACTGTATAGGCATCAACTATGAATTTAATGGAATCATAGTAAGTACTTTAAACATGTAGAATTCATAACTGTAAAATGCGTGGAAATTCGTTAAGATTAAATTCATCAGATGGACTTATCAAAAGACTTTCAATAGCTAAATAAATGATCAAGCTATCATCATCACCTTATATATATACGTCCCAAATCTGGGCACAGGCATTTCATATAATAATATGAGATAAACAAATGCGGAGCTTGAACCAACACAACACCACACTGGGCCGGTGCGGGTTTGTGTCTTATAGCGGTTGCACTAACACCGGCTAGCTTATTACCGATCTTTTTTGACAGTCGCAATTGTTTAAATTGCACAATTATTGCTAAGAAATTGTTAATTCGTATTAAGGAACATACAATTTGCGATCGTGCTACGGTAGCGCTCCAAGCGGCAATTGACAAAAGTAAACTGCATGAAAACGCTACGGAACAGCAACCGATTGCTTGTTTTGGTATTACGAAACTACTTTTGACAGCGTCGCGAGAGCAATGGCGACCGCCATTTAACAATTAGTCATATGTTGATCGTTTCAAGTTGTTAATGAGAAATAATAAGTTTTTTCGTCGTATCAAAAGTGTTTTGTGTTTAAATATTGCCATAAATTATTTGTTTGGGCTTATTCTTTCCAATACAGTAATAATTCAATAAAATTAAACATAACCTAATAAGTTTGTGATTGCAACTTTCCAAACGATAAGGAACGAGCATAGATGGGCTATATATATCAAACCAGCGAAGAAGAGTACGTACAAATGCCATAAACTCTCTTCTACAGATGTCAGACTATCGAAATATCTTTAAGAAGGTTATGTTCTGAACTTGCTTCTTTGTTCATGTTGCCTAGACGGCGAAGAGGAATAAAATTTCTGTTGGAGTGAAAAGTAAGTAGAAATAAGGTCAATTAAGGCCGAGTGAGAGACAGAATATTTGTATTTTATGTGATAATACCAGTAATACAATTGCATAAAATTCTTTTTTTGCAGGTTATAATTGCCCTCTCTGATAAGCTACTGGATCTTATCAAAAGCAATGGATATGAGCTATTTACACGGACAAAATCAGCCTAGTGTATTTAAAGTTATAATAAAAGTGAAAGATGCCCTAAACTACCCATTTATATTATGGAAATATATTCATTTGCAACAAAATAGGAAAAACTATGAATTATTCAAGAAATGTAGGTAAAAATAGTGAGTTAGTTAAAATTTCTTATCTCATTTGTCGTAAATACTTTAAATTTTACATACATATTACTTATTTTTTCACAGATATGTGACAGTATATCAGTATTAAAAGGTTATGCAATATGGTGGAGCTTCACATAATATTTTGAACAACACTGAAATAAATAATCATGTGTGGTAATTATATAGAACTGGAGAAACACTGGCGTTCAGGTGGGTGTGAGTTTCATCGCTAATTGAAAAGTAAAAATTATAAAATATTGTTTTCATAACAACTTTCTATTTGCAGGAAATACAAGATATCCTTGGAGACAGTAGATATTGACTCCCATCACAAATGCAGCTCCTGGCAGCGCAGGAGAACATTACACAAATTTACATTGTATAGTGAGAAATATTGTGGAACATTGTGCAGCTCTTTGTGTGTGTGCTATGTGGAAAACCTGTGGAAGATGTTTGTTATCCCTTCGTGTTCTGTACTACCATAATATTAAATTAGTGGAACATTGTATGTCACTGTGTGTGTACTGCGTGGAAAGCCTGTAGAAAATGTTTGTTATCCTATCGTTATTACCATCATGAATTAGTAGCTAAAATTATTAGTTCTTGTGTTGTATTGCATTGTGTTATCGGCTGAAATCAAAAGACTGAACAGGCTGTTGAGAAGTAGGTAAAAATAAGGTTTCATTCAATTCATTTAAAGCTGTTTTTTAATTTTGAGCTAAAGCTATTTATGATAAAGTGTAATGTTTATCATAATTTAATAAATTTACTACAACTAACAGAAGAAATAGATTGTTACTAACACACTAATAAATCTATAGATGCAACATCTGAAATATATTAATTTTATTTGTTTTTGATAATATTTGATGTGCTATTTAGTTCCGTATGACTACTTTTTATATAGGTATATTAGCTTGACCCTTCAATTTAGATCTCTCTGTATCTATGTTTTATTTTTAGTTTTTGGTAAGTTGTCTTTAATGTAATAGATATTTTATCTTAAATTTTGTTTCTTTGTTTGTGATACAATACAATAGATATACAAATGTAAACTTTATATTTATTCCTATTAAACTTTTCACTTTTATTTTGATAACATGTATTAAGTACTTATTTGTTTTATTTTGTAAAATTTGTATACATATACTTGCTTTTGTGTATAAAAAATAAATAAATAAATAAGATGTTTTGTAAGAGAAAATTAAATGCAAAATCCAGCCGTTCCCAAGTTGCTACTCCTTCTTTGTACTAAGGTATTCCCACGTAAGGATTACAAACCAACGGCTTAGTGTACGCAGTAAATTATTGTAAATATTTATTTTGAATTAAATGACCTATTTTACAACAAATACGGCTTTTTACTTCCCACAATTTTTTAGTCAGCTACATGCAGACGACAGCACATCACGTGTAACAGTTGTACCGCTTTGTACTAAGAAAGTGGCTCTATTACGAACGTAGTAAGAGTGGTCTCTAGGTCAAACTGTTACGCTTGATGTGCTGCCGACTGTACATAGTTTTCTTTACATTTATTATAAAAAATATATTTAATTTACGTAAAGTCAGCCTTTTCGGCAGATTTATTTTCAAGATACAAACGCTTATTATTTTTACAACATTGTCCCAAATGACAATTTTTAGTTTTGTTTTTATCTTTTATTATAAATCAAATACCTATTAATTTCAGAATATTTTTAAAGTTAAGTTATTAGAATAATGTTCTTCAAAGTGTGGCTGTATAGGTTTCTACCGTAGTACAAAGACAAAGCGACTATACGAGTTGTTATTGGTTGCCGCTCGATTGCGAGTGGCGCTAGTTTCCATACATAATAATCGCTAATGCACTCAGCGAGCAACCAGTTTGCGATTTGTATCCGTAATACCAATACAACAACCGCTACTAGTTGCAATCGCGTTGCCATTGTACAATTAGCAACCGGTTGCAAAAGATCGGTAATAAGCCTGCCGGACCAACGGTTTGACGTGCCTTCCGAAGCACGGGGGTGCTCGAGATTAAAACTTTTGATTGACCTATCCCGGGATCTACGATGGCGAAAGTTGCTTTGTTTTCGTAATCGACAGTGACGTATTGGTTTGAGCGCTCTGGGCACTCAAACCTCTATGCCACTAAGCTCCTCCATGTGCACATGGTACACGTATACCTTCTATCAGGAATTTATATTCTAAACAAAATTCAATTTCTGTATCACAGTGTAATGGTTCACAAAATCGATTTTACAAACCTATTCACGATACGCCGACAAATACATTTTTAACCATCTAAAGTTGAGTTCGACATCAGCGCTGCACCTTCAATATCGTGGGACAAAAAGGCCCCTAGAATAATTGCGCAGTTTGAATCCATTGTGTAAACAAACTCGACAGCCTGGTGTTGTCACTCGTTCACTGTATTTTGCGAGCTCTATTTACACGCTAACTTTTTATTGAATATCAATTAATCTTCTGTCTAAAATGTGTGCTGTTCTAAAAGCACAAACAACGACGTTGGTACGGTAGCATTACGTACTTTGAAATTGGTTTGTTTTAACCGGGCTTAAAATATTGGCATTATATTTAATTCGCTGCCATTTTCACGTTTACACTCTAAAAGCTTTTTAACTTAATTCTACGAATAGAGCACGTTCATTATTAAAATTAAATATATCTAAATAACAAAGACTAGTGTTCTCGACAGGTGTTAATGATCAAAGGAATTTAGTCTCTAATTTCTTCTACCTAATAATATAACAAAAACGCTGTAACTATCAACTCCACGTCGCCAAACACTTTTTATTAGGTGTAATTAATTAAAATATGACTACCAGTATTACTTTATTAACATTAATTTTAATCAATAACATTCACACATAAGTATTTTATAAATGGCGGAATGGAACACTCCAGATAGCTTTTTTTTGTTAAAATAAGTATTTTCAAATTATTAAAACTTTATATCCATCAATATTTTCATATAAAGCTTTAAGTATAATAAATGATACGAGTCTGAACACAACAGTTATTTCAAATAAGTTGAATTAACTCCATCGCTAGGTAATCTATAGTTACTACATCATTTGTTAAAATAAAAAAAAAACAATAAAACTATCTCTATTTTTAACTGTAAATACATAATAACCTTATTTTTTATACCAAATCGGACGCATTGTACCTCTTTTTTCAGTGAACCTAACATCACTTAACACTAACTCATTTGAATAATTTGTATTGAATAAACTGAATACTTTACTCTGAATACTTAAGTGAAAAAACTTAACAATAAATTTTAAAAAGAGTGCTCTGCTTGATAAAGAGACTAAATGACTTCAATATAATATTATTTTAAAAGAATATGCAATATGTTCGATAATATTAATATGAAGATATTTATGTTAGTACATAGATCATTGAATTAATAGTGTATGTGATTTTTTTAATTTAAATTTAATTTTTTTTTGAAATTGATTTGACTGTTGTAAATTGTATTAATTAATAATATTTACAATTCTGATTCTTATTTATTGTGATAACTATAATTACAGAGGCTTGCTGTCCTCAAATTTGCTACACCTCGCGGTAGCTAAGTTTAAAGTGCCTATATAAATTTATACAAAGATCCAATGTACACTTAGTGAGCAAATAAAAAAACTTTGAAACTTTGAAACTGTACTCTCTTCAACTCGTCTACTACGTCTCATAGAAGCCAAAGTAAGTCAACTCAAGTATTAATAATCTTAGAAATATATTTTTAAGTTTTTATTATAATAAAATCATATTTCAGAACATTGAAAACAAAAATCAAACTAGCACTTTGTATTGTATTTAGAGTTTGATTTTATATTTACAATGTTACATGCAATCTTGTTTGACTGACATTTTACGACGGAAATTTAATGTTGTAAAAAAATCTTTGACTGACCCTATCAAGGTTAATTTAAATCTACCAATTTTGTTAGTAATAAATACACCCAACTTGTTTATAATGCTATACCTTTAATGGACTGAACTCACCAAGCCAAACAAACGGTCAATCCGCTTGATCGTAGCTAGTACCAGAAAACAGACTAAAAAAATAAACTAACAAATAGATACTAATAATCTTACCTAATAACACTTCCAATACCTATTTGAACCAAAAAAATAACTATTGATGTCTCAGTCCATCCTAAGTGCTATTTAATAGACTCTGTAAAATCTCTCTTTTTATACAGAGATAGAGGTCCCACCACAAAAAAGCCAGTGAGAGATATTTGCTTCAAATAGATAACTGGAGAGTTTTCTCCACTTTGTTTATAACTTTAATGATATTTAATTATCTACAGTAAATTATTTCAAGTGTTCTGGTACGCTAAAAGATATCGACACGATTTTATTATGCAAGCATAAGAGCTTTCAATAATAAAATAAAATTTGTAATAATATGTAAACTTTCCGCCAGTCTTTTGTGAAGTTATACTTATAAATGGACAGTATACATTTATGGATATTATTATTATCATAATATGGACATTATGATTTTAGAAATGACGGTTTTTAGTGGGAATAATGATACTTTTATACAATCTTACACATCTGCTTCCTGTAAGGTTTAATGTTTGTTTGTGGCCTATGCAGCAGTTTATTGGCAAAAATAACTGAACACGTATTTATTTTTGGAGAAGTAAATTTAAATAGTCGTTATCGTTTCCCCTATCAAGTCTTGCCTTAGAAACCATTTATCACAACCTGGATTTCTAATGTCTAGGGAACTCGAATAGCTCGTAATTGCTTGTATTTCATGCTAACGCTGGAAGACTGCCAGCGCGGTTTAAGTGGCTTCATTTTATGTAATAATTTGATTTTTTAACCGTAATTCAGTCTTGAAGTTGGTAATTTCCTGGTGAACGTGCGACTGCATCATTGCTCTTTAATTTGCGGTTGTAACAAAAAGAGTTGTCGTGAAATGGGTGCATAATTTTGTGCTTTCGTGCGCGATAATGGAAACATTCCGTTTAATATTGCGATTTGAACGTCGTACAGTCTTATGTTTATTAATATTGGAGGTAAATTGCGGATTCAGTATTCACTTTTTTTGTTGGTTATTCTGAGCACATTAGAATTGATAAACATTGAATTGTTGCTTCTAATTACCCTTCGTTCGTCGACTGCCTTGTCTTAATTAGTTCTGATTTTTTCTCTCTACTTTATCTTCTTGCCGGCAATTTCATCTTGTAATTTGCATTGAAATATAACATGGAATATGGATGGAATATTAAGACTATTTTAGTATTTCTTACAGCACTTTAACGTCTACGAAGCTTCCTTCGAAGATTTGGGGTCACATTGCACTCTTATGCTATTTTTTAACTAAACTTATATGTAGTAACTAGATATCAGAGTTTAAATCAACATACCATAATATGTTACATGCGTCATATCTGTGAACAGGTGCCACTAGTGTAAATGCTCATCTCTAAGCTTCCTTGATTTATAATAATTTACTTACCTATTCACCAATAGTATCGTTTTGAGGGATGTAGGTACATGGCATTATAGGAACTATATAAACCAATACAATTATTATTATGGTGACGTGGTCAGACAAGTGTTTAAAATTAATGATTGTGATGGTGCATTGTCGGACAGCCTTTATATAAAGTGAATAATCTTGTAATTAGGTACTTCTAGGTACGTTAATACAATAAAAAAAGAGACACTGCACTGCTAAATACTATTACTATGTAACCAAACATTGTAACTTAATAATTGAAAAGAGTGACTGTGAGTTTGTTGCCGGAATCTTCTCGTAAGTTCAACTTTTGGAACCGGTGTAAATTCAGACAGACAGATAGACAGATGAACAGGCAGACAGACCGACAGACAGACAGACTAACAGACACAGACTGTCTGACAGACAGACGGACCGACAGACAGATCGACAGACAGACCGATATACAGACTGACATCATAACATGGTTAGCTTACGTAAATCCAGACAAGACAGAGAGACAAACATTATGACATTGTCAGTTAATATTATTTTATGTTTTACTTAGGGGTTTTTTGACGATTCGAATGTGCTTCTTGGGGGGTCTTATTGAATATAGATATTTTCATTTAATTTCATAATGTATATATACCTACTTGTGTATTTTAATAAAATATGAATTTTATCAAATGTAACGTAAATGAATTCAATTTTGCAGTGTTAGTATTTTTTGTTGTTTTCAAATAGTTCAGTTTCTTTTTGAAGTCTGTTTATTATATATTGTCTGTCTGAATTCAATTCTTTGATTGAGATTATATTATAATAAGCAATAAAATCTAATACCATCGCAATATAAGACTAGTTGTCAATGTAGCAAGTCATATTAAAAGTTGAAAGGGTGTATGTGTGCCAAACACCCGCAGTAAACTGTTAACACCGGGAACGTGAAGATTTGGCACCACTTTACGCTTTAAAGGCTGCTATGGTATATCTAACTTGGCAAGCTTCGAAGACACTTGGGATAATAGTACTGTAATATCTGCCGATAATATTTTGATGTGGTATGCTTAAGAAGCATTTTAATATTCAACAGCGTTTTCTGTGTAGGTGAGAAAAAGATTTGAATATGAAAGGAGTTTTCCTTTTATGATTTGTCAAACTGAAAACGCGTGAGAAGTAGCCTAATGTGCTACGATCGTCAATTGTCTACTGTTTTGCTACCAGTAGGCGGACCGAATGCCGGCTTGCCCCCTTGTTCTAGAATAGAAACTGTCATTTAGCACAACTGAACAGTTAATACCTATATTCTGTTTTTGTATGTTGCTGTAAGCAAACAGATGCGTTAGCAGCCATGATGACACCGCACTCATGCGTGACATCATTCAACAGCTTAACAAGATGGGCGTAGCCGCGGCGGCTGTTTTATATACGTATCGCTTTAATATGACCGCGCGCACTGTATGTGATGTGGCCACGGGCTTATAAAAGTTCGAAAACTAGTACATTTTAAGTACGTTGATAAGTTTGCTATTGATTATGGTTTGCCACGATAAAGGTATCTGCCCATTACAACATGTCATAATACGATAGTAACTGTTTTGTCAGTCAAAAATATTTACGAAAATGTAAAATAATGCTTGCTTGACCGTTCCGATAAGGACGACTGACACAGAATCGACAGCAAATTCACATAGTGTCCATCATATTTTGTTTCCTGTGCATGATAAGTTATAAACTTAAGCACAGTTAGTACACACAAACATGTACACAAACCTGGTTTGTGTGTCTTTCACAAAACTAGTGTTAAGCCTTCCAAGTTCAGTTCCTTAAAATGATTCCTCTTTAAATAAATATATTTTAAAAAGTCGGTTACCCGTATGCTTAGACTAGATGACCTAGGTCAACACATATACATAAACGTTGTAAGTTCATAAACGTGATACGTGACATTCTTTTCATCGTAACTGAGTATCGCTGACTCGTGGTAGGCACACTTAGACTTCAAGAGGATCTCGGAATCGAGAGCGCTAAACGAGAGGTTTCATATCCAGCCAGGTATATGTAAACTATCTGAAAAAATTAGAAAAAATCTCCTGAAGCCGGGAAAAATACTAATAATTCGTTTTCATGCATATTTTGGTTGTACAAAAGTTGGAATTTTTCGTCGATTTCACTGTTATTTAATATAGCAATATGGTGCGCGACATAGAAGTCAAGATTTTGGCGGGTTTTTGTGGTGACGGTCAAGATTTTTATTTCAATAATTAAAAATTGTGTCGGAGCGAAATTTGAGTTTATGAAAGTGGTGTAGTTTTATATACAAAGTGTTTGTGTTGACGTACAACTAAAAGGTTATTAGAATAAAAGTGATTATGGTGTGAAATAAGATGAGAACTTTTTTGTGGTTATCCACCTCATCAAGTAGCATCATATAGGTAGAGACTGTCATCATATATTTTCAAATATTTCATTTCAATGTAAATAATTAAGAAATAAGAAATACTGAAGATTTAGCTGTATGGACGTTAGTTTCCGTTGCCTTCCCATTGAAGGGAGAATTAAACATAGAAGTCAACTAAACGTCACCAAAGTGGCATAGGCGCTATGATGAATATTCGGTGTTGCAGTTTTTTCTATAAAAAATCTTGTTTTGCGCCACGAAACAAAGCAAATAAAAAGAAAACGGACAATTGAACTCTGTTCTGCATATTTTTATGTATTTTTCAGAAAAGTGTACATAGACCTGGCCGGGCCTCCATAAATTTTTGAAACATTTTTTTTATGAGGCTTTATACACCGACAGTCAAGTGTTTTCAAATACTTTTACAGGAACCGCCCTTTTATGTAGTAATTATGGTTTAGATTTATAAACAACTGTTTTCAATTAAACCGTAGCTTTTCGCTAAAATAATTCAAAGTAATATTGAAAGTTTTACTTAGAGCGGCTTCTCTTTTACTGGTTTCTCATTTTGATACTTCAGGAAAATATATGTATTTAAAAGTTTATTTTATTACATATGTTTCAGTGAACAAAAATAAAGGTAAAGTTTTGACCGCACTGTAACAAACAATAAAATAGCATTGGAAATATTCTAAACTAATATTACCATTGTGTTATTATAACATATATGATATAATAATGACTTTTATTTGGAAATTAAATCCTGTTCAAAATCTAATATCAGTATTGTACACCTGTTTTCTAACAAGAATACGAAAAGGGAGATATAATTTCCGATTTTTAACGACATTTCCTTTACCAGCATACCATCGGCATACCATCTTAATAATAGAAAAGCTATTTTGTCTTGTTTGTAGGTATTTCAAAATTACAATGCAAAGATCTAAATATACAACCTTTTGCTAAGAGAAAATTTAATACTTTATTTTTTATTTATTTTTTAAAAAGTTTTTTATGCAATCTACCCAACACCACCTGATATAAGGCAGTAAGATGAGTCCATATGCGAGACAGCTAATGCAGCTTAGACACTACTCTAGCCGCCCCCACCCTGCCGGACCAAAAGGTGCTTTTTCACAGCCTCTCTTGAAGGAACCCATGTTATAAGAATAAGGCGTTTGCCAGCACATGTGTTAGTGCTGGCAAAGAATTCCAAGAAAAGAAACCAACCCTCCAACTCGGGACTCCTTCCAAGACAAGATTTCTTTGTCTTCTTGGAGTTTGATTCTCAGTCTTCACACATTTTCGGAACATCTCCTTATGTTTTAGTATGTGAAATCCAAAATCAGAACCAGCGTCCGTAATATAATTTTAACTTTACCATAATGTTTGAACATACATTGTGTGCGAATAAAATTTGTTCAAATATGCAAAAATTTAAAAATGACGTGCAAGAAGGTGTTCGTTTCATGAATAATTCAGGTTTCTGGTATATTGCCTTAATGGCTAGCATGTGAATCTCATTAGTAGCGTTTGAGAAGACCAATTAGGTGGACGATCGGCAGGAATGCATGATCGAATTTCAAATTTGCATACCTTAAAAAAAATTTAGTGAGTTTTCGGGCGATGTATTTTAACCTGTTCCTTTTTAATTATACTTTAGCAATGACACCTTAACCTTTCACCCCTTAACAACGCTCTTAGACGATATATAATCTATTGCGTCTGATATGTAGGTTCGTCACAGATTACGTAGGAACTTATCTGAAACGAAACACACAATTATGGTTTGATTTTTCTGGTCATGCTGTGAACGTTTATATATACAATACATGTTCGCAGTTTCGATAAAATTTCAAGATGGCGGTTATATCCAATGATTTTTGAAAGTTCAAAGCGATAAACGGCTTTATCATATCGCGTTTCGGTGGTCATGCTAGGCGGGCTGGGAGGACAAACGTACATGGTATATCTTTTTATCCTTGTCACTACACTACGAGTATTTTTTCTAGAGCTATATTTTATTAGTATGATTGGAAACCCAGAAATATAGAAAAAATCTATGATATACGTACTATTGGTTGTAGCTGCTACCTAGTTTAGTTTGATATTAGATTTGTATTACAAAATTGTATTACTTACAAACAGAATGTTACTTAAAATTAGTGCAATTTTGTGCCACATGTGTCAAAAGTAAAGGGAATATTGCTCGCACTTGTGGGATGGCTCCGCCAAGTATCTCCTCGATGCACTGGACAGATTGCAGCGTCGTGCTGTCCGTATCATTGGTGATGTAGAGGTCACGAACAACCTTGAGCCTCTACAATTGCGTCGAGACATTGCGTCGCTTAGCGCCTTTTATCGGCTTTATCACGGAGAGTGCTCTGAGGAGCTTTTCGACCTTATCCCACCTTCCTCACCACCTTCACCTCCTGAGCAGGAGGGGTCCTGCTCAGGAGCACGCGTGCCGGTCTTCGGAGTCATCCATTCACTGTCTCCACTTCAACATCACGCACAAAGAAATTTAGTTCCTCGTTTCTTTGTCGTACTTCCAGAACTTGGAATTCTTTGCCAACACAGGTGTTCCCTCCTTCCTATAACATAGGGTCCTTCAAGAGAGGCGTGAAAAAGCACCTTTTGGGCCGGCAAGGTGAAGGCGGCTAGTGCAATGTCTATTCTGCACTAGCTGTCTTCGCATATGGACTCTCCTTACCGCTTCACATCAGGTGGTGTTGGGTCAATTGCTGAGCTTTGTATAAAAAAAAATGTAGTAGTCAAATTAGCGTTTACTTGCACTTTTACAATAAAAACAAGGAAATAAAAATAAATTAGAAATACGTGTGTGATCTTTAGTTTTAGTCGTCTCTATACCGTAGTACCACAACCTTCAACCCTCAAGGAGGCTCTGCGTATTGGCAACGCGAACAGGATCACTATAAGATGCTAAATTAGCAAATGCGCGAGTATCACTCAAGTCAGCTGTCCACGCCGATTATCATTCACCACCAGTTACGTAACCAAAAATTTGATAGTTAGCAAGATTTTTTTGGATTTCATGTTTAAGTAGTTAATTTATAGTTACTGTTATTCTTCATACCTAAAAAAACTAGCCAAGTAAAAAACAATAAAATTTCAAAATAAAAAGCATCTTCATCATCTACAGCTTTTGCGTATCCTCAAAAATCCCATCTGCATGTCTATGACATCTAAATGAATAGTAAAGAAAAGAAAACAAGGTCAAATCAGACGTGTATTGAAAAAAGGTAACGTGCGTGCTCGGGGAACTTTGTTTGTTTCTGCCGTCTACTTAGTTCGAGGGTGGCATAAAGCAAACGAAATTATTGCCACAAATGGACGTGCAAAATCAGCGGCGCGGTCGTTCGCGTGGCGTGCACTTCGATCGTGGTGAAGCAAGGCGCGGAGGAAACGTCAGTAATGTCAGAAAAATCGAATTTCCATGCCGGCAGTCGAGGCACAGGCGGCGCGGCGCCAACACCGCGCGCGCCTTCGCGCCATTCGCTGCCGAGCAACGCGCGCCCAAACTCTTCCAAAGTTCCAAAAGAAACCGACACCCGCGATTTAAAGTTCCAAGTGCTGACAGTGTTTTGTTTTCAATTTAATGGTGGGCCATTTATCGGATTAGGGGCTTGGTAACGCCGGCTCGATAGTGAGACAGCTTGTCCGACATAAATTCGAGTTCATACCTTTCTTTATTAAAAGGTGACGTCACTGTGGGCGCCTTTTTTGGCCCATTTCAATTTATCTAGCTAATTGGCCGGTTGTGTGACACAGTTGCATTGCCCCGTGTTCCAGCTAAGTGGAGCCTTGCCGTGCCTATCCACTGAATTACGGCCTTCACCTAATATTGATTATTAAACAATATTGCATTCTTTGCAAGTCATGTAAACACCTACACAATCATAGTCTTTGTCGGCTTTTAATAAAAAAAAACCCTTTGTTACTTGACATTGATTATCTGATGTTGATATAAGAATTAAAATCAAGATAAGAACGAGTATAAAGATCGTATTGTTCGATTTGTAGTTTAAAAATCTGTACTGTTGTAAACTGAAGAAATACACTTTTTATTATGAATATACAAACATGTATCACTTCTAAACAAAATCTATTAATTTCTTACACTACTGTGCCCGTACAATATTGATTTGATCCTAACTGCCATATTAATATGAATGAAACTATATAATTACATTGTAGTCAATAATGATTGGTCACTTTAGACGTACCTAACGTTTTAAAATTTAAATACAAATCAATTGCTCATGTTTAAATAAGTATGGTAAGAACGACCATACTTGGTAAAATACCTAGTTCGACAATAATAAATACAGTTGCCATAATTGCAATGCATTCAGAGTGTCATTATGTTCACAGTACCTACTTTGTAAACAGTGGTAAATAAATGTCTTCTATAATCTATATCTTCAAGTGACTCAATGAAATATCTAAAGGTGAATGAATACACAAATCACAATTATTTTTATATCATCTTTAGGAGATAATATAATACATCGCGTTCTCTTTGTCGTATTGTCACAACACTTGTAAGGATTTCTTCAAAGAGTTTTATGGAGCTGAAAATGTAGAAAATCACTATAACTCCGCATTGTATTTAGGTACATAATATAAATGCTCCCTCCACACCTTGATCTATCAAAAGGTTGGATCATAAATCGAAAACGGTCGACAATACCCGACTTTCAGCCATTTCGAATAATTTTACCTACTACAGATTTATTTATTTTTCTTAGTATGAAAATTATCCTATAAAGCTCTTTAGATATTTACTTGAAGTAGCTACAGTTTATAAGTAAATAAAACGTTTCATTTTAAAATCAAAGAAAGATATACTTTATAATATATACACTTACTTATGTATGTACCTAATAAGTTACTTAAATAAATTATTTTTAGGGTATAAAACACAAAGTCTATGTATATCTGTATTTTTTGTCAAATTAACTTCGATGACGGATCTAAATAACGAACCATGTAATAATTTTTGCCCCTTGTTATAATAATTAGTGTTATTAAGCCTGCCACCACCATTTAGACTACAATTAAATTCACTGGAATAAATACATGTATCCAGTATGCTGTAACCCGTGGCTGTAACAGATACAACTTCTTTCTTTTGTTGAAGCCATTTTCTCTTTGTACTAACTTGAGACACAGACAGACACACAGATACAGACAGTCACGTCAAACTTGTAACACCCCTCTTTTTTCGTCGGGGGTTAAAAATAACTTGGAACCTACCTATTATAAATAAATAAACTTGTAAGTTTTTTAAATAATTTTTTCCTGAATACTGAGATTTTGTGACATTTAAACTTTATAGTTCCATGAAATCAATTTGACATTTTGTCTTAAGTTTGCATTTTCTAGGGCCTATCACACCAACCACCTACGACAATATTGGTTGTCTATCCCTGCAGGCTGTAAAGAGACGGATGTTTAAATCCGTTACCTAAGCGAAAGTAACTTCTGTCAGTATAAATAATGATTATTTTTTGTGTTTTTGTAGGCTTTTTATTATTATCATACATTATTATTAAGTACCTATATCACTAAATCACCAAAATAGCATATAGATGCTTCATCTAAATTTGCATTATATTACTTGTAGGTGTACTCAGCACTAAACTATTTATACTATACCTAATAAACATAAGACAAATAGAATAGTGGAAACCTTTTTTAAAGTTTATAATCTTAGAAGTAGGTAATTTTAATTATTATGCTTCATATTACCTCTATAATGAGGATCCGACATAGTAAACACAGACTTAAAAGTGATTTTAAACAGTGATGTCAGTTATAATTTGCAAAACCAGTGCGTGCATGTATTAGGATTTCCATAGCAACGGCAACGGTACTACTATTGGAGTTCAGTAAGTATAATATATTCTATGGCTTTGAAATAAAACTACTATAGAGAGTTAAACTCGCGTTTAATTACCTGCCACATAGAAAAAAATATCTAAACTAGAAAAATTTCACGTCCTGGGGCCGGGATCGAACCCTTACTTGGTTAGAGCAGTCATCCGCATTGTGAAAGGTCGGGTTCGGGTTTTGGTCGCTCAGATGGTTAGAAAATTTCAACTCTCAAAAAATTTCAATTCTTAAAAAATCTAATTCAGATATTTTTTCTATGTAAATATATTTTTGACACATTTATAATAATATTAAAGTCAAATTAAGAATACATACAATTTATTATTTTATACCCGAGCGACGTTACGATTATTTTACTGCTATCGTGGTTAAATTTGATTTTAGTGGTAATAAATAAAGTGTCTTAATCAGAAATAAATTCAGCCGCAATGGTATGGCGCTCCGGAATCGATTACAAAAACATAGTAACTTTCGCCAAGGTCAATCCCGGACAGTTCAATCGAAATTTGTAGTCTAGAGCTTCTTCGCATTTCAGAAGGAATCTTAAGCCTTTGGTTCCGGTTGTTATACTCCTACCGCTTTCACCCAGGCTGGTGGTGTTATGGCCCAGACACTTCATGTGTTTCTCCCATGTAGGAAGACCTGTGGCTAGCAGTGGGGCCTATATACGCTGTTAATGATGACATCAGTCCTTCAAAGAACCTTTGATCCCAACCAAACGTTAAACGCTGGTTGGTTCTCAAATAAGAGTAGGTTTATTGAATGAGGTACCAGACAACAATTGACCTAGATTTATCTATCTTTTGTGATATTTTCTTAACCTTATTTCGTGATAACCAACATCCACGCAGGTGGTTCCGTGGGCAAAAAGCGAAGTGATAATATCAACAAGAGCATTGAGCACAGGATTTAATATTAAGAGGGGGCATAAAGCAAATCACTAATCGTAGATTTGATTTTAATCGTATTAAATCAAATCCAAATGAGCTGTAATTTTAAATATAGTAATAACATTATATTTGTGAGGGTTGTGTCAGAGCAAAAACATGAATTTATAAAATTTTCTCGATAGAAAAAAATCACAAATATACCTCTGACTTCCAACGAGATTCAATTTATTGTCCAAATCACATTACTTCACCACTGGGAAAATTGATAAATATGTGAGTCACCATGTTTCCGAGGGCTTCTACTAGCGATTTTTCAATATATGTTATGGTTTGCAAATAATTAATAAAAAACTATATTGGCGCATACTCCATTTTCCTTCCGCGCTAAACGCCATCGTCGGTCTCTGTCAGTCGCATGGCAGGCCGCATGATATTTGTTTTGTTTCACTCGCGGCTGCTCTATTGAGACGGGATGCGGGAAGACTATGTTTCTGCGTTCTTGCGCGCCCTCGTCAACATTCTCGCGAATAATTTGTAGTTTATAACTTAAAACCATAATTTAGTACACATATTTTAAGACTATTGCTTAAAAAATTGAATGAAACGTTGTAAATTGTGATTTCCCATAATTATTGAAATAAAATGCTATAAAATGAAACTGAAAATTCAAATGACGGCTAGGTGTCAAACTCAAGTCTTTTGTTTACTCACTTTTTAATTATTGATATCGACCTTATTTTTATGTACATTGAGCAGAAATCGCATTGTTTTTGAAATCTCAGTAGACGTAGTATATGTAAAACAAAATCATGCTTTGTGTTTCTTAGTGACTTACGCGTATTTGATTTATTTGTAATAAAACTTTTTTCGATGGTCGATATTTTCATATGTATTTATAATACAAAAATCACAATATTATCGGGCAGTTATCAATATGCAGTTGGAAAATCTAACACAAGTTTATTATAAACATGGCATAATACACTTTATTGCAATTTAATGATAACAATGTTTTTTCAGATCAGCATCGAATTAATATCACCACAACTACACCTAATTAAATTTTTCAATAAAGTGAAGTCTGTAGTAAATAAAATTTAGTATCTACTGGTATCACTAGAGGTGTTAAATTCAATGAGTGGTGAGATAAACTTTGCTATAAAATCATTAAGAAGAAGGATAGATAGCGATGAAGAAATAAGTAGGTTATACCTAATACTCCGGTAGCATAGTGGTATTGGCGTCTGGCCGGACATCAGGAGACGCGGGTCGATTCCTGGCTAGAGCATATATTTTTTCATCGTTTGCTTTCTTTATTTGTAAATGTTTTAATAAAGTAGGTGTTTAAACGTACCAAAACATTAAAATATGAATAGTTTATTACTATTTACAATAATTAAAAACAAAAAATTGGCTTAGTTAAAGTCATCTAAAAAATATGACGATACTTGTGTTGTTGCTTTTTTAAAATGTAAGTTTTACTAAGTGGTGCTTTTCTTCTATGTTATTTTAAAATGGAAAATTGGAAATACATTTCAAAATAATATAAAACGTATAAAAATGAGTGGTGGTGCTATACAACAGTAAATTAAAACACGGGATATATTTGTTCATAGAAATAGCTTGACTGCACTATTTTATAGAAAGGACATGGACTAAGAGTGATTCCGGTTCACCAGCTGTGTCGAAAGTTGTCGAAAGAATATCACGAATTCATTTAGCATTTTTCAGTACAAAATGTATAAAAAATGTTTTGGCGATTTCTGACACGTGATCATTTAAATTAATGGTATCTTATATGTAAAAATATTCTCATCCGTAAGCAAAATTTTTCTGTGACCTCCCTTTGCGTACCGCTTCAGTAGTTGTTTCGATTTTACCACCCTATTTTTTTTTAATTATCATTTAAGAAATGACCAGTAGTCTCGAATAGGCTGCAAATCCTAAGTCATCTTTGAGATTATTTTTTGTTTGTACATTTGTGATTGAAAAAAGTTGTCTGAAATATTTTTCGCTACTAATATTTCCATTTCCACACCTTCTAGACAAGTTGTAAGAAACTTTATTGAAACTTTATAAAGCTGAGATAAGGCCTAAAAGCTCATCAGAGCACTCTTCATTATTATAGCCAATAGAAAGTGCTTCTCATAAGCTCGCTCGTAGAGGCTCAATTGTGCTTGTGACCTCTATATCATTAATTATATGTACAGCTCGAACACTGCAATCTTTCCAATGCATATACTTAGTAGAGTGCAATCCCACAGGTGCAAGTTATATTCCACGCACGATCGGTCCTTTGTTTTAAAGTAGGCATACTTGTTCAGCCGTGAAAAATCAATGTACCTCGTCGTGTAGTTTCTTTGATTTGGATTACAGCATATCTCCACAGTCTATATAAATTTCACTGTAATATCTCCATGAGTAATACTCTGAAGAGAAGGCGGGGGAATGAAAGGCGACATTTTAGATGTGAACGCGCAGACTTGTGGTTTTTAGCATTAAACTCAACAAGATTATTCGAACCCCATTTGGATATAATAAGGTTTAACTAACACAACAACCCTGCCTGTTAAGCTCGACGGTAATATTCATTCTCTCTTTCTCGGTGTCAATGCGTTCCGCCCCTGGGCAACCGTAATAACAATTTACCATGCAATGTACTGTCATCTGCATAACTATTAATGTTACAATGATTCAGTCCAAACTGATGTAGCAGCAATATTTAGTACAGTTTACGGTGACCTAAATTTTGAACGAAATATGATTTTATTTTCAAAAGTAAATAGTACCATTGAGAATACCTCTGTTTTGGATTGTTCATTAAATTTTTTAGCGTATCTATAACTTTTTCCAGATGGGTGACATATATTCATTTCTCTTAATGTGCCAACTACATATAATTCAAGAGCACCCAGAAATAAATTACCCACATTGATTTTAATTAGAGATGATTTTAGTATACTGCACCATTTACAAAAAATATTAATGCAGTGGATAGTTGGTATGTGTGCAAAAAATTGTACAAGGATACATTATATTTCACTCGAGAGAATCAAACTAGTAATTAAGTTCACAACGATTTAACATTATTTTTAATTTGAAAAAAAAAAGTTAAATTAGTAAATTAACTATGTGTTGCCTTGACGAAAATTTGGTCTAATTTAACAACTTCATCTAGTAACAATAAAAATCTTAACTTCAATATTGCATTGAGCCAATATAATTAATATTATAGACTAGAAATGCATTACATTTACTTCTAAGAAGCTACTGTTGCTTTCATGTGAATATTTTGCGTATACTATACTATGACGTCCGCATGTGACTAGACGAGCTCGATTGACAACACACTCCAATCGTGCCTCGCGATGCGGGGGGTGCGGGTGAAATTTGATTTTTTTCTAGCTTTAGGCGCCCTCTTAAGTTGCAATTCATGTACTTTCCCACTCTCCAAGCTTGGTATTTCCATTTTGACGTACAGTAAATGATATGTTCTGCTATCTCTAACGCTGTTTTGATTTGCTTTCACTGTGGCTTTCAATGCATCAATATCGACTTTCGTCTCCGGTTGTACACAAGGTTCGTTATTCGCTTGAACTAACTGACCCATACACGTCATTAATATTGTATGCCGTCTCTACAGCGTTGATGCTACTAAGTTACAAACAAAGACGTATTGCAAACAAGAACAATAATTGTTTAATAAATTACCGTGGTCATAGAAACGGCGATGTCGCAGGAAAAACTATCGTCGACAAAATTAATGAACAACTGTGTTGTAAATATACCGCCAGTACTCTTTTAGAGTGACCAAAATCACTTAAATTTTTAACAAGTGATAGACAAGTCTAATAATGTAGTAAAAAGGTTGCTTTTTGAAACATCAAAGTTATTTTTGAGTACGCGGAAAGCTCATATGAATCTGATGCTGACTGCACCAAGCCTTAACTTGAATCTGGGAAACAAGTCAATTGTAAGATTAATACTGGCTACTTGAAAATTGCCCATTAGACAATGGAATTTTCTTAGCTGAGACGCTAATAAATGGCGTATAAAGCGTAACACTTCTCTTAATACTTATTAAAAACCATCTTGGTCATGTCTCCTTTCAAACAAAAAAACTGTATTAGATTTGGTCCATTAGTTTAGGAACTACGTTAAAGACACGTCAAACTTATAGCAACCCTCTTTTTGTGTAGGGGTTTAAAATTACCGGGAAGTACATTCCACCTGCAAACAAACAGGCCGTGTAGATATTACAATTTTTATTAAACAGCTGATTTTTTTTCGGGATTTCAAATTTATTTTTTAGCAAGCCGTGCTTAGGGTAACCAGCACTGCCACCTGCCTTCGTATTCGAGAGCGTTCCCCTAACACCCTGTATTTATAAAAGTCAAAAGGTGCGTGGGAATTTTCAGTCATTAATATTATGAATAACACGAGTTCTAAGGTTTTCGGCTCACGCCAACCGCCTATGTGTTTCTTAATAACTGAAGTACTTAATGAAAAAGTTTCCTTAAATAAATTCGTAGTAATCAAGCTATACTACCACGGTATAGGTATCGGGGCGTAGTGAATTGAGCGCTCTGGTTTCAATTGCGAAAACAATGCAACTTTCGTCATGGTGCTCCCGGGATGGGTTAATCATTTGTAATCTCCAGCGCCACCGTGCTTTGAAAGGCACGTTAAGCCGTTGGTCCCGTTTGTTATTTTAACTGCTTTAACCTACCAACCCCCATTCGGCTAACGTGATGATGTCATGGCCAAACTCCGCACGTGTTTCTTCCATTTAAGAAGGCATGCGTCCAACATACAGGCTGGTGATTATGATAAACGCTCATTAAAGCATTTTGGTATAAACACTGTCGAACGTTATTTATCTTTTTCATTTGACATATAATTGACAACCAAAACATGCTAAGAGTAAGAGCGTTTATCTTACGTTATACTAGTGGCTGTCAGCAGCTCCACCCATGCGGATGTCGGTTATCGCTCCAAAAAGCATCCTATGTCCTTCCCAGAGTCTCCAATTATCTCCATACCAGAGTGCATCCAAATCAGTTCAGCAATTTAAGCGTGAAAACATAACAGACCGAGAAATTTCGTGAAATTTCTATGAAGTAATGCAGCCAATATTATATTACTTCATACAAATGTCATGAAATTATCAAATGAATAAAATGTTTTTGAAAATGACAAAAATAATCCATGAACTAATACAGCCTATATTTAAAGTTATTGTCGTATTGACGGCACCAACCTGTATATTAATTATCGTAATTATCACACAACATGTGATAATTATGTCACATAGCTAAATGTAATATAGAGTTTTTACGCAACAATTTTTGTTCCTAAACGAAGGTGTCGAACTGTCGACGTATAATTAAAACTACATTAGTTGACTGTTCCAAAAATTGTTATCTGAAGACAGCACTCGTAAAACGTAATGATATCGAACATTTTCTGGGGTATTCCAGATGTATAAAGAAAAATAAAAACCGCACGAAGGTACCGATCCACATCAATCCTAAAAAATATAGAAACCTCTCATTATTATGGACTCTGACTGAAATAAAATGAGAACCTTTTTTTATACAACTAGATGAGAAACAAGCTGACGGCCTACCTGGTGGTAAGCGGTTACCGCCGCCTATAAACACCTGCAAAAACAAGGAAAAATTACTTGATATTGCAGCAGCGTTACCTTTATTTGTAATAGCAAATTACTCGACGTTAAGGCGAATATTATGTGACAAAAAAATATTGAACTTTTTAAAATTTGTAACTCCTGTTGCTGCCGCGAACCAGTAAAAACCTGAAACATTTTTACCAAAGTAGATAAAAATCTGGGTCAGTTAATGCCAAATTGCTGTCACATAGCGTTATTATGTAACAAGTCAAGGGAGAAAGCTTTTTACGAGCAGCTTTGCAGTTTTTTTTAAATGGACTAACATTTATATAGGTCGTAAATTCTATAACCGACGGATTTTTAAGCTTTAGAGAAAAAACAACGCAGAAAACTGGCTGAGCTCTTTAAATTTAGTAAACTGCCAAGACAGTAATATTGGTTGCCCTGATATTTGCAGAGTGTATTTTCTAAGTGGCGATAACGGCGTCATACAAATCGAAAACTGGTGGAAGCGGAAAGCGCCCTGCTTGACGTTGAAAATAATTACTATTTATAAAACTGGCTTAAAGTCATCATGTTTGGGTATGAATACAATAAATTATAATCAGAAATGTGTAACATATGACATTCAATGGAAATGTTGTTCAATTCAATATTTAAATATTTAAATTTAACATGAAATCCAATGCCCTCTAAAATGTTGTGAACAATTCTAAATTTTACTATCTTTTAAAAAATGACCAAAATATGTTGGATTTGAATGTAGGTAAAATTGTTATGGTGCAAGTTTTTGAGCCCTGACGTTGCGCTTGTGAATAATATTTTTATATATTCAAGTAGATGACAACAAGCTGACGGCCGACCTGCTAAGCGGTTACCGCCGCCTATAGACACCTGCAATAACAAGGAAAAGTCACTTGATATTGCAGGTGCATTGTCATCCCGAGGCCTAAGATGAAATGTTGTTCATGCCCAGTACTTTACACTGAATACCTTTCCTTTCAATCCGAAACACAGTAAACTGTTTCTCGGCTGAAATGAGAAAGGCGGTGGTACATATCCAGACGACCCTATTTACATACCACCTAATAACAGATAATATAAATATTATTATAAAAATTTTAAAGCTCTCCTGGATTTATTTTGCTTTTTCCTAATAGCATTGTAAGTTAAGAATAACGTACACTTTTTTCTACTGTGGCTGTGTCTACCTGTCCAGCCACACATTTCAGACAAAATGTTTTTTTATTTTGTCTGAAATGTGTGGCATAATAGGTGTTTATGTGAGTTTCTGCCCTAAAACTATACCTTTAACTAGACTAACTAAAATATATGAGTTATTTTAACTGAAAATGCTTTGCAAAGTATTTTTTTAATGGTATCAAACTTGTGTGGATTAGAAAATTTGAAAAAATGGTAAAATAAATATTGTAAAATTCATTAAACACATTTGTACATATTTGTTTGTATTGTTTGTAGTTTGCTTAGCACATTGAATGTTACGACTGTTTGTATGCCGACGATGCGTGTAAACGCATAAATTACAAATTGCATTCGTATTCGGTGGTCACTACTAGGGTGTGACGTCACTATTCCGCATCATTTTCTATAGAGCATGTTTTGACAACTTGTAACCGCACCTAAAAGAAATCGGTATATGTAGGTATACATGAAACTTTTGTTTGCAGATATACTATTGGTTCTGCAATATTGATCAACTATTGACATACATTTTCATATTATGAAATAAACTCGTACTAAATATGAAAAGCACTCGATAGCTCATGGCGTCTTCGAATATATCTAATTTCACACTTTGACATTTGTAGAGACAATTTTCAATGCAGCTGACAGTAGATAACTTTCAGGGATGTCGCGGAAAGGTACACTAAAGTAATTAAAAATACCTGCTCATTATTAAATAATGATCGATGATGATAAATCATTTTACACTTGCAGAGTACAATAATTAATTTAGATCATTCAATTACCTATAATTGAGTGCAGAAGTATCGTGTGATTTGAGATAATAACGGTAAAGTTTTTGCGTGTTTTAAGCAACTGTTATGGAAGGTCAAATTATTGGATAGAGACAACTTCTTTACAAATGCAAGGTAAGAAAGTTTTAACTGCTAAATAACGTTGCTTGGAGTTTATTAACATTTTGGCATGGCAAACGAGACTCTATTTTAACGAAATAGGATAACTGGTATCTACTTTATAGTCTAAGAGATATTAGCGATTTTTCACTACTTAGTATTACTGCATGTTTAATATAGGTATGTGTACAAATCAAAAACATTTTTCGTCTTAAAAACTTTATTGGCTTAAAGCTCTCGATTAAATCATCGAAGTAGCATTTGCAATGACTAGTTCCAGATTTTACACAGGTACTTAATGTTACACAACTTTAAGTACTTGTATAAGACCTATAAAATACATGTATTATAATACCTATCATTCTAATATTAAGTTCACTAATAATTTAGAATGTAAGAAGCCGCAAATCGATATGCTTTACCGCCTCTAGGCTTACATGCAAATGACGTTATAATAAGCGAAGAAGCCAATGTTCGTTATTCAAAATGAATTTAAATTAATATTAAGTATAAGTATCAAAATATATCAAAGAACTTATCTGAGTAAACCTAATCTCATGGTTTAGCGTCAGCTTGCTCTATAGTTCTGCTTAAAATATAGAACATACAAAAAACATACTTGTGGAACAAATTTGAAATAAGTGGATAGAAGACGAGATCTGAAAGACAGTCGAAAGGAGTGGGTTTAAGTCGGATATCTGACGGAGTCGTTGGATATCTGACTTTTTTTTCTGAGTCAGCAGTCGATAAGAATGATCGTTGAGGCTGCTCTGCTGATCTTATTGCTATCTGATGTCTGTTCTCTCTGAGACTCTTTTCCTGCTGCACATCAATGGTTTGCTTATGCGGTGAATGTTCATTCCCTCAGGAATTATGAGATATTACAAGAATATGGTGAAACGTAAGGATAAGATTCTATGTTTTGTAGAGCCCCAGCGAGAGCGCTGGGGAGACAACAATCTGGTGTCGTTCAATGCCACAAAAACAAAGGTGTCTCTTCTCTTCACTCCAAAGAAAAGTCTGTTCAATGGGGCCCCGCTACTTTCCGGGGTGCTTGTGTTGTTGTCTAACCTCAATTTTGGTGCTACCAATGATTGGTGCTATCAGAAGCTCAAAAGGCAGCCAGGAAATGGCATCCTCAATAAGATGAAGCAGTGCTTTAGCGCTGGACAGCTTCTTGCCCTTTATAAAGTACAAGTCCGATCGTGCATGGAGTACTGCTTTCACCTGTGGGATTTATCAGCTAAATACCAACTTGACACTTTGTCGCTTGCTTGTCGGTGTTCTACAGGTTCTTTGAGCATATTCCACTAAGCTCTTTGCCATCTTTTATAATGTGCCGGCCAGAGAGTGGAGCGCTCTGTCGACTTTGGTTTCCCGTACCGCATATGACCTGAATTCCTTCAAAGCTGGATTTAATTAGCACCTTCTGAGTAAGCTCGCTAAATCGTCGAATCCCTCCTAACTTCTCTCAGAGCAAAACTGAGATCAAGAGTGAACCGCTTTTTATTAAAAAAAATACAATGGTTAACAGTAACTTCAAGGCCATTTGTATGTTTGTTTGTAAAAACAGGTCTCTACCGTTCCTATAGTGAAAATTGTATACAAAATATTCACGAAACGAAGTTCGCGTGTTAGTACCTATATTAGAAGAACAATCCGATTTCGATTTGATTTGGAAACTACGCTTTGTTGTGTACAACGAAATGGTGTATTTCGAATAAAAGAAATGCAGCAGAAACAATGTAACATTATTAGAGTAGTAGGTTATAAATCATTGTAAAATTTTCCAAGTATGTAACCTTCTTAATCAAAATTCTGAAATTTATGTGCTAACCCACTCTAGTGAGAATTCGGGATAGTTTTGATAGAATCATATATATGTAGGTACAATACATTATTATCTTTATAACATATGTTATCAGTTCCTGGCAGTCCATTGCTGAACGTAGACTATGCCACTGCACACAGCTTAACACTACCTTGTCACCTTCTTCTAGAAGTGACATCGCTTCGAGAACCTTCTTAGTTCAATGCTCACCAGTTCTGCGATAGTTATGGCCAACCTACTGCTACTTCAGCTTGATACAATCCTGGATGATTAGAACACCCTTGGTCTTCCACTTAATTACTTATTTCCAATATTCTTAATTTTTGATTTTAACATTATTATAAATGTTTGAAAAATTACTTAGTAATTAAAATAGAATAAAACTAGAAAAATTTCACGTCCTCAGGCAGGAATCGAACCCGCGACCTTTCGCAATCCGGGCGACTGCTCTGACCACTGAGCCACCCAGGACTTGGGATATCCCTGTGAAATTCTTCTAGTCTATCTTGTATTTGCGTTTATGAGCTAACGTCCACCCTACAATGTCGAAATATTCTATTTCAACATCCGAAACGAGTAATTTTACAAATACCGACGATTCGGTTAAGTTGGGGCAGTGCTTTCAAATATTCTTAATTTACGATTTTAGCATTATTATAAATGTTTTAAAAATTACTTAGTAATTAAAATAGAATAAAACTAGAAAAATTTCACGTCCTGAGGCAGGAATCGAACCCGCGACCTTTCGCAATCCGGGCGATCCCAAGGGACACACACACACAGGGATATCCCAAGTCCTGGGTGGCTCAGTGGTCAGAGCAGTCGCCCGGATTGCGAAAGGTCGCGGGTTCGATTCCTGCCTCAGGACGTGAAATTTTTCTAGTTTTATTCTATTTTAATTACTAAGTAATTTTTCAAACATTTATAATAATGTTAAAATCAAAAATTAAGAATATTTGAAAGCACTGCCCCAATTTAACCGAATCGTCGGTATTTGTAAAATTACTCGTTTCGGATGTTGAAATAGAATATTTCGACATTGTAGGGTGGACGTTAGCTCATAAACGCAAATACAAGATAGACTAGAAGAATTTCACAGGGATATCCCAAGTCCTGGGTGGCTCAGTGGTCAGAGCAGTCGCCCGGATTGCGAAAGGTCGCGGGTTCGATTCCTGCCTCAGGACGTGAAATTTTTCTAGTTTTATTCTATTTTAATTACTTATTTCCAGATTTAGACCATAACAAGATCCCTAACATTGACCTCCTCATAGCTTGCTGAGTGACATGAAGTCGATGGGCCAGTTTTAATACCGTTTCGGGTCCGTAAATCCTGTCAGGGTGCATTGGGTGTATACTCAGCTCTTCATGCACTGCAGTAGTAAAGATGAGAAGGTTAGCGCAGTTTCTCAAATGTCCTGATTTATCGATGTCGTAGGTAATTTTTATTTCATTCACTTAAAAATAGTTTATTCAAGTCATAAAATAGGAACCGTATATTCAAGAAATGCACAAAGTCGATTCGCACTATTTGTCGAGCTCACGTAGTAGGTACACTCTAATAAGAGTTTTGTGCTCAGGAATGAGAAATGACAATCAATAAAGGTTTTGGAGATATGGAATTGATCTATTGTATAATTACATCGTAAAAAAGTAGTAAAAGGAATCGAAAGATGAACTCATTTAGTGTCTTCATCATCTTAAAATAGAGGTTATATTAAAATGTCATTTAGCAAAAGGAGCCGTACGGTTCGTAACATAAAAGTGACGTCTGCTCATCAACTTATTCATTAGTGACAGTGGACAATCCCTAAACTCCTACTTAAAATATTAATTTCCAGCTGAATATATAATTATTTTACTAAGCCTTAATTACTTTGTAATATGTTAGTAATAAGAGTTAGGAGAATAAGTTAATAATAAGTTAATAGAATAAGTTGTTTGTGTAGGTTTTGTGTAGGATTCTCTAACGTACAATTATATAATGTTAGTAGATGTTAATTAATAATTCGTTTCGTTGGTTCTGTTTGCCCAATGCTAGCTGCTCTAACTTTAATAATGTAGTTAGATATCTTTTTAAAAAACACAGCTAAGCGTTCATGACCTAGAGAGCCGTGGGAATATTGTTTGTGTTATCAGTATTCAAAAGGATTCTTTTTATTAAGTGAATATGCGAAGAAATTGAACCTACAACTAATAATCGAAGATGAATGATGTACATATCATTGATGTTGATGCCGAGTCCTGTCCAGTCCAGTAACATGAAAACGTCTTCCAACGCAGTGGTAAACAGATTCGGAGACATTGCATCTCCCCGTCTTACCGCTCTCTGCAATTGAATAGGTTTCGTATACTGAATCACGGCCTATGTTTCCACAAATGCCAAGCGAAGTGACCGGTTTTACTACTCGGTCTTCTGTATAACCTGCCGCAGCGTATGTATGTGGTCTACGTTACTAATGTCTTTACCAAAACCAGCTTGTACAGGAGATTGGAAGTTGTCAAACATGTGCGTAAGATGTGCGATTCGTGATATCCCTCGAAAAAACTTGTAAAAGGGGTACAGAATCGTGATGGGTCTGTAGCTCTTTAGTAAGGTTTTGTCACCTTTGTTGGGACACCAGTCACCACCTAATTTACTATTTACTCCGTAAAGTAGTCACGTAAGATATAAACCTCGCACTCGGAGCTCTCTACTCAGTCGTTTTGCTTACGGTACTGGATGCTTCGATTACGCCACAGCGACCGTTTAACCTATTTCTGCGGTCACGCACCCCCACCCTTTTCTAATCGGCTCCACTAAACTGTGCATACGGGAGCTTTGTGATTTAAACGAGCTGGAGAATTAATCATGACGTTGGATTTTTTTTAAAGGATTATTTTCCGCTATGATTCCCCGTCCCCTCCCGTAGCCCCGCTGCTCCGCAGCCGTAGCATCCGATATGACATAACCGGCCACTTAGTACTGTTTTATTTATAATATGTTTGATGTTGACTTTACAAGGTGGTCCAAATCATGACGTCAAAAAATTTGATTCCTCAGATCCGGCGTTTCGAAATACATCCCAAGCATGTTCCATGATTTTTGAGAATTTTTGGCCAATCTAGCCTTTTATCTGGATTTATATGTCTTGCGACTTAACTTGCATTTTTTGACATGAATAAAATCTTTTGTTTTTAATTTTCTTGCATTATTTAATAAATTAATACGAGAAATATATGATACAAGTTTATTTATAGTTATATTATACAACTTCTTAATATTCATACAAGTTACACGACTTACAGTTAAATATTCAACTTTAAATTACAAATTTTATATACCATTTTCCAAAGTTTACTTACTTGTACTTTTAAAATTTGCTTTATCCGAAGCTCTCATAATAACATAAAAAGTGCTTCTTATATATCTCTAGTTATTAGATCTTCAGACCAAATTGATGAACTAGTGTTAGCGATGAGTTACAGTAAATGATTTTTCATCCCCCTATCTCGGAAAGAGTATTTTTGCTCTTCGATATCTGAGTGCAAAAGCCTTTTTTATTCGCTAGAGGATAAAGTAAAATTTAATTTAGAACATCGTGTGCACTTAGTTTGTGAATACCAAACATCAATAAACCTCTTTACTTCTACCTCCATGGCCGAATTTATAATACAACCTTTTTTTAACTTGTTAAAAACTGAGACTCGGCACCTTCTTGTTGTACTTTTTGTTTAATTTGTTTTGGTCGCGCTATTTTCTTTTCACGACATATTTGTTAAAACCATGTTTAAAACAAGAAACTGGAAAAAATTAAAACCGACTTCAAAAAACTGAAAAGGATGAAATAATTAAATTTAAGTAGGTATTCATCCCCTAGAAACATATTTTTGGAGTCGGTGCTTTACTTTCTATTGTTTTTGGAAACCACTTAGCACCAACTCCAAAAATATGTTTCTAGGGGATGAATACCTACTTAAAATTATTATTATTTCATCCTTTTCAGTTTTTTGAAGTCGGTTTTAATTTTTGTTTAAAATTTTTTTTTCACAATTTTTAGTGATAACTTTCTACGGTCGAAGCTAGATGGGTGACCATCAACTTATATTGTTTCCTACTATCGTATCGTTTCACTAAAAAGTCATTGGAAAAGCAAAAATTCGCAATTTCGCTTATGTAGACGATTTCATAATTTCAGTTTTTTTTAATTTAAAACCAAAGTACCAAACTGTTTTTGAAAAAATTTTTATGGGACCAAATGGCAGCTATTACGCATCGAACAAAAAAAGAATCACGTAAATCGGATCAGTAATCTCGGCGTAATCGGTGTACATACATAGAAAAAAAAAAAAAAACATACCGGCCGAATTGAGAACCTCCTCGTTTTTGAAGTCGGTAAAAAACTAGTATAATACCTCGTAAAAAAGTAAAAATGAGCGATTCTAGCGACGAAGAAGTCTATTTAACGCCAACAGAATTGACTGAAACTGGTAATAATGCGCAAATGATTTTTTTGCATTTAGTTATTTCCTCGCTGAGGTGGGATGAAAAGTTACGTGTTGCACTCGAGTGCAAAGATTTTTCACATCGTGCTCTTTTGATTCCCTCGATAACGCTCAGGATTCTAATTTGTGAAAATTAGTAATGAAATTTTAGAATCCTTCGCTTGCTCGGCCATCAAAATTGAGCACGCAGTTAAAAAGCAACTTTGCACTCTTGTATAACAAATAACTATTCTAAGCTACTCGGTCAATGAGAATTGATTATACGCTTAAGTAGTATCAATGTAGTGATCTGTAAACTACATGTGGTATTATTCCAAACATGATTCTGTTCAAAATTAGTCATTATAAATCAATTTTACAACCTACAAAAGACTATATTCCGACTAGTTATGTATGTGTAGAATTTCGTAGCAAGAGCAACTACTAAACTACTAAGTACGATAAACCTTTTTGAATAAGAATATCGATAAATAAATCATTATTACCGATTGTTGTTATAAATAATAGCACACAATTTCAATGGGTCCCTAATTGTTAATTTTGTGAAAATGATTTGGAGACGGTCACTTCACAAGCAACGTGTCACATAACCTTTTAAAGACAAATATTTTTACACAATTTATATTTAAATGTGCATACATTTAAATATCAATTGTGTAAAAATATAATAAATAAAATAAATAATATATATTTTTATAATAAAAAAGGTATATTGCATTTTTTTAAATTTAATGTTTGATAATTTAACCATTAATATAGACAAAATAAAACAACTAAATAAGACATTTGAGGAAAAGTTGAAAGCAGTTGCTGTTAATACAAAGTCAAATCTCCTTCAGCTATCATAGTTAAAAATAGCAAAATCGGTGTGCCAAAATTATTAGTTTAAAATCCCAAATTCTTAATAAATACATAGACGATAGACCTATTCAAAAACACATTTTAAAGGTAAAAATTCATATGAATATACAAGTACTCAAGTTCGAACAGTATGAAAGGATTCAATTGAATAATTATATTAAAGATAATGGTTAAACTAAAGACAACGATAAATGTCGTTAGCATATCTTCGACTTTCGGTGAAAACAAGCATGAAAACACGTACCTACATTTCGATGAAGGATGGGAATGCAGTATTGAAAAATACCTACTTAATTTTTAACTTTCTATTGTTTTTGGAAACTTATACTTGGGATGAGTACCTACTCAAATTTAATTATTTTATCCTTTTTAGTTTATTGAAGTCGGTTTTAATTTTTTTTTCACAATTTTTAGTGATAACTTTTGAAGGTCAAAGCTAGATGGGTGACCGTCAACTTATATTGTTTCCCACTATCGTATCGTTTCACTAAAAAGTCATAGGAAAGCAAAAATCCGCAATTTCGCATACGTAGACGACTTACTGATTTCAGTTTATTTTATTTAAAACCAAACTACCCAACTGATTTTGAAAAAAATTTTATGGGACCAAATGGCAACTATTCCGCATCGAACAAAAAAAGAATCACGTAAATCGGATCAGTAATCACGGCGTAATCGGTATACATACATAGAAAAAAAAACATACAGGCCGAATTGAGAATCTCCTCGTTCTTGAAGTGGGTTATAAAGGGGTAAAGAACTCAGTCAGGCCTTTGAATTGCATTTGTTTTGACAACTTCTATCATAATTTTTTATGCAGATCTTATTGGATTACCCTACTGAGCCTTGATCATCAATAATGCTTTACTTTATACAGTACATCAAAATTAACTCAATCTAATACGAATTGTGCGATTATATTCAATTAATTGTATGTGAAATGTCATATGGTGTTCCATTTTTTTCTACCAATGCCTGCCAATTAATTAGTACTTTGACGACGTTAACCACACGGTTCCAGTTCCTTAACCACAAGGGTCCAGTTCCAGTTAAATGTATATCCCTGTATTTAGAAATAGTTCTTATAAAATGGATTATTGTACACGACTTGGTGGTGGCGACAACACAACTGTAAATTAAAGCATTGGCAGCATTATTTTATAGAAAGGTCCTGAAATTATAAAATGAAGAAGATGTATTTGAAAGTTGGAAAACATTTCTATGAACTAATATAGCCCATGTATTGATTTATTGTCATATAATTGTCATCACCATCCTGTTTATCATATATTTTACCAAGAAAGTTATGTCAAGTAAATTATCACAAACAACCTGAGCCTTTGCTATTGCGACAGGACATTGCGTCGCTTTGCGCTTTCTATGGTGCGCAGACGTTTCTCCGCGGCAGAGAAAAAAGTACGCTCCGCGAAAAAAAAAGTGCGCCGCGGATTTACCGCGAACTCAACGCACACGGTGTGCGGTTTATCGTCCTGCATACGTACGTCACTCTCGAGCGCACAACGTGGACTAAAGTCCGCCATGTGCGTTGCTTCGAATAGTCACACGAGTTCTATTTTTTTCGGGGACTCCCCCGTACTTTTGTCTGGTCCGCTCTCTGCATGTCCTCGGTTATTCGGGGGACTTTTTGTACGCGGTACTTTTAAGGTCTATTCACACATATCAGTGAATCCACAGTTCCGGCACAGTTCCGTATCAGTGCGAAATATTATTTCATACATTATCTATGAACGTATCTCCACTTGTCCGTGTCAGTGACGGCACAGTGCTCTCAGTGTCCGTGCCGGCACCGGCAAGCACGGAAGGGATCGTCGATAACGATATTTTTTGCTGGACGGACAGATCACGGACGCCGGCATCAACAAAAACGAAATGGAGGGCGAGCGATTAATAGAATTGGTTCGTGAAAATAGAGTTTTATATGTTTTATCTCATGCAAAGTATATGGAATACAATCACGATTGACGACGGACACGTTTTCACTGAAGCTCCGTGAACTGAGCAGGCACTGACATGTGTGAATTGAATCACTAACGCAACACTGAAGCACTGATACGGAACTGTGCCGGAACTGTGTCGGAACTGTGGCTTCACTGATATGTGTGAATTGACCTTTAATCCCTCGTTTGCGTTACTCGATACAGTTGTAAGCGATCTATTTTAGCGGACAAAAAAGTCCGCGGGCAATAATCTCTCGTCTCGCAGGCCATTAGTGTACTTAACTTTCGAATAGAAAGTAAACGTTTCGATCGGTGCTGTGTTCAGCTGTGGAATCGTATGAAAACTACAGCAGCACTTCTATTGTGACTCATTGGAAAGCACTTACTATGTATATTAATGGACTTTAGAGCTGAACGCTACACCGATCAAACCGTTACGATCGGTGCAGCTTATAGGTACTTGGGGTACTGAAGAATTCATGCCTTCTTTCCTCTACCTATAACTACATGCCCATTGGTTTCCTTATTCATCAAATGTCTACACTTCAACATTTTTTTAATAAGTTATAATAACGTAACACTTTTATTATGAGTTATATATAATTAAAAAATATAAATATGACACAATTAATGTCTATATTAAAAAAAAACCTGTTCTTATCCAGTGGTAACTAGTACAAACATTAATATATTCTTTTCTGATTAAGTAAATACTGTTAAACGATATTTCAGTTTAGCACTTAGACTTTATTTATGCGCCATAGGAATTGTAATTCCTAAATCTAATTTGTAAAATTCAATCCAAATTAAGTCGGTTCGGCAAGTCAGTTGTTATATTCGACCACGATATTTCTGGTTATCGCTTGATCTCAACGTTCTTTGAACTCTTAGCCTCAAGGTAACGGAATAATTTCCATTTAGTTCCTTTACTTTGCGTTTATTTTGTTTTTACAATTTCTTGGCAGTTCACGTTCAACGTTATTGATTGGCTTATTTTTATTTATTTTTAGACGAGGAATTAGTTGACGCTGCATTTAGTGTCTAAGTTTATCAATAAAAAAAATGTCCTGTGAATTACGGATTTCAATTCTAATTTGAGGCAAGTGTCTGATAGCCGACTGGTAATTTTTGATCACCTATAAGTTTCACTTATACTGAAGCACTTCAAAAATTATTTTTAATGGGACAGATATATGCTTGCAATGCAACTGTCAAAATATCTCAACTCATCAACTAGGCAGGGATACAACTTGGCTTAGATTTTCCAGAATATCAGCTGTAAAGACAGTATAAAAAGGCCATGACAGTATAATGAGTGTTAAAGCGATAAGCGTATATGATAGTTGTACTCGTAGAAATAATCTACCCATTCAAAAGGCGAAAAACTAAGGAATTTTGTTGCAAATCATTAGTAACCCGAATCACAATATGTTGCTCAGTTGAATACAACCTATATAATAATATTCAAAGACTGTGATTTTTTATTATTTAGGTATGTGTACTCTGAAAAAAATAAGTATGTTGATATTTAAAATAATCATCATTATTCTCCGCCGATAGTAACTCATAGCTTGCTTTTTTTTGCTAATTAACACACGCACAGAACATCATATTATATCTTACACCCTCTAATACTCTAGTCCAGAGGTTCCCAGAGTTTTTTCTCATAGACCACTTTGAAAATTTAGCTGGTTCCGGTGAACCACCTCAGCCACATTTCTTCCATATTCCCGAAACTCGAGAACTCGACAAAAATGTGTTTTTTTTTGTCACGCCAACGTAAACCCCCGTTGAGTCTCCTGTGGACTACTGGGGTCCACCTGGACCCCAAATGAACTCAACTCTGGTGGAACTAAGGCTCTAGTCTGAGTCTATTGATAGTGAATTACTTAAGCCGACCCATGATTAATCACCAGCTGTAAAAATGTATAGGTATTAAAATTATCTTTTAAATTTTGACGTAATTAAAATTTATGTACAATTTCACATAACACAAATAATTACAATTGACCATAATACGACCCCGTGAATCGGATCCGTAAAGGAAAAGAAAATAAAACGAAAAGAATGATTAAGCCACTTAATTACTTTATTGTGGGTGTTTATAGTATATTTCTAATATTTATATACATATTATAATTATTATTTCTCCGTTATCTAGTATCCATAACACAAGCACATAATGATTCTTACTTTGGGATAGATACACACACACCACATTTAAAGCAGGTCTAAGAGAATCATTTAAATATAGTTTATAGTCTGTACGGCTTGAGATATAATATATTGTCACTAAATTATTATATTGTACAGATTTCTAAGGTCCCATAGGCATCGTCGACAAGATACAATGAAGCGTTAGTTGCTCTCATTAATTTAGATTGTGGTAGGTAGCTACAGGCCCCGCTGGGCAACCGTCGACGCTTGTTAAAATATTGCTGTTATCATAATATAGACATAAGTATGGATTCGCGAAAATTTAATATGAGCGATACCTAACAATATTGTTATCAGAATCTTTATAGCCAATTTGGGATAACTAAGGTGATAATATTATACAAGATGTCATACTCGCGTTTTTCATCAAATTAAATAACATGTATATTTGTAGTAGGCGGTTAGCTTAGCCTATTCTTTTGCCTACTCATCGCAACATCACAACTCTAGAGCGTAGTGTAATTCGCTGCGATCTTCTGTATGAGATGGCGAGGCAGTCGAAAATTGTAGAGGAAAGTACCACATATATTAAACATCTAAAAAAAGGTTTTTTTTGGGACTTATTTTATGTTTGACCGAGAGGGGGGGGGGGGGGGTCGACTCATTTTTATGTTTTTGATTTAAGTTTTGTATTAAGTAGGTACTTAAGTCTTTACTGTTAAATGTTTGATTCATCTCCTCGAATTGGTAGTTGTTTTACTATTTCGAGAACTAAGTAGGTATTTTCCATGTTCAAATGAAAATTAAGTTTCAATTTAATACATTTTTATGTTACGTCAATATTTTTCAAAGTTTTCTGTTATTATTAATAGAGATGTCACTGTGCCTTTGGGCTTATTTATATCCAGCTAAAATATGGAGCACTTATCCCGGGAGATATTAGTTTTAATTATTTTTTCTGTAAATTAATATTTGTTACGTTTAGATATAATTTTTAATACTAATTTAAATGTGTGCTTTATTATACAAGGTGTATCAAAAGTACCTCATAAGCGGAAAGGGTGTAAATTGGTCCCTTGTGTAGAGTGTACAGTTTTATTTTATTTTTTATTAAAAATAAATAATTTTTCAGCTCGTAATTATATTATTTTTATTATTATACTACAGTTGTCATACATTGGTAATTAACTCTGAATTCCTGGTTCAGGGGTACTTTTGATACACCTTGTATAAATAAAATTATCACTCAAATCTACATACGAAGGAAATAGTTATTTTTTGAAAGAATACTTATTCTTGAACACTCTTAATAATAACTTGAACAAACATAGGTAAGTACGGTAAGTCCTATTGTGCAATAAAGAATATTTGATTGATTGATTGATTGATTGATATAACCTATGTTTGGTTAAGTTATTATAAGTAAGATAAATATTGTAAGCCAGCCCGAGCTGGCTATGAATTATCAAGAAAATTGATCTGCTTTTGATAAATAAAAAAAAATGAGATAATTAAACATACAATTGTATCAAACCAGGTAATAATATAATGGATTTGTTTATTAGTGTAGCTGTGTGCTCGATAGCAGCTAACGTTAATTTTATGTTGTAAATTTATAGGTGTTTGCCTGAACGGATGCGGTGGGGCGGCGAGGCGGCGCCGCGCGCCATCTTGTCGCTCGAGAGCGTACGCGCGCGAGGCTAGAGATGCACCGCGCTAGGTGAGCGGTGCGCGGCGGCGGTGCATGTACGCGGCGGCGGGCGGCGCGTCGCTAGCGGGCCGAAAGGTTGGTTTTGCGAAACACAATAATTCCTCTTTTGTTTCCATTTACGAAAACGGACTATGGGAAAATGTAGTGTATGAGGGCAAATATAAATAGGAAATATTTACAAAAGTGTCATATACAGGGCGATGCCATCAATACGACAATAAATTAAAACATGGACTATATTAGTGCATAGAAATGGATTGCCACTTTCAAAAACATCTTATTCATTTGATAATTTCATGACATTTGTATGAAATAATATAACATTGGCTGCAGTATTTCATAGAAATTTCATGAAATTATCGAATGAATACGATATTTTGGAAATTGGCAAACCATTTCTATGAACTGATATAACTTATGTTTTAATTTATTGTCGTATTGACGGTACCACCCTGTATACTTCACTCTAACAAAAATCATATAGATAGTCTTTAAATAACTAAAGATTTTACACTAAATTAACATTAATGGATTATGGAAAATGGCTCAAAATAAGTGTTTTTAATTATGCCGTTTGGTTTCTGTCATATAAGTGTCTAAAAATATTCGACCTGTCTGATAGAAAACGGTTACTGAAGCTTATATATCCTATATTTGTTATACCAGTGCCCGTAGTATTCTTAGGGAGATTATATCCACGTAGCTTGATATAAGATTGGATAAGTAGTTTGATAAATATTACTACAATACCCGAATATGATTAAGTGTATGCGTTTGCTTATCAGTTTTCGTTAATAGTAAAGCTACATAGTCAAAAATCCTATCGTACTTATACCTAGAATAATACGTGGGTAATTAACATTTACCAACCCGCATTGGGCCAGCGTGGTGGTGTTATGGCCCAAACTCCTCATGTGTTTCTCCCATGTAGGAAGGCCTGAGCCCAGCAGTGGGACGTATAAAGGCTGGTGATGAGAATGAATTAACATTTAATATATTTTTTTAAATAGTTCTATGTTTGTTTGCACGATAGGCGCGCCAGCACGGCCGCCAGCCCGCGCCGCCTAGCCCGCACCCGCACAGCCCCCCCCACCCTGCACCGACCGGAGTCCGCGCCTATTCCTGCCAGCACTGGGAGGCCCGGCTACAGGCGCCTCAGCCGCGGCCCCTCTCCGCCCTCGTCTCGGAGCCACACTCGCCATGCGACGTCGTCGAGGTATATCAGCCTGATTGACGTTGTGTTTGCTAGCCTGTATAAGCAGATCAAAACAGAAATCGAACAATCACTTTAAATCTTTTTTAAAATATTGATCAATTTCAAAACACACTATACGTGTTTTGTGTGGTAGAACGAATGTGGAAGTGGTAACATAATAAAAATACAGCCAAGTAATTTATATGATCACAAAAGTATGATTGATGGTTTCGTATTTTTGTGACGAGTTGTGTTGTGTACAGTTGCGATCTACCTATACACGCCAGCTTTAAGTGTTCGTCTTAGTTTAAGCATGAATATGTTATTAAAACTAGATACATCAAGCGTAACAAATTTTACTGTTGTCTCCATTTTGTACGCAGTATAATTCTATGATTATACTTTATGTATCGTTGGCTGTTGTAACTTAAAAGAAATAGCGTGACTAAGTATGACTGACCAATTTTGAAAACAATATCACACTGAAAATTTCGTTCCTTGTTGTCGGTACATTTTTGAAGTAAATTATAAATTTGGAGACGCTGTATTTTTTTAAGAATATTATTATTCGTTATGCTATTTCTATTGAGCAGTTCCATAAGACAATGTTGTTTTATGTGTGTGTCGTATAATGCAGGTATTGAATGCCTTATCTTGAAGTTTTAATGTTAGTCGTAAGTGTATTAATGCTATTGCGTAAAATGTATTTACTTAATAGTTGATGTATAGCATGTTTGTAAATGGGGTAATGCAACTATTTCGTCTGGAGTTATATGACGTCAATGTACGTAAACTAAAAACAAAATGTCCCGCCATTAAATATTTGAGTATTTGTTTCTAGAGTTTAGTATTTAAAAGGACTGCAGCAGTAATATGTGTAATTCTAAAGTGTTATTTAATCAAGTGACGAAAGTGGGCCGGCCATGAAACAGCGATATATATCTGAAAGTAGCGTCAGATGGCAGGTGACAAAGAACCAGAGACTGCGACTTGATGTGCGGAACGAGACATGAGTGAAAACGTTCACAGTATTGCAACAAAGAACATTGTTCAATCAAAATATTTATAATATTACACGAAACGCCAAATTGCGCTTGCTTCCAATACGTATTCTTTCTCACAAAACATATCGTAATTATAAGGTAACGACCACTAAAAATTCAAAATAATTAAAACGTTCAATTAGCTATAAAATTAATCATAATTCGCGCCTTTATTGTGCCTATCTCTATCAAATTCTAAAATGCGTTAACTGAAAAAAATATCACTAAAAGTAATTATTGATTTTGGGTGTGTAAATAAAAGTAATAAATAGGGTTATAGAATTAGTCGCGCTAGTTGTCGAATTAAAAATTGCTCGAATAATCAAGTAATAAAATTAAATAAGTGCAATAACGTTATAACAAGTGATATCGGTTCGAAGTGATGTACGTGCTTAGCGCGTAGTGTAGTGCAGGGCGCTGAGAGCCGTTGGCTGTGTTTCTTGCCTGTGTTCTTTCACGGCCACAAAACTGGCAAGTATGCAGGCAGCTCTTATGCTAAGATCTAAATCGAGGGAGAGAAGAAAACAGCGCTTGAAGAGAGGATTTAAGCATGAACTACCAAGCAATGTCGCAACAAGGTCAATCGCACCCTTCCCGAGATATCCTCCTGCTTCATGGGTATGTAGTAATTTACAACCTGATCGAATAAAAAATTGGATTGAAAATGTCCTCAAAAGGATTTGCGAGATCACGTCTTTTTTAATTAGAACACTAAGATTGGAGGACGCCTCGCAACTAGCGGTATTTTTAATCCCATTTTTATTTGATTAGGTAGCAAAAACAGATTAACGCTAAATCTTTACATAAGTGTCTGGGTTACAAACTAATATCATTTTTATCTATTGCCAATTTTGTTTGAGATTGATTTAACACAATATGTCAGTATTGTTATGAACTTTTTGATCGCTTAAGTTGTGGATACGAATTAAACTTCAAAGACAATAATTCACGATGAGAAACTGGGACACTTATGTAGAGATTTTCTCCATATTATTAAGATATTTAGTATTTTTACGTGTCTGCATGAATGATAATGTAGTGGTGTCTTCTATCTATGTGGTGTGACATTGTTAGACTAAAATCATTTAGCGTGATAAAAGTTAATGTTACAGTCTTGATAACACTGTCATCTAGACTATCTTTACTGAATTTGATATTTTCTACTGATGATCATATGTCAGAAATTTCAGCACTAGACATTATACCTGCGCGCAGGAACATACATATACCTACTGGAAAGAGCAGATATTCATGCATTTGTAATTAAACACTTATATTCTTTTACGCGTAATACTCTTAAAGAGGGAGACTTTTACATTCTAACACTATTTCAATAGGCAATAAGTATGTTTACTATCGATGCGGGAAACAATATTTTATTTCTTCGACATACAAACAAGGCGCTATTTAAACCGATTCGATTCAGTATAACATTACAAAAAGGTAGGCATTGACTACAATTACTCAACTTTTTGACATTACAGAAAACTTATCCAAGTCACTAAATACAAAAACTATACAAAACATACTTTTTGACAAGTTTGAGTTCAGTTGCGTATTATTAATTTACGTATGTTTTTCTTCTTCGCTTTGATGCCTTGTACTTTAAAATGTATGTATCAATGATTGCTGGCATTTGTATTTGCATTGACAAATAATTTATCAAATAAGACTGCTTATGTGTCTGTCAAATAAGACTGGCTTTAATAGATAACGTACACTTACAAAAATATTAAATTCGTAATAAGGTAAAAGCTTATATTAGGGAAGTATTAAAAATCGACTCCAATTGCAGAGATATTTTTAATTTCGGGTTTTATTCATATTTGAGTGACCTTAATGACAATCAGAGGAATTTACTCATGCAATATCTCATAAGGTGTAATCTCACGTTAGACGTTTTTAATTGCAAATATCACGCATATGATAATTTTCATTCATTTCATCGGCGGGATTATCAGTGTCATTTTTTAAATGAAAATTAAAATACCGTCGTAATACGATATTTTACCTTACTTTGTCTATATATCTCATTTTTAATGAACTAATTAATTTTTTAGTTACATTTAATTTACTTTATCGATTCGCAGACGTATCGTTCATTTGCCCGTATACTCTACTTGAGAATTTGCCGGCTCAAAATGCCGACTTTATTAACATTTTAATCTGCATAATACACGTTGTTGAATTCCACCTCCACAATTGAACGAAATGTTTGGTTTGTACTTAGTATTATGCTTTGTGCGCCGGTGAATCTGTTCAAACTTTGGAGAGCAAACTTTGTAACGTTGCTATGTGAATAGTCCTTGACTGAACAGACTCATGGTTCTACGGTTCATTGGGGACTCGTAGGCAAACATGTATGGTATTACATTTTAGATTTCGCAAACAATAATTTTTGAATTGTACCATTTAGAGATTTCTATTTCATCAATAATAATTTTGCAAAGCTTAGAGTCACTATTTACTAATCGAGGAGAGTGGCCTTGTATTTTTAGCAAATTGTAGAGTTAAGAAAGATAGTGCACTAGACTGTTGTTGTAAACCTACAGAACAATACACTTTATGAGTGTAGTCATTAATGCACCTGATTAGTAAGCGGTTACCGTAGAGTATTGACGCTCGTAGCATGGTTTGGTAGGTAGGCCTCGAACGCATTTTTCATCGGTAGGATTTTTTCCCTAATCGCATTTTGCCACGATGGTGTTTTGTCACGTGTGCTTTATGTATAATCGATTTTAACCTTAGTCTCCTATTTCATAATCTCAGTTTTTCTAGCCGCATTTAGTCATAAACGTACATTTAGGAGAAAAAGTGTGTGTCAATGTTTTTAGGCTCTTTCCTGTAGGTATCTGTTGGTAACTGTAGGTTAAAATGACGAAAACAATATAAAATTTTCATTTTCATAAAAAATTAACTTTAATAGCCTTACTGTTTATAAACATTTATTATATTTTGAGGGTAATACACGTAAAGAGAAAAACAAATTGCATTCATTCAATTTACAGTAGGGCAAACAGCATATACCTAAGCCGATGCTGTTAGGCAAATTATTTATAGACCAAAAAGCGAATCAGAAAACATGCTGTAAGGCAAATTACCTATAGGAAAAAATACAATTATACATAAGGCACACGTGACAAAACACGATCGTGGCAAAATGCGATCAGGGAAAAAATCCTAGTAGGTCTAAAGTAGGATTTACCTACGAAAAATCCTACCTGTTTAGTAGGAAATATAAAAAAGTATTTTGTTAAAAATGAGGCTCTGCTTTAGGTTTGCCGTATATCGTTACTTCGCATTTCTTTCTTTATTATCGACTCTATCGAACGGTGTAATAATAAAGGCTGTATTTTTTTTTTCAAAATCACCGGGTTTTATTCCTGGCTATAAATAGGTATAGATTTTTCAAAATGATGCATTTTTAGTTATCATTAAAATAGGTCCCGAGACTCCTTTGATGTCTTTTGGCTATTCCTGATAGTTTCAGATTTGGCCTTCCACGTCCACTTGAAAATTTACCCTGTATAGGTCCACTAAAGCAACTACGTATTAAATTATTGTATCATTTTAACTAACTTCCTAATACGAAAATCTTTACTATATCAGGCAGAGTTAACAAAATTGTAGAAACTTCAAAAATATTGATTGATCGCATTTGCACCCGGAACTAATAGTTTTAAAATCATTTTCACTTTAATTAGTTGGGGTATGGGAGACCTCGCTCATCTTGTATAAGTTAGCTTAATTTTTGCACAAATTCGACGTCATATGACTGTGTAATGAAACTGCTATCTTACAGGAAAAAGGGTGCAAATGTCCATTTTTTAATTAAATAAATGCTGGCGCCTACCGAAGTACATATTTACCATTACATATTTGCCGAAGTTCATATTTACCAATATGTACTCGGGATCGGCATAAGGGTTTGACTCCAAAGCATTTTTGTCATTTTTACAACCATAGATTACGTTGGTTCCGTTTCACAGGCGTACAAACCAAACTCTTATGTCAACTTAGACACATTAGGCAAGAACAATTTTATATAACTACCTACTAGATAAAAAAACAAAAGAAAATAAATTCACAACACTAGGTAAGTATATCAAAAATGATGAGATCCGTAGAATTACTAAGGTTGCTGATATAGCCCAAAGAATAGCTAGCATATACTAGAGATAATATTGCGAGTCTCAAGTGGTAGTGGGCAGGCCACATTGCAAGGAGGACTAATGCCTGTTGGGGCGGAAAGGTTCGCAAGTAGCGGCCGCGTACCGGGAGTCGCTGCGTTGGTAGACCCCCCACAAGGTGGACCGACGATCTGGTGAGGGTCGCGGGAAGCCGATAGATGAGGACAGCTCTGGACCGATCGGGTGTGTGATCCTTGGGGGCGTCCTATGCCCAGCAGTTGGCGTCTCTCGGCAGATATGATGATGATGATGATAACTAGGTAAAGAGGAAACAGACGAATTGACTAATATACTTACTACCTACTATATATTTACAGATACAGTATTAGACGTTAGATTGTAGCGTAAAATAGAAAGACTTAAAAAAATATAAGTTTCTCTCAAGTACTCAATAGCTCAGTGCTTAGAGCAGTAATCTGTATTATAAAAGGTCGTGAGTTTGTATCACACCTTAAGACATGTCTATATCTTATCTGGACTTATTTTACACCGAACACCACGTAATTTAATTTTTAATACTAAAATAACCTAATAAACAAGAATATCTATCTTGAATTTCGAATAAAGAATAAATAGCCTTTGTTATTGTTTTTTACCATTACTCATTTTGTACAAACAACAAAATGCACGTCATTAATAGTTGACATCTTGAGATATGACTATACGACATGCACAAAAAGAAAAAATATTTTTGCCATGTACAGACGGCAGCACATGAAGTGTAATAGTCGCACTACGAAAGTTGCCTCTATTACGAACACAGTAAGGGCGGTTTCCAGGTCAAAATGTTACACTTGATGTGCACTGTACCTCCGCGAATCGATGATATTTACCTGTCCTACCTATAATATAACATCTGAGTCGTATTTTATTTTAGTTGCTATCCACATAGTCATGGGCTATTATTTCCTAATTACAAATAATATCTATATACATCTAAAGATATGACACCTACTAATGAAATTTTAATATCGATTCGGTTTGTTATTTTCTATCCCGGTAGTAAAATATTTCAAATCCCCTGTGCATTTCGCAAATGAAATATGTTTTTACAAGTTAATTCATTAAACCAATGACTAATGTTTCTTTTGAGGCCGCATTTAGGTGTTAAATTTGTTATAGTCCTTCCGTAAGGATGTGATGCTATTATACGAATTCAACGTTTTCAATTATTGGAATCCTAAAAGGAAAAAAAAACGTAAACAGTCCTATTCTATTACGCCTCAAATTCAATTACGGATAGACTATAACAATTTTGACACCAATTACGGAGGTGCTTTTATTTTTTGTTTCATTCTTGTGATAACCAAACAAGAATAAAACACGAAAATGAAAGAAGACATCAAAATAGGCGTTGATTTTGACTACCGCTGTAATGGTACTGTATTATACGTTACCTACTTTATTACGTCAACATATTTATGTCAAACACGTGCTTTAGAACATGGTGCTGGCGAAAAATTCCAAGTTTTGGAATTACGACAAAGAAATGAGTTTTACTTAATTTCTTTGTGCGTGATGTTGAAATGAAGATAGTGAATGGAAGAGCGGCACGCGTGCTCCTGAGTAGGAAGGGGAAAGGTAGAATAAGGTCCAAAAGCTCCTCAGAACACTCTCCATGATAAAGCCGATAGAAGGCGCTAAGCGACACAATGTCACGACGTAATTGTAAAGGCTCTGAGCTATTCTTGACCTCTACATCTCCGATAGTACGGACAGCACCAATCCAGTGAATCAGGAGTTCTTGGCGGACGGCGGAGCCATCCTACAGGTGCGAGCAATAGTGCGAGTTGATTGCCACCTTATTAATAAAATTTAAAAATATCTTCAAAATAATTTGTTTTATATTTGGTTTTCCCGGCTCTTGATATTCTGGATGTTTTACAGTGACTACATCACTATATGAAACTTTGTTGTATTTTTTTGGGTTTCTCTTTTTCCTGGGTGTTTATCTACGTTTCTTAATGTTTGACCTATCTATGAGAGGTCGCAATCACAATCTAATTTGTATATGTATGCATCTTGTAGGGGTATTTTATACTTGTCAGGTAGTAGGAGTCTACAGAAAAAAAATAGTTAATACTCCAATAAATCGTATATTTTTCTAATATTTATGTTCAAAGACGCAAGAAAAATGTGCGTTAAAAGTAACATATAAAACCGTCCGTTAACTACCATCCCGTTGTGTTATGTTTTGAGTGTTCCGATTCAGGCAGCGTGTAATGGGCTTGAGACTTTGTTATTCGCATGATGGGATCCCAAGCTGGTGGTACACTCTAATTCAACCAAACCCTTACTTTGACTTTCCGTTTTTATGCTCCATATTAAATTCTACAAAAGAAAGTCTACTATCTGCTCAATTGATGAGTTCATGAAACTTAAAGAATAGTTGGCTGTGGTTGATGCATGGTTTTTCCTGTATTATAGTAATAATTTATAATATTATAATATAATAAATAGTAAATATTATACATAATTATTATAGTAATAATTTCTGTAGTTTCAAGAAAAGTGTAAAATGTATTGACTTATTATAATTTGACATTCATCTTAATTTTCTTTAAGATTTAATTCATTCATTATTAATTTCTTTCATAATATCATTATTTGCATGCCATTTGAAATGGCTGAATAGGTTTAAGCACTTATAGGAAGATGACCAACGAATTATGTAAACTGATTACGCTATTTAAAGCAAATTTAGCATTTTAGTTCTTTTATTTTATCTATTCTCTCGTTTTGAAGTACTGTTGCTTCTTAGAGTTCTCTTAGAACATTCTAAGAGAACTCTAAGAAGCAACAGTACTCATACGAAGAAGATACTAAATAGAAAATCTGTACACTGTTCAAATGAGTTTTACAATATATCATAATGGCTGAGAAAACAACAATGATAGTTCGTAATTTACAGCCCGCAGGCTTGCCCGTTTCATTCATCCCACTTGCTTTGTTTCTCATTCCACTAAGTAATGCATCTATACTTATATCTGTATTTCTATATAAGTGCTACGACAAGTTGTATCATGCATTCATTTCAAAAGGAAACAATTTCAGGTACTTATACTTAAATAAATCGTATTTTTTGTTATTTTATCTTCAAACACCATTTCAAGGGTCTCGTTGATGAAATAAGAAGATACATATGTAACTTTTAATGTTTTATCAAATTGTTTATTTCTCTGTCTGTATAACAGTTATTGTTGCGGATACCCTAATATCATTTACAAATATACTCTTGATAATACCTATAGCTACCGTAGTTGAAAATGATGCACATTATAGCTGCGAAGGTATACTCAGTTATCGCACGGAAGCTATTATCGCTTTCCAACTCTGCTCATCACAGGTAGTGTGTCTATGAGGTTAGGTTTTGAAAGGATATAATAGAACTATTTTGATTTGACTTACATGTTAGCCCAACGTTTTCCGTATCATTATTATTATACCTACTTATTCTATAATAATAGCTTCAAGAGTGAAGTAAAATGAAATTACGTATGGTGATAAGATTGGGAAGGGTCTAATAAATAATAAAGCACCGAAATACGTCACTTTAAGGTATATTTATGATTTAAAATAAAGGCACACTGTAACAAGATAACATAAACTAAAAACTGAAATACTATAATAGGCTTATAAAAATTAGGTACTTACAAAAGTGCCTTGAAATGAAATAAAATTTCTTTATTTTGATACAGTTTGGAATTCGAGGTTTAAAATAGGGCCCAAGTATAGTATATTGGTGTGATAATCTTGACAGATAATAACTTAAAAAGTGTCAAAGAAAACCGTTTTCACGGGTTGATGGGTTGCGATAATTTAAAATGTAAGTATAGCGTTCATTTAGCTGTCTTCTTTACATAATGCGTTTAAAGTAGCCGTGTGGTGTCAGCACCCATTCAGTTATCGCACGGAAGCTATTACCGCTCGGCTTTCGTCTGAGTTAACCACGATACGTTGATATGCAAATTCTAATACATTTTTGTTCAGTAAACCATAGTTGACAAAGCATTTGAATGTATTGTACGATATCTTTTTACTTGTTTGATGGTGTGACTTGTGAATTATGTTTACTGACAACATAATAAGTAACGTCAATTTTTTTAGACATTTGTAATATTTCGATATTTAAATTTATTCACTATTATATTTTAAAGTTACGTTCGTTGCATGGCCATATTAAGTTAACAAAAAATAAACAGCTGGTTGTGTACCTTAACGGGAAAGTATTTAGGTCTTATGTAGGGTGTTCGAACTTTTCAAGGATTTCTTTGGTATTAGGTGCTAGTGACGTGCCAAAAGTTTTACTTATCGACTTATTGACCTCGAAAGAAACGTCTATTTCAGTGGTAATCTTTGGGTTCAATTTAGATAGTAATCTTTAAGTGCAATTTTCCTGCAAATACTAATAATACGTTTAAAATGCAATAATGCGTTTTATTTTTGTTAGTTATAAGAACGTGTAACCTATATGTATACTTTTTTTCATGTTTGGTATTCGGTGCGCATTTCGTCACGCACTCGTGCGTAACGAAATTATACTGAAAATTGAATTAAAGGCATGGTTTTGGTAGCGACTGACAAATGCACACTAAAATTGATTAAAGTCCATATTTCTCGTCTCGTCTGACGAATGTCCACTGAAGCCGTATTTGTCAATAGCAAAGTAAATCGCTTTTTCACGATTCACAGTGTCTCAACTCAAGTAGTACCGATGTTTTACGCTAAAAACAAATGAAAATCAAAATATAAATAACACATGTATTCAATAGACACATGTTGCGGCTTTGAGATGAGACTATTGCAAAATCCTAGCTATGAAAAATAGTGAAATCTGTTTTATGGAATCAGGCACTCGATTTTTCATAGAATCAAACATAAAGAATTATGATTGCATTGACGTCTTAGTTTATGGTGCTGTCAGTCAACATTTAATATTGTAATGCCACAATTGAATGAAAAGCGGTGTTACTAATTATTTAACTTTATAATTAAAAAATCAAATGTATAACATCATGAATCTTCTATTTTATTTTTTCGTCTAATTTGGAAAGGCTTTCTGTTTTAGTTATCACAAATTGTATTTGATTTTTTTTTAAATGATTTTATGACTGTTACGAGTTTTTTGACGTTCAACATAGACCTTTTGTTTCAATATGACTTCGTAAGCCAATCGAAGGCAACGATGGACTTTTTATAAGAAACAATAGCTGCTGTGATAGGCAGGGTTATTGTTCTTACAACGAGCGCTCTCTTTTGTTTCAAAACCGTGAACGGGTTATCGTATAGAGTATAAACACGTATATCAATAAACTATAAGTTTTCTTTTAGGGTGGCTAATACTCAAGTCAATAAAAGTTTTTCACTAGTCAAACTAAGTTTATTTTCGATGTTTTTTGTATATTAAGTTCCAATATTTTCATCACTTCTAGCAACCCCGTCATAACAATAGAAAAGGTACTTTAAGAAGGAATTTTACATATTAAAAGCAGATAAATTTTAGCTAGGGTACAATAATGATCTACATGCTTACCTAGTTTTTTAACTTCTATGATCTTTATCATTCTCCAAATATACATATATAAAACTTACCAGAAAACAAATATAGTACAAAAATTGTTGTTTGTCAACAATAATATGAGTTATAAAGTCAATAGTTTTAGGTATAATGTTGTGGTCCACGGAGGACTTCTGTTCTAAGTAGGATTGTTTTAAACAAAACAAAACTGACAGGAAAACAACACAACAGAAACCTGTTTTGTTGTTTTTCTGTCAGTTTTGTTGCATCTCCAAAGCCATTTATCAGATTTCTACTACATACGTAGTACCGATGCTATAGGAAGATTAAAAACATTAGTAGATGGTTCATCTGTATTTTGTAAATTATTCCTAAATTAGTGCATGAATTCAAAGGTGTAAAATTAAAGAAAACAGCGAATTCGTTGTCTTTTTTTTCATCTGATAAATCTTGGTTCATGTTAGCAATAAAATCTTATAATAGATTTTGTTTGTGCATTCTTACATTCAACGTGTTTGATTCAATTAAACTTAACTGCATGGGTTGTGGAAAACGTTCTATTTTTCTTAAGAATCGAGCCTTGGTTTATAAAAAAAACTTTTTTTTTTATTTTTTCCAAAGGGCCTTCTAGCCAACACTCGCCTTACCTATACATAATACAAAATCTGTTCGGTAACGTATGACCAAAAATTACCAATTCATTTTAAAATCGCAACCGTTGTATAGTGTATTAATGAATCGTTTTTCACACGGAACCCACTGTAAGCTCTAGTGCAGTGACACGATTAGACATGTCAAGGTCCCGCTATGCAGATATCGATGTACTTAGTATGTACTTAGTAGTTAGTTAGTTACTCACTTAAAGTTTAATGAATTGGCGTATTAAATGGATCGTCTTGTACTGAAAAGTTTTGGTTTCATTGGTAGGTTCAAGGTTATTTTTTTATGACTACTTATAACCGACATTGTTTTGGTTCTATGTGCTCATAAAAAAATAACCTTGACCGTACCAATCACTCAAACAGTCAGATACAAAAGCTCTTCAATTTAAACGACCCGCCTAGGCGTGTAATTTATTGGCTTGTTTAAACCAGACGGCTGACATGACGTCTGGTTAAACGCTGCGCTCCATGACTTGGCTAGTTGCAGTTCAGCCGTTTGATTCAATCAACTGGCTAGGCGTCCAGTTAAGCGGCTGATTTAACCAGACGGGTGCGCCAGAATTTATACGTTATTATGACGTGCCTATGTTGCGTAATATAACCAATGGCAAAGAAAAAGTAAAGAATCACGGAGAAGATTGTGAAATTTTAAATTTTTATTGTGTAGTGATGTTGAATTACAACCGTAAACAGAGCAGAGTGTGCACCATTATTTTCGATAAAATACAATATAGACAACGAAACAATAAACAGAGAGTATAGAACGTAACAACGTATAAATTAATTATCTAGTGTTTGGTTATTACCAAAGATAATATTACCTTATTACCAGGAGGAAAGAGCTTATTACCAGGGTAATAACCCTGAACGCTATGGAATATATTTGTGAGCACGTATGCGTCGACCCTCAGCGCACCATCCCGGAATCCACCCGCGTTTTTTGGGAACGGACTCGCGGCGCTGTTCCTCTGCGAAAAGACGTTCGATGCGCTACTGTAGGGAGTTATTCGTTATACTGTGGTCACGTTCAATAATTTAAGAGGAAACATTTTCCATTTTTTTTGTTAAAACTTTTCAAACATTTGAATTGTCACTTACAGTTTTTTTTACACAAATAGCACATTGAACAAGTATCCTAGGCTCGCGTGCTTGAAATATTTTTGTATAGTAAATTATTAACGAAAATAACATAGACCGCAATAAGAATTTAGCCTATAACACAGCGCGTTAGCACAATCCGGCTTCGTGGGTGATTTGATTATAGTCACGGAGAGTCGAAACATCATTTCGGAGGTTTTAATTTCCGCTGCGGAGGTGGACAAACCAAAAACATAGAGCGTTTGCTAGTTGAATTTCCTTTGATCGAGTTGCACCTAATTGTTAGTATTCAGTTTTACTAAAATTTTATGAATGTAATACAATAAAATTTATTTTGATAGATATGATTTTTTAACAAAAAAAGCACACTGGTCGGCCATGCTAAATCAATCATTTACAAGTATTTCAATTATTTGAATAAATCCTATATCTATCAAAGAAATGTCAAATTAAATTAATAAATATACGCACTCTTACTCGTAAATGACATACTTTAACACCCGACGCTAAAAGGGGGGTGTTATAAGTTTGACGTGTTTGACTATGTGTCTGCCTCATAAACAAATAGACAGATTTTGATTCGGTTTTTTTGTTTGTTTGAAATCTAACGTGACCGAGATGGTACTTAGATATAATTAATCATGATTTTTTGAGGTTTTTGATGATAATCAGTCTATTTCCTACTTGGCTAAAGGATTTTAATAACTGACACAGATCCGGTTGATTTAAAATTTGGTGATATTTTCAAGGCATCCGAACCATTGATCCCGTTGCATCAAATTGTCTGCGGAATGCTTCATTTTTCAGAGACTCACAGCCCTTCATTCGCCGCTTACAGTATATATAGCGTGTTGGGGCTTATAAGAATAGTCTTAGCGAGAATGTGCCAGATAGATGATGATCGATGCCTAGGGAATGAAATATTTTAATTTTATATTATCATTAAGTTCCATTTTAAGAACATTTTTTCATTTCAAAGTACTTTATCTCATGATCTAACAAAAAAAATTTTAATGTTGGTTGCCTTAAATTAAATTCAACAATAGCAATAAGGCCGCCTTTTGCATATTTTTCCTAACTGTACTTTTCCTTCATGTGTGTTTGTGCAATAAAGTAGGTATATCAAATTTATCTAACTCTAATTAGAGGCAATAAAAATACCTAGAGAAACATCTTGAACCGGATTGTGATTTTAGATATTGGATTTTTTTCAATCAGAAACGACATTCATTCATAGATTCTATTCTCTTGTTGCCACAATCCCTGATTATGTACGAGAGGTTATTGGGTCAAGGATGCCCCTTTGGTAGCCTTATAAGCACAACTTCCAGGTGGGAATGGGGTTTAGTATTTTTAGTCTTCTCAAATGGTTTTAGTAATTAGATATCTAGCTCAAAAATAGTTAGGTAGATACGGGTAGAGAGGGAATGGTGGTGGCCCACTCAAATAACAATGCTCAATAAATATGACGCCCCGAGCATGTTTTACCACAATATTCCTTTTTGCCTGTGGTTCAAAAGGTCATGTGTCACAATGTCTATGAAACAGCTATTATTTTTTGCGACTCCGCTTTCGAAAGCGTTTTACTGACACCCGGTATTAAGTATATGCAAAAGATCATTTTTAATTCTAGAAGATTTAAAATCTTTTTATGGATTTTATGTACCTATTTAGGTTAATTTAATTTATATTTTTAACATATACCCTATCGAAAATTAACATACGTGACTATCTACTTAGAAAATTATAAAAAAAATATTCAAAATCCATTTTCAAAAAAAATAATATTTGATTTAAAATTGACATTTGTAATATTTATATAAAGATATTCTTAATTTTATTTTTAACAAAAGTATAAATTTTTGAAAAATATATTGGCGTAGAAAACTAGAAATATTTCACATCCTGGGCCGGGGATCGAACTTGCCACCTTTAACAATCCGTGTGACTGCTCTAACCAACTGAGCTACCAAGGTCTTCAGACATTATAGGGTATACGTTAGCTTAATGGAAATACAGATAGACAAGAAGCAGAAGAGCCGTCACCGGATAGTGAAAGGTTGCGGGTCCGATCCCCGCCCCAGGACGTTTAGATATTAATTTTTTCCAGTTTATATATTTCTAGTCTAGGTATGTATATAAGTACATATTATTAACAACCTTTCTCCGTTAGTATCCATAACACAAGCTTTTAATGATGCTTACTTTGGATTAGAAAGGTGCACAGGTGCATGGGTGTGAGTGTATGAATATTGTTATTTTTATTTCACAAAATCATCATCATCACCAGCCTATCTACGTCCCACTGCTGGGCTCAGGCAGAGAGAAACACATGAGGAGTTTGGGCCATAACACCAACACGCTGACCCAATGCGGGTGGGTTAAAGCGGCTGTAGGGACAACCGGGACCAACGGCTTAACGTGCCTTCCGAAGCACGGAGGAGTCCCAGGATCGACCATGGCGAAAGTTGCTTTGTTTCTCGTATCGAAACCAAAGCTCACAAACCAATAAGCTCCTTACATAAGAGATAGCTATTGGCCGAGCTTAATAAAATAGACATTGTAATTTTTTATAAATAATTTAAATTTGGATGATTATTAATAATTTCGATAGCGCTATTGTAAAGTATTTTGTTTAGTAGTTGCTTATAATCATCGTCAATATTTTCCAAGTAGGACATACTATACCTACGAGGCTTTTGATTAACGTCTAAACTCACAACAATGGTAAATACGTATAGAGTATTCAAGGGCCACCTGGCCTGTCACCAACCCGGATCAAATTAATTGACCCGTCCCTATCGCTTAATTATATAAGGGGTCTCATGTATTCAATATGATCCTGCCTATAATTCATTAGCTGACATTTAATAGACTAGATGTTTCACGTCACTGGAAAATACGGGGCTATATTGATGAGTTTTTATTAGATACTTAAGTAGTTGCGCCCGTAAAATCGTTCGCATCAGATTTTAACTTCGATTCTTAATCGAATTCTGTATTCTGTAACTATAAATAGTATGTTACCTGTCTGCCTTTAACTAAAGATTTTTAAATATGTAAACTATTCGATGACTGACAACCCAACCAACGATCGATGATTCGATGATCGTTGACGATCTCGAGCTCACAAGTAGTATTGAACTCTTACGTCTTTAAGATTTTACTCTCGGCAATCTCCGTCCGGACGAAACCGGGCCGTAAGTCCCGGTTGCCTGGGGGTGGTCTGGTGAATTTGCTTGCAGACCCCAGACCACCTCCGCGAAAGGCACGGGAGTTATCCGGGAGTTTTAGCGAGTATTCCCAGGGTCAATTCAGGCGCTGGGCGAGCCCCGCACACGCCCGCTGCTTCGCCAGCGGCGGGTAGGTCCGTCAATGGATTTCTCCTGGTAAAAAAAAGTTTTTAAGATTTTACCTCCATATATATATATTCTACCGGGGACCTTATGACGAGGTGTGTTCTAAGGTATTGTTTGAAATGATGCCCAGGGCCCCTTTCTATCATCTAGCTAGCCAGGTATTAACATCATATCAAATTATGTCACATGAGCCCTGTAAGAGCACCACAATAACAATATTATATCTAAATAGCATGTTTACAATGAAGAAGAAAAAAATGACAAAGTCCATATTTAAAAATATTAAATCATAAAATTGTCAAGTTACACATAAATTCGTATTATTTCATTAAAAATTACGTGTACTTTTAGAATTTTGAAAATAATTTTCGCTGAAATACAGAGCTACTTTAAGTTGCCACCATATTTTCATATAAGCAAATTGTTATGTAGTCCAATTATAATTAATGGTTATTAATATAAAAATATTATAATTGAACACAATTTTCTATTCTAGATATTAAAGTAGGTACTATTAGTACTAAACTTATACCTACAACGACAAAAATTTGGTTTGGATTTTGTTATAATTGTTATGTCATTGAACTATAGTGGACGCACCATATAGGTAACGTAGCAGTTTAAAAATCCTGTGTGTTTAGTATTTATATATTTTGAAATCATAATTTCTTTATTACGACTTTAAAATAACGTCACTGTAAAATTTAAGGCTTGTCAACGATTATGACGACACGACGTTGGGGATGCTTATATTGTTTGCGAAAAGCTGATTTGCTAGACTAGTTATCTTTGTGATCTCCTCAATAGTTCCCAGCCTAAAATTCTGTCTGTTCACTTTTCTACGACGGAAGAGGAGGAAAATTTCTACAAGGTTTTGTGTATTGTGAAATCGTATTTTAGTGCAGACCGATAGTGCTTATTTCCGCAACGTCGCGGAAGCACAGAATATGAAGTTAGCGGCAATCGCCACTACGATTCAGTATGGTTTGCCATCACAGAAAGATAGTTCCTTCCGTAGTATCGGGTTAAATGGCAAAATCGTACAAAACGACAAATACAAAAGGATATAGGTATGACATTTAATAAAAAGAGAAGAACCTTACATGTGTGAAACAAATTGTGTGAGTGCCAACGGAGATTTAAGGGACGAAAGATTAAAAGTTTAGTTAACCCTGGAATGTTATTTACAAAAGCAACTATCACGTAGTTGCTCTTGTAAATAACATTCCAGGGAAAGTAGGTAAGATACCTTTATACTAATAACATATTCTAACAAGTTTGCTTGTTTCCTGATAATCTCTCTATAGAGCCGAATCGCAGTTCCACATCTACATTAGCAAATGAATTAAGTCATCGCATGTTTTCAATTTATCCACTTGCATGTTTCGCGTCACGAAACTCACGAAATCAGTACTTACATACGATTTTAAAATTCCAAATGAACAAATTAAGTGCGCTGGCTACAGTTACCTAGTTATCAATGCTTACATTTTATTTTTATGGGTCGTCGTATCGTTAGGTAAATGAAACTGCATTTCAATTTTGCTTTCAATATCTATATCATAAATGAATATGGCAATTGGAACCAAGTAATATAAAAATATATATAGTACTAAACATGTTTTCTGTTATGTAGTATCCGTAACATAAGCTCTTAATTATGCTTAGTTTGGGCTATAATAAGTGAGAGTGCTTTAATATTATAATTATATTATGTCAACGAAATGTCAAAAGTAAGAAGATGATCCACCAGCTAGGTGATTCTCTAATGGTGGTCAAACAAACGCCAAAAGGTGCTGCCGACAGCCACGAATTCAAGGCTACTGACATATGCCTCTAAAGTCAGTTGTTTGACGACTTTTTCAATGAAGTAATTGTATCGTAATGACTTCATTCAATATTTGATTAAATTATTTCATATCGTATATCCAAAACAGTGACAGACATAGACAGCCAACAGATCGACATAGAGATTAGTGAATACGCTTACACGCAGCGCTGTGCTCAAACGTCAAAATCAATGGTGGCTCGTCCTCTAGTCAGTCGTCAAGCTCGATGTCAATAATTGCTATTAGTGAATCACACTAACACATTGCCACATAGAAAAGAAGAAGAAGAATCACACTGCTGCCTCCTGCCTCCTTAATCGCTAAAAAAATGTGTAACCGACTTAACAATACTAAAAAGATAAAATAATGAAATTTAAGTGCTTATCCCTTAGAAACATCTTTTTTGAAGTCAGTGCTTGTTTATGGAAACAACTTAGCACCAACTCCAAAAAATATGTAGTATTTTGAAGTCGGTGTTAATTAATGTTTATTTTTTTCAATTTTTTGTTATGACTTTCTAAGGTCAAAGCTAGATGGGTGAAAGTCAGCTTATATTGCTTCCTATCGTATCGTATCACTAAAAAGTCATAGGAAAGCGATTCATTCATCAGCAATTTTGCATACATTGACGACTTACTCATTCCAATTATTTTGATTTAAATACCAAACTACCCAATCGAAAAAACTATGAGACCAAATGGCAACTATTCCGGATCGAACAAAAAAAGAATAACGTAAATCAGATCAGAGATCTCGGAGTAATCGGTGTACATACATAGAAAAAAACCAACCAACCAAATTGAGAACATCCTCGTTTTTAAGTCGGTTAAAAATTACAAATGTAATTGCTGCTTCACGCTAAATTGAAACGAAAAGTTTAATTGTGAAACATTAATGTACGCAAAACACCGACTATTAGACCGGCACTTGTCGTTTGAGTTAGACATATAATATTTTATCTATTCCGTGTATAATATAATATCCACGAAACTAACTTGATATTGCAGGTGTGTTGACCTTCTGGACACAAGGGGTAAAGCCTCCCTTGGTTTGTGAATTACATGCCACCTGTTCATGTAGGGACTGAGAAAATTACTTGAGATTTTTTACCAAATGAAATTGATTTTGACAATATTGACAATTTAGACATAACTGCTGTAAAAGTAATGCCACAACATATAGTCAAAGAAAACACATTTCCATAGAATTGTAATAATATGAAATCCAACTTTAATTGCCTCCTAGTGGTTGAAACCACCTGCCCCAGATCTAGAGGTCCGGGGTGCGATTCCCGTGGGGGCAGAAATTTTCTTCTTGGTTTGGTTGGTGGTAGGGCTTTTCTAAGTCCGCCTGGCTAGCTACCACCATCTTACCTTAGTCTGCCGCCATAACAATAATGTTAAGGTTGAGGAATCCGGGTGTAACTCGCTTCCATCACGGCCTTATCTTCATTTACCATCAGGTGAGATAAAGGCCAAGAGTTACCCCGTTAAGGTTAAAAAAAAATTCAAAAGTACCTAATAGAGCCTTAGGTATGAGTTTTAAGTCGAATACAACGATACTGAGTGGCTTCCATTATGAAAAAAAAGTTTACAATAGCTCACAACAGGGCGCAACTACAAACACAAACGTTATTACTTACAGGCGTCAAAACTTGCACTAAGGCCCCAGATTACCATTGGAATCGAATAAATACACTTTGAAAGTTTCAAATCTACATGACCGGCTCGCATAATACCCTCATGCATATTCACACGACCCGTCCGCCATCTTCAGGGCAATTTGATTTCAAGTGTACCTAAGTGAGATACAAATCCGATATAGTATGATAAGTATTTTCTTTGTCTTAGTGTAAATGGATTAAAAATTTCAATTAGGTACTTAAAAGAGTAGTGTTATGGTATTCTCCGTTCGAATTAAAACAGTACCCCTAGCACTAACATTTTTAAATTTCGAATCGTAATAATCGTATCGTTCACGCACGCTTAAAAATTGAAACAAAAGTCAGACAAAACTAACGTAACTACTCGATACGACGGCGATTCGAAATTTAAAAGTGTTCGTATTAGGTGTACTAGAAGCACAACTTCCGCCTTACAGAAGATTACAGTTAAATAACACTACTCTGAAGGTCGCTTCAGCTTACTGGGTGAGATTTTTCTTGCGAGTAAGAGAATTTAAATGATTAATTAAATAAAAACTTATTACAATGGATTGTACGAATATTGTACGGACGACAGCCACGTCAAGTGTAAGAGTTGCACTACGGAAGCTGCCTTGATTACGAACGCAGTAAGGGTGGTTTTAAGGTAAAATAGTTACGCTTGATGTGTTCTCTACTGTACCTATTTAAAGTATAATTTTAAAAATATTTATTATAGAAAACGAATAACAAAGTTAACCGATTAATTTTTCCTTATATGAGATTTTCATAACAATATCTATTTTTTACCACCTACACCTTAAAGTGTAGTTTAGTTGGATTTATCTAAGCAATAATTTTATAATATGATATTAACCTAATGTCACAAGTCACAGTTCACCTCGAACAATTGGGGTTTTTGGTGTTTCCCCTGCTTTTTACTCTTCCGATGTCCAGAATATAGACGCTACCATAATCTCTGGGTAGGAAGTCTTTTGGCTTTTGTTTTGATATTGCACCTCTAGAAAAATCATTCTGGATAATCTCAAGCAATAAAGTAATAAACTCACTTATTTTGTGTGTAGAAAGAAGGCACATTACTGAGTCGTGTGGATTATTTACTAAAATCATTGAATGCAGTATTTCTTTACGGGAAAAATTGAAAGGGTTTACAAAAAAAAATTAACGTGGTCCTCAAAGATATTCCATTTGCCTACAAATTGTTAATTTGTTGGTATTTCCAAATATGATTTTTGGTGATCAATTATATTTACAAGGTTGGTAAGGTTAGGTTAGTATGATGATCAGCTAAACACAAGCCTTTCTGTTCTATAAAATTGAGGCCATGGTTCCTAAGAGTAAATTACTCTATGTTCATAGTTTCCAATTTCCTCCCACTAATCCATCTAACGGACGAGCCTGCATGCCAATATCTCATGCTATCCAACACACCGCTCTTCCCGTAACTCAATTACTGGTATTCATCGTGGTTACATTCGCCGCCAAATTGAAGTTAGTTCCAAACGGGCTTCCGAGTGTTTGTTGATTTCATTGGTGACAGTTTAAGCACGATGTCATATTAACCTCATTCATTGTTCTCATGGAAACTGTTACACAATTGGTAATTAAATTACTGTGACAGAACACACTTACGATTTAGTTTACTTCCGATTCTGAGAGTAAATTAAGTTGATTTTGTCAGGTGTTTAGCCCCCCACGAAAAAAGAGGGGTGTTATAAGTTTGACGTGTATTTGTGTGTCTGTCTGTGGCATCGTAGCACGAATTTTGATTTTTTTTGTTGTTTGAAAGCTGACGTGATTAGGATGGACGTGATTTATAGCTATAATTTATGAAGATCGGGCTTTTGATAACTATTAGCTCATTTTCTACGTGATAAAAGGGTTATATTAACTGTGACAGATCCGAATGATTTAAAATTTAGTGTATTGTCACTTCTATGACATTACTAATCTTGACATACTAACCTTAAACTGATTTTCTAACGTGGATCTGAAATACCATAATATTCAGGGTTATGATCTGCTAAATAGCCCAAAAACTCACCTAAATATAAACTGGCAACGTAAGTGGGACAGATCGAGTGTAAATAAAGGCAATTTTTACCACAAAATCCAGTCTTGGTTTTTTAAGTATAAAAATTACCCAAAACAGTTGTCTCCATAGGTCATTGCTGCTCTCCGGTTTTTCTCCATAAAATTAAAGTACGTGACCAATCTCTCTGTGAGTGTGGTTTGGCCGAAGGTATCCTAGATCACATATTCTTTGAATGCACTAAATACAATTCGAATTATAATTTATATGATGCTCTCCATAAAGCAAAAATCCCTCTCCCCATTAATTTAAGTTGTCTTTTGACCATTTCTTCCCCTAATGTATTTTATTCCCTTATTAAATTTATCAAATGTAATAACTTAAAATTATAACCCTAATCATTGGTATGTTTTATTTTCTTTTGTTGTTTATCACTGTTACTCCCATTACTAACACAAGTTGTCACATCGGTTCTACAAACTAACTACATCTGTACCTACTACTTACACATTGTCACATGCTCGGTCAAAGCGCTGTGCTGGCAGAATTGTTATCATTTTTCAAGATAACACATTGCCACATAGAAAAGAAGAAGAAGAACCTTGAGCTGATACTATACCATCAAAAAGTTTGCGGAATGCTTAATTCTTCAGAAACTTACAGCAGACATGATAGGTTGACAACACACCTGAAATATCAATTGATTTTTCGTTGTTATTGTAGGTGTTTATGGGCGGCGGTAACCGCTTACCATCAGGTGGGCCGTCAGCTTGTTTGTCATCTAGTTGTATAAAAAAAGATAGCGTGCTTGGGCTCACAAGCGTAGTCTCATTAAGATGGTGTTAGAAAGACGCATAATGAGGACGGGGCTTCTTAAAAATTTTAGTTTAATAAAATGAACACTGAAAAAAATTACAACTGAACTATCGACTACCTGTACCTCATAAAAGTAAATACATAACTTTGGGTAACACCTAGCTGAATATAAAGTTAGATAAAGATGCAGCGCTTTATTAAATCGAATAAACTGTAATTACACTTCGACAAATTTAGGTTATTACAAATGTAACTGACGTAGTTTGGTCTAATATTTTTTTCACTGTATACTCAGTTAGATCTATGTTGTTTAATTTTTCAAGCCGCGTAAGACTTCCGGGAGTCATATGGCAAGAATAACTGTGCACAGATTCTATACACGATTGGATATTAATAATACTTAACTACTTAGATGAAAAAATATCAAAATATATAAAATCATTTAAAATAATCATTTTTTTGTATAAGCAAATTATATCTATAATATTAAAACCAATAATTTTGAAGCGAATATTAACGAAATACTGATATAAAAACGGTTGATTTATTTACTATTTGGTATAAAACTTACATTGTATACTAACAAATCCCACTGAAATGATATAAAAACAAAATGTTAAAACAAATTATTTATTTATATAAAACCTATCTTATCTTATCTTAAAGTGGGGCTATGACTAAGTCACAGTGCACCTCGACCCATTGGGATCTTTTGTGCCTCCCCTGCGTTTACTCTTCCTGTGTCTAAAATATAGATGCCATTAGCCTTACATGCCATTAACATTAGCATTATTCTTTAGGCAGAAAGAGCCTGTAGTCTTCTGGCTTTGATATGCCACTTCCAGAAGACTTATTCTGGTTCTAGCCAGGGCATCACAATGACACAAGAGATGCATCATTGATTCCTGGCATTCACCACATGCTGGACAAAGTTGTGTTGGGGAGAGTTGCATTTTATGTAGCATGTGGTTAGTAGCAAAATGCCCTGTGAGCGCCCCAATCAAGAAGCGAGCATTTGTTCTACCGTTTGCATAGATGTATTTATTAATTTATTATTATATAAAACCTAATTCAAATAATAATTCCGACGAATCTAATTCAAAAAGAAATCAATTAACTAACTAAAAATATTTAATTTTTTGATAATAACAAGTGCTTAAGCAAAGTAGTTAAAAGTGAGGCGCCAGGCTGGTAGGAGGAAAAAGGTTAAAAAAATATTCAAAACATAGGTATTTTAAGTATTGACGATTCGATCGTCGTCAAAGTAAATAAGTAACCAATTAGATATACCTAGTAAAACTCAAAGTTCAACACTAAGTAAAATATTGAGACACAACTACTATTTATAAAACTGCTTCGATGAAACCTTGGACCTATAAAAATACTTATAACTTATTGTGACATTGGATATTGCGTTCGTTGTCGTCATTAGAGCTTCCTTCCTTTGACCTGGTACGCTAAATGTCGCGGTATCTAAAGGGGTTGTGCTATTTTGGTTAAAATAGGTATTCTATCTTCTATTATTGCTGTCGCAATGAGGGACAATCAATGGGTACTTACTTATATTTTTGGATAAATAACTTTTATACTAAATAACTATCTACTCGATAAATTAAAGATTGTATTTATTTTAGAAAACTATTCCAATTTCATAATACAATATGCGAGTTGACAACTTTTTTTATTTCTTAAATAAGAAGTATATAACTCATAAAGAAATATTGCAAAAGATATATAACAATATGTATATAGTATGGCTAAGATCAATAGTTTCACAGATATAGTGGTATGTTTGATGTGTTGCGGCGCATCGTCCAAAAACGCTCTATAGAAATCTATGAAACAGGTAACGTCACAGGTTCCTATAAGAAATGTATGGAAATAATGACAAAGTCAATAATAACTATGTTATATGTATGTTTTATTCATAGTTGTCAGAATAATAGTTGTTTTTATTGATGTCAGAAATCGAACATCATTCACATTTTTGTAAATTAAAAAAAAACATTTTTTCTGAATTTTCTAAACAGTACCACTTCAACAATATTCCATATCTTTTAAGTTTGAATTGTTTTTATGGATAACAAAAGCGTATATTTTCCGGATTTATGAAAAATAGCGCTATATTTAAACTTAGGCAACATCCCAAATTGTATAATGATTGTAATAAAAATCTAGGCCGTTGTAGTTAAATAGCGGCAAGAACTTCCAAGGAGCATAAGAATTAAGAGTTAAATTAAAGAGTCATGGATACTAGACAACGGATAAACATAGGTACATAATATGTAAAGATATTAATAGAAAAATATTTGATCAAACTTACAAACAATCATATCACGTGACCAAGTACAGACTGTCTGGTCTGGCGTGGACAAATGTTTGTACGAACAAATATTTGCCCATACCGGACCTCACTTCCGTATCCTTCTTTCTATGATCTGAGTCCGTATCTCTTCTTATTACCAAGGAATATAGAAGTCCATGTTGTTATTTTTCATTTTAAAATTATTATATTTTCTTACAATCAGTTTAATTACGAAATCAAATCTAATTACTGTTTAAACTTGTCTAAAATCGTAAGCTGCGGCTGTTTACAGTAATTATGGGTCTTTCCCTGTCCTCCGATCGGAACTCCGATTGGTAGGAGAAGCGGGATTTTTTTTCCCATTCCTCCGATTGAATAGATGTTGTTTATAGCACTTACTTAATTTCACCAAAAGTACAATCAAGACCATGTTCTAAGATCGCAACTCCGATAGGTAGGGAGGAGCGGGAATATTTTTTCCCATGTCTTCGATTAGTAAGGGGTAATTATGTGTATCAAATGCTGACGACATAGCTGTGATGTTTGATTTAGTTTTACCTCTAAGTTACCATTTTACTTTCCTTTTGTGGTTCTTCAATAGAAAATTAGAACAATTTGGCCAATATTGTTAATTTGAATAATGATGATAGGCATTATTTAAATACATTTCTGTTACATTTTAAACATAATAGGTAGGGTATTTAAATAACATCTAATTAAAAGTTCTTTATTTTATCACAGTTGTGCATGAGGTAATTATATTTTTTGCTCGTGTGACGGTAATAGTCCTGGTATGTCACGGTTTGGTGAGTTGTCTTGCCATAACTGCCTTTATTAGCTTTCTTTTCGCTTAAACGTATAGTTGTGCAAAGAAGTCATCATCATCTTTATCATATGCTGAACTAAGGCCTCCCTCATCGATTTCCAAACGTAGCTCTGCGCAGCCCTACATCCAGAGGCTCGTCGCGACTCTGACCAGTCGTCTGTCCGTCTAGTGGGAGGCTGCCCTACTTTGCGCTTTTCGGTGCTTGTCCGCCATGCTTAACGCCCCATGTGCCCTACCCACTGCTACGTCAACTTGCAAATTTTGTGAGCTATATCAGTGACATAATTCAGTTCTCTTATGGATACCCGCTGTCTGCGTTTTCGATTCTATCTGTTTCTGATTAAATCAACCAACCACAAACATGAGACCAATACTGTGACGGATCAAACTTCGTACCAAGTTAGAAAGAGATGCATTCGAATTTCTTCAATGGTTTCTTTGTTGTATTTTGATTAAGCCGCGCTCATTTAACAAAGTGGAGAACAAATCGCTGAAAGCTTCTTATAGAGTCATAATTCACACGGCCGTTCGTATGACAGATAGCGTGTGGCACGCCTCGCGTCGTTATGGTTTTCACTCACATAAATTACCGCCACATTCGCGAAGATCGAATTAGCATAGCTTACAAGTGTAAGTCGGGGGAATGACTTTTACGGGGGGCATGCATTTTATTAATAAATTAACAGTCTTTGTTTTACAGCGCATGCTCCTATGAGTATGAAAAGTGTTCACGTTTTCTTGTAATATGATTTTGATACTAATCTGTAAAAATTAGTTACCGATCAGAAAGAATATTGGCATAGTAAAGTAAGTACTATACTATTGGTTGCTGTTTGCACAACATAAATCTAAAACTCTGTGTGTATGTGTATGCACGCGTGTAAGTATGTGTGTAATAAAACATAATAAAAACACACACTGAAATCAGTGTACGTTTTGTTTTTTTAAACATTTTTGCAAGTCAAAATCGCCATCGGCCCCATAAATAAAAAATTTACTTCTTGGGCTATCCTCGGAATAGCCAATGTATGTTTTGTTATATTTTAACATGTGACATACGACATGTGTAAGAACAAGACAAAACACAGAATAGAATATTTTACACACAATATTTCAAAGATCATTCAATGAGTAAAACTTTTATTAAAGTATAATTATATCCGCCCGTATATATTACTATCGTATGTTTGTCTATTTCTAATTGTCTTGTAATAAATAATTTAGATACCTAGTTTTATAAAAAACCATCTGACCCGGCGAACTGTCTATTCTATGTTCGTACCGCTTTAAAATCATTAAAATGAAATACTCAAAACTAGTTTTTTTTACTATGAAAATGAATAGTAAATATGACTAAAATTTTAGTTACATTGAAATGAATGTAAGTCACATGGCAGCAAGGCATTTGCTTTATTATGGCAAATTGGAATGATCTTCCACGCTTTTGAACCTTCCTTTGATTAACATCCCTTGAATTTGCTATTGTCCGCGAGACCACCAAACGCGTTCCGTTACCATTGTTGGTTAGATTTCGAAGTATGATGACTACCGAATCTTAAATTCTAAATTGTGCGGTGGCCAATCTAGATTTGTGGTGGTTAGAGAACATTATTAATCTGGCGTGAATGAGGTCAGAAATTGTTACACCAGCTATGAGTTGGGTATGAGATATCCGCATGTTTGATACCTAGTTTTTGATAGTACTATGATTTTTAAATACTCGTATGTATTTTTATATTGAATATTAATAATGGGATCTATTCGTCAAGGTGAATAATTAAAATTTAATGATTGCTTTATCCGTTATCTAGTATCTATAAGTCAAACTCTTAATCATGCTTACTTTATTATGTAGATAATAGATTGGACTGTATGATTATTATTATGAATATAAATCATACAGTACTAAAGATAAGCTTACAACTTGGTTAGGTTAGGTTAGGTTTTATGAGTTTTTATTAAAAAAAATCGAATAGCAATATATTGTCTCACTATCTGTACTGCAGTAAAGGGTCTCTTATTTCACCAATTTCAATATCGTAATGTATCTCATTACGGAATTGTAATGTATAACGCACAGTTTATCAAGATGCACTGCTATTAATCTGTGGCTCAGTCTAAAAACGAACGGTACTTTTTTTTTTTTTTTTTTTATACAACTGGATGACAAACAAGCTGACGGCCCACCTGATGGTAAGCGGTTACCGCCGCCTATAGACACCTGCAATAACAAGGAAAAGTCACTTGATATTGCAGGTGCGTTGTCATCCTGGGGCCTAAGATGAAATGCCGCCCATGCCCAGTTATTGCACTGGCTACCTTTCCCTTCAATCCGAAACACAGCGAACTGTTTCACGGCTGAAATAAGAAAGGCGGTGGTACCTACCCAGACGACCCTACATACAGGTCTACCACCTAGTAAAATTTAAATATTTTTTTTAAATATTAGCAAAGAGTTTCTATGGCAGAAAGTGGTGAACATTTTACGTATAAAATTAACTTTGGGAGACAAAGTATAATAAATAACCATATAATTCTTTAATTTAATTAATTTTATCAATAAATTACAACCATTTATCTGTAACATAAACCCAAAAATATTAATTTACTTTATTAGTACCTAATACTGGCTGTTTTTAGTGCCTTTGCTTAAAAAAAGATTTAGTAATTTGAAAAATTCAGAAGGATAATTGGTTGCTCCGTCGTCCTTTGTTGATTGGAATAGCAAAAGTTCAGGGGTAACGATATCAATCCGTCCGATTTATTTACAGTAACACGATTTTTACCGATAGACGTCGTCCTACAACGCGATCACGCGATTATCGCGCGAATTGGTGATGAATAAAATAAGGTGTCCTAATTGCGATCGCGCAATCACGAATGACAATGCTACTTGAATTTCATCCTTGCTCAACATTGACCTCAAAGACGAGCATTTTTTGCTATAGGGAAATATTTCCCTCAGCTATTAAGGAATCAATAAAGATAAAAGACGCGGCATGCAAAATGCTTTGTTTAAAATGAGACGAACAGCTACGTGATAAATTTTACAATTTAATGATGATTCTGATTTTTATGATAACATATCTACTTATTATCTAGGTATGTTACAAGAAACATTTAATTACCTAATTATGTAACTCAATAACAGGCGACTGCACCTGTATGGTCACGAACTTCAAAACACCTAAAATCGTGGAGGAAACATTGGTAGTGACGATTAGGCAAATATCAAATATTAGTTATTTGAAAGAAAAATTATAGTGTAACGTTTTTAAGTATCCAAAGTATAAAAATTGAATCTATTATTTATTTATTTATCACTTTTAATAACTAGTATCAGTGGTCGTCGTATCATACTCGTTGTGTCATTCTCGTGTGACATCATCTTCGTAGTTCAGTTTTAATCAGAATTGTGAAACGAAGTTGGTGAAGTTACAAAAAAAAATTATGGGACCAAATGGTAACTATTCCGCATCAAACGAAAAAGAATCACGTAAATCGGTTCAGTAGTCTCGGCGTAATCGGTGTACATACATAGAAAAAAAAACATACCGGTCGAATTGAAAACCTCCTCGTTTTTGAAGTCGGTTAAAAGCTAGCGACTCATTTTGCACAGGCCATTAAACAGCCCTTAAGTTGGTAACAACGCAAGAAGACCCCTGTGACAACCCTGATCGAAAAGTCTTTGCTTTATCTAGCTAGGCCAACAGCCAATAATTTAAATATTACGTTCCGTTAATAGAAACACACAAAAAAATCAGTAAGAAGAGCGGATAGAAATAAAGTGTTCAAGTTTTTTTTTTGTTACACTCGCGACTTTTACAGCGTGTTATAGGAAAAATATTGGAACCATAAGTGTCATTGACTATAGTATCGGTATTCCCGAAAAATCAGTTTCATTTCCTGATACTAAATAGTACCAAAAATCCCTGGAATTCCCGGGAATTTCAGTAACCGGAATTTTCAGGATCTATCCCTAATGTTGACGGTATTTTCGCGATGTGAAACCTATTTCCTTCCTCCTTAGCCCGTTGTCGTATTTATTCATTATTGTTCGCGCGAACTTGCGAACGCATGTCAAGCATGTTATTTGCGCGATTACATAACGCCAACGTGTTCATATGTTTCATCGTGAGTTCGTACGCACGAACTATTAGGACGACACCGTAGTCCGCAATTGTATGTAAAAATCTTCGGTAGAGGGATCGCTTAGTAATGCAATTCGCACATTTAGGTTTCGTCAAATAGTGCCACAGAGTCGATGATTTGAGGCAAGCGCTTATTTCATCAAGGAATCAACTCTAGCATTCGTAATATTTGGCGGAAATCGCCAAACAATAGAATCAATTGTACCAGATCACATTTTTCATAGTTCAATTGAATGCCCCCAATGCGCGTTTGTGCGCCATTGTGCATTCATCTAACTTATATGTCATCACTAAACTTTTATTTTTGCAGAGTTTTTTGCAAGGTTGCATGTCGATTATTTAGTCTTTTAAAAGTTTCATGGCAATTTCAACCCTAAATGAGCCGTTCGGCATTCCTCTACCCTACCCACGAAGCCGCTATCATAGGAAAATTAACTACTTATTACAGAAATTGCGCATCTCGCACGAAAAGTGGCCAAAATCAATGACACAAAGACATTGGCCCTAATTCTGGCGAACACATGCTAAAATGCAGTGTTTAGGAGGCACCTCCGTACATGCCGTCTAAAATTGTCTATGGTTTCTTTGAAATCTATCTAAATTTAAGTGACAGCTCTAAACACATTCTTGTTATCTTTTTCCTATTACTTATTGCGAGAAAGAGATATACTGTACTTAAATTTAGAATTAAAGTGTGTTCCCAGAATTAGGCCCATTATTTCCATGATTAATATTGCCTTTAACGTATCGTGTACTTCTGCCTAGAAAATCAAAGACACAATTCCAAACTTATCGATTGAAGTGATTGACGATTACAAAACCTAACAACGCGTGAAAACTTTAAATCAGAATTTCATAATAATAAAACTAAAGCAACTGTGATTAATAACTGAAGAACTAAACATCTGATTAATGTTAGTTTTTAGTTTATAGCCATCTATTGTTCAAAGTGTTTTGTCTATAATGGAACCATTAGTTTCGCGATAGGGTTAACCGAATTGCTGTTTCAGCTTTTTGCAACTAAATTGATTAAATACATAAAGGGAAATTGAAATTCACTTTGTTTTAATAACAAATTTTGTTAATTAATTAATTTAAAGCATAACCATGAAATTTTTTGGACGACCGGCTGGACGAGTGGTCTGTACTCCTTGCCATACAGGCTACTCGATCAAGAGGTCCCGGGTTCGAATCCCGGTAGATGAGATGATGAGGATCCCTGTATGATGAGTATGAGCATTTGTTTACGAGTCATGGATGTTTTTATCTTTATTTAGTATTACCTGACAATGGCAGGTAGGTGAGTGATCCTGTGTACTAAATCAGCGTTCCCGGGTTCGACTCTCTGTAGGAGCAGATATTGTGTTACACGGATATTTTGTTTATGAATTATGGCTTTTTATATGTTTTAAATTAAGTAAGTAGGCATATTTCATATATTTATGCCGGTATTTTTAATTGATATCTAGTGGCGATATCTAGTAGTAAGAAATAAAAATAATTTGCACCTATTTTTTTATGCTTTACAAATTAATCAATTTTGGTCACTGCGATACAAGATCAGCTTAGTGTAGACTATCCGTAGTAAAATTAAATATTCACTAAATAAAATCATGGTTTTAAAGCATAATCGTAAAAATAATAATCTGCAAAAGTAGTTAGCAATTGGGTTTGAAGAAATATATTTTATTTTTATACGTTTTGAAATACAGAAATAAATAAAAGATACCGCAAGAACGCATCTACAATATAAATATTATTGCTGCTTTTCTAAGATAGAAGTGCTTCCCCAGTTGGTAGTGAGATGTCCCAAAAATGTACACAATATTAATTTTTTTTTTATATACAACTAGATGGCAAACAAGCTCACGGTCCACCTGATGGTAAGCGGTTACCGCCGCCTATAGACACCTGCAATAACAAGGAAAAGCACTTGATATTGCAGGTCATTGTCATCCTGAGGCCTAAGATGAAATGCCGTCTATGCCCAGTAATTACACAAATACAGTAAATAGGCAAAATTATGCAGAATAGTTTTTAATAGTCCATTTTCCTTTTATTTACACATGAAAACGAATTATTAGTTTTTTCCCGGATTCAGCAGTTTTCCTGATTTTTTGAAATAGTGTACATTTTTCACCTGGCCGGATATGAAATATCTCCTTTGGGTGCAAAATATCTCTATGTACCTAATCATCGTATCAGCCTTATGATGTTCGTTGCTGAGAGAGAAAGGCAAAGGCTCTTATCTCCGACTTTTAGTGATTCAAGCATTAAAGTGACCGTAGATGTATTAAAAAAACTTCTTATTTTACACCGTAGATGCTTGACTGATTTCTGTGGTAGGCAGGGTAGAGTACTTTTTACTCAAAATTAATGCACCTATTCGGGAAGCAAATTATGTACCACAGAAGATAATCCTGTGGTATTGTACTCCCGCGGAAAATGAATGAAAACAAAAGGCAACTTCAATAAGTATCGATATTTCGATTATTGTAGAGACGAGTCGAAAAAGATTCGGATTAGAAATCTGGTAATTTCAGTACGTGACTGTAAGTACATACATTAGTAGTTTTATGGGTGGTATCCAATGTAACCGGATGCGACATGAAATATTGTCAAAGGCTAATACCAACCGGCACTACCTCCGGCTACGTAGTGCCCCACTATATTATCATTTTGTATGTTATCGAAATCGTGACTAGCTTCAGCAAAATATTTTGTTTTCGGTTAAGATTATAAAGCTTGTTGTTAATAATAAATTGAACTTAATCTAAAAGAGCTTAACTATAACATAAATACCTGGTTATGTGTTTTAATATTATTTATACATTTAAATTTGTGCCGTGTTGATAAACATCTTACAGGTCAACTGTTCAACTTGTCAACGTAATATTTTAAATTTTAACATTAAAATCAATGTCATCAAAACTTTCGACGTAATTAAATATCTAGACAAATCTCGGCTCGATTTAAAAAATTGACCCCTAATGTCAAGTATGAGATGTATGCCAAGTATATAATTATGCAAATATTAGTTATAGAGGAATGATATCAAAATAATATGACAGTTCTCTGACATTACGGGTAAATTTTTCAAACATAGCCGAGGCTTATCCAGAGAATTAATTACGTTAATTTTGATCACCATGATTATGATGTTAATTGAAAATATTACGTTGATAGGTTGAACGGTTAACCTTTAAGAAATCTGTCAACTTTACTTTGTGGATTGAGAAAAAAATTATAAGTAGGTGTACAAAACCCTACCTTCATCTTCAAAACCAGAAGGATCGTAACTATACTATATTTAATGGCAATAAAGCCACAAAGTTATCAGTAAACTTTTTTTTTTAATGTACGTCTTCGCAAAGTGGGTAGTATAGAATTCACTTATTAAATTTTAATTGTTATGTCATCCATCAATTGGTGACGTCTGGGCATTAAAGGAATAATAAATTAGCATCTTAATATTTTTTCAAAGAGATATGGTTTTCACATACCCTCAATATAATAATATTGGGTTATGTGAAATGACCTGTGATACACCACATGGAATAGGCGTGAAAAAAAATATCCCCACTTTAAGTGTTGGGTAATTATAATTACCCTAAATAATTTTTTTCAGAGCTTTAGTTACCACGTGGACGGCGTCATAAATAATGTATACTCGTGCCAAATGATATAGGTAGGTATACAATAGCCCATGCCGTGATGGTGAATCCTAAAAATAAGATCGTCTCACAACATTTGCTTGATCCTTCAAAATGATTATTGGTAGACCCCACAGTTGATTTATTTGATTTAGATAAGATATATTTTATGATTCCTAAATTCCTGTTTTTATCAATCTTTAGCGAAATGTCTTTTAGCGATACATATGCGAAATGAGAAAGAGAGAGACTGACAAAGTCTATAAGTGTTACCTGAATAGGTAAGCCAAGTTGGTGAAAACAGGTATTAATACCAAGAAACATGGTTTAACAGCAGTCAAAACTGTATATTTATGTTTGTTGCTAACTATACAGTAAATTAAAATTAGCTCCATGGATTCCCTTTTCCATCAGCACATGGTGTAGTGATATGTTCGATCTGTTTATGTATTTACCTCAACTTTCATGCTTTTAAAACTTATGTTTTGTCGTGATCACGGATCACGAGTGAAATAAGTATGCCAATCCCGTTGCTTTCTCGAAGAGCTCAAAAATGAATTCTACGGTCTTAAATAAGACGGAGTTTAAGTGGAAAATATCGTTTTGCCCTATAACATAATTAAAACTCTTTGACTCAGGGAAGGCGTAGATCAAAGCAATCAGTGGTTGGTTCTTTTACTTACGTTAACATCAGGAAAGTAGGTAAACGACAGAGTAAGAGAAGTATAAGTACGTTATTTTATTTATTTATTTTTATTTTTGCTTTATTGGTTCACCAACAACTTTACACATTAATACAATTTTGTTTACTAAATTTATGGAAACTAGAACACAGCCAATTACTGGTAAACACCACATGCTTAGAATAAAGTACCGAGACATTTATTTCTAAATTTGAAGCAAAAGTTGACATTAATAATACTGACATTTTAACAATTATAAATAGTTAAATTGAAAAATCTATGCTTATTTAATAGTTACGTATTACAAGTGTGGCCTTTCAATGTGCAAAGTCAGAGTGTCTCAAAAATGACCTTGCGAAATTTTGTTAGGGAAGAATGGTTCATGTCGATGAGGTCACTAGCCCTATTCATCAGCTTTGTTATTCTGCATAAGTATAGGCGCATTAGATCCCATTATAGTTATGTTCTAGTTGAGTATATTTTTTATCAAAGATATTTGATTTTAATCTGACAAACATTTATTTTCTTCTAGTCAAGCTAATATTTTTCTAAATAGTTTTCAAACAAATGTTTGTTTGTTTCATTTTTATACAGCATTCAATTAAATAATTGAATGCTATATAAAAATGAAATATAAAGTAGATTCTAATATTTTACAACGGAGGCGCTGTTTTTTTTATAAGATTTGACGTTTAAACTGAGAAGTATATTGATTGGATTGAAACATACACTAGGAGTAGGGTACCTACGTTTCATTTTCGCCGACATAAAATCAGACGCCGATTGTTTGATGCGGGCAAGCATCGTTAGTGGCACGGAACCAGAATATGAGCATCAACCATATATAGTAATCATAGTAAAGTACAAACTGCACCACAACTTTATCACAAAATCACGCCACCACGAAAATAGTCCACAAATCACGCAATCACAAATAAGGCCACAAAAAGTCTGGTAGCAAGAAGTGGAGCGACGAGCGGTTGGCTTGTAAATGAACCAGGGAGAGCGCACCAAAATCAAATGGGCTCTAGGTTTCAATGTTTGCTATCATAGTTTCAGCCAAAATACTTCTGGACAAAGGCCTCGTCTTTAGTGACACTCACGACAATCGGTCCTGCGCTGCACCTAACCAGCCTGCGGTACCTGCGACCTTCGCCAGATCGTCGGTCCACTTTGTAGGCCTGCCCAAGCTGCGGCTTCCAAACCGTGGCTTCCACTGTAGAACTTAAGCTAACCTTGGTCTTAGCTTGAAAAGAGAAAAAATATTCCAAGAGGCTCAATTTCGTGGTCTATACTTTCGTGGTTGCGTCATTCGTGAATATTATATTAGTGGTAGCATAAATTCGTGGTGAAGTACCATACTCCAGTAACCATAGTAGGTTAGCACGTAGTGGCATTTTTTACATCTATCTTATGCTCATACACCATTCTCTTACAGGTGTAAGAATGTTGTATGATGTGTGAGAATGAGGTGCTACAGTTATTACTCTCTATATATTTATCTGACACACTTTGCATCGACCTTAAATAATACCTTTACAATAAATTACCTTATTTTCATGTTGAAGTAGCTGAAGTTACTTTAATTAATGTTATGAACACTCTAGTTTAAGAAGTTTCCAGTCAACATAGTTTAGCCCGGAACCACCTTTTAAAGTTTATGCATACGAAATGAAGCCTGTTTTATCGTAGGTAGGTAACTACAAACTATGGATAAGTTGATTGAAATTGTAGATACATAACAAATGTGATATTTCACAGAATTCAAAGGACTTATAGAGACAGCAAAATATTTATTATGTAGGGAGTATCGTGGGAAAGGCAAACACTTATAGACTTAACATAATTGTGGGGGAGAGTGGGGTTATTCCGAAAGCATAGTTTTGATCGACGCTGTGTACACATCATGATAGATTATGATAGTTGATAATCTCTTTCAGCTAGCTTAGAGGGAGACCCATGTTTATTGCCAAACACTGATCATGGGCTCTTTACATTCTAACGCTATGGTGCGTAGGGTGGGAGTCCAATAAATAAAGAACCGAATAACGCCACTATACAGTGTTACCTACTTATTGAGCATGCCCGAAATTTTCATAATGTGATCTACCCATGAATATGAAATATATTTATTAAAGCAGAAAAATAAGACACAAATGCACAAATGGTTGTGTCTTATTTTTCTATTTTTATAAATCTTCAGTACAATTTTAATTCATCCCTTTTTGTCCACATAAGGACCCATCAGGGGTGCGATTCTGTAAAGAATCTCGCACCTCACTTCGCAAGTCACTTCGAATTCAACTGTCAAATAAAGCATAAAATGTATGAAAAATTGCTCTATTTGACAGTTGAATTCGAAGTGACTTGCGAAGTGAGGTGCGAGTTTTGTTACAGAATCGACAGGCAGGTCTGATATACTCACAGTAACTCAGACTGAAATATTAAATCGCCCAAGCTAAATGGCGGACGTCAAAAGCGAGACACTGGTAGGAACGTCAGCGTGTTTGTCATCTAGTTGTAAGTCTAACAAAAGTCTCTTCTTACGGTCAGCCAAGTTGTATTAATACAACCAGAGGAATATAATGAAAACGAAAACCCGAATTTAGCACCAAAATATGAATTTTAAATATTGTCAGTCTAAGGGAAGAGAGGTGCTGTAGTATCGCAGTGATATATTACCACGTTACAATACTGTGTCCGCGCTGGAACCTGAAAGAAGCAATCCCGATTTTTCTAAAAGAAGCGAAATAAAATAATAATTAAAAAATAAGTGACATTTATATATAAATAAACCATATTAAAATCGATGAGATGTGATACGCTTAAATAATAATATACAGTGATATAAAAATAAGGAGTCAACGTACATACTCATTCGACACATCCACGTTACAATCATTAATCAATCATACAAAGTATCACTAGAGCAGACCATGACAGAATATCCAAAAAATATACGTTAAATACTCCAACCGTTGTGATCATGATCAGTGTAGCCTTCTTTTGAAAGTCACTATCCACTGTAGTGTAGCCTTATTTGAACAGTCACAATACGCTGCTGATTATTGGTGATAGTAAGGAAAAAAATTACATTACCTTTTTACCAAGTCGTGTATAGTCTGTGGCCTTTATGCCATAAAGTGTGCGATATGCACACAGAGGGTTACTATGTAACTCTATATTGAATAGATTACGCGATATAGGTACACGCAATAATAGCGGGTACTGTAACATGGTAGTTTAGCATTACGATGATATATCACCTTTTTTGTTGTTTTTAAATTTACTGGCAATATTTAAAATAAATATAAATTTACAATTTGAATGCATATTTTGACGCTAGATTCTAGTTTCCCTCTCACTTATCATCTTCAATCTATTGCTGACCCTGAGAAGAGACTTTTTTCTTATAAACATTACCAGCGTCACAACGCCCGCCATAATTATAGTTTGGGCGATTTATTATTATATTCTTAAAAGTCCTAGCGGATATATAAAGGAAATTACATGGCTTATTAATATTACAAATCGTAAGGCATTTTTGTAATTATCTTACTTAATATTATAAATCCATTTTGTACCTCAGTTTATCAGTGTTTATAGTGTGTTTTTATATTGTATTTTATCTTGATTCGGTGTATCCTATTTTCCTACTTTAATAAATATTATAGTGCCGCAGTTCGGTGCGTTACTTATCGGGCTCCCACCTTACGCACCATAGCAGTGCACTATGTCCGCCTCATGTTGGGCGCCAGTGCAAAAACAGATTAAACTAGTAATTAGTACAACTAATTAAATTGGTTCCTAGTGGTATCAGAAGGTCTAGATGATAGTGAATAATGATGAAGGCTGATTTTCTTTTTCTAAGTATTTTTTTAAACTAACTCATCATGAACTAAAATTCAACTCCTTTAAACTCAGAGTGTAAGCTATCTACGAGATGAACCGCATTGTTTATCCGTCTAATAGGCACAGGTTGCTGCCGTCAATACGATTTATAAAACCATCTTATTCATTTGATAATTTTATGACATTTTATGAAATAATAGTATAGCCAATGGCCCTAATTCTGGTAAACACATGCTAAGTCTAAATTTATGTTCAGTGCATTTCTTTCTATCAAAAGGAATACGAAAAGGATGGCTGTCTAATAATTTGACATTTAGAAATGTGCGTTCAATTTTCGACCTTGTTGAACGTGATAAAATGCAGTGTTTAGGAGGCACCTCCGTACATGCCGTCTAACATTGTCTATGGTTTCTTAGAAATCTATCTAAATTTAAGTGACAGCTCTAAACAGATTCTTGCTATCTTTTTCCTATTACTTATTGCGAGAAAGAGATATACTGTACTTAAATTTAGAATTAAAGTGTGTTCCCAGAATTAGGCCCAATGTTAAATTAGTTCATACAAATGTCGTGAAATAATCAAATGAATAAGATGTTTTTGAAAGTGTCAAATCATTTCTATGAACTAATACAGCCCATGTTTAGATTTATTGTCGTATAGACGGCACCACCCTGTTTAACTTACCCACCCAAAAATATGTTTGTTTTAATTGTTGTAGTGCTCAGCTGGGCGCGCGGCGTGGCAGGAGGCGGCGGCGCTGTCTGTGGGCGGCGGCGGCGCGGGCGCGGGCGGTGCAGCGCGGCGCTGCTCGGTGCTTGGAGACCACCCGGGTGCGAGGAAAGACCCACGCGCCAAGTGGCACAGAAACAATCGGGTACGTTTTATTTTTTATACAACTAGATGACAAACAAGCTGACGGTCCACCTAATGGTAAGCGGTTACCGCCGCCTATAGACACCTGTAATAAAAAGGGAAAATCACTTGATATTGCAGGTGCGTTGTCATACTGAGGCCTAAGATGAAATGCCGTCTATGCCCAGTAATTACATTGGCTACCTTTCCCTTCAATCCGAAACACAGCGAACTGTTACACGGCTGAAATAAGAAAGGCGGTGGAACCTACCCAGACGACCCTATACGGGCCTACCACCGAGTAATATAGCAATATATTAATATAGTATTTATTAGGAAACTTGGGTGGCAGGCCCGTATGTACGGTCTTCTGGGTAGGTACCACCGCCTTTCCTATTTCGGCCGTAAAGCAGTTTGCTGTGTTTTGGATTGAAGCGAAAAATAGTCAGTGTATTTATTGGACATGGAAGGCATTTCATCTAAGGCCTTAGGATGACAAATTGACAACGCAACTGCAGTACCAAGTGTTTTCTCCTTGTTATTGCAGGTGTCGATAGGCGACGGTAGGCATTTACCAACAGGTGGGCCGTCAGATTACTTGTAATTTAGTTATATCAAAAAACCCTACCTACAGCGTTTTTCATCATTCATGCTTAATAGAACTTGTAGGTACCTCTACAAAACTCGTAGCCAATTATATACAGATTTTCAGATAATGCAAAATACATAAATAATGAGTCTGTAGCGTTATGCATAGATGTCACAAAAAACGAATGAATGTTCAACGATACATCTAAGTCGGCTGATGCTTCTACCTAACTTCAGCCCCAGGAATACACTATTTTTAGCAAGAACTGACTCTTGAGGATGCCTGCCAATGAAATTACTATTTTATTTGTCAAACAGAATGTGTAGATAAATTTTCTCTAAATCACTTTCGCTGTTTGTTTTAAATGGAAATTAACATTATTTAAGTAGGTAAATAAAAAGTGACATTCATTTTAAGATAATGTAGAGAAGTCTAAAGGCCTAACTTCTGAGCGATTAATAAGCTGATTAACCTACTCACTTGTTAAAACTTCATGTTTGGGAGGTAAAAGTTCTTAAAACATTAAAGCTCGCAGCATACAGGCATTTGGTTGAACAGAAGCACTCTAGCGAGCAACTCACAAATTGAACAAGAATAAAAAATCTTAGCTCGAAATTGTTCGCTACACAATATAAAAATGCTTGTTCGCTCAAGTGAATGCTCAGCTATACCTTCACATTTGAAATTTCAGGTCCGGGACGCATCGTATGGATCGTCGTCGGAATCAGACGGCGAGGCGGAGGGCGCGAGCGGCGAGCCGTGGGGCGTGGCGCGGCTGCTGTACGCTGGCCTCGGCATCCTCGCTTTGGGCCTTGTTGTTTATTTCGTCGGCACCGGCGACAAGGTACCTACTTCCTTGTACAGTAAACAAAAGGCGGCAAATAGGCTCCCAGATTTGCAAATCTTATGTAGGTACCGACTATTTAGTTTCTATAATTAACCGACTTCAAAAACAAGGAGGTTCTCAATTTGGTCGGTATGTTTCCTTTTTCCAATTTATGTACACCGATCACACCGAGATTTCTGATCCGGTTTACGTGATTCATTTTTTGTTTGATGCGGAATAATAAGTTGCCATTTGGTCCTATAAAAATATTTCAAAATCAGTTGGGTAGTTTGGTTTTTGAATCAAAAAAACTGAAAAGAGAAAGTCATCTACGTATGCGGAAAAGTGGATTTTTGCTTTCCTATGACTTTTTAGTGAAAGGATACGATAGTGGGAAATAATGTAAGCTGACGGTCATCCATCTAGCTTTGACCTTAGAAAGTTACCACTAAAAACATTTTAAACAAAAATTAAAACCGACTTTAAAAAAATTGAAAAGGATAAAATACTTAATTAAATTTAAGTAGGTACTACCTAGAAACGTATTGTTTGGAGTTGGTGCTAAGTTGTTTCCAGGAATAATAGAACGTGAAGCTAGCTCGCTATTCAGTCTTATTTTGATAATTACCTACACATTGGCCGTCATATAAAAAAATGAGATATCCTTTAAAAAACTACATCGACAAGGTACCCTCTTCTTGTGCAGAAAAGAAACGTCAAATACAGCCGCTAATAGGCGGCTACTATAGGCTCCGAGATAATCAAATTTTTGGTATAAAGTTTCTGTTATGAATTAACTTGCTAAATATGTATTGCTTGACCTTATAAATAAAATGAGATGTCTTCTAAATACCTATTGTCGGTCGACGCTCTAAATACATAGGTTATTTGCCTTGTACATATGAAATGTTTAATCTGCTAAGTATGCGTAAAGAAATATCTTATTAAAAATAATAATAATCTTCATACACCCACACCTATTATCTAGCCCAATGTGTTATGGATTCTAGATAACGGATAAATATTGATAATAACATGTATATAAATATTAGAAATATACTAAATACATTTATAAACATCCATGACTCGTGAAAAAATGCTCGTATTCATCATACAAACATTTGCCCCTACCGGGATTCGAACTAGGGACCTCTTGATCGAGCAGCCCGTATAGCAAGGTACAGACCACTCGATCAGCCGGTCGTCAAATATAAACTTGTGTTTGACCTACCACAGATTACATCAATAGATACTAAGTTGTAACGAGAGTTGCAGGTATGCAATATGGAACATAATTGGAAAGAGTCGTTTCCGTCCGACTAACCCGTAATGGATCAATTTCTTATCTAATAAATTTTTAGATCTAGATACGAAATGCAAAATTTTGAGAGTAAAATTTCCATTTGATCTTTATTTTAATATTCTTAATTCAAAATTTAAAATATGTATTTTTCAATACCTACGTTAACTTAATTTGTTTATTAGATATTGTTTAATTTCATCGTTTTTCAAATTAAATTTTTTTAATGTGCTTAATTTTGCATAATTTTATAAGATTTTTTACACATATTTGTAAAATAAATATAAATGTAATTGATTTTATTTGAAATAAATCTGTTTACTTTTATATTTAATATACTTTTTATTTGATAAATGTTATATGTACGCCGTATTGTGACGTGCATCATAGGTAATTGTTTACATTTTAAATTGGATTTTTGTGTGTTTTTGTGCCTATGTTATGTGGTAGTACTAATTAAATAAATATACCTGTCCTAAATTTACAGGGTTTCAAGACGCCAGCACTGCGGTTGGTGGGCCCATCCCTCATCATTGCTGGGCTTGCGTGTTGTCTGCTGCGCATTACTTTCTGCATATTTGCGAAGCCATGCTGCCGACGGCGGACCAATTACAAGGAGAGCAGAAGGTAACAATACCTACTTTTACGTACGAATATACGTACTTTTAATAAGAATATTTACTTTCTTTTCTAAAATGTTCATTAAATTATGTAGTATTACACTATTTATCACCTTACAGAAGATCGTAGCTAAATAACACAGGTACTTTTTAGCGCTGTCCTTGCGTCAGTAAGGTTGCCAGGGTTCATTTAGACAGCTTTATGTTGGGAGCAGGTGGGGTCGACTAAAAGCAGTGAACAAAACGATTTCTCTTGATTTTTGTACGGTAGTCAACGCGTTAGTACCCGAGTAATGTCCAAGGTCCTACAGGGTAGAGGGCTCAAACACTACGCCACCGAGCTCCTCGTCAGCTGGTCATCACTGTCGTATAAAAAACACCCATGACTCGTCAGACAAACAACTGCGCCTACCGGGATTCGAACCTGGCACGTTTACTTTGAGGAGCTCGGAGCTCTCTGGTTTCCATACGAAAACAAAGCAACTTTCGCCATGGTCAATCAAGTAATCTCGAGTTCTTATGTTCTTCGGAAGGCACGTTAAGCTGTTGGTCCCGGTTGTTACTGCAACCGCCAGCGTGGTGGTGTTATGGCTCAAACTCCTTATGTGCTTCTCCCAAATAGGCCTGTGCCCAGCAGTGAGACGTTTAAAGGCTGGTGATGATGATGATCTCTAGTTTAGAACACAGTGTTACTGACCACACAACAAGACAGCTGCTCGTATCTGTCCGTTACTTGGTCATCAGTAGAAAAATCTTTTGCAGACTGTCTGGTTACGGCGAAGGCGAGGAGATGCCCCTGGCGGGAGGCGGGAGCGGTCCCCGCGCAGGCCCGGCGCAGTGTTCGCCCGCGCGCCGCCTCGACGCCTCCTCCTGCGACGTGTCCAGCCTCTCCAGCGGCGAGGAGGACGAACGTCTACGTCGGTACCGCACAGCCAGTGCGCCCGATCATCTTCCTTTGCCACAGATGTCGGCACAGCAGGTAGGTAGCTCTTGGGGAAATTTTTTGCTAATATGTTTAAAGATTTACAATTTATATAAATTAAACTAATCATTAATTACCTACCATTTTGCTGCACATACTTTGGCACAGGTCTAAATTTGTTTTCGGTGTCAACCCTAGCGTGTTGGCGGTTAAATGTCAACGGCATTCGAACCTCAGAACAATAATGAGTTCGCACCTCAGTTGCTCCGAGGTTCTGAGATTCGAACTCTCATGTATAGACAGTGTCACTCATAGAGTAATTTAATGTCACTCCACTGATAAATTGCTGCTTAGATACTCTTTTCTAAGGTATCTCTTTTTAAGGTTAATCACCTTTTGTTAACTGGTACAATTATTATACCTATAGGAATTTCACCCGATAGCTATGTAGGTAATAGTAAAGTGTCGATTTCCACTCCTTAATATGTTCTCTAATTATTTTCAGGGCCTTTTACAACAGAGTACGCAGGAAAACACAGTTCAGAGCGTGCAAGTTCAGCCAAGCGCAATGCGGCAGAGCTCATCTCAGCCAACCGCCCCGAAGCAAGTCGCGTCAACGAGCGTGGTGCGGCAAAGCGCGTCTCAGCCGAGCGCACTGCAGCCGAGCGCACTGCAGCCGACCGTACTGCAGCCGACTACATTGCAGCCAAGCGCTCCACAGCCGAGCGCATCTCAGCAGAGCGCACTCTACTCGGGGAATCGCCGGCCCCCGCCTCGGAACGTGTCGTTTGCGGGGGGGCCAGACGGTGAACTCGTCCTCAGTCCCGCCCAACTGCGCTCCTAACCCACAAGCAATAAAGGTTGTCGCAATACCCTTTTTATACTCGCCGAACGATTTAACTATTAGTGATCGATGCGACTCAGTTATGTGATAGCGTGACTCGGATAATTTTGAGTGATTTTTCTATTCGATAACCTACGGTTATTTATTTTGCACGTTTGGATTATTGCAATTTCCTAATCGATACGCGTATCTATTTACTTACTATTAGCTAAATTTCTTACTAAATCTGTTATTCGCTGTAACTAAACATTTGATTTTTTTTATATCGCAGTGCTTTTTTTCTCGTGTGTTAGAGCAGAGTGATTTGATTATATTTAAATATTAAATAACTACTTTCGTAGGTACATACGCATAGAAAACTTAATTTCAACGCCTTAAAAAATTGGAATTGCTGACCCATCTAATGTTTTCTTACATAGAATTTATCTTTCAGTTAACTACTTGTACTACCTATGTCAAAATCGCTTCGATTGGATGATAATGTGAGCAAAGTAGTTGTCATATAGAAAAAATAAAAGGTATGAAAACAGTTTGTCAAAAGACTTCTATGACGAAAAAGAAATAGAAAATTATGTGTGAGCTGTCTGCCTAAAGTAACTACCTATAATATTTTGAATCCGCTAGCATAAAACCTATTAATTTACATATACTTAACATATTTATTAAGAGTCTTTATTTCTAACCATCATAAAATCATAAATCCAAACCGGAACCAATTTCTGTGCTGATGGCATGGAGTGTACTATTTATATACTTACTACTCGTATTGGCTTCGATAATTCCTAATTTACCGTAGTATTCGTATCGTGTAAACTGTAAGCGTTCATTCTAACTATGTAGCGATTTAATACTGAATGTGCTAGTTCCATCCAACTTAAAGCCAACGTAGATTATGACTGCGCGCAAGGTGTGTCTCTATTAGAAGACTGAATCAAGTTTTATGTTACTGAAAAACAAACAACCTATAACCCCTTATATGTCGCGTCAAAGCTGTCCTGTCCTAGTAAACTAAGCACAGGTACCTTGTGAAGAAAGAAAGAAATTACTTTAGTACCTACACGGATGGGAATTGGATCATTTTGTCTTCTAGTGAATAATAAAGAAACTTCTTAAATATTTACTCGCATACCAATAAGGTACTAGACCTATTAGACATAGAAAAAACGATATCAGTGCTATAATTTTCTTCTAATAATAAAACTAAACTTTGATAAAAATCTGATCCGCACCAAATTTTGAGGCTGATCAGATCATAAGTACTTAAATATAAATTATTCATAAAATTAAAAATGCCTCACTTAAACTCCTTTTTAGTCACTGAGCTAATTACAAAGAAATTTTAGGTTAGGTGGTTGGTTAGGTGTGATCACACCATCTTTCTATGATCTGAGGACCACACTAATCGCATTGATAAAAATAATTTTTAATTTCTAATTTGATCATATTCCCTTCGGTCTATCCTAAACATCAAGTCTACAAGATAAAAAAATAACAATAAATCGATAATAACGAAAGTCGTTACGTTTTGAACTTTTTACGTAGGCTTATTGATTTGTCCATTGCTTATTAAAATTTACAGCCTACTGCGAAATATAAAATTACACACCTTACAATACAAAGTCTCAATAACCTACGTAAAGCATCCATTTTGATATCATAAACCCAGTCAGTTGTGTGTTTATCTGCCATTATTACAAAAAATTAAGATAACCATGTAAAACCGGTTAAATTAATAAATTATTTCAAACTACGCCCAAAAGACAGTAACTGAAATGATTTTCTTCACAGGGTTGATGAGAGATTCTCAATGGATCGATGGATATACACTTTGCCGCAGTTGAAGTAAATAGTAAATTTAATGTTAAACATAATTGTGTTAAAACTGCCTACTACTAGATGCGAATTTATATTTAAATATAAAATTCATAAAAATAGATTTATAACTGACAATAATGATTGTTAACTGATGTATAAAGTGTTATGGCGTATGTGTGTTAATTTTATTTAAATGTCCAACAAATTGTGAGTAGTTCAAGCGCCGAGAGCAATAAATTACATAAAATCAAATTATTGAACTTAATTTATTTTGAAAGATGTTTGCCTATTGGTAATGGAGACATAAATAGAAAATACCCATGTTATTTATTGCTCATTTATGAAAAATATTTAAAATCTAATTTTCAATACTCAATTGAAACAAATCGCAGTTTAAAATTTTATTTACTTGGAGTGCTTTCAATATAGGCACTCCGCATTGTTTGATATTATTTATTGCTCTGAGGATATTCTTATCAAATTGAAGCAGAAACTAGTTTGCGCCAGGACATTGATTTAAAAAAATAATTCAAAAGCCATATTCAAAGTCTTGCCATTCAAAAAGTATTTAATCAAAAGCAGGATTATTCTTTCCAAGACATTTCCGTGGAAAAAATGACTGTACGCTGTATAAATAATTTAAAAAATATATAAAAAAGGTAAAATGTAATTAAAACTTGGCGTATGAACTACGAATAGACACCAATATATATATAATAATATTATAATTAATTAGGTAGCTAAATACTAAAGGTTGGTGTATAGCGAGTGATACTGTTTAACAGTATAATGTTTTTATGTGTAAGTAAATACGGTAATTTATAAATAAATACATGTGTGTTACGCGTGCATTGTATATTGCACAATATTATGATGAATAATGTTTATAAATATATTATATATTTTAGAAATATTTGCACCTTTAGTAGTGAAATATAAAATGTATAACTGCAGATTTAGCTAGAATACGATATTTACGAATACACTTTTTGAAAATAACGTGTCTTTAATAAACACTTTACGAAATTAAGTTTCTATAAGACGAAACAGATTTGTACCTATTGTAAAAGTTTTTGATTAGTTTTTTGTCAATTATACCTTTGTAATCAGATTATAGTAGTTATTTTGTATTATTTAAATGTAAGAATGGTCAATTACTTACTGATTATTTTGGTGGTAAGATTTCAAATTTCGCTTTGTTTTAATATAGTAAATACTGTTGCCAAGTCTGTTCAAACAATACTAAACTGCATAAACAGCTTGTTTTCTGAGTAAAATGTGCCTACGCACTAGGCATCTCGGTCGCAGGGTGAAAAGCAGGCACAGTCATGACTCGTTAGGTACCATGTCATTGTAATAAAATACATATTAAAATTTTACATATTAAAACTAAGAAAATTTATTGGAGATATAGTCGCCATATTTTATATCATCCTCGTATGTCTTGTCTTCTTTGTTTTAAGAGTCAAGTAAATTAAAATTGACAACCGGCTGGTGATTCCACCAGTGGCCCTGTCTACTAAACCAGATATCTCTGGTTCAAATCCCGGTTAGTTTGAGTGATATTATTTTTTTACTAATCATTGAACATAAGAATATATAAAAATAGGTAGATACTTAGTAATAAAGTTTCTATGGAAGAGATCTATCGAAGAAGAATTCGAAAATATAGGTATTATTAAACCTAATAAATATTTTCCTTAAGAGACGGCAAACATTTGATACTAATGTGAGATCATATAAAGATTCGAACGTAGAAAAAATCATAAGTACAGTCAGCATCAGAATCATATGAGCTTGCAGAGTGCTCAAAGATAATTATGATGTCTTAGAAAAGCAACCAATTACTACAGCAAACAGTGAAAGGCGATTTTAGAATTTTGTTAAATATTAAAATGATGTTACAAACAAATTACGATTCTATCATTAAGCTGTTGACTTTTGCAGATATTTATGATCACTCCAAGAGCGCAGATGAGTTTAATGCTGGCTGTACGTAGGGTAGATTTAATTTTAAAAATAATAATCATTATTGTCAGCCGATCAGTCGACTCGACTGCCAGAATCTGATAACAGATCTAGCTAACTGTCGTTTAGCGGTTAGCCCGTAAAGTTTTTAGATGTTTAAAGTTTTAATCTATTTAATATGGCGGCTGAGGGTTTGAGGGAAGCAATTTGCCATCCTCACACCTCAGCCGCCATTTCTACCTAGGGCGGTTTTTATACTTAGTAAACAAGCTGTACCTAATTTCAAAATTGTGCCCAATTTTTCTCTGAACTTTAGGTCCATCAACTGAGCTTAGTAAAATGAGAATGGAATTGGCAACACTGTCTCGTACATCACATTCATAATACTAATACAAAGAGTATCAGAACAAATGGGGGTATTCCATGTTGACATGCAATGTGACAGTGCTCGAAAATCAAAAAATGTTACAACAACAAAAAACTAATATATACGTAATATTTTTGTAAATGGTGGTTCTTTATTATGATTGTATTTAGTCAGTATTGTTTTGTGTGTCAACATCAAAGTAGTTCCTAACATAACGCCAATTTCTTTTACTCTGCAAGCCCGTTAATACAGAAATAGTTTATAAATGTATCAGTAAATGACCGTATATTTAAAGTTTAAGCGCAAGAAATAAATATATTACAAAATCTAAATGTTTATTGTAACAAATTCTCGAGAGTAATTTATCTTACATAAATAAAAATAGGTAGATGTTAAGAAAAATATGAGCTTTGTTTAGATTAACTGGCTTGTGTAACAAAGTGTTGTGTAACAAAATAGAATGTCTATCAACATAACATTCCACAAATCTTTCTTATGATCAAACCGTGAGTTCATAACATCAAGTCAATAAATAAATGAGTAGCTATTTTGCAATAAAACACATCTACAAAATCTGAACTTTTCATAATTTATCTAAAATTGGGAGGCAAAGTTGGTATGAAGACGTTATGTTGGAGACGGCAATTATTTATAAAATGTACCTCAATAACAAAAACCTTAAAAACAGCGCTATATTTCTTGGCGATCAGATTAAAATTTTTATATATCAATATAGTTAGGTACAGTTCCGAGCAAGGATGATATTGCTGACACTTCGTGACTCATACTGCAAGGTAATAAGGGTGGTATAATGTCAAAGGAGCTCCTGACTGTACCTAGCAAGAAGCATTTTTATTCATGATATATATTTTAAAGATTGTAACAAACTTGTTGCTTAAAAGGATCTAAGCGCACACAAACTGGTTACAGGGTTACTTTATTTTTGTCTATTAGCAGGCGAGTTTTCAGTATAAGATATTTAAAATATATTTATCTATAAAAATATTACCTAGATATTAGTTTGCAATGACTAGGCATTTATTTCTATACGGTTGAAGCTGACTCCCAGACAACGCTATCTATCTACGACTACAAGTAACAGTATTTTTTAAATAATTCAATGAAATAAAATATTTTGTAATCCCTTAAGCCTGGTTATACTTCAAACTATAAGAAAACTCGTCGGCATATTTATATAAAATATTTATGTATAAATTATAAATAAATAAAGAATTGTCTACAGCACTATTTATAACTACGAGTATTATACAATCACTGCGAACAACACTACCTAATGACACCTATATTTTGTTTGAATAAAGTAAATAATAAAACTTTGTACATAATTAAACAAGGTGGAATTTTGAATGTAGTAACTAATTACTTTATTATAATATAAGCACATTATGTATTATTTCTATAGAATTTATTTAAATTATGCACCGAATAGTACGTCTTGATATAATTTTATTAAATTCATAATTATTTCATTCAATGGGATTATCTACTTCTAGATTGGTGTGAAATATAATGAATTTGATGACAATACGCGAAGCAATAGTAGCTAGCTTTTTATCACTGGCCAATAAATTTTTCGTAAATGTTTTGATTTATCTTACGAAAATGCACAAAAGCAATAAAAATTACTTCCAGTCTACGTTATATTGGTTGTAAATCATCAGTGTCGCTACGAATCGAGTTATTATTACATTCAATTTGCTTATTCACATTAAAAATTCATATTAAAATAGGATATTCTTTGTTATTTACAAGTAAATACTTTTTTACGTTTTGAATTATTGAAATCCGTTAGAAATTTACAAAGAAAAGTTTTAATTTCGGCGCTCTGCCGGCGTCATATTATGTAGCTTTTCGTTACGCTGTAGCACCCGTAGCATACTACAGCGTCGTTACGCCGTAGTATGGCACGGGTGCTACGGTGACAAAATATGGCTAATCAGTAGATCGTGGCTGACAGCTTAAATTTTGCTATCTTTATATGTGTGTCGAATTTGTTTTGATAGCGGTACAACAACATCAACCCAGAAATATTTTTAATTAGACTTTCAAAACAAATACGAAATATTTGAAGATCTAGAAACGTACGCGCGGTACACTGATTACACAAAAGTCGACATATGACATCACAACTAATAACGCTATATCTTATTATTTTTAATCGATTTAAAAATAATTAACCACGTTTTTTATAATGGCAACAAAAATATGATTGTCCTCATTGTCAGCACTGCAGTAGATAAAACTCTTGTGGAAAAATATACTGTTAACAGCCAAATATCAGCGTATAAAATTTGATTTTAAATAATATACTCATATGCACTCATTAAAACTATTTGAGTTAAAACTCTGATAAGCTTAAGGCTTACCTTTTTCGTTGGACATAACATCAGTAAGGTAAACAAAGCACGTTTTAACAGTTTTGATTAAAATAGGTTTATGGGACGTTTAATGAGTAGTTAAAGCGGAATATGTTTAAGTAACATAAAAAACTGGGCAGTGATAAAAGGGTTCTAATATAGAATTAAAGGTATCTAGATTGTTTTCGAGTTAATGCCTGCTAATTACGATTAAGTAATAGCTTAGTAGGTATGTAGGTACTCAATTTTTTTAAGTGCAATCTCTGTGTACCTACATAAAGTTTCGAGCATAAGTGCTTCCAAACTGGCTTGCTTCGTCGCGGTTTTAAAAAGTGTTACATTAATTTATTACCATAGTTTAAATTTCAAGGCCTAACATAGATTTGTTTAAAACATAGTCCAAGTAAAAATAACTGACATTGTAACTAAAAATGAAAAAATATCTGTCTAGACGTGTTTATGTAAAATAATAATAATAGTAAATACCATGATCGCTACTATAGATACTGCTAATAGCAAAACGATTTCAATGAAACATAATAATGAAATAAATAGATTGTACATATTTTTACCTGAGATTTTCTATTATATTTGTCGTAAAGCGTTCATAATTTAAGCAGTAGGTACTCAAACATAAATATTGACATCAATTCTTATACCTACATTATTATAACATTTACTAAAAAATACTAAATAACCTACATGAATGAAATTCACTCTTAAAATTTGGTTCTCACAAAATAGGGCATTGTCTATAAATTAAAAAGAAAAGCCTTAAAAACTATAAATCTGGGAACAAATCTGATCCCAGTAATTACAGATCTGTATCGGTATTACCAGTTATTTCTAAAATATTTGAACGTGGTTTGCATGATAGCCTATAAGCATATGTTACTGAACAAAAATTACCTACTTATAGAGTAACAATACGGTTTGTTTCCGTCCTAGATCAGGGATTTTCAATGCTACTGTTGACCTAATCACAAAATTAAAAAACAAACACTGTTTTTTTATACAAGTAGATGACAAACCAGCTGACGGCACACCTGGTGGTAAGTGGTTACCGCCGCCTATAGACACCTGCAATAACAAGAAAAAATAACTTGATATTACAGGTGCGTTGTCATCCTGAGACCTAAGATGAAAGAACTTAGCATTAGTTATTTTTATTGACCTCAAAAAATGTTTTTATGTATCACGGACGAAGCTTTTGGTATTTTTACATATATTCTGAAAATCGGCATCAAATAGTAAAAATTTATAATTAAGTGTAATTAGTAAAATCCTATCTCGTGACCTATGGCATTCCACAAGAATCGGGCCACTGCAGTTCTTAACTTTAAATAGGTATATTTGAAACCTCATTCACGATTTTTAGGCTTAAAAATAAGCACCTGCCTGTTTTTGCGCCACTCAGTGTAAATAACGAAGTAATCAAAAGTTTAATTATATGAAAAAAGTAAATTACTGAATATCAAAAAACTATTTAAATATTATACATGCAGACTTGTCAAGAATATAAGTACATATTCCATCCAATCAAGTGTATTATTACTAAAAATATACAAACACAATCTGAGACACAAATAAGTGAGTATGAACTAATAATTATGAAAAAAAACGATTTTATTTGATAGGACGGTTGTACAATGCTTTGTCCAGTGACTTAAGAAGTTGTGACAACAAAAACGATTCAAAAGGAAACTTAGAATAATTGTGTGCAACCAAACTGTAACGTGAAAAAAAACAGTGCTCCAGAAGCCAAGCTAAAATTATTTTTATGATAAATTGTACCTATGTCTTATTTTAAGTGAACCAAGTGTTTTTATAAGAAATAAATTCTTTAAACAACTTTCTCTGATAATATTTAACATTAAACGGTTGATGTCAATATTTATAAATCTAATCCATTAATAATAAGTTGCGCCGACCAAAATACAATATAAGTCCATAACATTCGCTACAGTATCTTAAAATATTTTAATTGTATAATATTTCTTTCATTACTAGCGTACTTTACCAATAATTATAGATACTTTTATACAAAACGTACTAAAAATTGTTTTCCTTTTGAGAAAATAGGTGATGTATGGGAAAGTCTTGGAAAACACTGTATATTCTTCTATTAAGTACTTACTAACTTTCGTTGCAGAAAAATCCCTATGAATAATTTACATCGAAAAGATTTTTGTACCTACATTGTAGGGTTGTACCTTTTCGTGTATGTATAAAGGTACGAAACACTGTGATTTAAATGTTGTTTAAAAATTAAGTAAGAAATTTTATTTAAATGAAATAATAATTTGTTATTGCATGGCTGAGTAAGCGTAGCGCTCAAGAACGTTGTGTGAAGGATTTAAAATAGATTTTATAATTATTATAGTAATCTATGGAAGAGCAATGGATTGCAATGTTGTTTTTGTGTTGTAAATAAATTACGTCAGACCCCGTACGGTTCATTACATCGTTTGTATAATTTATAGGCATTGGTGCATATCATGTGTATAGAGCAGATGATTAATCAAATAAATTAGAACGAAAATATAGTTGAAAATACCTATTGTTTTATTTTACTAATTTTATTTTTAACATTTGAATTTATGTAGCAATAGAATATTTCAACATTGTTAGGGTAGAAGTTAGTTTATAAAGATAATACAAATAGGTATACCTACTAGAAGAAAATCGTAGAGTTATTCCAAGTAGCGACCAAAGTTCTTGGTAGCTCAGAGTTAGGCCGCCACACGATTATGAAAAATCGCGCGTTTGGTTCCCGCTGCCGGACAGAAATGTTTTCTAGTTTAGATAATTTTCTAAAGTTTTTTTGCTCCAATTGGCTTTGACTTTGGCTATCTCATAAAGCATTCAAAATCTCTTTTTTATCAGACTAATGACGGTTTTTCAGTTAACCCATTTAACTAGTGTTCAAGTCCTGACATAACAGATTTAAATATACTTTGAATTTTAGAAATGAGCATAAGAGCTCACGCTGCAGGTGGTTTTCTCAAAAGGGCAATTCTAAACTAATTTTCGCTAGAAATAATGGTAAAATTCTGAACTTTATACGTTCAATAAGGTAGAAAATTTAACACAACTTTCTAAATGTCTAATTAAATAAAAGACATCCTTTTTTAACCGACTTCAAAAAAGGAGGAGGTTATCAATTCGTCTGTATGTTTTTTTTATGTTTGTTACCTCAGAACTTTTGACTGGGTGAACCGATATTGATGATTCTTTTTTTGTTAGATGCGGAATAGTTCCCATTTGGTCCCATAAAAATTTTTTGAAAATACATTGGGTAGTTTGGTTTTTAAATCGAAAAAACTGGAAAAATTAGGTCGTCTACGTATGCGAAGTTGCGGATATTTGCTTTCCTATGATTTTTTAGTGAAATGATACGATAGTAGAAAACAATATAAGGTCACGGTCACCCATCAGCTTTGACCTTCAAAAGTTATCACTAAAAATTGTGAAAAAAAAATTAAACAAAAATTAATCCGACTCCAAAAAACTGAAAAGGATAAAATAATTAAATTTTAGTAAGTAGGCACTCATCCCCTAGAAACATATTTTTTGAGTTGGTGCTAAGTTGTTTCCAGAAAGTCAGAAACCATAGATAGTGAAGCACCCACTCCAAAAATATGTTCCTAGGGGATGAGTGCCTACTTACTAAAATTTAATTATTTTATCCTTTTCAGTTTTTTTACCACTCAGGTGGCAATAAGCTTACGGCCCACCTGAAGGTAAGCGGTTACTACGCTTGCAATACCAGGGGTTATCACTTGCGCGTTGCCGACCCTGTAAAAACCATTTTAAGCCCTTTTTGAAGAACCCCATGCTGTACACGTTTGAAAAAACCTCATTGCACAACCTGAGCGTATGCGGTAGTTTCTCTGAAACCGCACAGTACGTTACCATTTTAGTTCCAGCGTCTGAGGATGAATTCCCTGCCGATGGCGAGCGATGCGATGGTAGAAACAGGCCGTGGGCATCAATGTCAAATAATCTTGTTCCTTTATTCCTTTTGTAATTACCTACATCGACAGAACGAGATGTGTTGAACTAAAAATTAGATTTAGCGCGTGTTGAGAATTAGGTCCATTGAAATGAAATGCAAATTGTTTTATGGAATAACACATTTCAACGAAGCTTGGTTTTGGCGCCAAATATAGGTACCTACTGACAGTCTCCATTATGCTATTCGATGAGGTAGATAGCTACGCGTACCTATATCTACCGAACTACTCACCTACATTTTAACGTTTTATTCTGTTCTTTGGAACAGGGTATTTATTAATAGATTATTTTATGCCACCTTTGCTTTAACCATTTGTACTTTACCAGCCCGCCAGCGTGTCTTCAACGAAAGTATACCTACCTATCTATTGCGTGTGATTTGTGGACAGCTACAAAATACAAATATAGTAGTGAAGTAAAATAAAACAACAATTTAAATGTAACATGTGATATATTCCATTTCAACACTACAATAATGTCAATAATGTCTCTTTACAAACATAAAATATTTACATGGTATAATTATTGCAAATCTTAAATAAAATCACATCACTTCACGCAAACGGACGCAGAACACAAATAGTTATTGATTTAGTATTTACAATGGACGTAATGCTTTTTATTCACATGAAAATCAACGAAGCGAACATCTTGTGGTGTAATTAAAATTATGCATGAAAACAATGGGAATGCTTAAATGTGAAAAGTACAATTTAAAAATGTCAGTGGAAATCAATTTCATTCATTTTTTGTCATTAAGTTATTCTTAGTTTAAATTTAACATTCATTATTAACGTATCAATTCTTATACCTACATTATTATAACATTTACTAAAAAATACTAAATAACCTACATGAATGAAATTCACTCTTAAAATTTGGTTCTCACAAAATAGGGCATTGTCTATAAATTAAAAAGAAAAGCCTTAAAAACTATAAATCTGGGAACAAATCTGATCCCAGTAATTACAGATCTGTATCGGTATTACCAGTTATTTCTAAAATATTTGAACGTGGTTTGCATGATAGCCTATAAGCATATGTTACTGAACAAAAATTACCTACTTATAGAGTAACAATACGGTTTGTTTCCGTCCTAGATCAGGGATTTTCAATGCTACTGTTGACCTAATCACAAAATTAAAAAACAAACACTGTTTTTTTATACAAGTAGATGACAAACCAGCTGACGGCACACCTGGTGGTAAGTGGTTACCGCCGCCTATAGACACCTGCAATAACAAGAAAAAATAACTTGATATTACAGGTGCGTTGTCATCCTGAGACCTAAGATGAAAGAACTTAGCATTAGTTATTTTTATTGACCTCAAAAAATGTTTTTATGTATCACGGACGAAGCTTTTGGTATTTTTACATATATTCTGAAAATCGGCATCAAATAGTAAAAATTTATAATTAAGTGTAATTAGTAAAATCCTATCTCGTGACCTATGGCATTCCACAAGAATCGGGCCACTGCAGTTCTTAACTTTAAATAGGTATATTTGAAACCTCATTCACGATTTTTAGGCTTAAAAATAAGCACCTGCCTGTTTTTGCGCCACTCAGTGTAAATAACGAAGTAATCAAAAGTTTAATTATATGAAAAAAGTAAATTACTGAATATCAAAAAACTATTTAAATATTATACATGCAGACTTGTCAAGAATATAAGTACATATTCCATCCAATCAAGTGTATTATTACTAAAAATATACAAACACAATCTGAGACACAAATAAGTGAGTATGAACTAATAATTATGAAAAAAAACGATTTTATTTGATAGGACGGTTGTACAATGCTTTGTCCAGTGACTTAAGAAGTTGTGACAACAAAAACGATTCAAAAGGAAACTTAGAATAATTGTGTGCAACCAAACTGTAACGTGAAAAAAAACAGTGCTCCAGAAGCCAAGCTAAAATTATTTTTATGATAAATTGTACCTATGTCTTATTTTAAGTGAACCAAGTGTTTTTATAAGAAATAAATTCTTTAAACAACTTTCTCTGATAATATTTAACATTAAACGGTTGATGTCAATATTTATAAATCTAATCCATTAATAATAAGTTGCGCCGACCAAAATACAATATAAGTCCATAACATTCGCTACAGTATCTTAAAATATTTTAATTGTATAATATTTCTTTCATTACTAGCGTACTTTACCAATAATTATAGATACTTTTATACAAAACGTACTAAAAATTGTTTTCCTTTTGAGAAAATAGGTGATGTATGGGAAAGTCTTGGAAAACACTGTATATTCTTCTATTAAGTACTTACTAACTTTCGTTGCAGAAAAATCCCTATGAATAATTTACATCGAAAAGATTTTTGTACCTACATTGTAGGGTTGTACCTTTTCGTGTATGTATAAAGGTACGAAACACTGTGATTTAAATGTTGTTTAAAAATTAAGTAAGAAATTTTATTTAAATGAAATAATAATTTGTTATTGCATGGCTGAGTAAGCGTAGCGCTCAAGAACGTTGTGTGAAGGATTTAAAATAGATTTTATAATTATTATAGTAATCTATGGAAGAGCAATGGATTGCAATGTTGTTTTTGTGTTGTAAATAAATTACGTCAGACCCCGTACGGTTCATTACATCGTTTGTATAATTTATAGGCATTGGTGCATATCATGTGTATAGAGCAGATGATTAATCAAATAAATTAGAACGAAAATATAGTTGAAAATACCTATTGTTTTATTTTACTAATTTTATTTTTAACATTTGAATTTATGTAGCAATAGAATATTTCAACATTGTTAGGGTAGAAGTTAGTTTATAAAGATAATACAAATAGGTATACCTACTAGAAGAAAATCGTAGAGTTATTCCAAGTAGCGACCAAAGTTCTTGGTAGCTCAGAGTTAGGCCGCCACACGATTATGAAAAATCGCGCGTTTGGTTCCCGCTGCCGGACAGAAATGTTTTCTAGTTTAGATAATTTTCTAAAGTTTTTTTGCTCCAATTGGCTTTGACTTTGGCTATCTCATAAAGCATTCAAAATCTCTTTTTTATCAGACTAATGACGGTTTTTCAGTTAACCCATTTACCTAGTGTTCAAGTCCTGACATAACAGATTTAAATATACTTTGAATTTTAGAAATGAGCATAAGAGCTCACGCTGCAGGTGGTTTTCTCAAAAGGGCAATTCTAAACTAATTTTCGCTAGAAATAATGGTAAAATTCTGAACTTTATACGTTCAATAAGGTAGAAAATTTAACACAACTTTCTAAATGTCTAATTAAATAAAAGACATCCTTTTTTAACCGACTTCAAAAAAGGAGGAGGTTATCAATTCGTCTGTATGTTTTTTTTATGTTTGTTACCTCAGAACTTTTGACTGGGTGAACCGATATTGATGATTCTTTTTTTGTTAGATGCGGAATAGTTCCCATTTGGTCCCATAAAAATTTTTTGAAAATACATTGGGTAGTTTGGTTTTTAAATCGAAAAAACTGGAAAAATTAGGTCGTCTACGTATGCGAAGTTGCGGATATTTGCTTTCCTATGATTTTTTAGTGAAATGATACGATAGTAGAAAACAATATAAGGTCACGGTCACCCATCAGCTTTGACCTTCAAAAGTTATCACTAAAAATTGTGAAAAAAAAATTAAACAAAAATTAATCCGACTCCAAAAAACTGAAAAGGATAAAATAATTAAATTTTAGTAAGTAGGCACTCATCCCCTAGAAACATATTTTTTGAGTTGGTGCTAAGTTGTTTCCAGAAAGTCAGAAACCATAGATAGTGAAGCACCCACTCCAAAAATATGTTCCTAGGGGATGAGTGCCTACTTACTAAAATTTAATTATTTTATCCTTTTCAGTTTTTTTACCACTCAGGTGGCAATAAGCTTACGGCCCACCTGAAGGTAAGCGGTTACTACGCTTGCAATACCAGGGGTTATCACTTGCGCGTTGCCGACCCTGTAAAAACCATTTTAAGCCCTTTTTGAAGAACCCCATGCTGTACACGTTTGAAAAAACCTCATTGCACAACCTGAGCGTATGCGGTAGTTTCTCTGAAACCGCACAGTACGTTACCATTTTAGTTCCAGCGTCTGAGGATGAATTCCCTGCCGATGGCGAGCGATGCGATGGTAGAAACAGGCCGTGGGCATCAATGTCAAATAATCTTGTTCCTATATTCCTTTTGTAATTACCTACATCGACAGAACGAGATGTGTTGAACTAAAAATTAGATTTAGCGCGTGTTGAGAATTAGGTCCATTGAAATGAAATGCAAATTGTTTTATGGAATAACACATTTCAACGAAGCTTGGTTTTGGCGCCAAATATAGGTACCTACTGACAGTCTCCATTATGCTATTCGATGAGGTAGATAGCTACGCGTACCTATATCTACCGAACTACTCACCTACATTTTAACGTTTTATTCTGTTCTTTGGAACAGGGTATTTATTAATAGATTATTTTATGCCACCTTTGCTTTAACCATTTGTACTTTACCAGCCCGCCAGCGTGTCTTCAACGAAAGTATACCTACCTATCTATTGCGTGTGATTTGTGGACAGCTACAAAATACAAATATAGTAGTGAAGTAAAATAAAACAACAATTTAAATGTAACATGTGATATATTCCATTTCAACACTACAATAATGTCAATAATGTCTCTTTACAAACATAAAATATTTACATGGTATAATTATTGCAAATCTTAAATAAAATCACATCACTTCACGCAAACGGACGCAGAACACAAATAGTTATTGATTTAGTATTTACAATGGACGTAATGCTTTTTATTCACATGAAAATCAACGAAGCGAACATCTTGTGGTGTAATTAAAATTATGCATGAAAACAATGGGAATGCTTAAATGTGAAAAGTACAATTTAAAAATGTCAGTGGAAATCAATTTCATTCATTTTTTGTCATTAAGTTATTCTTAGTTTAAATTTAACATTCATTATTAACGATGTAAATTGTTATTTTTTATTGTCAAAAAATATAACGCAAAATCAATTAACATAAAAGACAGTTTCATTTCAATGAGCTTTGTTTGAATAAAATTGTAAAACTGTATACCCACTGATTAGTCAATCAGTGGGTATAGGTATCCTAATTCTGTAAATCATTCCATAAATCATACAACCAGATAATGCATATTACGGTAATTAAACAAAAAAAAATCACCACCCTTTAAAGATATCGTTAAAAATTAAAATATTAACATAAGGTCGCGTTAATTATTTACTATCATACGGAAATAAAAGGACGTAACAAGAGATCTACATTAGTTGTCTTACAAAAATATAAACTAGTAATTATTCTATAATACACCCTATCTATAATTATACCAGAAATTCGACGGCGCATCAATTTATGAGTCTAGTCATAGAAATAATAAAAGCACTAATAATAGAACCTAACGTTATCAGGTAAATGTAGTCGACAACACATCAAGGGTAACAGTTTGAGCTTGAGACCGCCCTTACGACCTTAGAAATAGAGGCGGCATTCGTACTGCAACTTGATGTGCTGTCGTTTGTACTATCGAGCAAATAGAAGTATAGTACCTTATCGAAATAAAGGAATGACATTTTTGCTGTTAGAGTCAAGTCAATAAAAGTCAATTTGATTAATACAAGGTTCTACAATGGGTCATGATTTTATTTGCTTGATCGTACATAAAACTTTTGTGGTCAAAGTAATATGTTTATGTAGTTGGTTAATTAAGTCGCAGATGACATAGTTTTTACGCTGTACTTTTGCCTAATCAGTATGTCATATTATACTGTGGTGGCTAGGAAAATGTAACTACAGTTCTATAATTAGAACTGTATATTTACATGTTTCTCATAAATCAAAGCGTGTCGTCATGTTTTAATAGTGTGTTGAATGAACTTTAGCATATCAAGCCACACACTCCTGATACAGATATAATTATCTTATGCGATGTTAAAATTATGCCCTTAATAGGTACTTTTATTAAATTCAATGCCGAAATGCCGCGCGCGCCATTGCCTATTGAGTGAAATCTCGATACTTCAACAGTACCTAAGATAAATAAAATGTACTTAAAATGTTGCGTAAAGAACGGTTTATTCGTAGAATTAAGACTTTTAAAATAATTCATATATTTCTGAATACAAAAATATGTACGTGTTGAAATTTAAAAAATATAATTACTTACAGAGATGTGACATATTTATAAAAATAATAAATATAGATTTCAAATATTTACATTCATGAGTATTTGGCATATTGAGGTTACGTTTATTTTACAGCATTTATACTATTATTATTTGTGGCAACACTGCTCACTGATCACTATATTAAAGACAAAATTGACGACATTTAGTCATTACAGTAAAGTTAGACAGAAAGGACTGAGCCGAATAATCAAGAGTACTACTAGAAGTTTACAAATATTTTGAGAAAAATTTACATTACTTTATAGTATTAAATAGGCTTTTAACAAACGAAAATACTTCATTTTATTTGCAAACTCGATTAAAGTTTTCAAATAAGTCCTTCACAGATTAAATCGTTGTCCAGAATTTGCAGTCATGATATAGGTACAGGATATAAGAGGGACGCTCTCGAAAACGGAGGCAGATGGCAGTGCTGGTCACTCTAAACATGACTTGTTAAAAAATAAATATGAAATTGAGAGAAAAATCAGCTATTTCATACAAACTTGTCATGTAGGTATTACAATTTGTATGAAGCAGCGAATTTTTTTTTCCAATTTCATTTTTTTTTAACAAATTGTGTTGAGGGTCACCATCACTGCCATCTGCCTTCGTTTTCGAGAGCGTCCCCCAAACAGCCTGTATACAGCATTTGAATGACTGGACAGTAAGGGCAGGTACCTTAACCGTTATAGTTACAGGAAAACGATCCTAGGACACCATTCATAACTTTTTAAGATATTCTGAATCATATTCATAGATTTTGGAAAAAATGAACAGTCAGCGGAAAAAAATGCTAATGTTAAATTACCAAATATATTTTATATGCCCATTGATCCTGTTCTATATAGGGATCAAAAGGCTTTGTAGGACCATTTTAGGTATAACTACTAGAAATGACAGAAATTGCCAAAAACTTTTCCCATACATTTTGTACGGAAAAACAATCAACTTGAAATATTCTTTGAACAATTTATTTCGAAGACAACCTATTTTTGCTTTAGGTGTTTAAAAATTCATGTTTAAATGATTGTTTTTTTTAGTTCTGATGTTGTTGAAGATTATGCCTGCTTGTAAAGCTGGAGTTGTGACTTACTGTAGTTTCAGTACTCAAATTTCAGATGGCCTCAAAGAGTCTTTTGATTACAGCAAGAAATAGGATTGATGGCAATAAAGACCTGTCTTTACTGTCCCGTCTCAAAAATCTACCTTGTATATTGCTAGATAACATAGAAAACAGAAAGTCGTCAGAGATCACTGTAAAAAATATGATGCCAAATAGTCCTGCCAGATATGCAGTCAACATTAAAAACGTCATTCGTCTGTTTTTCCAGCTTTAATTTTTTCGTGATCATATTTTTTCAACTTATAAGCATTCATTGATTTTTTCCATAGTAGGTAGTGTGTGGTTTAAATTTTGAACATCATACTCTAAATGAAGCAAGTGTAAGAAAACTTGATAACCGAAACTATTAACGACACTACTTAGTATATTCTCTCAGACCTAATACAATTATTCTTGTTAAATTATTAGACCCACTAAGCTTAAACCTTAATAATTTATCTGTCCCGTTTTCTTATCCTTCAATTTGAATTAAGATTGTATGCATTGTCTAGATAGGTACTACAACCTTATTAGTACGTTGATAAGGATCATACAATTTTACTAAACACTAATGGTAGACATGTGATTGTTTGTAATATAAATGTACTTTTACATTATGTAGAATTCATATTACATGTCATAGTGACCCTATTCCGTCTACATCAATTAAATTCTTAGAATATACGTCGATTTAGACTATTACAACAATCTGCTCAATCCAAGTTATCAGTTGTTAACCCTACTGTAATAGTGTAGAATTTATCACGACGATAACTTGGACCGAAGCTTGGGCTAATATCAAATAGTCTCTACTACTCCCTTGCGTTTTGGACGCGGCTCGCCAGATATAAACGACGTTTCTTCTGAGGAGTTAACAACTGGTTTGGGCAAAGGTGTCGATGTGCTGGGTTGAGTCTGAAAAAGGAAAAGAGGCTACTGTCTGGAAAGATGTACACACTTAAAACTTACAAAATATACAATTGGACTCTATTGGAGCATTATAATGTGTTATATTCATATTTTTGACCCTTTAAATGTGGACTTCTTTTTAGACGTGACTGTGCTAGTAAAAAAAACCAATCCGCATTGTTACAAAATTTGGTTCGACCAGCGTGCTTATTATGATAACTCATTATGACAGTTAAAGTGAAAACCACTGAGTTGACTGCCTAAAAATAGCTGCATTCATGAAAATAGAGTAGAAAGAAGGCGAAAATACTCTCAATACCTAATTGATAAAAAGTCAATTATTGCTATCTCACTCAAATCTATGTGCACTGTGGTATAGTGGCTAGAGAGGTTAAACAACAAAGAGTAAATTTCAAAATGGCCGCTTCCAGTTCCAATTTCAACTATCGGTTCAGATAAGTTTGTGGCACTATACCAATGAGCCTATTGATGTTAAACTGTTAGGTTGCCTCCTTTTTGTTAATTAGCCAGAGAAATTTTAGCATTTTGTTTGTTGATTTAACATTGTTACGATGAATGACACATCATTAATTATGTACCTGTGCAACTGGTGGCGGCGTACTGGCGGCAGTCACAGCATTTCTTCTGATATCTTCTAGAGGAATCTCTTCGGACCTTGAGCGCGGTGAGCCTTCGCGGGAACCGCGTGTGCTACTACTTCTTGATACGCTACTGTAGTTGTAGCATGTTGTTAATATTCTTATAAAATAATAGGTGCCATTTGCTCATTACAGGATGCTGACGACAATAAATTAAATAAAACATGGGCTATATTATTTCATAAAAGGGTTTCGAAACTTTCAAATGAAATGAAATTATCAAATAAAATTTATTTGATAGTTGCAAAAACATTTCTATAAACTAATATAGCAATGTTTTAACATGTTTTAAATTATTGTCGTATTGTTGTCACCAACCTGTATATAATTTAGTAATTAATGACATAGTAAATAAAAGTTAATATTTTTCATATGACAAGGGTGGCAAATAAACGTATGTCCAAGAAAGTAGTACTACAAATCAAAAACTACTATATTTAGCTGTGATATGGTAAATGTGCATCCCCCAGGGACTGTAACGGTTCCTGGTGAGACAGTTTTAACGGTTTATTTGTTGGTACGCGACCGTTTTCTGCGCTTTCAAATACCGATAATAACGGTAAACGAAAATTTAGATATTAACTAATCCATCATTCAAAGGATACCATAATTTAAGGGTACCTTAATGATTAGGTCGGATACCCGTATTCAAAACGGTTTTACCAGTAATGTTGCCAGCTTATGCGATCGGCATCCAATTAAAGACAGATACCCTAACGTTAGGAGTTTTGACATATCGGTCGCGTATAACCGCTACCGTAAATATTTAGAAATCTTTAGAATTCACTGAATTTGGATACCGTTACCGTTACCGGATAAATTGGGTTTTTCCCCAGTCGGATGCTATAAATTTCAGTGAAATATGTTTTTGTTTTTTTGTTTTCCACATGTTTTTAAAGTGAGATAAAAATATTAAAAAATAGTTAAATCAATATGTCTCTAATTACAAAACTTGGAATAAAGTTAGACCTGGCTTAAAACTGTAGCTGTCACTTTTATTTCTTAAGAGAAAGACAGAGAGAGCATCAGTTTTGAGCATCAGTTTTAAATCAGGTCTTACTTTTACGCTCTGCGTTTCATAATAAGGGGGTATGTGTTTAATTTAATTTAATGTATGTGTAGAACATAATTTTAATTTAATTTGATGGGAAAAGTATTTTCTACTAAATTTAATTTGTGATAACTAACATAATTATTCTTAGTTTCTAAATAATTGTATCAATGAATCTGACATATAAATGAATATTTATTATAATGGTTACAGTAATAGTGCAGGTGAATAATGTTGCGTGTGTTGTGTACTTTAATGATGTAGTTAAGGAGACGTTCTTTCTTTGGGCTATTATTCCGAAAAAAATTGAAAAGAAATAAGAGATACCTTTACCAAGTTAATTACTCGATTTCAAGTTAATAACATTTTTCGAAAAGAAGTTTACCGAGAAGTGTTAAAAATGTTCCAGCATAAACTAAAGGTACATTGTCTTTACTCTCTTGTTTTCAGTCGTGAAACATCCCAAGTACAGGTACATGTAAGTACTTACATGTTTTTGCTTTGTTGAAGTATTGTTGTAGTTTTTGTAATGTTTAATTTTAGCTGCAGCTTTTAATACAACAAGAAAAGAAAAAAAACTCCTTCTTTAACCAAAAGAGGAACAATCTGATATGTCACATTGACGCTTGCCTGTTTCGGCAGCAAAACCACATAAAGCACAGATAATGTGATCCGCAAAGCATAACGAAATTACGAGCAGCGCATATGATGTTGGAAAGAGACGCAATGTGGGTAAGATGTTTACCAATGTACCTACTTAACAATTTTAATTGTCAACTGTCACTGGCTGTCTTTTTGTATTTAACGGCCAGTTATTTATATGGAGTGGCTTTTTTATTTTCATTTAATAAATAAACAGTTTTTCGCTTTTATATTATAGCATTATATAGATAAGATTAATGTTTAAAATTAAAATTATTTAAAGCACAGGCTCCATACATTTTTTGGCTTGTGCTTTCAATATAATAAGAAGTTAGAAATTCTAACGTATCGCGTTTACCAGAATAAGGGCGTCTTATACATTTAGACTTAAGTAGACATTTATTTAAATATCTGCCCTCCCCAAAATCATCCGTCATGCTCCTTTTCAGTCACATTAAAGATTGTATGCTAACATGCCATGATATTACAACGAAAATACAGGCATTAGTTCTTTAGGGCTTCGACTTGACGCATTGGAAATTAGAACGATGATCCACAACCCAGATGACAAAAAGGGGGAAAAAATTACTCACAAATCTAGAAAGATTGGCGGAATCTTTGCAAAGTTGACTAACCTCTCCCGGCTCGTGGTTCGCTCGCGGTATACGACGATGCCGTCTTTGAGCATGTGTGCGCTTGGCCTTCGTAGACGCCGATCTGTTTCATCGCCTTCACTGCCTATTTTAAAACACAAACAAGTTTAGTAAGTCGTTTCTTTGTCGCACTTTCAAAACTTAGGATACTTTGCCAGCACATGTGTTTCCTCCTTCATAACATGGGTTCCTTCAAATGAGGCTTAAAAAGGCATATTTTGGGCCGGCAAAGCGGAGGCGGCTAGATTAGCGTCTTTCAAGCTGCACTAGCCGTCTTTACATACTGGCTTTTCTTACAGCTCCACATCAGGTGGTGCAGGCATTTGCCGTGCTTTGTATTAAAAAATACAGTTTATTTTATATAACAACGTTAAAAATATACAAAGAAGATAGTTAAGACGACCGTACAATACTAAAAAATCACCTCCAAATGAAAATTTCAAATGTATCACGATATTATAGACTAGTGTTTTACAATCGCTATTTAATTTATTAAAATTTAATGCTTTCTAATGCAACGGAAACATATGACGCATAATTTTATATTTTACCTGTAGACCTTCTTACGGTAGTCAGACCTGGTCTGGAGAATAAAGGTCTATGCCTGGGTGCCAGCGCGGGCGCAGATATACCGGAGACTTCAAGAAGACGACCTATCTGCTGCATCTTCTTTTGGCGGGATTTGGTTCGACCCTGTATATAGAGTGAAATAAATTTATTCTTTTTATACCAACCATAAAATAGGATGCACTATCGCAAATTAAGTCATTTTAATGATGGTAATACATTTTGGAATATTTTCCGCAATTCCCCTTTGGTTTTTTGATAGACCTATTCAATCATTGAATTTACTAAGCCCCATGTCATACTAAATCTAGTTCAAGAAAAAACGACGTAATGATAATAATAATTAGGTCAGTTTTATAATAGAGCAAAAGAAAATAATATTTTTTTTTTTTTTTTTTTAAATTATAGAATGCTAGTGTTTAAATAAATAAAAAGGATTTAAGAATGCAAATTGAATAGTAGTTGTATTCATTTTGTCCTAGGGGGCAGGCAAGGGTATAATCATACTGCCGATTCTTTTATTATTTTTGCAGATATTACATTAAATTTGTCGGTGAGTCGGTCAAGATTTTTATTAAAATAATTATAAAATTGTATCTGAGCGTACGTTGCGTAAAATAGGTGTAGTTTTGAGAAACAAGTGTTTGTACTGAGGTGCAATATGGAAAAATCATTAAAATAAAAGTAAAGTTGCGAATTTTACCGCGGTTATCTACCTCAAAGAAGTAGTATCATGAAGACAGGCATTATACAGGGTGGTGACGACAATACGACCATGAATTAAAACATGGGCTATATTCCTTCCTTTGAAAGTTTGTTATCTCGAGCTCCACCGTGCTTCGGAAGGCTAAGCCGTTGGTCCCGGTTGTTCCTGCAACCGCTTTAACCCACCAACCCGCATTGGGCTAGCGTGGTGGAGTTACGGCCCGAACTCCTCATGTGTTTCTCTTTATTCTCGTTTTCATGATGAATATGATTAAACATGTGGACATTATTTTCATAGAATGAATACAATGAAAATACCTTAGTAAGCCTCTGCTTTGCTGCCATACTTCGTATGTGGTCGTCGAACTTGAACTTGGCTCGTAGTAGGACAGTGCGGGGTAGGGCTCCACTGGCACCCACTCGGGGCTTGTGAATGGTCAGATGTAGACACCGCGGGTCTTCTTTATCCCCTTGTATCTAATCATCGAATGTAACTAATCAATATAAAGTTTTAAACAAGATAAATTTAATGTAACTTTTATCACTATCTCTTTTTTTAATACAACTAGATGACGAACAAGTTGACGGCCCACCTGGTGGTAAGCGGTTACCGCCGCCTATAGACACCTGCAATAACAAGGAAAAATCACTTGTTCTTGCAGGTGCGTTGTCATCCTGAGCCCTAAGATGAAATGCCTTCCATGCCCAGTAATTACGTCATCCCATTTTGTCAAACTGGCTGATAAACTTACTTAGAACACGTGACTAACCTAACGCTATCAATTTCTTCAATTAATCTACTATCAAATCCTAGTATAAGCTTGTTTAATCCGTCAAGCGGCGTTATCCTACCAGAGAGCTATGACAATTGAAAAATCAATTGTGTCTGGAATCTGATGCTCAAGTCGTGAATAAATTAACTAAACAAAAATTTGTGAGAGAGTGTTCCATTGTTATTTAGGTGTGGAGTAAGTACGATAGAAGTTTCAATGATTTAAGTGTTATCCAGTTAACAAACTAGTAAATGTACGATCATAGACACAATAGTTAGATCAAGTTCTTGTACAGATAACAGCACATCATGTGTAACAGTTGTACTACGAAAGCCGCCTTTATTACAACCGCAGTAAGGGCGGTCTCAAAGTTAAACTGTTACGATTGAAGTGCTGTCGAGTGTACATAAAGTGCCTCTGCCTAGTATGGCCAAAATATGAGTTCCTTCACATTTCTCTCTCGCTTTGATGCGTAAAAAAGTACTATGACATGATGCTATATATAATCCCAAAAAATAAACAAACATTACAATTTATCCTTTTGAAATTAATAGCACCTATTAAACGGGACTGTTATACCTATTCATACTAGAAAACGGGTTTGGCTTCATTATAGTGTGTGAGTAGACTTAATGCAAATATGACTAATTTAGAATGATAGATTTGTTTTATATTTAGGGCACATTAGTTCTAATTTGATATTCGGGTTTGAAATCTGTATCTTCAAAGTTCTATTGACTATAGATAAATAAAATTAATTTTGTGTACAAACGATCCCACGCGGCCGACAGGCAAGAGACAATATTTGCAGACTGCCATCGAGTCATACCATAGTTCGTTTTTAAAGTACTGTCTGGGTCTCTTTCGTTCATGCGTAATGTATCTTAAATTCAATTAGATATTGGAAAAAAAGAACACGTGTCAGGGATTTTAAGCAAGTCCACATAAAAACCATTTTTTTCGGTAAAAAAAAACAGAAAAATACTATTCTTACCTCTAAATCTTGCAAGCTGCCAACTAGCTTAGCCACACCCCATCCCAGTCTTTGCTTGTCTGGCTCTACCAAAATAATTTGAATGTTGTCCACGGCTAAGAAACGGTGTTGCCAAGTACCGTCCTTTTGTATTATATCACATGATATGAGATCAGAATCATCTAAAACAAAGAAAGAATTCTGTCAATAATTTTTCTATTAATATTAGAGGTTTTACTGACACTCTAGAAGTCTCAGTCTTCACATGTACGAGAAGTATAGAGTTTTTGCAACAGATCAAGAAAAAAATATATGAGAAAATCCATCATCAATTAAGAATAATTGTGTATTTATACACAAAATAGGAGGCAAGCAAGCGTACCGCTTACTTTATGTACTTTTAACGTACGTATCAATCGAATCGAAACGTTTCGATCGAGGTTGCGAACAGCTGGCAAAACGGTCGAAAACGAGAGTAGTACTTCTGTTGTGGTGTATTGGAAACTACTTTATAAACTTACACTAGGTATACTGGTAAGCGGTTACCGTAGCCTATACTCGTAGATGTTTGTGACACCACATCAAATTTAGAGGAAGCAAATAACGCCATCATCATAATTATATCAGCCGATGATGAACAGTCGACCAAATTGAATCATGACCCACTTGGCCATCATTCCTTTAGAATCATAAATTTAGTTAGGTTATCTTCGCTATCATGCGTGTTGCACTTAGTACGTTTTAAATATGAATAAAAATGCGTCATTACGGGTCAGAGATCTATGCAATTTTAATATTTGTTATCACTGCACTAAAGTCTCAATTGGAATTTTAAATAATTTATCGTTCATTATCTAAACTCTTTTCACTACTTCGAAAAACTATTAGAATTTTAAAAATAGAATGACGTTATGTGTCAGATGTCAAGTAGTACTCTGAAAAAATTTTAAAAGGCCATAAAATCAAATTGAATTGAATAGAATAAAAATCTAAGACAATATTATAAACAAACCGTCGGTGTCGCCGATTTTCGTAAAAACTTTTTTGTGCAATAGGTACTCAAATACTCTGATCTTTTTATCATAGCGATAATATCCTTGTCAGTGACTGTCAGTGTCTAATATATTGATAACAGGTTCGTTACTTAAGAAATGTATGTTAAAGCGAATTTCAACCTACTTTGTATAGAGTGACTGTAGGAAAATGATCTTAAGGTGGGTCATGATTCAATTTGGTCGACTGTACACTGCTGAACAGCTGAACAAAGACCTCCCCCATAGATTTCCAAATGGATCGGTGTTGCACTCAACGGCTGCATTGAACGGCTACCCACCACTCTGACTAGGTCGTCTGTCCACCTAGTGAGAGGCCGGAATCATTATATTGACAACTCAATAGATGCTTCTAATGGCCCTTTCACGAGCTCTGACGACATTACTCCGGCAAGAACACGATACTACTTAGTAGCGTTTTGGCTACGATGTCGTCGAGCACTCTTAACTTGATTACAAAAAAAAAACTAGACAGCTAACACAAAAGTAAAGGAGATGTTTCATATCCGGCCAGGTATATGTACACTAACTCAAAAAATCAGGAAAAATATCCTAAATCCGTGAAAAATACTAACAATTCGTTTTCGTGCAAAGCTTGTTTGTACAAAAGTAGAAGTGTTTCGTCGATTTCACCATTATTTAACATGGCAATATGGCGGGCGACATAAAACTCAACTAATCGTCACCAAAGTGACATAGGCGCCATGATGAATATTCGACTGTGTTGCAGTTTTTTCTATGAAAATTCTTGTTTTGTACCACGCAATAAAGCAAATAAAAAGAAAATGGACAATCGAACACTGTTCTGCATATTTTTACCTATTTTTCAGTACAGTGTAGGTACATAGACCTGGCCGGGTCATCATACATTTTTGAAACATCTCTTTTTTCGCTTGAACCACTGCAAGTCCGTTTTTATTTTAATATTTTAAATTATCCCTTACTTAAGTCCAAAACATCTCCGACTTGCACAAACGGCGCGGGGTTGGTGAGCGGCAGCTGCGTCTCCTGCTTGCCGGTCAACTTGAGGTACAGATCCCTTATGAGGAAAAACGATCTGATCGCACGCCGCGCTCTCTCCATCTAGACAAATATTTTATAAATTAACTGCCTCTTGCAAAATTTCCAGATCGCTATCGTACAGCTATGATATTATAGAAAAGTAACCGTATTCCTACACAATTAGAATCGCCTTTCACTTGTTCAAGCTTTTAGTGATGCTACAAACAAAATACGGCTCTATCATTGAGTGTTAGAATCGCTTTTTCTGAAACAGTGGTTTCAGATGATTCTGTCGCTGACTGTTTCATGGGTTTATTTATACTTAAAAAAATATTTACATGGCTACGCATGTTTACATACAGATTTGTAGAAAGGTTTAGAGATACTCATAAATATATTATTACGAAAACTCGAACAAATGCCTGCACCATAAGCGGCAACAACATATATAATTTTTTATGCGACATGGGTGGCAAAGAAGGAAAGACACGGCCCGTCTGATGGTACGAGTAAGCTGTCACCGTAGGCTATGGATGCTTGCACACTCTTTTAACAGTATCGGAAGGAAGTTCCCCTGCTTCCAACACATCACTTCCTAGAAAGCTCTGACAACTTTACTCAAATAGGCACAAAGTTTCACGTACTAATGAACGGTTTTAATTAAAAGGACTACTAAAATATTTCAACAACTAATGTCTTCACATAAATATATAAATAAATATATTTTAATAATTAATATATTTTAGTGTCAATTTCCGATCTCTATGTAATTACGATTATATCAAAATATAATGTAAATTAGACTTGCTGGTGTTTTGGTGTATACAAGATGTTCCCACTTTTTTCTCATAGACCACTTTTCAAATTTAGCTGGTTCCGGTGGACCCTCTGCAGCTACATACAGCAGTCTACCATATTCCCAAGAATCGACAAGAAAAGTTTTTTGTCACGCCATCGTAGACCCAAGGGGTCCTGGACCACATTGGGTACTAAGGGTCTACATTGAAAATCAGCGAGTTTTTTAAGATGAATAAATAAAATGAAAAAAAAAGTTACCTCTCCACCAGGCAGTCGTTTTACGAACGCAATCCCAGACATCGGTGTTCGTGTTGGTGGCAGCAGTATCGCGGCGTCCATGCACAGCCATTCCACGTTCAGCGGACGTTTACTCATCTCACAGTACCTTCGAAATGGTAACATATTAAGAAATCATTGTTTCTACATTGGCCCTAATTCTGGAGAACATATGCTAAGTCTAAATTTAAGTTCAGCGCATTTCTTTCTCTCAAAATTAATACGAAAAGGATGGCTGTCATATAATTTGACATTTTGAAACGTGCGTTCAATTTTCGACCTTAGTGAACGTGATAAAATGTAGTGTTTAGGAGGCACCTCCGTACATGCCGTCTAAAATTGTCTATGGTTTCTTTAAATTTAATTGGCAGCTCTAAACAAATTCTTGCTTTCTTTTCCCTATCACATATTGCGAGAAAGAGATGTACTTTTATAGAGTGTGTCTTCAGAATCAGGCCCATTATTCAAAAAACCCGGAAAAATCTCCTAAATCCGGAAAAAATACTAATGATTCGTTTTCATGCAAAGTTTGTTGGTACAAAAGTTGAAATTTTTCGTTGATTTCACCGTTATTCAATATGACAATATGGTAGGCGACATAGAAATCAACTAAACTTTACCAAAGTGTCATAGGCGCCATGATGAATATTCGACTGTGTTGCAGTTTTTTCTACAAAAATCTTGTTTTGTACCACGCAACAAGGCAAATAAAAAAAAACGGACGTTTGAACACTGTTCTTTCTGCATATTTGTACCAATTTTTCAGTATAGTGTACATATACCTGGCCGAGTTTCAATACATTATTGGAACATCTCTTTTATTATTGTAAGTAAAGTAACGGGATATCGACAATATCTAAGTACTGTTTAATTTTCAAAATAGCAACAATTACTTACTCATCTTCGAACATGTCTAGGAATATATCGTCGCATTTGTAGAAGTTCCTCGCGAGCGCCGCAGCTCGAGCCCTTAGCCCTTCCGCGAAAACAATATGTCTGACGCCCGCTACTCCAGTCGCGCCCTGCATCGCTATACGGACTAGGGTCACGCTTAACTCTAGCGTGACAAGCCGGACTTTTGAAGCTGAAAGAAAATTAACTACCTTATTTTATGAGAAGTCTTATTTATTCCGTAATGGTCAGATGTCACAAAAATAGCCTATTCCACTGGTAACTTCTTTAAAGGGGTTAAGCCGATACTTCACGAATTCCGCATTGTTAATAAAGGTTTAATCCTTTTTTTCTTACTTATGTTGTTTTTGTTATCAAATATGTTAGAAATAACTAATGAATATTAGTATTGGATATTTTTATGTTTAAAAAGATCCAAGGACTACCCTTCTTTTTCGGTTTTGCAAACGGACGAATGTTTTAAATCCAAACCAGGCTAGTTTCACTCCGCGTTATATTTTTGAAGCTGGAAGTAAATGGCAAGCTCGACATGTTGGTATAATCCGGTGCCGCAGTCGTAAAGAGACGAAATAGAGAAACAATAAAAACGACCTAAATTGCACTTTATTGTGCCATAGCAAGAGTCGCTATTTATTCAAATAATTGTGCGGAGAGCACCTATTCTGTTTTTAACGTAAATTTATTAGAAAGGCAATAATCTTTTTTCATACAACTAGATTACAAACAAGCTGACGGCCCACCTGGTGGTAAGTGGTTACCACCGCCTATAGATCAGCAGCTGCGTCATTCTAAGGCCTAAGATCTAATAGGCCTAATATATTGGAATTATTCACAAAGTGTGTTTTTTTTTTAAATCTGTTCTTCATCAAATATAATTTTTGCTAGTTCCTCGCGCCGAGAAGTCATATCTATATCCCTCTCTGTCTTAGCCGTATCAAAGTTCACGTTGTACCGCCGTACGATAAATCATTATGCTAAATATAATTAATTAAAATATACCTACCAGGTTTACAACTCAAATTAGCTATAGCCATCAATTTCGAGATTAGTAAGGCATTGAAACTCTGCATTGATTTTCTTGAATGCGTCGGCGTCATTGAGCTTTGGCCCTTGTCTTCGTCTATGGCTTCATTTTGCCTACTGACGGACGCGTCAGATGCATCAGTATCGATTTCTGTTTCAGGGCACAGAAGTGTGTCTAACAACTCTGTGTTTACGCCTAGAATAAATTTACACAAGATAATTTTTAATGACATCCAAAAATATTCTACACTTAAAGAAAGGTATGAGATGAACAATAATATATCTTACCCACTAACAGCCAAAGCAAGCAGAAAAGAAAAACATTAGTTAGTTGAAGGTAAACGTACTAGCAAAGATAGTAAACCACTTATAAATTTTTGTGGTTTTAAAATCATAATTTATTAAAATAACGCCCTGTTATACAGGCTGGTGCCGACAATACGTCAATAAAATAAAACTTGGGCTATATTAGTTCATATAAATGATTTGCCACTTTCAAAAACATCTTATTGATTTGATATTTTTTCATGACATTTGTATGAAATAATGCAGCCAATGTTATATTATTTCATACAAATTTCATGAGATCATCAAATGAATAAGATGTTTTTGAAAGTGGCAAACCCACCACCCTGTATAATTTCCGAAAGTGTTTGTTATGTTTATATGTATGAAAGAGATAGGATGAATTATTACAAATAAAATTATGTAATCAGTTCTTACCTTTATTGTTTATGAGCGCGAACAGCAAACATAAAGCAAATAACGCCTTATAGTCATTTTCGTTGCAATCCAAAGAGTCTAAAATAGTTTTAAGAAAAGGTCTCTTTTCGATCTCCTTATTTTCCCTTTCCAGTATTGTTTCTAAAGTCATTCTTTCTAATGAAGTGGTAGACGCCACACCTAGAAGCTTCTGTTTCTCTTCGTCAGTTATATTATTAAACACCGATGCAGTTTTAGACGAATTCGAGTCTATACCGGAGTCGGGTAGTGGCGAATCGGGCATATTTTCTTTCATCGTGCCATCAGACTTGATCGAATGAATTTGCGTGACTAGGTCTTCTGTTGAATCGTGAAAACTATCACATATCTGGCCTAAAGCTATGCTGGATGACTCACTTAAATGCGAAGAGGACGGCAAAGAATTTGATACTAATTCGGGATCAAGGTCACAGCTAGATTGGTCCGTATCATACCCGAATGCTTTTGAGCCACCAAATTCGGGCGTAGTATAATCTCTCTCATGGCCTGAAGTACTCTCCAAAGCCTTTTCTAAGCTCAGCTGTGGTTTGGAGAACTCCAACTTTACACTAGACTTAGCATTACTTATGTACATTTCGAGTATCTTCGTTGCTCCATCTTCGAATACTGATAGGTCTGATTGTAAAATAATCCATGCCAAAGCATGGACGATTGGACCATGAGTTATAATAAGAAATACTTGTGATAGTAAAAACAAGGAAACGACACAAGATACTGATGGTTTCGACTCATCTTCTGAGTCTAGCCTTTGTCTCGGGAAAGTCATTCTAGTTGGTGAAACTTCGGCATTTTTTCCTTTCAAAATAGCCTCCAAATTCCTTGTAATCGCTTCAATGCTTTGTATATGGTCTCTGTTATAAGGGGAGTTGTTTGTAGCTCGTTTTGTCGGCTCTGATGTCAAAGAATAAATGTAAAGAGGTACAAGAAGTTTGTGCAAAAGATGCTCCGTCAATACGTCGTTCAGATCCGGTATATTCAAACAAAGGATGTCGTTAATATAATGTAAGTGGTCTAGATGTTCAGCGACTAAATCATCCAGCTTTTGTTGAGACTGATGGCTAAAATTAGACAAAAATGGTACATCATGTTACACATACTAAAAAGATTTACCTAGTAGTTTATTTTGGTTCGGTACTCCACTTTATTATTTTGCATTACGCTGCAGTATTTTAAAGTCATGGATTTTATTTGGATTACATTTTTACGTTTCACACCACGATATTTCCTTTAACGCCCAGAATTCAAATTTAATTGTGTCTGGTATATCGGGTTGGAAAAGGTTAAAAGCTATTTAAGAAAAACCACCACTTCATTTGAATCATAATATTTTTTGTACTTACTCAGCATCGTTTCTGACACACGCGTCTAATTCCAAAATATGTTTTCCGATGAACCAAACCAAATTACTGAAGTATGGCGCCGCAGTTCTGAAACAAAACATCATCATCATTATTTCAGCCGGAAAACGTCCATTGCTAGACGAAGGCCTCCCCTATGATATCCACGATAAACGCAGCGGCTACCTGCGACCTTCACATTCAAATAAAATATACTGGGTAGCAATAATAATCATCATAATCATCATATCAGCCTATGAAGACCATTTCTGCACAAAGACCTCCCCCATCGATTGCCAACCGAATCAGTTTTGAGCAGCCTTTTTTTTATATATTATATAAAGCACGGCAAATGACTCAAGAGAACGTGACGTGAAGCGGTAAGAAGATTCAATATACGAAGAAGTGCAGCTTGAAACACACTGTTCTAGCCGCCTCCACCTTGCCGGGCCCATAAGGTTCCTTTTCACACCTCTTTTGATGGGTTCATGGGTTCATTCTTTGCCAGCACGTGTTCCCTCCTTCCTATAGGAAAGAGGGAACAAGTGCTGGCAAAGAATTCTCAGTTTTGGGAGCACGACAAAGAAAGGAGTGTCTAAAGTTCTTTGTGTGTGATGTTGAGTGAATTGATGAATCCAAAGAACGAAGCTCGTGCTCCTGAATAGGAAGGGGGAAGGTTGGTTAAGGTCGAAAAGCTCCTCAGAGCACTCTTTATGATAGCAGATATTCGAATATCGAAAACTCTATACAAATCACCTTTTTATCAGGGGCGTCAATACGCGACGGAGCACTACAGCTTACGATCCACTAAGGCGTTCGATTGAGCTGATATTCAATATGCAAAGTTGTTAAACATTGAGTGATTCTAGTTTAATTAACTATTCGCCTAGGCATTTAATTGGATGCCGTAACCAGATGGATGCGGCATACATATCTCCCAAAACACATATAAAACAACGATACCTAATGCTTTAAATATGTTAAGCTCTTTTGGTAGGGTTTAATACCTGTTTAAAGCATACATGACAATGGAAACGCGGTTTAAATAAAAGTAAAAGTTTTACTGACTCTTCAAACTACTTTCGCGTGACTGATGAAGCAATACATTCTGTGTTATTTATGAGTGAATATAAGACAGCAAGTACTAACGTTTTATGTTTGCACAGTTGAATGTTCGTAAAACTGACGTCAGTACAGCATATTACATTACAACACGTGGCATGCCATAGTCTTGGTATTGTATGTATTTTGCATAGAAAAGTAAAATTTAAAGTCATATATCAAGAAATCAGCAATTGATCTGGTAAAAAAATTGGTAGGTTACACCTAGTCCTCCGGTGGCGTAGCGGTTCGCCACCGGAGGAACGCGTTCAGTGTATAAAATTAGGTCTTGAAAGACTCCGAGTTATTCCCAACACTATATTAAAAAATTACAAACTAAGGTCAATAGGTTTATTTGCCTTGTGCATTACAATGTAGGTCATTTAAATATTAGTCCAACAAAGAGATAATTAGGCTAATGGACGTAATAATTGTGATATACTGTACATACCTGTCCCTTATGAAGCGTAACATGCTCGCATCTTGAACTCTGTATACATTGAGTGTAAGTGTCCTAACAGCTATACGGACCATAGACTCACTGTGGTTGAAAAACTTAATAGCCTCGGTGTAGAGTGGGAAATCTTTAGTGTGCTGAGGAAAAGTAATGAAATATTAGTATTTATCTTACAAATGACCACTATAAATATAAATGAAGGTTAGCTCTCCAATAAAGTAACAAAATTTGTACATATTTTTAATTTTATTTTTCTTTCGTAAGTTATTTTTGGTTTTACTAGGAAATCATTACTCTACTAGGTGGCTTAGTAGCAGCGTTAGGACTTGAATTGTACCTATTTATTTTAATATATCTCAAGAAGAAACTTACCTCATTATAGAAAAAGTGTATTGTGTGATTGTTTAATTTTAAGCTTAGAGTTTTCAAGAAAGAAATGTAATATGCCATCACTTCTTCGTCTGAGAAATCGAATTTGTGAACAATAATTGAATTGACGTGGTTATTGCTCAGCAGGTAGTCTAAAAACAAAAATAGTATAAATTTCTATCAATAAAATGTACTAGACATAAAATTATTCAATAAATGTGTTGACAAATTGATTCTTCAGTGATATATTCAAAGTTGGGTCATCTAAGCTAGTTTGTTTAGCTTGATAGTACTTATATCAATAAACATATCTAGAGTACCTAAATTGATTATGTTTCTGACCCATTAAGCAAGAACATTGTTCTTGCATCTTTATAAAATATTGTAATGTATTGAATACAAGACCTTGATTAATTTAGTTTTATTAAAAATTATGTTGGGAAACTTCCAGATAAGATATCTACATTGATTAGATTTGATTTAGCAGCATGACAATGAATAAGAAATAGATTAAACTTACATTTTACAATATGTTTATGCATTCTAAAATTCTATTGGATCAATTATATCATGATAAAATTACTGATGATTAGATAATAATATGACACTATTGTTCATTGACAATTTGGTGAGGGCCGCGTGAAGCTGATGGATGAGGACAGCACAGGACAGAGCAGTTTGGAGATCCTTTGGGGGAGCCCTATACCCAGCAGTGGGCATCTCTGCGCTGATATGATGATGATGATGATTATTGTTCATAATAATATATAAGCCAGTCAAATTTGCATGGAACATTTAAATCTCACATAATTTACACCAATTTCCTGTGTGAGCTACCGCTGAAGTAGTCAGTAATACTGTCTGCTTATGCAGTGCTTGATTTGAGTCCTGGTAGAGCATTTTATTTATTTATAAGTCTATTGTACATGTACATCTATATTAATAAAATAACAGATGCTATAAATATAAGATAGTAACCGAACAAAAGAATAGGTATTTATTGTATCTGATTTGAGAGTACTTTAGAGAAATGTGCAATATAATATATTGAGAATTTAGATGAATTTAGAGATGATAATCATTATTATTACAATAACAACTTCTGATGATGCTAAAATAATATATTACTTTTTCATTGCTTTATAAAAAAAAAACAGTAAGAAATATAACATGTCAATTATAACTTACATAATGATGTTTCATTTCTTATGTTTTCGAAGAGGATATTTAAGGTTTGAAGCAGCTGAACACACACATAGGAAGAACCTCCACACTTCTGTCTCATTATCCTCAGAAAGTATGAAAGCATGTTTTTTTCCAAGAAGAAACTGAAATTAAAGTAAATAACATTAAATATCAAAGTAATGATACTATTTGTACAGCACCAAGTTGATTGAGAGGAAGCAGGGATGCTCCACCATGCAGCTGGGTCTCAAGTCATAAAATTTTATACTTTCTCAACAGGGTTTTATGCAATGTAGCTTTCTCTTGCTACAGGGTCAACATTATGAGAAAAAATCGAAACATTTCAATTAAAATTTTAAACTATGTTCTGTTCAGAACATTTTCTAGAGTATTAAGATAATGTACAAACTTACATATTGATAATTTTTTCAATAGGAAAAAATATAAAATACGAAATAAAACTTACTCAAATACAGAACTGTCATTTTGATCTCCCCATATCAATATTTCTGCAATACACCTCAATGATTCAACCAATGTGCCTCTATTACTTTCGGATACTGTAGTGTTCTTGCACAGGATATTATGTAAATATTTTAACCTTTCCAAGGAATGAGGGTTTTTGGGTCGCCCCCATGATCCACCAAACCAACTTCTGCTGCGAAACATGTTTACAAGGACTTGGTTTTCTTACTCGTTACAAAAAGCAACGCATTTTATTTCTTTTGTGTTTTAATTCACTTGACACAAACTGATCAACAACATTGGGAGCAGCCATGAATACATTTGAAATTCTCAAGACGTGATACTAGAACAATTTTGTACTGACAATGATTTGTTGAAATGGTAAATTTAATTTATTTTTATGAATCTTTATTTCTGTTCTGGAGTCGACTCAAGCAAACACCTGTAATAATTTTGAGTTGTTTGTCACTGTCAGTGTCAACTACTAACAACTGTCAGTCTTTACGGCCCAAAATACACAAACAATGCATACGTTACAAACAGTGCAAATGCCTTGGGCCGAATTGAATACGGTGCTATGTGCGCTGTTTGCGTGCAATCAATTCGGACCACACTTTCGCTTATTCGTGTGTATGTATCGTATGTATAAGGAAACAAATAAGCAAACAAAAGTCAAGACCCATTTCATAAAACAATTTGTTTTATTGAATGGTAATTTAAACACAAAAATACAAAATGAGCAATAATAACATAAATAATCATTCATAAAAAGAATCATTTTTAAACAGTCTCGTTTATCGAAATATTTTTTTCACCTCTCCAGCAACAAAATAGCTCTTTGGCTTCGTAAAATCTCGAAGGAAAACCGATTTTTGCAGCGAGCGTGAGGCAAAGTAAGTTTTTAAATAAATTTGAGATAGGCAGTAGCGCGTTCCGAAACTCAGGACTAGCGCTAGTCGCACAACTATGTAATTTAATTATTTTAGTTTATCAGCCTATTTTAATTTAAGGACGTTTTTTTGAAAAATAATATTCACTATATAATTCAGTAAACAATAATGGCCCTAATTCTGGCGAACACATGCTAAGTTTAAATTTAAGTTCAGTCTATTTCTTTCTCTCAAAATGAAAAAGAAAAGGATGGCTGTCATATAAATTGACATTTAGAAAGGTGCGTTTAATTTTCGACCTTATTGAACGTGCTAAAATGCAGTGTTTAGGAGGCACCTCCGTACATGCCATCTAAAATTGTCTATGGTTCGTTCGAAATCTATCTAAATTTAAGTGACAGCTCTAAACAGATTCTTGCTATCCTTTTCCTATTACTTATTGCGAGAAAGAGATATACTGTACTTAAATTTAGAATTAAAGTGTGTTCCCAGAATTAGGCCCAATGTCACGTTACACAAAAATATAATTAGTTTATAGGTACTTTTCAAAAAAATGACATGCACTGTAATTTCGGAACGCAACTCAAAAATAGTCTATATAATCTGTGGACGAAGCGGGAAAAATAAATTCAGATTGTTTTGATTTTTCGATTTGTGTTTATAATTAATTGTGATTATTTTGTAAATTTAATTACAAAAATGAATTCATCGAGTGATGAAAATGATTGTTTAACGCCTGAATTAATATTGTTTGTGTATCTCACTCATAACAATATTCTCGCTGGAGAGGTGAAAAGTTGCATGTTTCACACGAGAGCAATTTTTTTTTTCTCGTGCCTTTAAATCACTCACTGCGCTCAGTTCAGTTAGACTACCTACTTCGCTGGTTGGCGCTACAAAAAATAATTTTGCACACTTGTTGAACAAATAACTATTATTTGTCTCTTCTCTTTTTCTTTTAATTTGAGTTTTTTCTGTAACCAGCACTTACTAGGTACCTAATATCAATTCCTTAAAAAAATGTTATGAAAATGTTCATAGGTATTCTTAATTTTATTTTTAAATTATAAATCTTTGAAAAATAAAAGTACGTACTTAAAAAAATGTCTAAACTAGCAAAACTTCACGACGTGGGAGCGGCGATCGAACCCGCGACCTTATATAATTCGAGAGTTTCAATCAATGTTCAATCCTCCGCCCAGGACATTGGCCCTAATTCTGGTAAACACATGCTAAGTCTAAATTTAAGTTCAGTGCATTTCTTTCTATCAAAAGGAATACGAAAAGGATGGCTGTAATATAATTTGATATCTAGAAACGTGCTTTCAATTTTCAACCTTATTGAACGTGATAAAATACAGTGTTTAGGAGGCACCTCCGAACATGCCGTCTAAAATTGTCTATGGTTTCTTAGAAATCTATCTAAATTTAAGTGACAGCTCTAAACAGATTCTTGCTATCTTTTTCCTATTACTTATTGCGAGACAGAGATATACTGTACTTAAATTTAGAATTAAAGTGTGTTCCCAGAATTAGGCCCATTAGGTATGTATGTCGTTGTTTTATTTAATTTCGCTTCTTTTATTCTAACATTACTTAACCTGCAAAACCAAGTATTTTTTTCTTTGTTATTGCATGTGTCTTCATTGCCGGCGACACGGTTTAGCTTGTTTGCTATCTAGCTGTTAAAAAAAATAAAAAACTTGTATCCGAAATTAATATTGATTGTTAATTTAATAATTCTTTCAGATCCCTTGAGGTGTTGTATACTTTAATGAGTGGTGTGTTAAACGTTGCTATGGAAACGTTAAAAGTAGAAATCGGTGAAGAAATTGGTAGGTTACACCTAGTGCTCCGGTGGCGTAGCAGTTATCTCATCTGGCTGGACCCCAGAAGGCGCGGATTCGATTCCCGCCTGGAGCATACAAGTTTTTCGTCGTTTCCTTTAATTATATTACTTAGATTAATTTATTCATTTTAGCACTAGATACCTATGTAGGTAACCGTATTTCTATGATCTGAGAGGTAGACCATAATGATTCGTGGTTGCGTTATTTCGTGGTACATTGATTCGGGTAAGCATGATTCGTGTAAATTATTTTTGTAATGGCGTGGCGTGATTTCGGGATGTACCTACTTATTCGTGTTTCAAGTTTCCTGATTGGGTACCAAATAGTGCTTTGTTTACCTATATAGCCTACATTCTTTTATTAAATAATTAATTACACAGTTAGTGGTACTTGCGTCTAACCCTCTAACTCCCATATGGCATTACCTAATGCCGTGACAATTAAAATTTAATTGTGTCTGGTTTATCGGTTCACAATGGGTAAGGGTAACCTCTTATAAACTTAATAGTAATAAACTAAATGTCCCCGAAGTGACATAAGCGCCATGATGAATTTTTGACTTTTGCAGTTTTTTTTCTAAAAATTCTTGTTTTGTACCACGCAAAAAAGCAAAAAAAAGGAAAATGGACCATTCAACACTGTTCTGCATTTAATAAAGATGGGCCGCATATTTGTTTGCTACCCTTGTTTCATATCATAACTTATTTCTTGAAACAATCGACGCCGATCATGATTAGGTACTTTGGCGGTCATAAGAATCACCCCTATGTGGTCAGTGAATTCTGTCTGTTTTGCATAATACGTTTAGGTTTCCACCAATCCAATAGGTATCTTTGAAAATATGGAAAGGACTAAATAAATACGCTCAATGAAAAATAAGTAAGTATATTTTATTTCATAAAAACTTAAGAGATAGAAATTAAAAGTTGACTAAGATTAATTTCAAAATAAGCACCTACTTATCAGCTAATTTATAAATAAATTGCACTCCTTCTATAAACGACGACGTAGACACAATATTATAAATTTATGACATTTTAGCTACTTAATTTCTTGTCGTATTTATACTTCATATTACAATCTTAATAATTTATTACACTGGCATTTGTTTTTCACTTATCAAGTAGATTTAGGTACGCAAATGAAAGAAAACTGATATACAGTACATTTTTGTTTGTAATACAGTCTTTGTATATTGTGGTACAATTGTGACACTTTCTTCTCAAATTATTTTTTGCAGATAATTATTTTTTTCTTTAAAATGGTTTTGCTAACATCTACCGATAATAAATTCAGAACATAGGTTCATGAATTTAATAAAAACTATGGTTTACTTAAATAACCACTGAACACATAAACTATTTGACTATAATATACGTGAATGCCTAGAAAAACCAAGTGTCGCCAAACTAACACATTTTGTACAGTTAAATTAACAGCAAAAGTAAGTGGTCAGTGTTTTTAATCACTTCTGAAAGCTCGAAGCTTAATTCTTTTGAATAACAGTCAAAGTTCTCATGCTTTTGCCTGTCATAGGTAATACTAATCCAGTACCTTTAGATTTAGAGAATTAAAAAAAAAATACCTACTTCTTCACGTTAGCTGTTAGAACACCTTATTATTTAAGTAGCAAAGTATATTCACTTATTCCGCAGTAAGACGTCCGGGAGTCTATGATAATTGAAAGAATAATAATGTGTAGGTAAGTATGGAATGTGTGGCTTGAGCAGAAAACATATTTTATAAAAGTGATGTCCGCTTCTTGACGACAGATGTCGCTCTTTGTACGAATATTTCCAGCGACTTGAGCGCATGTGTAGTGAGCGAAAATGGAAAAACCCCTTCGCATTTATATATTATAGAGTCTTATATAAATATACATAACTACTTAATTACTCACAAATAATAAACCTAAATGTGAATAAGGTTTGAGTAACAATAAGGGGATTCGGTAATGTAAACAGTTAGGTAAAATAGCGAGTAATAATAAAAAAGCGCTTACATAATTATGTAAATTTAAAATATAGTTTTCTTCTAAGCAATGTTGGTTTTAAGCTTTGAGATTGTTGTATCAGTCATTGAATAAAATACAAGTGACTGTAAAATCAAGACACCTGGCAGTGTATGGGCTTTATTTAGGTATTTATCTTTATTGCACATAAAGAAATAACTTACTTAAGGCATTCTCTACCGGTAAAAGTTGTCTTTCTCAAAATAAAAAAGCGGTGCAAACAATAAGCTCTAGTACTAAGAATACATACAAATCTAATATCTAAAATGATTGTACCTACTAAAACATAAAAAGGAAATAATATTGCGTTTCATGAAGAAACGAAATAACCAATTATTTTTATCTGAGTTTACTGAAAGATAATAATTTTCTATAACATAAGAAAGTGCAAAATAAAACAATAAACACGACTGACACCTAACCCCAACTTGGAGCACCTGTATAAAGGGCTTCTGAATCGGAATTGCGTGTCTCGTGTCTTTTTGAAAACGTTAACTAATCCGATTTTAAGTAGGTGGGCTCACAGGTACACGCTGTTTCAACAACTATGTACTTATGAGCCAGGTTGTTATAATTGTAGGTAATGATTTTAAGAACAAAAATACAACAGTAAAATTATTAAGTATCATAATTTTCATTTATTTATGCCCTTACGTGGCAATTATTTATTTGTACCAAGACAAAAACTTACTTCTAAAATTTATTTTAATAAATAATATTGAAATTAAATACAATAATTTAATTGAAAATAAATATTGGAAAAATAAATTAGTTAGAACACCTAGAATTGACTGATATATCCACAAATATTGTTCACCAGGGTCACTAGAGAGAGACACATATTATTTCATAATAAATCTAAAATTACAATTAATATAACCTAAATTACATTACAGAATAGGGTTAAATTATTATTATTATAATCACAATACAAGCAATAATGTTAACTTAAATTTATAAGGTAAGTAGTTAAGTACTTACACTCATAATTTTAGTAGCTCTGCCTCACAAATCAATAAATTAATTTTCTTCTAATCAGAAAAAACACATTGATTAATGATTTAGTGATAGTACAAAAATAATAGTGATAATCAAACCGAACAGATCGGAACAAGGCAATAATTTATAAATTAATTTAGAGATGAGCAATTATACAGTTATACCTAGTACCTACTTGTGTATCTTCAAATTTTCGCGCATAATCGTGCTGACGCGTTTCAATGTGATCCGTCAAGTGTGAGATTTTAGGGTACTATCTATAAAAAAATATTGTATCAATTAACTATCATAAATTTCAATTTCGATTTCCTAATCATGGTATTATAAATAGGGTATACCTGTTTATAATACTGATTAGTTTTTAATTAATAGTACGCGGTCTAAATATAACTTCCTAATTATATCTATGAAAACATCGTAAATTGAGTATTGCGACGTGACCTGTATTGTCGAATACGATTGACTCTATCTACTCAAGTTTCTTAACGCCCTTACTAATTTTACTTTCAATCAATTTGTCATCACTTTGTACATACATTACGGCAAGAGCACATATTGGTCTTAATTTTATGTTTGATCATGTTTTAACTACAGCAGCTCGATACGAGCTAGTTTAGTTTCCTATTCGTAACTCCAAATGTAATTTAAGGATAGAAGTTCTGTAGGGCATCCGAATATATTGAATTGTAAGTATCTCTTAGAACGTATACGCTGTCACCAGGCTTTCCATTGAAGTTATATTGACCTTTGAGGTTCGTTATCTTGGAGTTAGTTTGTGAAGGTTTAGGCTTTGGCTTAGGCTTGGGCTTCGAGTAAGAAGGTTCATCATAACTTGCTTGTGAGGGTGGAATCATAGGCTGCGGTGCTCCATATCCAAACGGGTCAGGCAGTTGTGGGACTTGAGGAATTTGAGGGTAGCCAGCACCACCGTTCCATTGGTACACACCGGTGGGTTTGCCGTTGGATACGAAATCTAGAGGTAAGTTGATGAAGGGATCAGCAGCTTGAGGAGGAACAACCGGGGGCATCATTGGAGCCATTGGTGGACCCATACTCGGAGGCTGAGAGACGTATCCTAACCCAGGTACAAACATGTAGGGGGTAGGTGGTAGCCTAATGTAGAATATGGGGGAGTTATCATACTGAAGTGAATTTATGTTGTCATTCGAAAACCCTCCATTTCCATTCTTCTTCTTATTCTGCTGTCGCCGCCTGTTAGGAATAGTTCGGGAGAGGTCCTCATCAGGGAAACGTTCATCATTTACAGAAAAGGTAACGTCATCATCATCATCTTCGTTATAGTCCAAACTTGAGGAAAGGAATGAAGGTAGAAAGCCAAAGAGGTTAAGCGCTTTGTTCTTTCTCTTTGAAGGTGCTGGAGCTTGTGTCGTAATTTCTTCCTTAAACTTTTCTTGTAGTTTACTTTTCCGACCGATGTTGTCTTCCGGTGGCAACGTTGCGGCTTTTGACCTTCTTGTCTTTGGAGCGCTCTGGCACTGAACCACCAGGCAAATTAGAGCAAGGACGAAGAGCAGCTTATTTGAACACTCCATCTTGACTATCTGAAAAGATTAAAAAGTTAAAATTAATATAATGGTTTCAATACATTCAACAAAAGTTGTCAATTTATGAATTTTTTGCCAACTAAAAATAATTTGTGTGCCCCTAAGTGAGTACGCAAAAATAAACAAATTAGTTGGTAATGGATGGTTGCAGCTCTTAATGAATTATTTTTATCGCACCTTTAATAAAACGGGTTGAAATAATTGGGGCTGCAGTCTAGTACTATGGTGGCTTTTTATATCGCCTGTACATACATCGTAATTTTACTTAATTGCATTGGGTATTAAATATTCTCACTTGTAAAAGGTTTTATTTATTAGACGCTTGTCGTGAACACTGTAATGAATTTCTTTCATACATTCTTTAATAGATTGGCGACTGTGATAGCAAGATCAATTTGGTTTCTATTATCTGTCTCTTGAGAATTTTGATTGGAAATACATTTTCAGCAGCACTGCCAATACCTTCTTAAAATGTTAAAAGAATTAACTATTTGAGTTCATATAAGTTCCTTTTAATCTGTCAATAGCCACTGATTCCTGACACAGTTGGTTTTCATTTGTTTTAAGATCACCGCATGTCTTATAGTCTTGATAAATTAAAAAGAACAGTTCCTTTTGCAAAACTTTGCAGTAAATTATAAAATTGCAGAACTTATAAGGAAATTATGAAAAAAGGATTTAAACGAGAATACCTACTCAAATATTTTTTAATTTTGATTTTAACATTATTATGTTTGAAAAATTTATTTACTAATAAAAATCTAAACTAGAAAAATTTCACGTAGAATTTATAAAATATTTTCTGGTAGTACATAACAAATAAGTTAACCTGCCTCAGGACGTGAAATTTTTCTAGTTTAGATTTTTATTAGAGAATACTCAAATAAGCGATGTGACTTTATTCTTAAAAGCAGAACCATTTATAAATTTAACAGAAATATAGTAAAGTTTAATAATTTACAACTAATAAGAAATAAGCCTGTCGATCGATAAATTGAATTGGGAATGAAAGCGGTCTTCCATTCTATCAACGTATGGTTGTAGCAGTGTTGTGAGATTAAAGTTTGAGATTATCTAAACGAATATCAAATACCAATCTTAGCAAGCAATAGGTTTATCAATTGTACCTAATTCTTAAATGTATCATAATGTACTCCCCACTAAATTAGGGTAGTCAAATAAAACGTAAATACCGCTGAGAAATACCGATTAGTGTACTACATAGAATTTAATGTAGCTATTCCCCGTTTGAATTGATATCTATGTCAGACAAATAACCAGTCAGATAGTATTAAACATATCAGGCTATAACACAATTTGTCATTCTGTAGGCATCTGATACGGTGCGTGGACCAAGCAGAATAAAACAAATCAAACAGAACTATCTACAAGCTCGTTCAATGTAAGCTATCATTTACAATTTTCGCCCAGGGCAAATTAACGCATTTTTAATATACCTTACCATACCGTTAGTCAAGGTTATTAAATAAATGGATGTTAATTGATATAGATCATAATATTACGCTACCGAGTGAAAATACGACCGCTTATAAAAACTATATTGAACTGAGGTATATGTATACAGGGTGGTGCCGTCAATGCGACAATAAATTTAAACATGGGCTATATTAGTCCATAGAAATGATTTGCCACTTTCAAAAATATCGTATGCATTTGATAATTTCATGACATTTGTATGAAATAATATAACATTGGCTGCATTATTTCATACAAATGTCATTAAATTATCAAATGAATACGATATTTTTGAAAGTGGCAAACCATTTCTATGGACTAATATAGCCCATGTTTAAATTTATTGTCGCATTGACGGCACCACCCTGTATAGTAACGGATCAATTAAAATTAAAATTTGTGCATTATTAACCTGAAAAAGACGATTCAGAAATTTTATAGTAGCAGGATTTTATATTTTACTTAGCTGTTTCCTTTACATAAACTATTAAAAAATTAAAGACCTTAGTCCTTAATTTTTTCAATAGTTTGTGTGACAAACTATTTCAAAAATTCATAACTTAATATTATAATGCGAAAGTAAACTCTTGTTTGTCTGTTAGTTATGTTTTCACTCCGAAACTTAAGGAAGGAGATACTTAAACGTAAGGAGATACTAAAATTACATCCTGAGAAAGGGTATATAGGCTACCTTTACGTAATAACCAAAATCCACGCGAGTGGAGCCGCGGGCTTTGCTATTTAGCTACTATAGTTTTTCTTTCTTTATTCTTAGATAGCTCTTGGACTTCATCTCACCTGATGGCAAGTGATAGCCATCCAGGCGCATTTAGATAAGCCCTGCCCCTGCCACCAACTAAACCGAGCAGAAAACTGTGACAGTATGTTTTATTATGCCAAAGGCCTTTTAAATAACCCATTCAGACTTTTCAAAAGGGCTACCACGTTAATTGACGTCTTGGTGAAATGAATCGATCGATATTAAATCGAAAATTACAAATTCTGTGAGCGTCATCTCAACACTTGCTAATGAAGCTATAAACTGAGTTAATTATAAAAGAGATTAAAGTACTGAATGCCAGTTGAAGCTTGAATATGCAAATTATCGGTCGAAAATAAACTAAAAACTCAAGCATCTTGCTATTATAGAAGAAGTAAGTACAAGTAGTAGCCCTGAAGGAACAATGAGAGTTATGTAGTCGTTAAAGATAATAATACTTATTAAAAGAAAATTCCTTTACTTTTATGTCGACAAATTACTATTGTAGAATGAAATGAAAGTTATGGTAGCATTTTTAAAATATAGGCAACACATGGAATAAATCTAGACTGTACAAAATCGAAAAGTCAAATAAAGTAATAATTAGTTTCATTTAATATAACTAATTTATTTCTTGTATTCTTTTGGGGTGACATTCATGTTTCCGAAAACCATTTTACCAACTAATAGATCCCATAGCTTTTTCACTTTTGTAATTTTCATCGAATGAACTGTAGACCAATGCACGTTTGACCAAAAAAGAAAAGCAAAATAACCACGTAATCTCACAGATACGAGTTCAGACAGAGCTGTCCGACTGTCCGTGGAAGCCCGAAAGGGCCGTGATAGGTTGAAACTAAGGTGATCGTTATGCGATTTTGAGATTTCGTGGTTATTTTCTTATTTTCTTTTTTGGTCAAACGTGCATTGGTCTACAGTTAATTCGACGTAAATTATAAAAGTGAAAAAAATCTATGAGATCTTGGGGAAACATGTTCGGGACTCATTATTTTGCCACACTATACAGATATCCTGTGTTAAGAAAAGACATCAACGCAATATTTTTGAGATACCTACACATAGTGTAAAGAAATAATAATTTCACACAATGAGTAGGTATCTCAATAATAATAGTTCAAATTACAGGAAATAAGAAAATTATGTAAATACATAACGGAGAGGTTAATCGCCATAATTAAAATAGTGATATTTGGTGTCAACTAGCCGACTTTATTAGCACGACACAAAAATTATAATTGTGTTTTTGAAACCATGTTTTCAATTTGATTAACTGAAAGTGTTTTATTTCAAATAATAAATCATGTTATACAGGATGGTGCTGTCAATACGACAATAAATTAAAACATGGGCTGTATTAGTTGATAGAAACGGTTTGCCACTTCCAAAAACATCGTATTCATTTGATAATTTCATGACATTTGTATGAAATAATATAACATTGGCTGCATTATTTCATAAAAATGTCATGAAATTATCAAATGAATACGATGTTTTTGAAAGTGGCAAACCATTTCTATGAACTATTATAGCCTATGTTTCAATTTATTGTCGTATTGACGGCACCATCCTGTATAATAGGTATGTTTCTTTATTGTCTGTTTTGGATAGCAAAGAGCGCGAGTACGGAAAATTGAAATATTTACAAGTATTTTATTTTTATTTTTATATTCAATAAAATCTACCTATTACTTACCTAAGTGGTGCGTCTTAAAATTATGTAGTACTATTATGGTACTATTGATGCACCAGTAATTTGTAATTTTATCACTAATTTATGTAAAATACAAAAGCGGGAGGGACTCGATTGTGCAAAGGTATAACATGAATTAATATAATATAGGAGTCTTTATGTGTGTACTGACAGAACCATCTTCTGAAGCTGCAAAATATTTAGTTGTTATTTTTGCACCATTGATTCTTCCTGTTCCCGCTGTGAAGCAATATAATATGTTACCAAATAGCCCCTAAATAAAAATATTATCAAATTAGTACATGAGCCAAGTAATTTCCGATTTATTAATAGCAAAGGAAACGGTATAGAATTTATTTATTGAAAGAAATATTTTGCTCCATTATTTCAGGCTCAAGATCTAGATCGCTGTATAGTACAAGGCCGTTCTTTACCCTACCACTTGATTACTATGTAATCTCTTCTACGTAAATCGTTTACTTAGGCCAGTTGTTAATTGAATATACCGATAAATATGTATGTACATAAATTAACATTAATTTGTGTATTCTTTATTAATGCCTTAAATACTAGGTACTTTTATACCAAAATAGCAAATATTGTTATGATATTATGAAGGTTTAATATAATTGGAACTTATTTACTAGGTACTATAAATCTAAACTAGAAAAACTTCACGTCCTGAGCGGGTTAACTTATTTGTTATGTACTACCAGAAAATATTTTATGAATTCTATGAAATCCACGAAATTCTGGCAAAAACTCAACAGAATTGTATAAAAAATTTTCGCCAAAAACATTTTGAAGTTTTGCCCTGGAATCTAACAAATATGAATTTATCTGTCGTTTAATGTCAACAATAGAAGTCTATGGTGTCAGGTTTATGGGTAGGTATTTCACAAATTGAAACCAACTCACAATTTAATTTTTAGTATACAGGATGGTGCCGTCAATGCGACAATAAATTTAAACATGGGCTGTATTAGTCCATAGAAATGGTTTGCCACTTTCAAAAATATCGTATTCATTTGATAATTTCATGACATTTGTATGGAATAGTGTAACATTGACAGCATTATTTCATACAAATGTCATAAAATTATCAAATGAATACGATATTTTTGAAAGTGGCAAACAATTTCTATGGACTAATATAGCACATGTTTAAATTTATTGTCGCATTGACGGCACCACCCTGTATAGATTGATTTTACAAGACTTTCGCTGAAATGTCTCATTAAGTGTAGTAGAAATGTTTTAGCTACTACTAAAATTTTATGGCTACAAAACTCCTTTCGTAGCCAGACCTAACACTTCACTCCTGATGTAAGGGATAAGCCTTATTTTGAAATATCGACTTGTTGGACGAAAGAAATCTTTGTCCCTAAATTTAATCGATAAGAGATAATTATAAAACAACTGTTTATAATTTCATTGAATAAAATGTTATATTAAAGTTGGTAATCGTCAGATATTGAATCATACATTCAATGCAGAAAAAATACGTGTCATTATTGTAAGAAACCATGACAAGACCTAAAGTTAATATAGGTCCGTCTATAAACTAAGATCATACAATGTATAATGGTTGCCTTGGGAAAAACATTGTAGAAAAGAAGTTTTTCCAGATGCCGATTAGTATTTATCATTCAAATACTAACGTTTATTATTAATCTATTTTAAAATGCACATATTATGACATGAATTTTTAAATGAAGATAAGACACTAATCCAGATCAGCCCACAACTAATTTTATTACTCTGGTCAAAGTTTTAAAAAAAAACCTTAAAGATTTTAAGTTTGGCCTTTGAGATAATAGCACTTTACCGGATGTCACTCGTGTTTAATTAGATGTTATATTGTTACTACACTTAATTAAACGCGAGTTTAATCCGGTGACGTGGTTTTATTTTAAATGTGTTGACTCGCGAAAACTTTAGACAATACTATTTTATTTATTTATTTTATTTAACAATTTATGTACACACAATAAAAAACAACAATGAAAACATAAACAAGGACAACAGAGTACAAGGGAACTGCTTATTCCTAAAAGAAATCTCTTCCAGCAGCCCTACGACTAGGAGAATAAATAAATAATGGTAGAAATGGTGTGTACTAAAATATAATAAAAATGATAATTATATAAATAATATGTATATAAACAAAAATTCTCTACAAAACATACAAATATAACTTAAAACACAAAATTATAATAAAAATAAAACAAGTAAAAAGAGGATTATAGACCGGAAAGATAATGTGCTTTAACTCGTGATTTGAAAATTGATACAGTTTCGCAATCACGGATAGCGGACGGAAGTGAGTTCCACAGTCTAACGGCGTGAACAGAGAAGGAATAGGAAAAGAAATCAGATGTATGGGAAGGAAAATTAAGGATAGAACGGAGGTGAGACCGACAAGGTTTATCGGGAGACCAGGTATAAGAGAAGCGCTCACGTAAGTAGGAAGGATACAAGGGGTTATGAAGGACATTAAAAAGAAGACAAAGGATACGAGTATTCCGACGATGGCGAATAGGTAGCCACTTGAGACTGCTGCGATGTTGCGAAATATGGTCGTATTTCCGAAGCCCAAAGATAAAACGGATGCAGAGGTTCTGCAAACGCTCCAACTTGTTCAGCAGTTCCTCACTGGCATCGAGGTAGCAGGCATCAGCATAATCAAAAATAGGTTGGATTAACAACTGTGCGAGTGTAATTTTTGTTTGCAAGGGCAGAAAATTTTGAAGACATTTCAGCGAATGAAACGAATAATGCACCTTCCTACTGACTTCGTTGACGTGGTGGACCCAAGATAGGTTAGCATCAAACACGACACCCAAATTTTTCGCAGTATCAGAAAGAGTAATCGGGGTGGAATCAAAGAGAATTGCAGGAAGAGTAGAAAAATCTAAGGAGTTACGAATGCGCCGACTGCCAACAATCAAGGCCTGCGATTTATTAGGGTTCACCAGCAGGCCAAAGCTAGAAGCCCAGGCGCTGATGCGTTTTAAGTCCTCATTTAATGAAGCAATAGCACATATAGCATCAGATGCAGAGAAGTGTCTGTAAAGCTGCAAATCGTCAGCATACAAATGAAAACTCGAAGAAAGGACATTAGTGACAGAATTAATGAAGATAGAAAATAATAAAGGGGAAAGGACGCCACCCTGGGGCACCCCCGCACGGAGTTCACACCAATCAGAGAACAACTCATCTTGGCGAACGCACTGTAAGCGACCCCGAAGATAGGAATCAAACCAGAATATGGATGAAGAGGAAATATTAACTGACTTAAGTATACCGATTAAAACATCAAAATCGACGGAGTTAAATGCGTTCGTAAAATCCAAAAGGACAAGAGCAGTGAGGCGCTTGTTCTCCATTGCCCAACGGATGTCATCGGTAACCTTCAATAGAGCGGTGACAGTGCTATGTCCTGCCCGGAAGCCAGACTGGAAGGGACTAATGAGATTGTGGTCAGAGAGAAACGAAGAAAGTTGCTTATGAACAATGTGCTCGAGGACTTTGGAGAGAAAAGGTAAAATGGAAATTGGACGGAAATGAGATGGCAAAGTCGGGTTAGAGATTTTCGGCAAAGGAATAACATGCGCGGATTTCCATGCTGATGGAAAAGCATTGGTTGACAAGGAATAGTTAAATATGTGAGTTAGGACGGGAAGAACAAAAGGCATGATAGGAGATAACATCCTCGAGCACACATTGTCACAGCCTACAGCAGGAGAGGATATAGCGGAAATAGATTTCTTAACATCATTCTCTGACACATCCTTAAAGAAGAAAGGGGTACAAGATGGCAAAGGCATCTCAGACAGCTTTGACAAGGTACAGCATTTTACATGAGGAACAATGTTAAAAGGAGGGGAGGAAAAATGATTGTTGAGTGTGTTCAAGTCAATAACCCCGTTAACAACTTCAGGAGACTTACCAATACCAACCGACTTGAGAAATTTCCACACATCCGCGGGGTTCTTATTTACTAGAGATTCGTGGAAGTGTCGTCGCTTAGCAACTCTACAAAGACGACTACAGCGGTTACGGAGGAGCTTGTACGACATTAAATTATGATCAGAAGAGCAACGCCTGAACCTACCCTTGGCCTTGTCCCGAAGTGACATAGCATGTTTAATTTCTTCCGAAAGCCAGGGGGCTGGGTTATGTTTAATTCTAACTCGCTTTAAAGGAGCATGCCGATCATATAATTCTAGAAGAATTGTATTAAAATGTTGCACCTTATCATCAATATTGCTAGCGTCCACTACTGGACCCCAAACAATGGCACTTGCCTCCAGCTGCAATGCCTCCAAATCCATACCCCTATAACTACGAAGAGGTAAATATTTGTGACTATGCCTAGGAGTACGTACACGATACGAAATAAAGATGAGGTCGTGATATGAAAACGAGGCAGAAAGCTGTCCATGAATTTTAACTTTAAAAGGAGAAGAGACAATAATAAGGTCTAAAAGAGATGGGCTAAAATTTGGGGAATGGTGTGTGGCTGAAAGAGGGAGAATATGGAGATCAAAAGAGGTGGCAAGAGATTGCAGCTTACAGGATCTAGCGTCATTTTTCAGTAGGCAGGTATTGAAATCACCCATTAAGATTAAATTGTCGTATAAAGTACGGCATTCATATAAAATGCTTTCAAGTGTCCCAAAGTAGTCGATGCGGAGATTGGGACTGTAAAAAACGGCAAGAAGAACTTTAGTATGGTGCAAAATGATTTCTAAAAATAGATACTCACAACATTCAGAGTAGGTAGAAGGAGAGGCGCAAATAATCTTGTGGGTCAAATCAGCACGGAGGTAAATTGCAACACCGCCTCCACCCTTACCCACCCTATCGTTACGAATCAACTTGAAACCAGGCAGAGCAAAGCGAGACGAAGGAAGAGAAGGTTTAAGAAATGACTCCGAGACGAGTACAGCATCGACCTGATTACTACTAAACGATGCCAGGAGGTCAGAGTAGTGGCCAGGAATACTCTGGGCATTGATGTGTACAATGTTCAAATTACGCCGCTGACTAGAAAAAACAGAAGAGATCCGGTCATGCAGGGTTAAAGTGCTAGAAGAGTCGCCATCCGCACTCACGAAACTGCACGGAGATGAAGAGCACGAGAGAAAGCTGTCCTCAAGAATAGAATCCATCTTATTAAACAAATATACTAAATAATACTACAAAATAAAATAATAAGTTAATAACCTAATTAATAAAATTAAACAACTTAAACACTAAAAGATAAAAATAATACTTGCATATAAATAGATACAAATATTAAAAAAAAACTATAACAAAATAAAATAAATAAATAAATGACTTGCTACATTACCTACTGTGCTGAAAGAGAATTTTTGATGTCAGTAGATTAACTACCACACAGCACTTTCATGCAGGGAAAAAAAAACCACAAGTAACGTTAAGTAATGACTAAAATTTAAAATTTAAACTTTTTCAAAAACAAAACGCACTACACGGGTATCAGCATTCCAATGCATTAAATTAAAAATAAAGAAATACTTAGTACATGGCTGTATGGGCATTAGGTTCCTTTGCCTTCACATTATAGGGAGAGTGAACAACAAAAAAAAGTATGACATTAATGAACATAAAAAAAAAATATGAAAATAGTCCACAGATTACAATGAATTATCGAACAAATCAACAAACAAATCGTAAAAAGTAACATTACAACCAAAAAGTATTCGTAATTGTACTTCACACTTTAATAAATTAAGTACACCTTCAAATTGTTCGAAACGAGAAATAAATTAAGTAGGTGTACAAACATATACTACCAGAAACTAAGCTTAGTGCAGTGGAATGCAAACAATCAAGCAATATGAACATTACAGAATTACAGTCTTCTTCGAGATTTTTTGACGACGACTGCCGATGATGCAACGACCGGCTTAGCAGCAATAGCATCCTTCACGACAGCAGCTACAGCAGTGTCAACAGGACTTACAGGGAACTGAGAGATTAGACGTTGAAGGTCAGCCGGAGTCTCAACTCTGCGACGAGATCTGTCTTCTAGTATGACGATAATCTTGCCGTCAGAAGTCCAGCAACGGTTAATGCCAAAATGCTTACGTGCAGTGACAAATAAATTATGCCTCGATTTTGTAAGAAATTCAGAGATAGTTATTCCAGAGCCCTTCAATGAAGTTTTGTTGTCCCAGACAAAGTTCCTGCGTTCAAGGCTATAAAATCTTACCAAAACAGGTCTGGTTTTGCCAACAGAGGTTCCAAGACGGTGGCATACTTGTAAATCACCCAAATTGATGTCTGGCAGATTCATCTGACTTGATAACAGTTTGTGTATATTCTCATTTAACTTTTCATTTGGAGACTCAGAGAGGCCATGGACAAGCAGCACCTTTCGCCTCAACACAGCCTCATGCCTATCAATGCTGAGAGAGATAATCTCACTTTGCGACTTAAGATTGGCAAGAGCTTTCCAAGCAAAAGTTTTAAATTCAAGGAACTCACGTGACAGTGAAGACATATCCTTGTGCATGGGAGAATTATTACTAGCAGTGAATTCCTGTAGCCGATCTTCGTAGGCATTCATGCGAGATGAGAATAACTTCTCTAAATCTTCAATGTGAGTTGCTAATTTTTGGTCCATTATGAAGATGACTGTGAAGCTTTGTGGTATCAAAAACAAGGAGAGAAGTGAAGTGAAAATAGTAGTGGTAAGTAGCACAAGCCAAACAACTTAAATAATCATGAAAATAATGTAAAATAGACTTTCAAAATAAAATAAAACGAAATATAAAACTGGAGCTTAAATTTTGTGTATGTTCACCACAACTACCCACAAAAAAAAAAAAAAAAAAAAAAAAAAAAAAAAAAAAAAAAAAAAAAAAAAAAAAAAAAAAAAAAAAAAAAAAAAAAAAAAAAAAATGTTTAGCCTTTCAAAATTGTGATTAAATTATGAAAAATGAATCAGATTGGTAAGGTTTATTTAGAACTCTTGACGGATGTAATGATACTAGAGCGCCCATAATATCGTTGTGCCGTAGCAAAATCACAGAAGGGCTTATTGGGTGAGGGCTTAATATACCCCCTCTCCTTACATAAGAGATTAGGATGGTAGATATTCCACCCAGCGATAGAAAAAGAAAGAACTGTGATCAGAAAAAACAAATTAGTGAGTTTAGTTTGATTGGCAGTGATCAAGCATAATTATCAGCTTTCGATCAGGTTTCGATTACGAAAACAAAGCAACTTTCGCCAAGGTTGGTCCCGGGATGGGTCAATAAAATTTATAATCTCGAGCTCCTCCGTGCTTCGGTAGGCACGTTAAGCCGTTGGTCCCGGTTGTTACTGCAACCGGTTTAACCCACCAACCCACATTGGGCCAGCGTGGTGGTGTTATGGCCCAATCTCCTCATGTGTTTCTCCCATGTAGGAAGGCCTGTGCCCAGCAGTGGGACGTATATAGGCTGATGATGATGAAGCATAATTATAATCACGAATAATCCCTATTGGGCGCTATTATATTTTGGTTCTGCTATGAGTCCCGTGCCACAGAATATTATCAGAAGTGGTTTCTTAATCTCATTAAGTGATTACACGATTGAATGTACGTAGAAGCATATGATTGTACTCAAAGAATACCTGCGCGGCATATATTTTTGTCAATGAAATTTTTGTATAAATGGGTTTTTTTAAAAAAAATATTTCAATATTTTTAGCTGCAAGGACTGCAAATAACAATATTGTTTGTTTCGATAGATGTATTACATGCCTTCTTTTACCCGGAGGGCTGTAACAAATGCCGTTTTGAATCATTAGTAATATTATTGCAGGTTCAACTGATAATAATACACGAAGAGATAAATTAACGCCCATTAACACGAGTTCTTACCACGTTAGTCTTACAACGAGTTAGTTTTAATTGGTAAACGTCGTGACGTGACCCCATCATTTATCATGTACACTTGTCCAAGATGCTATTTTTACTAAACAAATTACATTTATACATACCTACTTTATGCATAAACATTGTTGCAAACTCTGTAAAAGCTTGACATTTTAATAGTAGAAAATTGTTGGTTTCAGTTCACACCAGTTTTTTGTTTATGGGGCTTATAAAAAAGAACAATTGCAGAGCTGGACTAGTTATTGACATAACACTTCAAAAGTTGTAGTAGGAACGAGTATAATTTGTAGACCGCATTAACATTGAAATGTGTTATATTTTAGTATAATAGGATACAGGAGTAGGTTTAATTTCTTCATGGAGAAAAAAAGGCAATTAAAATCGAAAAAGCATCACACAATGCTTCTTGGATGTTATTCGCCTTTTTCTCTCTTTATTTCCTCTTGATTTTGATAGGGTTAATGTCTGAAGCCTTAGTGTTTGTTTAAAACATGATTTGTTATTTAAATTGGAATAAAATAAATTCAGTAGTAAGAAAGAAATAAGCTTTACCAATATTTTGCTACCTATAATAGGTATCTTTATTAATACTTCACTTTCAAGACAAAAATATATTTGTCTTTTATTTGGAATTTTAAAATGTTATATAAGAATAACGTCATTTCACATTATCGATACATGCGGTAGAAAGCGAGTACATTAAAAAACAATTTGCGTTAGCTAAACAACCTTTGCAATGAAAGTGTTAAGATCATTAGTTTTTGACGCCAACTGAATGCGCACCCATTTGTTAAGATAATAGTAATATTTAAGCTGATTGGATATCTTTAAAAGATTATTATTCTCTGAGGAAACCACTCAGAAATGGCAGTAATTAAATACTTAGCAAACTCGACCAACTTTCAGGTCCATTTGGAATTACTGGTTTTTGTTCTTTTCTTATTACACAAGTATAATTATCCAGTCTAGTTCTTCAGGGCAAAGCTATTATTCTTTCTACCAAGTACCTACATTAAAATACAGAATAAAAAAAAAAAATTTTTTTGTTTGTTTTTTATTGTTTTTTGTTTATTGTTTGAGGAGCTCGGTGGCGTATTGGTTTGAGCGCTCTGGTTTCGATACGAAAGACAAAGCAACTATCGCCATGGTCGATCCTGGGATGGGTCAATCAAAGTTTCTGATTTTGAGCTGCTCCATGCTTCGGAAGGCACGTTAAGCCGTTGGTCCTGGTTGTTCCTGCAACCGCTTTAGCCCACCAACCCGCATTTGACCAGCGTGGTGGTGTTATGGCCCAAACTCTTCATGTGTTTCTTCCATGTAGGAAGACCTGTGCCCAGCAGTGGGACGTATATAGGCTGGTGATGATGATGATGATGATTGTTTATTCTCACAGATTACTGTGATATGTAGCATCCTCGCGTTTTTTAAACGTTTTGAGATTACAGTCATTGCAGTTATTCTGTACTCCTAGTATTAGTTTCAATCGAAACGACACGAAAACGATCTTTTTTTAAAAAATGTTTCCAATAATTCACAACAGAGGCGCTGCTGCCGTCTTCATACAATTTGTCAGTTACCACGACGACGAACGTTTTTGTTTCAATTCGATGGTAACTTACACTAGGGGCACAGTATATCCAGTACCTACACTCGGGAACAAATCTGCCAACCCGCAAACTGTACCGTCGTTATCCCAATATCGTTTTATGACGTCTTGTAATTTATGAACAGTTTAATTTTTACTTATGGTGAACATAGTGGCGATCTTCTGCAATACCGATAATTCCACATATTTTTCAATCTTACGGTAAAAATTCAGCGGGCTGTATACTCAGTAGGCTGTTAAATTGACTTTTGTAACGGTATGATAGCGATTACGTTTATCTTTTTTTATACATGCAATAAAAATATAATAATATTATTATGTAGGTATATTTCTAATGAATCTCAGTAATCAATGAGAGTGAACATTGTTACCACTTACCGGTAGATGTCGGTAGTTTACGATAGATATTTAATCAAGTCGAGACTTCTGCCCCAGGATTTTTTATACAAACCACGGCAAATGACTCAACTTCACCCTAAAATGGTAAGAAGAGTCATATGCGAAGACAGATTGCAGCTTGAAACTCACTGTTTGAGCTGCCTCCCCCTTTCGGCCCATAAGGTGCCTTCTCACGTCTCCCACCTATATCATTGGCTCCTTCAAAAGACGAAGAAACCTATGTTATAGCAGGGAAGAAAAACATGTGCTGGCATAGAATTCCAAGTTTTGGAACGATGAGTTTAATTATTTAAGAATAATTAATGTGCCAGAATTTTTCAAGGTCTAAAATGCGCAAATCTCTGATATTGAAATGTCTTTGGAGTCCACTTTATCCCTATAAGGCGAACCGTATGGTTGTACAAGTATAATAGTTACGCTAAATATTGTCGTTCTTCTGATATTCCATATTATCACATTTTAAAAATGGTGGTAAGTAACTTTCGCGATAAAAAAAATATAAAAATATTTGTGTATACTTAAGTCTAAGTCTTTAATATAGAATCGTAATAGTATGATCACCGTTATTACAATTTAAGCTGTTAATTTTTTATGTAATAACAGCTAGGCATAAGATTATATTAGAATCTTGTTCAGTTATGATATCATTATTAAATAGGTGCGTTAAATCGCAGACGATAATATTAAATCTATCGGCGGCGTTAGGTACACCAATATATTGTGTTCAACGAGCAATTAATGGTAATAAGCGAACAATCTTGTTAAATTAAGTAACGTTAGATGCGAATAACAGTGCATTGACTTCAAGCAAGGTACCTATATCATACATAATCAGGTATCGGTCATTTTTATATTTTTTTAGAGATTGCTTTGTAAATAAAGAACAAAAGTCGAAATACCTTTTTAGAAACTCGAGTTTATTCAAATTAAGATAGTGTACTAGTTAAAAAGGCCTTTGCCCAGCAGTGGGCGTCTCTCGGCAGAAATGATGATGATGATGATGATGAATAGTTATGAAGTAGGTCGATCGGGAACTCGTAGCCTACAGCGGGTTCGTTAGATTTGTCGCTGTTGTTATCGTTTCTTGTACAGTCGACCACAGAAGTAGCTGAAGACTTTAGTACCACGTTACACCGATCTTGTGCACGTACTTTATAGTTGCTACCATACTATATTGACGCTAGAGTCGTTGTGACATGGTACTAAAGTGTTTAGCTACTTCTGTGGTCGACCGTACGTACCTATTAGAGCCACCATTAATTAGTTGGTTGGGTGGATATGGACAGTGAAATTTTTCGTTCATACAAAAAATTGAGAAAATTTTTAGTTGTCTTGTGTGTTTTGAAGCTTTAAGATGCAGAAGGCTAAGATTCTCCTTAGGCTTTTTCTGTTATTACATGTCAATACCAAATGTAACTTACTATTTAAAAAACAAATGGTACAATGGAACTCCAAGTTTCAAGTCTAAGTAGTTAACGCACTGCGTTAGTATTAGAAATATTTACTGATAGATAAGAATCAGACAGCTGCTTTACAAATCTTGCAAGCAATGTACTTTTATCAAATAAGTACATTATCAATATCCGATAAATAGTATAATAATTGCAAGTAAAAAATCATATTTACAATTTGCATATAAATTCCTATTAAATTAATTTTCTTTTGACGCAACGAGCCTAGTTAAAATTCTTACCGTTTTCAGATAGGATAGGACAAACCTATAATCGGACCGCGCAAAAAATATACGCTTATTATAATTATCGTCGGCTATAGTTGAAGGCTAGAACGGGAACGTTTTTACGTACCATTATCTTATGAACTTTAATATCGGATAAATGAATAGTATTAACTTTTTCTGAGGTAGTACGTCTTCATTACTACCTACTAAATATTCATAAAGTGAAAATCTAAATCGAGTTTTGCAACAATTTAAATCTGATCCTAATAATAAAGCAACATTGGAAATACAGTGACTTTTTATTTTAAATGTTAAGAATTGAAGCGTTATATGGTTACAATTTTATTTAGACTCGTTTGGTAGGTACTTCATTTTACAAAAAGAAAAAATAAACAAAAATTAAAACGGACTTCAAAATACTAAAAAGGATAAAATGATTAAATTTAAGTAGGTACCGACTCCGGTGCTTCACTTTCTGTTTCTGGAAAAAACTTAGCGCTAACTTTAAAAACTATGTTTCTAGGGGATCAGTACCAACTTAAATTTAATTATTTTATCCTTTTTAGTATTTTGAAGACGGTTTTAATCATGTTTTTTCACTTGTTTTTAGTGAGAACTTTCTAAGGTCAAGGCATAAAGGGTGACCGTCACCATATACCTATTGTTTCCTACTATCGTATCGTTTTACTAAAAAAGTCATAGGAAAGCAAAAATCCGCAATTTCACATCAAATTACTTAATTATTCCAGTTATTTTGATTTAAAAACCAAACTACCCAATAGATTTAAAATAAATTTTTATGGGACTAAATAGCAACTATTCCGTATCGAACAAAAAGAATCAAGTAAATTGGATTAAAAATCTCGTCGTAATCGGTGTGCATATAGAGAAAAAAAATACGCTCCGAATTGAGAACTTCCTCTTTTTTGAAGTCGGTTAGAAAGACTCCTATTTTTGCAAAAGTTTGGCATAATCTTAGCCGGTTGCACTAAAATGTCAGAAAATTTCCTAACGGACAGAAAATTGTAGAATTACTAATCTCCAGGATCTCAGACATCGTTGCAGAGTAGAATCATCATCATCATCATCATTACGAGTCATACCACCAGCGCCCTTTCACCGCCAGGGAGCCCGACTATATTGATTGGCTTTCCTTTCGAACGCGGACGACTATGGAGTGGATTTCTCTAACTGGCAGTGTGCTCCCTGAACGTTACGATTTGGGTTCTCTAAAACTAGAGTGACTAGTCACCTTCTAGGCTCCATCGTCAGCTATGTCTTAACATCAGGATAAGTGCATATTGATACCTATTAAAAATTTTGCAATTCAAATAATTTACATAAATAATTGATTTATGTATTTCAAGTACATTCTGTATAGGACTTATTATAAAATACTAGTGGCAGCCTGCGGCTCCGGCTGCGTGGTTATCAGGCCTAAAGGCGCAAAAAGGTAGCTTGGGTCATTTCTCAAGCAGGATAATAATATAGGTGATCTATATTCTTACCAAAGATCTAAATAAGCGGCTTAGGAGTGAAAACGTAACAGACAGAATGACAGACAGACGGAAATAGCTAATTTCGCTTTTATAATATTAGTATAGATGGATGTATATACCTAATAGTAAGCTTATTACTTACAATAATCTGAATTAAGTTTAATCCTCTTTACAATCTAGACAGGTAACAGAGTGCTTCCGATATTAATCCTTAGCCACCACTGACACATGAGTTAATCAATTACTCATAACAAGATCAAATATACATTCCTCTTCCTATGACTTGCTTGAAATCTTAATTAATGCTGTCTTGTCTACGGTAGTCTATACTTTTAGCTACTTATTAGTGTATGTGTGGCTACCGCATTATCTATTTATTCCATTAAAACTTATTATGTTACAGCGCGTGAACGGCGAATGAAGTTCAAAAGTAAAACTTACAATTGCAAACACCCCAATAGAGTGTAGGCTATCTATTTAAAGGTTCGTCCCAAAAAAAAAGCAGATAGACCAGCGAGCTCGATCTCAAATGAAGTCGAACGGTTGGTTCATTTATTTTGATATACGTATGCATATATATATTAACGTCCTTTATATAGGTGGTGCCGACTGTACGACAATAAATTAAAACATGGGCTATATTAGTTCATGGAAATGGTTGCAACTTTCAAAAACATCTTAGTCGTTTGTATGAAATAATATAACACTGGCTGCATTATTTCATAGAAATGTCATGAAATTATTAAATAAATAAGATGTTTTTGTAAGTTGCATACCATTTCTATGGACTAATATAGCCTTTGTTTTAATCTTCTGTACCTACCTGTTTTGCGTTGTCATTTTTGGTATCGGCTTCTAGGCTCTTTTAGAACTAAGATGGCTTTGTGAATTCGTAGTGACGTGTGGGTGGACATATGATAAAACTTTAAGGGAACCATTTGAACATCGAGTACAGAGAGGAAAAATAAATGAAACGAGCATGAAAAAATAGATAAGTGGCTACCTATGAGTATTATCAATTTCCTTGGAAACTTATTGATAGCAATTGAATCACGAGACATTTTAACAATGAGGTACTATCAAGATTTTTTTTTATAAATGTTCCACAATTTAAAAAAAAATGTGTAAGTATAAATTATCACAGACCTCATTGAACTTATTGTTTCAAAAAACGATGGCATTTACAATGTTAGAGGTTATTCTCGACAATTCTCAATTGGTTCAATTAAAATGCATCCAAAGAGAAATAGTACTGTCTCAATTGAGGATTCTGTCGCAATAAGGAATTAAGGTTCAGTTTTATTTGCTTCGTTAAAAACTTTGCGATGCCCCACATGTCTATGCTAGTTAGAATGGTTATCCAGACCGGGAAAAGGAATAGCTCCGTATTGTCTCCATTCTGAGGCAGAATGTTTGAAATTGTATAGCAATTACATTAAATCTAATTCTGTTATTTATTTTTAATGAGCAGACTTCTTTAATTATTTGAAGAATTCCCGTCTTCGTGATTTAAACATATAACTAAGTAGATACATACATACATACCATTATTATTATGGTATCGTACCTACATAGGTAAATTGATTTATTGGACATTCATATTTAAGTAAGCAAAAAAAAAGAAGGTGAAAAACTTCATATAAATAATTTTATAGGATATGACTGTTTTATGTTGGGATCATTACAAGTGACCAATTCAAACAATTCTTAAATATAAAATTATAAATTTTAATTGTTTTTTATTGTTAAAGCAAAAGGAAAATAAATTTATTACTCCACGAGATTCTACATCATGTAAGCAGTAGGTACCTAAGTTTGCTGCTTTCCATCTGTAGATACTTGGTCCCAGATATATACATACCCAATAATGGATAGCTTTTCTGATATCAAACTGTAATCTAATGTTTTTATAGTTCTAGAAATACCTACAAAGTCAGAAAGATGGTACTACAATAAACATAACGAATTTTAATTATGATAACATGAATTTATATCCTTAGTTTTATATTGTAGTATTACGTCTATATTGTCAATATTTAACAAAAAAGGGAATTTTGAGTTGCCTAATAATATATGTATTTTATGTCAGTTTTAACGATGGCAAAATAATAATAAAATTAACTTTTGTTTTTTTTTTAAATTTATTTTGCTCAATATCTCTATTTTGTAGCGTGGTCTTAAAATTGTAAACGTTACAATTAGTTAGGTACCATTTATATAATATGTAGTTTACACGACCCTTTATTGCTTCCGTAATAATAGGAGTCATAAATAGAAGTGAAAAATATAAAGTCTAATAACTTTCAGTTAATTTGATACTAGTCTGTTATTGAAGCATTACCATATTTTCTGACATTAATGAGTCATAATTAATTGATAGTATGAAATCAAGTCTATTTAAACATCTCATATGTTGACATTGATCCCTATGATTCATCGTTTTAAAAACAGTTTTTTGTACTTAGCAGTTTTTATTAGTTTAATGCTTTCATCATCTTTATTTATGATGATAAAAAAATAATATCGGAAGGTGTGTAGCTACCTGTTTCTAATATCAGGAAACCAATATTAAATTATATTTTTACATATTTATGCGAAATCATATTGTACAATTCATAATGTTATTAATATTTTTAGTATATTCTTATTGTTAACTTAGACAGACTGTCCGTACATCGTTTGAACGATGTTGTCCACCAACAGAGGGGACATAAAATTACATCGTAATGGAGGTAATTTACTCAACCCTCCGCAGGGAAAGTCAACGGAAATGTTGTTAGAAATCTGAATAGATTTGCACGTGTGAATGTAAATATAGTCATTTTGCACATTACAACATCAGTAAGTACTTACTTATGTTATGCATTATTCACGACACAAGATAAATAGTTTGGTTTGATAAAAATACATTATTTTTGTTGATGGGTACCTGTTGGTGAACCTAGTAAGTCTTTATAGTGTTTTTTTTATCTTTAAGTATAGGTTTCACTTTCCAATTAATTTTCAATTTCCAAGTAATTTTTTTTTTTTTTTATACCACTAAGGTGGCAATCAAGCATACGGCCCACCTGATGGTAAGCGGTTACCGTAGCCTATGGACGCTTGCAACACCAGGGGTATGACTTGCGCGTTGCCGACCCTGTAAAAACCTTTTCACGCCTTTTTTGAAGAACCCCATGCTGTACTCATTCGAGAAAACCTCTGCAGGGAGCTCATTCCACAACTTGAGCGTACGCGGGAGAAAGTTTCTCTGAAACCGTACAGTACGCGACCACTTTGGTTCCAATTTGTGAGGATGAACTCCCTGCCGATGGCGAGCGGTGCGATGATAGAAAGAAGCCGTGGGCATCATGTCAAATAATTCCTCAGAACACGCCCCGTTATACAAACGGTAGAACACACACAAGGAGGCAAAATCTCTCCTTAGGCTTAAAGGTTCTATACCGCTTGTGAGCTCAGGATCGTCGACAATTCTCATAGCGCGTCTTTGGAGCACGTCAAATGGTCCAAGCTGGTATCTAGGCGCTCCCGCCCATAAATGGCAGCAGTACTCCATATGGGGCCTGACTTGAGACTTATACAGTAACAGTCTTTGCCCCGAAGTGAAATACCGCCGCGCTCTATTGAGCACACCAAGCTTCTTGGATGCCAGCTTGACTTTATCCTCCAAATGACTGCGGAACTGCACGTCGCTAGAGATATCAACACCAAGGATCCCGATACTCGTAGAGATGGAAAGCGGTGTGTCGAGGAATTGTGGAGCTACAGCGAATGGGGTTTTTTTAGCGGTGAACGCGCAGACTTGTGTCTTAGTGGGGTTGAATTGGACTAAGTTTAGTCGTCCCCAATCGGAGACTCTGATTAGAGATCTCTCGATTTCAGACACAAGTCGACCGCGACTTTCCTCCACTGTAGACCGAAGGGTATTAGCACGACTCGTATAGTAAGCGTCACCAGTACTGCCATCTGCATAACAATGCAGTCCGTCAATAGACAGCATATCATTGATATGCAGCAGGAACAATGTTGGAGACAGCACCGAGCCTTGCGGGACGCCAGCGTTAATGTCCATGCTATCCGAGCAACTGCCGTCGACGACGGCTCTTATGCATCTGCTGGACAAAAAGCTAGCGACCCATTTGCACAACCCCTCAGGCAGCCCGTAAGATGGTAACTTCGAAAGAAGACCCCTGTGCCAGACCCGATCGAACGCCTTCGCTACATCTAGGCTAACTGCCAATGCCTCACCATGACTCTCAATGGCAAGAGACCAACGGTGCGTGAGATACACTAGAAGATCACCCGTCGAGCGACTGTGGCGAAAGCCGTATTGACGGTCGCTAATAAGGTCGTGATCCTCTAGGTACCTGAGGAGTTGCGTGTTTATAACGCGCTCCATCACCTTTGAGAGAAGGAAGGTTATAGCGATTGGCCTGTAATTCGATGGGTCTGATCTATCGCCCTTTTTGGGCACCGGGTGCACATGGGCAGTCTTCCATGAAGACGGAACTTGCCTGGTGGAGTACGAAAGCGCGAAAAGACGCGTCAGAACAGGACACAACTCAGGAGCACACTGCTTTAGCACCACTGCCGGTATACCGTCTGGCCCGCTCGACTTATGAATATCCAGAGATAACAACTCACGCCGTACCTCCCGTTGTGTAATGAAGATCTCCGGCATAGAGTTGCCGCACCAGGGGATGGTAGGTGGTGCAGCACCTCCGTCATTCAAAGTCGAGTTTGAGGCAAAAAGAGCACCCAGTAAATCGGCTTTCTCTTTAGCGCTGTGGGCCAATTTTCCTTCAGGCTTACGCAGTGGTGGCAAGGACGACCTACAAAAATTTCCCTCGGCAGCTTTGGCGAGCGACCAGAAAGCGCGACTCCCGGAGGGGTGTCTTGCAAGTTGATCGCCAATCCTGCCGACAAAATCGAATTTCGCTCTGGCAATCGCTCGTTTACAGGACCTCGAAGCAGCGTTTAACTTCCGCTTCACGTCAGAGATGTTGGGATCCTGATTGATTTGGGCCGTGGTCCAAGCCTTAAACGCAGCCTGCTTGCTTTCGCGAGCTTCCCTGCATGGCCGATTAAACCACGGTCGCCTCTTAACGCCTGCGGCCACTAGCAGGTTAGGAATGTAACATTCCATACCCGCCAGTATCGTCTCAGAGACTGCAGCCGCACAGGTGTCAGGATTATCTGACGTGAAGCAGAGCTGCTTACACGGGTACGATGCGTAAAACTCACGCAACCCATCCCAGTCTGCTGACTTGTAGTGCCACACTCGACGCCACCCAGCTGGCCGGGGGGCATCAGGCTGCACACTGTGCACTTGGGTCTGGACGAGGCAGTGGTCTGATGAGCCTAGAGGCGCATCCACTGAGATGGTATATCCGTCCGGACGCGTAGTCAGCAGAAGGTCCAGTAAAGAGCTCGTATGGCTCTCGATATCTGGTATTCTCGTAGGAGAATTAACCAGTTGCGAGAATCCATAGGTCAGGGCGAATTCGTGAGCAGACCTTCCCGCGTAGTCAGTGGACCGAGAACTGAGCCACTCGACATGGTGGGCATAATTTTTAATTTTAAATCAATTAATCAATTTATTTGCCAAAACAAAGTAAAAAGTTCTTACAATGCAAAAAAGGTACACGAGTTCAGTCAAAAATTACAATTTTTAATGTTAAAAAATATTCAAAAATTTAATATACAATGTCAAACAATTCACACAGTTAACATCAAAATGTTAATAAAATATTAAAATAATTATTTTTTCCATATGAATTCAATAACTTAAATTTAATTATTCATTTATTTTGTCAATCTAAATATTACTTAAAACTATAAAAACATTTGTCAAGAAGTCATTGAGTCAGTTTTTTTAATCAAGTAAGATGCACCTTAACTATAACACGAGAAGCTGGAAATACTACTTTAATATCATATGAAGGTGTAAATAGTTCTGTCACCTAACCGACAATGATTAAGAGCTATAAAATGATGATGACCATAAAAATTATATATGATGACCACTGTCGGCTCCTCTCATAAACCGAATGGACATTGATTGATTATTAAATTAAAACAAGTACGTGTCCCCAGCTTTTTACGACACATAACTTGACGTGTTACAAGCTAATATATAAGTAATTGATTTTAACAAGTGGGATCAACAACCTTGATGATTGGCAGTCGTAACAGATAAACATTGGTCGTCATTTAATGAGTATCGGTAATCAGTTAGCAATGACCACTTACGGTGGAACGCCTACACTCATTATTATTGAAACTAACAATAAAATGTACAAAAAGTTTATTAAAAACAAAACGAGATCTGGTTTTTTCTCCTTGCTAAGAGCATTGCTCTTGAGATACGATCGCAGATAATGCATTTTAAACTGTTATTGCTATCAGAAGAAAAAAGTAGGTTTAACAAAAAATGTGTCATGAAGAATTTATTTTACAATCAGTTTGAGACTGCTATAATTAATAAAATATTATTTTGAGGTCTTACAGACGATATCACAAAACTATCCTCTCAGTACCTTTTTTATTTGAGTTTTCGTATGCTACAGCAAAAACTTGATGTTAATACCACGATATACTCTTAATTAAAATCACTTTTTATTACAGACGAAGCTTTTGCACAGAGATTATTTTTAATTAGTCCTCTCGAATTAAGGCTTGCATTTTATTTATTTTTAAATCAAGTTGCCTTTTCGTAATTCATTTATTTAACTATTTTACAAGAATGATTCCTTTGTTAAATTATATTAAACGTAGTAAAGGTCGATTGAAGGTATTTCTCCTTGAAATAACCACAAATTAAGGAAATCATTGTACGCATCTTAACTGACAAAAAGTTATAAATAAAGGAAACGAATGTCATTGTTGGAAACAACTACTAATGGTGATTGCAATTACTTTAACATACCTATTTAATTTAGAAAATGTTACATAAATCAAGGTGTTTAGTAAACTATAAGATAGGTACAAATTTGAACTCACGATAGTCATTTACATAGAAAAATAGAAAAAGTTAGAGTTGTAACACTACCATGCTGGTCCAGTACAGGTTGGTACGTAAAAATGGTTGCTATAACCAGAGCCAGCGGGCTAATGCGCCTACCGAAGTTCTAAAGCATATAAATAAACCAAATCTCTCAAGCTACATTTAGTTTTATTTTATTTTATACAAAGCTAATGTTTCAACAGCACCTGATGTGAACAGGGTAGGACAAGTCTCTATAGGAAGACAGCTAGTGCTGCTAGAATATACTGTTCAGCTGCCTCCTGCTGCCGGCCTAAAAGGTGCCTTGTCACGTATCTTTTGAATTGTTTTCTATATTTGAACATTGGATGTTTTATTACAATCATACAAATTTCGTATCTCTACACTATCATTATTTCCATAAGAACATATTTAAAAATAAACCACAGTCACCATTTCATAAAAAAGCTGTGGATTCCTAAAATAATGATAGTATTGACAACAATAAAAAAAATAGCGTCAGCAAAATAACAGCTTGTCATCTTTTCAAAGAAAACTTCTTGAAATTCAGCTAATAAATGCTCATGCTTCAGTGGGCTGGTAATAATATTTTAATTGCTCGTAACAATGTAATTGTACATTTTTTGTAACTCGAAGCGGAAAATGATTGTATTATCAATTAGCTTCACTTGCGGCAATAGGTATACGTGTCGTTAGCTCTGGAATTATTCCCTACAATCAGAACGAATCTTGTGAAAATAAATAAAGCTTAAAATTTCGAAGAAAACATAGACAAGTGCAAAAATTAAACATGATAATAATTATTCGCAACAATATTTTAAAACCTAATAAGTACTTAGTGGAAGAATATTTTATAGATTAAAAGACATTACAGCAAAATGAATAAATATGTTACAATACAATACTATGAATAGTTATAGTTTTAAAAGTCTTAGTTCATCATCATCATCATCATTTCAGCCACGAGACGCCCACTGCTGGTATAGGCCTCCCCCAAAGATCTCCAAACCGATCGGTTCTACGCTGTTAGCATCCATCGACTTCCCGCGACCCTCACCAGATCGTCGGTCCACCTTGTGGGAGGCTTACCAACGCTGCGTCTCCCGTTACGCGGCCGCCACTCGAGGACCTTTCCGCCCCAAAGTCCAAAGGCCTGCCCACTGCCACTTGAGGCTCGCAATTCTTCGGGCTATGTCAGCGACCTTAGTTCTCCTGCGGATCTCATTATTTCTGATTCGATCGCGAAGAGAAACCACGAGCATAGCCCTCTCCATTGCCCTTTGGGTGACATTGAGCCTTCTTATGAGGCCCATAGTTAGCGGCCACGTCTTAGTTCCGTAAGTCATCACTGGCAACACACACGAATTAAAACTTTCGTTGTTGTTCATAAGCAAGTAAAAAGACCAAAGTAAGATAAATTTGATAATTTATGCCTTACCTAATTACTAAAAAATTAGAACAGCTAGCCACTAGATCATTTTTGATTGTTCTACCGTGCTACTTTGTTTGTTATTGCTTTTTTGCTTATTAGGTATGTTTATTAACTAATAACACGATTCCTTGTTCATTAGTGGAAAGAGATACGTATACAGCAATTACAGCAATGAATAAAAACTTTCTTTGGTAAGCAAATACCTCATCAACGTAATTAGTGCACTTACTGATTGTCGCATTTGCATCACATTAATCCGTCTTCTAAGAACCAGTTGCGAATTTTATTTGAGCTTACGTGACTATTGGTGGTATTTGTGAGATTTCGATTACAAACATCTTCATCAATAAATTAAATAATTAAATGAATCAGATATTTGGTATGTACTTAGGTATGCTTGATTAGTTGAATTTTTTAATTGTTCGGTTCCAAGCCTTGCTTTCATTGAATTAAATTCTACAACTGCAGATGAAGTATCAGATGTTGTTGAATCATTTGAGCGAAGCAACGGACGAATGAAAGAAGCGGAAGTTTATTACATAGTATGTACTTAGTAATTAATAATAATATAATAGAAGCAAAAACCTGCCATCCACAACATATGCCGATGAGTTATAAAGATATATGTATCTTCTGAAACTGACGTGTATACCGTTATTATTATGCAGGGTGGTGCCGTCAATACGAGAATAAATTAAAAAATAAAACATGGGCTCTATTAGTTCATAGAAATGGATTCCCACTTTCACAAACATCTTATTCATTTGATACTTAATTTCAGAAAAATTCTATGAAATAATGCAGCCAATGTTATATTATTTCATGCAAATTTAATGAAATTATTAAATGATTAAGATGTTTTTGAAAGTGGCAAACCATTTCTATGAACTAATTAAATTTCTATTAAATTTTCCATTTCCATGAACTAAATTAGTTCATAGAAATGGTTTGCCACTTTCAAAAACATTTTTTAATGTTTTAATTTATTGTCGTATTGACAGCACCACCCTGTATAACTCGCATTAAAACTATAACATGTGTAATAGCGTACTTACCCGTAAAAAAAATACAAAATATTAGTAATAATAAATTCTCATAACACTATCCTCTCATAATTATTAAAAAAATAAAGCTAAGTAGGTAGCTGCTTTATCAATAATCTGTTCCACGCAAAGCGATCACTTTATGAGTAGGTAGACAATGACATACAATTTTACTGTCGTAGATACAATCTGTGATACAATCTATCAAAAACCTCATATTCACACTATTTCACACACGATCATGTCATGTGTCCTAAACTTTTTAGGGCATAAAATAATAATTTAAATATTCTAGTCCAATCACAACACAGCAAATAATTAGGTGACTCATGTCATGACCTTTTAAACATGGTGCTATGTAACCATAGCAATGCAAACATCTGTCTTGTTGCCTTGCATTATAAAGAAACATTGTTTCATTCAGTCTTCACTCCCAAGTACCTACGAAGTAATATCCATTCAGAAGGCTTTATTAGTGAGTGATGATTAATATTATAATCTCCATACATGGTTTCAATGTTTCACATAAATATCGCTAGCTAAGGAACCTAACTCGGTTTTAGCTGTATCGCTTATTATTTAAATGAGGCATTCAATGACTTTAAAACTCGATTTCATACACGAAGTAGGCGCCACTGACTTGTTTCTCTCAACAGCTGGGTTTATAAACATTTTCCTAGTTGCCAGATTTAGTGTTAGTGAGTTTTTAAAGGTTATGGCGACAAGCGAATCGGCGGCTTCGCGTCAAACGTAAAAGGGTGGCGATTAAAAGCCGTTTTAGGCTTAACATGGTGAAAAGATTAATTTGACACGCTTCCACGGCTAAGGAGGAAGTCTTGGATACTAAGTTTTGAAAACTATAACCATTAATATTGTAACTTATCCTTTTCTGGTATTAAATAAGCGAATTTTTCGTAATGATTATTATGTGGGGGATTTTATCTTCTTATAATTGGTTAATCTGAAAGCAAACATATATTCCATGTATAATTATGTTTTTTGATCTCCCTAGTTCTATTGTACTATTGTAACAAAAGACATATACCAGACTTTCAATGTACGGATGACTTCAAAATGACTTTTATTCGAATAGTTAAGATATCACGATTTGATTTTTACTTAAACATGCAGACATTGTTTATACTTAGCATGGTTAATTTGGGCTAGTTTAAGGTGTGAGTGCAAGAATATTATTATTTTTAATACTCACGGAATCCCGTATACGATTTTATATTGAACTCATGTAATAAAAAACAAATGTTACGTATCCCGGCGTCTAAAAACATCGCGAAAAATAAAAAATTGTGTGACACATACGGTCGCTAAGTAACTGACGACATGCAAAGATATATCTTCTATCCAACATAATTTCTGCAATGGTTAAAAAGAGATAAACGACTCACCGTATTTTTCACAGCTCATATTTAATCGCACGGTATGAATATTGTATTACAACTGTTGCTCATGAGTTTATCTGGTTATTAATTGTTTCATAGATAGTATCATTAAAACAGGTGATGCTAAAGATATCCTTATAATACAGCAATATACTTTAGTAAAATTGTTTTTTCTTCATATTCTTCATATACGTCGCCATTGAAAAGCGATTTAAGTCTGAAAAGTTAATAGAGAATGTTTTGAAAATAGACATAAGTAATATTTATTAGAGATTTTGAGAGGCTAGAGCTCGGTGGCGTCTTGGTTTGAGCGCTCTGGTTTCGACACGAAAAACAAAGCAACTTTCGCCATGGTCGGTCCTGGGATGGGTCAATCAAAGTTATCTCGAGCTCCTCCGTGCTTTGGAAGGCACGTTAAGCCATTGGTCCCGGTTGTTCCTGAAACCGCTTTAACCCACCAACCCGCATTGGGATAGATTCAAACTCTGTGAAATCGCAGATCATTCGCATTACATTTCATTGTTGAATGAGATTAGGCAAGTGAGCGAGGAGAAATAATTTGTGCTTAGTGCGTGTAGAAGTATGTGGGAAATTTTATTGCTTAAAAAAGCAATACAACACAGAACTTGTAGTTAGCGTGAAAATTAAATGACTAATTAAGCATGTACTGCTAATTAATTAACGACGACTAATTAAGTATGTGTTTAAGTATGATAACGGTACCAAATTATCAGTTATTCATCTTAGTTTATTCTTCATTACTACAACCAAACAGTAGCGAGTGTGACATTAGGCCACTGCGAAAAAAAAACATCATTTAATTGAATGAAAAGTATCAATAATTTCCATGCCTATTTTTCCACTTTTCTCGTATAAAAAACCCTTTCCCTTATAGCTTCGTGACGTTGTAAGCTATCTCAGTAGTAAAACATATGTCTAAGCATAAATTAGTAGTCGTAGCAGCGGCAAATAATGAGTTAAAAATATATTTGCCCTAATAGCTTTACCTTTCATGGACCTGCGCTATTACGGGTACTGTAGTAAAACTTTTATAGTTTTTGTTCCATTTCTCCTGCACTTCACCACCATTACAGGCGTTAATGCCGTTTTAGAAGTTTTTTCCTACTATAAAGCCGTGAAAGGAAACACTTACGAATGTAAATTGACTCAGCAAGAATTTACTTACGCGTGCACTTACTAATCATTTGTTTAATGGCGTAATTATTTTCATTCATTCCTTACTTACTTACGGAATAAATGAGGTTTCAATTGATTAGTCGAATATTTGAATTGAATAAATATCGCGAAAAAATCTGTCTGAATTTTTTTCTATTCTGGATCTATCTAAATTTAAATTTCCGGAATAGATCTATTCTCTATTCCGGAAATTTCAACATGGAACAAATTATAATAGTTCATTTCATCGTCATCATTATCATGTCAGTCTATGATGTCTGCTTCTGAACAAAAGGCTCCCTCGATTTCCAATTAGATCGGTTTTGTGCAGCCTGCATCTAACGACTGCCCGCAACCCTGACTTGGTCGTTATTCCATCTATTAGGAGGCCGTTGAACTTTGCATTTTCAGGAACGTGGCTGCCATGCTAGAACTTTATACTCGATCGGCTGTCTGTTCTGCGTGCTCTTTGGTTTTCTTTAGTATGTCCTCATATCTGATTCTATATCGCAGAGAAACTCCATAGCTCGTTCCATAGCTAGGACATTTTCCCGAGGTAAACGTACTCGTCAACATCTTCGAGAACAGTACAGGTACGGCATAGATATTTGACATAACCTTTGTCTTGTCCATGTTTATTTTCAGAGCCACCTGCCGGTAACTTCTATCTAGGTCGCCTATGCTCAACTTCTCGAGGGATTCGGGATCGGCAAATTGAAGATGAGTGATGTGAGTTGTAACAATGACAAAGAAAGAAAGAAATCGAAGAAAAAATTATATGCTCCAGGCGGGAATCTACCCGCGTCTCCTGATATCCGGCCAGACGCTATTACTACTACGCCACCGCAGCCCTAGGTATATAACCTTCTAATTTCTTAACCAATTTCTATCCGTTTTAACGTTTTTATAGTAACGTTTACAACATCGCATTGTTACAATTAAGTAGGCATTTAAACGCTTCAAAAACTTTAAAATGTGATTTGAGTTATCTAAATTATTTTAAGAGAATATAACTGATAAAAAGCTTTCAAGTTTATAAGCAATAATTATAATGAAAATATGAACTAGACTAACTTACGCTGACTCATACTTTAAAATAGTAATAAAAAAACAATAGAAATGGATAGTACATGCTCTATATTTAATATTTTATACTTAACTGCGTCATATTTTACTTTAAACTGTACAGTTGAACTTTCTATAGAAATAGACCGATATTATTTTTTAAATCTAGATCGATCGTATGTTTTATGATATATAGAACAAGATAATTATTATCAGCCTATCCATTTGCTATTAAAATGTAATGGTTTCATCAAGTTCATAGGAGATTAAACTATTTGCCCGCGTAGGTAGGTACAGGTCTATTACTTGTAGATAAACTATCAGACATAGTTTGAATAATCGATGCTTGTAGCTAATAAATCTATGAAGCTATTATATTGTAAGTAACATACGGTTATTTGGCGACCAATTCATCTCCATTGAATTTGCAATATTTTTCACATAATTATATTATACAATATGAAAAAAATTGCTATAATATTCTTAATCTTATTTGGAATTCTTTGCCATCACAAGTGTGCCCTCCTTCCTTTAACATGGGTTCATTCAAAAGAGGCGTGAAAATGCACCTTATGCACCAGCAAGGTGGAGGCGACTAGGACAGTTTTTCAAGCTGGGCTAGCTGTCTTAACATCTGGACTCTTCTCATCGCTTCACGTCAGGTGGTGTAGTTAATAATAAATCAATGTTCATGTCACTTGTTTCACGTAACCCACTGGAGTCATATTATGGAAAAAATCAAAATTCGTAATTTTTAAAGACGTTATTTTATTTTTCATTGAGCTGAACCCAGAAACGACTGGTGAACATGAATCTGTGCAAGCAAGTCAATTTAGTGATTGAATATTACTTAAAAATAATGATAATCTAAAATTTACACTTTTTATTAAGTAGTATAAATGTTCAAGAAAACTAAGGACCTTCATATCAATATCATCATCAGCACAACAGTCCACTGCTGGACATAGGCCACTCCACATAATCGCCACTTGATTCAGCTGGCCTCATCCAGTTACTTCTAGCCACTTTACGAAGATCGTTACTCCGCTAGCCTGAGGACGTCCCTCACCGCGCTTTCCAAGCCGCGGCAGCCACTCAAGTACCCGCTCCGCTACTCCGTTTCTCCAGCGGTCATCAGATCTTTAGATAGCATGGCCGACCTATTACTGCCCTTCACCTTTCAAATTCGAGCTATGTCGATGACTTTAGTTCTTTGTCAGATCATTTTGTTCCGAATTCGATTCTTGAGGGACACTCTGAGCGTAGCCCCACCGAAATCCTCACATGCATATGTATATTGATATCGATCAATATATATATGCATGTGAGGATTTCGGTGGCGTAGTGGCTTGCACGCTCTGGTTTCAATTACGCAAACATAGCAACTTTCGCCATGGTCGATCCCAGGATGAATCAATCAAACTTTGTAATCTCGAGCACCTCCGTGCTTCGGAAGGCACGTTAAGCCGCTGGTCTCGGTTGTTACTGTAACCGCTTTAGCCCACCACCCCGCATTGGGCCAGCGAGGTGATGCTATGGCCCAAACTTCTCATGTGTTTCTCCCATGTAGGAAAGCCTATGCCCAGCAGTGGGACGTATATAGGTTGGTGATGTGATACCGATCGTCTATTATAATGTCTTTTCTATTCTGATTCGAACATCAAACAATAATTAAGAATGTTGTAAATATCTTCGGGGTTTGTATAAATTATTTTTCCTTTTCATAGAGTCGTAAAATTTCTATTATAATAACAAGCATTCCTCGGTGTGATTGCAAAAAATATTTGCAGAAGAAATGGAATCTTGTATGCTGTGTAAGTAAATCTAGTTTCTTGGGTTTTATGAGAAGCCATTCAGACTCGTTTTGTCGATGGATACTCAAAGAATCGATTCATAAATTTATAACCTAACTACATGAAGTTATTATTGCTCACAAGTTATAGGAATTAATAAAGTTTTAAATTTAATATTAACGGAGAAGCAGAGTGATAATTTAATGATAATAATACCTAAGTTTGTGTCTATTATAAAACAAATCGATTAAATTTTACTAAGTATTTGAATAAATATTAATCTTACTACTGCTGAACAGATCTGGATTTGGTACACTGAAACCCGCTGACGATCACTCATCTAGCTTTGACCTTAGAAAGTTTTCACCAAAAAAAATTTAAAAAAAATAATAATAAAAAAACCGTCTTCAAAACACTAAAAAGGATAAAATAATTAAGATTTAAATAAGTAGCTTTTTCCTTAGGAACATATCTTTACTCCAAAAAGTAAGTTTCTAGAGGGCAAGTACCAACTTTAATTTGATTATTTTATCCTACTTTGGCTTTTTATTTTTGTTTAAAATTTTGACTTTCTTAGCTAACTTCACAATATAGAAAGCTGTTAATATTTTAACAGTGAACTATAAGTGTATACTATAATTTTATTAATATCGATGACAGGTTAAGTTAAACATAGCTTTTAATATACATATTTCTTACTTTTAAATATTTGTCTCTAAATACTGCTACTCAGAAAGACTTTGACATTTTTGTCAAACACAATTTTAATTTTCCATTATTAATATTTAAATTATTTAATTTATACAAATATCATACAAGGTCTTTGGTACATGGTATAACAAGCGGGCACCTACCCATTTTAATATAGTCATATAAATACTATGGCCATATCAAAAATTCAAAATAATAAAATTAATTTCAAATTTCTTCATACAAAAAGTTCGGTCAGTAAAACAAAATGTAAGGGAAATTTTAAAATTAATTTTACAATTTTGAATTTTGATAATGCCATAGTATTTATATGACTATGTTAACATGGGTAGGTGCCCGATTGTTATACCATGTACCAAACACCTTGTATAATGTTCGTATTTCAACTTCTCACTCCAAGCAGACTTTCTTTTGCCTAAGCTAATAATAACTTACAGAAATAGAATAGTTTATATAATAGGTATAGCACTTGCAAATTTTAATGTACTATTTTTATAGCTGACAATCGGCGTCTGGTTTCTCAGTTTACGCAGCGGGAATGAAATAATTATTGCATTGCTATTACATTTAATGAGGCAACGTTCAATATTATATATTGAACGTAAATAATATTGAATATAAAATAATGTTACAATCTTAATATTAGAATGAGATTCATTGATAAAAAGGTTTTTACATTTAATATTACCTACAGTATGGTATAAATACTTTTACATTTTTACAGATCAACCTAAGATTTATCGTATGATATTGTTCGTATGATATTGTAATTGTTCCCTTTTTTTGTTTCAAAAACAAAAAAAAAGGTAGAGAGACTATAGACTAAGATTAATTAGATTACATTCTAACTAAAATTATTAAATAATGCTTTGTTTTTTTATAACCTAATTTCAATTCCAATATATTTATTTGCTTACTATGTTATACATGTTATACATTGTGGAATGCAATGTAAAGTAATGCAACGTAGCTTATAAAAATGATATGTTTAGATTTAAGTCATTTAACATGTGTTAAATGACATTTTGGAACCTGGTAAAACAAAGAGAGTAACAGACGATAATAAATCCTATTAACAACTTGATTTACGTTATTACCAACTTCAAAAATGCTTAGACTAGAAAAAACTTACGATATATTATACTGGTGTGATAATGTGATCTGCACTCTAACCACTCACCTAACGGGGGCTGTGAGATTACTATGAAGGTTGCTCGTGCGTGGTTTCGTATGTGTATGGTCTTTTTTCTCGTATTTTTTTCGAAAATTTTTCTAAATTGAAAATTAAAAATAAATATTCCCTTAACAAAAAGACACATAGCAGGTTTCACTTCTCAAAACTCACGGAGACGGTTGCATGAGATAAGTATGCAACTTAGGTATTTTTATTCAGAATTTAATTTATTGCTCACTGAGATATATTAAGTACCTAGGTTCTACGGTAACATGTACTTTTATAATAGATAGTATGAACACGTTAATATTGCATCAAATATCGTTTTTATTACGGTGTATAAATTTTTTATATTCTATATTATTCTATTTTAATATTCTAAAGGAGATGTTTTATATCCGGCCAGGTATATAGGTATGTATCCGCGAAAAACACTAATTATTCGTTTTCACGCATAGTTTGTTTGTACAAAGCTTGAAGTTTTTCGTCAATGTCACCGTTATTCGCTGTGGCAATATGACGGACGACATAGAAGTCAACTAAACGTCAACAAAGTGACATTGAAAATGAATCTTGATCGTGCTTTGTAAGATCGAACACATAAATCCGCCCCCGGTAACTTGTTGATTACTGAATAATTTCGCTGGTGGTCGATGAATCGCAGCTACAATACCGTTAGCAAACATAATTCAACTCTGTCTCTAATAAAACATCTTGAGACACCTAACTGGTTAAATAAACAGTCATTGAATTGTTTGTCGAGCAATCTCTTTATAACCACGTTGAAGGTGGTTTTTTTATTGTTTCGGGGTATTCCTTGTGATCATACCTCATTTCGGAAAATTGCTTAAATCGTCTCACGTGATTAATAGACTCCCCCTTACTTTCCAACGAGCATATAAAAAGTGAAACCTTTCAAGCCAACTCTTCCAATTAACTTAACCCGTATCAAAATACCTACTTTACTTAAATAAAGAAGATTAAGTAAATTTCCAAGTAGGTACGTAATAAGTAAGAAAACAAAAAGGAAACACTAATGCCTTCATCATTATCTCGAAAGCGATAGATTCAGTTACCATTTTGTGAAACTGGACATAATCTTGGGAGTTAATGGGCATGGTAAAGGCTATCAATGAGCTATAGATTAATAAATTGGCTGCGCGAAATCCGCATAGGTATTATTTATTCGCGTCTTTATTTTGTTAAAATAATAATGTATGCGGGTGTACAGACTGCTGGTAACCACATAAATGTAAATCTGTCTATTTATCTTGTATAACTATATTATTTATATAAAAATAAATATTTGTATGTTGCTCCCATACGTCCATTGATCAGATTGCGATGAAACTTTGGTAACATGCGTTCTAGGGACGCCTGCGAAGGTTCCTGGATTTAAAACTTATTTTTACATTTTTAGAATAAAGCCTAATAGTTTTCTCTTTACGGGCATTGCGTAGCATGCCGGGCGTAGCTAGTTAAATGATAAAACAGATCCTATTCATAATTTTTATTACATTCTAACAAAACTTTACGAAATCAAATGCAATGAAAATAGCGTATCGCAAACATTCCGACTCATTATTCACTAAATTTCCTGCTTCACCCCAACCTTATTATTCTAATTTTTACAGAGATTGAAGTTGGAATGCACTGTATCAAGTATGGTACGTTTGCTGTCACCATTATCTGTAGGCTCAGAACATAGACACTACGACAAGCTGGTCACAGTGCCACTTTGTTACACAAGAATCATAACAAAAAAATTGGATCATGTCTTAAATAAGCAACTATAATTTTTATAAAAGCTGTTGCTTTTTTGTTTTATGTTTTTTAAATGTTCTAGAGTCTTTATGATGAGTAGGCACGAACATTTCTTCAAGAGTCATGGATGTTTGTAATGCTTTTTGTTATACAACTAAATGACAAACCTAGTTGTAACATAAAACAATCCTTGTTATCTGTATATTTCTCCGTTATTTATTTATTTAATATTTAATTGCATAAAATAAGTTACAATTTGGCGGACTTAATGTCATTAGGCATTCTTTACCAGTCAGTTATCAGATTTTAATAAAGCTTAATTCGGGCTAGAAACAGGTGTGTGTAGAAGAATGAAAGATGACGATGGTGACTGCTAGTATTAGGTATAGATACTAAAACTAATTTAAAACAATACTATTTCAAACATATCCACTAGAGTTATAAAATAAAATAAAATAAATAACTCCTTTATTTCTTCTACATGCTTTGTTAATTAAAAACATTCCGGGAGTGCACATGAAGGTAAGTTTTCAATTTGTTTCCAGTACCATCATAGATACCCACAAAGACAAATGCGTAAACGCGAAGCAAGATTAATAATGACAAATTGTTGCAGATAATACCTTTCTTAATCACTTTCGTTTCCATTCTAAACTAGATATAAATAGGTGTGATTTATCTTAAAGGACTAGGAGCAGCCACTGAGAAACCTGGACACTTAAAACTTGACGTGGATTACGCATAGAAAAATGTATAAACCAATCTGAATTCCCATTTCACTAGACTATAATAGAGCTCACAAATATTATTAATGTACTTTCCAGTACCAGTTTTATTGCTGTCAAGCAAAACGAAGCCTTATGTTAGTGCTATCGCAGATACCGTCCAGGCGAAAATCGTTTACGCACGCCCTGCCGCTCGATCCTCGAGCGTAGCTGCCCGTAGAAGAGCTTGCACACGAAATTTTCTGCTAACTGGTTAGCGATGTCTCCGATAGTACTATATGGATGATACTAAATGCCTATGCGTGCAGTACGGATTGGTAAGCGATATTACGAATAATTAAGCAGCGATTTTACAATTAATAAACAACGAATAACAACGTGAAAAAGAACCCTCGCCCTTATTAAAATATTTATTCTAATAGAGAATCTTGTTCACTTAATAGTTATACAATTAATATCGATAGGTAGGTACATAATAATTTATGCAAATTGTAATTGCGATCGCACAAAAACAGTTTTGAAATATGTAACGGACTAGTGAAGTTTAAAGAGAAAAAGCGATACTTATGCAAATTGACTTCTCTTAGTCAAAATCAGTCAAATTACACGTTGCGCAACATTTAATATAAGATCTTTTTATACTTAATAAATTGTTATTGCGCGCTAAAGGCTTACAAAAAAAGATATCACATGGTTTTTGTATAACAAGCTTACTTTTCACGTAGCGAGCTAGAAAACGGCTTATAGGTCGTAAATAACTACCGCAGCGTATACCCAATTAAATTTGTTATGAGCCGCGTAAGACTCCCGGGAACATAATGACAGATAAAAAACCCATTGTGCCTGTCTGTGGCTTCATAGGTTAGTGCAAACTGTGAAGCACCCACTTAATATTAGATAAAATAGGGTTTTATTAAGACCCCGCTTCTGCTGGTCACAGGTCTTCTTTTACGAGAGAAGCAAAATTAAATGAGGAAATTGAGCTATAACATCACCACACTGACTCACTCGTCCTGGTCAAATTAAGGCGATACATGTTTTATTATCACTATCGAAACCAAAGCGGTAGTTGTCCAGACAGCAAAGGCCGCTGTGGGCGAAGCTTTGTATGTTAGATGAGTCTTTTACATACTATAGATCTATTCCGCAAAAGACAGAGAAACCTATTTATTCCTTGGATCCAAATACCAGTAATCGTATTTCGTTGTATATTGTCGTCGTAGTTGACAACGCAACGAGATACGATTCCTGGTATGCACGGAACACCACTGTCGAGGTGTCAACAGTTAACGTTACAATCCCAACATTATGCTGCGTGGGACTATTTTAGTCGTTGTAAAATCTATGCAAGAGCTTAAGTCGTCTGCAGAAAATTATTAAGCGGCCGCCAAGTAATAATGGGTGTTTGTAGCAGCGAATGTTTTCTTTTTATTTCACCACTCAAATTGGCCCCAGGTTATCATGGTCTGGTGACATTGCTTCTTAGATCCCAGACCACCTCCGCGAAAGGCACGAGTGTTATGCAGGAGTTTTAGCGGGTATTGCCAGGGTCAATGTAGACGCTGGGCGAGCCCACACGCCCGCTACTTCGCTAGTGGCGGGTAGGTCCGTCAATGGATTTCTCCTGGTTAAAATAAGGACCCTTATCATGTAAGTGCGACCACAGTAAAAAATGATAAGTAAAAAATTTGTAATCCTGCTATAAACCTAAACAAAAGAATTTCCACTATCGCAGTAATTACGCCCACATTTCCCATTAGAAAGCATAACGAGTAATTAATTGGTAATTTTTATTATAACACGACATATCTGAAACAGGTGACAGTGTCCGTGTTACATTAATTGTTCCAGCAGACTGTAACCATCTTTCTTGTTGTTTAATCTCTTTAAAGAAACAAAAGAAAATGCCATGGTACAGTCAACAGGACATCAAGCGCAACAGTTTGACCTTGAGACCACCCTTAGTGCGTTCGTAATAGAGGCGGCTTTCGTAGTGCAACTGTTACACTTGATGTGCTGTCGTCTGTACTTCTACAGTTCCGCTAACCGCAATAAGAATATGATACGCACAGATAAGAATGTGGGATTAGAATTATTTAATTAAGGACCGAGACTCTTGTTAGTACGGAATTTCAGTATGTTTAACAAAAAAAGGGACGAGCTTGCACAAATTCGTTTTTAGTACGTATTCATTTGTGGTGTAGCTTAATACTCCCGGGAGCCTGAGACAATTATAAAACCAGTCTGGAATGTGCGGTTTGATATATTAAACTTTAAATATTCTGTTGCTGTATTTACCAATACCTACTACGTACTTCGTAGTACTATGTCATGTGATCTGAAGAAAACAATACTTATTTGTACAGAAACTCTAAGAATTCTTGCTAATGTTTAAAATATGTAAAAAATGTTTAAACATAACATTTGACATTATTAGTGTGTGGTTTTCACTTTATTATAACTTAAAATTAAAATAAAAAAACTATTTATTTACTACTTTTTTAAGGAGTCGATTTTTACCGAAAGAAACAATTGTGAAATTTAAAATTTTTGTAGCATGGTAAATGGGAGATATAAAAATTCAAGTAACAGTGATTATTATTATGAATAACCTAAAATTAAAATAATTTATTGGCACCAATTAAGGTGAAATAAATAAACTCGAATGAAACTCACAAAGAAGAAGTTTAATGAGTATATTTATAAATACACATCCAATAGTCACAATCCCTATAAATCACTGACACATTATATAAGCAGTAAATCATAAATATAAATATTTATTCAAAATCAATTAACAATAATTTATAATAAAATCTATTGAGAGGGAGTATTGCAATAGCAAATTAGTCATTACAAAGCGTCTGGCTCGTAGTAAGTAATTAACACGAGAGTTCATTAACACCACGAAACAATGATTGTATGACCAGTACAAATGCACGCACCATAAATAAATAAAATGATTAAGCGTTTCGTCCTAATAACATTTTAGCTTCATTCAATATGAACGTATTTGTTTTTAACACAGTATTTTCCTAATAGCAAGCAATCAACCTTTGAAATAATCGCAAGATTAAATCCGGTAAAGTAGCTGGATTTCAAATATGGTAACGAAAGTTGAAAAAATCAAAATTTTCAATTAACACCTGCTGAACTTTAAATCTATGGCGGAAAAACCTAAATATCCCGAAACAATTAAATTTGAACATAGATATCAATATGCAAATTAATGATTCGTAATGAATAGAAATTCGATTATTAAAAATCAAAATCGAAAAATCCGAAAAAGTCAGAACGGCCGGTGACGTTATTTGACGTTTCTAAAATAGCTATTTAAAGCATTTCAACGAACAATTTTATGATATTGCTAAAATAAGTCAAGAATTTTCATCGGATAAGTGTCAACTAACTCGACGTTTTTAAAGTCATTCTATCTGTTCCTTCCTGATGTAGACTGAAAGAGAGGCAAACAACTTAGTATAGGAGAACGATAACAAAATCAACGCCAATGGCAGTTGGAATTAACGTCTTCGTGTTTATACAGTACGAATACCCTTCTAAGGCACACAACCAATACATAATTGTTAGGGTTTGACAAAGTTAACTCTGCAATAAGTCAAACCGGTAAGACGTAAGAAAGTTCACTCGTAATATAATAAGCTCTGCGAACTGGCTCTTGCGGATGTGGCTATCCCTGCCAATATAAAAGGTAGTTTTTAACTGACGACATATTTGTTTTTAGTGCTCTTAAAGTTCAACTGCTTTAAAATACCTCATTGGACTTAATTAGCCGCTTTATTTTAAACTACCACAAAAAACCCTATTTTGATTAATTGAAAACTTCAAGTATTGCCTACAAAAAATACAATTTGCCACGCAGGGCACAACAGAATGTAATTTAATAAGGAATAATTAACTTTTACACAATATTTATTCTAATAACATGTAAAATATGGAATTGTTTTGAGATAATTTATTTAGATATCTAATTATTTGGTTGATGTTATAGAGAAAGCAAATAAAATTAAGGTTCTATTTTCTGATTTCTATGGAACTACTATATCCGAAAATTAGTTTTTGCTTCAGGACCAGGAACCTTATTGCAAACTGATACACAAAATTATGATAGTGTACGTTATTCTGTTCTGAATAAGGGTGCTGAGCTGAATGCTTTGTAATAATAATAAAAACTTACCTTTTTATTAAATTGGTTTTTTTTTCTCTCCTTAATTCAATCTCAGCTCTCTCTATCTGTAAATAAGAAAACAACATTTGTTATTTACAGTACTAGGTTGTATACTAAACATAATTCATTCAATCATCCGCGTAGGATCTATCACAATTCTATTGCTCCAACAAGGAATTGCACAGATTACACAGATCAAAATCAATAAAGATATCGTTCTCCGCAAGATCACATTGTCTAAGCACTCTATCTAAACTAGATGCAATATTTCAATTTACTTCTAGACTTTGTGGTGGTAACCCGAGAAACTAGTGACTCAATATCCTAGCCTCCGATTTTCTAGAGCCGATGGCTTGGCTAGTTTCATTGCATGATATTGGACGATTAGTAATTTCTTATAGTATTACACTCTTACTAATTATCAAGCCTGAATAAAGCTTTATACAGGCATGGATCATACTCCTATCATCCTTAATACAGGATAAGTTACACAAGTAAAGTATATTTTAATCATCAAGACGGCCTATATCGTTAGTTACTGCTTGGCTTCATAAATAGTAAAAACAAATAAAGAGTCTGAATGTAGTGGCCAGTAAAACAGTTGCAGTAACAAGTTTATGTTAGCTTTACTTCAACGTTATCAGTATCCAATAACGTTGAAATAAAGTTAAAATAAAGTTAAAATAAAATGCATTAAAATATAAAAGACATATATTTATTAACTTCAACGCCCTGACGTCATAAATGTATGACATAGACAATAAAAATTTAATTGTGTCTGGTATGTCGAGTATGGAAAGGTAAACAAACTACGTGAACAAATGTTCGTATTATCGCTGGTTTAGTAAACAGTCGTACCATTTGACCAGACCGTCAAATTATTCGTCATTCGCAATCATTTTTGGTAGTGTGAATGTATGTGTTTTATTTATTTTAACCTAAAAGGGACCGTAACTATGTGACGATGTACTTCGACCCTTCGAGATATTTGTGATTCCCTACTTTTAGTCTTTCTGTGTCCTGAATATAGCTGCCATAAACTCTGAGGCTGGATGAGCCTATAGTTTTCTGACTCTGGATCTGCCATTTTTAGGAGACCTAATTATAATTAGCATATACACAATGTTACAAAATACTTATATGGATGGTAGTAATAAACCTGTAATGTACGACTGTACTAGTTTGTAAGCAATATTGTTGGGTGTATTTCGCATTATAAACATTTACGACACCTATCCACTTTCACTATAATTATAACGCAGATATTTTTATATTACCTTTTAGTTAAATACAAAAAGAAATATTTTTAAAAGATGTAAAACGAGAGTACTAATAATGGAGCGGTGCAATTTTATTTTATATTTTTTAAGTACCGGGCTTAGATGATTTAAGTACGCCAGGTGAAGAAGTAATAAGTAGTAAAAATGTTAGTCTTATTCTTAGTACCTATAATAATAATAGTGTATGTAGGTAATAGACAAAATTATGCGTAAGACATAGGGTTCACAATTTTCAATAAGGAAGACTAGGTATTAATCTATCGTTCACTCCTACAATAGAAATCCTTTTGTCTGATATGTGGGTACTTCACAAACCCTTTCTTATTGAAAGACGTGGTTAAAAGTTGTTACTACTTAAGTTTTCATCATTATAAGTTGACACATGTCTGGCTGATTGGTGGGCAATAGGTAGTTTAAACTTTAAACCTGTTTTGTAATGTTTGAAGTTCTATATTTATGTGTATAGAAATACTTTTAGGGAAATATTATCCCCATTTCCATCAATCGGAATACACTTTAATGATTATAAATTTTGATTGACCTATCCCGGGATCTACCATGGCGAAAGTTTGATTTGTTTTCATAATCGAAACCAGAGCGTTCAAACCACTACACCATAGTAAAAGGTTAGTATGAATACGCCATCGGGGCTCATCAAATAATTACCATGAATTGACCGCTTGAAATCAGAAGATTATTTAAGATAAATGAATGAATGATAGTAAGACAGACACATAAATATTACTTATCTGTTGGATAATAAATAATAGTTTATTTTCTGCAAGAAAACAATATTGAATTAATTTTGAAGTATCACTACTTAGGCAACTTGTGAGGTTCTCTCATCAACAGTCAATAGAAGAGGTCAACGTATACTTGCTAAACATAATGATCTTAAACAGTTATGCACAGTCTCAAACATTAGTAAGTATCCACTTTTGACAGTACATGAGTCTTATTGCAAAGGTAATAAGGCTGCTGAAATGTTTGAAGTGGTTACATAATTATTGTTCGTGAGTGTACGGGCACACTGACTATCAGATGAGCATATTGATAGGACCTATTTGTTTCCATCGTCCACCTAACAAGCTGCAACATCCTATCCATCAAAACTGTGTACGAATACCGTTATTCAATTTCCTTACATCCGTTTAAAAATAATTAGTCATCTCTTTTTTATCCGTCAGTTTTGGCGCCGTCTATGAAAATTCTGGGCGTATAACTGGTATAGTTTTTGCATAATGCATAGGTACCTACTACAAGTGTCTGACACTGCTATACGCATTCTATTTTTTTCATTATTAATAGCATAGAGCGATTAATAGCAAACGTTTAACCATAACCACATGTGACGTAAATGTGACCTACGATTGGACGCGGGGTAACTTCGGACAAAGCCGCAAACATCATGATAGCATGCCTAAAGCCAGGCACTATTTTTGTGCCAAATTAGCCATACATAGATTATCAAGTATTATTATTTACCACTAGCTGCACCCAGCATGCTTTGCAACGCTTGTTACAAGAAAATGTTCGGTTTTATAATAAATCTAAAGTCCACCTTTGCTAACTTATGTTATAAATTATGTTTTTGTAACTTTTAAAGTACAATAAAAAATATAATTTAAAACACATAAATTAAAAACATTTGAAATAAAACCAATTTACGGGATTTAACTCACGTTTAATTAGATGTTACATTATATAATGCTAGTGTTATATAGTGTTTTTATACTCTAAGAACCTTTGTGGGCGTCCCCAAATCCTATTCCTAACAAAGTTTCATCACAATCTGATCAATGGATTCGGAGCACATAAGGGACAAACATACAAACATTGATTTTTATTTATATAGATGATGTAAAGCGGCATTGTCCGGAGTTACCCCGCGTATTAAATTACCCCACTAACCCAATTACCCCACTCTCCCCATACTCTAAACGAAGCCGATAGTATCATGCATGATAGAAATGAATAAAGAGTCCAAGCTCAGCCCCTGGCATTAAACGTAGGACTCGAAAAGCTCTTCATAGAGTGCTTTTAAGAGCTTTTTGGCCTTAACCCACCTTCCCCCTTCCTACTCAGGAGCACGAGTGCCGGTTTCCGGAATCATCAATTCACTATCTTCACCTCAATATCTCGCACAATTTCTGTCAATTTTCGGAATTCTTGTCAGCTCATGGTATTCCCTCCTTCCTATAAAATAGGGTCCTTAAAAAGAGGCGTGAAAAATCACCTTATATATCAGTAAGGTGGAGGCGGCTAGAGCAGTGTGTTTTAAGCTGCACTAGATAGCTAGTGCAGCTTAAAACACAACAGCAAGAATCCATGTGCTAGGATAGCCTAGGACATGGATTCTTCTTAGTGCTTCACATCAGGCTGTGTAAAGTCATTCATGCTTTGTATTTTTTTTATAAAATACAAAAAAAAACTATGCTTTTCTATTATAGCCTAGATGAAAAATTACCCCATAATCGGATTTAGCCCAGTCTCCCCTAAATGTTTTCCTTTTTACTCTAGCCTTGAAAATATCCAAATTGTAGCATTTGGGCTACAGATGGACACAAGACAGGGAGTTCCACTCCAAATAACCAACGTAAGCGAGTATATTCTTAATTTTTATCACAGTCATGGAGACTATTATGAAGATTGTAGGTATTTGCTTATAAATATATCACTTAAGCTAGTCTCATTAACGAAAACACTCAGACAGTAGTATTACTTCATCATCATCATCATCATCAGCCTATATACGTCCCACTGCTGAGCACAGGCCTTCCTACATGGGAGAAACACATGAGGAGATTGGGCCATAACACCACCACGCTGGCCCAATGCGGGTTGGTGGGTTAAAACGTTTGCAGTAACAACCGGGACCAACGGCTTAACGTGCCTTCCGAAGCACGGAGGAGCTCAAGATTATAAATTTGATTGACCCATCCCGGGACCAACCATGGCGAAAGTTGCTTTGTTTTCGTGATCGAAACCAGAGCGCTCAAACCACTACGCCACCGAGCTGCTCCAGTATTATTACTTACTACTTACTAAATTCTTTACTGTTATATTATATACTTAGGATAAATAATAAAATCAATCATCAGATGGATTGTCTTTGATTTAACAACTTCATTTTGTGCATCTAAAATTACTGCAACAAAGTAACATATAAATGGCGCATTTAAGAAACTAATTCTCATGGACATAGAAATACTATTCTTATTACCATAACAAGAAAGGTAATCGCGCTTTGTGCCATAAAATATATTACAGCAATTTCTATAAATATGTTGAAGTTACACCATGCTTCCGTGCGCTTGTTAAGCGAAGATAGCGCTTTGAGCGTATCCCAAGCGAAACGCCCTCAATATAATGTTTAATGAACATAATTGAGCTACAAAGTTCCATACATAGTTAACATCAAAGCCACATGAATTTCAAATACTTAATCTGTTTTGAACGACTTTGTTAAAACGAAAATAATTATTAATTTCTGCTAGGACTACTAAGCGACGGTTAATTGCCGGTAATGTTGTAAAATTACATTCGATGTAAGTGAATTTTAATTTGTTAGGATAAAAAATGTCAGGATGAAGTAATTACTTAGCTTGAAAAGATGCATGATTATAGTTAAATTCAGATTGTGATTAAAAATATTCTACAATCAGCTTTACGTACATGCTGGCAGTAGGAATTCTAAATACATTGATATTTATTTGCTGATAATTAGGACAAATCAGACAATTTGGTCTACTTCTCTACTATATAACAACAATGCAACGTGTTGTCTTACATTTTCGCGAGCATTACACATTTGAAATAAAACATTGAAACCTTGAATTACTTTACAGCGATCGTAGTCACGTGTCCACGATCGCTGTAAAGTAATCGAAACGTCGGTGTATAATAATAATGTAACATGTAACTAAACGCGAGTTAAATTCGGTAAATTGGTTTTATTTTTAAATGCAACGTGTGTTGATATCTCTGTTTGTATGCTTATTGAGAAAAAAAATTAAACAAAATGAAAAACCGACTACAAACACTAAAAAGGAAAAATAATAAATTTAAGTAGGTAGATATATCTATCCTCTATCTATAGAGACATATTTTTTTAGAGTTGGTGTTAAGTTGTTTCTAGAAACAAAAGAAAGTGAAGCACGGACAGGTTATTTGAGTAGATTTTTTTAATTTCATTTATAAATTATAGTCAAAAAACAATCAATCAATATTGATTGCTTGTGCAATCAGAAGCAATGGTATATCTGCGTTCAATAGGTTCTTAGATATAGCGAGCTGTTTGAGGAGATGTTACAAGTTGTTAAAAAACACCATAGAAAATGATGCAGCACGGTAGTGTTTTATTTAACATTATCGTGACAATGTAGTGGCCACCGAATATGTATAGGCACATGGTCAAAATTAATGATATCGTTGTAATTCATGCGTTTACATGCAGTTTGACTATTAAAAGTTGTTACATGTAATGTGAGCAAGCGAATAATAATGAATTTAGTATTATTTCTTACGCCATTATAAAAAAAAATCAATGCCATAAATTTGTTAAAAGCATTTTTGTATGATATAGATCTTCTATATCATACAAAAATGCTTTTAACATATTAAATCACGCATATTTTCGAAATATATGAATAAACATACTTTTTTAATTTGTTGTCAAATACCTTGGGGATAAATACCTAACTAAATTCAATATTTTTTCCTTCCTAGTGCTTTGAAGTCGATTTTTAATTCTTTTTTAACTACTTTGGAGCTTAACTTAGGCTGTCAACCTTATTCCTCTGGAGGTCTAATGACAATTGAAAAATCTATTTTGTCTGGAATCTGATGCTTCATTTATAAGAGCTTTTAACATAAAATTTACTTATGTTTATTTAATACCTTCGTAATCATTTAGGCACACAAGCTGAATAGAAGATGATAATTATTTAATTTTTATCTAAAATTAGGGAAATTCAAACAAAATGCCTTTCCCAAGTAACCCAAGATTTATTCAAGAAAAATCACGTCGGTTTGGATTACAAAGTAAAGACTTATTTATCCAAACAAACGAAATGTTATACGCCGTCTACTGAACTAGGAAACAAAGTCTCGATATCGTGATCGTACTAATACAAGATTCCAATTTAGTAGAAACATTTGGTTCTGTTAGGAAGTACGCAAATCAAACTTGTATCCCGCTAATCTGCTATGCAATACAATCTATTCGGGTACGATAGGAATAAATCTTGTGTGACCGGTACCTATTCACTGCCGGTATCAATAACTATTATGTGCACCGGTAAATAAGGAGTCTATCACGTACAGACTGTCAATGATTTATTTTTTATTTAGGACAACCAACAAGATGGACTAGGTGGTAGGCCCGTATGTAGGGTCGTCTGGGTAGGTACCACCGCCTTGCTTATTTCAGCCGTGAAACAGTTCGCTGTTTTTCGGATTGAAGGGAAAGGTAGCGAGTGTAATTACTGGGCATGGACGGCATTTCATCTTAGGCCTCAGGATGACAACGCACCTTTTTTTTTTTTTTTTTTTTTTACCAGGAGAAATCCATTGACGGACCTACCCGCCGCTGGCGAAGCAGCGGGCGTGTGCGGGGCTCGCCCAGCGTCTGAATTGACCCTGGGAATACCCGCTAAAACTCCTGGATAACTCCTGTGCCTTTTGAGGAGGTGGTCTGGGGTCTGCAAGCAAATTCACCAGACCACCGCCAGGCAACCGGGCCTTACGGCCCGGTTTCGTCCGGACGGAGATTGCCCAGAGTTATCATAGGCAATCTCAGACGTCGCGGCCTTTGTATTGCGCGCGTGGGAGCCACCCGACGCGCGCGGCCGCACCTAGGGCGCAGGCAGACGGGCGATCGCCGCCCGCCTTCTTGCGCCCACCCGTCTACGCCTGAGAGGGGCGGAGAGGGTCCTCCTCCCGTCCCCTCTCCGCTGCCTCCTTCTGCGTGAGAACACTCTCGCAGAAGTAGGCGACAGCCTCCCATACTCTATCACTGTCAACCATGGCTCGTACCATAGCTGACAATGAGAGAGGACCGCCGCCAAGCACCGCACGTAGCTCGTGCCGCTCGTGTCGCCAGGCCGTGCACTCCAATAGAGTGTGTTCGGCGGTGTCGTCGGGGGAGTCGCAGTGGTGACACCGCGGTGTCTCCTCCCGACGGGCGACACGGTACAGATAGTGACCGAAGCAACCATGTCCGGTCAGTATCTGTACCATGCGGTAGGTGAGGCTGCCATGCTGGCGCCCAACCCACTCTTCCAACACCGGACGGATCGCTTCAATCGTCCGGTGGCCAGCAGCTGGGGTGATAAGCGTCTCGCCCCATTGGCGCAGACCCTCCGTCTGCGCCAGGGTGCGGATCCTTCTAACTTCTTCGGCGATGGGTCTTTCTCCCCGCATCCGCGCCGCGACCCGGTGTTGGTGCACCCTTGCCAACACCAGGGCATCAATTTCCCACGGGGGCGTGCCTGCCAATACACAGGCAGCCCCGTGACTGACCGTGCGGTAAGCCCGTACGGCTCGGGTCGCAATAACTCTCTGCGGTTGCCGCAGGAGAGCCTTCGTGCGAGGGAAGAGGCATTCCGCCCACACCGGAGCTCCGTATAGTGCCATCGACCTTATCACTCCGTGATAAAGCCGACGGCAAGGCGAGCTGGGCCCCCCAATATTCGGTAGGAGCCGTCCGAGCGCGGCTGCGGCAGCGCACAGCCGGGGGGCGAGGAGTTTGAAGTGACCCTCGAAACTCCATCGCGGGTCTAGAACCAGGCCAAGGTACTTGAGATTGACCTCGACGGGTATCCGGACCCTCTCCACACGAACCTCAAGCCCCGATGGGGTTCTGCGTCCTGAGGCATGGAATGCCATGGCTCTTGTTTTCGTAAGAGCCACTTCCAGCCCCAGGAGGCGGATACGCCGAACGATCATTGACGTGCCGACCGATGCAAGGCGAACCACCTCCTCCCAATTACGCGCTCCTGTCGCGACTAGAGTGTCGTCCGCGAAACAGACTACATCCATTCGCGGCAAGAGCGCACCACGCAGAACCCAATTGTACCCCAGGTTCCATAGAAGAGGTCCCAGTACGGAACCCTGGGGTACACCTGCTGCCATCGTCCACGACTGGACGCTGCCGTCCGCGTCCTCGTACAGGATCCGCCTCCCGCGGAGGTAGTCCTTGACGAGGACTTGGAGGTAGAGGGGCACTTGATGGAACCTGAGCGCCTCCTCTATGCACTCATGGGGAAGGCTGTTAAACGCATTCGCGATGTCCAGTGACACCGCGATCACAAACTCCCCCCGTGCTGTGGCCGCCTCAGTCCACCGTTTGAGGCGGGCTACCGCGTCCATCGTGGACCGGCCGGTGCGAAAGCCAAACTGGCTATCAGCCAAGTCCGGTCCCTGGCTTTGCAGATGCTCAACGATCCGGGAAGCGAGGATTTTCTCGAAAAACTTCCCGGAGTCGTCGAGCAGCACCACCGGCCTATAGCCTGACGGTGAATCGGCGGGGCGACCCTCCTTTCTAAGGAGGCACAACCGTCCCGCCTTCCACCTGCTGGGGAAGCGGCCCGACGCGATGCATTAGGATGACAACGCACCTGCAATATCAAGTGATTTTTCCTTGTCATTGCAGGTGTCTATAGGCAGCGGTAACCGCTTACCATCAGGCGGGCCGTCAGCGTGTTTGTCATCTAGCTGTATAAAAAAAACTTATACTTACAGTAACTAAATGAAACTATCTATTAAGCTAAATGATGCCTTAATTACAGATTGCCACGGTATGCAATTGTGAATAGATTAAAAGTTATAAACGTATTACGACCGGATACAATGCCAATTTAAAATAAAGAACACATTAAAAGTATATTCCTACGAAATGAAATATAAAGTTGTTCTATTCTAAGAGTTATAACGTTAAACTATTTCCTGGTTATTGTCTAACGGCTATACAATTTGAAATTAATTTTAATAACTTATTTTTAAAGATGTGATTATCACATGAATATATTTTGGTGTACCTGTATTAAGATTCATAAAACGAGTACTGATATAACAAAACACATGTCATGTATAATTGAAGTATAATACAATCGATTTTCACTCTAATAGACTCCACAGCATAATCATTTAAGTATAAAATGTTTTACTAACGGTATTAAGTGCAAGTAACATAACATAACACATCTGACATGCAAGAAATTTTTTTTAATTGAATTGAATTTAATAGTTTCAAAAATACTTTGTCATAAATTTTAAAAAAGTATTTTAGGTACCATATTTTTTTTTTATACATGTAGATGACAAACAAGCTGACAGCCCACCTGATGGTAAGCGGTTACCGCCGCCTATAGACACCTGCAATAACAAGGAAAAATCACTTGATATTGCAGGTGCGTTGTCATCCTGGGGCCTAAGATGAAATGCCGTCCATGCCCAGAAATTACACTGGCCCTTCAATCCGAAACACAGCGAACGGTTGCACGGCAAAAATAAGAAAGGCGGTGGTACCTACCCAGACGACCCTACATACGGGTCTACCACCTAGTAAAAATTCTATATAACCTTATCATTACGTTCACATGTGAAATATCAAACATTCACTTCTAAAATAACCAAACGAATGTTTTTATCGGGATATGACAAGTTACATGATTGTTGTTGTCATTATTTCACTTTATATCGTTAGTGGAAACAACATCTAAGCACCAACTACAAAAAATAACTTTTTATAAGATACCTACCTACTTTATTTTAATTATTTGTATATTTTAATGTTTTGAAGTAGGTTTAAGTTTTGATATTAGTCTTTTACTTCTTATTTTTTTAATTCTGTTTAGCTAGAGCCTAATTGTATCCCTTCCTACATGAGAGACACTCCTCACCTGTATCTCCCATATAGGAAGGCCTGTGCCTTCGGTGACGTGACGAATATAGGCTAGTGATGACGATGATATAGGCCCAATTTCAAACCATTAAAAAAATATGCATTATCACTTGTTTTAGAATTACGCTGTTAAGCAAATGACACGTTATGTTAGTGACTGATACACACTTATCTCTCGATCTAAAAAACTACTCAATCAATTTTGATGAAACTTGCACAGTTCCCTAAGTTGGACTACATCAAGTCCAACAAAATAATAAATTATGCAATCTGACTTATACTGTTTAAGATAATGCATAATATAACCATACACTTATGGAATTTGGCACCCATGCTTAGGAGCTGGTATACCAGCTATAGACTAACACAGGTATATAAAAACTGTGCATGTCTAACAATATTACATACATACAGACCGAATTGATACCCTCTTTTTATGAAGTCAGTTAAAATCCCTGTGCTCTACCTTAAATAACTCTACCTATTTTACTTTTTTGATGATCATAAATAACATTATGTCTGTTCTTGAACAGCTGCTATTAATTAGATGCTGGTAACCTTACAGTTAGAGGGACAGACAACCTTGTCAGAGTCGCGGGGAGCCGTCGGCAGCAGGCAATCAGAACCGATTCATTAAGATGTCGATGGGGGCTAAGTGCTTTTCTTCACCTTTTACTGCATACGACCAGATAATAAAACGCACTGTCGTCTTCTGGTTTAGGTATTCCCAGCTTCATTTAATTGGGTAATTATTATAACTGTATCAATCAAAGATACCATTTCCTTTGAAGAACAAAAATATTATGTATTGTATAATAATTCATTCATCATTCATCACCAGCCTATATACGTCCCACTGCTGGGCACAGGCCTTCCTACATGGCAGAAACACATGAGGAGTTTGGGCCATAACACCACCACGCTGGCCCAATGCGGGTTGGTGGGTTAAAGCGGAGGCAGTAACAACCGGGACCAACGGCTTAACGTGTCTTCCGAAGCACGGAGGAGCTCAAGATTATAAATTTGATTGACCCATCCAGGGGCCGACCATGGCGAAAGTTGCTTTGTTTTCGTGATCGAAACCAGACCACTCAATCCATTACACCACCGAGCTTCTCCCTTTTATAATAATATTAATTATTAATAAAATACTTGTACTTTATTACCCATCTCACCAGTACAAGATCCACCTTGGGATTTTATCGACGTTTTAAGACGGAAGTTAACTGCGATTTATAAGATAAAGATTACGTAACTTTTGGATATCATTTCTGGAGATCACGAATTTTATTCTTATCCAGAAAGTGTAGCGTTCATGGATTTCCTGTTACAGGTTGTTAATTATGATATTCAAATACTTAACGGTGTGTTCGCAGATTGGGCAGCGAATAGGCAGTAAGGACCGTCTAATTGCTATATTTACATTTAAATTGAGTTTGTTTTCACCGTCTGACACTGTTCACTGTATTTCTTAAGCAGGGCTACCATTCAAACACATTCTCTGGCGCTTTTATCCTTAAAACTTTTAAAAGTAATTACGCAAATGTAAATTTAAATAAAAATCGTACAACTATCTTTTTAAAATATATTGTAATACAGATTTATGCTAATCGCTTTAGAAGTATTTTATTTTATACCTACTTACCACTTTAATAAACTAAACGAAGTAATATAAAATAAATAATATTCATATTTTGCTCTCAATTAGTTGTTCTTATTTATGAAAAAACTTCTCCATTTACATCGTTATGTGACAGCCCTAGAAAGTGATACAAGCACGAGAGCAACGCACGCGAACACCATAGATTTATTACCTTGATTCGATGTCACTTTACTAGGTTGTTCGAGGACCTACTGTTTCCCCATAAGCTGCATCGGTGATTATTTAGTAGGTAACACAAATTACGGGCTATTCAAATTATAATGGTTCAAAAACTAACGCAAAAGTAAAGCAACGTTCGTCGCGGTCAGGTTTGGGAAGTGTGACCGATTGAAAGTGATATTAAATTCATCTGTGTAATAGAAGCATGTAATGTTGGTCGTTTATCATGTTTGGGATAAAATTGCGAATTTGAAAGCTTTTACACTAGCCCCCTAGTCCTATCTTGAGCCTATTCTTTGTTTCGTTACAAGGCAAAACCACAATGACGTTTATTTAAAACAGCTCGTTAATTTTCGAGCTCATCGCCTTTAGAGTTACGCAGCGAAATGATAGATACAGTAGCGAACCACAAGATAATAAGAAGGATACGTAAGTTGTCGTCACTGAACCCAATGATATTTTAGCTGAAACGTAATAAAATATTTTTACTAAAGCTTTTAATAAAGCTTTTTTTACTAAATGAATAATAATTACTTAATCGTAATTAATATGTTGATAAATTATCATCTTCTTTGCGTTGTTGGTGTGAGCGCTAGTCATTAAAGGAGGATTAAGCGTAATGTATTGTACTTTTTTTAATAGCGTCAACACTATGGATTTCATATGTGAAAAAACTTAAATTTTCTGAACACCATCACACACTTATAAAAATATATAAAGTAGTAGTAAAAGAAATTGAATATTTCGTCATTAAAGGGTAGAATTTAGCTTATAAGACAAAATAATACAGATAGACTAGAAGAGTCTCAAAGGATTACCCAAGTCCTGGGTAGCTCAGATGGTTAGAGAAGGCGCCCGGATTTTAAAAAGGAAAAACTTGGAATTCTTTGCTTGCAGATGTATTTTCTCCTTCCCTTATCATGAGATCCTTCAAAAGAGGCGTAAAAAGGCACCTAATGGGTTGGCAAGGTGGAGGCGGCTAGAAAAGTGTCACATTCATCAAAAAGCTCACATTCATCATCATGATGATGATGATGATGATGAATGTGAGCGCAATGTTTGAAAAAAGTCGTTTGCTGGGGAAGCCATACATTTTATTTCGACGCTTTGAATAATTCGTTACCTACCGTTATTAAATACCGTAGCTAAATTTAGTTGACACCCCTAGATGTTAACAGGGGATTGGTGCACGCAAGCTCTTTAGATTTATTACTAAGATGCGGTAGCACTCTAAGATGTTCGAAATGCTACTGTTCCCCCATAAGTTACCGTACAGGCCTTACCAGTAATATTAATTGGAGAATTTATGAAAGGCAACTGAGAAAGTTTTCATTAAGCACCCACTTTTCCAAGATTAATGAGTGTGTCTTTGTTGTATTCTTGCATTCGAGTTGAGGTCTGAGTGAATGTGCGCGGTGACGTGGTGCATGCCAAAGTTCGACACTAAGATTTTTGACCTTTTCATTTTCATTTTCAATCTTTGATAGGTATAGTGGTTTATCGGTTCAAGTTTGTATGGATATACAGGATAGTGCCGTCAATACCACAATAAATTAAAACATGGGCTATATTAGTTCATAGAAATGGTTTGGCACTTTCAAAAACATTTTATTTGATAGATAATTTCATAACATTTGTATGAAATAATGCAGCCAATGTTATTTTATTTCATATAAACGTCATGAAATTATCAAATGAATAAGGTTTTTTTGAAAGTGGCAAATCATTTCTATGAACTAATTTAGCCCATGTTTTAATTAATTATCGTATTAACGGCACCACCCTTTATAAGTCAATTTAAAATACCACTATGATGGCAATCAAGAATTCGGCCTGTGCCCCTAGTGTAAGTGTTCCAGCTAGCCAGGGTTGCCGAACTTTTACAATGTTTTCTTATAGAACCCTATACTGTTGAGTCGTGTGCACTTCCGCTGTTCGTGACGCTTATTTCATTTACAATAAGAGTCACGAACCGCGAGAAGTGGATGCATGTTATTGCTCGTGACTGTACTCGTTCGACACAAGTTTATTCCACAACCTGAGCGTACGCGGGAAAAAGTGTCTTTTCAATTCAGATATAATACAAAATGGTATAGACAAAACTACTATAGAAAGTTTTATGCTTTTTTCATACTAGTAAAACATAGATTTTCATAAGTTCCACCTGATGGTATGTGGTGTTGCACACATGCTTTGCCTTCAAATCGAAACAGCAAACTGCTCCACGACCAAACAGAAAAGGAGGCGGAACATACACAGACGCACCTAGTACAACAATCATTTATCTAATATTTTCATAATTATATTATACGTATTTAAATGTATATTTAGTAGTATTAAGAGTGGTATTGCAGTGAATCGTTACCCCTGATGTGCATGATTAACAAATGTTAAAAATTATAAAATAGTAAATGAATAAATACTTATTATACTCACTAAGATATCGTTTATCACACTTCGATCAAATTAAATTATGTCAAATAACACTTCGCAATACAGAAATATTAATAGTGCTATCAGGAAATACATTAACACCGGCTTAGGAGTAAATCTCATCCATAGTATATTTCATAATTAATGGGCAAGGGACAACAAAACGACCTGAACCAGATCGAAACTGCTTATTAAGGAGTGAATCTTATTTTATATGCAAGCAATATCAGCTATAAGTTTACTGTTATTCTAAAACGTGAAAATTGGCTAGAATTACCTATAAAAGCTGTCCGACACTTAGGCGTACTAATATTTATTTATGTGAAATTTATACAGCTCTTATGCAATCATCAGTATGTCTGAGTTTTTATTTGTGAATTAAAATGGGCTTTCAAATGAAAACGATAAACTTTCCTATCTTTTTTTACTTGTCATATCTTTACCAACACGCCTAGTCTATCCATTAGATTTTTCCATTTGCAGTTATTAAAGCATCACTGCTTTCAAGAGCTTTTTTTATACAACTAGATGGCACACAAGCTGACGGCTTTTGCTATTACTATAGTTAACGGAAGCATAGAGTATAATATATTCTCATCATACAAACATCTACTACTACAAGGATTTGCAAATCCAGGCAATCCAGTATACGACCCACCTAATCTGGTAAGCGGTTACCGTAGCCTATGGACGCTAGCAACACCAGCCCGCCTAGCATGACCACCGAAACGCGATATGATAAAGCCATTTATCGCTTTGAACTGTCATTGGATATAACCGCCATCTTGAAATTTTATCGAAACTGCGAACATGTATTGTACAATTTCATGTTCGCAGTTTCGATAAAATTTCAAGATTTTTGACAGTTCAAAGCGATAAATGGCTTTATCATATCCCGTTTCGGTGGTCATGCTAGGCGGGCTGGGGTATCACTTGCGCGTTGCCGACCACTGTAAAAACTTTTTCACGCCTTTTTTGAAGAGCCCCATGCTGTACTCGTTCGAGAAAACCTCTGCAGGAAGCTCATTCCACAACCTGAACGTACGGGGGAGAAAGTTTATCTGAAACCGACAGTACCGTCTTGTTAAATTCGCTTGTTCGTGATGGCTTGGAGTACTGCAGTGTTTCATGGAATCCCTTCTACAATAAGAGACTTGAACTCGGATACTTGATTTTTTCTTGTAATTTGGCTAAAAGTATAAAGTTGGGTCTATAAAGATGGAGTATCTAGTTTTAAAATGCAATCTTTGGACAGTCCAATAAGCATTTTATACATTTTGGTCTTTTGGATGTACCGTAACTGTTATCTTCTTTGAATTTTTTGGCATCTTTAGTGCTACCAAGTGCCAAGAGCTTCTAGGTTCAATATTTTGAAGGGCTCATTGAATAAGTCGATTTAATATAGGAAATTACGCACCATTGAATATAATTGTGAGAGAATTTAACGGTGCCACTCAACATAATAATGGGACCTCTTTTGCGACCATATTTGTGGGCTAAGTGGTGTCTTTTTAGTAATACATAATAAGCAATTTTTGTTTCTCATATATATTTGTTTGATACAAAGTGTGATTATTTTAGAAATAGCTATAAAAATTCATTTTTGCCTTGTTTGTTTGTAAAATAATAAATTTAAATTTAGTTTTCAGTAAAAATAAGTATTTTTTTAAATCCCAATAATTATAGAACGTTATAATGTAGGTATTTGTGTTAAATAGCATGTTGTCATCGACTTTATTTGTAATGGCAACTAGAATTTAGTAATGAATTGTTAATTGTTTTAAGCTTAATGTTATAGTACACTTAATTATGTGTGATAGTAGGTACATTGTGTTGTTGATACATTTAATAGATAAATAAATAGATAAGATATACAAATAAGTGTATACCGACCAATCGACCAGACCGGCGCGGCCCGCCGTCAGAAACAAAATAATTATTGCTTAATAAATAATCCTAAAGTTGACATTTGAACGGAAGCAAGAATGAAATTTGAAGGAAGAAGAATCTGATTCTTGACGGGTAGTAACATAAATTTTGGGGTATTTTACTATCTCTACGAGAATTCAATAAACAAGAATTAGGTACTAAGTTACATGTCCTGGGAGTGAACAAGTTGAGTAGACCTGATGGCATCCAGCCATTACTTTATGCAACTATGCGTTTGTGTTGTCTTTTATTTTTATAGATACCCTTATAATACTCAAGACGAGTTCCTAAGGAGTGGAAGCTTGCTACCAGAGTCTAGAAAGGTAGCGTCGTCAATATGTATCATCATACCTCAGATGATAATATTGAATGTGTAATGGAGCTTAATATTGTAGTCTGTTGTCCAACGTACTATGATTCTACTGTGGTTAATCTATATAGATGAAAACAATGTTTGTATGTTTGTCCCCTATGTACTCTGAAAGTATTAAACTCTTAAACTCGCTAAGGTTCCTGGATTACAAAAACTTTTTTGTTTATTATAAAACCTAACATTATTGTCTTTGCGGGCATTGCAAAGCATGCCGAGTGCAGCTAGTATTTAATAAAGGCATCCAACTATTTCGGTCATGCTGCTAAATTATGGAAAGTGTTCCTAAGTTCGAATCTCTGTAGGGGTAGATGTTTGTACAATCATTAGCCACGGTAAGCTAAAGACTCCGGGAGAATGATAATTAAAAAATCAATTGTGTGTGTCTTGTTGCATAGCTATGTTGCTATGTTAGCTATAGGGGAAAAAGTATTGTGTGATAAATCTAGTTCTTGGTAAAATTATATTATTGTGAGGGCTTGGAAAGTCTTTTGTCAAGGTGATTCACCATACCATAATATATGAGCGTTTGAAAGTTGAAATTGGATTTGTCTGGGTGGAAATCAACAATTTACTTTATGTCAGAGTTCCTAAAAATCAGTCATGTCTACAATGTAACCTAGAATTCATAAAACTAAGTTGATTACTCTCGGTTCTATTTGGTATGGAGATCAGAGCCATAACTACAATTAATTACTACGAGGTGATAGAAATGAATATTCTATGAACGTTATTGCGAAAGAAAGATAGTTCTATGCAACGGGTAGGCATAAAATATATCATTTTCACAACATATTTCATTACAAGATTCACACATTCTAATAATGGGATTGTTTTGAGAGACATTGTTGGTAGAGAACTGTAACTCAAACAATTGCTGGTGGCGAAGAAAGGTGTGGATCATGAATATTCTATTGACTATTTTGTGGAGGGTAACTAAGTCACTAATCATTATACGCCGATTAAGTGCCCGAAGCCCGAAGTACCTTTATAATCTATTAGTTCATAATAATACTAAAGAACTTAACAACATATAGGCAAGCGTAACTGTACGCCAGAATTGTCTCCTGTCCTAACACGCCTGTATCGGGTCTCACTTGACACTGGACAAGTTCCCGAATCATGGAAGCTTGCTAACGTACAACGAGCCCAAAAAGGGAAGTCGTGCCGACCCTGCCAACTGTATGCTTATTTCGGTCACTTCCATACTCCATAAGACTATGGAGCGTGTACTGAATACCTAGACTTCTAACAAACCTTTGAGATCTCCTCAGCGACCGCCAGTATGGATTCCGTCATGGTCAATCGATTGGGGATCTTCTTATGTGTATCTTTAGAACGAGGCCATTTTGAGACACAGTGAAGCCCTTTCGGTTTCTCGTGACTTCTTCAGGACCTTTGCCAGGGTTTGGAACGATAGTCTGGCATGTATGGAATATTTGATAAATTTTACATAGGTAATTAGGTTTCTGATGTGTTTTGAAAAAGTGTGTTTATATTTGTGAACATAAATTATATTCTCTTAAATGTATTGACAAGCAATAGTCAAAGTATACTCAGCAGTTGTTGCTCTTCGGTGTTGCTGGTAAGTGAAGATGTTTGATCTTGTCGAGTGACCATGATTGGACGCTTGAATTTGAGTCTATCAAACGATACCGATGAATGTCTTGCAAAATTCAATGTGACGCAGGCTTGTCTATTTTCCACTAAATAATCCTTTTTAATTAGCACGTACTTTCGGGGTTGTATCCATACATCCACATAGAATACTGTTGTTAAGTATTATGGATCTGCCAAATATCAGCCACGATGCAATACTCGTAAGATTCTGTCCATTGCTAGTGTAAACCAACATCATTCCTTCGTATAGATATTGTATCGCCTAGTAATTCATAGAAAAAGCAAACTTTAGATTTATACAGCACTATTTCTATTATAACTATTATAGTAATCTACCTATATAGTCAATGAAGAGATGAATGAGAGAAAAAGGATTTACGTTTTTATATTTCTGTGTCACTACGTGAATAACGCCAACCATGTCAGATAAATAAAACCTTAACACAGACGTAGTCCTATCCATTTAAGTTCTTAGAATGCGAGTCTGTACATTAGCATATGCACATACATTGTGGAACAATTTTGATATTTATTGTATTTAGACATTTCAACTGAACTTGTAATAATGTATATTTAGCGGAGTCCAACTTGTTTTAGGAATTCTTAAGATTGATTTCACTCTCATTAATCTAATATTATTTATTACGAATTACCTATATATTGTACCTAGACGCATCATACGTGTAGAATAAGTTAAAATATACACAATTTATGTTCTTACTTGATTGATAGTAATGTATGATGTTCGACCGAGACACGAATATTGTTTCAGTTACAATGTATTCTAGCTAGGTACAATCCCATCATATTGTGGCAAACATAATCATAAAACATTACGATTACTTTTACTGGCTGAAATGTAAATTTGTATTTATTGGTCATATATCTACTTCATATTACTATGTTTTTATAATTAAATATGTCTACTTTGTATTAAACGACACCAAAATTTATGTTTCTTATTGGTCAACCAAGTCTATGTTCTTTTCTCCCAAATCTTTTTTCGAGTAGATCCAGACGAAAATAAAGGTTTTTAAATTAATACTGTTCATAAAATTCATAACTTTCATTACAAAGCAAACGAATAGATTGAGAGGACACCTACCGCGATTTACACACACGACAAGAAATTTATACTGCTGTTTCCATTATGTAATCAAGTTCACTGATTTACTATTAATGCTGAGACATTGTAATTGAGCTCTTATACCGAAGAGTTACGATATAAAGTGCAATAAATTTTAGATACATTGCTGATTCTTTCTGTATTTTACCAAATTGAATTATTCATATCAACTGACGTTTCATGATGATAATCCTGGTTTTACGACAGTGGATAAGGTTGATGTGTGTCGTAAGGTATAGTAAAATATCTGTTGTATTGTTATCGGACTAGGAATTACGACTATGGACTTTCGCGCGCTATAGGCACAGATGTTATGTCAAACTAGAAATACCCGGCTGAATTGTAAATTTTCAGCGTCATACGATTCATATGACTTTAAACCTCAATAATTCTGATGCCTGTTAGTGCAAAGATACCATCATTGCCTGTCAAATAAATTCAATGTTGGTAGTAAAACATCTCATTTCTGTAGGTAAAGGTATTACGTAGTTCATAATAAGATATATTAGTGTAGGTATAATAGGCCCATAAAACCAGCCGTTGAATTTACAGAATTTTACATTTCCTCTCAACAGTTTTATGGAAACATCGATATAAAGTCGAAAGCTTAATTAATAAAATTATCATTTCTTACTCAGTGACAGACAAACACGACATGTGTTACTGGAACACATCATTCAGAGTACGGTTAATACTTAGGATAACCGGATACAATCAGTATTATAGGAATATATCCAGTTTTTCCAGTACCTAGTTCGTCCCTAGGGCGATGACAGCGCATTCGTGGTTAAAGCGCCTATTAAAAGTACCATAATGACGGTAAGAATCATATTTAGAGGGATACCAGATAGTAATTCCTAGTATTGTTAGTTCCTTCATGCCAAGGTTTTTATAAATTTGCTAGCTGTAGATCTCGGTTTTGTGATCTGCTAAAAGTATATTTTCGGTTCATCTTTCCACAGATCAACTGCAATATAATGTGACACAACGTTAGAATAGCGGTTTCATAGATAGTTTCCTAAACAATATACTGATAAATTTAAATAGAAGAAAAAACTCTCAAGAAAATATGTAATACGTATTGTACGATTTACAAAAAAGGGAATAATGATATAGTGTTTTCCTTGACGGAACTACTGGTTTTATTTTAAATAATAAAAGCTGAATTATATCAACAGTCGATAGCTGGTTACCTATTAAGCACATTCTTTAGAACTTCTTTATGAAATATAAAGAATCTAATTAAATAAATCACTACTTTCTTCGCTCACGCCTATCTCAGTTACAACAAACAGTTACGTGTTGTAACTGAGTTGTTTCGTGTCTTTATATAAAGCGGCACCCTAAACCTAGCTTTGAATTATCATTACACAAATACTTAACTGCATCGGTAAATAATTTATTCGTAAAAGTAAAAAGTGAAATAAGCTATTACAATACTTTTCTTCCGGTAGTCACGTTCAGTGAGAATATAAAATTGAATTACTGTAATGACTGACGTACGTGACCATTTGTTAGGCGAAGTTTTTTTTTCTATTACCTTTTATTTTGGATATTTAACTTAACTATTCTTATTCCAATTTCTTTCGCTTAAATCCAAGTAGATTAACAAATGCGAAAGTTTATTGGCTTTTTCCTTGGATCTTTGTAAAAGTACCTATTGATAAGTGTACAAAATTAAATATAGCCAGGTGTTCAGGTGCCAAAACTATTATACCTACGTATGACTCGCACTTGTAACGGTTGTGAACCTCTGTCACCCTGCGATAAACATAATATAAGTAAAGAAGTTTTATTATTCAATAATGATTGCATTAGTAAGTAAAAGCCAATTATTCAAGTGATGTTCAATCGAATTTAGAGCGACTCCACCTGGCAACAGCAGCGGGTGAAATCGCTAAATTATTGTGGCAACTAAAGTGAGTGTGAGTGTGTAGTGTACCTACTGTTCCTGTGATAAGTTAAGATCACTGGCGCGAAACCTGGCCGTAAGGCCGGGTTGCATGGAGGTGAGCTGGTGAAGCCCAGGCTACCCCCGCGAAGGACAGTGGAGTTAGCAGGAAGTTTTAGGTGGGTATTTCCACTGCCCTAAAAGTGCTGGGCGACCCCCAAACAGCCGGCAGCGGGGAGGTATGTACTCGCATTTATCCCCGAAAATAATGATATGTTAAGATATAGTTGAACGTGCGAGCAGTAGGGATAGTTGACCACAGAAGTAGCTTAACTCTTTAGTACCATGTCACACCGACTATTGCGCTTGTACCTAATAGTTGCTACCGTACTACTGTGACATGGTACTAAAGTGTTCAGCTACTTCTGTGGTCGACCGTACTGCCGCATTTATATGCTACGGCAACCGCTTATGATCACGCGGGTCGTATGTATATTTATCATTATTGTGTATAAAAATAATACAGTTTCAAAATAATTAGGAAGGTGAAATAATAGTAATGCAATAATATTGGTTATTTAGATGGGTAAATTATAAAAATTTACGAATTTGATACTGATCGATGCGCACTGAATGTATCTACAGTGATTTTAAATTAAAATTATAATGCAGGCGAGTTCAATTATGTAAAAGTTCAATTTACAATGGAATGCAAGCTTTTCACTATTTCCTTCATACTGCACCAAGAATACTATTTTCATTAAGCAACGTAATGTGATGCTACGAATTACTATTGTTCTTTTGTTGCCCTTGCGCAGTCAATTCGAGATGCACAATCGATGTTCATTATTTTATGAATTATTGTTTCGCAATGGGATTTATTGCCTGTCATAAAGTAGTAACTGTAGTCGGTAACCACTACTTTGGCTGTATTCCGATTTCACTGTGAGTGACTAGTTGGAACTGTATTATTTTCAATAAGATGTTACTATCAGTAGCAATCGAGGAACTCTGTAACAAATCTTGGAATTGTAAAGGAGATGGTAAAGTTTTGGGCCAGCTCATGAGCACTATTTCAGATTGTAGACAATACTGTACTGAATAACATGGTTTCCATGACATAAATTTAAACTCTTTTATTTCTTTGCAAAAAAATAACGAAATAAAATAAGAATTTTCACCTGACAATATAGAACCCATAAAAGTACTCAACAGCACATAGTCCGTAGCCACAATAACGCTGTTAAAAAGTTGATTTTATTATCACATTGATATTTATTTAATAGAATTGTCATTCCGTAATTTGAACAGTGAATGTTTTGGGTGCGCTTGAAGTGTTTTTGTTGTTATTCGAAATTGTCATCAAGAAATAAAACCACATTATTCAACGTAGTCGTCAAAAACAAAATAGTATTATGACATTGACATTTTGTTTTCTTCAAAAAAGCGACCTCTGTGATGTTTTTCAGCAAACTAAAATAGTTTTTTGCCGCTTCTGTTGGTCAAAATTTAAGGAAATGATGAGACAAGATAGAGTCGGTCAAAAATAACTGTACGAAAAAATAGTCATGAGATGGCCCAAATCCCATACAAACTTCTACTATCTCCTTTATTCAAGTGTAGCTTTATGATTTTGGAAAGGAAAGCTGGATTACTGTTCTTCTAGTCAATGGGTACCCACATCAATCTTTCTGTGGGAAATATACAGGCTGGCACATTTAGATCGGTCAGTATAGGAAAGTCTGAAACTATAAGATATAAGAAAATCTCTTCTTAGGAACCATGTCATCGATTTTAGTAAAAAAGAAAAACTGCATTCATACATTTAAAAAAAACGTGTGCTCAGCTCGGGAATCGAACCCGGACTTTTTGAAAAATAAAACTAACACTATTTCTGCTTAGATATCGATTGTGTAGGTCTTAAGCAGTAAACGTTACTATGAAACATGATGTCTTAAATGAATATAATGCATTGTTTTCATATCTTTTAATTTAGTTTAATAAGTGTTCGTAATTACCACCATTTTTTCAATACTTCATAGAAATGGTTTGCCACTTTCAAAAAACTTCTTATTTGTGAATTCTATGACATTTGTATAAATATAACATTGGCAAATATAATTATTTTATAGAAATGTCATGAAGTTATCAAATGAAAAAGATAATTTTGAAAGTGGCAAACCATTTCTATGAGATAATATAGCCCATGTTTTAATTAATTATTGTATCGGTTGTGTTGAATCGGTCCGTTTCTAATATTTTCAACTTCAAAGTTTGAAAAGCCATGCGAGGCAAACGAGCTTTATCAGCATTTTCCACACTATAATTTAAATACGAAATAAAAATGCATTTAATAAGTATGTTATACATATATTGCAAAAAAAGAAATGTAAAATTCAAGTGGTTTATTATTGCAAAAAGGGTTTTATATGAGAAACTTTCAAAAAAGGTACACAGCCCTTTATTATAAACTCACTATGTAAGTAGTACCTACTTAACTACGTATTCCTGAGTACTATAATTTACTAGTTATTTAGTATTAAGATATCAAAAATTTCACAACACCCCTATTATTAAGACCGCCTGGAGTAACATTTAGAATTTGTGTTCAATTATAACGATATTAAATTTTTAGTCTTTTAATATCAGCTTTCATAAGTTAAGTTGTTACTGGATCTTTAAGATTGAACCAATAATTATATTCAAGTGGCCTACAAGCCGCCTTAAATACAAATTGGCACAACAGTATTATAAAATATACTTATTTATTGTACTGTGTATTTTTTTTGTTATGCATACACAGATAATAAATATATTTTTCGTACCACTTGCTCAAAAAAGTGACATTCTATGCCACAAAAAGCGAACATAATAATAGTCATTTTTAATCTGTTAAAAACAGGGAAAGAAAGTTGTACTGAATTACATTCATCCTCTAGGGGGAGAATGTGATTTAAATTTGGAATACTTACCGAAATTTATACTGAACTACATCTGTGTTTACACCATTGAGTTTGTATATAAAGCATTATACATCTTTTTGAAAAAGGAATTTGTAGATTATTAACCAAGGGGATAAATGTACCAAACAAAAATGTAACTCTCTTTAACAATAATTGGACCAATGTTTCGAATGTTAACTTTTACTTTGAATTGTCATTATTTTTAATAAATGCTTATCTCATATTATTATTGTGTTAATTTTTTCGCAAATGGTACGGAAAGTAGAGTATTTTCCTCAGTGATAAAGCTGTCTTAGTCTTGGGTGAACTTAAATCCCTCGCTACACTCAGGATCTTAAATCCCTCGCTTCGCTCGTAATTTAGGTTTTTAACACCCTCGCTATGCTCGGGAGTAAACCTCGGGTCCTTCGTTACGCTCGCGATTTAAATCGTCACCCGTGACAGAAGACACTGCTTTATCCCCTTGGTTAATAATCTACTATTTCATCCCCCCATCTCGGAAAGAGTATTTTTGCTCTTCGATATCTGAGTGCAAAAGCCGTTTTTATCCGCTAGAGGATAAAGTAAAATTGAATTTAGAACATCGTGTGCAATAAGTTTGTGAATTCAAAACATCATGAAACCTCTTTACTTCTACCTCCATGGTGAAGTTTATCATACAACCTTTTTTAACTTATTAAAACCTCAGACTCGGCACTTTCTTGGTGTACTTTTTGTTTAATTTGCTTTGCGCGCTCCATTTTCTTTTCACGACATATTTGATAAAACCATAGGTTTAAAACAAAAACTTGTAAACAAGTAAAAAACCTAAAATGAGTGATTCTAGCGTCGAAGAAACTTATTTGACGCCAACAGAATTGACTGAAACTGTTAATAATGCGCAAATGTTTCTTTTTTTGAATTGAGTCATTTCAAAAAAAGGAGGTGGGATGAAAAGTTACGTGTTACACTCGAGTGCAAAGATTTTTCACCTCTTGCTCTTTTGATTCCCTCGCTAACGCTCAGGATTCTAATATTAGAATCCTTCGCTTGCTCGGTCTTTAAAATTGAGCACGCGGTTAAAACTTTGCAACTTTGCACTCTTGTATAACAAATAACTATTTACACTAATCGTTAAATTTACAGAGCAAACTTAAATAGACTAATTTACACTATCTACACTAATATTATAAATGTGAATGTGAGTAACTCGGTCTCTCTTTTACGATTCGCTCCTAAGCCGTGAACCGATTAAGATGAAATTTGACATGTCGATAGATTACATCCTGAGAAAGGACATAATCACCTTTTGGCGTGTTAACCGATATCCTCGCACTAGTATCTCTTTAGTAGCTTATTCGGATTAAAATTCTAAGCTACTTCTTCTTCTTCTTCTTTCGTACGGGCGGTTTCCGCAAATTGACGACTGTTGCGCCTGTTTTGGGTCGGAGGGATGGATGTAGGCTGAATCACTCCAGCCATCCCAGCTCCCCTAGGAAGGCACCCAGCACCTTGATGTCGCTAAACACCTCCTGGAGGCTACCCGGGGATCCCAGGTAGGTAGCCCGGTAGTTTGCCATTCCCCTACATTCCAGCAGGACGTGAGCGGCTGTTTCCTCGACCTCCATGCATGCTCTGCACAGAGGACTGTCCGTGACACCTAAATTGAAAAGATGCCTGTTAAAATTGCGGTGACCGGTTAGTACACCCGTTATTTGACGGAGACTAGATATACTTAGCTGTAGCAGGGTTTTGGAGAGTTTAGGCTTGATTCGGGGTAATGCGAGTCTGCAGCTCTCCAAATTGTTCCAATGTTGTTCATATTAGTATTTGGTATGTTGACTAAATCTACCTTTAAACCGGCTTGGAGGTATAGGGATGATTGGCTCGGGGCCTATGGGCCGCATGCCTGATCCTCTTCTAGCCAGTTCGTCCGCAGCGTCGTTGCCTCTTGCCCCGCTGTGTTCCTTTATCCAGTGCTTAAGCTAATTTTTCATTCATCGTCCATGTCGTGAATATCACAATGAAAGAACCACTTACTACTTTACGTAACTTTTATTGGTCTCGGACCCCTTCGCCCCTTTGTTTCGCCCCTTAGGCTAAAAAGTACCCGTTCGCCTCTTGGCAGTTTATATGGTCCCGTTCGCCCCATATTAAGAAGTAAGTAAAAGTACATAGTGCCACAAAAAATGCTATCACATTCACGAACGACTATAAATCTGTTAAGAGTCGTATATTCATTTGACGCCCGGCCGAGTGGTCTGTGCCCCTTGCTATACAGGCTACTCAGTTGGGGGTCCCGGGTTCGAATCCCGGTGGAAGCAAATGTTTGTATGATGAGTACGAGTATTTGTCCACGAGTCATAGATGTTTATATGTTTATTTAGTATATTTCAAAAATTTATATACATAAGTATTATTATCATTATTTCTCCGTTATCTCGTATCCATAGCACAAGCTCTTAATGATACTTACTTTGTACTTGTTCTAGAGTGTGTGAATTCTCAATAATATCTCAAAAGTATACGTAATCACAATGCTCTAAATCACTTAGGTAAGCCGCGATAGACTCGACGAAAACTATGACAATTAGAACAATCAATTTAGTCCGGAATTTGAAGCTTGACGGGTTAAAAGTTTGACGACGTTTAAAACTACATGACAAGCACAGCATTACAAAAATAAATTTAAATGGTATCGATTTATCAATCAATAAGTCAAAGGTGCTTCGCTAGGACAACTCCAAAGAGAGCAGAATGATTTTCTATGCTGCCTTATAAATAAATAACACTTTTCCCCTTATATGAAATAAACGATATTTATGAAACTATTTCGAATTTGAACATGGTTCAAAAGGAATAACCTACGATACGATAAGTGTAGCAAATTTAATCCGTCAGGATATAATCATCTTTACTTCGTAACAACTTGTTTTAATATGTTTATTAAAACGTAATACGATATCATAGGCGTGGTGGCATTGACTAATAGGGTTAACTCTTATCAATTTTGTAACTCAATAAAAAGGGATGTAACCTTTTTGAAACAATTATTGTTTTTAAATATGAGTACTACCACATTGACCTTTAAAATGTAACGCCTCTGGTGCGGTGCTACAAGCGTTAATAGCCTCAGGTAACCGTACACTTACTAGTAATAGAGTACAACTTTTTTTATTTCATGATTAAGATGTATATATTAAATAGTAATAGTATGAGAAATAGTATGTCTAAGATCAATAGTTTCACATATACGGGGTAGCACATTTAGATCGGTCAGTATGGGGAAGTCTGAAACTAAAAGACGTGCGAAAATCTCTTCTTAGGAACCATGTCTTCGATTTCTTTTCAAAAAAAAAAACATGTACTCAGCTCGTGAATCGAACCCGAATGTTTTTCTTTTTAGATATCGATTGTGTAGATCTTAAGCAATAAACGTTTCTATAAACTATAAAAAAAATATAACAGGTAGTACGTGCCTATAAAATTTGAGGTTTGCCCTCGATTTCCCTAGGATCCCATCATCAGATCCTGACTTGGTGACAATAGGACCACCTCAGAAATATACTCTATCAAAAAAAAAGTTTTGAAAATCGGTTCTCAATCGACTGAGAAATCGGTGTATATACAAAAAAAAACATACAGTGGAACATAGAACCTCCTCTTTTTGAAGCCAGTTAAACATCTACGGAACAGGTGACGTCACGTATTCCTACATTACTTAAAAATGAATTGGGATACTGGCAAAATTAATAAGAGCTTAGTATGTTATATGTATGTTTTCTTTCATAGTTTTTATAATAATAGTTGTTTTAATTGATGTAACCAATATAATAAAAGAACACCATTTTTAATATTTTTTTCTACCATAACATTTCAACAATATTCCATAACATATTAGTTTGAATTATTTTTATTGCTAACAACAGTAGCGTATATTTGCCGAATTCGTGAAAAATGGTGCCTTATTCGAACTAAGGCAACATCACTATTAGTTTACCCATACAATTTTAATGAAAATATATCGATCTTAACCTTTGAGATCTTAACGGCCACCGAAATATGCCATTTTGATAAGTTACTCATGTTTTAGAAGATATAATATTAATCTTTAAACATCAATATCAGACATGAGTATGTAAGGCTACGTGCAAGTGTATATTTATTATATATTTTTGCCCTATTTTCTTTCCAATAAGGATCAAAACTAACTTATGATTAGGGGAAGGGGGCCCAAAGTGAGCACCAGCCTAAAGCGGGCATGCGCTCTAAAGTCAAAATTTTAAACTAACCGTCGTGTTGCGACCTATTTATGTTACCCCCCTTCCCGCCCCAGGCTGCGACAGCCGTCAGCGCCATCTCCGAGTGATGACATAGCGTGTTTGTAACAAAAACAGAAATCTTCATTTTTATACAAAAAGAAGAAGGTACGTACATTGTGTTTTGTTAATAAGTGAGTAGGGTATGTTAATATCGATATGTGCCTAGTGTATTGTGTCCATTTGACTATATTTTAATGATATTTGCATTAAAAAATATTAACAAAAATTGTAGGTTATGTTTTACGAAACATGCGACTGACGCAAAAGGCAAAGCGGGCAGGGCAAAGCGAGCATGCCCGCTATGCCCACTATAGGCATATCAAAATGTTAACTTGTTTCATATTCATTTCTTTAATTGTAGTTATCGTGTAGGTATCATGTTTTTATTATTTGACTTTTTAGATGGTGAATAAATATAAAGGAAAATCACAATTAAAAACAAACAAAAATCTACGTACAAGTACCAGAGATATAAAGTCTACCATTTTAACTCACGTAGTTGCTCCTATTCCTGACACGAGGCTACAAAAAACTCCAACGACACCTACTAAAAGCGTCCCCTTGGATGACACAAGTGATACTGTCCCTTCAAACGATTTATATTTTGATTCGAGTACGAGCACATCACACGTCAGTCCTCTGGCGAATTAAAATTCAAAATTTAAAAAAAAAACAACAATAAATCAGAAAAATGGATTAGATTTTTTTTATTAAGTGTCGCAAATTAATTGTTTTTATGATGACGATGTTGATTATGTTCAGAGTTTAATTATGAGAAAAAAATCTGTTGTTTTTGCTTTAAACAAAGTGTGATTCCTGTGTTGTGTTTTAATAAATTAATTCCTTATTATTTGACAACTATTTCTAAAATAATAATTAAAAGTTACTGTATGCTCACTTTGCCCTCTGCGGGCCCGCTTTACCCATATACCTGTGCCCGATTTAGGCCACCCCCCCGGGTAAAGCGAGCACTTGTAAGGGTTTCATATTTGGATTCCTATTTGATATTCTTAAGACAAATGAATAATTAGAAAATTTAATATCAGAGTACTTTAAATTTGTTATTTGATCACGATAAAAGTTAATTAAATTTTACATATTCGTACTGGTTTTTTTTTAACTTTTCCTTACTGTGCCCGCTTTGGGCCCCCTTCCCCTACCTATGTATTGTTGAACTTATGTTACAAGTGCAATAAAGAGTAATAGACTAAAGAGTATATAAATAACAAAAGCTACCAAAAATGTGTAGATCTTTTGCATGTGAATCCTAATTTTTATAGAAAGAATTTAGTTTTCGATTAGCAACCCTAATTGGCGCTGGAAAGTGCTAGGCGCCCGGCGATAATGCGCCGATCATATCGCGTCATGTGCAGCCGTCATTCAATCTTCTCGGCCTTCTCGCACAGAGTAATACTCAAAAGAGAAACAAATTTAGAATTTTAACATTAAAAATTTGCATAAATACATTGAAATGATTTTTTAAGCTAATAAAATTTTAACTTTTATGAATGAAAAAGATTATTATCTTTTTCATAATATTATTTATATTGATAGCAATATTGTAACTTCCATTTCAATTCTTTTTTTGAAAATAAATAATGAGATCAATTTTATTTTTCATATCTTAATACAATTCGCAATCCACTGGCCATCTTTGTTATTGAATATACATCCCATAAATAAATGATTATAATCATCTTATCTCATCTTGTGGCTATGACAACGTTACGATGCACTTTGACCCTTCTGGATCTTATAAGGTTCTCCTGCTTTTAATACTACTGTGTCCAAATTTTAGCTGCTATATAAGCCTTTTTAAGTATCTGAGCAGAAAAAATATGAAGTCTTTTATTTAGATCTCATTATGTCCTCTGAAAAGTTGTGGAGAGTTGTATTTCGGGTAGCATTAAATGACTAATCAACGAGCTCCCAATTAAAAAGCGAACCTGTTTATTACCTAACGTCTACACATAAGAGAATATAGCTATAATTCTCCATCCTCCTGCCTGATCCCCGTAGGAGTTGGAGTGATTGAGCAATTTTTATTTGAATAAAAAAAGTCAGTCACGCCTCCTACGCCTCTGCACTCGCGTGCTCTGTGCGCCGACAGGTTGATAGGCAACTATATAAATAGCGCAGTCAACGACCGGCCTCCGCGCGGCCTTCGATGCGGCCGGCTACTATTGTTGTTTGCACTTGTAACTTGGCATTATGGATCGTGGTCCTTTGACGGTTTTCTTTGGGAACATTCCTTCTTTCGATCTAGACACGGTTTGTTTATTTTGTTTAATATGCTTAAAGAGGTATTTGTTGCGGATACCTTGACGTTAATTCGTGCTTATGTTTTTATTGGTTGCTTTTTTTGTTAAATCATAATCGAATATTATGTTTACATTTGCTGATGTATTGTTAGCTGAATTCTAGTACAGCCAGAGGTAAAAGTACCTACATGATGATCAAAAAGTTTTAAATTTGTCGAATGGTGTTTATACTGTTACACACTTGAACCAAATTTTTCCAATTTAAGAAACTTGTTATTTTTTAATAAAAGAACAATAAATATTTGAAGATTTTACGCACCTACATAAAAGGTAGAAATCAAGTCAGTAACAGACAGATAACTATATTAAATATTAATATTTAAAATAATATTGGGAAAATGGGCAGTAAACTGTTACGCACTTTTAATTAACAATTTCTGTGTAAAATATTATTAGGATGTCTTTAATATTTCCGTATTATAAACATTTAATGACATTAAAGAATAACAGTACGTAATATACAACCACTTTTACACACTTTATTCTGAATTACAGTGAAGCTTATGGGTAACAAGTTATGTGTGGTATATCTATAACATAAAGTCATAAAACAGTCTGGCTATTACATGTAAGACTTAATCTATTCAAGAGAAACTCGCACAATCAAATCGATAAAAATTGTTATTTACGATGGAAACTTGGATTTATTTTATTTTCTATTGCATATTGCATTATCTAATCTGTGATTTTGCACCGTGCATTATCAAATAAGGAGTCACGTTGCGTTCCTTCAAAAGAGGCATGAAAAAGCACCTTTTCGGCCGGCAAGGAAGAGGCGGCTTGAGTCTTAACCCTTTAAACGGCGTTAATTAGCCCACCGTAGGGTGATGACAATGAAAAAATCAATTGTGTCTGGGATCTATGCTTGACGAGTTAAAAGCACTAGCTGTCTTCGTATATGAACTCTTCTTAACCGCTTCACATCATGGTGGTGAGTCATTTGTCGTGCTCTGTATAAAAAATGACAGTTTTGTATTATCATGGAATTTTACGAAATGCAATGCCATAAAATAAATTCAAAAGTAAAATTAGCCATATTCTAGTTATAAAATAATATATGTGAAAAGTATTTTTCAAGGTGAAGAGAGTTTGATTTAATGTTTGTGTGAAGAAAAGGTTTATTATGCAATAGAAGGTTTGTTTTGCTGTAGGTGTTACACAATTTTTTTTATCTCATACCACCAGCGTATCAAGCATGCAGTTCACCTGATTGTAAATGGATCTCGTAGCCTATGGATGTTTGCTCATAATAATTATTGTTAGTTGTACCATATTGGTATAAGTTGAAGAGTTTCATTTCAATGAATAGTCAAGTGGTCAATGCTCCTGTTTACCAAGCCTTAAATATTAAATATTTATGTAAGTATAAATTATCATGAATATTTCTCCGTTATCAAGTTTATATCCGTAGCTTATAATGATTCTCAATTTGGGCAAGATGATAGGTGTGAGTTTTATAATTATATATATTTTTAGGAAGAGATCATCATACATACACGTGAAAAATTGATAATTCCTACTTAATATTATTAACTGATGAGCTCGGTGGCGTAACAGTTTAAGCGCTTTGGTTTCGATTACGAAACAAAGCAACATTCGCCATGGTCAGTCCCGGGATGGGTCAGTGAAATTCTTAATCTCGAGCTCCTCTGTGCTTCGGAAGGCACGTTTAGCTGTTGGTCCCGGTTGTTCTGCAATCGCTTTAACCCACCAACTCGCATTGGGCCATCGTGGTGGTGTTATAGCCCCAGCTCCTCATGTGTTTCTCCCATGTAGGAAGGCCTGTGCCCAGCTGTGGGAAGTATAAAGACGGATGATGATGATGATCTAGCACTTTATACTTTCATGGTTATTAACATTTGAATTAGAGTTATATACGCTCTAATTCAGATGATGATGATTTTTAATTGTTTGTAATAATACAAACCATAATCATATGTCATTTTCGTGTTCAGTATTTTTAATTCATAAAATGCTTAATATTCATATTTGCTTAATATTCTTCGTTGTTAATCTTAAAAAAATACTAAAAAATAATCAGCTGCATTTTTAAATATCACATTTGAAATTGCACTTCAAACAATAACACATGTACAAGTTATCTAACTTAGTTCGAGAAAAATAAATCATTATCGTCTCGAAAACCAATTATCTCTTAGATCCGTTACAACAAAAGTAGGCATCTGCTAATGATTGACATTTAATTACATATTTTTAAACACATGCTTCATTGGTCCCCTACTTGTTATAATTTATGTTTATTTCAAGAAAACATTACCACATTACAATTAAAAGTTTTATAGTACTGCAAAACAGGCCCTTTATACTTTTTAGTTGGTTTTTTACCCTTCCATATAGGTAAGTAAAAATAAAATTCGAACTATAAAGTTAGACATTTATTACATTGCTTAAACTTCATTGTTTAATATTTTCTGAAGTTGCTGAATCAATATTCTTTAAACAAATAGAATATTCTATCTCCCAAATAAACAAAAGAATATAATTCATGCCATCGTATCGATCTCCATATTTACCTTTTTTACATTGGAATTAAACAAGATACGTGGTTTTTTCCTGTTTGTTTATTTATATTACTGAACAATATTTCACTTGCTTCAATTAAACAGTTTACATGCAAATACGATATGAAGCGTTTTCTGTAAGCTATCAAGACAAATTGTTAAAATTTTGTCAAAGGTTCCAGACAATTTATGTTTTCAGAAATATTATTGTGCGAATAACATAAGAAAATGTCAAAAAAACAATCACAACATTATCTAGACCATTGCGCCATTTACCCAAGAAGTTTTAAGACTTAGGTATCTTATAAAGATTATTTACATATTATATTAGAATCACACACTTTTTTTTGGTCATCTGCTGGAAGATAACGTTCAAAACTAAAACACACATATTCTACTCACTGGTTAATTGTTTCAGTGCTAAATTAACATTGTCTTTCAGAAGATTTGGCAATACTATACAAATGTAAAATAATACTATAGTATACGATAATAGGAAAATCAACTATAAAATAGCATTGTATAAGGATCTCTAAAACGGTTAACATCGTAATTTTAAACTCAGCATATATATGATCTATTTTACGTCTGTGTGAAAATCAATTATCATTAATATTCGAAACACCCCGCCTATATTTACATACTGATCATGTTAAAATTACTTTTATACACTGAACTTTATTTATGTAACAATAAATTATCATAAGCGGCAGCTTTAAATAACTTAATTAAAAACAGCACGTAAGAAAAACAACCTTACCTTCAAACGTAGAGCTGTTTACAACAAATATTGTGGAATAGAAAAGGGGTCGGCAACGACGTTCAAGTAACACTCATGCATCCGAGTCTGCAGCGGTTCTCCGAAACTTAGGTATTCATAACTGTTAGAATATAGTCGAACATCAGAATCTCTACTCCTGTCACTTTTAAATAAAATGCTAAAAATCATGCTTTTATCTCATCAGAACATTCTCCTTGGGGCTATAAAAGTAAGAATAAAGTCTTCAATCCTTATTTGAACCAAAATAAATCACGAAATTTAACAGTTTTGCCGGTTCTTAAAAATTTATTCTGACTTTTATTTGGCTTATTCCACTATAATCCAAAAGAATACATTCTATAGTACTTTAGACAAAAATTTAGGCTTTACATAATACTTCTGCAAAGTTCCTCTGTTCTGCTCTGAAACCTACCAATTTACGAGCAACGTTTGAATACATATAAGTATCTTTCTAATTCAGTTGGATCTTGAATTGAACTCACTTATTTACGCAATCGCCCCGAATTTGAAGCGAGCGAAGCCGCGGGCAAAAGCTAGCAATTATTAAAGCTACATCGATCTGGGGGAAAAAAACATACGATTCAATTAAAAACCACCTCCTTTTTTAAGTTCGATAAAATAGTATGAAATATTATGCTGATGAAACTATGTAAGTATTTCCATACGAAGACAAAATAAACAAAAACTACGTTAGTATGTATATTTTATCTAATTTTATGAACAAAATATTAATAATTACGCTTTTATATGTGACCGTCTGACGGCCTTGTGTTTTAAGATATAGACAGGCATATGCCTAAATAATTAGACTTCAGTCCCGCACCTTTAAATCTTGCTGTTACAATTAAATTAATGAGTTACCTATGTATATAAAGAAAAAAAATAATCAAGAATCAAAAACATTTCGTCTTAGTTAAGAATCATATCCAAAAAACAAAACACGGGATTTGTTTGATAAAGTAATAGGAGAAAATATTGAGTAGATTTTTAAAAAGATATAATTATTTTTAGATATAAGCGGTGGTCAACTATCTCAAATAAATAAGACTAATTGAAACAAAAAAAATCACGATATACACTATTTATGTTTTATACGAACAAATAGAGTTGGTATACTACAATCCTCATAAAGTGTTCAAGTTATTAAGGTCAGTATCATTATTGAAATTCTTCGAAGTCCTTACAAACTGCTACTAGACAGTAGTCAGAAGACTCTGAAAACAATACAATTAATGGTCGAAACCACTTTATTTTGACATATTTTATCATCCTTACCTACGAATAACTAGTATAAAAATATGACTCAAATTTCATTAAGTATATAAAATTTATTTACATTTCTTCATCGCACAGAAAAATGCTCAAATAGAAAACACAATATCAGTTGAACATATACATATTTAACAATAATATAATATTCAAACACTCATACAGTTATTATAACTAGCCTTAAGTAAGAGAGCTTTTGTTGGACACATACAATAGACATTAAACATAATGCAAATGTTACAGAAATGCATATAGGTCGCAACTCAGTGAGGTTTTTCTCACACCACGGGATGAGAATAAAACACTGGTATTCTGCTACCGTTCCTTTTACAAAATTTTGTATGTACTGAATAAAAATATGAGAAAAATAGATCATGGCATCCATAATAAAACGGGCAACCAAGGAGCTCTACACTGCGCGTAACTCACTCGCATTCACCTAAATAACCAATTGTACAAAAATATCGTTTTTTTTCAATTCAAGCTACTTGTTCTGCAGTCTGCTTTTGTCATTATTGTAATGCTGTATTGAGCATCACAATAATGACAAAAGCAGACTGCAACCTTTTTTTATTTATTTAAAAAGCACGGCACGACTAAACGCCACGATGTGAAGCGGTAAGACCACTCCAAATGCGAAGACAGCTTGCCGGTCTATACGGCCCTTTTGAAGAAACCCATGTGCCTATCCCATTTCAAATTCTGAAAGTACATTTTTTATGCGTGAAGTTGTGGTGGAGGCAGTGAATAGGTGACTCCGATAATTGTGTGCTTAGTGTTCAATTTACAATTCCAATTTAGTTAATTTTCAATTTCGCATGTTTATTTTAGCAAAAACAAAAAAACTGTCACGTCTGTTGTCGGTAGCAAAAACAAAACTAAAGTCTATCTACCGATTCATGAGACTATTTGTTTAAAAAAACACTGAGAGTAAGCGAGACGAGAAAACGCAAAGATAATTTTAAAGAAGCGTTATAGGTGAATCGATCGTAAATACGAGTACATAATGTTGTGATTATTTTAAAAAAATATTCTTTGCATGTAAAATAAATGTGTCTATTTTATTATTACGAAACGGTTGAGCTAAACCTTTATAAAATGGTACATAGTGTAAATGATCTGATGGTGAACGATTATTCTAACTAATAATGCCTTGCTAAATGATTATTATGAATAGTTACGTCAGAAAATGAAGGGAAATTCTTCCTGCCGCCAATACAGTTCTTCCTTGTGACGATAAACACTAGCCTTGTCTCTTACCATCTTGCAGAACTTTTATTTCAAAGTAGAGGTAAACAGAATATTATAATTTACCCGATTGTACAGCTAGTTATTACAAGATGGTTATTACAATATGACCGTTACTAACGAGCGATTAGTAGACTGCACGGACAACACGCAACAAAAACGTGGGATAGATCACCTAATTACATATTTTCGGTCATAAAAATTCGAAATTACCGACTTAAGCAAGTGCGGCCATTTCTCATCGACACTTAGGTAGGTACATTAATATTAATGACGGTGTTTATACCTTTTGTCCCGGATACTTATTAACTCGCGTTATACCACGGTGCACTCACGATTCCACATTGCCGAAATCTTGCTCGAATATGCCGACCCTACATGTATGACGTGATGTTACTCAAACAGCGATTTAACCATCTGACGTTTTACATCATGATAATAACACGGGTCAGCGGCATTGTATGTACAGTCACCATCACTTAAAGCTTAACATTAGGGTTATTGCATGATCCTTAGGCACGTTGCAATAGAAGCAGTTTTTGATCATTCCAACTGTGACGTTAGTGCGATGACTACGGTACATAACTTTTAGACATTGAAGATATTAATACCGTTTACTCAACGTGAGACTTAATCTAACATATCAATGAATTAAATATACATTAAAACCACCGCTTCGCTTGTCTCTTACCCGTGACTTTGATGACATGATATGGGAACATGAAAATATAGGCTCGCTTTGAATTGCTTTGGAGTTAAAACATTTCTAATCGATTTAGGTTCACATTTGGGCAGTATATTTTGAATAATTCGTTTTATTTAGCATCAATTTTTTACATACAAAAATATAAATTTTCAGGTTGTTTCAGTGCGAGTGTTGGGAGACAATTAAAAAGAAAAAAACAATAATTGGTTTAATTTACCTGTGTCTGGAGTCTGTGGTTTTAAATAAAAAGACATTCTACTATATGCTTCTAATTCCATAACCATCAAGTAATTCAATAGCAAAACGTAAAAAATATACAACTGAAGCAATTTGCAACTTTGTAGTAGAAAAACGAGTAGTTGCAGTATAAGTATATACTTTTTATCGTCGCAAGAGAACAAGAATAGATGAATCTACATGGGTAATTTTTTATGTTGACTTTGAAGGATAGAATGGTTGTTTTAAAAGAAAGTTAATATAAATTTACTTATACACTTAAAGGCACTCCGCTTATGGTATGTTAGTGATTAAATGAATTAGTTAGGAGTAGAGAAATATGGTTTAAGATATTTTTATTTACGGAAATTTGCATGATAGGATTGGGATCTTAACATGCCAATTGGCTGGAAATTTATGGAAATTATTTAGGCGCGCAGTTTATTTGCACTCGTCATCATCTTATCCAGCATACTGGGCACAGGCCTTCCTACATAGGGGAAAAACAAGAGGAGTTTAGGCCATAACACCACCACGCTGGCCCAATGCGGGTTGGTGGGTTAAAGCATTTGCTGTAACAAATGCTTAAACACAGCTGGCTGGCTGGCTTAGGCTGGTACGGGCCTACCAGATTTACTAGGTGGTAGGCCCGTATGTAGGGTCGCCTGGGTAGGTACCACCGCCTTTCTTATTTCAGCCGTGAAACAGTTCGCTGTGTTTCGGATTGAAGGGAAGGGTAGCCAGTGTAATTACTGGGCATGGACGGCATTTCATCTTAGGCCTCAGGATGACAACGCACCTGCAATATCAAGTGCTTTTCCTTGTTATTGCAGGTGTCTATAGGCGGCGGTAACCGCTTACCACCAGGTGGGCCGTCAGCTTGTTTGTCATCTAGTTGTATAAAAAAAAAAAAAACAACAACTAAAACCAATAGCTTCCGAAGCACAGATGGGCTCGAGGTATCAAAATTTGACCTATCCCAGAACCGACCATGGCGAAAGTTTTTTAGTTCCCATAATCGAAACCAGCAGTGTGATTCACAAACAAAGATATTGGACATCGAACTTGACGTCTGACAAAGACGACGAGCTGCCATTGGTTTTGACGTTTGCGCACTGCGCTGCGTGATTAGTATTCACTAATCTCTACGTCGGTCTCTTGGCTATGTACGATTGTCTCTGTTTTGGTTATACGACATGAAATACAATCGATATTTTTTGATTTCTTTTTTGTTGTGTTAAAATTGTATCGCAATGACTTCATAGAATATTTGATAGATTTTTTACATAAAGATATAAAAATCAACCACTTTTTAGTTCCGGTTCACGCCGTGCTCGACGTCGAAACGCTGGTGTCGCCAACGGTTGTCAAACTAACGCCAAAAGTATGACGGCGCTGCCGACAGCCACGAAATAATGGCGGCTGAATTTAGAGAATCGCATAGCTGAGCGATCAAACCAATACGCCACCGAGCTCTTCCTTATAAACCTCCGACAAAAAAGAGGGGTGTTATAAGTTTGAAGCGTCTGTCTGGATATTTGCCTATCTGTATATGTGTGTCTGTCTGTGACATCGTAGCTACTAATAAACAAATGGACCGATTTTGATTTAGTTTTTTTTTGTTTGAAAGCTGACGTGGTTAGGATAGTCCGTATAGCTATAAGTTATGAAGATCAGTTAAGGCATTGGATGACTATCAACTCATTTCCTACTTGACGAAAAGGTATTATCACAGTGTAACTACAACTTTATATAGTCATTTATATAGACTGTGACATTACTAACTTTCACAGATCCGATTGATTTGAAAGTTTGGTTTACTGTTACTTCGGCGGTGTTTTCAAGACATGGTATAACCTTTAGCTGATACTGTAACATGTAACACTCTACGCGATGCCCAATTCTTCAGAAACTTACAGCAGCTATAGCGTGTATGGGCTCATAAGAATAGTCTCAACGAGATGATCTTAGATAGATGATTAATGAGGCCGAAAGTTACTTAAAATTTTAAAATATAATATTTTTTCACTACGAAAGATTTTTTGAGAAACCTTAAGCAGTTGTTATCTACAAAAATCGTTCTTTGAAAAAGAAAGTTAAATAGGTTTACTCCAGACCATAACGGTCTATGATTCACTCAAATTTTCAAACCAATATCTTTGTCATAGAGAAAATAATTATAATTATTTGATTTTCTAATGGAAACCAATCACATCTACTGCGATATACTTTGTTATTTTATCTATTATGTATATGTATACCAATATAATGGTACCGAATAAAATAAAAAGAGAGAAATCTTTGAAGTTATTATGTCTGTTCTGTCATGCGATATCCATAGTTTTTTCCACAAGTTTTTAATTTTTTAAAGTAAATTGAATAGAAATCTTATACTAAATCTACTTTTTGTCTTCTTTAAATACTTACAGGTTGAATTTTATAGATACTAGATAAATGATTAAACATACGTGATATAGAAATGAGAAATATATTGAAGTGAATATACGATACTAGCAAGCATAACTTGTGAATGAATGTTAGTTTTCATCACAGAAGCATCTGCCCCTACCGGTATTCGATTCCCGATACTACCTACATGTTTAGACTGGCTTGAATTATATCTTATAGTAAAGTAATATCAATATTTATTTATTTGAGTATTTGCTAGCGCTCTTTGATACTGCAATGCTAGTAACGTCATAACTCATTATCTATTGTACATAATCAACACTGACTAAACAAATACGTATTTTAAGGTGTTTATAAAAAAATAATTGAATGCGATAGTTTCACTTAACTTTTTTTTCTATTAAATAGTTAAATCAAGTAAACACAATAAGGTTACTAAAAAGATAAAAAATTTTGTTGTTAAATTATTATTTTGAAATTACAAAATAATATTTCAAGTTACTATTACATATTATGTTTACATTTCTCTTTAACTAGATGTATTTTATAGATAAACAAACTTTTATAGCCTCTAGAATTTACAATACACAGTTGTTTTATAAGTCTTTAATGTCAAGTCGCCACAATGCAAATAAAATTACCTACATTTCTTGGTTACTTGAAAGTGCTGTAGCTATAAAATTAAACGGGAACCCTAGACGCTGGCTCCAGATATAAATAGCTGACAATAATAATATCAAATTACGTTTTATATTTAGTAATTTTATAGACGTACCTACGTATAAATACATTTTCACTTTAAGGCTTGTAACACATTTTTACATTTTCTCTATACTTAGAACTTTTTCTTTTCATTTTATGTTCCTAGAACAAAAAAGTTCAAACGTGATACAAAATTACAACTCTTGATTTAATAAGTAGGTACTACATTAATATTTTTATTTATTAAAATAGGAGAGGTAGGTATCAAATAATGTTTTATACAACTTTACGTTTCTGCCAACGAAGCATCCGTTTTTGAAGGTTGAAAACGGAAAGGTCCGTGCGGACAGCATTTTCGACTTCGAGCTTGACGACTGACAAGACGATGAGCCGCCATTACTTTTGACGTTTGAGAACAGCGCTGCGCGTAAGCGTATACACTAATTTCTAACATCGATATTTTTGGCTGTGTATGTTTGTCGCCATTATGGATAAACGACACGATGTAATTCGTTATTTTTCGATTTCACTTTTCTTCTGTTTAAAATGTATCGTAATGACTTCATTCAATATATGATTGACTTTTACAATAAGATAAAAGTATAAACAACTTTTTAGTTCCAGCACACGGAGTGCTCGTCGTCGGAACACTGAGCTGGGGCGCGTTCCAAGCTTACAACTTTTTACTCTAAGGCCGTTCCGAGCCTTTCGGTATGACGTTTGGCTGTCACAACTATCCCGTTCCGAGCCTCGAAGAGTTGCAACTTTGTGGCGATCAATTTTGATGGTTAAAAAACACTCTGACGTTTAAAACATCATATGTATTAGTGACCATCCGTCAAACGAGATGGGATATGTCAAATCTCAAAAAAGGAATTCTTACTTTAAGTTTACTTTATATAAAAGTGAATAAAAGTTAAAATACAGACTTAATACAGAAAAATTAATGCGGAATGGAAGACTTCGTATTAGTTTTAGATAATGATTGAACTCCTTGTCATAATTTGAGGTTATAAAAACAACTTGTGTCGTTCCACACTTTAGAGCAAGACAAAAAACAACTTGGAGTGTTTGGAGTGTAGACTTGGAACGCGCCCCTGGTCACCTGGTGTCACCAACGGTTGTCAAATGGTTGTCAAACAAATGCCAAAAGATATGATAGCGCAACCGACAGCCACGAAGTCAAGGCTACTTGGTTTTGGAGCATCGCATAGCAGCACTGCGCATAAGCGTAGATATTCACTAATCTCTACGTCGTCGATTTCTTGGCTGTGTATGTTTGTCGCTGTTTTAGAGATACGACATGAAGTACAATCGTTTTCTTTTCGATTATGTTTTTGTTGTATTTTAAAATGTGTCATAATAACTGCATTCAATATTTGATTGACTTTTACATCATCATCAAGATACTGGACACAGGCCTTCCCATATGGGAGAAACAAATAAGGGGTGACTCTTAAATAAAAGTAAAAAAATAAACAACCTTTTTGGTTCCGGCTCACGCCGTGCTCGTCGTCGAAACGCTAGTATCGCCAAAGGTTGTCAAATGGTTGTTAAACAAACGCCAAAAGGCATGACAGCGCTGCCACGACTGACTTTAAAAAAGAAGGCGGCTGACTTTAAAAAATCGCATAGCTGAATGAAACGCTCAGTTGGCGAATCGTTCTCTAACATCACAAAGTAGCTGTACGAGTCCGTCACAAATTGTCCATCAAACATTTTCTTTAGTATTATATTAACATCCAATAATTATGTTTCTCGGAATGTCATATTATCATAACTGTATGTTCATTTTCCCCGAGTCATGTCAGTTACTACCTGATGTACTCCAAATGAGTGACCATTCGTCTTGGCTTCATATTTCTATACTCTTAAATACTACAATTATTAATCATTTCATTAGTTTCTTGACGTTACACTTCGTGTGATTATAGCCGAAGTAGGGTTGACACCACAAATAATTTTTAATGTAGTATGACCTGACTGTAAGCGTTTCCGTAGCTTACAGACATTCGTAACACAATGGAAGACCGCGAGTTTAAAGAGTAAATTAAATCGAGAAAGGTAAACTCCCCCCGAATCTTTCACAATGCTTTTCACTGACAAGGTCTTAATACATAAATGTACCTTACTTACCGCAGGAGCACAACACTACTCGGAGTGTTCGTTGGCTGTGTTCTTTTGTAAGGTGGAGGTACTCTCCCATTTAAGTGGACAAAATACACCATTCTAATTTCTATTACATATTTGTTCAATCTCACTACTAAATATGTAAGTAACAATACTTATTAGCAACTTGTTTATAAAATAATATTCAAGATTAGAAACATGTGAAAAGTTGAGTAGGTAAAGTATAACATATTATATGTCAATATTAACTCCTATAAAATATTATTTACTTAAATTCTTATTAGACAATATCTAAAGTTAAGTTAAATCTCACGAAAAATGAGATGCTATAAAAATAAAAAAATTGCATGATAAAGTATGAATTTTTAGAAAAGGAAAAGATTTGAAGTTGCAATTGAAAATTTATAAATGTGTAATTTCATGCCGACAGCAGGTAACCCTACTAAAATCACATGCAATCATGACGTAATGTACCTTCTGAGCAGTACTAATTAAAACTGTCACGCAATACATATATAATAATAAAGTAATGAGACTATTTAAACGTTTTTTTTAACAACTCGAGATAACTAAATAGCAATCACTTTCGTAATAAACATTATAAATTGGAGTCACTTATGTAACATAGCTTATGCAAAAATAATAATATATTCTAGGTTTCAACTCACTCGTACTCTACTTGGTCATCGCCTTTTAAGTATACATACATGAAAAAAGAGAACATTATTTAATATCATCAAAGAAACCAACCAAATTCACTAATACTATGAAAATAATAAAAACAGGTTGACCAAAATTTTCAAAAACTCCATCACCCATATGTTTTGAGTGCTGTGTGTCCTACCTGTCCTACCTACCAGATTAGTACCTTACCTAGGTACTAATCTGTAGAATGTATTTTTGGAGTATGGTATGGTATTTTTGGTATATTATTTTAATTATATTTTCCTTTTTAAGCTTTTAAGTCGAATTTTGTTAACACAGTCTAAAATTTTCTTCCTGTTAAAATGTAACTTACGAGTGATTTATTAACTATTTACCATCACTATCATACCACTGCAGTGTATATATTCTTTGCCACTGCACAGAAAATAGCATCGTTTTTTTTTGCATTCAACTCATCACTCGCCTCTCATTCGTTTATTTGCTTGCACCACGTGGCTGTCAGTTTAATATAATACGAACCTATTACGGCTTGTAAATATTTTATGTCGAAGACAGTTAACAGATTAAAAAATGATATCCCATTTTGCTTCTCAACGTGGTATGACTTATGTGTGTTTAAGTACAAGGTTTATTTATTAGCATCGTTGAATAATTTTATCCATTTATGTTTATGACCTTTCCACCCCAACGGAAGTCGAGTGGCGGCCGCGTACCGGGCGGGAGACGCAGACGCAGGAGATGTTGGTAGGCCCCCCACAAGGTGGACCGACGATCTGGTAGGGATCGCGGGAAGCCGATGGATACGGACAGCGCAGGGGCCTTACCACCATCTTTATAAAAACGATTCATATTCCGCTCTGTTCAGTATTGGTTTCAAAACTGCATCGCTGTCATAGTCGTAGATAGCGTCGTAGTACGAATTAACGATTCTACTCAGTTTAGGTCCTAAACTGGATCGCGATAAAAGATGGTAGTACGGGTGCAGGACCGAGATCCATGGGGAAGGCCTATGCCCAGCAGTGGGCTAATTTGTTTTAGTACTTTTGTATTATTTAGATGAAAACCAAATTTTGGTATTCTGACAGCCTATCAGATCACCTGCGTATCTCTACAAAATTTCATAGGTACAGCTCATTAGGTATTAACTTAGAGATATTTAACAACAGTGACATATGGACAAACAATCGGGCTTGCATTGTCGGATTGTATTTAATACAATGCCCTTTGGAATCTATATTGTAGTATTTTGTTGTACTTATTGTAATACGGAATAAAATATTCACTATGTAGGTACAAGTTGTAGTCATTATATGAATAGTGTAGTATTTAATAGAAATTACCTCTTATTAACTTTGTGATGACCATAAGCTAGTATAAGAAAAAACTTGTCGTTAAAATACTTTTATGAGTTACAAAAGATAGTGCGTGATTAAAGACTGTTACACATTTATGTATTTTGCTGTAAAAAAAATCTTTTTTAAATATGTAAATCAATTCCATTTTGAGATCAAACAATTTTATCTACGTTGATGAAAACTATAACACTAACCGATAACGCACTATCAAAAATTTTTTTGTGTAATATTGCCAAGTTTTAAGCGTTAACTTTTGCAGATAGAAAAGCAAGTAATTAAAAATTACTCTTCGTAACAACACTTTGCAGTTGTGTTCTGCTCCTTCGGTGAGTTAGGACGCCAGTACCCCTAGCAGGAACATTTTTTAAATTTCGAATCGTAATCGTACCGTTCACGCACGCTTAAAATTTCAAACAAAAGCCAGATAAAAGCTAACGTAACTACTCGATACGATGGCAATTCGAAATTTAAAAATGTTCGTGCTAGGAGCTCATTACGAAAGCGTTATGCTGAAAGCAGGGGAATATATTGTATGTTTTAGAATAAAATATAACTTTTCTGTGTCCGTTTTCATTTCTAAATAATAAGAAAAGAATGACACATCACTAAACGATAGAATAATGACATAATTTAGGCAGCCATTGGCCCTAATTCTGGCAAACACATGCTAAGTTTAAATTTAAGTTCAGTCTATTTCTTTCTCTCAAAATGAAAAAGAAAAGGATAGCTGTCATATAAATTGACATTTAGAAAGGTGCGTTCAATTTTCGACCTTATTGAACGTGCTAAAATGCAGTGTTTAGGAGACACCTCCGTACATGCCGTCTAAAATTGTCTATGGTTTCTTTGAAATCTATCTAAATTTAAGTGACAGCTCTAAACAGATTCTTGCTATCTTTTTCCTATTACTTATTGCGAGAAAGAGATGTACTGTACTTAAATTTAGAATTAAAGTGTGTTCCCATAATTAGGCCCATTATCTAGATATATCTACGCTGAAATTACGAAACAATGTTTAAAAAATCCGTAAACTTTTCCTTGTACTATGTCTCTTTCTTGTATTATTGGAATGAAAGAGTAAAGATACTCAGTTAAAATTTGGTTTTAGTGATTGTGATTTGTGATACAGAATGTGTACCATGCTTTAGCCAGCCGTCCAACTAATTGCCTATTACTGTGACGCCTTCGCGTAAACTGATTGATGCCCCTTCATTGGTTTACGTTCAGTGGCGACTGAGAAAGAATGTTTCCGCTAAATTAAGACTAGCGCAAAACGTGTCTGTGATGTTACTATGTCTATACTTAGATAAATGTATTAAGATTTCTATTTGTGGTCAAGAGTTGGGCTTAAAATTACTAAGTATTGAAAATATAAAACTAGAAAAATTTCACGTCCTGAGGCAGGAATCGAACCCGCGACCAGATAGACTAGAAGAATTTCACAGGGATATCCCAAGTCCTGGGTGGCTCAGTGGTCAGAGCAGTCGCCCGGATTGCGGGTTCGATTCCTGCCTCAGGACGTGAAATTTTTCTAGTTTTATATTTTAATTACTTATCAAGTAGTGTTCTGTGTTATCATTTCATGATGTTAATTATAAAATCATAGCGTTAATAAATTAAAACTCTAATTTTATCACACATTTAAGCGATGTCGATTATAATTAAAAAAAAATATTGCGTGAGTGGTAAAAATCAGCATCTTCCTCTATATTAATCTCCATTCAAATATGCGACACCATCAAAGTAGTAAAAATATTTCCTTATATAACAACTGACGTCTCAAAAACATTGCTTATTTAAAATTCACCACATTTCTTTATTAATAATAGGCACACCTATAAAAATATTGAAAATTCGTATCGCTCTAGTGACTCACAAATGAAAGTTAATAATGACTAATTATTTGTTTAAATGTCGCTAGAAGGCAGCTAAAACACTGTCGCTATCGTTTTTTTACATTAATAAACAAGTTAAATGAAGTAAAACACACCAGCTATATGAAAGCAATAAAATTATGTTAATAGCAAAAGACGAGTGCAAAATCGGTCGTTTCTTACGATTAGGTACAATCGAACGCAGAAGTAGCTGATCACTTTAGTACCATGTCACACCGATTTTGTGCACGTACTTTATACTTGCTACCGCTTTATATTGACGCTAGAGTCGTTGTGACATCGTACTAAATTGTTCAGCTACTTCTGTGGTCGACCGTACATGCATTGTTAAATGCTACAATTCCCCGCAGTTGAATTATTTTAACTCTTTCAGTCATAGCCTATGATAGGGATGATATTATTTTATTAATTTAGTGTCTTGAGTTTGTTTTTTCGTAAGAATAGGGCTACTGACCCTTGGATACATTCCATGTTTAACTATCAAACTAAGAAAGGTACCAACAAAGTTAGAACATCCGTTGACTGGGACGTTACATATCTCATTCTGGATGCAGATATGACAGATAAAGAAAGGCCCTTTTAGCTTTAAAAAATCTCATTGAAGCTTGGGCCTTTAAATTGACAAATCGCAAGTAAATTTAGCAATACCCCCGCTGATAAGTATCGAATGATTTGATTACTATTATGATCGTAAGTTTTTTCAATTAACATTTTTCTTTTCACACTTACTCGTACATCAATTGTCCAAATTAAGCATCACAAAGTTTTAGGCATAATAAATAACAGATACTTATTCAGTGGTCACGACAATACGAGAGTAAATTAAAACATGGTCCATATTAGTTCATAAAAATGGTTTGCAGCTTTCAATCAAATACATCTTATTCATTTGATATTTTTATGATATTTCTATGAAATAATGAAGTTTGTTTTATTATCTAACAGAAATATCATGAAATTATCAAATGAATAAGATGTAAATAAAATGAAATGAAATGAATTTATTTCGCTTTAAATGTGGTTTACAGAGATGTTGCTATAAAAACAGTTAGATCGCACATTTATCTGTTTCCAGCATGCAAAATTTTTGTTAAAACTTAAAAGATAACTGATTATTAATATTAAGTTTATGTCCGGATAATTTTTATAATATTTTCAAACATTTATTGTATTGTATTTGAAAGCTGCAAATCATTTTCATGAATGAATATGGACCATGTTTTAATTTATTGTTGTATTGTCGTCAACAATCTGTATAATATTTTTATGTAAATATTATAAACAGAAAATATAATTAAAAAACACACCAACAAGGCAACAACCACGACTTGTGAACACAGTGTTCGTGTACAATTATTTTGCCCAGGACAGGAATGGTTTAATAGACATCTCTCTGACTGCATCGTCGCCATTTAAGTTACAAATAACTTTTATTACCATAAAACTCAAACGCAGAGTTCGGTTTTGCGTAAAAATGGTGTTAAAAGCCGTAAAAGTTCGCTCAGGATAATAATTTATTTATCACGACAACACGTAATGTCGCCTCTTTTTTATACATGTTAAGTATTGACCAGACCAGACGAATAAAGGTAATTTACGCTGCGCAAAATCTGTTTAACTGCGATGAATTACTATTCATACACATACATACAATATATTTTGCGTAGTTGTGTCGTACATTGGCTTGAATTGTGTTTATTTATGAAACCGAATGCAACACAAATTGCGCGATGCAAAAAGAGATTCGGACAACTTAAAAATAGCGCTGTTTTGACCTCAATCTTATAGTGTCTTCAACTTCCATAAATATGTTTTATTGTATATTTTCGAAATTTTAATAATTATGAATAAAAAATAATTAATATATCAAAAGCTTTGCCCATTAATTTACTCGTATGTTAAATTGATTCAATTAGAATTACAAATTCTATATCCGGAATATTAAATAATACCGAATATATTTTTAAATAATATTATGCAATTGGCATATTAAGAGAAAATAAAGCTATTTTAATTTTATGAATAAGCTACTCATAAATTTAAAAATATTTAAACTGGACGTTATTTACAAAATTACTATGTAACATTTTTACATTGAAAAAACATTACAAGTAAAATAAATATGATACATATGAATATGTAACTGCAATACCAAGTGATGTTTTCCTTGTTATTGCAGGTGTCTATAGACAACGGTAACCACTTACCACCAGGTGGGCCGTCAGTTTGTTTTTCATCTAGTATAAAAAAACATAGAAAAATATGTAGGTATATTATATACCTACAATATTATAACAAGGAAACCATCACTTGGTAGTGCAGTTACATATTTATAAGTCTCATATTTATTTTACATGTAATGTTTTTATACTCAAACATGATTCAATCACAAACAAGCATTAATGACAAACCTTGATACAATTAGGAGGACATGATACGAGTCAAAAGAAAAAAAAATCACACCCCTTGTGAAGTTCCCAAGCAATCAGTGCTTAATGATGATCATACATATTTGTCATCATTACGCATTCCAAGGCAAGAGGAAGACTGCCGACTGCAACAAACCGAAAAGAGAGATGAATCTAATCGTGACGCAAAAATTCTAACACACCAGACGCTGCCGTTACCAAAACCACATGTGTTGGTTAAATGAGCCATTTGTAAATGAAATATACTACAGGTACTAAATTTGCAACTTTATTGAGGAAATGACGTAATTCTAACAGTACCTTCGTTCTGTTTACTTCGAGCTTATTTTGATCTTTTTTGGGGGCATTCACAACATTTTTTTTTTATCCGGGTTGTGGTATTATGCTAATTTAATATTATACCGTTATATTTTGACACAAATATGTCGTGGGTGTTTAGTTCTGTTACGTACTAACCTATATATTTATTTAGAATATTTATGTTTTAAGTAGGTCTGTCCCATGTCGTTCCGCGTGCTTACAGTTTTTCCTGTGGGCTTTCATTGAGAGCGTAATTTTTTTCCGAATGGAACTTCCGCGAATTATTTTACCATGCAACAAATTTTCGTCTTAAAACATATTCTATAGGTATTTACACTAGGCGCGTGAGTGAGCGCGGGTGTGTTATTAATTCGGCCCCACGCCGAGATTTAAGTGAACAGTTTAATGGCATGGCAAATTGATACTTCAATTGAAAGCCGACGAACACCGGCTGGCCGAGTGGTCTGTGCCCCTTGCTATACAGGCTATTCGATTAGGGGTCTCGGGTTCGAATCCCGGTAGAAGAAAATGTTTATGTGATGATTACGAGCATTTGTTCACGAGTCATGCATGTTCGTGTAGTTTAATTCTAATATTAATGTACATATTATTATCATTATTTCTTCGTTATTTAGTATCTATAACACACGCTCTTAATGATGCTTACTTTGAGCTAAATGACGAATTATTAAATAATAGGTGTGAGTGTATAAAATAAAAGCAAGTCTCTTTATAAGCAAGTCTTAACGGGTATTCATTTATTCATATTAATTTATTCCATTAAAAGAGATTGTGTCGGAAATACAAATTTAAAACGTAGATAATGCATAGTATAAATAGAAATAAAATAAACTTCATAATGTGTCAAAAATAGATAAATACTAGAATTATATAACTAGAATTATATATTATATGCATACATGGTCAATAAATTCGTCAATATCATAAAAACATTTATGCAACAAAAAGTTTCTTACACCTCTTAAGAGTAGCACTTGCGTTGCGAATACAAAATGGTAAAGAAGTGAACAGTAAAACATTTATATAAATGTATGCCCAAAGTCCTGTAAATATGGTGGAAGTGTTATTATCCTACCTTTACTTGACATTCTAGGATTCAGTTAGTTTCATAACACAGTCAAAGTTAGTATGTGTAGATGAAATGAATGTTTTGTATTTTCAATTTTATTTGTTACAGTAGTATTGTTAAAGTTATAATCATTGTCTATACTTTGTTGATTTTTTTTTCGTTCTTCGTTGCCTTCTATTTCTAAATAATCATCTATTAAATACTATGATTAGTATCTGAAGATTCCAAATCAGTATCACCATCTTTGACCAAATTTTATTTCTCTGAACTCTTTTTCTTAAGTAACCTATTTCTCTTTAATTTGCCTGATTCCGTCAATAAGTCATATGCAACAAAAAGTGTTCCTTATCAATGAATATGTAAAACTTATCCAAAAGTAAAAATTATTTACCCAATAAAAGATTCAGGACCAACGAAAGCCAAGCAGAGGCATTTGGTCATGAAGGAATATGAGTAGATTCCTGTGCACTAGGTAGGGGCAGGAATTTTTTGCTCGGTTTGTTTGATGTTTGTCTAAGTATGTCTACCTAGCTACCAACAGTAATGTTATTAGTATTGTTGTGATGTGGGATTTGGAGGTGGGATAGCCAGTTCCTCTGTGGTTAAGAAATCCAGGTGTAGCTCGCTTCTATCATCATTTATCATCAGATGAGATAAAGACAAGAGGTACTCCGCTTAGAATAAAATCCGGCCAAGTGTGAGTCGGACTCGCGCATGAAGGGTTCCGTACCATTATCTATAAAGAAGCGTTTACCTGTTGCCATTATCATTATCGAGCAAAAACAAGCAAAAAAATCACGTTTGTTGTATGGGAGCCTCCTTAAATTTTTATTTTATTATGGTTGTTAGTATTTGTTGTTATAGCGGCAACGGAAATACATCATTACGTTTCATGAGCTACAGCCTGGCAACATATGGAAGGACGGACGGACGCTGTTCGTCCGGACAGCGTCTCATTAATAGGGTCCCGTTTTACCCTTTGGGTATAAAACCCTAAAAAAGACCTACTAGAGAATTCGAGGAACAAAAGACTAAGTAACTTAGTAGCATTGAAATAATAACGATCTGTGCTTATTTTTTCTCTGTAGTATGTGTTGTTGATATAGTAATTGCCCCATTCGTGAGGCATTCACAGAATTCCAAGTAAAATGCATGCATGATGCAACCGGCGCTAGGCGGTAATCAACAAATAATGATCGTTAAGGTAGTTAATACACACATCAAGACTTTTTAAATTATGTTAAAAAGAAAATAATTTTAAATCCAAATTAAAAGAACGATACATTTTCTACAATATCACGTGAGATTTTTCACATAAGTACTCTACAAATATTTATATAAACAAATTATGAATGAAAATGTCTGAACATTTTGCGTGTCGTGACGGGAAGTGATCCTGCTATTAATTTATTTTTTTCTATATTATCTAAGTATGTGTATTTCTAATTTAATTGCACGCTTTTTTTAACATTAGACTAATTGTATTTATGTCGTATTCGCTACAGAGCTCCGTAATATATCATTATTTTATCGTTTAAATTATGATATCTAAATAAGACTGTATTTAATACGCAATAGAACTGCATTTGACATCTGAAAGATGAAAAGTAACCAAATCGTTGAAATTATTGTAGGTAGGCTTAGAGAAGTGTGCAATTAATAAACTAGATAGTGTTCTTACAAGTCATGATCATGGCACAGAATCAGATATGCTTTTTTTTATACAACTAGATGACAAACAAGCTGACAGCCCACCTGATGGTAAGCGGTTAACGCCGCCTATAGACACCTGCAATAACAAGGGAAAATCACTTGATATTGCAAGAGCGTTGTCATCCTGAGGCCTAAGATGAAATGCCGTCAATGCCCAGTAATTACACTAGCTACCTTTCCCTTCAATCCGAAACACAGCGAGCTGCTTTACGGCTGAAATGAGAAAGGCGGTGGTACCTACCCAGACGACCCTACATACGGGCCTACCACCTAGTATTTAAAATACTTCTTACGTTTTCGGAATAAAATATTGTGGTATATGGACAAATATCGTACACAATATGACATTGAGCCTAAGTAAAAAGTGAAAAGTCTCGTAAATTTGGCTTAAAACTTCAAATTCATTTATTTCTGGTATCCGTTACAAAGATGAATAGTATTTTACTAGGCTATTCAAACAGATCCAGTATTACACGTCCGAGTGAAAGTGAGAACATTTACGAATCTTAATAAGAGTAAAACCTCATACAATAGTAACATAATCGGTTGCAGACAAGGCAGTCGGGTCTATGGCATCCGCGCGGAGGGTAGGGTTGTGTCTAATTTTGAATGGTCGGGCGTTATTATTAATTCTCCTATTATTTTGTCTAACATGTCAGTCGCCGAGCTCTCTTCTCTTCATATTCCCTTCTCCGTTTTACAATGCGTTTACTTTTCACACTACACTTTTTTCGGCTTGGGCACAGTATTACTCTATCTATCTATTAACCAGCCATTGGTGACCTTATTGGGCATAATAACCTTCAAAGTAACTTTTTCCCCATTCGTCTAAAGTTGTGGTTTTGTGTACATTACTCATTGCGCATCTCCCACCGTTAATACAAGAAATGTCTGTGTTTAGAGCATGTGATATAAACACGCAGTGCTTCTTGAAAAAGAGGAATTTTCGAGAAAAGTTTATAGGTTTCTTTCTATTTGGAAGTTTTTCTTTTTTGGTAGTTTCTAATGTCATATGGATGACAATGACTAATTTATTGCATTATATTATTTTAGTAGAAGCTATTTGGTAGCTGCTTGTGTTACAAGTAGGTACATAAGTCAGATATGTGTATAAATTGTATGTTGTCTTCTTAGGCCTCAATCGACGTACAATAGTTATTTATTTGTTTCTGTCAGCCCTACTAGTGTGCTATCTTTGTTGGCGCGAGCGACCTCTCACGGCAGACAGCCATGACAATCGAGTTAGATTTTTTAACCACTTTTTTATCACCTTACAATAAATTGTACACTTTTTGCGCCGAAGAAAGTGATCGAAAACTATAATGACAGTAACGTAATGATGTTAGAAGCTTTTATTGGGTTTCATATCAGTTGCCACCAAACGCACAGGTCTCATTTGCAATTTTAATGCAATTCGTTACGCTTAGTTTGAGGAAGCGGTTGCGTATGCTTTTTATTTATTTCATTTTATAGACTAGATTGTTAATAAAACACTTCATTAAAGACGAACAGTTAGAGTGGGATTTCTGTTATATAAAAATATTTTATTTATGAAAGTAATCTCTATCTGTTCATATAAACTAGATACATTTTGGAAATGTGTTATTTAATAATACACTAATATCATATAAAGATACCTAGATATCGTTAGATGGTTCAGAGGTATTGCACATTCAATGTCGTACATTAAAGTCGTGTTCAGTCCCACCTTCTGAAACTTCACAGACACGTTGAGTTGAAGTGTCCCTACTATTGTCACGTCACAAGTGATTTGTGTAGTGTATCCTGACCAACTCGCTTATTCTTGCACCTATGAATTTAATAGGATGCATTAAGGATGCATGTAACTAAAAAAAAAGATTATAAGCGATTGATGCTTTCGACAAAAAAGCAGAAAAGTGAAATAGATATGTAGGTTCTGAGTAATATAATTTTTTGGTACTTGAGTGATATTTTGTAATGAGTTGCAAATAGACAATCGTATCCATCCAATGATTATTCTGAATTTGCTGCTAAAGACTTTCTGCCGTGGCAAACACACCTTAGCCGGTTTTTAATGAGTCACTAAGTATAATTTGAATATGGTAGTTCTATAATTGATGTGCTATCAACTAATTGTGTAGCGTAAAGGGCAACTTTATTTAGAACATGTGATATTTTAAATAACTTTCTTCCATAAATTTACAACTACAAGTACTTTATCAACACATACAATAGCTTTTATTTTTCATTCGGTTTGTTTGTATATTAAAAAACAAAGTTCTCATTATTTACAACCTTATAATAACAGCAATGAGTTATTATCATAACACTTATGCATCGATTATTATATGCTCTCTTGTTCCCGATTAAGTTTAATATTAAATTATGGTAATAAGGCTTATAAGCAGATTGTATGTCATTAAATTAAGTCTCGATGTATCCAATAAAATACTGAAAATATAAAGGTGATGATATAATTACATAATAATGTTTAATTAACAACCAACTAATTAAATAATAATCTACCAACCTGCATTGGGCCAGTGTGGTTGTGTTTTGCCCCAAACCCCTCATGTGTTTCATCCATGTAGGAAGACCTGTGCTAGATGATGTGGCGGTGATGGTGATGATGAATCATTCATTGAAAAAGCAGACATGGGTTCCGGAAAACCGTCGATGTTCAAGTCAATTCAGTGACTATTAGAGTATACATTAGGAACAAAAGTAGCATTTATAATGTCCGCAACATTGTTAGCGTCTATAAATAAAACTTAACATTATTAAAGACTATCAGAAGCAGTTCGGACACAAACAAGACGTCAAGCAATTGGGTCGCGCCGCGTGTCGCTGTCGTTACGGGGATCTGTGCGCACGCGACGCTTGTATTAAGCTACTTAGGGTTGGCTTTAGTAGGTATTTTAAAATATTTTTAGTATAAAATAAATTGAGGATTGACTTCCAAGTTATATTTCCCACAGCAGATACACAGAAGCTGTTTCTCACTGAAAGGACTTATTGAATTACAGTTCTTGATGTAAATATTTTAGTTTCCATTGAAAGTAAGATGTGGTAAGATTTCAATTTCAAATCAGTAATAAATTGCGATTTGGCGTCATTTTTTTTTATTGCACAAATAATTATGTGAGTATCTTGAATATTTTTCTTCCTTCATACTTTGTATACGATGATGAAGTTATTTAAGTCAATTTCATAAAATAATTTTATGTTCAGCAAATTACTCTTAATCGCAGTACTTAACTACGGCCATGATTCGTATATCCAATTTTTTATTTAAAAAGTCCATTAGCATCAATATGCGGCCATTTAGTTTCTTCAACATATTAATCTTAGTTTTGTTGTAATATGCAATACATGACCATGAAAGTGGATTCAAGTCTTTTTGGACATTTTTCACGATTGATAGTTCAATTGAGTACCAATTCAAGTGTCTACGCGCTTCGATGTGGAGTATCCATGGAATGTTTATTCAATTTATAACGCGTGACAGCCCTAAACTTATTTTCTAGTCGGTATTATACCACGCGTTACCCACGTAAGCGCAACTAGAGACAGTGATTTCCAAGTAAAGTAAATTGTAATCAATGTATAACTTAGTCAGTCAGCCTAAGCCAGTTTATTCAAATGCGGACGTCTATCTGATTTTAGGCTTTTGTTTGAAATTCATGAAGAATAAAAATAGAATTTGCATTTTTATAGTTAAGTACTTGTGATGCGACTCGACGCCATTGAAAGAAAAGTATTTATAGAAGACATCGCAAACAAAAATCATGTTTTATTTACATACAACTACAACTAGATGACAAACAAGCTGACGGCCCACATTTATGTTTCATTTTTAATCGATAGGATGTAGTTTATGCGCGACCAATAGGCTATAAGCGCCGTGATTGTCTTGGCGCTTACGCGTTTCTTTCTAGCAAAGCCAGCAAGCGATTGAGTAAACTGTAACGCAGTAACTACACTTGCTTGGAACATAGTGATAATGTGTGGTGTCTCTCTATACTTACTTTTAATCTTAATGCTGGACGCGATTGATATCGCATACGTAATGTCGACCCTATAACAGTTATGTAGCGCTCAGTTATTTTGTATATTTTCTCAACAACAACACAGCCAAGAGCTCATACGATAGATACACTTCCCAGATTTTTTTTTATATACAACTAGATGACAAACAAGCTGACGGCCCACATGATGGTAAACGGTTACCGCCGTCTATAGACACCTGCAATAACAAGGAAAAATCACTTGATATTGCGGGTGCATTGTCATCCTGGGGCCTAAGATGAAATGCCGTCCATGCCCAGTAATTACGCTGGCTACCTTTCCCTTCAACCCGAAACACAGCGAACTGTTTCACGGCTGAAATAAGAAAGGCTACTTAAAAGCTTTGCTTTTGCTTTCCAGATGGTTACTTTTACCAAGAACCAAACTTTTACGATTGGGATGTAGGTGGTTTCAAGCTTAAATTATTACGATGGATGAGTGGTCGACAGCCAAGTGCCTTTGCGATATCTCTCGACTCATGTCATGAGAAAATACCCCAAGGGCTAGACATAGTTATGATTAATGCTCTTGATTTATGATTCTATTTCTATTTCAAGGATTCCGTGACCATAGGGCTTATTCGCTAACTGATTTTGACAGCTAAAGTGATATACACCAACCTGTTTGCAAATCCACTACTTTACTAGATTGTCATTGTCAATCTTGCCTTGTGCCTTGAATTTAACGGCAATTAACTCAGTAATTAACACCATAACTGTCTAAATAACTTATTTAATAAAGCCGCAGGATGTTTAATCTGTAAAGCGGCAATATACCACCGGTGGGCGATGACAATAGAAAAATCAATTGTGTCTGGAATCTCATGCTTGACGGGTTAATACGAATAATAGTTTATAGTTTTGTGTTTTGTAAATGAGTATTCGCACCCAGCAGGCGGTGTGTTCAAAGAACCGACCGCTTGACAGACCACGATTCGATAATCGTTAGGGTTTTGGTTACTAGGCCGGAGAAGGTGGCTTTGCCGCCGCCATCAACCGCCGTAGTGGAGACGGCGGGTGATGGAGTGGGGCTCCGCGCTAGACGTCCCTGCGTAGGGGGAACACCGTTTTGTCTCGCGCGTGCTCCCTATCCCCGTTGTGCCCGATAGCAGGTATTAGTCAAACAGTGTTCGGCGCATGACAGCGATTGCGAAAAGTACCCTGTTGTGTACGTCAAGGTCGTCACTCTGAGAAACACATTTTAGCGGGTATGCCGGAAATAAGCTCCGAAGACTTCCTCATAACCCAAAGGCAGGGGCACCCTTATTTGAGAGAATTCTAGAGGATTTACCAACGTGCAAAAGGGGGTAGATGATGTGCAGTGTTGGAATATCTATTAGACTTGTGACCGCTCGCAGCTCCACCCACGTGGATATCGGCTACTGCGCCCAAAGGTAGCCTTTGTCCTTTCAAAGGATGCAACCTATCTTTATGCCAAATTTCATCTCTGTTCGTTCAGCAGTTTAGGAGTCAAAACGTAACAGACAGACAGAATTACTTCGCATTTGTATTGCTAATATTTAACGATCATAGATTCGAGACAGGAAAATACTAAGCTAAAAGAATATAAATCAGTGAATGTAATTTAATGGAAATAACAGTGTTCATAGGAATCGAGTGCTCTGCCAAGAGCATGTCTCGTCAGTTCGCCACTACATTAGTTACGTGTAATCAAGGTATAATGTTGTGTTTTTGCGGTGACCAAGAATGCCAGCGCTTCTCGAAGAAGCGCCGTATTGAGGGTTTGATTTCCGTGCACCTAGTATTACATAACATCTTCCTTTTCTTCACAGGATTAATAATTGGTGAGAGATAAACGCTAGTGCTACTAATTTTATTTTACTGCATTAATTAAATATGCTTGCGGCAGAAAAAAACATATTGTGATTTCAAATCATATATAAACATATAGTAAAATAAAAGTTTTCCCATTGTGAAATGATTAATAAAATTTGAAAGATTTATTTCACATGTGCCTTAATTCCTTTTCCGTTAACGGAATAAAAAGAGCACGCATTAAGAAGGCGGTCCCTCAATCGATCACGTGTTACTCACTCAATGCTAATGAGTATAATGATTGATTGAGGGAACACCTTATTCATACTTGTTTATTTATTCACCAATCGGGAAGGGCTGACATATTTAGACATAACATTTAACATGTTTTTACTGATCAAAATACTCCACGTCCTTCTTAAGGTAAGGGGCAGAAAGATGGGGTGAATATAATATATATTTACAAACAGCAGAATGAGGCTCTCAGGACATTTTACCACTAACCATATGCCTCACAAAATCCAATTCTGCCAGCATGTGGTGTGGCTTTGAAATCAATGAAAAATTTTTAATGACTTATGACTGGAATCAAAGTTATTCTCCTGGAAGTAACAAATCCAAGAGCTGGTGACAGGCTCTGTGTACCCAAAGATGTGGCGAGGTTAATGTTAGGTATATTTGGAAATCAGAAAGAGTAGAAGTAAAAGGGGAATCACAAAAAAATCCGAAAAGTCGCCATCTCCAATTACAACAGGAGAACTAAGGTCACTGACATAGCCCGAAGAATTGCGAACCTCAAGTGGCAGTGGGCAGGCCACATTGCAAGGAGGACTGACGGCCGCTGGGGCGGAGAGGTCCTCGAGTGGCGGCCGCGTACCGGGAGACGTAGCGTTGATAGGCCTCTCACAAGGTGGACCGATGATCTGGTGAGGGTCGCAGGAAGCCGATAGATGCGGACAGCGAAGAACCGATCGGTATGGAGATCTTTGGGGGAAGCCTATGCCCACCAGTGGCTCTCGGCTGAAATGATGATGATGATTATGTTATTGTAGGTAATTGAACTACTTACCTCTGTGCTATTAAATTAAAAAGTGTTGGTAGTTATTCGGGATATTTATTTATTGAATTAAACTACAGGTTGCGTGCATGCTGCATGTTTGCATGTATGCTGCATGCTTGCTTGCAGGTTGCATACTTGCTTGGTTGCCTACATTAAGGAGGGAAGGAGGGAAAACAAAAGTTATTTTGGCCGACCAAAACATCAGTAAAAAGTTTTTACTGATGTTATGGAAAAAAAATAAAACATCGGAGTTACGAAAAGAAATCCAATTGATAATTTGATTTGGTCAACTAATACAGTGGCAAACGTGATTTCGACGATGTAAAAAAAGTCAAAACGAAAATAGTCAAACAGTTTTCAGTTGAATGAAAGTCGGTCAAAAAATTTTGAACTTAAGAGATAGGTAACCCGTATCTGTCTATTTGTACATCGTAGCTCCTAAGCGAATGGACCGTTTTTTTTTTGGTAGAAACCTCACGTAATCGAGATGGTTCTTAGCTCTATACTTGAAAAAGATCTGTTCAGGTATTCGATGACTATCAGCTCATTTCTTACTTGACAAAAGGGTCTTACTAACTTTCAGAGATCTGATGAATTTGAAATTTGGTTATTGCTACTGCGGTATTATTTCCAAGACATGCTAAGCTTAAGCTGATCTTAAACCATCACATAGTCTGCGGAATACTCAATCCTTCAGAAACTTACAGCGGGTAGAGCGTGTTTGGGCTCATAATTAAAACGGGCCGGGCTTTTAATTAAAATATTATTATTTTAAGAAAGCCTGATCTTACAATTAGTTGAGAACTTTTACTAAGCTTATCCCATTCAAAAATTCAATAATCCAATATAGTTAAAATAAAATCCGAGGTATTTACAAGTACCCATTTTTGTAATGTGGCACACTAAGTAGAAATGTCGTTAAAATTTAAGAAAGTTGCATTTCAAATTTGGTTCCTTTTGTTTAGGATTTTCTTCTAGATAGATTTATTTGACTGATCGGATTAGGTGTCAAGCAGAATGAACCGCGACTAAGTTATGTAAGTATTATAATCAGCGGCCTATATTCTCTTTGTTTGATAAGTGTTTAATTTTAGTGCAATATCGCGTCACAAGTGTACCTATATTTTCATTCAATGCCTATTAGATATGTTCAATGCGTAAACACTGCAGAAAATATATGTGGTATAACCTGCTACAATACATTCATACCGCTGCCTTAGACATTAACAGCAGTTTTGCATTGAATCCAACCAGTTTAGAAGTAATAGTGGCCCGTTAAATGGGGGAAATGCTGTCATGCTACTTTTTATTAAGTCATTTATTAACGCTGAAGCCAGGTTGACTTGGTTCCTGCTCGTGTTTGAGGAATGGACGTGAAATTATTCTCACAATCATAAGATAAAGTGTCAGACCTCACGCGCTGGAGATAAGTAATATATATATATATACAGATTGAAGTCTAGATAACCATGTGGTTAACAAGACAAAAATAATGTATTTAACTTGTGTTTTCTCATTACAAATTTTGCCGCACAACAATGTTAGTAGCTTTTTAAGCGTTGTGTTGTGGTGACAGTTCATTTCCTCGAGATCAATACTTTCCACCATACTATTATCAAAACTTACGATTGTTCTTTAGAAAATTCGTTGGCTAAGAGAAATAAAATCATGTAATTGTTTTCAGTTCCTTGAATTAAATAAAACTAAAGCTTCATTGAACGCCATAAATGCAAGGAATCTTTAGCAAAACTTGTTTTAGACTCTTTATGCAGTTTAGATATTACCGACACAGCTCAAACTATCAACTACCGGAAATCCTATTACTGTCACCTTTTATCGCGATGCTTTAAAACGGGATGAGATTTGAGTTTAGGGATCGAATCTATACTTATTCTGATAGGTGAAGATAATGGTGCAGTAAAAGAAAGCAAAATCAATGCTAAACAGGAACTACCTATATTTAAAAACGAAGAGTTGATATAAAATAACTGAACATGAATCACTACCAAGCTATAAGTAAGGCTTTTCAAATAAACAATAAGTTATAAGCTTAAATCATATATCACGATATTTTCTCTCTTGAATATCATTGCTAACCGGTGCTCATAATTCTCACAAGATATAATTAAAATTTCAATTATAGTAGTTGAATTTACCCCTAGGCATCCAAGTCTACCGAAGCAAAAGACGATCGATTCCTCACGAATGATTTGATAAGAATCCATTCTAATAGTCACATTTGAATGCGCATAGTAGAGTTGAAAAAACACGTGAACAATCTAGTTATTTTTATTTTAATATTTATCACATTCAATTTTATTTCCCAATGAAAAGCTAAATTAAATAATTAATTTAATAAGAGAATGGACAATTGCTAGGCTACCCCCGCAAAGGGCAGTGGAGTTGCCGGGGAGTTTGTGGGTATTCCCAGTATCATTTAGCGCTGGGGCGCTGGGCGACTCCCACACACGCCCGTCGCCTCACCAGCGACGGATAGGTCTGTAAACAGATTTCTCACCGAAAAAAGGGAATAATAAGGGTTTCCAATAAGCACAGCTTAATGAGTAAATAAGATATTATTACTGTAATTTTTGATTACGAAATTAGGTAGTAAAAATATTTATTTTTACAAGAAGTCAAAATTTTTATTATTTACGTACTTTTTATCATGAAAGTTATAATAAAATGTATTTCATTACTTTTAAAACGTTAACAGCAAATATGACAACCGAATGATCTTGATTGATTTGTTTCTACAGACCGCTACGTTGCAATTAACGCATTGATACTATCTATCATTAAACCTGCTATCGATGTTCAATCGATATTTAACCGCTTCTGTTCACATTTATAATCTTGAAATGTTTTGCGCTAGGCGTGAATCGAGTCCATTTAGCAATGCAAGAAATTAATCGCGATTCTCGGTATAATCGATACTGCAAGGCTCCGATAGCGCTTCAAGGGATTTGATATTTATTGAGCAGGTAGAGTAGACGTTGTTTGAATGTAAGGAAATGGCAAATAATGATTTATTGTAATTTCAGACAACGTTAATCCCTCTTAATCTCTCCTAATATTTTATCAGTACCTAATATTATCCATAACACAAGCTCTTGATTGTGCTTAATTTAGGCTATATAATTGGTGTTAGTGTTACAATATTAAGTAGGTACTATTGAATAAATATTAACAATATTCAGCATAGAATATAAATATTTTAGATTATATAATTACAAATATTTCAATTTTCAAAAACCAAAAAAAAACTATTAACAATGGTAATTAAAATGGCCACTTCTCATTAGGTAAACTTACTGAACATAGACGCTAACAATAATTCATTCCCTATGAAAACTATTTATTCAGACAAAAAAACAATGGCTACGTACTGTTATAACAAATTTTATTATAATTTCAGCGACTTCTGAAGACTGTTCAGTTTAACCCTCAGATTATATTGTTTCTAATTTCTATGATCTGAGACTAAAGCCCGTAACAGACATTCCAACTTGTCGGAACCGACTAATGTCCATTCTGACACTGCTTTATCGACTATACCTATTCCTAATATTTAAAAATATCTAATCCAAATAACTGTTCCTAATATTTATTACATAAATATTTAGAATAGGCAGTATTGATGTAAGTAACGGTAATAATCTATAAAATAATAACTTACCTTCTGTTATTATGATTAACGATTTGAATAAATATTTGGAATAAGGTGGTACATACAAAACGTGTAAGTCAAATTATTTGATTGAAAGAAAAAAATATTGGCTCAGTTATTCATTTCTTGTCACTTATTATCAACTAAGATAATCAGTGAAAATAATGATTTAGGCATATCCGTCGATCTGAAAGCTATATGTATATCACTCTTTTCTTCAAAGTGATATAATCTGCGCAACTATAGTCGGAACGAAGCTTGCAAACGTACCCATATGAATCAACGGCTCGTCGGAGCGGACTATGTCCAACCAGTATTAATAATAATCATGTCGGACCGACCGCCTTACAGAAGTTATGATTTGCCATGACCTTGAGGTCTGTTCCGACCAAGCTGTTACGGGTCGACTTCTGTTACGGGTTGAAGAAGTTTTGATAAACCAACATCATGTTGATTTACATTGAGTGAATTACACACTTTGTCTCTAAAATGACGATTCCGCTCACATTGCATTAATAAATGATGTAGGTACACACGACAGCACATCAAGTGTAACAGTTACACTACGATAGCTGTCTCTATTGCGAACGCAGTAAGGGCGGTCTCAAGGTCAAACTGTTACGCTTGATGTGCTGTCGACTGTACATCGTCTACTACGGCACACATTGCACAGTTCGGGGATTATTTAAAAATTTGGTTAGTATTACCTAAGTACCTCTGTTAGACAATGAATTTACTGGCACAGTAAGTAACTTGCGCACAAACAACGGATGTTTGTCTTGGAAGGTATTAAATTAATAATAGGGTTGCCGTTGTTAAAATTCATATGGGATAGTTGAATATCTTACAAAAAAAATATGTTTTGAGAGATTTAGAAAAAATACTACGTATTTACAATTCGTCAGAGATCTATCAAATTAAATACATCAAGTAAAGTAGAAAATAAAAGTAACTCATTAACAACAATCTGCAAACAGCGGTGAACTATTCCAAACTATTGATCTGTTTGTGTATAAGTAGTGTTTCGTAACTTCCGATGCGCAAAGTGATTTTCGTTGCTGACTCTACTATTTAGTGTAAATAAAATAAATATTCACTTTAAATACTGAAAGATCGTGAAGTACAGTTACGAATTCGTTCATAATTATCAATTTTCGGCTTAACTAAGCAAAGAAAAAAAAACAGTTGTTAAGTAATTTCGGCAGTTCGTTATTGTTTCTGGTAGCCCTACATGCGAAACCAGTTACAAACTCATTTATCAAAATTAAGCAAGGTTTATACGCCTCTAGAGCGTCCGTCACATTACAGTTGTAACCGTTACACATAGGGTAATGGATCTCAAAACAGACAGTATTTAGTTCCGGCAGTTGGTGTTCTAATTCTTTTATGAGCCATGATTTTGTAGTAAAGGGTCTTTAGCACTGACTTACACTTTGATATTAATATTTATTATTCATTTGAGACTGTAAAAGAGCCAGATAAATAAAATATGGTAGGATAAGATAAGAGTTAAGTGAAAACAATTACCAGTGCCGTGTTTTAATGGCTACTCTACATCAGTGAATATCGTAAGACAGACTTAGGGATAATCTGCCCTAGATGATGGAGTAGCAGTGTCATCAGGGTATTGACAGCGGTGATAAGCGTAGAGATTATGACAAAGTTCCCTTGTCATTGGGAACAGGCCAGTCACTGAAGCAGCCCCGCTATTCTAGAGTACGGTAGCTGTCATGGAGAACGACCAGGTCAGGTTCACGGAGAGCAGTTGGATGCAGGCTGCGCAGAACCATTCCAATTAGAAATCGATGGGGAATCCTTTGTTTAGTATTGGACATTATAAGCTGATATTAAATATGCTGTATTAACCTGTCAAGCATCAGATTCCGGACATAATTGATTTTTCTATTGTCATAGCCTTCCGGGGGGATAACGCCGCTTGACAAGAGTAAAAAAAAACTAGTATTATGCATCCTATTAAAGAAACAAGTTTTATTTTACTTAAGTTCTGTCTTCGCGTGCTGAGATTTGATTGATCCAAGGTATCAATCACAGTAAACGGAAGATTAATGACTATAGAAACAGTATGTGGTTTCAAACTACGCTTCAATATTTGTTATGCTATCAAAAACTATATTTTATTATTTGTTTATTAATTATTTGCTTGTGATATAGTTACAAGATATTTAAATAAGACACGTTAGTCACGTAACACCCAGAGAGCTAAGGATATTTTTTTTAAAATATTTTTACTTTCAAATATAGAAGTCATTTTTTATAACAAATGAAGTTTTATTATTATATATTTTTTATAGTTTTATGAAGAGCGATTTTTTTGTGCTTTAATAGCGTATCAAAATTGTTAAATCTTTATATTTGCACCACACAATTTTTAGTGCAACTGTACTAGGCAAATTAACATACAAACATCAATAAATAGATGTTAGTGTTTATACAAACATCTGCCCCTACCGGGATTCAAACCCGGAATCTAAATATATGGTTACAAGACAGGCTGTCCACACGTCAGACAGACTGTTATTAAATCTAAAGCTAATATATAATCTATGTATAGCTGAGTGCTAACGCAATTAAAGCACTAACAATAACTCTTTATATAAAAATTGAATAAACGTAAAGATATATAAATGTATAAGCACAAAAATATATTGTTATTGAAAATGATTTTATTATTTGAAAGTAAAAATATTTTACTAAAGTAAATAGTATGAATGTAAGAAAATTATTATTAAATTATTATTACTGTCGGTAGGTAGGTCTAAACATCAGAGTGAACGTGCCCATTAAAATATGCTGCGATAATGTTCTTCTATAAAATATAGACTATTACCTATTACTATCGTTCCTTTCAAAATTGAAGTTCTTTTATATCGCAGGTACGGAGCTTGAGTCTCTTGTTACCACTCATGAAGTGGATGTCTCTTTTAGTTATTATCGTTTTAACGTCGTATTATTAAATGTACTGAATATAGAGTAGTCTAGCAAACACTTTATGGTAATCACATGGTAAGGGTTTGCTAGCTGCCTTTGTTAATTAAGTTGTAATAAAAAGCCATGCAAATTAAAGAAATGTATACAATAAAGCCTGATGGAGGAGCGGTCACATGTGAATCATGAGATACAGTAGCTGTGTCACGCATTGCGAACAAGTTGCTCACAAAGTACCCATTGTTATTTGGCATGGAACGTTTTGCAAGTGAGAATTCTCAAATGCCAATAATGAAGCTTTAAGTACAAAATCAGCACTAACCGTATTTGTATTTGTATTAATTAGTCAGTTCTTTAACTGTTTCTGCCTTTAGTCAAAATTACGCAACAAAAATAAAAACCAAAGTAAGAGAGAGGTACAAGAGATGTAGAGCATGGTTATAATGACCACTCGAATTTATACAGTGTGTTTCAAAAGTCCGTAATAAAATTTTAGGGGGTAGTTGTGTTCCCTGTGAAGAGTTACCTATGAAAGTTATTTCTGACCACTTATATTTTTCAATTAAATTCATAAAACCATTGTCTTGCTTGTGACAACGTTTGTACGACACTCTACAGTCATACCAGATACATATACACATTCAGAATTCTGCGCATATACTACGAGATTTAGCATTATTTTGACAACCTTCTTCAAGCTAAATCGAAATTGCTGTATTGGCCAAATACATGCGAGCAGTGGCCGGCAAAAGTTGTTTAAAAATGGAACGAGCTTTTACATCGAAATATGGCAACCAAGGAGGTAATTAATTAAAGGTTTTATTATAATTTCGAACTGGCCTGCAAACAAAAAGCTGTTTATTGAAAAAAAACTACACTGTAATTGCAAAAATTGTACATTCAATAACTGTATTTTCAAATTAAAACTTCTGCATAGCTACTACCTACTTAGTTTTACTTTCTACGCATTATTTAAAAAATATACTACACAGCCTTGGCCACAACAAGGCATTGATGGACTTACGCATGTGTGCCTCAGCTTCGCCTCAGCCCCCATTTACACGTTTGTCCATCAGTGCCACTTTTGTTGGCCGCTGCAGTAATGTCCTCTAACTTACACCCAGACTAGGCAACGAGTGAGTAGTGCTCGAGGCAAACGACAAACAAATATGTAACGGCAACTGCTTACCTCGGTCAGGTGATATGCTCATTTACTACTCTTTACTCTTATCGTTTGAAAAAATGTTTACATCAATATTCAACCAGATATTCGCGCAGAAATGGAGATGAAGCAAGATGGAGAATGTATAAGAGCAGTTTACTTACCTTTATTATAGGGATCCAAAGCAGACACATTTTGCCTAAGACTCGATCTAATCTATTTTATTGAAAGCTTTGGAGAGTAAATGGTACTATTTTATTTACGTATCGATAACTTTCAGACGTAGGAAATGAACTTAAATGTTATAGTCTATAAAACATTTAGTACCAGTGTACGAATAAAAGACATAACTGCTTACTACTAGCAATCATATTGACGAAGAAATCCGAAGCGTTTACCTTAAGGGTTCACCCACAACACTACCAAAGCGTCTGCGACTACAGAGCCATACCAATACGACAGACGTATATAGTTTTTTTTAGTTTTTTACATTAATTCACATTTTATACGCGTCTCGGTTTTATTTCATTTGCCGTGTTAATTATCTGTTACCTTTTACAAGAAAGCCCTTGCGTTGTAGCAGAATACCAGTACTTTTAATTCATTGAACTATAAAAGCACTTTTCAAGTATCAAAGCGTCAAAATTTGCAATTCGCGTACATTTTTCATACTTAAAGTTGTCTTTTTGATTTCTAATTCAAAAATCAAATCCGTTTTTCACTATTTACTGTAGGTTTAATTTTACGTAGCTTCTTATAAATGTATTATAAATATTTTTTTTCCATATTAAAAAATAAGTAACGTATTGCATAGTCCGCATAATTAAGACAGCCCTTAGCATAAAAATTCACAGACTAAATTTACTACGCCCCGTGCAAGTCCCCCTTGAGCCCCCCTCGCTAGCCACACATAGCCGCGGGTGACTTTACGAGCACACATGTTAAGTGTCGTTTCTTTTCGGGTTAGTTTAAATATTCTTTGGCTTAATAAAAAGCTTCTGAATATCACACAAGTGTCATTGTCAATCGTAAAATAGCGAAGATCTTGTGTTTTCAGACACAATCTAACCTTTGCATTTCACGGTAGCTGCTTACTGTCTGATGTGCATGCTGTATGAAAAAAGAAATCAAGGGAGTAATCACGGTGTTTAGATATATTTGTAGCTAATTGCATGTTACACCTTAAGTAGTTCAGGTACTTGGTAAAATCTGAAATTATATATTTTCAATAAACGAGAGAGAAAACGAGAGGGAAAAGTCTTTTGGACTTTCACCGTCAATAAAGCTACTTAGGACGCTCATTTTACACGCCTACCTAAGCTACCACCTGAGCCCATTGAAATTACACTTCCTGAGCACACGTCTGTACCGTCATACTGAACCAAGTCTAAGAGTTATCTCTTCTTCGATAATGCTATCTATTACAAAGCCGTAAGGCTCTTGAAAATATTTTAATGAAAATGCTCTTGCCTATATGCTCACGTTTCTCACCTCCACGTTGTATCGCCTGATCTGAAACAGATAACAACACGTCTTAACAATGGCCTATTAGATGGAAACCGAATAATTCCGGTAATCAGATCGGTGGCCATGGAAATTTCACTAACTTCCATGGATACTGTTAACCAGGGTCAAGTTTCACATGGCATTCAGTGCGTGTTATCTTTTAGATCTCACAACATAATGAACTTGAAAAAAGTTTGGATTAATGACCATGAAAATGCTAATTATGTATGAAAATAATTAAGTCAATGAGTACTCCATTGTTTTTAACTTGGAAAAACATGTTCTGCGCTAAACAATAGCTTTTGCGAACTTTAAATCTATGTCAATCCATTAATAGGCATGTCAAATATTTAACAGGGCATATGACAGGAAAATTTACGAAGTGAAGTATAAATATCTTATAGCTTAAAAGCAGTTGTGACTGCAAAGGTAATTTTCTCGACAAGTTAACGTGAAATAATTACGAGTATATCAGTCATGAGTAATTTGCTGCACAAAATTTTGTCTATTTATGTCTGTTTAGTGATAAGTGGATAGATATTTTCACGGCCTAGTGTGAGCAGAAGATTATCAATGTACAGGAGAAATAATTGTGAGATGTCAGTGAAGGAAAGTTAAGCATGGTGAACGAGATAAAATAATGGTAAATTTCACATAATATTAATACTCACACTTATTATCTAGCCAAAAGTTAGCATCATTAAGAGCTTGTGTTATGGATACTAGATAACGGAGATATATTGATAATGATATAAACATCTTTGACTCTTGACCAAACATAGAACACGAACATAGTGTTTATGCCAGTTTGAATGCACCAAAGGTACTTTGGCTTACTAAGTAACTACATACCAGCCAACCAAATAATATACGTTTTTTCTTGAGGACATGCCAGTGAGTTAATTCGAGAAGAAGATATAATGTCTGAAAGTAACTTCATGCAGGTTGTTAGGCCTAAATTTATTTTAATAATTTTAGACACAAGGTCTGAGTAATTGGTTTCTTAATTTTAATATTTTATACTATACAAATACGGTTATTTTGAAACAAATCTATGTTTTAATATTCCTTGCAGAATGATTTATATACCTGCAATTTATTTAATACTATCTAAGGTGTATGTACAAAAAATCTAAACGTCTCACTTACTTAATTTAAACATTAAATGCTTTACTATTTATCAAGATCTGTCTGGCAGTAAAAAAATAGTTTAAATGAAACTACAACCGCAAAGCATTTGTCTAAGTCAGCTTACTTTATACAAAAAAAATGCATATCATTTCAATAGCTACATAACATTTTCGTGTGAGTACCGTTAACATCGACAGAGGACACATGAAGAGTAATAGACTCTTTATTTTATTTAACAACATAATATGCTTTAAATATACTTCGAAAATTATATCTAAGTAAGACAAAACTTATTTCCTGGGTGACCCTCCACCTCCGTGACCTTGCACATTGTGGGTAACTGCTCTAGGCCGGCAGCAGAGCGGAGCCCAGAGTAGTCACCTAGAATAAGAAAGGTCACAGGTTCTGTTTCAGCCTCAGTACAGTTTTTTGTACCACTACGCCATCGAGGAGCTCACTCACAGTAGTTTGAGCGCTCTGGTTTCGATTACAAAAACAAAGCAACTTTCGCCATGGTTGGTCCCGGGATGGGTCAATCAAATTTATAATCTCGAGCTCCTCCGTGTTTCTAAAGACACGTTAAGCCGCTGGTCCCGGTTCATTTCATTTAAATTTAAACGCTTTACCCACCAAGCCGCATTGGGCCAGCGTGGTGGTATTATGGCCCAAGCTCCTCATGTGTTTTCCCATGTAAGAAGGCCAGTGCCCAGCAGTGGGACGTATATAGGCTGATGATGATAAAAATTTTTGTCTAATTTTGATTCTTTTCTAAATAACAGTTATTTTAAAAAGTATAATTGTTTTATAAATTGACTGGAAGTGTCCGTACTCAATGCTTTTATTGGTACGCTTCACATTGGGAACAAAAACGAGTCATCAATATTTATCATACTTAATTTGTCGCTCGTGACTATCATTTGATTTACGTGTCAATAATTCACAGCTTAGGTGGCATTTTAATTGCTACCCTCAATTATTGTGTCATTTACTAGTTACACTGTTCTTTAACAGGTTCGTCCGATTTCTTGCAAGTTACCTGTCTATCTATTCCGGTTATCTTCCCGTAAAATGATAAAAACAGTAATATATTTATGCCTCTAAAAAAGCTTTCACAACGATTCGTATTAAATAACCAGACCAAGATATTAGGAAAAGCCTGTCTTATGGGAGCAACACTTTACATCGGCACATATTTTTTTATAACCGTGTTACATTATAGTACAATGCTATATTGTATTATGTAATTTCAATGTTACTTATATAATTTAAATGGAATATACCTATCTTAGATCAAAATGACTAAATTTAGTATACTAAGTTTAGTATATATTACTAAGCTTAGTATATTACTAAGTTTAGTATATATTTATATAAATTCCTCGTAACCTTTCCTATGCCCAATTTTATGCCAAATGTTTTCGCATCGTATGTGTTGCTGTGTATGCACGTCTTTGGATGTCAGTTTTGATCAATGCCTTTAGAAATGATGTTCTGTGCTAATGTAGACTGTCATCTGTTGTGGCACACATAACAGGTGACATTCAACAGTAGCACAAAATATATAAATAAATTTCTATCAAACCTGAAAATCGTCAGTGGCAAAAATCGTAGAGTGCAAGTCTCTACATTCCGGAAATGCTACTACCGCGTCTGCGCTAGGCTGTCAAATCGTATAAAAACTTAAACAGCACCTCTGCTTTTATTTATTGGACGCCATTAATTAAAATGGAGTAAATACGTCGCTCTAATCTAAGTTTTTCGTCTTACGTAACGTGTATTGCACACGTTACGTAAGACGAAAATCTTAGATTATAGCGCCAGTCTCATCAGGCAGCTTTATATTTGCCTAGAAAAGACATCAACGCACTCTAACAACTCAAGAATACGTATTTTTTATTAATCTCATTTCCAGCTCTGTGTCTTAGTAAATTACCAAGAGAGTTCGCTGTATAGCTCAATAGGACGTTGAAAATACTTACTAGTTATTATTATCATGATTTTCGGCGAGTGCTTAGTACGGTACCAATATAATTTACTTTGTTTTCCGTATCCATTTTGGCAAAGACTTTGTATTTAAAATTTTTTTTTTTCAGAAACTTAACAAAAATTAAGTTAAAATATAATCTTATTTCTTAGTGTAGGGCAGTTATGCATACGACCTTATTAATGGAAAAATAAAGTTTCACTACGATACTTATAAATTGTAAAAATATGCAAGTTAATCAGGGCACACTACATAAAAACTGCTCGCATATGAACAAATAGCATATAATCAACATCACCATTGTGTTGTTCACAAAACTGTGCAGATTTCAGAAATAGATATAGTCATTTGTTGTTAAATCATTAATCAAATGTCGGACATTTCTTCAAATAATATTCTCATTTTTAAACCTAGTAATAATATGTCTGCATTAAAATTCGCATTGTTTGTATCAAAAATCTAGGGTCACGAACGTTCGGAGAAAGCTAGATGTATGCTAAGGATCAATAAAGATGTAATTTTATTGAACATCTGTGCTGTGTCAGTCAGATCATTATCGAGTATTATTGATGATTAATTGTTATTATTAGTTTATTAGCGCGTGTAGAATGTAAGCGATGAAGACTCATAGATCATCATAAAAATAGATGTTTCATTTTCTAACAAAAAATGCATAATCATGGAATTTGAATACTTTATATTTGAAAGAGAAGTTTGAGGCAATATTATTATTCTTTAGCAAAAGTAAGGTAATTAGGATGTTAAATAGACTGAAGTAGATGGATGCTTTGATGTACGAAACAGGATCGTTAGACTAGTTCAAGAATAAGAACCGATGAAAATTTGCGATAGAGCTTTATTAGCATAAAGTCGCCATCTATCGACCGACTTTGATTCCATATTAGAAGTATCGTACTCGATGAAGGATTTTGAATAGTAATGAAAATACCATTAACAAAATGTTGTACATGTAAAAAAAATGATAAATGAAACTTATTACTTTTAAATTATCAGATGAATCTTGAATATTTGCCTATAATTTGTCTTAGCTTACGGTTTATAAATTCGACTTCTTTTATTTTGTCTGTAGCCTGTATATAATATACACATTATTTTTTGCCATATTGTTATAATCATAGAACCGTAAGCAGTGACAGCGAAATTGCTATAAGACAAAATAATACACGTGTTTTTTTACTTATCTGATGCAATGATAACCAATTTTCGCTGGTTCGAAAATTATAAGGTAGCCATTTTTCATGTGTTACTTAATGATATCATTTAAGATGATAACTTTGCAATATCTCACATTTCAGATAATCACACTGTTTTTTTACCACTTGTATTAACGTGAGTATTTCAGTATTATGTTTTGGTGTAAATTCTTTCATGATTATTAGCATAAATATGAATTATCTAATAACTATGAATTATATGGGATATTACCATGTAATTTGTTTGTTATGAACTCCTGATATTGCAGGGCAATTGGTTGATAAAACGAGAGAAAGAGAGAAAAAGTGTAAGTGGGTGATTATTAGATATTATCATATGTTTAAAAAATATGGTTTTGTAAATAATTTTGATTTCTATTTTAATAAACTATACTCTCTGAGTACATAATAATATATTCGATTATAATTAAAATATTTTTATAATTAATGTGATACATTTCAATTAATCAATGACATTCGCTTAGTGCACAAAATATTATCCTGGCCCGCTATATGTAGATAATAGGTGTTATTACGTCGTACTTTCTTTAAGTTTTATCAACACAACTGAAGAATAACACATTTTCTTTTATTTTAATTCAAAATTAAATTTAAAAAGTCAGCTGTCGATGATCTTCATTTATTGAGACATCGGCATGCCTTATCATCTATCACAAACTTCACCTTGAAATAGCATGTGGGTTGAAAGACTTCGTGTTTTTCAAGACAGGGTGAAGAGATATTTCCAATCTCGACATGGATCTATTAAGGATTGTCTTACTATTTCTACAGCTTGAAATTTAGAGAAATATTTTCACTTGCATATCAATTGCGCAGAGAGATCAGGCACGACGCGTTTATAAAAAAATATATTTACGACTTGAAACGTTTTCTTATGAGCAAAAATGGTCCTTAAGATTAAAAGAGATAAATCTGCCATTGGATTATGATACCATGCATAACTCTTATTAAAAGCGGGAAGAAAACACCCTTTCTGGATTCTAACCTGTTTCTTGGCCTGGGATTAGAACTATTCGTTAAATCATAATTCAAGCAAACTGATTAGCTATCAATCAGTAGCTCGCAACGTGTTTTAATAGCAGATTTAAATCTAACCAGGATTAGCTTCTAGAAGCCCAAGTCCCGTCAGTTGTTACACCACAGTTAATATATTCTAATAGTTGTATCTAGCAAATTTTTTGAATATTAAATTCTTGTGCTTATTATTTGATTATATCATTCAATTATAATAAAACTTTAGTCTCATATTACATTAACACAATTCTGTGTTTTAATCAAATTAAATGATTCATAACTTACAATAATGTAACAAATTGGAGAAAGTGCTGAAGTCTTATAAAATACGCCATTAAAGAATTTTACGTACAAACCACATGTCTCGGTACCAGCATCGTGCGAATATTTTTGCCGTAATAAGCATCTGATTGATGTGAACACTGAAATCATGTTGAGCTTAACAGTCTCGAGCCGGCGGCTGCGCTGGCGTGACCGCCTTAAATGTCAGCTTATTCACTTTAGCTACATAATTGTGCTTCTACAAGGCGAAATTCTGCCTGAAGGAACCCATTTAGATCTGCAAAATATTATTTTAATAGTTTGTCATCTTTACACACCCTGGTTATACACCGTTTTATACTAAAAAAACCAAATTAAAAAGCTTGTAAACAGTTTTTATAAAAAGTTCACCAAATCATCTACGTCACTCATAGACCCAGAGACTGCAAAGTTTTTTAATAGAGATCAAGGGTGGCAAACACCAGATGCGATACGATAGATCCTCGAAGCACTTTGGACATTTTTTCTTTTTATACAACTAGATGACAAACAAGCTGACGGCCCACCTGATGGTAAGCGGTAACCGCCGCCTATAGACACCTGCAATAACAAGGAAAAATCACTTGATATTGCAGGTGCGTGTCATCCTGGGGCCTAAGATGAAATGCCGTCCATACCCAGTAATTACACTGGCTACCTTTCCCTTCAATCCGAAACACAGCGAACTGTTTCACGGCTGAAGTAAGAAAGGCGGTGGTACCTACCCAGATGACCCTACATACGGGCCTTTCACCTAGTAAACACATTACTAGGTGACATTACTCGCATCCTATGCAAATCAAAAGAAAGCGTTATATTAACAGCATTGGAGATGAATCCCCCTGCTCCCGACGTACCGCTTTCTTAATTACATCTAGGCACCGATCGCGTAAATTTTCAATAAATATGTTATATGATTATTCAAAGACATCAATGTATTTTCTGAAAAAAAGCTGATTGGTTGCCGCTCAAATGTTTATCGCCGTACAAATTATGCGCAACGTAACGATTTTGGTTTTGCTTTGGTAAATACCTCGTAAATTAGCGCGATCAGGGCCCTGGTGATTTTTAATCACCGCAGGAGCACACCACAATAAAAAGTGTTATTTAGTGCTCTTCTGAAAGGTGAAGGTGCTACACCAGTCGGACATTTGATCTTCGAGGGGTAAATACCACTTAAGCTCTAACTCCCTTAAAATAAGTAATGTTAGGTAGAAAATGAGAACAACTCACGCCAAACTTCTAGTTCACTCTAAACACGTGTCGAATCACTGCGCTCTATGAAAATATGGTACAGCTGAATAACGCAGTATGGATGGTGGTTGCGGGCAGCTGCGCAATACCTACTCTGGGATGCAACTTCAGAGCGAGCTGATATTTGGCGCGAGCTCTAGCATAAGTTTATTGCTCGTGCAAATGCTAATTGTTTGTTATGCCAACTCTGCATTTTTATTTTATTTTAGTTAGGTATATCAAAATATCGAAATCTAATTTACAAAACAATCTGACTTAGTTTTCACCTGGATTACTAAAGAGGTCGTCTTTATGATAATTCTGCCTACTTAATTATTGTACGCTTCTAATTCACAGTTAACCCTAAATTACATTTTAATTATCATATTTGTTATTTTTTATACCCAATTTAAGATACAATCTAATTGCAGTATAAATTACCATACGAGATAAATGCGATACAAAAGTTTTCTGAAAACAAATGTGAACATCTATGTATGTGGGTCAATTTATTTATTTTTAAAGTAATTAGTAAAAATGACTGACCTCTTTGTATTATAAGATGATGCAAATCGTTTAGATTTGTAAAAAAAATGTTTTTGTTAGGTACTATCATTGTTGTACTATATTCATTGAATCTTGCCGTGGTATTAAGTGGTTACGTGGTTAACTAAAGTTTGCTTTCTTTAATGCACAACTTCTGTTACAGTCCACTGCTGAACGTAGACCTCCCCAAGGTTGCGACATAATACACTATCTCCTACTTTCCTTTGGCTTCATCAGTCATCACCTGCTACCTAATAGTCGTCAGTCGGAGAAAGAAAGTCGACTATAATTGATTACTTAGTATCAAAATACTGTTTAGATAATAATAATAATTCTTTATTGACGGAATACGTGTCACAAAGTGTGTTTGATTCCCCTGTCGGGCCTAACTTACCTTAGCCCGACAAAAATGTTTCGTTTCTCGTTCTCTCCGTTTCTCGAGCTTCTCGCGTTCCTAATAGTGCTACTCGTGCTGTATTCCAAAATTGGCAAATGCCTGTAGTATAGAATTCAGTGTCCTCTCCCATATAATACATACAATTTGTCATCATAGCACTAGTACATACATAATTTTAAGTTGTATTGAAAATAAAAGTAAATGAAAAAAAATGTGTATGTGTGAGTGTTTGTGTGCGTGTGCGATATATTTATGAAATTTAGTTACGAAGTTACGTAGGGTAGGTATATCATTTTATCTTGAGTTAAGATATGGTGAGATGACATAATGTATACAGATATAAGGCATACAATCAGCTTGTAGGTTTCGTGCGCTCTATCACCTTAAACAGTTTTTTCTCTAGCACAGAATATAATAAGACTATAAAAATATTATGTAAAGGGGTCGTACCACATTACTTGCGCATAAATATTTTGCCACTGTCAATCATTATTAAAAACAGTGACATAGAGCGTCGACTCACTAGATCGACTCACATGTCGACTCGCTTCATTCATCGACGACAATAGGTACGTACCATGATCTTTGCAAACATGAATTCTGTTTTGTATTATATAATATATTTTGTGACGTTACTGTCATACTGTCAATTTGGCATGCTCATCTGCTATTTTTACACATGTTAGCGCAAAAGGTCATGCATTTCGTTCAACAAAATAAACTTACAGCAAGCCGATCATTCGTCGGTGCGTTCGGGGAATATTCGTAGATGTGTCAGCCATAGTTACGTACGATTACGTGGTAGCAATGACGCGGTCGAACACATACATAATTTTCTTCCAATACTCACATCATTCAACGCTAAACGTGATTGTGGTACCAATACGTGCGGACATTTGGTAGGAAAAATAACATAAACTACTGCAGAGTAAAAGTGGTATAACGTCGGTGAGCGTGCAAGACCGCGTAAGAGCAATTTGCAATACTGCGTATGTGCTTTTTGTTTATTTCACATGATGGAAGAAAAAAGTTTATATCTTGGATATTTCTACACATTTCTTTGACTGAACTTGTTTGGGATCTCTCTGGGTGTTGTTTAATTAGAATCTCGCATAAGCGATTCAGCGCTAATAGCCTACTGGTGCGATGTTTCAATCATGCGACTTTTGTAAATACGCGGTATTGCAAACTGCTCTTACGCGGTCTTGCACGCCCATTAAAGTAAAAAAGAAAAATATAATGTAGTGTACAAAGTGTTTTATTTCGTGATATGTGAAATGCTTACTATGAGGAAACGGTAGCAGTTCTACTATTAAACCACTATAAAAGAAGTAGAATAAGTTTTAAAAGCTTGCTTGCCGCACTTTTATAAAAAAGAAATGTTTGTGATGTATCCAAAATTGAGTGTTTTTTATTATAGTACCTAGTTACTCTTTTTCTTAGCTGTTGTTTGTTAGCTTGAGATGAATTAAGATGATTTATTTGAATGTTGCATGCGTTCCAGACTCTGGGATATATAGGTCATGGTAACTGCCCACAATCAAGCGATAGTATGCTTGATTGCCACTCTTTTTGTTTATAAAGTGTAGTACAGAATCGGTAATATTAACTCGGATAAAACAGTATGCCAAGGTAATGTGCTATAATATCATGATACAGCAATTTTACAGTTTATAATGTTGAATAGGTTTGTGTCGGAATGGCAGTCTTTTTTTTTACCTTAACGGGGTAACTCTTGGCCTTCATCTCACCTGATGGTAAGTGAAGATAAGGCCGACGAAGCGAGTCACACCCGGATTCCTCAACCACTGAGGAATTGGATCTCTAACTGCCGGAACACAACAATGCTTGCTAACATTATTGTTATGGCGGCAGACTTAGGTAAGATGGTGGTAGCTAGCCAGGCGAACTTACAAAAGCCTTACCACCAACCAAACCAAGCAAAAAATTACTGCCCCCTCGGGAATCGAACCCCGTACCTCTAGATCTGTGGTAGGTGTTCTCAACCACTAGACCACAGAGGCCGTTATCAATCTGAAATGATAGAAACCATTCTAGCAAGCCACATATACCATACACAGTTGGTTTTTGATTGATATAAGCCCCCTAGGGTATTCTGAGGCTTGATTAATGTACTATTTATTCAAGGCAAGCTACATCAGAGACTAGAAAAACAGGCTGGAGAAGGCGGCTCCACGGCCGCCTTCTCAACCACCATATTATAAGAGCGGCGCCCGGCGGGTAATGAAGTGGGGCTTAATGACTTGCGCCAAACGTCCCTCTGTAGGGGAACTCTTTTTTATGTCCCCTTTCACTGATGGGCCCGGAAGTGGGCAGAATTGTATAGTTATCTGAGCGAGATTATGTTAGGCACAGTCTCGAGCAACAATATGTTCCCATTAGACATTTGAATATTTTTATTTTATTAACAGTAAGAAAATCAAGCGTCGAAGCCTCGAACTGAGCGGAACACGTCCGTTTTTTCAGAGTCACTTAATCCAGGAGTAGCAACATTTACCTTTGGGTAGATATAAAAGCTTTGCAGCGTAAAAAAGGGATGTATTGTGAACTTTTGTTTCCATTCGTTATTTTCTATTTACCTATAATAACGTTATTTACTACACTTTACTGAAACAACAATGTGATATCATAGACATTGGAAATACGTCATAAGGGGCAGGTTTCCCAGCTCATTTTATATCCCATTTCATACAACAAGCACTAGTTCTACTTCATAAGTTTTCGGTAGTAATAAGAGGTCTTGTAAAGAGATAGATTTTTTTTCAAGTTTACTATGATTAATTCCTTCGGGATTACAGAGAACCTGCGTAATAAAAATATATTTGCCATTTATGCAAATTTTAAATAAAATACAGCACTTAATAAGGACAAGATAGTACAGAAGAAATATTTTCAGTACTATCTTGTAATCCTGGGACCTGCTAGAATAGTATATTGATGTTATTATGAACTACTAAACGTAGTGGTATAAATCCTCTTTCTAAGCTACCTTATTATGATCAAGTTGCAACGCAGTAATTTCCGATGGTATAAAGTATAGCTTTTAAAACACTGTTCATCTTAATGCTGTTCTTTCACGAATCTCGTAACCTTACATTATTTTATATGTTACACTGGTGATTGTAAAATAATTACACAGCATTTACTTTGCACAACAGAGCAGAATACTACTGATATAATAGTAGTACCTCGTAAAAGTGCATTCATCATTATTGAGCAAAAAAAATTTAAGATCAAGCTGCTATCTTTATGAGTCTTATTTTATACAGCTAACAATCAATATTGATTTATATTCCTAATAAGCTGTTTAATAAAGCTTGCACTATGCAAATTATTTAATAACGTCATTAACATCACTCCGGAAGTGTTATTAGCATAATTGACTTTGTAAACTCCGTGACTAAATTTCATAATACTTGCTGAGTAATTAGCATTAATAATGCGTGTGCGTGTTTTGTATAGCTAATTAAAATCTAGATAAGTTAAAAAGTCAGCTTATAGTGCTATCAAGAAACCTGTTGTAAAAGCTTTCTTTTAGATCGTGATAGCAGTGATAACTTTGATATCACGTTATCTTTATAATTTCACATGGAATAGACAGAATGACAGCAGGAATTAAAATACAAATAAATTTCTATCGTTTTTCTAGATCACACAAAAGCATATTTAGTTCATAATTATAAAATAATTAGACGTACGCGTTCCTTTAGCTTTCAAACAATTAAACTCACTTATATCTTAATAGGGTATTGAAAATATAAAAGTGCTAATAACTCAATTATGGCGCCTGTAACCAAACAAAAAAATGCAATTAATTAAAAGGTATGTTAAGTAAGTTTTATCATTTTTAATTTGAAATGAATATGAGAAAAAAGAAAGCAAAACCATTGGCAGGCAATTTCGTCTAAAACCATAAAGAGAAACATTCAATTTTCATTCGAATAACAACCACACATATTATTATAAATTCTTTTAATGGCAGACATGCGTTCAAAAAATTGATATTAAACGACAGACACCGACACTTAACGCAAATTGCTTTATCATAGACATGTGATGCTGAAGATATAAGATCAAAGAGCGTTTATGGTAGATAAATATCCCAAAGGACTATTTCCTTCAGGGTTGCTAAGTTACGGAAATATTAATAAGAATACTCTTGATACCCATTTCAAAGGTATTGGCGTAATTTATGTAAAATTAGGCACGATGTGAGGTGTTTGTAAGGCTTATTATATTTTCTACCGTAATGAAGTAGTTATTTTCGATGATCTAATGTCAATATGTCGCTTGAAGAAGCTCTATTTTTTTTGCCTACGTCATCAGTGTTACTTGTTGCAAGCTGGCTCGGCCAACAAGCGGTGTTGGGCACACCAGTTTCCCCCTGCCTGTAATCTATAACAGCCGGCATAATAGCCAGATTACCTCTAAGCATACCCCTGTGGGTACCACAGTAGTCCTGAATCCTACGCACTCATAGGATATTACGCTCGAGGCGATAGTACGGGATTTGATCTACTGACTTTATCATGGTATATGCTAATAAGTCTAATAATGCAAGTCGATTGACACTGATTGTCGATGCTCAGCCAGGATTTGTTTTTGTTTGAGTAGGAATGCAAGGAAAAAACCAAGTAATTCCTTAACACAGAATAGTTTCGTCTAGTGAGTGCTAAGATTAGTCTACGGAGAAAATGGCCCCAATTATAGAGAACACATTCTAATTATAATAAAAATTTCGTGCATCTCGTTTTCTCAAAATTAATAAAAAAAGGATGGCTATCATATAATTTGAAACTTAGAAACGTGTGTTCAATTTTTGTCTTTATTGGATATAATAAAACGCAGTGTTTAGGACCTCCGTGCCGTCAAAATTTTCTATCTATGGTTTCTTTGACATCTATCTAAATTATTTATTGGAAGCAACACTATTTTAATCAAATCCTAATATTTACAGAACAGACAACTCGCTGCAAAGTGACATTTAACAAATAGTGTATTAAAATATGTCGAAAACTTTCCAAACGATGAAGAGGATATATCCTAGGGTGGGATAAAATACTTTATTTTTAAGTGCCTAGCAAGTGATTATCAGTTAACTTTGACGCGTTTCTCTAAAATAGATCATATTTTGGAAGTTAAAGCATGCAAAGGCTAAGTTGACCGTTAGCACTTATGTTTATATTTTTTTTAATTAACCGACCTACTGATTTCTTTGGCGTAAAGTGATTTTACTTTGTATAAACACTAAGAATAAACAACAAAAGTATCTAAAGAATCACAGTGAAATTAAATTTGTGCCGGCCATGCTTTCTATATAAATGTCAAATCAATTAGCGGGATATTTGACGCACATGTATACAAAATTACAATACCGCCGCTTACATGGTGACAGCCATTCTTGGACAGGCGTTTAAGCTAAATCAGTAGTAATTACTTGTTATAGTCAGGGTATGATACTGATGCCAAGTGTGTTCACGTGAGCACCTCCACTTTCCCAAACTGGTACAGTCGACCACAGAAGTAGCTTAACACTTTAGCACCATGTCACACCGGCTATTGCGCACGTAATTAATAGTCCCTACTGTGCTATATTGACGCCACAGTTATTGTGACATGGAACTAAGGTGTTCAGCTACTTCTGTGGTCGATCGTACGTATTCGACTCAAAGCGGCTACACTAATAAATAAATGTTTATTAAGCTTATAATACTCGAAATAATCCCATTTTTGTTATTTATTTTGGTGTCTTCATTTTCATGCCGGATTTGATTTTTATTTTGCCTGCAACAGCACTGAAATTTACATTTTCGAATTGCCTTTTTTTTAAATAGAGTAGGTACCTACTGTCAATTTTTTTTCTCCAAAAGTGCTAACCCTAGTATAATGAAGGCGTGGCAAATAGTGGTCATTTACGACCAGCCATTTTTGAAGTGCAACCACAACACGAATACGCACATAATGTGGTAAAAAAATGCACACCCACCTGCATGACTTGGTTCTGTTTTCGTACCAACTAATTGCATTCATACATATTTAATTACGTTTACAGACAATGGAAATTATTATTTTTATTAAAAAAAATTCGTAGCCCATTAAAAAAAATACATAATTTTTTCCCCTCAAAACAGTTGTGAAAAAGTAACCATTAAAGTAGATATTGTTCTCAATAAGCGTAAGGGGTCACTGGTCTAGTGTCAAAATCGACCCAACAATCATAATTTCTTTGTCAGGTCACCGTTCTAACATAACTTACAAATCCAATTTAGTTTGAAATTATATATAATTATTAGATAGGTCTTTAAAAATTTTCTAACGTTACGTCAGATAAAACTGTGACCAAAAAATAAAAATGATGCGTTGGAAACTGAGCGAGTTTTTTTTTATACAACTAGATGACAAACAAGCTGTCGGCCCGCCTGATGGTAAGCGCCGCCTATAGACACCTGCAATAACAAGGAAAAATCACTTGATATTGCAGGTGCGTTGTCATCCTGAGGCCTAAGATGAAATGCCTTCCAAGCCCAGTAATTACACTGGCTACCTTTCCCTTCAATCCGAAACTCAGTGATCTGTTTCACGGCTCAAATAAGAAAGGCGGTGGTACCTACCCAGAAGACCCTACATACGGGCCTACCACCGAGTTTTCTCCTACCACGAAAATAAAAGCGATAATATCAATCAGAAAAGCAAGCAGTACCTAAGTACATACGAGTATATCTTAAAATTAGGTTGATGAAATTAAAATTCTATTTCATTTGATTTTCACCGTTATTGTAGATTCTTGTAAATTGAATATTATCTAGTAAACAAAAAAAGATGTACAAGGATCGGAACAAAAAACACAAGCACCTGTTTCCTGACTTAAAAATCCAGTTTTACATTCTTACATTTTATTATCTGCATAAAAAGCGGTTTTGCTAAATTATGTGTCATAAAGAACGAGGATAAGTATTGTCTAGTAAAGCGCCAGAAACCTGGTGATACATTAGGTTTCTCATTATTCGCTTTTTTCTATCTATTAATTAGGACCTTGTTACTTTTGACTGTTATTTTAGGAGATAATACATGCCAATTTACGTTAGTTAAAATGGAATAATAGTCTAAAAAATGTGGGCTCTTTATTACATTTACCTTGTAATAAAATTATTTATAGAAAAAAGATTGTCCTATGTAAGCATAGCTTTGATTATAGACATATTTAAATAACATTGTTAATGGTTTTGAGATTATTACTTCGATTAATTTCATTTTGAAAAAATATTTCTTTGACTCGTTGTACACACAGAGCATTTCTAATAGCCATTGCATAGACCTTGTATAGACATACAAAAGAGATAAAATACCGAGTTACCTAATTAAATTTAAACAACGCCCATTAGTTAGACCTATAATGATCTTTAGTAACCCATGATATCTTAATGACGATTTGAGAAATGTATTTTTGCTAATGTGGCATAATGCGACAAGGCGACTTTTCAAAAGTAATAATAATAATATTCATACACTCACCTATTGTGTAGCCCAAAGTAAGCATTATTAATTGCTAGTGTTATGGATACTAGATAACGGAGAAATAATGATGATATACTAAATAAACATATAAACATTCATAACTCGTGAACAAATGCTTGTACTCATCATACAAACATTTGCTCCCACCGGAAATCAAACCCGGGACCCCTGACCGAGTAGCCTGTATAGCAAGGGGCACAGACCACTCGGCCAGCTAGTTGTCTGTGACATAGTCATTGTGTCATAGGTACCAATCGATTACGCCATAACGAAAATTCAACCGCTGATGCCCTATGATAGTCGTACGTTTGTCAATTCACCTATTTTATTCCATTAAAGTAAATTTTTAAGTCTATCTGACGAAATGAGAAATTCTTGAGGCGTGAATGTCATACTCTGACTTGCACTTTTACAATAACTTCAGAACAATGTCCGGGCCATATTGTTTTCAATTCTTAATCTGTAATTTATGTAAAAGCTATGAATCAAAGCCGAAATGAGTCGTAATCAGCAGTTGAATGTGTGTTTAAAATATATTTTTATTGATCTCAAGGATCAGGTTTTTGGTGATCTTCCAAGTGAAATAGCTGACAATTCCCAGGTGAGTTTGCGATTACATCTAGAGAATAGTACTAGCTTGATATTCAAGTACTAATTACACGATAAATATGAAAGGTAGCTAAAATATTTAATACAATATCCATTTCAAATTACATCTTCACTCGTTTTTCTACATCTGGTACATCAACACGCAACGAAACCGTATGCATTATATTATTTTATACCCAAGCATGCTTGCGATTATTGCAGATTTGCAGAACTAACGTTACAGAACCGGACAGCTAGAGTTAATTGCATGTTAGATGTGTGTACGATTAGATGTCGGCATGCGCGCGAACCTTTTTTCAGTTATCTCCGATTGAGGGGAGTATCAGGTTAAGAAAATACTGTTACAATCGCAACTTAACGTCTTATATTACTAAAAAGTTTGAAGTCTATAAAACTAAGACCTTATAGAATCATTTTTAAGAAATATATAAAAATTCTTTACCAGATAATTTGTAACTAATAAAAGCAGCCGATGCAAATTTGGAATTTTTTAACTCTACAACTATTACTGTCCTAAGTGTATTTAAACTATAAATTCAGAAAGTATTCGAGGCCCTAATTTTCTACTGAGTTTACTCCGTTTACGACACAAATAGGCTCATTAAGTCATTAATAACCTTTAGGTAATTTTAAGACTGCCTAAAAATGTAAACTTTATATTTTTTAATGCAATTAATACTTAATTTTTAATGTTTAACATTGAAATATACACTGAATATTGAATTTTGTTTTAACTTGTAACTGACCATCTTTTATTTTCTTAAACCTCTTTGTGATATTAACCTGTCCAGCATCGAATTTCAGACAATCCATTGGTTCTTAATTGTTTTATGACTCCCGGGAATCATCAGCGGCTTGACAAATTAATATTAATCAGCTATACGTATTTTTCTTCTCAAAATAAAGTTTTATGTAACCTAACTTTTAATATAGTATAATGAATATATATAGTTGTTGAATATATAATTATAATAATTTCAAATGAATAATGACAATGGCAAAACTGTGATGCATTTTTACTATACAAAAAATATTATCCTAGAATCTAAAATGCTGACCGTTTGGAGAAGTGTACGTAGTAATTTCGATATTTTTTTTCTGGAATATGCCTAATGCCTAAATCAGTATGTTTTTGAGGATAAAGCTATCACCACGGGTTTTGATTCACCTGTTTAAAGATTTAGTAATGTTGTCTATGAATTTTGTAAAAACTGGGTATTTAATTGTCGATTCAATACAAACAAGTCTAAGGCATTTCAAAAGTTTTTACTCACCGAACGTTGCAAGGTCCGTTATAGTTCTGCCGTAGTAGACGGTCCAGATGACAATCTATAACAAATAAAAGTAATACATGTAGGTATAAGTATTTTGTTGTCGCAGGAAACTGCATTAATATTACAAGAGTATATTTAATAGCAGGTTGTCGCCTGTGTCGCATCGTTTGTGAAAAATTAAAGTTTGGAAATAACTTCAATTCCCAATTTTGCTTAAATTCTATAATTTTAAATATCAACATATTATTATTTAATTCACTTTTAACCTGTCAAGCATCAGATTCCAAACACAATTGACTTTTCAATTGTCATATTGGAGGGTAAAACCCGCTTGACAGATTAATATAAACACTTGAAAGAAAGCGGTTACTAACTTATAGCTGCCTGTAATAACAAATGTAAAGGCCCATTTACACAGAGCAAGTTTCTTGCCTGCAGCATACAATTAAATTAAAGAAAGAAATGACTTGCTAGTTGGGAATTAATGAATTAGGTAAATAGAAGTGCCTCCTAAACACTGCATTTTAGCACGTTCAATAAGGTCGAAAATTGAACGCACCTTTCTAAATGTCAATTTATATGACAGCCATCCTTTTCGTATTCGTTTTGAAAGAAAGAAATAGACTGAACTTAAATTTAAACTTAGCATGTGTTCTCCAGAATTAGGGCCAATAGTAATGGAGTTTATACTATACTCAACTGTGTTAGCAGACTATGCAAGTAATTTCTTGCTTCCATTTAATTGTATGCTACGGGCAAGAAACTTGCATCGTGTAAATGAGCCTTAATCCCTCGCGTTGCATATACTAAAAAAACTAAGAGTTAGTGTTTAAACAGCATAGGGGGCTAGTCCCCCTGCTTCTACCATTATGCTTACTCGATGTGCTTTTTAAAACTTACTTTTTGAATAACTACATAATGTACTCGTTACAGAAAACTATTAAGTATATAAGACTATTAAAATTAATTATGAAGTTGAAATAGGTTGAGAATATCAGTCTAAGTAACTGTCAATTAATAAAGGTTATTAAAACACGAGCGAGTGTTTAAAAATCGAACCTTGGCGAGTTAAAAATCGAACCAGCACAAAAATCTATATAAATATTTTTTTACAAAAAAGCTATACACTCCAGAATTTACAAAACCGTACCTATCCCTACAGAATGTAAAAGTATAAAACTTATTACATCCACACTCCAATCTTAAAGTCAGTCTCAAATTATTAAAACGTTGTCCCTTTGTAATTGATTCGTTTTGGTATTCATACTTTGATTTCAGTGTTTTATCCTAAATTTTTCATTTTATTATAATAATAGATACCTCATTCTACTAGCAAATATATGTAGCTAGTTAGACAGTACTAATCTGATAAATCTTAAGTATAGTTTCTAATAATTGACCAAAGGTATTCAAAATGCAAAATTTTGGCACAGTGAAATCGGAGTAATTGTCATAAAATATCGTGAATAAAGTCTGTACCAAACGTAACAGATAATTATTAAGCTCGAGTAAGCAGTAATTATTTGCGATTTAAATGACATTTCCGAATGTAGAGGTAGTTGACCCAGATTACCTAACGAGGTTTCTTCTCGTAATGAACGAGACAGCGCAGCTCTTGTTATAATTTCTATTTACGGGATGTCGTCAATTTCGATCATTCATATGGTTAGTTTATTGGTAGATAGCAGCACAGTACGAAAATTCACAACAGCTCTCAACTTATTGTTATTCGTCGATAATGTATTCGGCGAGTAGAGGATACGATTTGCTTCCGCTTCTAAAATTTAAATCTGCGTTCAAAGTTGCATTCCTAAATAACATTCAATCGAATTTATCATTCAGTCTGCATAGTGTTGCTTTTGCAATCTGTCTTTCTAAGGTAACCAAGTGAAAAATATTTGTTAGGCATGCCACAAGTAATTAGCATATTTTTGATTATTTTTTTACTGAATAGGCTAAAAATTTAGAATGTCCTTCTCATCATCATTATTTCAGCTAAGAGACGTCAACTGCTGGGCATAGGCCCTCCCCCAGGGATCTCTAAACCGCATCTATCGGCTTCCCGCGACCCTCACCAGATCGTCAGTCCACCTTGTTGGGGGCCTGCTACCTAACAACGCTTCGAGGCTGACAACGCTTCAAGGATCTTTCCGTCCCAAAAGGCTATAAGTCCTCCTTGTAATGTGGCCAGCGCACTGCCACTTGAGGCTCGCAATTCTTTGGTCTAAGTCGGGGACCATAGTTCTCCTGCGAATCTCATTAGATCACGCAGAGAAACCCCGAGACTTATTATGAGGCCCATTGTAAGCGCGCACATCTCCGTAAGTCATTATTGGCAACATCCACGAATTAAAGACTTTCGTCTTTAGACATTGCGCTAGATAGGCCGAGAATATGTTGCGAAGCTTCCCGAACCCTATTCAGCCGTGTTGGATCCGTCGAATAACTTCTTTCTAGAAGTTGGACTTACCAAGGTGGAATATTTGTCCGAGGTAAACATATTCGTCAACAACTTACAGGGTAGAACTTCGGACCTTCACAGGAGTGGGTAGATATGGGAATTTGACATAATTTTAGTCTTATCCATGTTCATTTTAAGACCCACTAGTTGCGAGACTCTCTTGTTGGAATGTTCCTCTATCTTTGTACTTTTCAAGATATTAAAGTAATCACGTTACATATTTTTCGTTCAATAAAAATATTGGTTAGATATATTTTGATACGCGTATTTTGAATATATTTTTGCAAGGAATAATAAAGTTATTTTCTGTAAAAAGAAGATTGCAAATTTTAAATAATGCATGCTTATCTTTTGCTTAACGTTTCGTGGTGACCGAACACTGTTAAGCAAAAGATAAGCTATAATCATCGACAATGTTGAAAAAAAAATGGTAGTTTTAAGCGTCATTTTCTACAATTAAAGGCATAGCCCGTGTGCTCATAAAGACATTCTCGCCCTAGACTTTCAAGGTATGTTTTGATTTTTTTGCCAATAACAGCCCGTGACGAACCTTCATAAATAATAATAATTCTACACGACTGGAAGTCATTACAACGACCCTGTCCCGTAATCTCCTGGTATTTTTACTAGCCAGCAACACTTATAGGTACGGTGACAAGGCATCGTACACGAGAATTTTACTTTGGGATAAAATAAAATAAGTGATCTCAAAATCATAATTTGGTATTCTTTCGTAATAGAGACATAGCTGCACAAAACAGTTAATAATACGCATAGTACACTTTATTTCTTCCTATTTAAATATAAGTTTTAGTTAGACTCTGCCACGTGAGAGACGTTATAACACTTACACGACATACACCCTTGACTACCTACTCTAATCGCTTGATCATAGTTGCATCAACAACTTGTGCTTTAGCGATTAAATCGATATGGCATTTGGTATTGGAGAAATGACGTTGCTCAATCGTAGCGATTGGCGTTCGAACCAGAGATTGATACTGCATTCTATTTTCAAAACTCTATCCAAAACGCAATCAATCGCCGGAACTATCGAGTGAGCTAATAGCATACCAAAGTAAAAAAATTAAACTGACATTCAAAAAACTAAATTGACATTTTAAAAAATTAAACATTTGATCGATACGAAAAACTGAAGTACGTCTAATTTTTGAATTGATCAGGGCTGCAGTAGAGGCTAAGATTAATTCTCACGGAATCAGAAAGTAGGTGCACATTTGCTATTAAAATCAATTTTTAGGTTAGTGATACCTTCACGACGACAGTGCAGTCGTAACGACAACTTTTCGTAGTACTTAGTACGGATACACAGTGAATTTCTAAACCATTCATTTTGTAGTGACTTGATAATATGATTTGAAAGAGAAATGAAATTCAATAGCAAGATTATACTTTAAAATTTCGTATATATGGTAAGCCTCAGTTGTTCTTCCTATCCATCGTCCAGAGGTAATGTAAATTCCAGATAATCCAGTTCGAACAGGGCGGCGACAGCGCTCTTGTGTCTCATGCCTGATAATTAAATGCAAAAGTGAGATACTTAGTAATGCATTTTTTTCCTATTTGAATTCGTAACTTTCAATTATATTAGTGAGGATGATAGAAGTTTAGTCCTTGATATGGCATGTTTAATTCTTCTATTATTTTGTCTGCCAAAAGAATATGTAGCGCCGTCTGGGTAGGTACTACCACCTTTCTTATTTCAGCCGTGAAACAGTTCGCTGTGTTTCGGATTGAAGGGGAAAGGTAGCCAGTGTAATTACTGAGCATGGACGGCATTTCATCTTAGGCCTCAGGATGACAACGCACCTGCAATATCAAGTGATTTTTCCTTGTTATTACGTGTCTATTTTATTTTGTCGATTTTTCCTCGTTATTAAGGTCGCGAGTTCGATCCCCGCGTCAGGACGTGAAATTTTTTCTTGTTGAGATTTTTATTAGTAAATATTCTTTTCAAACATTTATAATAATGTTAAAATAAAACTTAAGGATACGTATGTAATTATAAAAAATATAATAAATAAACATATAAACAACCATGGCTCGTTAACAAATGCTCGTACTCATCATAAAAATATTTGCTCCTACCGGGATCGTAACCCGGAAACCTTGACCGAGCAGCCTAAATAGCAAGGAGCACAGACCACTTGGCCAGCCGGTCGTCAAGCAACACAGAAATAAAATAAATAGATGCATGTAAAGCAATTAGAAAGCGATTTATCTGATCACCCTTCCTGGCTCCACCAAACCACCGCAGATACCGACACGCACTAACGAGACTCCCTATTTTATCAGTCGATTAAACAGTTGCAGAGCACCTTTTACAGTTCATAAATATTCAACGTATCCCGTTGTTTTTAGATCATTCCCTTCTTCACACGTCGGCTCTTTGAATCGTCTCTGTCATTAAGTACTATTTGCTTGCTAGTTATATGCTCCATTGAGTGATTGAGAATGCAAATTTTTTCGTGTTTAATTTCATTTAAGGCTTTTTGAAAAGAAGCACATTTGAGTCAACATTTTATTTTTAAACATTTTAATGAAGCATTCGCAAGAGTGCAAAACAATATACTTTTAGAAGAACATTGTCAAAATGATAAAATGTTCAACAAATATACTATCTTTAGCTGTAATGTGAATAAAAAGAAACAGAAGAAATTCATAGGGCTGTCCCAACACTTCACTAAATCAATGGTTGAAGAAGTCATGTGGATTACGAAAGGTGGTGGATTCGAATACCACAATTTTTCAAAAAGCCTAATAGTAAAGAAATTATTGGCGATTTTCGGTTCATGTGAAAAGCTAAAAATTGCTCTTACACAACTGAATACTGTTTTCGAAAACCTTCTGACGACTATTTAGAGTAGCCGTCAGTCTAATGCATAAGCAAGTCTTAGAATCGGTTTCTTCGTTTTGCAATATTTTAGACATGAAAGTTTCTATAATTAGCATGACAGCAGCAGCTGTGAACAGCTTAGCACCAACTACAAAAAATATTTTTTTATGAAAGAAGTACTGATTTTCCTTTTTAGTGTTTTGAAGGCGGTTTTTTTAGTATGAAATTTTGTTTTCACATTTTTTGTGATTTTCCAAGGTCAAAGCTAGATGAGTGACCGTCAGTATTATTGACTTATGTGTCTCTTAGTCTTTTTTTCAAAGAAGAAGTTGGTTGGAATATTTTTTGCAGGAACGTAGCTTCACTGAGCTTTAGCATTTTACTAAGTAGACAAGCATCCTTATTTCAATTTACATATATACCTAACAATCCATCACATTAATTCTCAAACAAAAACATAAAACAACGGTGTATGAAGTGCAAAGTAAACATTTCCTACCTTGTTTGCATGCAAGCAAATAATAACAAAAAACTACGAAACCAATCAAAAACTAGTGAAGTGTGAACTCGATTTATTTCCTAAGGGACCTGTTAGTCTTATTTTGTATAATATTATTGTTAAGTATCCAAATTGTTCCTTTTGAGTCAAATCGCTGTCTTTAATCACTTTTTAACCGACTTCAAAAACGAGGAGGTTCTCAATTCGGCCGGTATGTTTTTTTTTTTTTTTTTTTTTCTATGTATGTACACCGATTACGCCGAGATTACTGATCCGATTTACGTGATTCTTTTTTTGTTCGATGCGGAATAGCTGCCATTTGGTCCCATAAATTTTTTTTCAAAAACAGTTGGGTACTTTGGTTTTAAATTTAAAAAAACTTAAATTATGAAGTCGTCTACATATGCGAAATTGCGAAGTTTTGCTTTTCAAATGACTTTTTAGTGAAACGATACGATAGTAGGAAACAATATAAGTTTACGATCACCCATCTAGCTTCGACCGTAGAAAGTTACCACTAAAAACTGTGAAAAAAAATTTTAAACAAAAATTAAAACCGACTTCAAAAAACTGAAAAGGATAAAATAATTAAATTTAAGTAGGTATTCATCCCCTAGAAACATATTTTTGGAGTTGGTGCTAAGTGGTTTCCAAAAACAATAGAAAGTGAAGCACCGACTCCAAAAATATGTTTCTAGGGGATGAATACCTACTTAAATTTAATTATTTTATCCTTTTCAGTTTTTTGAAGTCGGTTTTAATTTTTGTTTATAATTTTTTTTTTCTTCGATTGGAATTAAGGAGTATAGCTTCTAAAACCCATTTTTAGAATCAGCCCCAATATCAGTAATAGCTTATGAAAGTATTTTTCTTAGTAGAAAACGTGTAGATATGGTCAGCATTTAAAGTAAACATATTTTGTCACCAATAACGTTTACATTACCGATGATCTTATGTACAGGAACATACAGGGTGGTGCTGTCAATGCGACAAAAAATTAAAATAAAACCATTACCATGAACCAATGTTCATAGTAATGGTTTGCCTCTTTCAAAAACATCTTATTCATTTGATAATTTTATGACATTTGTATGAAACAAAATAGCATTGACATCAAATGAATACGATGTTTTTGAAAGTGGTAAACCATTTCTAGGAACTAATATAGCCCATGTTTTAATTTTTTGTCGCATTGACAGCACCACCCTGTATGTTCCTGTACATAAGATCATCGGTAATGTAAACGTTATTGGTGACAAAATATGTTTACTTTAAATGCTGACCATATCTACACGTTTTCATTTCATCACATTTTTCATCAAATATACAGGATGGTGCCACCTGTATATTTGATGAAAAAACTGTACAGTCAGCGATAAAATGATATAAGTAAGTATCTATATATGTATAGATACCTACTTATATCATTTTTTTTGTTACAGAGTGTTCTGTGATTGATACAAGCATGCTTTTCCGTGAAAAATACAACACTCACTACTAAAGTATAAATAGAAGAATACTTGACATGTTAAATGCACTGTTACCGTTAAAAAAATGTGAATGAATATAAAAATTACACATTAAGTAAATTAAGAGTCTCTGTGGAAACAACATTCGCTGCGACAGAATATTTTCAGTCTTTTTCGGGTTCCATACTAAGTATAAAAGCAAATAATTAGTAATTGCTTATTTTTTTTTCTTTATCATAAATGGCATCTCAGAAATGAAAAGTGATATCCGAATTTCGAATACATTTTAATAGGTTGTGATAGCACAATAATAGTATAGCAACCATTCTTTACCGTACCTTATTCAAATGTTACGCATCACCAGCCTATATAAGTATATGTATGTCCCACTATCAGTTCCCACTGCTGCCTTTCTAGACAAAAAAACCCCAATATGGAACTTATAGGTCATAACTAAACCACGTTTTAAAAATTTTAAGACTAAAAAAAATTCAAGGACTGTCCTTGGTAGCTCAGATTGATAGAGCAGTCACCCGGATTGTGAAAAAGGAAAAGTTTGTACTTAGTTTAGATTTTTTCTATGAAAAGATTTTTTGCAAACATTTATAAAAATGTTAAAATAAAAATTAAGAATATCACCACGTTTTGGGCCAATACGGGTGAATTTAAGCAGTTGCAGTTACAACCGAGACCAAAGGCTTAACGTGCCTTTTACGCACGGAGGTGCTTGAGAATACAATTTGATCCACCTTGATTGATCCATCCGGGATCGACCATGGCGAAAGTTTCTGGTTGGTGGGTGGTTGTCTTTTTTCTGCTTCTGATTTGAACACTAGTTCGAAACCAGAAACAGAAACCAGAGTGCTCAACTATGCCACCGAGCTCCTCTCTACGCGCCGTGTTAAATGAGCGAAATTAATAAAAAATAATACAATTTTAGTACGCTTCTATCAAATTAAACAGTTTTTTAATGTAATACCTACCAGCACAGAACCCTCAGAGCGCGAATAAGACTCGTATGTAATGAGTTTGTACAGCATATAAACTTTTTGTTACCTATTTGTAGTTCACGTGTTCCTCATTATTTCCGTAAAGTAGACGAATTGAAACATGATTGGGTGATTTATTGCAGAGTCAGTAAATAACTACTAATTGTAACTATAAATGTCCTTCCTGTTGCAAACGAAAAAAAGCGTTTGGGAAATCCGCTGTAATACCAATTTATTGTCACGAGGAAATGTATAAGGTGTACGCACACTGTGACGTTAGTATTAATTATTATATTTCACTATAGATTAGTGTTTTTTACATAAAACACGGCAAATTATGGAATTCACGGCATGACTGAGGAACAAATATAGTATTGTTTTATATTTTTACAAGAACAAGTCATTTGAAATAAAACCTCTTTACCAAGCTTTACTTCCGCTTAATTAGATGTTTCAATATTATTTTCACCCGATTATTATTATACAGTGATTGTCGATGAAGGAGGGAAATACGAGGTAGAAAATCCCAATTTTAGATTGTATGGACTAGTTACAAGTTGCTAAATAGAGCAATAAAAATACAAATGACTAGTCATTTACACGCTCAAGTAATGTGCGGTCAACCTAAAGCGTGCTTAACATTAAGCAAAACATTGCATGCAATTTGAATTATAGCGATTAGTAGGAAAATAATTGGAATTAATTAATACCTACGGCCAATCAGCTATATATTTCAGTCATTTTTATCTTTGATTTAATTTTCATTTAAAGTAACATTCGGCCTTTATTATTTTATAAGCAAGAAACTGTTAATGTTTCGAAGTAAAAGGAAAGATAGCCAACATAATTACATGGTTTTGAATCATTTATTTGAATTGGATTATTTGTCCGAATTTCACTTGACCGAAAACGGTTAATCGACGTCTGTGTTGCTATAGTAAATGTATTGTTTGCCATTTTTTTAAATATCATTTGACATAAATATCATTTAACCGAACTGCGTCTTAACGATTTTCAAAATCACTTTTTAGTATTGGCCGAAGTCTCCATACTTTCTCTTCAGCAGAACAACATTTTACCGAATATGGCTAAATAGGCAACTACTATGTTACTGTAGGTAATTCAACTACCTCTGTGCTACTTAATTAAAAAATGAGTATTGTTTGTTATTCTGCGTGCATTTTATTGAGTCAAACTACATGTTGAGTGCATGCCGCGTGTTTGCTTGTATGCTGCATGCTTGCTTGCATATTGCATGCTTGCTTCCTTGCCTGCATGCTTGCAGGAGGAGAGGTGCAGACGGGTGTAGCCTCCGTGCTTAGGGGAGTCAAGGGGCGGTAGCACCCGCAACGAAAAAACTTATAAGATAAAACTATAGTAATTAAAATAGAATAAACAACATCAAACAAACAAACATCAAACATTTATAAAAATGTTAAAATCAAAATTTAAGAATATAAAACTATAGGCTAGGTTAGATATTGTAACCACACACAGCGGAGCAAGTGAAGCGAGTGGAGCATCAAACTGCATGTTAAATGCTACATGCTTGCTTGAATTGAATTTAAGAAAAATAGTAGTAGTCAATAGTAGTCAGTTTTAATTTGAGGCTATGCCCGAATGGATAACATGATGTACTGGTGATTTTTAAATGTGAGATCTATTTTTTCTTTACGTTCAAGAATGCAATTAAACACTTTGACTATGACATACTTGCTTTCTTGCTTGCTTGCTGTTGGTTTGCTTGCTTGCTTGCCTGCGTGCTTTCAACCTGCAGGCTTACTTGCATGCTTGAATTGGGTAGTGGATTTTTTTTCATTTTATGAAACGATATGAAAATATGGCAAATAAAATAGGGGTGTAGTGAATGTTCGGAAGCATGATACTTTGAACGAAAAATATTTCTGACGAGTATAACTTCGATAAAAAGTTTTAAATCAAATGACACATCAGAGTAAGGAAAATTTAATTAATAATAGGTCAACTGATACAGTAGCAAACGTAATTTTAACGATATAAAAAAAGAGGAATGAAAATAGTCGAAAAGATTTCGGATAAATTAAATTCGGTCCAAAAAAATTTGAACTTATGATAAGTAGCCGTGAGAATTATGTTACTGAAGGTAACTCTAAATAAAATATTAAAAAGTATTCACAATTAAATCAATTCTGTTCAAAAATAACAAATATTTTTTTAAACCGTGTTTTTTTTTGCATTTGATAAAGTTAACAAAATTTTAGGAAAATGTATTAACGACAATAATTAGCGCAACTAAATTATACAGTTGCCTTTTGTAAGTCTTAGTACAACCTACTGTAATTTGTTTTCTAACGAACGAGGCATGTTTACAAACGTGGGAATTAGATTTAACGTCTGTCCATGAGCTAATATATTTAACACCAGAATAAATTTAAATAGGCTCGCCTCGAATTAAGTCGAAGTGTTGCCATTACAGGGAAACCAGCAACTAATGTACTAGTTGAAAGTACTAAATTTGCTGTCACTTCAAATAGCTACTTAATGCGTTTTATTCGTACTCATTACTTCCTTGGTTGTTTTACATAATTTGTGGCGACCACGTAGTTTCTATTTCAAAATAAAAATATTTTGAACATTTCTCATTTACATAAAACTTACCCACATTTAGTTTGAAAGGTAATAAGACCAATGACGAAACGTACAGACAGAAAAATATAACCGTTTAGATTAGACGATAAAAGCTATCAAAACAATCAACATCGCACTATGTTTAACATTTTGAGGAATCATAATGTAGAACAAATATTTAGCGTCAAAAACACCTGTCAATAAAACCATCTATGTAAATGTCTACTTTAGACAGACACCATTATGTAATTTAGCACTCAAACACCTAAAACTCTGTTTGTAAGACTATTGTGCGAACCTTGTGACGGCAAATTTTAGTGAAGTTAAAAATATTTTTTATAATTTATTTGGTTGCTACTGAGGGTCTAAATACTTTAATAATTAACAAATATTAAAACATTACATTTTTACATTACGTAAAATATGTGCCTGTGTCAATAAATGATAACAATAATGGTAGAACCAATGAATAATTTGATATAAATTTGTACTTATAGCCTTTGTTTAATCGAATACCTTTTTAAAAAATGGTTAACGGGATAAGATCCTTTCATAAATATTATCATTAAAATACAGGAAATAAGATCTTAAACGATTTTGAGCCCAGTGAGGCCTTTCTTGGTATAGAGATAGAGTTACAAATCGAGCGGTTAACTAACAAAATGATTTGTCATCTTCGAAGATTAGTGATGGACAATGACAGCCTATTTATATTTACTTTAAAATTATACGCTTCACCTTTCAAGTATCGACAAATACTAAACTATTGGTAATTCCAGACAAGTTTATAAAAGCACATTTGACTAAAACACGACCGTCAACTTGGTTTACATGAAATACAGTAGGTATAGGTGATTGATTGAAATTAGTTTTAAAAGATACCAAAATAATAAATAATTGTGGCTTTCCTTCGCAGTAAATTTGGGAAAATTATGAATATCAATTAGAACAAAAATCCAGCAGATATTTTCTATTATATGACTCTAAATAAATCCACTAAATTGAGCAAATATTTGAAAATATGTCTAATAAATCAACAACGTCAAAAGTAAGTGGACATGGACATAAGAACTTCTTTCTAAATAATTTTTATCAAGTGTTTAGTACGGTAAATGGGAAAACAAATATTTAATATGGACGGAACGATGTTACGCTAAAGATTCGTTTTAAGTTTGCTCTGCGTTTGTAGTTGTTTTTTGCTTTATAATCTGAATTGTTCTCCCAGTGATATAGACTTAAATAATGGTAAAGAATGGAAAATTTAAGTTCTGAGCATCTCGTTTTCTCAATTTTTTATTTGAAAGATGTGGTAAATTTTTGAACGTGATTAAAATACAGGAATTAGGAAACGCCGCCGAATTAGGAAATTTATATGAAGGCTATTATTAAACTCTTGCTATCTTTCTTTATACCTATTAAAAGAAAGATGTATTTTAATTTCGATTTATAATGTGTCTTTAAAATTAGGCCCATTAAATGGAAAATCTAAACAAATTCACTACTAAATAGGTACTGTATACCTGGAATGTGAACGGTCCTGCACTTGATTTTTCTAAAATGCTTTATTATTTCCGTTTTGGAAACGACAAGTGACGTCACCTATTTCTCGTTTTCGATTTATGACGAAAGAGTGGCACTAAACTATAATATAGATAGAAGTTGTCGAAGCGTAATAGGGATTTGTCTACTTTTGTATTTATTTTCCCAAAGAACTATTTAGGTTTCTGAAAAAAATCCTTGTTGTCCTGAGGAAATAAAGCTATTCTACTATATGAATTACTCGAAATACTAAAACACGATTACTATCTTATAAACTGTCACGGTTTTCAAACCAAAATGGATTTTACTCTAAGTTCAAAATCTTATCAGTCGGTAATTCTTCCCGAGAGCATCTTTTTCGAACATTCCCTGCAATCAGGTCGCTCTAACAACTATCTTTATATGGCAACTAGGTATATACAAGCTCTCTGAAAACAGCTATGAACAAATTTTAGTAACTGTAGCCAAGGGGTTGTCTTGTAAAACTTGACATGATTGCGTTTGGGACCAGTTCAAGACTGGTTCATAGTTGTGTACAGATTGTTATATGTACAATCAATAGCAGAACTAGTGTACCATTTTGAACTTCAGATCGCTTTTCTTCAGTCGTATTAGAAACCATTTTCGCAGCACAGCCTGCTGACGTCTGTGGACTGGTATCCTGGCTGTACGTAGAAAGTGCTAATCACTACTTAACCCTCGGGCACTGAGGAATGCCTTCCGTGTTGCTTTGCTCTGATTATCCGAGTAGAGTGTTACGATCATTCGCTGTCAATATTTAAACGACCACCCACAGTTATTGTAACTGCAAATCGACTTAACAATCGAATGCAAATTTTATCGACTTCCAATATCGAGTTCCAGGACAAAGCTTACGAGACAGTTTGTATTGTCTTAAAAATTAATTCCGCGTTCAGGTGAAATTTAACTAACCCTTTAACAGTGGTTAATTGAAGATAAATAATTAAGGAGATAAATGAAATTACACAAAGCTCTTTTAATTTGTCAAGCGGCGCTATCCCTCTGGAGGTCTATGATAATTGAAAAATCAATTATGTCTGGAATCTGATGCTTGACGGATTAATATCGTATCAATTCATCAACTCAACGCGAATATTTATATAATTAGTTTCAAATAAGTCAATTAAATTACGACAAGATGTAATTAAAATAGTAAAACCCTGTATGTAATTCGCTGATTACTGTAATTGCTGTAATTATACTTGAGTATGTGGTTTGAAACAACGACTTTTTAATCTTGCTTTTTAAAGGTCTTATTCAGATTTTTTTTCATAAGATGTCGACTAGCTACACTCGCCGCACGTACAAAGTACGATATTTTTTAATGTAATAAAATAAGTAACAATTATTTGGGTCGTAGTAATAAACTGCGAATTGAGTACTTACCAACTGTACACTAAGTAATTCTTTAGAGAAACTTGTATGAATTAAAATGAAATTGCATGAAAGTTGTAAGCTTGTCTTGTTTTATGAAGGAATTTATTGATTAATAAAAAAATATTTAACATTTCCAAGCAAAAGTAGCTCTAAGCTTAAACGAGCTAATATTTGTATGATGAGTACGAGCATATGTTCACGAGTCATGGATGTTTATGTTTATTTAGTATATTTCTAATATTTATATAATATATTATTATCATTATTTTTCCGTTATCTAGTATCCATAATACAAGCTCTTAATAATGCTTACTTTGGGCTAGACAATACGTGTCAGTGTATGAATATTATTATTAAGAAAATTTGTTCACTAATCAAGGATTTCTATGTTCATTTAGTGTAAGTACTTTTATTTCTTCGTCATCTAGTATCTATAACAAACGCTCTAAATGATGTTCAATTTGGCCGGCCTCTTAATGTCCGGCCAGACGCGGGTTCGATTCCCGCCTGGAGCATATAATTTTTTCATTGTATTCTTTCTTTATTTGTAATTGTTACAATAAAGTAGGCGTTTAAACGCATCAAAAACATTAAAATGTGATTAAATAGAACATTATATATTTTGCAATACATTTTTTTTAATCACAGTAGTTACACGGTACAAGAGCAGAATTCCTATAAGTGGGTATTAAATACTTACATAAAACTATAAAACGAATTTCCTATCAACAGAATGGAACCGTAACAAAAATGATAGGTTTTCTAGGAAGCAATAAAATCAACTGACGTGCATTTATAGTTACACAGAGCACTTTAACCATTCTTCCGAGGCCGGTTAAGGCTATAAGGCGTTGTAAAGTGCATCACACAATACTTAGTGGACACCACGCGGTGTTAAAGCTTGATAGAAACTCGCAAAGCCTTTGTGATAAGAAATAGTCAGAAAATTGTCATGGGTGGACGCAGGGTTGTTGAAATAGCTTAGGAATTCTGAAGTCGCTTTGAAGCTAAATGTGTGATGTAAATACCTACCTAACTTATCTGGTACTGCAATTTTTATGACAGTGTAAAGGAGATGTTTCATATATGTATGAAACATCTCCTTACACTGTCATAAAAAAGTATATGTACACTATCTCAAAAAATCAGGAAAAATCTCCTGAACCCGGGAAAAATACTAATAACTCGTTTTCATGCATAGTTTGAACAAAAGTTGAAATTTTTCTATGATTTCACAGTTATTTAATATGGCAATATGGCGGGGGACATAGAAGTCAACTAAACGTCACCAAAGTGACATAGCCGCTATGATAAATATTTCACTGTGTTGCAGTCTTTTCTATAAAATTCTTGCGTTGTACCACGCAACAAAGCAAATAAAAAGATTTTGACTTAGAGACTTATTTTTCAGTATACTGTACATAGACCTAGCCGGGTCTCCATACATTTTTTGAACATCTCTTTTAGTTTTTATAGTTTTTTTTTTGTGCTGCAAGCGTCGATGGGCAACGGTGACCGCTTACCATCAGATGGGTCCTACACTTGATTGCCAACTTCGTGGTATTAAAAAATATTTAATGTTTTACTTTACTTGCAGACGTAATGTACAGTCACGAGCAATATTATCGTTCATCTGTGTTTGTAACTCTTATTCTATTTACAATAAAAATCAAAGTACATTGTTGACACTGTAGTGACTATAGTGCGATAAATGCGACAATTTACGGATGATGATCGTGTCACGATACAAAGAGAGAAACTGAGCGCCAAGAAAAGAGCCAAAAAAATGCGATGAATTTTACAGAATTTACTTTATTATTCGATATAGAAAAAAAATGCGGCTTTTATGAGTCATTTTAATAATTTTTGAATCCTAACAATACTAAGATAATGATATTACCATTTGTACTTAGGTAATTTTGTGTACAAAGAATACATACCTAAATAATAAATTAGAAAGTGTGTGAAATTATCATTATCAAAATCAATCAAAAAATCATCATCTTTGCCGTCATTTCGCGTTGTTGCGCTATACGCATCCATTGGCTACAAATAAAAAAATGGGTAGACCCAAATGATATGTCGGTTATCATGGTTTAACAATAAAAGATCAAAACTTATACAAGTTACAATACTTATCTATCGAATGTAAGACCCAAAATATTAGTCACTTGTTTTAAGTCAAACGTAGGTACATATTCACTTAAAAACTTTTTTTTGTGAATATTATGGGCCCAGTAAACTACAAATCATATTACAAGCATCTTGTAATATAAATTTATACACCCACGCTTTATTCGCCGTGAAAAAACACCCCACTTTCGTAAGTCCCTTATTAACTACATCTCTTGTCTTAAAAATAAAGAGTTTCCATGAATTGTTTCCATGACTCCATTAAAGTTAATAACTACACTTGAACGCGCATAAAATATTATAATTATTCCTTAAAACGAGTAAGAATAAGTTATTACATGCATGATCATTTGTAAAAACTATTAAAAATAACGACGAAACATTATATTAATTACGAATCATAATAATATAAATTTAATAAAAATGATTTACTGTCTCTAATTATAATTAATAAACTCATTCTTTATCAATGCATAATTACTATTTATGACAAAAACAAGGCAATTATGTAAGTTAATTATAAATACTGTAATGCAAAAAAATCATGCTGGACTTTACGGCTCACTATTTCCATTTAGCTTTAACAAAAATATTGGAGTTCATAATTAGTATTCATCCACCTGCTATCGCCTACAAGGCAGCGCTATTAATTTACTAAAGAATGGTAAAAATAAAGAAGAATAACGAAAGCGCCATAAAAACGACAGGACTGAGTTTTTCCTACAATCGTCAAATATTGAATTTGAAAAGAATCGCTTCGCAAGTAACAACTACAACTTAGCTGCTCTATATATATCTCTGCTCGTGCACTATCTATCTACTAGAGGAGCCTGCAGTTTGTTCAAGTATTATACTTAAACAAATTGCAGGGCCAGCTTGAAAACGTCAAAAATCATTCAGTGTAAAAATATTTATCACATTTAATTCATGCATATCGGACTCCACGTCTTAAGAAAACGTATGTACAGTCGATATCACATCAAGCGTAACAGTTTGACCTTGAGACCGCCCTTACTCCGTTCGTAATAGAGGCGGCTTTCGCAGTGCAACTGTTACATTTGATGTGCTGTCGTCTGTACACAACAGAAGCCGAGATGGCACGTATGTACATACGTGAAGTACTTCCAAAATGCTCGGTTACGAATAATAAAACAAAAACTCAATTGTAATTTGTATTAGAACCAAATAAGTTGATAAACAAGCAAAATATTAAAAGTATAGTATTTAATATCATTTAATCGTTTTCAGTTAAGAGCTCGCAATTAGCCAACATAATAAAATTGATCAAGAAACCTTTACGCTCCTCGTATAAAGTGATTTTCCCACCATCATTTTGCTACTTGCAAGTAAAAGGTATTATATAAATGAAATCGAAACTTAATACAACATGTTTAAGAGCTATATAAAGCTGAAATTATTTACTAGATGGTACTTACGGTAAATATATTTTGTACCGGATCACATTGCATTCGTTTATTGCTCCTTAAACTTTATCAAGCTAATTGAGACACCAAGCTCTTTATTTTATAAATTAACAAATTTTAATACGCTATAGATTAATGCTTTCGTAAAAGTATGGACTTTATTATTCGTAGAAAGAAAAGTGAAATGTCGGTTGTAACATTTAATTATCATTTTGGAGTAATTATTTTTTTATCATTTATTTATTGGGCCTGATTTTGGAGAAAAATCTTAATTAAATTTAAGTGCAATGCTTTTCGCTTTATCAATATGATATATGTCTATAAATAGTTAACAGATAAAAATTTAACGACTTTGATCTTCGCAATCGATAGGAAACAAACATTAAAAGCCAGTGCTTCCTTATCAAAGATCTTTTATAGAAACACTAAGCTATGGCAATAAAACAATATTGTTGTAACTCATACTAATTGGGTACAAAGTAAAACATTTTTACCCCAACCGCAGTAGAGGTCAAGATAAGACTTATTTATATTCGCCAATTGAGGAGAGTAGGGGACCTTTTAAGAGTTATTGCCGCTTTCGCGAAATAACTGTCACAATACGTTCAATTATACTGCCGGTAAATAGCAACTTAGATGAATATCGAATCCCAATTGTACAAATATATTGCAAGTCGAGGTTTTCAATCAGCATGGTATTCGAGAGATTAAACCTATTTGGTTTGGAAAATCTCGCGATAAAATCTAGTGCATTGTTAAGCGTGTCTCTTACAAAGATAGTATAGATGTCTCGATAAAGCAAAAAATATTCAAAAGTTATGAAACATTGCCAATCAATTTAATAACAAAGAAAATCTAAATTTCCTTAGCTATCAATTTACTGATTTTATCTAGCCTTAGTAAGGGAAGTTATCATGTTCTATAACTAGATAAAAATAAAAACCAATTTCTAAACACTAGAGAAGAACAAATAATTAAATTCAAGCAAGTACTAGTAAGAGTTAGTGCTTTCTTTTTCTTTTGCTTGTTTCTTCTTTTGTGTTATTCAACAGCTTCGCACCAATTACAAAGAATACTTTTTGGACCAATCTGAAACTATACTTTTTCAATTTAAAAAAATCCAAATCGGTTAACAAATGACAGAGTTCTGAAGTTACAAACTTTAAAAAAATATACAGCCGAATTGATAACATCCTACTTTTTGCTGTCGTAAAACAGTAAACTGACAGCTAAGGAATTTTTTATTTTCTTTGGGTGCTCGTCGAGAGTAATATTATCAAATGAAACATATTTCTCAATGAGCTCGATGATATCTTGTCCACGTATACATAATAATCGCGAACGTCTGCGATCTGTACGTAGCCCCCAACTCCACCGTGTTGCGGTCCTCGAATAGGGGTGTCTTCTCTTGTCGATTTTACGCCTTCGCTGTTAAAAGTAGTGGTTTAAAAAGGCTCTGTCAGCTAATTTGCTAAATTATTGTGACAACAAGACTAAAGTGGTGACCACCGAGTTATTTTTCTTGTAACTTAGCAAGGAATAGAGTTAAAGTTATGACTTATAAGCGCGAGAAGATAAGACAACAATAGAGCACGCGCGCGTAACTTATGCGACTTGGAAATTATAAAAGAAAAAATGGGAATAAAAAGGATCATGTTTGTTTTTTTTCTATACAGAAAATATTTCACATTTTTATTTTGGCTTTTGTTAAATACTTTATTAATTCGTCAATTCTAACCTATTATAAAACATGGACAACATGAGTAGGAAATAGGATTAAATCTTTAATTGAAAATGCTTAATATTCTCGAAGTGTCGCTTTAAATGACTCACACAATAAAAGATAGTATTTCTTAATGTTATTTTTAAGTTTATCAAGTAGATCGTGATCTAGTTTGACGATTTAGTGTGTTACATTATTATACATTTCATGCGTTAGTTCTCTTGCCTGAATAACGGTAATGGTCAATCTAAAAAGTTTGTTTCTACATCGAAAAAAGCATGGAAATGCCATTGCAAACCTTATTTTGTATTGTTGCCCGCACAGTTTCATGAGATTCAGATTTAATCGCGAGTTAAAAAGTAAATATTTTAGTTTAACAATTTATTGTTTTTTATCTAGATTGTTTGATCGTGCAATGTTTATTGTGAGTTTATTCTATTACTATAATTTTAGTACTTGCTTTGTTTTACTTTTATATAAACAGTAGAAGTAGAATAATTTAGAACGCATATTTTATATGCTATTCATATCTGATTCCTATTTATAAATACCTGGAATAGACCGTAATATTATTGCGTGCCAGTGCACCCAACTTTACATCAAAATGATATTGCGTAACTGCCATACTCACGAACAGAATTTTAAGTACTTCGTTTTCTTTGAAGTTCTTCCTTTGCACTAGTATGCGTGTGATACTAATCCTAACTCAAAACGATTTTCTTCGCGGAGTCTCATAGATCTATGACATTAAGCCTTTACAATATTCTTTATAATGACGTTCATTTCCCGGCATAGCTATTACGTGAAAGGAATTAAACTGGTGTTGAACTTATACTTTGATTTGAAGTAGAAGTACTAATAAAATTTTATAAATTCATCATAAAATATAAGGAAATACACTTTCAAATTATGGAACTGTTGATCCTAGATCGGCAATCTAACATGTTTGTTGGAATTTTTCTTATATATTTTACTGATTTTGATAGGCTACGATCGAGCTAGCGTACTAAACATACGTTACAAATAATCTGAGATTAAGGCGAACAAAGGTAAATCTAGTGGTGGGTAACCGTGACGAAATTTCATTTGCGTCATATCATAAAAACAAATATTAAGGTACGGTTATACTTAAGGAATTTCAATATTTTTATAAATTCGTACTAAGAATAAACTTCATACCTACTAATTAGTGGACCCTAATAAAGAATAATTATAGTTTGAAAATAATACCTAAATTGAGTTCGTATAGTGTCAGTCACCAATGAGTTCTATTAATTTTCAGCCTTGAGGCCGTATTTGCGGGCTGGATTTAAAAAAGCTTAGGGCGCAGAAAATTACAGTTAATTTCCAGGGGAAAAAATCAGGTGATTTTAATAATAATTCAGAAAACAAAAAAAAACTGCAGATTCATAATTCTTTGCCCTAGCCTTATTTTTTATTTAATAAATAACCTTTCAAATACATAGTCAGTTAAATTTGTTTCCATAGTATAAAAAACAATCATATGGTAAATTTCAGTAGTTTGTTGATCAAAAAATTGCACTAGTAAGGATAACGTGAAGACAGTGCAGTATTGCAGCTATCACAGCTGGCTTACATTTGAATAAACAAGAAACTTTTTAAAACCATAATCACCTACCATCGAGATCAAGTACGGCTTCTAATCCGTTCAGATCAATTCTATTTCACCGATCTCCCACTTTCGGAGCATACAGTTACGAAGTTTTCATTCGTATCACGTTTCGCCGTTACGGATATTTAAATTTTCAGTTCACACGATCGCGTACTCTCTTTCAGACGTCGCATTAATATTAATAGCGTAGTATTACCAGAGTCTAACAATGTCAGACCAATGTTTATAATCTGCGAACGGCTACAGAATTATGCGTAGAAATCTTAGGTCAATACTGTATTTAACTCAGCGGTCTAATAATCAATGGTATCGAAGAGATAGATCAGTCTTGACAACACTGAAGTATGAACTACCGACTATTATAAAAATACTTAGAAAAATATCTACATTAGAAAAATTTTGTGTCCTGGGGCAGGGACCTATCCCATGATCTTTCACAATCCGGGTGACTGCTCTAACCGTCTGAGCTACCAAAGACTTGGGATAACCCTGAGAAATTCTTCTAGTCTACTTATATGTATTTGAGTTAGAAGATAACGTATACCCTCACAATGTCACATTCTATTTCATCACCCGAACGAGTGTTTTTCAAATACTTACCTATGATTCGGTTAAATTTGGCGTGCAAATTTATAATAATGCTAAAAATAAAATTAAGAATAGAATGGTTTTTTGCGTTTTCTTTAACCATTAGTTGCAGTTGCAGAAGACTCAAAACCACACTGCAGTACTTAAAATCTTTGAAACAAGGCATTAATGTTGAATGTCATTTAAATAACAAGCCAAGCGTGAAAGTTACTTGTAAAAATATTTACGATGTTTACTTTTTGTCTTGTGTACTATGTAAGGAAGTTAATTTAGAAGCATAATAATAATATTACTGTGAACAGCGTATTACTGCATTAAATTATGTTTAAGCAATGGAAAACAATAATGAATAGTTATAATCAATAGCAAAGAAAAATAACCACTTTTGATATGGTTTTAGAGCTCAATTTTGTAATGCATATAAGAACCAATAACGTTATCCTTGGAAAGAAACAAAAAATAGCACTAATCTATTTTATTGCAAAAATAATGCGATGAAAAGGGTCCCTAAAATCTATCTAAAGATGGTATCTTTAATAACACTTAAGGGTAGTCTCCTAAGATAAAGACCACGGCCGGTATGCCAATCAACATTTCCCATCAGCTCGCCTTCCATAGAGTTTGTTACGTCATGTTAAGGAACCGGCCTTTGCTGCTTTTGTAATGCTATCGGCACTTAGCCACATTTCATCAGGATAACGAAGCTTAAATAACTATTGGTCTTGGGAAATATTTCCTGCACATTGTATCGATTCAGATAATACTTTGAAATGAATTATTTTCTTTACTAAACGACCTAGCTAATTTATGATTGTTCATAATTATATATATAGATGTCTATTATGATTCTATGTAATTATATGTAGGTATATTTTATGAGTCAGAGCAGTATGGTTGTCTCTTTATTCCTTTTTTATGTCTATTTCATGTCTTGTCTCTTATTATCTTTGCTAAAGAGCACACCTTTATTACTATAGAACGTCAAGTTAGTTATTTAAATCAAGAAATATCCGAATTTTAATAAAGAAAATAAATGGAGTGAACCACTAGCTTGGGCTCATATCATGCAAATATTAAAGCCAGACGATGAGAATAAAAAGCTAGTAATATCCGGTATAATGGTTCACAATTGATAAAACTTCACTATAAGTAGTTTTCACGTGAACGATCTGATGGATTTTACAGCTAAGTACGTAACTTCCAATATGCCTCTGGAATGCTATGGCTAACTGACATGCAGTAAAATAATGTTGGTCAAGTAACGACAGAACGGAATTCCTACGCGTGTTGCCACACACGCCTTTAGCGCCACACAGAGAATGTAAAATATCGATAAATCAGACCAGTGGAGCAAATCGCACATCTTCTGAGACGTGCGAACCAATAATGCTCTGAATTTGTTAATTAGCGACGAAGATTTATTACAACTAAGTGCGGTTGATATAAAATAAAAAATTAAAATACAAAGAATAGGAAACGTAACAATAATTAATTGAAATTAAGTTTAAGTTTACAGAAATCGCAATTATTTAATATAAAAGTTAATAAAAAAATATTACAAAATAGGAAACATTACAATAATTAATTGAAATTAATTTTAAGTTTACAGTATGCGCAATGTCACTTTAAATGTAATTGCTTTCAAGAACAATTATTTGCTTCAATAATTGATTTGCTTTATAAGACTTTTAAAAATATAATCTTTTTAGACCATGAGTCTAAAAAGTCGAGTCGAATTAATAAAACTTACGAGGTTTTTTACGTAAAAATTTAACGCCCATCTGGGTTTTGAAACCAAAGGCAAAATCCAGAAGTTTGCTAAAATATTTTATGTTAAAAGTTATGTTTTAAAATTCGAATAAAGATTTCTAAGGTGAAAATATATTGACATATTAACACCTTAAATTAATTTAAAAATTTAAAAAATAACCTGTAACATAATGACCACTATAACATCGGTTCGACTCATTATATTACAATTATTTTTCTATAGCAAAAGTGTTTCAGCCAGCCAAATTAAATTACTATTTGACAGTTAAAAACCTAATTGACACCATAGAGAACCTAAACCCTGATGCGCGCGCAGCCCTAACACAGACAATTGATTTGGCGCCATTTTGTCTGTGTATACCTAAATACAATATATAAAAATGTCTGATGTTGGTAGTGACGTATTTGAATGTATGAGTGTAGATAAAGTAATGAATGAATCTGCACATATCTTGGTAATTAAACACTCGCGTAATACTATTAAAAAACTAGCCAAGGCTCGTCTTTTAAACGCCCGCTCATGTTATAATAACTTCTATTATGTGACAGTTACTTAGACTACTATTATATAGTACTTAAATAAGTGTTGCTGTGTTAGAAGCAGGAAGTCATGTCTCCTATGTTGTGAATTTAGTGCAAAGTGCCTTGTTTCAACAAGCGTCTACAGACTATGTTCACCACTTCAGGCAGGCCGTTTCATGGTTTTGGAGTAAAGTAGAATAGTCCCTTGTTTACCCTTATTTAAAAAAATCAAGCACAAGAAACTTCATTAAATACTGCGACTCTTACCACATAGATTAAAATTACGAATATAATCATAAAATATGAATACAATTAGAACTTGGTTATTCTTTTATGGATAATTATTTCATTATATAAAGACAAAACTATATTTATTAGATTAGGTACGCTTAGATATTAAACCAACGATGTTCAAGCTGTAAAATTGAGCGTTACTTCGCAAATATGGTTATCATCTCAATTTAGATTTTCCTTCAGTAATGTATCGTTAATATGTCGTTGAACTGGCATTACATATTCGGTGAGGTAGAGCGAGACGACTCCGTATCGTGCTTATGGTCAAACACCCATTTTGAGAAGAATATCATATCCTATCACAGTTATTTTGACTGACGTCCACATCAGAATGGACAGTTATAGGAATATATTATTATTACAGTTGCGGCACTGTTCGGTCAGTACCCTTTTATTTGTATAATCGTTATGACTGGTATCAGCTTTGGATGTAATTGCAACCAAATGGAAATCTACCTAGGAACACTTAAGAAACAGTTTTGCAGTTTCAAATCTCTTTAAATACCTGCCTACCATGTACGGGTGACTACCAAAGACTTTCTGAATTTTAACCGACTTACCAAGACCTGTATAATGAAATAAAATGAATCGATATAAATATTCAAGTCATAATGGCACTAGAGAAATAATAGAAGGAACATTCTTAGAATGTGGTTGAGTTAGAACAGTATTGCAATAAACAACACGTAGATTTATATAATAAACTGTATATTATAACAGATATAAGCAATGTCCGCGGCCTATGCGGCATTATCACTGCTAAGCCCGCTATGGGCTTACTTATAACTTTTAGCCTATCTATCTATTACTTTCATGCCTTTAGTAGGTAGGCTGATAAGGGAAAATGAAAGCGCTGGAGAGGTCAATGAAAATATAAAATCACTAACCATTATAAAACTAATTACATGATAATTATTATTACTATGATTTAAATGATCTGTTCTACAACAGAGACTCTTATTTTTCTAGACAAGGACAGATAGAGATACTACTTATGTATACCGTACATGTTTATAACTATATATATAGATACCAAAGATACCTACTAAAGATAATGCAGTAGCCATAGTAATACCTTAAACAATACACGATAACAGCCCATAAGAAATAAACTTAATAATTCAAAATATATAATAAAAGATAAAACAACTTAAAAAAATTACTAATGCCTCTTCGAGTTGCACAAACTGTCAATTTGAATTACACTGTCAGCTGCTCACTAGCCGCCAGGCATAACGCATAAAAATTAAATGTCTTCTATTACTGATTACCGGGCGGCCCGTAGATTAGACCCCTAAGAGACGCTTATTAATCTGTAAATTACTTGCATAATAGCTTTTCACCTAAATGAAAAACCAAAAAATTAACAGTGCTTTAATGAACAAAAATAGTTTTAAACGAAACTAAAATCCGACATCAAAACACTACAAGGGTCAAATTGAAAGTTCTTAGAAAATCAAAAACTAAGCAAACTAGCAAGTTATTAGTTTTATTAAGTCTTTTTAAAATAGTGTCCTCACATCAATACATTGCTGCATCCGATAAAACCACTGCCAAAAACAAATATTAAATGAATGTACCTGATATTATACATACATAATATTGGCATAGAGTTCCATTTTCGAATTTCAATCTATTTTTTATTATTATATTGTTTACAAGTAACCAGTTCTAAAAACTTTCCTTTGATCCCGTTGAGTCACACCATTTTGTGTCACTGTTGCTCAACGGTAAAAATATTCTTGATGAGTAACACCGTAACTCAATGCCACTATTTTTTTCCTGTTGAGTGACAGTGTAACTAAACAGAACGCTGATTTCCCGTTAAGTAACACCTTCTTGGGTAAAATCATTGTTAAAATTCGTATGTATGTAGCTGGATTATCCTGTGAAGTACCAGGCTACCATAAGTATATGAGAGGTTATTTATTGTACCCCTACGATTATTATATTAATAAAATAAGAGTATGCTAAGCATCTTCTACATAGATATGGTAGCCTGGTACTTCAGGGGATGATCCAGCTACATAAATACGGGGAAAAAATAGTGGCATTGAGTTACGGTGTTACTCATCGGGAATATTTTTCCCGTTGTGTGACACAAAATGGTGTGACTCAACGGGAACAAAGGAAAACTTTCAGTATCACCCTCTAAACAGGGAAAATATGTGTAGGCACTCGTATGATTTTATTTTAAAGATTTTTTTTTTAAAAGGTGCTTCGCTCTCTATTGTTTCCGGAAACAGTATAACATCAACTCCAAGAGTCAATACCTTAATTACACATGGAGTTTGTGCCATAACACAACCACGCTGGCCCAATTCGTGGGTAAAAGCGTTTCCAGTAACAATCAGGACCAACAGCTTAACGTGCCTACTGAAGCACTTCTCACTGACAAACTTTTAATGACTCATCTCAGGATCGACCATAGCGAAAGTTGCTTTGTTTTCATATTGGAACCTGAGCGCTCAAACCACTATGCCAAAGAGCTTCTCTACCTTTAACTTACCTTTAAAAAAGTCTAGCTAAATAACAACACTTTACAAGCAAGGTCCCCAGAGTTTATCGAGGAAGCATTTACCACCGTTTAATTAAAATATCATCATAAAACCAGCCTATGATGTCCACTGCTGAACATAAAGTTCTCCCCCATCGATTTCCAAATGGAGCGGATATGCGCAGCCTGCATCCAACGTCTCCCCGCGACCCTGACCAGGTCGTCTGTCCATTTGGTGGCTAGCCGTCCTACTTTGCGCTGTACGGTACGTGGTCGCAGTTATAGAACTTTAACGCCCCGCCGGCCGTCTGTCCTGCGTGCTATGTGTCCTGCCCACTGCCACTCCAACTTACTAATCCTATGAGCTATGTCAGTGACTTTGGTTCAAATAAACGCATTAAAATATAATGCTGTGTTTGATTGCGATATACGCACCTTCAATACCAAGTGATAATTTCTTTGTATATGTCTTTAGGCGACGGTAACCACATACCACCAGGTGGGCCGTCAGCTTGTAAGTCATCTAGTTGCTTAAAAAAATAGCACCAAAAAATATTAAAAATATTAGCGCCAAATGTTGCCCTATGCCCTTTCTCACGATGACAGTATGGTCAATATATCGTATGGATTGTATGCACGGACTTACTAACGTAGACATAGTAGTATGTATTACTAGGTATGATGTGTTTCTGGTCATATTTCATTGACCTTTGAGGAAAACAAAACAACATCAATACCAAAATTTGAATACGAATGTGTGTTTGTCTGTTACGTTTTCACTCCTAAACTGTTGAACCGAATTAAATGAAATTGGGCATGTAAATAGATTACATCTAGAAAAAGGATATAGGCTCACTTTTGGCGCGATAACAGAAAACTACGCTGGCGGAGCCAGGGTCCACCACTAGTATATAATATTTATCATTTCTAAAGATAATGAAAACTGGCGTAGTGTCGTAACGTGTCTTTAATTACCGACAATGCAGTCTCCACTCCGCTCCAGTGGATTAGCAAGATCAATACCGCTGTAATTAATGGGAATAAGTGGTACGTCTTCATGCAATCAATTTAATAACACCACGGACAATGCAATAAGTACTTAGATTCTTAAGTTTAAAGTTCCATTTCTATTAACTATTTATATCTGCTACAGAACCTGCCACAGAATTGAATATTTCTAATATACAATCTACGTGTTGGCAGACTGCCCTTTCTTTATACTGTTTTCTGCTACAAAGTTGAACTATTTATTAGATCCACTACCGGTTATCTTTGCACTTCTTCATATTAATACCCACCTTGAATTATTATTTATTACTGTAGATTATTCATTTTCTTGATAAAGAGTTCCGCAGAAAATTAATATTAAAGTCTTTTTTTTAAGTAATTCTATTGTGTGAAAATCATAATAAAACCCAGTATCTAATGGAAATATTTCATTTCAACATTCATTGAACACAATAATGTGTGTAAGTGTGTAGCTAAAGTAATAATGTTTTATTACGTAATATTATGTTTTTATATTATTCATTTTAAAATATTACCTAATCAGATTATTTAATTTATGTATTCCGTGCTATCATTTCTAAACAGTGTCAATCGTATTCTTTATATGAATTAACTTCTATTAATAACATACGCTAGTAATTACTAGTGGTCGCCCGCGGTTTCGCTCGTGATGATAACGGTTATCATGCCAAAAAATTGGCCCATGTCCTTTCTCAACACATAATCTATCTCCTTGCCAGATTTCATTGAAATCGGTTCAGCGGCTTAGAATTGAAAACGTAACAGACAAACAGACAGACATAGTTACTTTCGGATTTATAATATTAGTATGAATCATGAACTTAGTACCTATAGACTTATCTATGAAGCACCCATCCCATTGCACAACTAGACACGATAGGTAAAGTAGTGAGTATTCTTTTGTTGAATCTATCATTGAGTGGACGCCGGCGGTAAGGGACAAAGAAATAAGCTAAACCCTCCTAATGAAGTAAATTACGTCAAAAATAATATTACAAATGCGAAAGTAAATTTGTTTGTTCGTTTCTTTGTTCAGCTTTCACGCCTAAACCACTAAAACGATTTTGACGAAATCTGGTACGGAGATAGTTTGAGACCCTGGGAAGAGCATAGGATACTTTTTTAAAGTGATAACCGACATCCACGCGGGCGGAGCCGCGGGCGGAAGATAGTATCTAATAAAAATAAAAACATGTGGGTACAGAAGAAGGTAACAATTCAGGCGTTTCAAATCATGACGTGAATAGCCGATGCTGTTACAAAACTCAAGCAGCTTTTTCTTACATCTTATTACAATTTCAAAGCATACAAAGAACTAAACAACATGACAACTAACATACAATGTTACACTGTTTCTGTTGGAAACTGTTTAAACCGGAAAGTATTAACAAAAATAAATTGCAGTGCCAAAGAAATATTACTGCAATCGTATTAATTTGCGTGCAAGTTAGGAGCGAGATTGCGTATACAATATTATATCATTACATAGGGATTAAAATCTATATTTTATTGAATTTGACTGTACCCATGCACGGGTAATGAGAGTCCCGTTTCAAAAAAAATACCTTTACCAAAAAATATATTTTATTATCATAATTAATTATAATATTCATACACTCACGCCTATTATTAAGCCCAAATAAAGCATCATTAAGAGATAGAGAGAGATTTAGATTTTTTTCTAGTTTTATTATATTTTAATTACATCATTAAGAGCTTGTGTTATGGATACTAGATAACGGAAAAAATATTAATAATGCTAAGTATATAAATATTAGAAAGATTCTAAATAAACATATAAATCTATGAATCGTGAACCAATGCCTGTACTCATCATACAAACATTTGGTCCTACTGGGATTCGACCCCGGGACTCCTGACTAAGTAAGTAAGCCATACAGGCTGTATGGCAAGAAGCACAGACCACTCGGCCAGCCGGTCGTCAAATATATATTGCAAGTTTTTTTTTTTTTGAACATTATTAGTGTATTTAGTCGACTAATTTACGGGGAGTCAATTCTTCCCTTCCATCCGCAGGCAGAGATGTTTCTGCTGCTCAGTCAGTGTCTAACACAATTGCTATTTGTAGTTAAGGCAATTAATGACCGCAAGACTGAATGCATCTCAGCGCCAGAATGTGCTAAGCTAATTAACTTAGACATTAAAGAAATGTTCCAATCATCTAAATCCAAACAGCAAGTAATAAAAACTAAATACACAAAAGATTGTGAGAGCTCCCAACAAAAGACTAATCGCCAATGTAATAAGGTAATTAAACAAACTCCAAATCGCATTGCAAATAATAATACAAGCTCCTTTCACTTAATACCTTTTGTTAGGATGCAACACGAAGAAACCGAAATAGTCTAATGTTAATAATACCTAAATCACTTTCATAGCATAAATAATGATACAATTGACCTGGCGTATACAGAAATATGACTTATGAAATGCCTATCCTTTTGTCCCGGAGCAGTTATAATTTCATCATCTTTTAGTGAAAGTGTACATTGCTGTTTATTTCGTCGTTATCTAATTTGAAACATTCGAATATCAATGGCTTTTTTGCATTAGTTTGCAAATTTAATATTCACATTTGTGAATAGTTTTCTCAGATTTGTTTTATTTTTTAACGTTGCGTCATTCGTAAATTTAATTCATTCTCAATCTGACATCAACTGGCTGTTCTCTCTAACTTGCGGAAATAAAAATTTTAAATACCTAACTAAATTAAACCTAAATTAAACTTTTAATTAATTATTAATTGAACTAATTCAAAGTGTTTATTTTGTGATTGAGAAAATATAATGGGGCTGGCATATCCGCGTGGATAAAAGCCCCAAACTAAATAAAGAGGAAAACCTAACTGTTTAAGTACGAAATTTTTTTGACGCACTTAAAATAAAGTCCGGATTTTAAAGGTATTGAAGGCACCTACGCAAATTATCCGGAAAAAATACTCATCGTATTTCGCTCTGGGCACAGTAATGTTAGAGCTCTAGGTTTGTTTGCGTAAATAGTTCCTCGAATATCGTTCTATTTGTTTTAATTTAGATTACCGGTTGGTAATGTTTTATTCAATATTAATATTTGGTACAAAAAATGTAGAGTTGTAGTTTTAATGCTCGTATTATATTTAAATTAAGTAGTTTTATTATTAAATTTAATTGTAGGCACGGAATGTTTGCTATATTATGTACTTAATGTATACGTCAAGGATTTTCCGTCTTGATGACTGTGAGGTATGTATGTTTTTCTTCTTAGTTAGATCGAAATCTATGGCTCCACCGCCAGTAGGATAATAATGTAAAATATGATGGAATACTTATCCCCACAAATATCACATACCTATGTAACATTTCCCAGATGGATATATAAGAAAAATTTGTTTTAAATAAATTTTAAATATTTGAAATGATTAAAGAAAGATCGTTTGATTATTTTCATAAGCTCTTAGCTTATTTTTTGGTGATCTGTCTAATTTATATTCCTTACTCGCTCCGTTCCCTATAATATGGTTGAGGGGAGCGATGGCTGGCACATGCGTCATACTTGTGAACAGGTGCCACTAGTGGAAATGGTCATCTCTAAGCTTCCTTGATTTTGTAATAATTTACCTACATATCCATCAATAGTATCATTTTTGAGGGATTTTTGAGGTATATGGCATTATAGGATATTATATATAAAACAATACAATTATTATTGTAATGACGTGCTCAGACAAGTGTTTAAAATTAATGAAAGATGTTTAGCTTTATTAGGTCTTTGTATATTAATTGTTGACCTTTGTGTATTGTAATACCTATATTGTGAAGGTGCATTGTCGGACAGCCTTTGAATACAGTAAATATTCTTATCATTAGGTAATTATTGGTACTTTAATATACCTTTTTTATACTCTGTGCGACACTGCGCTGCTAAATACTATTACTGTGTAATTAAACATTGTAACTTAATGATTGAAAAGAGTGACTACACGAGTTTGTTGCCGGAATCTTCTCGGTAGTTCAACTTTTGGAACCGGTGTAAATTCAGACAGACTGACAGACAGACGGACCGACAGACAGACCGATAGACAGACTGACATAACATTCTTAGCTTACGTAGATGCAGATAAGACAGAGAGACAAACATTATGAAATTGTTAGTTAGTTAATATTATTTTTATGTGATAGACTTAAGGGTTTTTTTGTTGACGATTCAAAAGTGCTTCTTGGGGGCCTAATTGAATAAAAATATTTTCATTTCATTTCATTTTACGAAATCACCTAAGAAAGCGATTAAGCTCACCAGTTTATATACTCTTTATTGCACTTTAGATATACACAGTAAGTTATAGGAAGTTTGCAAGGGTAGACTTATCTCTTAAAGAGATCTCTTCCAGCCAACCCATGGATAAGTGTGATATTTCAGGTGTGACAAGCAGGCACCACAAAGCGCAGAAAAAAAAAACTTCTAACAACAAATTACCTATAATAAACTATAAAAATATATATGTTAACACACAAACACACACTTACACATACATACTATACTAAATAGATAAATTAAATAATAGTACGTAGATAAGTTTGTTAGCATTATGCTACAATTTGTGAGAAAAAATGCTTTTTCAACCCAACTTTGAAAGACGCAATGGAATGTCTCTCTTGGGTGGCTATAGGAAGATTTTTCCACGATTTAGCAGCTCGAAAAGTAAAAGAGTGAAGGAGAAAATTGGTATTACATCTAGGAAGCTCGAGCCTCTTAGTGAGACACGGCCGCGTAGAGCGAGAAGGTGTAGCGAACTGAAACCGAGAACGAAAGTAGGAGGAGGAATTTGCATCATTCAGAATTTTATAGAGATTGGTAAGGAATTTTTTGAGGTTCATTCGGGTAACAGATTGTGCACAAAAATATGTCGAGCATAAGATTATCAATGATTTAATATTTTTTGCCCACTGTGAGTCTGGTGTGCGTAATAGCTTTCTTGACACGTCTTATAAAATTAAGGTAGAATTTGGAGACACGCGACCAGTAATTCATCAAACAATACCGTGAGATCACGGTCAATTATTATTGAAAGTGGCTTCACGAGTGTGCCTTTTGTGAACTTGAATGTCACTTATAATAATTATAATCTACTATTAATAGTTACCTACAACTCCTTATCGAATGGTATTTTTTTAATTGATCTAGAATAATAATAATTACAATAAACAAGTTCCATAAGTGAGCTATAATTACAGTAAATATATTAAAAAAAGAAATACAAGAATTCTGCGTGAACCAGCCATAATTAAGTTCACGCGCAGACGTATGCTAATGTATGTGTGTTTTGAGATGTTATTACAGGACAAGTTCTACACTTCGAGTATCTAGATGACAGAAAATATTCAATATTTGTAGTTATTTAATTGTCATGGCTTGGTACAGACGACAGTACATTTAGTGTAACAGTTGAACTACGCAAGGCGCCTCTATCACGAACGTAGTAAGGGCGCTCTCAATGTTAAACTGTTACGCTTGATGTGCTGTCGACTGTACTTCAGCTAGGTTAGTTTGCAAAAGTCATCCTAATTGTATTTTGAATAAAGGCTTAATACACTACTTATTCTAATGTGACACGGGTGATCAGTACCCTGTATATTAAACCAAGAGGTTCCGGGGTTCGAATTCCGGTAGGGGCACGTGTTTGTCTTTCGAACATTTATTCAAGAGTCACGTAATAGTATGTTTGCATGTTTATTAAGTATAAAATATGTATTATAATCTATATATCTCCGTTATCTCGTTAATGACCCCCATTATTGGGTCTGTTGGACTATAATAATATGACCTCCCTGTTTAATGTACTCGCATTGTTTTAGGCCAGTGATAGACTAATGATTTCTAGGCATCTTCCATCACATAGTAAAACCATCACAAACTAAAATAATTTTACAACAAATCGACATAATTGTTCATTTCAGCACCATTGCGTTTGTCGTTATAAGGAATACAAGTTGTAAGGTGAAACCATTGGAAACCATTGCATCTTAGCCATTCACAGCGGATGGAAATTCACAAAGAACACGTTATACGCTCATTTTAAAGCGAAGCGAGCTGAGCGCTTAATCCAGCCGACACAGTTAACTCCGGGAACACCCGTTAAATGCATAATTCAACGACTTTATTTTGTCCAGCGTTTCCACTTGACGTTGCTATAAAGAAAACCAGATTTCCGCAGTGAATATGGTAAACAATATAAGCCTAGTCTTTGAGAATAACTCTGTACATAATTTTATACATATATATTGCTTACCTACTAGTCAAAGAGATCTAACCTTGTCCACGGCAAGATCACAAGATTTTTAAAAATTGTCTTTGACTATGAAGTAGGATTATTCTACCACATGCAGCTGAATAATATATATATTTTTTATGTTAACGGGGTAACTCTTGACCTTCATCTCACCTGATGGTAAGTGAAGACAAGGCCGACGATGGAAGCGAGCAACCACCGAGGAACTGGCTTTCTTACCTCAATATTAATATTAATGGCAGTCATCTATAAAGTGGAATTCCCTGTATCTTTTCATTTTTTCAGAATTTGGATAATTCACCCAAGAATATCGATCGACATAATTAACGTATTTTGTTCATCTTTCAATGGACTGGATTGCTAGTGCTCAGTGTAATATCTCTTTGGTGCCGTGGTGGTCGTGTTATCTGTCACTTAATTATTTAATTCTACGGCGGTGAAAGGAGAGAAAGACCTCTTTGTTATATCAGGAGCACACATAAATCAACTCCCATAATACTGACAATTTCATGTATAACTGATTCCTCAATCGAAACCTCAAAACAGTAATTGAAAAATCTGAAAAATTCCTAGAAAATACCACATAATCGATAGAATGGCAGAAACGAATTATCAACTATCTGGAACGCGAATAAATGCACTCGAGCACATCGGTATCGTTTAAGACCGAGTAACCAATACCTTCACGCTTCGGAAGACACGTCAAGCCGGTACTGGGTGCTATTATAAGATGACAGTTGTTAACACCCATCATTTCATGTTAGACCAAACTCGTCGAGTGTATATTCTAGACATACAGCACTATTTTACCGTGATTTTTGCTGATGTCGAACAAAAAAATAACAACAACAAAGGATTGATAAATGTTAATATCAAACAATAGGGTAAAATCCGTTTTTTAGACTTTTACTGATCTGACATAAGAAATAAGTGCTATTATTAAAATACCCGATTCAAGCTTAGAGTGAAAATAACGGATATCAGAAATCATGAACTTATTACCTTCGTAGTTTCGTACTATGTGTAACTCATTCACAGACAACACTATTTTATCAGCAAATAGACCACGCTGAAACAGTCTAGCGAGGTACAATTGACAAGAAAGAACAAGTAACAAATCTCAATTAATCTGGCCTTTATCCCATTGAAATAAGGTTCCATGAATAACTGCATGATACGGTCACATCGCAAATTGAACCTGTACTATTATACTCCCACTCAATTACAGATAAACGCAAAGTACAGATCAAGAGTCATCGGTCAAATGTCGTAACTAAAACATCACTTGTCGATCATTATAAAATCATAATTCTCAGCGAAAGTACTGTACCTCTCAGTAAGTTGCATGTAATTGTATTTTCAACTCTGTTGCGCGGACATTGGAGCCAGAGTTTTGTTCGTACGATAATGTTAGCGTGTTTAGATGAACTGGAAAACCAATTTTGGTCAGTCATTATTGCATTGGAGAATCTCAGACCGATAGCAGACGAAACGGTTTTTCATCAATTGCCAGCTAGCTTTCATTCAATTAACAGTGTATTATACAGGCCATCGCTTTGTATATTGCAGTTCATGTGACAATGGATTTCGATTTCTATTGCAAGTAAAAAACTAGTGTGTTCGAATTTAGCTTCCGTGTCAATGTTCTTTGTAGATATATTCTCACCTTTTTGTAATGCTATGTTATATTTTAAATACTCACCTTAGCAAGGCAATTGCTTTTTTTAAATATTAACTGAAGTTCGGAATCGGTTATTAAATGCGTCGGTTTGAATACAGAATTTTAATTTATTCTCAGGCTAATAAATACAGCCATGCATAGCATAGCAACGCGATTTGGATTTGAATAAGTGCCAACATCTGTATCGCTTTGTTGCTGTAGCTTCAAAACCTCTTTGCATAAGTCGGTACAGCTGAAGATCCATACTAAAATAAATGAAAGTAAGTATATCTGTCTTTCTGTCTATCTGCCTGTTAGTCTGTTACGTTTTTACTCCTAATTCGCTAAATAGATTTAGATGATATTCAGCGTGGAGATAGATTATTCTCTGAGAAGGCACAAGTTTAAAATAAGAGCATCCGTGTAGTCACTCAGAGGCAAAATTAAGACGTTTGTAAAATATTCAGGGTCTCGGTGAAATCGTATGAAAAAGACATCAACGGCATTGTTGTGAAGTATTTGGAACTATTTTTATTATGGCGTTCATAAATAACGTGGTAGCTACGTTTGACGGAAGGCTCACACTAGAGACGTATGCTCAAAACTTTATGTGGAACTACTTTACTTGTTGCAGGAATACCACGCTATAAACTATTTGAATCAAGTCTTCATTCGTAATTTTTTTTGCCAAATAACCTAACGCTTAGATATTGTTTCGCATTACCTTCTATATCATAATATGTGATCTAAGGTTGATCATAATCATTTACTAAATAGAAAAGTTAATATAAGTACAGGGTGGTGATGTCAATACGACATTAAATTAAAACATAGGCTATATTAATTTATATAAGTGTTTTGCAACTTTTGAATACATATTATTCATTTGAAAATTTCATAACATTCCTATTAAATAATGCAGCCAATGTAATATTATTTCATGGAAATGTCATGAAATTATCAAACGAATAAGAAATTTTTGAAAGTTGCAAATATTTCTATGAAGTAATATAGCCCATGTTCAATTTAATGTCTTATTTGTTGTCACCACCCTGTATACGCTTTAGCTTCAATAAATACTGAGTTCAATTAGTATTCACCGTTGCTAAGCCTACGTGTTGTTAAATTATCACTATCCGTAGAAAAGTTAATGACAAGAATCACTAATTCGATGACAACCACAATGACTCTGTCACGTCCGCTCCGGCTTGCCTCGTTAATAGTTTATGGTGGAATTTATGCTGCTTAAAATAAAGATGAAATTGCATTAGCAGCGTTGTCTTAGGCTCGACCCGCAGTCTAGACAACGTTCCGCCCTACATAACTGTCGAAGAATAAGCCCATCTCCTAAGCAAAGTTGGGTTCACACCAAGATCTGATCTCAGCCTAATATGCTATGCTTCAGATGGCAAGGGAAATTGTTTTTGTTTATATTTCTTTTTACAAAACGGTTTTCTCGAATTATTTGCTCCGGCAATTTAATGGAATAACGACTGATTATTAACATAGATAAGGGATAGAAAACTATTTTCTGTTGTAAAGAAGTGCACATAATTTGAGATATTGATGTTTATAGTACTAAAATTAACAACAGAATAAGAAACAGATTTCAGTAATTTATTGTATCCATTGTAAACTCAAAAAATATGTAGACTAGACACTAGACTCTATACATGGAAATTTGAAAATTTGAATTTGAATATTTTAAAAAAGCAATAACCCACCAACTCGCACTGGGCCAGCGTGGTGGTGTTATGGCCCAAACTCCTCATGTGTTTCTGCCATGTAGGAAGGCCTGTGCCCAGCAGTGGGACGTATATAGGCTGGTGATGATGATGATGATGAAATAAGCAATTGCCTTTCTAAGGTCAATATTTAAAATATAACATAGCATCTAGCATTTTTTAACATTTCGACATTGTAGGGAGGACGTTAGCTCATAAACGCAAATCAGATAGACTAGACAAAATTAAAAGGGATATCCCAAGTCCTGGGTGGCTCAGTGGTTAGAGCAGTCACCCGGATTTCGAGAGATCGCGGGTTCGATTCCCGCCTTAGGCAGTGAAATATTTCTAGTTTTATATTATTTTAATTACTAAGTAATTTTTCAAACATTTATAATAATAATATACAAAGAACATTGGCACGGAAGCCAAATTTGAACACACTAGTTAATTCTGTTTGTGTTGCTTATAATTTAACAATAGAAAAACTACTGTTTTATATCATCGAGAGCACTACACATTTGAAATAAACCACTTTACCGGATTTAATAAGGGCAAAGGGCGTGAAAATGTTTTTTCAGGATCGGCAATGCGCAAGTGACACCCGTTGTTGCAAGCGTCGATAGGCTACTGTAACCGCTTACCATCAGGTAGGCCGTATACTTTATTGTCACCTAAGTGGAAAAAAATATAGGGTCCTTACAACTCCTTGGTAGCTCAGTGGTAAGAGCTGCCACCCGGATTGTGATAATCACGCGGATTGCGGGTCCGCGATATAGTTCTTCTTTTGTAGTCTAAAATTTTTTCCTAACATATTTCAAACGTTTATGAAAATATGAAAAAAATATCAAAAAATTATCTAAAACTATGTGTCGAAAATTTGTCAGAGCCCCGGTCGCGCTGATTTACAATGTATTTACCGAAGCAAAACTAAAGAAAGTTTTTATTTTGAAAATCAATATATAATATAATTATAATCATAGATACCAGTGTATGTTTCGAAAAAAGGTAACATTACAAAATTAGCGTGATTGATGCCCAGAGCCTGTTATTTTCAGGCTAAATTCTTTATTTATAATCGATGGGCATTATGATACTAACAAAAGTAATGCTGAGAATTTTCTAAATAAGAAATAACTTATGCTAACAACCTGTTCACACTTGCTGATTTTTAATGTGGCGCGAATTTAATTCTAGTGTGTAAAATTGTTCTCTATTTTTCTACTAATATACCGACTTTATTGTGAATACAAATACGATAAAATATACAATAAAGGGGTATGTGTAACGCTTGATATACGAACAAGTGGACCAAACATAATTAACCGAACAAACTAATAGAAATGTCGTGTTCCTATTTATTTTAATGTATGAACTATGGATATAAACATATAACTAATAAAAAAATATATAGCCACGTTATTCCTTGACATGTGTATATTCGTATTAATTAGTTTAAATGCAAATTAGGAAACTACGAATGACAAAAACATTTAATTCCCTAACAGGGCAATACAATCTCATTCTCCATATAAGTAACATAGTAGCAAAGAAAGAAGTACAGTGTTGTTAACCTTGTATTTAATTTAAGAATACGAGTGCATAATTACTAAAAAAAAATGATGCAAATTTTTTCAAGCAATTAAAAGCCACTATATAGACCAACTGTCAGTATCTAATGTAATAATAGAAGATATTTTTTCATATTGAAGAAATAAAATGTGTTAATAAAACAATGCCTTAACTTATTAAGTAACGATCAACTTAATACGACATTTTTGATGACGAGCATTTTGACTAAAAATCAATTAGAACTTTACAGCGCCTGAACTACTCCTAACTATTTAATTAAAATAGCAAACTAAACATCGATGATCTAATATGACAATCAGAGCTTTTAATTTAAAGTGGAACACTAGCGGTAATACATAGTTTTTAAATCCCCACATTTCCTCAAAAACCAAAAAATTTTTGTCTCATTTATGAGAGAGTTATGCCCAAATATACATTTTGGTGATACTGGAATGTCATTTAGCAACACCGAGTGCAAACTTGTGTTCCGTATAATTTTAATACTTGGTTTAACTCGGAATCCGAATAGGAATGTAATGGCTTCACCTACAACCATTAGAGAGATCGTGACGGCGGTGTTCCAGTGGCTGTGTGCCTTATTAGAACATGGGCCGATACCGTTGCGTGTCTGGGCAATTTAATCTGGATGCAGTTGTTTAATTAACAATAGATATTGTAAACCCGGCGAATCAAATGGGAGTAAACCATAAACGGTGGTTGATTGGAGAAACTTGATGTTGATTTTGCTTAAAGACAATGTAAAATACATGAGATCATTGTTACAGTGATCCATTATTATTGACTATTTTTTTTGAAATTATTCATTTTTAATTTTTATTTTAACACTAGATGCAACCCGCCATGCCTTGAAAAGCCCGTTAAGGAAAAACTATTAGGTTTTATAATTCAGAAACTTTTGCAAGCGTCACCAAAATACCCTACCAAAGTTTCAACACAATCTGATCAATGGTGGTCCGAACGCCAAGAGAACAAACATACAAATATTGATTATTTAGAGACTAGCTGCACTGGGCATGCTTAGGAACGCCCGTGAAGAGAAAACTATTACCTTATAATGAAAAAAAAAAAAAGTTTTATAATCCAAGATCTTTGGCGGGTGTCTCCAGAACAATCACCAAAGTTCCATCAGAATTTGATCAATGGTTTCGGAACACATAGAGGACACACATACAAACAAACGTGGATTTCTATTTCGAAAGATTAAAATAAATGTTTCACGGATAATATAAAATTTCTAGACTTAAAAAGTTTGCAAAATACGCAGTCCACCCTAGGACGTGCTTTATTTCTAGTCTAGATAATTTGAAAAAATATTAATTTTAGTAAAGGAGGACCAGTTATTAAATCAAAGAATAACAGTTTACAGAAGATTGTTGTGTTGGAAGCAGGCAGGGGGACTTGCGTCAGCTGTCAACATAACACTTCCACATTATTAGTGGACAACGTGTAAGTTAACCGCTTACCACCACGAGGAGAGACATGATTGTGTCAACTTTGCCCAATTTCGTATTACCTATTCAATGTTCAGCAGTGCGGTTCACTGGCTCGTCGTCAAGCTCTGCGACGAGCCGCCATTGATTTTGACGTAAGAGCACAACTATCCCGTGAGTTCGTGGCTGTGGGCAGCGCTGTTATACCTTTTGGCGTTTGTCAAACGAAGTTCCGACGACAAGTATTTATTTTATTTAGTAGTTTATTTGTATATTTTTATTTAAAAGTCAATCAAATATTTGAATGGAGTCATTAAGATACACTTCATGTCGTATCTATAAACCAGCGACAAACATACACAGCCAGGCGATCGATGTAGAGTTTGGCGAATACGCAAACGCGTAGCGCTGTGCTCGAACGTCAAAATGAATGGCGGATCTCCCACGACATTAAGTAGGTACAATCGATATTAATTTTTTCTTGTGTGTGTGTGTGTATCGTAATGACTTCATTCCATATTTGATTGCCTTTAACATAAAGCTACAAACCTGAAAAACTTTTTATTTCTGGCTCACGTTCTACTCGTCGTCGAATCGAAACGCTCGTGTCGCCAACGGTTGTCAAACAAACGCCAAAAGGTATAACAGCGCTGCTGCAGCCACGAACTTAAGGCCGTTGACTTTAGAGAATATTTCTATAATTTACTTTAGAGAACCCATAGTAGGCCACAGTTCTAACCTGATCTGATACTTAAGTTAAGTTTGGCTATGATACGATAAGTTCGTTAAAAGTGGCTAGGTTAGATAAGAACGTTACTGTTATCACTCTATTTTATTTTATTATTACAAAATAATAGACAAAAAAATCAATTATTATTCAACTCTGATCGGAAAAATGAAGAATAAAAAGTTGGAGGAATTTTATACCCGCTTAATTGCAACCTTTATTCTGTATAAAAAGGTTGTTGTAGTTTAGTTGATAAAAGTTGTTTTTCAGACAACGGAGTAGAAAGTTGTAGTTTAAAAGTTTTCAAGTTCAAGTGTAACGAGTGACTAAATTATAAATCAGAAGCCGAATGGCGACGAAACCTGATTACATTATTTCGATCTAAAGTAGATAACGTTCTTAGTCCAAAAACCTTCGAACATAATTACCTAATGTAAGATTCCTTCCCCCTCCTTAAAACTGGGAATATTTCCTGCAGATTGTTTCAATAATAATCTTATTATGTTATCATTTTAAAATTAGCAGAGATGTGTGTGCAAAGTTTCTTTATTAGGGTCTGATAAAACAAAAACTAAACTTTTATTTAACGTTCATTAGGACAAGATCTAAGATCGCGAACCAACATCAACACAATTCTTCATTTGAATGTTAGGTGATTGCCACCGAACTACTTAAAGTGTGAATACCCTGGTTTTATTTTCGACATGAGGAAAGCAATCAGAGAAGACATTAAAATCGGTACGTGCTAGCTGTCTTTTTACTTTCGATGTACCAATTTAATATAATTAAGATCAATTAGAAATGTAGCAGCGAATTATAATAGCAGTGAGATGGTATATGCCCCTTCCCCTTCTCACTCGTCTTTATTCCGTTATTGTGTGTCTAGAATTTGTGGTCGATATGATCGTTAAAGTAGTTTTTGTATACTTTTTGCCGCTTCTTTTCATATTAAATCTTGCAAAAACAACAACAAACATAATTTTTAAATTAAAAATGGAAAATAGTTAACACAATAAATTACTCAGGCTTTTCATTGTATAAAATTTAAATACCATTATCAAATTAAGCAGAATATAATCTCACTATTTTGTTGTTAGATTAGTAAGAACGCGTAATTAACTACGTAGTCAAATGCACAATTTTTTTGTACAATATCTTTGGTATTTGTAATAGTCTGCTAACTTCCGCCCGCGGATCTTCTCCTGCAGTGGAGTTTTTCATGATGTCTGATATTCTACGGTCTACTCAAAATGTTGTTAAAGTTTTTTTTTCAATCGGATGAGCTGTTTAGGGTCCTGCTTCCAAAATTTACCTCTTTATAATATTGGTGTAGATAAGAAAGTTGACAGATTATTTTATGATAAAAAAGTTTGCGGTTATAGTTACTACGTAATTCAAATAAAGATTATCTAAAAACTAATTACACCTCGTTCGAATAATTGTAGATTTAATAACATAATATAGCATATAGTAGCAACAGGCTGATGTTGATTAAACAATTTTAATATAGTTACGTAACTTTACTACATACGCACTTAGATATAAAAAAAATCTGATTAGGAAGGTTTCGTAGCACTTAATTTTTGATGCTGTATATTTTCTTAACATTATGATATATTTAACGTATTTTCATTTTCTCCATTCGGTGACCCCAGCCTTAAAAACAAGAAGAAAAAAACAAATTGAATTACCGAGTATTGCCCGCTGATACAGAGAGTCAAACTGAGACAGACGGAGTTGACAAAACTATGAGGTGCATCTACGGTTCCCGAAAACGAAAACACTTTTTACGTCATCCACGGTAATGTTTAATTATTTGATTCATTCATAAAACTCAGGATTATTTGAACAATAGGGCTGTCAAACAGGCAAACGGCCAGCCTGATTGTATACTGAAAAAAAAATATAGCCAAACTACCTACTTCAGTTACTCAATATAACCAAAATTTAGCGAGGTGTAATTATAGTTTATTTGATAAAACAAAACGGTGCATCTCTATGCAACTTTATTTTTATTAGGTGTTACCCCAAGTTATGTCGTCACTTTTTGAGCTACCGGTATTCTAAAGTTAAATTGTCATTTTTTCAAGTGTAGGTAAGCGCTTACCGTAGCTTAGCACTTGTAATACCAAAGACACTTATCACGCGTTGCCTATCATGTAGAAGGTCCCTTTGTAACTATTATCTAACCTATGCCCTTGCTCCTATCATAAAACTTTCCCAATGAGCTCTGGAGACCTTACCTTAATATGTGCCCGCGGAAACATAACACTAAAAGGTAGTAAGTCATTGGACTGCGAACTTCTGTAAGGTCTTTTCCCCCCTACTATCATACTACGTGTGGAAATACCTCTGTTACCACTCTGCGTTCATTTAATAAGCCTAATTATGATAAAAGTTATAAGCTACAATAAATAGTAAGCTGCCATAAATCGTCCTACTAAGCACAGTCGTTATAATTATACAGCATATCCTACAAATATTGTACACGGGAAAGTTTGTATGGATGGATGTATGTTTGTTACTCTTCACGCAAAAACTACTTCATGGATTGTAATCAAATTTTACAATAATATAGCTCACACATAAGAATAACATAAAGGCTATGATTTAGTTTGCTAATAATAGGCTACTCAAAGTACTAATCCTGCGCAGACGAAGTCGCAGGCAGAAGCTAGTTTCAAATAAAGTAGTGCCTATTTTGACAAAATGACTCTAAGGACAAAGTCAATTTTTTATACTACTAAGGTGGCAATCAAGCATACGGCCCACCTGATGGTAAGCGGTTACCGTAGCCTATGGACGCTTGCAACACCAGGGGTATCACTTGCGCGTTAGAATATCTGAATCAACCCGGCTTTATTTCGTCAATGGATTGCAAATAGCTACCAAGTAAAGTTAAAAGAATCGACTAATGATTGACCTCTCTCACAAACCAAATTAGTAAAAAAGAGATGAATTACTACCATTTGGATTTTTGAAGATAGATATTTACTTAATAGACAAGAAGAACTTAAGTAAAAGCCTTTTCCGTAAACTGTGAACAGTGATCTCCAGAGCATTTATCTCTATTTATAGTTTATTATAAGGTTTGTTATTTTTATTTCTATCTTATCATCTTCACGCTCGCAAAGCAATCTTAGGTGTGAAATGACAGTGATAATTTTTACAGTTTCTCTTAGTTATTAAACTAATTTATTTGAAATTGTAATGGACGAGTACTTTGAGTTTAATTTGCTACAAATCGCGAGAAGTGAAAATTAGTCTCAAATAAACTATTATAAAGTTGAGCTATTTAATTCAGAACCTATCTAAACATTTCAAACGTTTTCTTTATTAGATAATTACGATTATAAATATAATGATTTAAAATTAAAACCAAACATAATTATATAAAACAGTGTTTTTTTATTGAAAAAAGGGTTAATGACCGCTTATGATTTGCATTTAAAATTAAGTTTAAGCACATGGATGCCAACAAATATTGATTCAAAAAATAGATTACAGATTATTAAAAAAAAATTTTTTGTAGTTACTTCTTTCTAAGCTGTAACATACTGATATGAGTTTAGAAATGACCGGCAATCATCTCGATTGTCGTATTACGATTCATCAGAGCCGTTGATCAGATTGTAAAAACGGTAGACATTACGGTAATGCGTTCAAGAGACACAAATTCCCAATCTGCCACAATATAGCACCCTACTTCACTTTCTATGCAACTCGCACCAAATTGGTACTTTCACGAAAACGTGCGTAAAACGATTCACTTAATTGATTACCATCAAATCGGTAACGTCTGAATGTGGGATAAGCGATTGATCTATACCGAATTGCTCGAATAGCAAATTATTCATCGCGATGTTAATATAATTGTGGTGTCTTTAGTACGATCAGGGAGGAAAGACAGTTGTCCAGCTAGATTTCTAAGTCTGGAATATCATAAAAATTTAATTATTGCTTTCTGCACACACCGGTAGTAAAAGTTATGCAATGCACTCTCTAAATAGGGGATGTTGTAATTATATTTAATTTTATCAATCGCATGCCGGCAAAGATCACTTATTAATTTAATCGTCCAATAATTGATATTTACAATTTACGTTCTGCTCAAGAATTTTTCGCTGAAATGTATTTCATGTTCGGTTTTTAATTTTTCTTTCATTTATGTCCAAAAAATAATAATCAACATTTAAGGAGTTGCAGTTAATATTTATATCCTACCTAATTTTGCAGTCGAATGACAACTCATTAGAAAAAGCGGAAGCAGTCATTTGACTAATTTGCAATGTTTGTTATAATACTTGCAAATGTTTTTTATAATTTATAAATTATAAAAAACATTTGCAATGTAATCTTAACCATTGACATTAGTTCGTTTTATTATTGCAATTAATGTCACTTACATACATCAAAAATTTTAATATTTCTAAAATTAGCAGAATTTTTTTAAATTTCTAGAGCAAGAAAATCAACACGCAATCTTTAAATACAAATGAAAAGGTGCGTAATTCGAAATCCTATTTAAAAAATAAAACTCACCGTAAACCAGCAAAAATTGGTATCACACCTGTAGAAAGTAAATTAGTTATGGTCACAAATTCGGAGTTCAATCACTAGCACTCACAATTGGCGCACGGCGCGCGCGCATGTACGCTCTACCGCGAATGGCGCGCGGCTGGCCACGCGACTGCTTATACGTGGGCCGCAGGGTGCGTGCACTTTCGCTGTGGCTGTAGGACCTGGGGGATGAAAAGTCAAAGGAAATATTTGTAAAGTTGCACCGAGATATGCGCTTTTGCTAAACGGCTCCATAAAACTTTGAGATAGAAAACGAAGATGTAAATTTTTACTTGTTGCTTGGCTTACGAAAGGGCGTTAGCTTATGGTGAAGAAACAGAAAGACTAAAAGAAATAACCTTACGAAGGTTATTCAAGCCAACGCTAGACCTCAGTAGCCCAGTGGCCTGAGCAGTCACCAGGGTTGTAAAAGGTTGCGGGCTTGCTTCCCGCCCCTAGTTATTTTTCTAAACAACTTTTAAATATTTATGAAAAGCTCGATTAAAATTTTAAAAATACTGTTTATTTATTACCACGTGGTAAGTGACTACCGCCACATATAAGACATCTGCAATAACAGGACAAAAATCACTTGGTATTGTAGGTGCGTTGTCATCTTGTGGCCTTATATGAAATGCCTTCCATGACCAGTAATTACACTGACTCCCTCCCTTCAATCCAAGATACATTGAACATTTATCACGGCCGAATAGGAAAGGCGGCGTTACCTACCCAGCCGACCCTACATATAGGCCTACCACCTAGTAAACATTTATATTACGTATGAATCATGCTCATTACAATATTGGGTATCATTTTCTCGGCCTATATTTTTCAGGAAGCTTTACGTACCTATTAATTAATCGTTTGGGAAGGACTCCCATTTTCCACTGCACCCTTTAAGCAGTTCTGTGTTCCTGCAACGCATTTTATCCTTTTAATCCTTACAAGGTTATTGTTTATTTTCTAACTGACTTGCTACGACGATACTTTTATTATTTATTTATATTTTTAATTTATTTATTGAAAGTCTAAATCATTAAATTAGTTTAAATTCGATTGAAAGCTGAATAATGATTAATAACTGTAAGCATAGCTTAGTATTACTTATATTCATTAGATACCTTAATGAAAAGTACTTGGGCCCAGAGACATGTTTGGGTTCCACAGAAATATTATATTGCAACGCGTGTGAAGCCGCGAGCGGAAACTATTCATAGCAGATAAATATAGCTTTAGTGAGACACCTTCGTGCAAGATTATTCCAGAGCACCTACATAATACATTTTTGAAATTAACTTATTAAGTTATGTTTCATTTATTTATTTTAAATATAATATATTTTCTTAGAATTAAAGAGGTTCCTAAAGAAGTAATTAAGTCGTTATCATGTTACTTGATCATACACTTATTCAAACTTAATGTTACAGAAGTTTAATTGCCAAACTAATCTACTTTACTTTATATTTTAACACTGTAAGCAAAACTTGAAGTGTCGTTTCAGGACACTTTCTGTACCGTCATGGGTCCAGACCCATGCAAAGGTTCTTGGGTTAAAATACAAGGTATGAGGGGGTCGCTCTCGAAAACGAAGGCAGGTGGCAGTGCTCGTCACCTTAAACACGATTTGATGAAAAATAAAATTTAAATCACGAAAAATAATCAGCTGTTCCATACCATCAGGACGTGTAGATATTACAATTTGTATGAAACAGCTGATTTTTTTTCGCGATCTTAAATTTATTTTTAGCACGTCGTGCTTAGGGTGACCAGCTCTCCCACCTGCCTTCGTATTCGAGAGCGTCCCTCTAACACTCTGTATATTAAATATACCTTTAGTTTTGAATTCCACTTTGCCAACCATACTCATTGTTGGTGAATATGCCATAAATTTCATATTTTATGAAAAATGTTTACAATTTACGACCTGTTCCGATACTAGTTTTAGTGCAAGTGCCAACCCATCATGTGTCCCTTTCGCCTAGAGCGCCTGCGGCGCGTCGGCGCGGGCGGCGGCACAGTGGCGACGAGCTTCGTAACCATATGCTGCGCAAGTGAGTATTACCTCTTCCGTCATCTTGTTAAAAAATGTTGTTTGCCGGTCACGCTACAGGCGAATGGCGGCATTTGCGCCCCAATAATTGTCGTGGCCACAATAGTAACAAACATGTAAATAGGTGCTTCGGACATAATGTGTTGTATTCACTATACCGAGTGTTACAAAATTTCGAAATAAAATAAATAATTCTGGAGTTTCGGGGGGTTGATATCATAGTAAGTATATGCGGGTTCAAATAGGCATTTGTTTTGTTTCTGTTTCACATTTAAAATATGTAATATCTCTTCAAACTGGTTTATTCTACATACAAGCGGAGCTCAACTTATGTTTTTTTTACCTTATACCTTCCATATACTTACGTCAAAGTGCATATGAATTGACATCTATTCGAAATAAGCTACCTAAATTACTATTACTTCACGCGGATAAAGTCGCGGGCAAAGGCTAGTAACTGATACATGATGGATGGGTTCTGTGATACCCGCCTAGAGATATCCATTTCAAAAGGATTTTCCTTAGTCAAACATTCAAAATCTGATTCATAAATACCTAATTATTAACTACACAGCATAATAGTGATAAATAACTTCGTAAATTACCTATGAACCAAAGCGAACTTATAGGTAACAAATGGGAATTTTTAATTGATTTTTAATTACGTGGTATTTAAAATTATCTTTTTTCTTATCATTTCAGCTCACTTAACTGGAACACGCCTCTTAAATATTACATTCTGTTCCAGGTTTCCTACAGAAGTTAAGAAGCGGCCCGCTCTTCAATAACAAGTTATCAGATGAATAGCTATTTTTCCCGGATTCAGGAAATTTGAGCTATATAGTATAAGTAGCTACACATACCTGCCTGGTATATAACATCTCCTTTGAGACTTGGAAAATCTTAGTTTTATCCTATTTGATAGACTAAAATTGACATTTCATTACTTATGTCAGCGATTTCACGCATCAGTAGACACAAAGAATACCCGCTACAAGATACAAGTATCACTTTATATAACGTTAGCACATATAACAAAATATAAATACATTTGCAAAATATTAATATTAGGAAAGGTGTTTTAGGAACTCATATACATCTAGATCGAAATCATCAGAAGTTTAACGACATTTTAGTATACTGCGCGTGATCTTAATTACGTGCATCGAAATAATCATCAACATAAATAAATATTATATAAGTCTTAGTATTATCATTTTTTTCACCGAGGAGCTCGGTGGTGTATTGGTTTGATCGCTCTGGTTTCGATACGAAAATCAAAGCAACTTTCGCCATGGTCGATCCTAGAATGGGTCAATCAAAGTTTGTTATTTCGAGCTCCTCCGTGCTTCGGAAGGCACGTTAAGCCGTTGGTCTCGGTTGTTCCTGCAACTGCTTTAACCCACCAACCCGCATTAGGCCAGCGTGGTGGTGTTATGGCCCAAACTCCTCACGTGTTTCTCTCATGTAGGAAGGCCTGTGCCCAGCAGTGGGACGTATAAAGACTGGTGATGATAGACCTATCCGCCGCGACGGGCTTGTGACGGGGGTGGTCCAGCGCTAGCAGCACTAGAAATACACACTGAAGCTGCCCGGTAAATCCACTGCCCTTCACGGGGGTAGCCTACGCTCTGCCGAAGCCATTTCACAAGCTCACCCCAGGCAACCTGACCAGTTCCGGATTCGCACTGTTGGAGATTACCTAGAGTCACTTGGGAAATCCTAGACGTGGCGGCCTGTGCAATGCGTACGCGGGGGGCCAACCACGCACGAGATAGCGCCTAGGGCGCAGGTAGATAGGCGATAACCGCCTCCTCACACCCACCCGTCTACACCGGATAGGAGCGGCTTCAGCATTCTTCTCCCGCTCCCTCTCCGCTGCTTCCTTCTGTGTGAGCACAGTCTCGTAGAAGGAAGCGACAGGCTCCCATGCCCTTTCGCTACCTACCATGGGTCATCTTGAGCCCCAAGATGAAATGCCGCCCATGCCAATTACACTGGCTATAAGGCTGAGGATGGAAGTGAGCTACTCTCGGATTCCTCGCGAAGGAACTGACTATCTTATCTCCCACTACCGGAATATACCAATGCTGTTAACATTAACGTTATTACGGCAGACTTAGGTAAGAGGGTAGTAGTTAGCCAGACGGGCTTAGAAAAAACCATGCCTCTAGCCAAACTCCGCAAATCTGACCCCAAGGGGAATTCAACCCCGGAACTCTGGATCTAAGGTAAGTAGGTGCTCTCTCGCGCAGCCGTCTTGTTAAATTCACTGCTTATCTGGACGCCTAGGCCGTTGTACGCCGGCATAGGCTGAAGGAAAACTAGTTTAATCAGATGGCTGTAGGTTAAGTAAGGCATCTGCTTAAATTAGCTATTCGATTGGACGCCTAGGCAGGTTGTTTAAATCGGAGAGCTTTTTTGTGACTGGTTGAGTGATTGTAAGGTTAAAGGTTATTTTTTTTGACCACTTGTAAGTGAAATCTTTTTTTATTATAAGTGGTCATAAAAAAATACCCTTGAACCTACCACTCACACCAAGGTGAACAAGATGAAACTTGGTGCTAAGTGGTTTCCAAAAACAATAGAAAGTGAAGCACCGACTCCAAAAATATGTTTCTAGGGGATGAATACCTACTTAAATTTAATTATTTTATCCTTTTCAGTTTTTTGAAGACGGTTTTAATTTTTGTTTAAAATTTTTTACAATTAAGTTTCCGGGGCTTCCCAGAAAGTAATGTGTGTATGTGTGCGTGTGTGTGTGTGAGTGTGTGAGTGAGTGTGCCGAAAGTCCGCTAAATTAGATACGTACGGACGTAGGTACGTTAAACGTTGACTAGACTCACTCAACGTTTAACTATGAACGTTGAGTGAGTCTACTTCAATTAACTATCGGCCTAAACATTTGATTGGATGCCGGCGGACAATTAACAGGGCGGCGACATCTACAACTAGACCAGAGAGACGTTTACCCTACCACATCTAATAAGTAGGGTAATTTTCTATTCTGTTGTTGCTTTTCACATGGATGATACTAAAAGTAAGAAGAAGAAAGAAAGAAAAATATCCACTCACACCTATTATTTCGCTCAAAGTGAGCATTATTAAAGTGGCAATTGGCAGGGTACTTAGCACGCAGAACGGACGGCCGGTGGGCGCAGAGTAGGACGGCCTCCCACACTCCCACTAGATGGACAGACGACCTAATCAGGACCGCGGGGAGCCGCTGGATGCAGGCTGCGCAGAACCGTTTTATTTGGAGATCGATGGGGGTATGATGATGATGATGATGATGATGAGCATCATTAAAAGCTTGTGTTATAGATACAAGATAACGGAGAAACACTGATAGTAATATGTATATAAATATTAGAAATATACTAAATAAACATTATAAACATCCATGACTCGTTAACTCGCTAGTACTCATCATACAAACATCTGCTCCTACCGGGATTCGAACCCGGGCCCCTGACCGAGTAACCTGTATAGCAAGGGGTACATACCACTCAGCCAGACGGTTGTCAATAATGTCATTTTAGCTATGTGATTGTCTCAGCAGCAGTCAACAGCCTTGAATTCGTGGTACTTGAAAAAAATCCACTTTGCGGCATTATTTATCTGTTTACAGTACACGTTATGGGCAGAACTAAAGATATAACTTACCTCTTTTATTTTTAAAATTTTAAATCGTTTATTCCACGGTAGATAAGTCTATATATAGATCGATAAGTCATAGATAAGTCATTATCTGAATACCTACCGACATGAAATATTACTTCACTAACTTAACAACTAATAAATAAGTAGATTATAATAAAGTGGCTCTACCGCTGTTTCAAATGGAAGCTTTTACTGAGTGGAACCAACAATAAATTTAGTAGGCTGTTTTCTCCGTCTTCTTAAATACAAAAACTATAATAATAGTAAATAATAATAATATCAAACTTAATTATTACCTAAAAGAATAAAAAAAAAATATGGGACCAAAAAAAAACATACCAACCGAATTAATAACCTCCTCGTTTTTGAAATCGGTTAAAAATTGTTACAAAGAAAGCGTTCGTATATTATTAATTGAATAGGCATGACGAAAGATTTTGAAATTCTCTTCCGTAGTGAATGTTCACATTTACTATTTACGAAAAAACCTTTATTTCGGTAATAAACTAACGTTTAACTAAGTTTAAAGCCATTTTTCTATAAAAAATTCATTAAAGCGCGAAAACAGCTCAGTGTCATAGCGTCGGGTCTGACGTCACGCCTAGGCACGCATCAAATTTTGTCTACGCGCGGTCAGAGGAAAGTTAACAAACATATTTCGTCTGTAAAAATTGAAGTCTAAAGTTTATAAGTGATGTACAGTGCCACAATGTAAAAACACATCAATAACAACACCCAACAAGGTGTTTGTAATATGTCCCAAATAAGAAAATATATAGAATAATTAATATACAACATTCACTAATGAAATAAAACACACATGAAATTTTAGAATTTTTATTTTATATACTTTTATATAACAAACAGGGGATACACATGGGATTTCCAAAATGTAATAATACTTTCAACAAGAGCCTGACATATATAGATTATCAAAGGTTACAGATATAATTTCTACATTTTGACTAGTGGGAAAATTTGGGCATGCAACACAAAAGTAACACTTTTTTAGTCCACTTAGGTACATTTGCATTTGTATCTGAGCAAAGCATTTAAAATATATAAATTTCAAGGTAGTGCTGACTCTTGATTTGAAGGTAGAGCTTTGATTTCTGCCACATTTAACTTCAGTGCATAAAAGTTCTTCGCTTCATTTATGGACCCATATAAGCAGTGCTATGGCATGATTACATTCGCCCTGGGCAGCAACACAGTCATGTCATTCAATTGACTTTACTTTTTCTTCATCTTCATCAACCATCAATGTAACAGCATATTGTTTTCCATAGACTTTATGTTGTAGGCAAATCTTGCATTTTACTGTACTTATGTATCCTCACGTTTTAGTTGCACATAACTGATTGCATCACGCCCATTTGATAGTCTTGAAGATCTGAAATAATAGAAACTAATTAGAACAAATTCATACATACTATCAAATCAAAAATTATAATTTTTCAAAGTAGGCTACAATTTTAGCATTATTTGATAGTAAAATGTCTGTTTGTCAGTTAACTTACTCTGAAACTAGAAAAATACTAGTAGGTGCTTTGTAATTACAGAAGTTTTTTCGGGTATTAACTCTAAAGTAGCTTTTTCAGCTGCAAGGGGGTTAACCTCAAAAATAAACAATGACAAGTTTATTGTAAAAATAACCTATGAAAGTAAAATAAACTCCTACTAGTTCAAAACGAGTTGTATTTGTATCTAGTACTAAGGATAAATATAAAAACTTATAAAGTGGTTTAACTCAGATGAGCAAAACTCTTTATTTGTTACGAGGAAATTGCCTAACATCAATAAATCAATCCTAGGCAAATTTAAGCTGTTTGCCTTAAGAAAGCCTGGTTCCATTGTTATAGATTCGTGTTCTAGAATCGAGTGGAGTGGATAAATCACAGTTTCACTAATAAAAAATCAATTCAAATGCGTTATATTGTTAAATATCGTTTGTTATATATTTATTATTTGTTATATATCACAACAAAACACAAGAGGGAGATGTTTGTTTACGCGTGACGTCATGCGCTGTGATTGGTGTTTCAGTCAAAATGGCGGATTGCAGTTTAACAGTCTTTTATTTTAGTGAAAATCTTAATAATCTCAAGTTTTCAATTAAAACCGAATCAGTGTTTTAAATCCTTTTAATGCATATTTTCCCCAAAAATCATTGATTATTCGATGCTGTCGTCACGCCTATTTATTGATTAGCGTATTTGCTGAGACGTACCGTAGTAATAATGTAGAAGAGTCATAATATCGTCAATAATAAAACAATTACCTATTTACGATTTCATAAACACTCAGATAAAAATATGTAGTAATAAATTACTGCAAAAAAAACTGTAATTTTATTTCATTTAGCTGAATGAAATAAAATGGATTAATAATGAAAAAGAAGCTATAAGCGACATTATAATATAAAATAAAGCAATTTCTGGCGAACTATGTTTGGCGTACTTTAGCTAACACATACTTGTTAGCTAAAGTAGGGTTCTATATAGTCCTATAGGCGAAAGGCTGACACTAGGTGATCCCCATGCTTAAATTTGTGCTTTTAAAGTTGTTCAGATACTATAGTACATACAGCAATGAAACAAAACAAAAAGTATCTCACTTTCTCAAGGAAGCGGCTGGCATACAAATTGATAAGCACATATAAGATTTGATCGCTTTACGAGGCTATCCTTAAGGACTTCCTCCTTGGAAGCTGGAATATATTAATCTAACAGGATGTAACCAATATATCCTACTCCCATGAACACCTTAGAAATAATATAATACACGTATAACTTAGTTCTGCTAATGAAACACTGAATTTTAATTGCCTACAAGTGATTCATAAAAAAATACATAGAAAATAAATTGGCAATAAATAAAAATACAATAAATACTCCCCACATCAAGTGCCTCCTGTAATTGGTACTATTGTAATCCCTACAATTTAACCCAAAATCATTTTAATATTTCAATAACTCAGCTATTTAACATCATAGCTCAAAATTTAAGAGCTTGAAGATAAATAACCTTCAATATTTTTATTTATGTAGGTACAATCGACAGCACATCAAGCGTGACAATTCGAACTTGCGACCGCCCTTACTCCGTTCATAATAGGAAGATTTTGTAGACACGTACCTTGCAGCCGCTTTGAGTATTTATGTATTCTTTAATGCACAAAAAGGTACAAAAGGCGGACTTAATGCTATACCGCATTATCTTCCAGTCGACCAATAAGGAGATAAAGATATACAATATCGGTGCAATGATGATTTATGATTAAGAAATTTTTTTAAAAAAAACAAACAATTTTACAAAAAAATTAAACAATAAATAAAAATAATATAGAATACATTCTAATACCAAACATTGGTAATGATACCAAAAAATACAATAATATATACTTACAAACTTACATATATATAATATTAGGTATAATAGTAAGATATCAGGCGTTAAGAGAGCTGAGATAATGGTCACGCACCAGTCCCTTAAACGCAAATGTATAAGGAGCCTTCCGTACGTGTAGCGGCAGGTTATTCCAAAGACGAATAGCTGTCAGCGTGAAGGAGTTTGTTACGAAGCCAGAGTGATAGAGAGGAACTTCTAGAATAAGGTTGCTAGAAGAGCGTAGGTTAAGAAGGTGACAAGTACCCAGAAATTGAAATCTGGATTTTAGATAGTCTAGGGCAAGTGGATCGAAGAGTATACTAAAAAGTGTACAAACAACTCTCAGGTTTCTACGCTCACGAATAGGAAGCCATTTGAGTTGCTTGCGATAGTAAGAAATATGATCAAATTTACGAAGCCTAAAGATATCTTATCTTATCTTATAGTGGGGCCATGACTAAGTCACAGTGCACTTCGACCCATTGGGATCTTTTGTGCCTCCCCTGCGTGTACTCTTCCTGTCCTTCCTAGATGCCATTAGCCTTACTATATCTTTAGGCAGAAAGAGCCTGTAGTCTTCTGGCTTTGGATATGCCACTCCCAGAAGACTCATTCTGGTTCTAGCAAGGGCATCACAATGACACAAGAGATGCATCATTGATTCCTGGCATTCACCACATGCTCGACAAAGTTGTGTTGGGGAGAGTTGCATTTTATGTAGCATGTGGTTAGTAGCAAAATGCCCTGTGAGCGCCCCAATCAAGAAGCGAGCTTTTGTTCTACCGTTTGCATAGATGTATTTACTCCATCCTCCTACCTCCTCCCCTAGGAAGGATTTGGAGTGTTTTAATCCCGGTATTTTATTCCACTCAGATTTATGTCTGCTTTTGACATGCTCTTTAATGGCTGTGTTTATGAAACTTTGTGAAGGTGCTAGAAAGGGCTCGAGACCCACGTAAGTGTTTTCCGAGCCCTTCCTTGCCAGTTCATCAGCCTTCTCATTGCCCATCACTCCCACATGGGCGGGCACCCAGATCAGTCTTACCCTGTTATGCCTACCAAGCCTGTTAAGAGCTTGAACAGCATTCAGGACCAGATCTGAGTTGATGCGCGGTGAGCTAAGTGCCTTGAGAGCTGCTTGGCTGTCACTAAGAATGTATATTGTTTTATTCTTAGTCCGTTGTTCTATAATTTTCATTACACATAGGATAATAGCATACATCTCCGCTTGGAAAACAGTTGCTAAATTGCCCATGCTTTGATATAGTTCTATATTTTTTCGTGTGCCGGGTCGCTCCATTCCCTATAATATGGTTGAGCGGAGCGATGGCTGGCACATGCGTCATACTTGTGAACAGGTGCCACTAGTGGAAATGGTCATCTCTAAGCTTCCTTGATTTTGTAATAAATTACCTACATATTCATCAATAGTATCATTTTTGAGGGATTTTTGAGGTATATGGCATTATATGATATTATATATAAAACAATACAATTATTATTGTAATGACGTGGTCAGACAAGTGTTTAAAATTAATGAAAGATGATTGGCTTTATTAGGTTTTTGTATATTAATTGTTGACCTTTGTGTATTGTAATACCTATATTGTGACGGTGCATTGTCGGACAGCCTTTAAATACAGTAAATATTCTTGTCATTAGGTACTTATTGGTACGTTAATATACCTTTTTTTATACTCTGTGCGACACTGCACTGCTAAATACCATAACTGTGTAATTAAACATTGTAACTTAATAATTGAAAAGAGTGACTACACGAGTTTGTTGCCGGAATCTTCTCGGTAGTTCAACTTTTGGAACCGGTGTAAATTCAGACAGACTGACAGACAGACAGACAGACAGACAGACAGACTGACAGACAGACAGACAGACAGACAGACAGACAGACAGCCAGACTGACTGACGGACAGACGGACCGACAGACGGACCGACAGACAGACCGATAGACAGACATTATAACATTCTTAGCTTACGTAGATCTAGATAAGACAAAGAGACAAACATAATGTAATTGTTAGTTAGTTAATATTATTTTTATGTGATAGACATAAGGGTTTTCTTGTTGACGATTCGAAAGTGCTTCTTGGGGGGCCTAATTGAATAAAGATATTTTCATTTTCATTTTCATTTATTATAGACACCAGCACCCGTTCCTGTGTCCATCTTGGATCCGTCTGTGAACCAAATGAGACTATTTTTGTCAGGAACTGGTGGTCTACATTTCCATTCCTCCCTGGTAGGAATGCTAATTCTGAATTTTTTGTCGAATATGAATTTGGGACTTATTTTATAACATCCCATTTCCATATACCCGTCTAAGACAGATGCTCCTGCCCATTTTGTGGGTTTAAGCAGAGGTTTGGTGTTGTCCCACAGACTTGAAATCTTAAGCCTATGTAGAGCCTTCCTCGCCTCTGTTTCAATGAATATGTGCAGCGGAGGTAGGTCTAGGAGTACCTCCATCGCTGCCGTTGGAGTGGTTCTAAACGCACCAGTGATCGCTAGACATGCTGTTCTCTGCAACTTGCTAAGAACAGTTTTGCAAGTTGCCAGCTTTGTTCTAGGCCACCATACGATACTGCCATATGTTAATAGAGGCCGCACCATGGTTGTGTAAATCCACTTTATTATCTTTGGTTTCAGACCCCATGCTTTACCATAGGTGGAGCGACACATACCAAAGACTCTTTGAGCTTTTGTCACAGTTCTCTCCATATGGAGTTTCCAGATCAGCTCTTTATCTAGCGTAATGCCAAGATATTTCACTTCGCTGGACCATGACAGCTCCGATTTGTATAGTTGTAGCGTTTTGAGCCTGAGTAGGCTCTTCTGCCTTGTAAAGGGGATCAACGTCGTTTTACTGGGGTTTACTGACAAATGGTTAGTATTGCACCATTCTTCCAGTTTTCCCAGCACACTCTGCATAATCTCCGATACAGTGCCAGGGAATCTCCCGTTGGCCATTATGACTAAGTCATCTGCATAGCCCACTGTATGCAGCGGTCCTTCATTCAGTTTAACCATTATAGAATCAACCACAAGGCTCCACAGTAATGGGGATAGTACCCCTCCCTAAGGGCAGCCCCTTGTGGTCCTTGCTAGTAGACTTTACCCTAGTATTTCAGAGTAAATGATTCTGCCTTTAAGCATGCAGTTAATCCACTTTCTAATTGTGTGGGGAACTCCATGCTCCTTGGCAGCTATTCTGATGGATTCGAAGGTTGTGCGATCAAAGGCACCCTCAATGTCTACAAAGGCACCAATGCACACCTCCTTATTATCCAAAGCTGCTTCTGCCCTGCTTACTACATAGTGCAGGGCTGTCTCCGTGGATTTGCCAGGTTGATATGCACACTGTAGTCTATGTAAGGGGAATTTCCTTAATGGCCCCTCCCGTATGTAGTTATCCACCATTTTCTCCAGAGTTTTTAAAAGGAAGGATTGGAGACTGATAGGCCTAAATACTTTTGGTTCCTCATAATTTGATTTTCCGGGCTTTGGGATATAGATTACCTTGACCTTTCTCCATGTTCTGGGAATGTATCCGAAGGCAATACATGCTTTGTATAGCCTGCATAGATGCTGTCCAAGGTAGGAGATACCTTGTTGTAGTAGTATAGGATAGATGTTATCTGGTCCTGGTGCTTTGAAAGGTTGAAAACTAGCCAGGGCCCATTTTATTTTTATCTCATCTACTACCCTTTTAGCAGTGTCCCAGTCGAATTTAGAGGTTTTCTCTCTTAGTTCCTCCAATTCAATAGGGTCTTGCTCCTGTTCTATGATTTCTGACCCTGGGAAGTGCGTACTTAACATAACCTCCAGAGTCCCCTTCCCTGTATCTGAGCTTTCACCATTTGGGGTTTTAACTATTCCTAATGGGATCGCATTGGTCCCAAGCCCAAAGATAAATCTAATACCATAGTTTAGAAGTCGATCCAACTTATCGAGTCGGTGTAGCACACATCAGCGTAATCTAAAGTAGGCAGAATAAGGGCTTGGACACAAACAAAACAAAAGTTTGGTACTGGAAGGGAGAAACTTTTTGAGGTTGTAAAGGGACCTGAGCGTGTTATTCACCCGGCAAGAGAGAACCTTGACCTGTACCTGCTAAGTTGGAGACATAGGTGAGAACTGGCAGAACACATTCAAGTATAAGAATTATCATTACTCTACCTATGTCATCACAGCCTCCATGCCATCCAAGCCTTCGACTTCATGGAGACAATTATCTTGCGAATCTCTTCATCAGTATCAACAGAGAAGAAGAAACTATTAAGAGGAACAATAGCGTTAGAGGAGGATATAAAAAATAGGGTGGAATTTATAATGGAGGAAAAGAGGGTGTATTACTTGAGAAAAGAACTTGTTAAGATCGTCCAAAAGAAAGATGGGCTTTTGATGTGATTGTGTTTTTCCAAATCCGAATGATCTCACGAACTTTTATGTATCGGCTGGATTCGTATCTATGACATTGGAGTGAATAAAGCGGCGCTTAGCAACTCTCACCATCTGGTCGCAGTGATTCTGCAGCGATTAAAATCAGTTCGACAACGCTTGAAAACTCTAAAAGCTTTATCGCTGTGACCAAGGTGTGATCCAAGGAGCAGGTGGACTTTTTGAACGTATTTGCCTCAGAGGAGCATATTTGACGTACAGCTCTAAGACTCCAGTGTTAAAAGAGGCCACCATGTCGTTCACAGAGGATGCGTCACGGACAAAACTCCAATCAAGACCAAAAAACTACATCGAACCGTGATCAAAACAGCCTCACGGAAGCTCGGTGTCCTGAACAAGGTGCGTCGATTTTTCACGCCTCACCAGCTATGCCTGCTTTACAAAACTCAGGTCCGGTTTTGCGTGGAATATTGCTCGCACTTGTGGGATGGCTCCGCCAAGTACCTCCTCGATGCACTGGACAAATTGCAGCGTCGTGCTGTCCGTATCATTAGCGATGTAGAGGTCACGAAGAACCTTGAGCCTCTACAATTGCGTCGAGACATTGCGTCGCTTAGCGCCTTTTATCGGCTTTATCACGGAGAGTGCTCTGAAGAGTTTTTCGACCTTATCCCATGTTCTCCTTTTTGCTCAGGAGCACGCGTGCCGGTCTTCGGAGTCATCCATTTACTGTCTCCACCTCAACATCGTGCACAAAGAAATTTAGTTCCTCGTTTCTTTGTCGTACTTCCAGAACTAGGAATTCTTTGCCAGCGCATGTGTTTCCTCCTTCCTATAACATGGGGTCCTTCAAAAGAGGCGTAAAAAAGCACATTTGGGCCGGCAAGGTAGAGGCAGCTAGTGCAATATCCATTCTAGTTGCTACTACTATTCACTAGCTGTCTTCGCATATGGACTCTCCTTACCGCTTCACATCAGGTGGTGTTGGGTCAATTGCCGTGCTTTGTATAAAAATGAAATAAAAAAACTCCACACCCAACCTAGCAAAATTACGCATTTCCACACCACAACAGGCTTCTCTTTTGGAGGCTTAGCTTTATATGCAAGATAAATCAAATCATGCCTTGAAAAGCCAGGAGCAGGTAGTTGACCATACTTGATGACTTGATCGGGAGCGGATATCACTATAGGTATGGTCAATCCAGGAATCAGCCCCAGAAATGTTGTGGTGAGTATGATCAAGAGGTAAAGATGAAAGGTTTACTGATTATACAGATCGGAACTTGTGAGACCGTGCAGAGCTTATAGATAGGTCAGTATTAAAGTGTCCCATTATAATATGGTGAGCGTAATCCATGGGATTCATTTAAAGGATAAATTCCAAATCGGAGAAATAATCAATAGAAGGGGGACAGTAAACTACACTAAGAACAAGTTTTAGGGAATTTAAAGAGACCTCCAAGAATAAAAACTCAATGGAGTCTTGACGAAACAAGGATGCGACAAGTTGTTTATGTGAGAGACTAGTGGACAAATAAATAGCAACCCTGGAGGGGTTGCTATTTATTTGTCCACTAGTCACCACTCCTCCAACATGATCATTGCGGACAAGAACGTAACCTGGGAGGCAGGTCATGCCCGAGTTTAAGCATGGCCTAAGCCAAATTTGAGACAATAAGTTGGCATTTAGCTTTAGGGATGAAAAACGATATAAAAGTTCAGAGTAATAAAAGGAATTCTCTGGGCATTAATATGGCAAACGTTAAAACAAAAAATTATATCAAGACACGGCAACTCCTCCTTCAACATAGCTTCCAGAGAAGCATTAGATGAATCAAGAGAGTGAAACTATAACTCAGATTCATTTGCCGAAAGAAAACTTTCATCATCTGACATCACAAATAAATAATATAATACTTATTTGTATAAATATAATAAAATATTAAAATAACTACTAGGAGAATTAAAAAAGTACAATTAATTACTTGCATTACCCACCGGTCGAGAGGTTAGCATTATTTTATGTATTAATGTATTACACTATATTAACTTAAGTCTTTAAAATTATAATAAATTTAAATTAATTTTTAAGGTCTCTGGTGAGGCGAAGATTATCATATTTTATATGGAAGCGCCACTTGAATAATGACCCATAAAAACACGATAAAAATTGAAACCCCATTTTAAAGAAGAGTGTAATCCGTGATAAATAGTACTGAGTTTAACAATTAAAGGTATATTCATATATTATTTAATGAAGACCGGCTGGCCGAGTGGTCTGTGCCCCTTGCTATACAGGCTACTCGGTCGGGGTTCCCGCGTTCGAATCACGGTGGGCGCAAAATATTTGTATGATACTACGAGCATTTGTTTATATGTCATGGATGTTTATATGTTTCTTTAGTATATTTCTAATATACATATTATTATTACCTATTATTTCTCAGTTGTCTAGTATCCATACAAGATAGTATTTTAAATCATTAAATAGCTCTTTGGTACGGTTTAAAATAATAAGTCGTGTCGAAACGACTGTTACGAATATAATAACGCCTTTGTTGTAACTGTGGCTAATTCGATTTGCGTGTAATATACTTAGCTGAATCATGGAAAGGCAAAAATGATTTTTCGCGTGTTTTACTTTCGAATGAGAGCACGTCACTGAGAAAGTGTCGTGTTAATAATGCAAGTTGTAATATAATCGATAGTTTTTGCCAGAAGTTGGGTGCGGTGAGTTACCAATTCTATATGACACACTTTTCCTGACAGCGTTCATAAACAGTTGTAATAACCTCATCATCATCAACAACAGTCTATAATTATACGTCCCACTGCTGGGCACAGGCCTTCCTACATGGGAGAAACACATGAGGAGTTTGGGCCATAACACCACCACACTGGCCCAATGCGGGTTGGTGGGTTAAAGCGGTTGCAGAAACAACCGGGACCAACGGCTTAACGTACCTTCCGAAGCACGGAGGAGCTCGAGATAACAAACTTTGATTGACCCATCCCAGGATCGACCATGGCGAAAGTTGCTTTGTTTTTCGTATCGAAACCAGAGTGCTTAAACCAATACGCCACCGAGATCCTAATACCTCTGTTTATTAATGGAAATGGAAAAGATATTACCGCCATGTCAAAAATCTGAGTATAGACCATCTGTATTACTGTCTGTCTTAAAATAAAATCTTGAATGGTCCCAATAATCTAATTTATAAATTACATCTTCCTTTAGTATAACCCCAATGAACTGTATTTTCCTAAAATATGGCATATAATTTTCTACACGCTGGTCTATTTTGTATATTTAATGATCTATCGAACCGTGTCTCTTATGAAAATAAATATATTTCATTCGTTTCGTTTCGTTTCGTTTCATTTCATTTCATATTTATTTTCATACTGATCATAGAACTGCTGCTGCTAAAAACACATTTTTATACAAAGCTCAGCAAATGACTTACGCACACCACATGATGAGCAGCGGTAAGAAGAGTCCGTGTGTGAAGGCAGCTAATGCTGCAGTGAACACACTGTTCTAGCGGCCTTGCCGGCCTATAATACTGCAGGCGTGAAAAGGCACCAGCTTTTACTACATTTATCAATTACAACTTTAACTCTTTTAATATTTAATATATCCACGTTTTAAGTCTAGACAAGACAATATTCAATGTCAACGTTAAGTGACGCCATTGGTGATATTTAATATTAATCAACTTGTAGCTACAGAAAGTTGATAGTTGAGTGGTGACAATTCACGTGTAGTCAAAAAAAATAGAGTTGATAGCATGTTCACTACTTAATAATTAACTTCAGGCGGGTCTTCTACTAAAACCCTGTTTGTAGTAGCTATGTATTATTTATTTTCTCGTCTTTTCTCTATTTTTAAATTATAACAATAGATCATATTTTTAAATAGTATTCGTTAAAATTTTGCCTATTTATTTATCTACAAGTTTCAAATTTTGTTGAGCTATATATATCAGCATATCGGTTATCGTGTCAAGAGCTAACCATGTCTTTTCTGAAGGATGTAAGTAGTCTATCTTGATGCCAAATTTCATCTAAATCGGCTTAACGGCTTAAGAGTGAAAACGTAACAGTCACATTCGGATTTATAATAGGTATTTTGGATACCTAATAAAAAGTACTTCGATACCTTCACCTTAATTAGCACTCAAATCAAATCCAAGATAAGAATCATCATCATCATCACCAGTCTATATATGTCCCACTGCTGGGCATAGGCCTTCATACATGGGAGAAAAACATGACCAATTTAGGACATACCTAACACCACCACGCTGGCCCGATGCGGGTTTGTGGGTTAAAGAGGTTGCAGTAACAACAAGGGCCAACGGCTTAACTTGCCTTCTGAAGCACCGAGGAGTTCGACATTAGAAATTTTGGTTGACTGATCCCGGGCTCGACCATGGCGAAAGTTGCTTTGTTTTCGTAATCGACACCAGAGAATTAAATCAATACGCCACCGAGCTTCTTAAAAAGTAAGAATAGAAAAGAATATTCCAGAAGACCTTTTTGGTCATAAATGCGGTAAATTCTTGCCAGAGCCATCCGCGCGGTATTTAGTTTGCTGAGGAAACAGCCTTTTCACTTATCTATGACTTGAAGTTCGCGGTGACGACGCACCATACAGCCAGACATTCTGCCTATAGTTGTTTGCAATAGTGTAAAAAAAAGAAAACTTGAGCATTATCATATTACTCCTAGACGTTAAAAATGGTGATCGTATCACTTTTTATTGATAATTATATACATACAGCAAAGTTTAAGATATTAAGTTCTAGAATTCAACCCTTGGGCGCCTTTTCCTTCTCAATTGCATTCAAAATGATTCACGCTATTTATTAAGTACTTACAAACATCAATAATAAATACCAATTAAGTACCTGTTACTCTTCGAAGACTATATTTATAAAAGCTATTTCTTATTGCAGAAGCACCATGTAGAAATTATATGGTGCCAACATTGTTGTTCCTAAATTACACTGAGAAGCTTACGTAAGAATGCTTATTTTTAACTGAACTTTTTAAAAATAATATTACGTATTTATACCTATTACGTTCCTGCTCAATCTCGGAGTGTGGGTCATGCTAGGATTTACCGGTTACTTCTTGCACTTACTGGTAGGTTAGGCTTAGGATAATGTTGTGCTTTAGCTAGCTAATACATAGATTTACCATACTTTGGGTTAAATTTCTAACATTATTATAAAAAAAAACCTATTAAATACTTTCCAACAGCTTGCCACTTTGGATTCGATGGAACATAGAGCCAAGGGACTTATTTGCGACGAATTGTTGTTGGGCTTCATAGCTTGGACTAACGCCGCCGTAAGGTCGCTTGCTGGTCGGTCTTCTATAGGTTTTGCTTCGGAGATAGTGCTCATAAGCTTCATGAGCTTATTCCGATAAGCCTATTTCACCAGACGACACGGCGACGTTCGGCGAGCTATCATCCACATCTTGTTGACACACGAAACATACACACTAAGCACTTTTCGTCATTTTTTATAATGCGTACGGCCAGAGAGTGGATTGCTCTGCGCCGGCTTCGGTGTTCTCCACTGCGTTTATTCTGAATTCCTTCAAAACTGGATTAGCTCTTAAACGCCCAGATGACTTGCTGGCAAGCCTTGTTTCCTTGTGAGGAAATTTTCCCGCCGGCTAAAGATTAAATCAGCATCTTCTGGATAAGCTTGCTACATCGTCGACCCCCTCTTAACTTCTTTCGGCGCTTGCGCTAAAACAAGTTAAGAGGGGGGAGGGGGGGGGGGGGCATTCTTTAGTGTGATCAAGAGAGAACCCATTTTAACTATAATCCAAAAATATAGTAAAAAAGGCAGGGGTTAGAGCAGTCACCCGGACAGATAAACGTCATGAGTTTGCCTCTAGACCCATCACGCCAAGTCGTCTTTTTTCTAGTTTCTATATAACAGCTACATGATGTATAACAGCTATGGTAAGTTTTATGCCGCAGGTGGAATTGGCAGCGTTAGTGGCAGGGTTTTAAGGAGGTGAAAACCTTGGTGAGTCCTGAAGCCTTATGAGGCAAAATTGCCTCTGGAGTATTTCTAATCGTCGTAATCGTGTAAATTAAGATGAAGCGTTATAACACAGGTCACATGGATTTCTCCAAGGGAGGAATGAATAAGCACTTTGTACGTCGGAAAGAAGATGGTGGCACGAAAGCATTTTACCGCTTATCATCAGATGGTGTAGAGTAATTTGCCGTGCATTCTTTGAAAAAAAAACACACGATCACAGATTACATTCTAGACATTTTTCCAAGATTTTTTTAAACTAAAACTACTAAACCTAACTAATACCTAGTATCAACGGTAGGTGGTAGCTGAAATAAAAATAAATATTTTTAAGCCCAAGGTTCATTCTCAACATAACGCTTTCTGAATGAGCTTTGGCGACCTTACTTAGTAGAGTTGACGAGCACGCACATCTCCAAACATCCTTATGAGGTCCCGTTGTGATTTGAGCTTATGGAAAAGTGTTGCGAAAAGTGATGGAAGTTTATAAAATTAAATCAAACCGAATTTAGAATTGCCATTTAAATATTCAATAACATCGGCAATTTCTAAAAATGTTTGAAGCACGCTCCATTTCTCACCTTTCTATTTAAGTATGATGAATTCGTTTATGCCCGAAAGCTAACTCATATCGTTATCAAGTAACTACATATCTAAAAAACAATAGAAGGAAAAGTATATTATTATTTAGCTAATTATACTGTAATGCATGTAGACCGACTCATAATAGTGAACTTACTAAAAGGTCACAATTTAGGCAAATTATAATTAATGGACTTATTCAACTCAACGCGCTTTCAAGTCGTTGCGTGGATGATAATTAAGAAACAGTTAGATACTATCAAATTTAATTTAATTTCCGCACTTCAGTAGTACCTACATGTAAAATATGAAAAAGTGGATAAAGGTTTATTATTTAAGGTTATGTTTATTCATTTGTTAAGCCGCGTGACCTCTAGAGATCTTATGACAATTAGATATTGGCACTAGATTCTGTGACTAGACAAGTTAAATAATGAAATAGAAAATAACATTTTAATAGATTTGAATGAAAAATATCTTATTTAATTTTTAGAAAATTAGACCTGCTATGTGCACAATTTACATAAACTGTTCACGAACATGCACATAATTGTCTCTTGATTACAAATTGTACCTAATATAAAAGTGAATATTTATGCTTCAAATTTTTACTTAGTTTTAGTTTACTTGCATCAAAGACACAAAATTACATCGAAATTTCAAATTCAAGCACAACTTACACATACCTAAATAGAAAACACTAAACCATAGCACTCACATAGCAGAAAACTGCCAGATAATTATTAGGTACCTTGTGAAATTTAGAGAACAGGCTCTTGTTTGGAGCTAACCTATTCCTTTTGACAGGAAAAAGGTGAAAGTCATTATGTAAGCAGGTAGCTTCGCATATTATTTTGTCAACCTCGCACAGCACAAATGTTTCTATACTAATACATCTAACATATCCATGCAGGCATTTCTATCCTACCGATCCTTATACCTAGTCTTTGTTGTGTCCAAAAAACTTTTGATGATTCAAGGAATAGGTTATAAAAGGCTTCTGTTACGGTAAACATACAAGAATTGAACCATAAACTAAATAATGAATGTGCTCTCCTGGCTTCGGCACGGGGTTAGAGAAGTATAGAGCACCAAGTAATGAGTAGAGACCAGATACGAATTGGAAAAAACAGCAATCGCAAAGTATTTTAATTCACTAGTAATCGATGCCCTTTAAATTAATTAGCAATTAATAATTTAAATATTTCTTTAGCTTCCCAACGATTAATTGTCACTGCATTCGTGGAAACCATTTACCCTGTGCTTGCGTTCGCATCGTTTCAATTCATGTTCATACGTGATAGGTCACTAGCTATAGAACTTTCTTCGGACACAGTAATTTAGCTACTCACTTTTAAATTTCGCTATTCAGTTGTAAATGTATATTTTTTTATAATAATTTATTATAGCACTAAAGAAAATCAAATGTTATTACGGATCTGAAAGTCAAGTTTCGTTATTTCAATGAGTAAAAGTAAAGTACAATAATACTTAGGTGTTATCGTTATTAATTACATCGACGTAAGGTCATAATTACACGGAGACTGTAAGTGCCTACTTACCTAACATGGATATATATAATTAATTATAAACTTACTGAGCCAATTATATAAAATAAATCAGACACTGTATAAAAAGGGAAAATTTATGACCGCCTTTCTTATTTCAGCCGTGAAACAGTTCGCTGTGTTTCGGATTAAAGGGAAAGGTAGCCAGTGTAATTACTGGGCATGGACGGCATTTCATCTTAGACCTCAGGATGACAACGCACCTGCAATATCAAGTGCTTTTCCTTGTTATTGCAGGTGTCTATAGGCGGCGGTAACCGCTTACCACCAGGTGGGCCGCCAGCTTGTTTGTCATGTAGTTGTATAAAAAAAAACTTATTGCTACCAGTCGAACTGTAAGAATTTTAAGTTAAAAACAACGGTGCAATCATAATTTAATTTGTGATTAAGAAATAAAATGAATACTTAAGTAAAATCAATTAAGTTCTGCGGATTATTCTGCGTTGTAAAGTAATCGAAATATTTCGTATCGGTTCTAAAATAATAACGTAGCGTGTAACGAAGCGCGAGTTAAATCCGGTGCCTGGTAGTTTTATTTTAGATGTTTTGTGAGTTCACAAGTGACAATAGTTCTACAAAATAAGTTTGTAATTGATCGTGGACTTCCAAACCAAACCAATGTGACTGCCAAACGAATCAATATGACTTTCAAACCGTAAATTTTGTGTTTTGTATTGACTAGATGAAAGAATTTATTTGTTGACAAACTTAGATACATTTATTAACTTGAAATTACTAAATTATTATTTTAATTTGCCATCGCACCGCTATGCGGCAGAGCGAGTTCATCATATTCATAACACGTTGGAATCGAAGTTGGCGCGTACTGGAAGTGTATTTTATCAGCTCTTATTCCCATTCAACATAATGCCTGGTTACTTTTTGATACAACATAAACTCTATGACCCTGTTTAATTAATAAATTAGAGGAGTTCGGTGGCGTATTGATTTATGCGCTCTGGTTCCTGGATGAATCCTGGGATGGGTCAATCAAAGTTTGTTATCTCGAGCTACTCCGTGCTTCAGTCCTCCGTGGTCCAGGTTGTTAAAGCGACCCTTTCCCACCAACCCGCATTGGGCTAGCGAGTTGATGTTATGGCTCAAGATCCTCATGTGTTTCTCCTATGTAAGAAGGCCTGTGCCCAGCAGTGGGACGTATATAGGCTGGTGATGATGATGATGATGATGATGAAATAAATTTGAATGGAAATAAGACCTCATTATACACCCCCTGTACGGTTTCAGACAAGCTTCCTGTCGCGTAGAATAAAAAAAATATTTAAGGGGGCTCCCATACAACAAACGTGGTCTTATTGCTTGTTTTTGCTAGATATTAATAACGGCAACAGATAGACGCTTGTTTATAAATAATGTTACGGAACCCTCCGTGCGCGATTCCGACTCGCGCTTGGCCGGTTTATTTTGTACCGGTTTATTTTGTATTTACAATGTAACAATCAGCGAAATCATCACTTAGAGACACAGTCTAGTTCCCAGTGGATAAATTGCCGCTGAAGTAATAATTAACTCTTTTATTAACTTATCAGATTACTTGCATCAATCTAAGGAACACTGTTCTAAAGTAAAGTCTAATTTCAAATAATTATAATATTTTTTAATCAGCCATTTTATGCTTTTGTAGCTACCCAAAGGCACAATCGGTAGCCTGTGAACCATAACAACAAAATCAACTTACAAAAAAATCATTTTTTTTAACATAAGATTAGACGATAGAACGATATTTAAAAAAAAACTTTTAAGTCGTGTTGTATAGTGTGTCATCATAATATTATAGTTTTATACCCAACGTTCCAAAATATCCATAATTTTTAAATAATATTTTTTCCGTTATTCTATCAGAATAATCAAACGTTCATATCAACAACATCAAATTCTATCTTTTATGGTGCACGGGCTTAGAAAAGTAAATGAAATTTTGTACAATATATGCCCAACAATATTTCCACTCATCTACAAAATCACACGAGCATTTTAGCAATATGAATTTAAAAAAAAAGAGTCGTAGTCGTTCAAAATATAATTAATATAATTTTGCAAGCATCCACAGGCTACGATTACCGCTTACCATCAGGTGGGCCGTATGCTTGATTGCCACCTTAGTGGTATAAAATAAAAATTGAAATACACCTTTTTTTACAAAGCATTAACAACAGCGTTTTAGAGTATATGTAAACTAAAGATAATGTCAACAACAAACATGAACTCACTTTGCGGTTCTTTTTCTTTAAACACTTTTGTTTTGGTTGTTTTAAAGAAGTAAAAAAATGTGTAAGATTAGGAAGTTGGTACTTTTATGTTTGTTTCCAAAAAACATTCTTTAGACACTTAAAGTGTCTATTTGTCGGCAATCGCCATTCATCTTTGTGACTATCTAAAGGACATAGAGAGAGATACCTAAATGTCGTTAAGAGTCACTAGTTTCAGGGATTTCGTGATAGATAACGGACATCACCATTGTGCTTTATAATTTCATATTTTTTATATTCTCCCATAAATAATTACTATAAATTTTCAAATGACAAACCAGGAAAAATAAATAGTAGATAGAACAAAGACGGAAGTTGTTCAGATCAAACAGACTATATAGTTTTATATTTTTTATATCACAAGGGAGTCAAACAAGCGAAAGGCTAGCACCTAGCACCTGGGGCTCTACTCGCGCATTACCTACCTCTGTAAATTCTCAATAATTATTCTACGTATATCGATGGCTGGAGCAGTATTACATGTCAGGAATCTTGTTATGTAAAATATTTTTAGATATTAAAATGAAACTATGATAAACAGGTAAAAAGAGTTGGTTTCAAATGATCTGAGGTTTCAATGCGGCTGTGTTTGCCGCTTGAAAATAAATAAATATGTAGCAAAACATTTTACAGAATAATATGTGATGTTCATGTCAAGAATCAATTTACAAATAATTTGCATCAGTATAATTTATCAACCCAACATTGTGTTAAACGTAAAGTAAAACATACGTATTACATAGTACTTTAAAATACATTAAGTGACTAATTTAATAATAAAACCATATAAAAAGCCTAATATATTAGTACTTGATATATTAAAGAGAGAGTGTAACATTATAACATGTTAACGAATATGTTTTTCATCACGCAAGAAAAAACTTTCATACAATTTTACGGATTGTTACAAATTAAGTTGATTGAGTGAATTTGGTTTTAATAATTCAATTTTGTATAGAGTTTCTATTAACTAAAACTGTGATAAATAGATATATCATCTATTGGCATTTTTTAAACCTCTTGTTAAATTAATAATGTTCTATCTTGTACACGTTTTTGTACAAAACGCGAAGAACTTTGTTTTAATCCAATATTGTATGAGAATAAGACTATAAAAGACTAAGAAATTTTGATGTAGATAGTAGACATTATTGGATATCTTATAAGTTATGAACAAAGAAAAGCACCCAGTGTTAGCCACCAACTAACTACCTAAACACAACCAACAGCGCTTGAAAAAAACTTTTTCATCATTTAACTGCTTAAGATGATAGGGAAAACTATATGTTCAATGGCAAGAACTAAGTACGGGCGAAACGCAGTTTGACACTAGTGTCTGAACATAAGACTTCGAAGAGAAAATTGATGTTTTTAATTTATGTAATATCAATCAACAAATCAATCAATCGTTTACCTACGTGAGCATCAGACGTTGGATTCTTGGAAAGGCAAATTATTTGTCTTAAGTGTCAGACTGTGGCGGTGTAAGGATTAAAAGGTTCACGTTACGCAGCTTGTGCCACATTATTACGCAAAATATTTCCCATAATATCGACTATGCGCAATAACATCAAACGTAATTTAGGCATTTGTTTTAATCAATTCAACCTAAAAACTCGGTGACGGTGGACGGTGGTGGAGCTCGGTGGCGTAGTGGTTTGAACGGTCTGGTTTCGATTACGAAAACAAAGCAACTTTCGCCATGGTCGATCCCGGGATGGGTCAACAAAAGTTTCTAATCTCGAGCTCCTCTGTGCTTCGGAAGGCACGTTGAGCCGTTGGTCGCGGTTGTTACTGCAACCGCTTTAACCCACCAACCCGCATTGGGCCAGCGTGGTGGTGTTATGGCCCAAACTCCTCATGTGTTTCTCCCATGTAGGAAGGTCTCTGCCCAGCAGTGGGACGTATATAGGCTGGTGATGATGTCGATGATGAACCTAAAAACACGTTAGAGGTAGGTACCTTCAGGGATTACTTACATTCAACCTTTGGTAGGTACTAAAGGTTGAATGTAAGTAATTCCTGAAGGAACCAAACGAGATCCAAAGCTGATCAGTTTCATTCAAGACAAAACTAATTGGTCTATCATTGTCAGTAATTTTAATTGGAGAGTTGAATAAAATATGTGCATTGTTTAAAAACTTATTATCAAAATCAAAAAAGAAAGAGTGTAACATCCGCACAAACAAGGCCCGGAACGCTGCAGGCTGTATTTATTTAATATTAATAATAAATAAGCTGTCAATGTCATGGCATCTATTATCGCGGCGTAACATGCCTTTTATGTTATATTAGGATTAGGATGTTAGATCGCATGTCAGTAATTACTTCGACACGTTACCGCACACCTCAACCGGAACTTATGAGAGCAATCTTCTCTCTGTGTCAGAAATCTGCTGGTAAACAGCTACAAAGATATACAAAACTATATGAAATCTGATATGCGGCCACCTCAAATTCTACTCAATCAAGTGGTCCTTTGAGATATCAGAAGACTTAGGGCCTGGCTACGAACTCACCGCACGCGCGTCCTGCGACGCGCGAATCGGCAACCACTGCGCGCTGTCTCGATATCGGCCTCGCAGCGCGTCGTAGTGACCGCGCAGTGGTTGCCTTGTCGCCGCCGCCGCCCGTTCCCGTGGCCAGGCCATTAGCTTTGATCATTTATTTTTTGGAAATGCAAAGCATATTGCGTAATGTAGATAGCTCCTACTTCACTCTGCATATGGGCAAAGTGTTCATTTCAGTATTTTATGACACTTATAGTAATTCACAGAAGTGCGTTTCATAAAGAGTTCCCTTTGCCGTAATGCTCTGAACGTCAAGCAGATTTGACAGGTTAGTAAAATAAAATTGCAACTCTCACATTACATTTACCCAAGTTTTGTGAAAAATTTTATGTCCTTTTCATAACTTGTACTCAAGCCAGATTAGAATTGTAAGATTCTAATTAAAACAAAATATTGCTTTGATAAAATAAACATTAGGTAGCTCGTATTACATTAAGATCTAAAATTGATTTAAAAAAAATAATTTTATTGCTAAATCAAATTGCAATTTTTGAGGTATATCCAGGCCCATCTTTTCCATTGGGCACTGTGGGCAAGTTCCCAGGGCCCCGCGATCCATGGGGCCCCAAGTTCCCTTTTTGGAAATTTAGGTTTTGATTAAATTTCTATGGAAATATGGATGTATAGGTATATTTTACAAAATAATTGAATTGATAAACTACTCTTTTTTTGAAGTCAGTTAAAATAATAAAGTGCCCAGAGCCCCCAATAGGTTAAAGACGGCTCTGGGTATATCCAAAAAACCAGTGTCAAAAATTTCCAGCGCATATAAGTCACATTTGTCACGCTTGGTTTCCAGTCATATTATAAATACTTATTTGTATTGTGATTTTTTATTGATTTGATTATTTCTTTTCAGCTATGAGTTACATTTTATTATTTTTCAGATAAGCATTTACACGTAAAAAACTGAAGTTGCCGCTATTTTGTCTAGTATCTCCATAAATTTTGGTAGTATGGCATTTTTCAAAACGTAGCAACATTATGATTTTAAAGAGAACCAAATTATATTGTATCTGTAGTTACGACGTGATAGTTATAAGAAATACTAATAGATCATTGATAAAATTAATGGATTCAAAACTAGTTTTTTAACACGCTGCATTTTTTCATTTTGCAAAATTACGAGTCAAAAAACAATTCATTATAAAAATATTATTGATTATATTGATGATGATATTAAATATTTTAAATTAACTAAATATTTATGTATAAAAACGGTCAGTTTTCTATCTATTTATTTTATCAACTAAAAAGAGAGCCATGTTTCTCCATTTCTTTTATTAAACACATCGCAACTACTGATACAATTCTTTATTCTTTTAAAATTACCAAATACAGTACATAAGAAAATAAAACCTAACGTTTAAGTGTAATGATTTATTTGTAAAGCCGACACAATAGATTTTTCAATTGTCATAAACCTCCAGAGGTACAACGCCGCTTAACAGATTAAAACGATAAATTATTATAACATAAACCAGAAAGAATACAAGAATTTCTCTCAAGTCTTCAGTAGCGTACTGATTATAGTTGCCACCAGAATTCCTGTGTCGGGGATAGTATTCCGCTACAAGACATTATTTGTCTAGTCTATTTACATATTACTATCTACTTTTTTCGAACTAAATATTTTTCAAAAGCTTTAAGCTAAAAGATAATTGCTTTAATTAGTTAAAGATACTCATCTCTTTGATATCTAGCATGTAACAGTTAGAACCCACATTTCTAATCTAAATTATGTAGGTAGAGACACCTGTAGGTATATCAAGCGCAAAACGATATTACGAAAATGATTCTTATTACAATAGATTTAAGGTACCCAAATATCAAAGTGTTTCACTTGATCTGCAGGCATATGTATATGTACATTTTTTCTTTACAGTATAAAATAATACAGTCAGCCGAAGCATCAGTTCACAGTCAGGTTAACGCGCACAAAAACAAACAAAAAAATTAATACACTATTGTAACTGAATCTAATGGTATCATTTGAAAGTGAGAAGTCAATGAATGTTTAATATTAGATTTTATCTGATGATCTTTGGCGATCGTGACTTGCGAATTGTTTCGCGAATCGACGGCGCCTCTGTTTCGAAAGAAGTATAACAGGGCAGCCAATTCAATTAAGTTAGGCCGACACATTTTAATATTACCTACTAAGTTCCAATTAGAATAACAAAGGAGGCGTTATTTACGTCTATTTCTCATTGGAAGTAGAATATAATATAATAAACAGTTCGGTATCAATTTAAAAAGACGCAGTAAATTTTATCTTTGACATACTTTTTCAAAATCAACCATGATGAAAATTATGAAACAAATCGATTCGTTGACCAAACTCATGGCACAAACATGCCAAACTTGAGTTTTGTGTCAGAAATAAGGGAGTATGCGAAGTAGTAACAGACAGCGATGGTGGTGATGCTTGCAATCAGCCGACAGAACCACACGCAGCCCAGATCGAAGCACACGGGCCGCTGATTTGGTGTCGGCACTCTTGGCTTCTTAGACGGAACTGCTTTTTCTGTTCTGCAAGGAAAATAGCCGTGACAAAAAAATGAAGCTTGATTGTCGAATAAAGCAATCATAATTTGGGTGATTTTGAAAGTTGTAAACGATGCAAAATTATTCAGACCGCTAAGGATAATTTACAATTCCATAAACGGTACTATGAAAACTGCAAAAGTAACAAATAAGCGTCCAGTCACCTTGTGGCGAAATAGAGAAAACGATCAAGTTAATCTAACCTATCCTATTTACAGCAACCTTCCGATGATTAATTTTAAAACATCGTGATATCTTTAAGCCGTATTCAGTGATTAGCTACTTACTTAACTATCTGTATCTTCACCATATCAATTCTGCGTTAACCAAGTATCATCTGCCAAATACCTGAAGTGAAAAAAAAATATATTAAAGGTGCTAGTCTAAAATACCCGAGATAGTACAGAATTCCAGCATAGTTGAAGAATTATAAGTATTGGTTCATTTTGTTTAATGAATCTGGATTTATTTAACTTAGCAACTCTATCTTGAGTTATTTTATTTAAAGACCAAAATGTTTAAAATTTCTATAATATAATGTGGGTACCTAGATTCTATATCAATTTTCAGACAATTGAGACTGTATATTTTTATACCTATTTGGTCTCTGCGTATAAACAAACGTGGTTTTGTGGTCAAATTATACAAGAAACGACGGCAGACCACAGCGAATCGCGGTCCTGACTGTATCTTCGTCCGTCATTAAGAACACTGGCATTGAGTTAATGAGGCAGATCTAAAATGCCTTCATTATTAAAATCAATGACCGACCTAGGCACCTACACAATATTTATATACACGTTATTTTATTATTTTCAGAGTAACTTACTGTATCTTTCATTATTCCACTGTGAATTATGTATACCTATCTACCGACATTCAGACTTAATAACATGATAGGGTTTTGTGTGTGAGCCCGGCAGCGGACTGCAAATGATTGAATTTCAAGTATTAAATAACAATTTTTCGCCACGAAAAAAAACATTAAAATTAAATAATAATACTTAATGTAGGTTCCTTTAATTTTTATCTACCTGTCCAGAAACACATGATGTTCATAATTTATCTAAAAAGATTTAATATTTTGCTATAGGTATTTCTGATTGGAAATTAAAGCTTTCGCATATGGATCCAGCCTAAACTAAATTTAATCTTTCCAGTATGCAACCACATTGTTAACGGAGGCTGAAGCATGTGAAAAGTGGAAACGAAAAAAACCACGTCTTCTAATGACACCACTATATTTCAATTTAAAAAAACATAGTATAAACAAGAAACTGACAAAAACATGTAAAACTATTTAAAAGAGGCAGATTAGCTATCAGCAACATCTCTCACGGGCACAAAAGCGTCGCAAACTTAACAAAACAACACCGCTTTTCTTTCCGTCGACTGGTGGTGACTTGGAAAGGGCCGAAATTGTCGATGAAGCAGAATGGTTGATAGTAGTGTTGCCGATCGATAGTCGACTATCGATAATATCGATAGTATCGATAGCTCAGAACCAAGCAATACTACTTACCGCATGAAAGAAATACTATCGATAGTATTGTTGGCCACGAAGAATAAACTATCGATACTATCGATAGTTTATTCGAAGAATAAACTATCGATACTATCGATAGTTTATTCTTCTTATTCTGGTAAACAATCGATAGTCTAAAACTATCTATAGTATCGATTACTCATCCAATAACATTTAAGTACCACCATTTCCGTGTTTCCATGCAGCCTTTTCATGGCAATGAGTTATAAGAAGACGTACGACAGGTTGTATCATGTTTTAACGTTAGAAGCAGAAGCTCGTCATGCGATCGCCTTATTCGAGATGGAAGAGAAACTGCATGGCCAAAACAAAAAGGGACACTTAAGAAATATCTTGGTGAAGCTACCACTAAGGTTTCCCCCCTGACTAAGTCGGCTTCGCCAGTTGGGTAGAGGATGTTGCTTGTGCCTAATCAGCCTCTTTTTACTGTTTTTATTTTCGATTTTTTTAGTTTAAATTTGACAATTTCTTGTTTTTGCTACTCTTAAGTATGTCTTTTTTTTAGAGTTGTTAATATATCTACTGTTATCATGTGAAGAAGTGGTTTTCCTTGGTTCCCACTAAATCTCTCTAAATTTACAGTCCACTTGCTCTAGTCTACCTCGATTTGCTATTGCATAATGTTAGCCCGCCTGGTAATTAACGCTTATTAATTTAATATTTAAGTTTAAATGTAAGCAAAATATTGTCCTACTTACTTTCTGCTCATATCAAATCGTGGATTGTAGTGAACGTAATTATAGCGGGCTAGATACAGGAAGAACAAAAAAAATGCTATGAATATTACGACAAATGCCATAAACTCTATATACCATAGGACGTTTGTGAAAATACCATGCATTTTAGAATATTTAAAGGTACTTTTAGCGCTATGTATTTGACATAAACTTATTTATTACAGCTTTAAATTTCACTAGCGTCATATTTATTGACATTGTAAGCATAAGTGCCTGTCATAGAGTAACTATACATAGATGCAGGAAGGTGAAGGTATTATCAATTATATGTCTCTGGTATGGATATGCATAGAGAATAACAAAATATCTAAAACTTCCATGATTAGAATATTAGAATGAAGTCGAAAATTACTGAAGATAAAAAGTTTTGAACGCACAAACTTTTTCGATTTAATTTTAGTACAGATACCAAAATTAAATCGAAAAGACGACAAAAAAGTCTCTGATTTAAATCTATGCTTTTATATACAAGGCAAAATGACGTAGCCCATATACCCGTCCCTTTTATTAATCTGATATATAATTTTTATTTTAGTGTTAATTTTCTCATTTAGTCTATTGGTAAAATCGACTCTGACATTGTTTAAATATATATATTTTTTTAAATATCTATTGGTAACCAAAGTGATCTCTTTCTTTCTACTTCCCTTAACTCTGAGGATTTGAGTAGCGATACAAGTTGCCATTCTACTTCCTTGCCTCTTCATGACTCTCCTGATAATATTGTCTCTAATTTTCTTCTTAATTTTAACGTCTAACATCAGATCAGGATAACGATCAGGGTAATTAGGAGATCAGGGTAATAATTAGGGTAAGATAATTAGATCAGGGTTATGAGCTGGAATGCTTTGCGCATTCCAGCCCATTACCCTGATCTCCTGTCCACCTTTGATGATAAAAACAACCATGCCATTCTTGTCTCCGAAACTTGGCTTGAGCCGAGTTTACCATCAACCTCTTACTCTATTCCTGGCTTCCAACTTCTTTGTAATGATCGCGTTGTTACGTTCGGCTGGTGGTGTTGGCAGGTTCACCCTTGATTGGTATAACAACGTTTCATATAATTTCAGTTCACCTAACAACGTTTAGTATGATATTATGTAGCATATATTCAGTTCATCGAATTTTCGGTTCAAATAATATTTATTTTACATAATAACGATATGACTAATGTTTGATTAGTATAATATTCATTTGGTATAACCGTTGTTTGATATTTTTTTTCTTTGATCGATTATTATTTTATATAATAGACATTTTCTCGAATAATATCTTTATACTTATAAGGAAAATAGTAACATATCAAAATTGTATTTTGCCCTCAACAATGTATATTTCGGTAAGCAGCATGCAAGCATGCATGCGCATGGCTTCTGTCACGGCTCCGGGGCTCCAGCTGTCCCACGCGACCTTATCGCCGCAGATGGTTTTCGCCCACCACCGCAGCTTCGGCTTGCTGGCCGGCTGACAACATTTCAGTCATAATGAAAATTAGCTGAAATGTATACTTCGACTAAATCATTATTACCGTGGTGGAACCAGTAGTCGACAGATACCTAGTTATCGACACTTAATTTTTTACGACAGTAAAATAAGGAACGTATCCATTATTTTTAGTTCTAGCTACATTTAAATGTATGCAGTGACATTAACATTGACATACGTACATGCGTTATTGGAATGTGACATTTGGCTTCTAAATGGTAAATTAAAAACCTCTCCGCGTCGGTGTTTTGAAAATAAATCTGGAATTACTAACTAAATCATTAAGGAGGTGACTCCATGTTATTGTCTCTAATATCTTCATTATTGTATGTATTGAAGTGAGTGAGTATTTTTTTTGTATTTCCAAGGATTGTGAATATTAATCGGTTAACATATACAGTGAAATATACTCCATTCATTTTTAAAGTCAGGTGTCGCTTATTGGTTCCGTTATATAGTCTAAATTCAGTCTTCGACATGTGTCGAAACTAAATCCTTTTTTGATTTGATGATTTGTAAATGCTATTTAAATGTTTACTTCTTCATAATTCCATAGTTTATTTTAATTTATAAATTAGTCCATTATTACCAGTAATCGACAGTGTCGATGACTAGATGTCGCTAATTGGGTTCTCTATTTTTGTTCTAGGTGGCGCCTAAAAAGAATTACACTCCTCAACAATTTGCGATTGTTGGTTTTGTTATTATTTGAGAAGTTTATTATTGTCATTAATAAAAAATAAAAAATGGTAATTGGTACCTAACTAGGTATTACAAGATACTTACGTGCCGGGATCTTGGAGAGAGGCCAATGTGCAACCGGTCCCCAAAAAAGGAGACTGATCAGACCCAGCTAACTACCGCCCGATAGCTGTCACCTCAGTTCTTTGCAAGGTTATGGATTGGACCTTAAACTACCATCTGATCCGATACGTAGAAGATTAATTAATGATGGACAATACGGGCTTCGACCGAAACGGTGAACGGGTAATCTTCCAGTGTATTTAATGCATATCTGGAGTGAAGCTATTGACAAACATGGTGAGTCAGTAACTGTTAGCCTTGACATTGCCAATGCGTTTGATCTGGTCTGGCACAGGGCTCTTCTCTCCAAGCTCCCGGCATACGGTCTACCCGCTCAGCTCTGGAACTGGATTGCCAGCTTCCTGCATGAGCGAAGAATCCGTGTCCTCGCAGGATGCACTTTGGGTTTATGTCAGTGAATGCTGGTGTACCACAAAGCTCTGTTCTATCCCCGCACACTTCTTCATATCAATGACATGCTTCCGTTAGGAAATATTCCTTGCTATTCGGATAACAGTACTGTGCATGGGCGATATTACGAACGCCCAGGGGATGGGCCCGCTGAAACTGAGAGAGAGAGAATCTTACCATTGAGCTCAACAGGGTGCTGAACCTCAAATCTAAATAAGAATTTAACAATCTCGTGAAGTTCAATACTAAGAAAACACAGCGCGTTTACAGCCAAAATTTCACCGTTCCTTTTTTCTTTCTGTTTCCTTTACCTTCCCTGTTTTTAGGGTACCACTCTTTCGGCACATCATCATCATCATCATCAGCCCACAACAGTCCACTGCTGGACATAGGCCTCTCCATACGAACGCCACTTGGCTCGATCCATGGCCAGCTTCATCCAGTTGCTGCCAGCCACTCTGCGGAGATCGTCACTCCACCGAGCCTGAGGACGTCCCACACCGCGCTTGCCGATCCGTGGTCTCCACTCAAATACCCGCTTACTCCAACGGTCGTCAATTCTGCGGATAACATGGCCGGCCCACTGCCACTTCCGCTTACTAATTCGGTGGGCTATGTCGATGACTTTAGTTCTCTGTCGGATCATCTCATTCCGAATTCGAACTAAGCTGGTGTACCAGGTGTAAAGTGAGTGTCCACGTCTCAGCACCATATGTCATGACGGGAAGGACGCACTGATTGAGGACTTTTGTCATTTAGGCTTTGTGGGATATGCCATGAGAAAACTTGACGTAGTTTGCCGAATGCTGCCCAACCCAGACGAATCCTTCTATTGGTCTCCACCCCAACATTGTTGTTACTCGGTTTTAGAGACTGTCCTAGATAAATATACTCTTTAACAACATCAAGGGGAGCACCTTGCACCATAACTGGTTCCGGAATCACATGTTCCTTGAACATAATTTTGGTTTTATCCAAGTTCATCTGGAGACCGATGCGTTGAGATGATTCGGCTAGGTCATGCAACATCTGTTGTAGATCCTGCAGCGTTTCGCCCAGAATGACGATATCATCTGCAAATCTCAAGTGAGAGAGACGCTGACCATTAATGTTAATACCCCGTCCGTTCCAGTCTAGCATCTTGAACATATCCTCCAATGCATTTGTGAACAACGGCACAGGGCTTCCTATACTTGTTCGGCATGGAGATATGTTGTGATCTAAATTCCAGATACTACATCAAAACCATGATTAAAACAGCCTCATGGAAGCTCGGTGCGTCGATTTCTCACGTCTGACCAATTATGCCTGCTTTACAAAGCTCAGGTTCGTTCATGGGTGGAATATTGCTCGCACTTTTGGCATGGCTCCGCCAAGTACCTTCACGATGCCCTGGACAGATTGCCGCGTTCGTGCTGTGCGTATCGTTGGCGATGTTCAGGTCACGAGCAACCTTGAGCCTCAGCAATAGCGTCGAGACATTGCGTCGCTTAGCGCCTTCTATCGGCTATATCACAGAGAGTGCTCTGAAGAACTTTTTGGAGTTATCCCACCTTCCCCCTTCCTACTCAGGAGCACGCGTGCCGGACATCGGAGTCATCAATGCACTATCGCCACCTCAACATCACGTAAAAAGAAACAAAGAGACTTTGAAAGAGATAAATGATAGGTTACCTTTGGTATTATCATTGAGACTGTTATTAAAGGTTGTTTACTTAAAGTAGGTACTGATTTCTTATTTTTCACGTGACCACAAACTTTGCTAATAATAATTACAATAATTATGTGTGTCGATAACTGAGTGTCGTTAATAGGGTTGGCATGTCGATAATTGAATGTCGTTAATTGGGTTGCATGTCGATAACAGGGTGTCGATCAATGGATTTTGACTGTCGATTACTGGAGTTTTCAGTGTGAAAAATGTTTTCATTATTTTCTCAAAATGTATTTATTAATACGTTGATGTCATCGATGCAATTATTCATTAGTATCGTACACTACCGCAAATCACAAAAAGTAAGTCAATATCAAGTCAAATATGAAAATTGTGTAACAAAATGTAGCGCATGACTCTTAAAGTGTCGATAACTGGTGCCACTACGTAGGTTAAATAAAATTAGTGCATTTGAAAATTCGGTGAAATTACATTATTTCAAACAAATAAATATGCTTAATAAAATTCTACTAATTTAATATTCGGTCAAATGAATAATTATGCGAAATGACTTTATTGTAACTAAAATTAGCCGAAGCGATTTTCGACTAAACGTTGTTATACCAATCAAGGGTGAACCGTGTTGGCATGTATGTTCGCTATACCTACCTCTATAGTCTCTCTTTCCCCGCCTTGCAAAATAAAGAATTTCTATCTACCTATCTATGTACGTACCTACAGACTACTACTACATTCCTTTATAATATAAAAACGTCAATCATCATGTTATAACACTCCACATAACTCGAGAATGCTCATCAATGTTCGACCTCAGTACTATATTGGCACTTCAATTAGTAGATTTCAGTTTTAATTGATCTAAGCGAGAGTGAGAATTATTACGTAGGCATTTGCCTACCATTCGATATTACACCTCCATATACTAAGAACGTGTTTACAATCTATACCCTGGATGAAGATAGATTAGAGTTCGTTTTTAGAAATCGAAAATTTAAACGACGGGGCACCAAATAGCTAGTTTAGTTTAATTTTATTTCAATTACATTTTTTTGTACAGGATATCCGTCCGTGTTGAGCGAAGGTAATCACTTTTGAATTTCTTCATACAGTGAAAGCTGACGTATGAGTTTTTTTCCTTGACTTCAATATAACTAATATCTTTGCTCGGCTTTCGACAGTTCGCCAAGAGTTCGCCGAAACCTTTAATTGCTAAGCTGAAGGTGTTATTATTGGTTATTACTTTTAAACTATTGTGATAACGTCGGTAGGTTTTTGCTGAATATAATAAGTATGTACTTGCCTAAGTATGTAAATAAATAATATCAATGCGTAGCTACCTACAGCTTGGCCAGAAAGAGTTGAAAAACAATGAATGAGGGCGCTACTAAGCTTTTTATGGTAACATTTAGGTGTTTAAAAATTGATACTTGCAGATTTTTAAATATGTATACATAAATTAAATTATTGAAAAGTTAACCTTCTGATATCAGCGACAACAATATAATACACCCACTATAAAGAAGTGAAGTTGAGAATTATAAATTCGCGTACTTTTTAAAACACAGGCGAGAAGCAAGTCGGCAGTGTATGACCACGCCCTTGACGGACCCAGTCACTACGTCAGATTTGATCAGCCACAAATCCTCGCCAAAGAACACCGCTTTATTTCCAGAATGTTACGTGAGGCTATTGAAATCAAAAAACATTTAGTATTTGGTGTTCCAAATTCAAATTAATTCTATCCCTAGGGAAAAAATAAAATTGTGAAGGCTTTGACTAACTTTAAGTTCAGTTTACTTGATACAGAATACACACATTCAGTCAAAAAAGTATCGGGAATGGATGATTTGTTTAAGGTTCCAAATTCAATTTTTTGATTTTTTTTTTGCTGTTGTTAGATTTGTTTTTCCATTTAGGCGCGGAGTTTGAGTTGCATCTGTTATAAATAATATTATAACTATATAGTGTGTATTGCGAATTCCATAATGGTCAAAAACATCGAACAAAGAGTTTGTCTTAAATTTTGCATCGTCAATGGAATTTCATGTTTGAAGTCACTAAAAATATTACAGAAGGCTTACGGTGAATCGACTTTATCAAAAACTCGTGCTTATGAGTGGCACATACAAAGCGTTCAAAAGCGGTCGAGATGTGATGGAAGATTTGCCTCGCTCTGGTAGGCCATCTAAGTCTGCAACTGAAGATAACATCGCAAAAGTGAGGGAAATAGTGACTGAAAATCCTCATTCAACTTTGAGAGAGATAGCCGGTGAACTTTCTGTATCTCTTGGGTATGAAAACTATGAAACAGTTTGCCGCTCGGCTAGTCCCAAAAGACCTGAATTTTCTCCAAAAACTCAATAGCATTCGCATGAGAGTCGCTGAGGACATGCTAGAACGAGTCAATTTCGATCTAACATTCATGAACATTGTTACTGGTGACGAGACGTGGGTTTACGAGATTGACATGCAAACTAGTCAACAAGCTTCGGAGTGGCGCCTTCTAACTGAACCGAAACCGAAAAAACCACGCCAAAGTCGATCAAAAGTCAAAGTCATGTTGACTGTTTACTTTGACTCTCGCGGTGTTGTGCACTCGGAATTATTGCCGGAAGGTCTAACGGTAAATAAAGAATATTATTTGAGCGTCATGCGGCGTTTAAGAGAGCAAATTCGACGAAAAAGGCAAGATTTGTGGAAATCCAAGAATTTCTTGGATTTTGCACCACGATAATGCGCGTTCGCACAAGGCCATCACTGTGAACGAATTTTAATACCATCGAGCAAGCACCATATTCACCAGATATGGTTCCAGCCGACTTCTTTCTTTTTGCTAAACTCAAATTACCACTTCATGGCACCCATTTTCAATTGATAGAAGATATAAAGGAGAATTTTATTCGCGGCGAGAACTGAACTTAATTCCGGAAACAGCGTTTAAAAAATGTTTTGATGATTGGATTATTCGTTGGCGTAAGTGTATCGTTTCTGAAGGAGCATACTTTGCAGGTATAAAATTGGTGTAGTTTTATGAACCAAGTGTTTGTGTTGAAGTACAACTAAAAGATTATTAGAATAAAATTATGTTGTAAAGGACGATGAGAACTTTTTCGTGGTTAACCACCTAATCAATTAACATCATAATTGGAGACTTTCATCATATTTTTTGCGTCAAATGCTACCAAGATGCATTAAAATGTGTAACACTACCATTAAATTTCAATGCAATCAATGAAGAAATCGAGAAATACTTAAGACATATCTGTATGGACATTAGTTCCCTTTGCCTTTCCAATACAGGGAGAATGACAAAAAAAAACAAGGGTGTTTGGCGGGATTATGTGGTGTCAATTACGATTTTTATTACAATAATTAAAAATTGTGTCAGAGCGAACTTTGTGTTATAATAACAGTGGCTTAGTTTTATAAAACAAGTGTTTGTGTTGACGTGCAACTAAAAGATTATAGAATAAAAGTAAGTGATTATGGTGTGAAAGACGATAAGAACTTTTTTATGGTTAACCGCCTCATCAAGTAGCATCATATGGAGACTGTCATCATATGTTTCGCGTCAAATACTCCTAAGACGCATTGAAATGTGTAACATCAGCATTTCAATGTCATAAATGAAGAAATAAATAAATACTGAAGACATGGCTGTATGGGCATCAGTTTCCTTTGCCTTCCTTTTACATGGAAAATTAACAAAAATAAAACAAAAAAGTAAAAAAAAAGAACTTTGCTTATGCCAAATGTCAATGTCAATTTATCCATTGAACAGTCGCTATGGAACTACGGAAATAAAATGTGATATGTTATTATAATGTTAGTGATATTAATTACAAAATGAGCTATAATTATTACGGGAAAATATTGCAATCAGTAAAACGTGCATCTTTCTTCATAAAAACTACAAGGTCGATTCACATTCCATAACGATTTTGTAATTCACGAAGACAGTGAGATTTTGTGATTGTGAAGAAAATATTTTTTAAATTTGATTACCTAGTCAGTGACCCTAATTGGAGGTATTTATTTTGACAAGATTTAACTATGAATTGATGATATTTATTATGCACGACTATTACGAATTGGAAGATAGAAAAATGAAAGGCACCCTTAGGGACTGGCGCAAAGCGCTGCGAACTCCAGCCACGTATAGGGTCGGGAATGCTGTTCGAATACAGCCACAGTTTGTACTATTAATAGTCATTCTTGGTGTATTTCTTCTAATTCTATTTTATTATAATTGGTGGTTAAGCAGCCAACCACAGCTAGTGCACAGATGGATAAGTAATGCCAGGCCATATAACAACACATATCCACTGACTCAACCTATAGCATCTGGAGACTTAATGGCCTATAGAATAGGCATTGTTGCTGATATGGATACTAATTCTAAAAGTCCTACAAAACCTCACACATATAATAGTTACCTGAAGAAAGGTTTCTTAAGTTACCACCGAACTAAAAACTATGCCGCTATATCTTGGGACCAGATGCCAGCTCTGCAGCTTTCCTCAACATATGCTCATAAAGGAAGGGGCATGGAATTGTCAGAATTAATTGTGTATGATGGGAAACTCCTTTCATTTGATGATAGATCTGGCATGGTATGTAAAACAAAATAAATTAAATATTATATTTTAATCTATTATAAATTACACTTCAAGAAATTACTAATGAATGTTTCAAGTCTACCCATGACATTATATGGTATTTAGTAATACTACTAATAGACTAGATAATAACATAGCATTCTTTTTAAATTGGAAACTGTTACCTTCTTAACAACATTACAACACCTGTGTAAATAAATACTTCAGCAAATATTCTAAACATCTGTTAAGGTTATATAAAACTAAGTATGTAGTTGATTAAACAATGAAACATCAATGTTAAAGTTTGATAAGATTGTCACTGTCCTCTCTGCTCGCATGGCCCATGTGCTGTCCTAGTGCCATGTTAAAAGTATATATTAGTATTTCACAAATAGGCCTATACCTTGTTACCTTCTATTTGGCTTCCTATCATGATGAATTACCTTGCATTGAAAAATTGTTTTAATTTATGTTTTGCCTTTTGTTAAATACTTTGTTGATTCATCATTATAATATCAGCCTTTGAAGTCCACGGCTGAACAACGGCATCCCCCATTGATTTCCAAACAAATAGGTTTTGTGCATTCTGCATCTGGCTGCAACGACTCTCCGCGACCCTGACCAGATCATCTGTCCGTCTAGTGGTCAAATATACATGTACAACAATGGTATAAAAAACAGGATTAAATTCTTGTCTTAAATTAAATTGTGAATATTCGCAGGATACCTTCTCACATCATTTGTTAACTGCCTAGCTACTGAATTTTCATTTGTCATAAGACATAAAATATTTCTAGTCAATGATTTAGTTTTTGGTAGCAAACAAGCATATTACTCGCCTCATGGTAAGCGGGTAGAAACTTTTTTCGAAATTCCCCCTAATCCCTTTATGGCTGTCAGCACCGCTGTTGTGTGAACCTGGCAACACTGGCTACCTACAATGAATGTATACAGGGTGGTGCCGTCAATGCGACAATAAATTTAAACATGTGAACAACGGCATCCCCCATTGATTTCCAAACAAATAGGTTTTGTGCATTCTGCATCTGGCTGCAACGACTCTCCGCGACCCTGACCAGATCATCTGTCCGTCTAGTGGTCAAATATACATGTACAACAATGGTATAAAAAACAGGATTAAATTCTTGTCTTAAATTAAAATGTGAATATTCGCAGGATACCTTCTCACATCATTTGTTAACTGCCTAGCTACTGAATTTTCATTTGTCATAAGACATAAAATATTTCTAGTCAATGATTTAGTTTTTGGTAGCAAACAAGCATATTACTCGCCTCATGGTAAGCGGGTAGAAACTTTTTTCGAAATTCCCCCTAATCCCTTTATGGCTGTCAGCACCGCTGTTGTGTGAACCTGGCAACACTGGCTACCTACAATGAATGTATACAGGGTGGTGCCGTCAATGCGACAATAAATTTAAACATGTGCTATATTAGTCCATAGAAATAGTTTGCACACCACCCTGTATACCTAGTTCTTGTAACACCAAAAGGTACCTACTCCATATTGCCTTGCCTTTAAAATAAAGAGGAAGTGTTATATTTACTCTATTGACAGCATTGAAGACAAGTCCCGGTGCTGATAATAATTATTTTACTGACCACTGAAATACAACACTACAAAATAGTGATATTTGAATACCATCTTCTGTGCTACCCTAGTTGGTTGCTCTCAATGTGAGTGGAAATATACCACTGTGACCTACCTGTCTTAAACTAAAAATCTTAATGGTTTAAATAATATTTCAAACCAATAAGGTTTTGTTGTGAAATAGACCTTGAGACAATTTGATAAAACATTATATTGGCAGTTTACTTATCATATTAAAATAAGTAACTACAAGAGATTAGTTAAAATGATAACAAAACAGTTCATTTTATTATGTAGGTAAGAATGTGTAAGGAAAGATAATTCATTTCAATTCATTTTATGAATAGTTTGTTAACTTTATGAGGTACCAAGGATTTGGGTTAAACCTATGAAAATATTTATAAGCAATGCCTAACTTAGCTCTGTAGTTGAGAAAGCTGGGTGTAGCTTACTTCCATTAAATGAGATGAAGGCCAAGAGCACATAATCACATTTTATATCACATAATATTATTGTTACAGATATTTGAAATAGTAAACAACAAAGCCATTCCATGGGTTATATTGACAGATGGTAATGGGCATGCAGAGAAAGGCTTGAAATCAGAATGGGCGACAGTTAAAGATGAAATACTTTATGTTGGTTCCATGGGAAAAGAGTGGACAACCGCCAGTGGAGACTTCTCCAGCTATGACCCCATGTGGGTAAAAGCTATAAATATCAATGGAGAGGTAATATAACAATTCTCAAATACTCCACCACCTTTCAGCAAGTGTATCTTACTACCTATGTTAAATGAGCAGGTCTCTAAATCATAAGTAACAAAAACTCTGTCACTTATTTATTGTGGTGTGTCGAAGAGAAGGGATAGTAACTTTCGGATGCTGTTTGCAATGCCCAAGGCATTGTGACTTTTTCATACATTGATGATATTGATGTAAGTCAAATATTCTTTTTGAAAATGGTAATCCAAGAAATTAATTATACTTTACAAATTGAAGTCTTAGTCAGATGATTACAAAAAAGAGACATCGTGGGGCGCACTAATAATTTCCGGACTTATAAGAAAAAAATACTAGGTAAAAATTAGCAAGAATAAAATTACTGATTCTGGAAAAAATCTCCCTTAGCTTCAATACACTTTTTCATAAGAATAAATCAATGTTGCTAACATTTATACACTCCTCCATGGTGATCTCGGAAACTTGCTTTTTATCCTTTTGACAACAGATTGATGAAAATGGTTGACCAGCCCCCATAGCATGGCAAACTCCTTCGGGTGCGGACAAAAATTTGTCTCTCTCTCGTCCAAGAGAAAGAAAGAGATAAAAACACACTTTGTCTCTTAATAAGTGGACACAATTGGTGGATAGAAATTTGGCCCACAGCCCGTGCTGCGGGTGCTAGGTGTCTGACTCAAGGAAGGTACGCAAGGATGAGCCATAATATCTACGTTATTCCCGTTTAAGAATTATGATTGTCTGTCTGACTGCCTGGCGGTCTGAGAGCAGGCATTATGATGCAAGATGATACGGCGTTTTTGGTTGCTTTTAAGGAGTTCGTCAATAAATTCCTTTAAACAATTGATCGTGTACCAGTCACTGTACGACAATCTTCCAAAGCGTCATAAGCCATGTGTCTCGTTTAATTTTAACTAAGTAACGATCTTTCGCTTAGCGGCCGACGGCACATTCGCCACTTTGGTTGGTTTCCGTTTAACAAAAGTCTCACACAGTAGATTGCTGCTTCGTTTTGGAATCGCAGCTGCAGAGGGGCGAGACGAGGCGAGGCGAAAAGAGAATTAAAATCGCATTGACCCTCTAACTAAAAATTGCCGTTAATAGCTATCGCGAGCTCGCGCGAGGTGATTTTCCACCAGAGTGGCGAGAAGAGAATTGAAATCGCACGTACTCCATAAAAACAAAAGAGCCGTGCAACCATCTACGTCACGCACACAAATTAGCAGGTACTTAAGCAGGTATGATAAGGATAGTTGCAAGTGTGTACTTCGTGTTAACAGCGACCTCTAGTAGAAATGGATTGTACTACCATGACGGTATTCTCAGGTAATAACACGGTAATAAGTAGCAACGAACAACAATAAACCTATCGCGAGAAGCGTGTTTCTGTTGCATAATTTATACTAAATATCGGAAGCAATACGGTTCATTTTTACACAAACAAATATTTCAATTCACGCCTCGCATATCATCGTCAATCCTCACTATTTCCACCAAAGATGAGCTAGGAGAGGATTGAAAATTTGCCATACATATTTCAATTATCGTCTCGTCTCGCCTCTCTGGTGGAAAATCGCCTAGGGTTCGAAATCATATCAAATTTCACATTAAAATTTATACTCTATATCGGAAGCAATACGGTTCATTTTTACACAAACAAATATTTCAATTCACGCCTCGTATATTATCGTCAATCCACACTTTCCACCAAAGATGCGCTAGGAGAGAATTGGAAATTTGCTATACAAATTTCAAATCTCGTCTCGCCTCCTCTCGTCTCGCCTCGTCTCGTCTCGCCTCGTCTCGTCTCGCCTCGTCTCGTTTCGCCCCTCTGGTGGAAAACCACCTTTAATCCCTGTTTCGTTACTTGCCTCTATATCCACACCAGATTGGACGTCCCTTCTTTAAATCTGGTAAGCATGACACTGCCCTAAGTGACGCGATCAGTTTTTTGTTCTTTAGATTAATAGTGAGTGATGCATCGGGAAAACAGTTTCCTCACTACCAAATGTTTTAGTAGGTTTGATTGTAATCTGACTTATGCCTGTGCCACAGGATTCCCTAATCTCACCATATTCCCAGAATTTCCATGTACCTATTTCCACATGGAACTTTTGTAACATTTTTTATTTATAGTCCTATTATTGATTTGAGACTAATTTCACAGCTGTCATTGCTTCCATTAATGAGTCTTAAACGTTAAAAAGACTCGTTTAAGGCGATAGCTCGTCGGCACTAGCGACACCAATTGATTTATATTAATTGTGGTAAATATAGAACATAATTAACAAAAACGCTTTACTGAATGACTAAAGAATGGTATTTGTAATTTTTTTGAGATGTGCTCGGTATAAGATATTCCTCTACATGTAACCTATGTTTTCATTATTGCCTAAAGTGGCCACTTTTAACAATAATAAAAAATTTGGTAACTTATAGGGTAGACAATTTATACAAGATACTTACATCTTTAAAAATTACAAATACCGTTCTTTAGCAATTCTCTAAAGCGTTTTTGTTTATTATGTTCTAAATTCCCCATTATTAATAACAATCAATTGGTGTCGCTAGTGTGCACGAGGTATACCCTTAAAGATTAAAAGTTGATAAAATGGCAAAGCTGGTCGAGGGTTACAAAAGTTCCGTGTGGAACTAGGCACATGATACTTCAGGGAATAAAGGGAATCTCGTGGTCGGTTACATGCCCGTCTGATTTGATCATCGGCGTACTTTCATACAGCATTGGTGTCTTCGTTGTTTACAGCGATAGACGGATCAGCATCATGACATTTCTCACAGAGATTGACACTATCGTGTTTGAATTCTGAAAACCGACAAACAGTCGACTTTTATGGTGCCCCAAAAGCAGTTTGATTGAAGGCAAGCGACACTCTGCTGAGGCGTCAAACTACAATTCGTAGTAAATCATACTGCGGAAAGTTTCACCGAGTTAAATTCATGGATACGCAATATTTAAATTGGCGATAAAATGCAGAAACAAGTCACAAATATAATATAAGAAATGAACTGCAAAAAGTCCCATGTTCAAAATGCCGAAATTTCGAAATTACATAATATTTGAATATTGTTAATGTAAGTGGCCCGTTCAGGAAATTTATAGTGCGCCCTACATAGTGTTCAATGAAATAAGTAAATAAATAAAAATATTTGCTCGAAAATATATTTCTAAATGCGGCTCTAAACAAAACAAACTTAAAAACTACATAATTGTCAGTCTATCGACAAAATATCTCCGTGACTTTTTATCTTGTGCAGGCTGCCCTTTTATGTTGTACCATAAACTATAAAACTGTGATTTTTGTCTATTGGTTGATGTATGATAATTTTTATCTAAAATTATAAATAAAACGACACTTGTTACAGGTGCAACATTTGAACTGGGCTAATCAGTATAAAGCTATCAGAAGCTCAATAGGGATCGAGTGGCCGGGGTACATGATACATGAGTCAGGAGTTTGGTCACCAGTCAAAGAAAAGTGGCATTTCCTACCTCGCAGATGCAGTCACGAGACTTACAATGAGACAAAAGATGAACTGATGGGATGTAACTACATGATAACTGCAGACAGTAATTTCAACAAAGTAGAAGCAGTTGAGGTTGGTTTAAGAAGCTAAGTTTTGGTGATTGTGATCAAGTCAATATGATATATTTTAAATTAGGATTTAATAAAGCATTGTTTTCATTCATTCCGGTGAAAGCCAGCATTGAAAAATGTACACGATTTTGCTCCCTATCTCATTGAAGAGGCTGAATGTACAATGCTTTTGATTTCAAATAATGATAGAGTTGGTTGATGAACGTATACTTAAGCCAAAACATGAATGGAAAATCGTCAAGAAAATTCTCTATAAAAAATATATTTAAAGGTGATCTTTCTAATTCCTCTTTGTTCACTGTTGCAAACGGAATATTGAGAATCCAAATTATTTTTATTAGAAGAGCAATAAACTCTCTAAAGCATTCTCGAAAATTCTTTTTAAAAAAACTGTTTCTTTTTTAATTAAAAAAAAAACAATTTGTCGCTTCTCTACATAACGCGCGCATGCGCTGTTGTTATCTTTTTTCTCTGTCTCGCCAGAAGCAACGTTCACTTTGTATTCCTAAATAAAAGTATCTCAAAACTATGCTTCATTTTTCAGATCACAAAGCATCAACCAAAGTATGGCTTCTCTTCATTCAAGTTTATTCCTGGAACGAATGATGAAGTTATTGTTGCTTTAAAAACTACTGAGTTTGAAGGGCAGACTGCAACTTATATATGTGCATTTAAATCCGATGGCACAGTGTTACTTCAGGATACGTTTATAGAGAACCTCAAGTATGAAGGTATTGAGTTTATATGAATTCAACTGGGCCATTGTAGTGAATTTTACTTGTAGTATATTTATAAAATTTAAAACGAAGTTTAACTATGCGTGTAAATATGTAAAATATATTATTAATTTTGTTAATTCATTTGTTTTTTTTTCTCAACCAAGATAGGTAATAGGATATAGCTTGAGTTTAAAGGCTGACTCCTTAATGTCGTATTTGAACCTCCGACAGTCAACCCTGCCCATATCTGGTAAATGATAATCGTCCGTCTGACATAAACGGGACCTCCACTATTTTATAGTAGTTAAGTAAAGAAAATTCTAGCTTTTCTAATGACTGATGTAAATTGCTTGGCGATTAAAGATTATTAACAACAGTTGCATGCAACCATAGGGAATATTTTTATTTTTACAATCGATACCTGCTACACAGTAACAATTAAAATATCTGAAAGAATTTTAGAAAAATATTGATTAAGACCCGATTTGCAACCTTAACCATTCGCTGCGGCAAACGCCGATCGGTGTATTTCCATTTCACATTCAGGTGTGGCATACGTCGATCGGCGGTAAACATAATATGCCTATAATTTTGACAAAATCATAAACGAAATGTTCTCAGTATGTGTATGTAATTCGTCAGCCCTATAATCGCCGTTTAAGGAAATAGCAGTTATGACAATATGACGAATTTTTTTATTAATTTCTAACATCAAATTTAGATCATATATGCTTTGGTGAGGCATAGGTGTGTTCGGGGCATAGGGCATAAAGCATAATTATGATCTAAATTTGATGTTAGAAATCAATAAAAAGTTACATTTTGTGCAAAGTTCCAGAAAACCAAACTAAAATTATCTATATTATTTTCACCTAAAATGCCCCTTATTGCAAAACACATTGCATACTTCTAGCACTTATGAATTGTGCATTAGAATTTACAAATCCATTACTCGGTACGGAAAACGCGGATATCTAAACCACAGATATGCCACGCCGGAAATTGGGGAATCCTTTTGCGGCATCACTAGTCAAAGTGACAGTTTTGTTGTGTTTCAGTTGGCACAATTATTGATCTTATCCGTTCTTTAACGTTGATACGATTGAACTGAAATATCCTTATATTCTGCCGCATTGACCTGTGATGTTCAGTTAAGAGTAAAATATTAATTATTTCTAAACCATTTTCGAAAGTATAATAAATACCTACATTTGATATAATATTTTAAAATTTAAAATACAATGCTTTTGTTAACGTAGTTCCCTCGTGTAAAATAAGACAACAAATTTGCTTTAATAACATTTATTTAGTAATATAAAGTATCACATTTTCCTCATACAATGTAGTGTGGAATTTCTATATTAACATGATATTTATATTATATAAAAAACAAACAGCAAAAATAAAACAATATATTTAACACTTCAAATGCTACCGTCAATCTCAAGAAACTCAATCTAAGAATTGCTAAACATTAATAACACAAAACTATAAAAACCAAAGATTAAATGTGAATAACATTATTGGGTACCTAACTAAATAATATTAAAGCAACAAGTATATTCGATATCAGTAAAGAATAAAAACTAGGAACATAGCACCTATGAACTGACTGATTTGTAAATAAACTGTATAGGACTTGCTATCTAACGTCAAAGAGAAATAATTGCAGGTATACTCAAAGTATTTTTGTTGCTATCAGTTATCGATAAATAAATGTTGCTACTTAAATATATTTCTTTTTAACCGGATTGAGAGAGGATGATGTCATTTTGTGTATTATTTACATCTGATTCTATTCCGTAAAATATCGGTAACATTTATCACAGAGTGGTATAAAATGGGCAGTGAGCGCTGTTTAAATCTGAATGATTCCTTAAAGGAAGACCATCATCATTTTCTGTCCTCTCTAGAGCAGCAGCGGAGGGCAACACTTCGTATAAGTAATGAATTCTGTTTTCAAAACATATTAAAACTCATTAAGTCATTTTAAACCAATAGATCGAGTTATCTCTTCGAAAACGGTCCAAGAAATAGCAGCCATTAGGGTCCTCCTCAGCATACGAGGGACTGCTCCTTTAAAGTAACCTTTGATCCCGTAATTCTGAAACAATTAAAAAGTAAATTATTACCTATTTTTAATTAAAAATTAAACGAAATTGACAAAATTATTCAAGCGAGTCATAGCTTTACGTTAGGTTGCCTGGAAGAAATTGCTTTTTGCTAATAAGGCCGCTAAATTGTACTGTTTTTATGTGTCTTCTGTGCAATTACACACAAGAGTGAACAATTTTATTAGGCTAGTTTTAGGGATTAAACGTTAAGACAGGCACCATAATGTCATTCAAAGACGTTAGGCCTAATTCTGAAGACACGCCAAAACTAAATTTAAGTAAAGGATATCTCTTTATCGCAATATGTAATAGGAAAAAGATAGCAAGAATTTATTTAGAGCTGTCTACTAAATTTAGATAGATTTTAAAGGAAGCATAGTCACTTGTGACGGCATGTACGGAGGTGCTTCCAAACCGCATTTTAACACGTTCAATAATGTCGAAAACAAAACGCACGTTTCTAAATGTCAAATTATTTAACAGCTATCGTTTCCGTCTTCATATTGAAAGAAAAAATGCATTAAACTTAAATTTAAACTTATCAATAGGGATAACCTACGTGGAAAATTCAGACCTTACATATATATCACTATTCAAGCAGTATTAAATGTTGTATCATCTCGCACTTCGGCCTAGTAATATTACTTTCATTAAGTAGTTATGCTATAATTTATCAATAATATTGAGCACGCGATAATAAAATAAATGTATTGAGTATCACGCCAAATACAACAGTGCAACTATTTACGAGATAACCTACGACATTACCTAATACAGATAAGGACAAACTAATATGGTTAACAAAAAAACATATCGAGGCCCCTTCACGTGCAAATTATAAAATATGGTAGATAAGTCTGAGATGTAAATGCGCAAACAGTTTTACTGATGACAAGTGCAAAAATATATTATCAGTGTTTAATGTTTATGATATAGAAACTCTTGCTTTGTAAGTGTAACTCTATTATCCGATATGTGCGTACTTCACAGATTAAAATGTCACAATATGTTTAGTGATTATATTAATAGCATAAGGATTAATGAAAAAACAGATATCCAAGTTTTTCAAAGGTATTAAATTTAACTTCCTGCTGCCGTCTAAATACTTTTTATGCCCACATTGCATTAATACAATGCCATAGATAATTAAAAATTAATTATGGCGGGCCTTTAACCTCTCCAAAGCACCTGTACCAGATACGATTAAATTTTAATTATCCATGGCATTTTATGACGTCTGGGTGTTTAAGGTTATTTCTCTCAATACGGATGGAAAGAGGACAGCTCATAAATGCATTCACATTTGGAAAGGTGTGCTCTATTGTCGACCTTAGCGTGATAATTAATGTAGGCATAAGAAAGCACCTCCTCACTTGCTTCCTAAAATAAAAAATTGACTCTATGATTCATTAAAGCTGTCAAATGGAGAATCCAATAAGTCTAAAGAGCCTGGGCCGTCATAATAACAGATCGTTCTGTGGCAATGTTGTTGAAGCTGCTGAAACTATACCTACCTATTTAGGTGTATTGTGAAAGACAGTAAAAAAATCTTTCTTTCATTCTATTGTAATTACAAAATAGCTGGTATCTACCTGATGAACATAAAGAGCAGCGCTGAACGCATTGGGGAACTTATCCGGGTACAACTGCATGTTGGTCTTCAGTACGTCTGCTGGATTGGTGACCAGGGAGGAAGCTATGCCGGCGACGATGCCACAGCTGAAGTGGGTAGCGCTAGCGGCGGTGGGAGACTGTAGCCATTCTGTAAAAGGTAAATAAGGAAAAATATTTCAGTAAACCTGTCAAACACATTCCAGACACATTTTTTTAACTAATAAATACCTAGGTATTTAGTATATTATTAGTATCAAGATAGGAAAAGATTTTAACATTACCTATCTTTTGACATAAATTATGTTGAAAGAAAATAAGTTATTATTGTTGGCAACACCAACAAAGTTATAATAATAAGATTTTTTTTTGTGCTTTATGGTTTGAGGCGACTCGCACTCACCCAAATGTAGTTTGGTTGAGTTTATGGTTCATTCTCTACTGTTCGTGAATTTAGTTGCCTCGCTCTGAATAAATAAGTTTATGAGAAATCGTGTTTCCACAATTATAATATAAAGTAAAACAAATTAACGAATATTTACTGGACAGACAGGAGTCTGTACGTAATGTTTTTCTGTTTTGTCTACAGAACCCTCCTGCGGAATTTTTATTTAACTATAGGTGTTTTTTTTCTTACATTATTCTTATTGCGGGCTATGCTTACCTTGGCTAATTTGATCTTGAAACTGTAAATTCATTAGGTAAATTTTAAGTTCCGTATACAATTATATAATTGGGAGAAGACATGACACGGCTGTTTTCTGTTATACTATATTTGTTATTGTACCTAACATTAGAAATAAATCAATAATTTTTAAATCAGCATGACACAGTCTGGTACCTATTCTTAAAGCAAAGTACTTAATACATCCGTAGGCATTCTCTTTTTTAATTTATAACATTATTTCAATACATAATTAGGTAGTAAATTATGTGATTTTGTATAAAAGTAAAACAGCGTATATGACATTTTCTATCGAAAATATTTTAGTACAAAAGAAGAAAAATACAGATTTCACTGAATTCATGCAATATTTTTATGGTTGTCCATTGTAAATTACAAAAAATGTGATAAAATGATATAGGTATTTAATTAGGCGCTTGTTTTTGATGACAAGTTAAGATAGGTAAATGAAAATAAAAGTTGTTATCGCTACGCCACGTTAATACTTACAAACTTCAAGTAAATACCTAACCATATAGATAACAGTATAAAGTTCTAGTGTTATTTATTTATCAGCTTTGTATAAATAAGTAGGTGCGTTAATTTAATTAATTAGTCATGGAATAGAGTAACTCTTAATTTTATTATAAATAAAATTAAGTAACTATTAAATTTTAATTATGAATAATTGTACCTCAAATAAGTATTTACAGATTAATGTGATCGCTACAATTAAGACATGACGTATGTATAGTAATACTGCTTAGAGATAGCAATGACGGTCATTAAACTTAGAAATATGGTGTTGTTAAGGACTGATAATATCCACAAAATTTAACTCGTTATATAGCTGACGTGTTTATTTTACTATTTCTTTATCAAGCGCTTAAATTATCAACGAGGCACGAGCACACTTAATATGTAAAATAAAAAGGTTTTAAAGTTGTGATCATATAACAATTAGCAGCAAAGAGGTGTGTGTTTTTATATTAGGTACACGCGTTAAGAATAAGTTTAATAAGAGTTTAGTTGCTTATATAATAATTAAATTGCAAATTATAATTAATCCTACCTTTTGGTACAGCTTGTTTTATCTGCGAGTAGAACATTAAATAGAGGCCTGAGAATGGCGCGTCCCTGGCTAGAGTTGGACCAAGTCCACAAGAAAGACCCCGAATGCCTTCGGCTTTATAGATAGCTTTAAGAGCACCGCCAAGGCTGTTGTATTTGTAAACTCCTGATTCATATCTGAAATAATAATATTTGTAATAATTATTTGAGTGTAGACATACTATTACATGTTTTAAAATTACATTTCTAATTGGGTTAAGTAACAAAAAATATATATCAGTGGATTAAGGCGACTAACACAGAAACGATTGTATGTAAATTAAAAGGGTACTTGTTCTGTGTTTTGTATTATAAAATCTATTGCGTTTAAATTTAAACCAATGAGTGTTCATATATTACACATAATGAAGAAACTGATTTCAAAGCTATTTCACTGAGCGTCCATTTTTAACCGTCGGATTTTTTTAGTCCAGATAATCATTTTGAAGTTTGACATTTTGTATTAACTGTTAAAGTTATAATCGGCATATAAGTTATCTGAGGATTAAAAATTGGAGCCCTAAGCCGATGACAACACAGTCGAGCAGATAAATAAAATGATTTAGGATATCAGTTTTTACAGTGTCACTAAACAGTTTTCTATTCATTTTATCAATAAAATTATTTAAGTTTTATAAATTTCACTTTTGGCCCTAATTCTGTTGACAATAAATTTATGTTTCCTGCTACATCTTGATGAACATAGACAAAAAAATTTAAACAAAAATTATAACCGACTCCAAAAACAAACTGAAAAGGATAAAAATAATTAAGGTCAAAGCTAGATGGGAATGGGAGACTGTGAGCTTATATTGTTTTCTACTATCGTATCATTTCACTAAATCAATAAATCATAATTTGTAGATGACTTCATTTTTCCAGTTTTTTTTATTTAAAAACCAAAGTGCCCAATGGATTTAAAAATTTTTTTTATCCAAATGGGAACTATTCCGCATCGAACAGAAAAAGAATCATCAATATCGGTCCACCCAGTCGAAAGTTCTGAGGCAACAAACATAAAAAAACATAGTCGAATTGATAACCTCCTCCTTGTTTTGAAGTCGGTTAAAAAGTTAATGTAAAGATGTGCGTTAAGCACAACTAAAACATATGTAGATTAAAATAAATGAAAAGTCCACGGATCACCTAAGTACTAACTGACTTGAACTTTGTATTATTAAGTGTAATGAAAAACCTAATTTATTCAAACTTAATTAAATTTTCGAGATAGGTGGGTATATTTTTGAACTTACCTAGTCTTGATGACCGTCATAGGTATTAAAGCAACCCCACTCATAGTCCTAGCAATAACGCCTAATGCTATCGCTTGCATAGGACCAAGATCTTTGTTTCCAAGTTCAAGTTTCGCTTTCAGCCAATGAAGGGATGAAAAGTACAATCCAACACCAGGGACACAGCGTGCAATAGATGGTACCATACCGCGCCATAGACCAAGTATTTGTTCTTGTCGGACGATATTTGCGAATATTGTCATCATGCCGGGTTGGATTCTGCTACTGTAAAATATTGATTCTTTAATTTGATTTCCAAAACGAAAGCAGATCTTTAAAGGTGCACACTCATCTAAGACGTGACGAAATGTGCTGACAGTAGGTTTATGTCATTTTTAACAAATGAATTAAAATTCACTTTAAATATTAAATATGAAACAAACTAGTTATAAAGCAAATTATTATAAAAAATTAACCGAAAGGTAAAATGGGCGTGGTTTTGTTTTACGTCAGTGCTTAGAGATAAAAATAATATTAATCAAACAAAGATATGAAACATTAAATACAAATATTTGCCACTATAAAATTTTCGCTTAAGTAGTAACTACTTTCGACAGTTAATATTTGCTTCATTTTCATTTATTCAAGAAAATATTTATATCAAAAGTAATGAAAACTTACTTGATCGTCGCTGCAATAACATTTTGGTTAGGGTTTTGTAACCGCGTCTTTACTAAATCCAAAGGCTGGAAAAGGATCGTACTGAATGTTCCTGAGAACGAACCAGCCAGAAAAGCTTTGAAGACTGGATGGTACTGTAAATTAAAAAAAAATGATAGTTTTAATAGGAGTATTCTGCCTTTGTAAAGGTCACAGATACTGTTTGACCTCTTCTCATCTTAGTAGGTACTGCGAGTTCAATATGACTTAAGTTTGATAAGTTAATTATCACTTACATTTGCCACAATATCCATGATAATAAAAAAAACTTCTAGAAACTTTTCAACGTTATACTTTCAAGTAATATCCTTCGGATACACGCCAAATTTGTAGTACTCGAAATGATAGAGCCAATGGCAAAATGATCGTTTTTGTTGAAATAATTTCAAGTATAGACTTAGATCGTATCCGAGTAGTCTGAATAGTATATGGGGTTGATACGGAACATCAAAGAAATGGTCATTTTTTGCAGCAGCTCGCTCGAAAAATACATGTATACAACTTTCAGATCGAATGGTAATAATATTTCGGCCTGCAACGGCGAATCACAGATGACTTGCGCGCACTTGGAAACTCTTTTTTATGAACACAATAAATTAATTTGGAGACAGAAAATCACAAAAGTTGAAGAATTTAGCCATGAGTACAACCGCAAAGTTTATAAATTTGTACTTAACAATGAATCAACACTGTTTATATAAGAAAAAATTTAAAGCACGATTTTGCGGGTATTCGAGACGAGTGCTCGGAAGCGAGTCTTTTGGCGTACTGATTACAAAAGAATGGCCCGGTATGATAAGTAGGAACATTTATAGGCGTTCATTATCACTTGTAGACGGCCACTGTGGGTGATCAAAGTGCTAAAGGTGTAAGGTCACGCCTGTCAACCACTGATAATAACGTATCCGTGCCTACCAACTAGGGGGTAATGAGGAACGATAAGAAGCATCGATAATATTTTGTTTCTTGAATTGCATATAATTATTATAAACCAAACACAACGCTCGCGCTGGCCTGAAATCTTACCATGAGCACTATTCTCACAGCATTCTTAAAATTTTCTTATTTTAATATTTGAACTATCAAAACCACCTAAAATTAACTTACAGTCTTAGTCACTAAACATTTATTTTATTGGTTAACATTAATAATTATACTGAAAAGTATAGATAATTGAGTAGTTAACCGCCTGCAATACCAAGTGTTTTTTTTTCTTTCTTGTTATTGCAGGTGTCCGTAGGCGGCGCGGCGGTGACCACTTTCCACCAGGTGCCCACCGGTTAGCTGTTTGCCATCTAGTTATATAAAAAAACACCTACCAACCAATTTAATTTTTACCCGACTAAAAAGAAGAAGGCTTTTCCTTTTTGAAGTCTCTTGAAAAAAGTTCCAATGTTATATGCGAAAAACTAGTGCTTCAATGCATTCTAGACTAGTGTGAGATTCACCAAATAAAGAATTTATGATGACGCGAACGTTTATACCACTGCAATAGGTAATGGAAAACGATTGCGACATTGAGGGCAAGTGATGTTCGGGCATAGACCAAAATAGAACCCTTTCAATAGCGTGAGTCACACACAATAGATATCTATGGAGGGTTAGAAATACTTTGCGTTTTCCCTTAGAAGCAAATCTCCACTTGAAAGTTTAGGCAAACGCAACTTGCACAAAGCGCGTGTTTAATAGCTACTTGTAAGTATTAAATGTTCATCAGCACTGGGCTTGGAGGTAAGTAATTAATATTTTTTACGCCGTCATTTTTAGGTATGATATAATATGTAGACATGAAAACACATCAACGAAACCTAAGCACCTGCCCATTCACCCTAAATGGCATGACTGCTTCCATAAAAGAAACAAATTGTCCAAAGAGGCCTCGTAATTGACGTCAAGTTCTTACTTTATTCTAAAACAAAGACTACGTCACGAAATTATATCGCATCGCAATTGGCAATAATAACTGATTTTAGATTAAAGACATAGTAGATATTATCATAACAAACAAGTCGTATGATATTAAACTATATACTTATGTACATAATCATCGAAATAAGTAACGCAAAAGATTTAAGTATTGCGATGTGTCAAGCAAGATAAATATCGAAGTGCCTACCTAGGTAAATGACGGGACAACTAGATGTTCAAGGTAAACTACCACTTGATTAAATGTATGTTACATTGTTTTTGGGTAGGCAGGTAAGTGGACTTAGAATGATAAAAAAACATACTGGCCGAATTAAGAACCTCCTCGTTTTTGAAGTCGGTTAAAAATTACCTAATTTTCTTACAATTTTTTTTATCAATTCAGAGACAAATATATAAATAGTTTTAATGTTAATAATTTAAATTATAAGGTCTTGTGATACCAAAAAATCAGTTCAAGGATTCTGATATCTCACGAACTTAATTAGGTACTGTTTCAAAGTATTTATTTGGTAATTATGTATAAGTTTTTATTCTTATCAGTCTAAGACTAAATCTCAATAGCTATATCATAATTTAAAAAATTCTCAAGAATAGGTACAGGAATAATACATTCTACATTTTGTCATTTAATTTTCACAACTAGTTACTTATATTATGTTATATTATCTTGGTTACTTTTAATTATTAGAAGTAACTAGATACTTCTAATAATTAAAAGTACCATAAAATTTAATTAGTTATCTGCTTCTGATCCACCTAAGACAAATGTGGTCTACATAAATAGTGAAGAATAATTTTGTCAATCTATCACAAATTTGTCTGACCTTTGTCTGAAACTTAATTTGTTTGAGATAACACTAAGTAATTTTCTTATCCCAAAGTAATGTTTAATTAATGTAGTTTTATTTACCTCATTTCAATATTAGTATGTGAGATACCAGACATAGAACATATGTTTGAAGTATAATCAGTATCTCTAGAATTAATATTTAATTTTTTACTATAATCTCTCATATAATAATAATTTTTAAATTTATTTTAAAATAAAAATTTTGAAATTTATAAATGAATAATCTGAATGACAATTGTAAGGAAAAATTTATTATAGAACAGTTGGTAGGTTTTTATGTTGTTCAAGTTTATTATTATATTCACCTATTACAGATATGGTGAGGCCTTTTAAAAATGACGTGTTGAACATTTACAGTATGTTAAAGTTGACAATATTTTATTTGCAGACTAGAAAATACAAATTGAAATCTCAATACTTATTTAAGAAATTAGTAATATCTAAATATTACTTCCCCTCAAGTTTTCATTGGAAATTAATTTGTTATGCTGTGTTAGACTCATGGGTGCAAATGACAATTAGAAATGTGTGGCTTGATAGGCTAACATTGTAGGTATTTTTAGTTGGAAAGAAATGTTACCTAATAGGTGGTAAGTCATTATCCAAAGTATTGCAAGCGTTAGCTGTTATTTGTAGGTAATTTGTTTTGTTTTGCTTATGTATGAGCCAGATACAAATATATTGCAGTATAATTTAAAAATTTATACTATATAAGTAGCTATCTTGAGTATGATATAGTTGTAACAATTACAAATAAAGAAAACAATGAAAAAATAAATAAAAAATATGCTCCATCTGTAATTGTTACAATAAAGTAGGCGTTAAAACACAATAAAAAACATTAAAATGTGATTATGATACAGTTATAAAAATATTTTTACTGAAATACAGAACAATGGATTACAGATGTAATTAGATCATTGTCATGTATTAACACTTTGTAGTAAGTAACAATATGAATACATGAAGAACTCTACCTACAACATAGACTTATATTTGATATTAATTGCTGTTTTTAAGCTTATTCACTTCAAAGAAGATAAATTTGGGGTTTTTAACATTAATTACTACACCAACAATCCCATATAATGATTGCATTATTGTTTATATTTAAGTGAGTGCCTATCAATAATTTAATACACAACTTACTTTGACAGTAAATTGTTGATAAGTTTAGATTGATAACTTTACATAGTTATTGAGAATGTTCTGCATGATTGATGCTATATCAAATAGTAAATGATAGACACTAGATACCTATTAAGCAAAATCAATTTACACTACCTCAAAAAATTCCTCCATATTTCAAAAATTAAATCAAATGACTTCCTATGGCTATGTATTCTTAGCAACTAAAAACTGTGAGTTGGACTGCCCTAGTTTGTAAAGAGTGATGCCACATGAAAGCAGCATTGCAGGAGTCTTTCAATAACAGAAATAAACCCGTCAGAGTTATCTAGATAGGGTCAACGTAGAGGATATTATATTGATAATAAACATAACAAACAACTTCGTAGGGGTCCACTTACGTCGCTATCAGGGCTCTCGAGGTCAGAAGGCGGTGCTGTGTCGATCGCCCAACCATTGGGATACGCATTTAACTCATGCGACATGGTTTACATAAACAAATAGTATGCGGACAATCTTGAAATTAGTCCCTGAAAATTCATTTTTCCTCTTCCCACATAAACTACGATAATATTCACTGCAATGGTACATAGGTTTATTTAGACGCCTCGTATTTTATTTCTATAGAGGCGCACATAACATCACATAGCGAAGGTATTGAAAACAATGTAATAACATAATTATTTATCACACGTATTAATACATGTAAAAAATTTAGAAAATAATTTGAATGTTTACTATAATGTAAGTGTGTCTTTACCATCATAAAAATATGAATTGAACAATAAATTATTTTAAACCAATCATAGCCATGGAGCTCTCCACAATACTTCATTCAACCAATAACTTACAAGGTTAATCAAGGCGGACGGAAAGCGAAAACCGGCGTACAATTTTGACACTTTGGACATAATTCATGGTGATCATGACAATTCATTCTTGGATGCGTTCACAAAATTTAATCTTCAGCATCATCGTACTACCGGTCAGATCAACCGGTGAACCAAGCTAAGCGTAAAATATTAATATTTATGGTTATCTAGTATCTGTAAATGTCGAATTTTACAGAAAAGAACGCTTTGAAATTTTAACATTGTGTATTTCTACTGATGCTTTCGCTTGATGAATGGCTGTCTGTCTGTAAATCTTAAGTTCTATTCTAATGTTCACTAAGATTTGATTATACCCAATTATTGTTTTAGCTACCTAAATCTACTTACAAAATCAATGAAATGATGTTTCTTTCTTTATATCATTAATAAGAGAGATTTGGGGCAGATTAATAATAATAAATAATAATATTTATTTAAATAAACTTATTTCTATAAATTTATTTTCTAAAAATAACAATAGAGCAAGTAACACAGGAGCCCGAACTAGGATTTTCTTGTGTTTCCAAGAAAACAATTAACTTTCTGAGAGTTAGAAACTTGCTAAAATAATATTGTGGACTGCGAGACGGGCGCTGGCGTCAGTAGGTATTCGCCCCGCAGTCCGCTTACACCGTGTCCGTGGTCTTTAGATTTGGCCTACACAAATTGAACTGAGTATTTTGTCATTTTATAGCGCGTTTTAACACTCTCGGGACTGTATGACAATTAAAAACCCATTAAGTCTGGAATGTGTGGCTTAACAAGCTAGTTAATTACGTAGGTACCTATTTAACCATTGCTGCGTTTCGAGGCAAAACATTAAAATGACGTCATACTAATCGAAAACTTCGGTACTTAGTGTGTTACTACTTACAGCAGAATATAATTATTTGTAGAGCTCACGCCTAGGTACTATCTAAAGTTCGCTTGTATCGCGCAGATCGCGCTGTATTGTGCAGCTGCCCGCAACTACCGTCTATACCGCGTTGTTCCGCAGTTTCATATGTATTTTGATAGTGGGTATGCGCAGTGAACCGACTCGTGTTCAGAGCGAACTAGAAGTTTGGCGCATACTCTAACTGTCAGTAAAACTTACTTTCTATAATTAAAATTGTGCTTTTAGTTTAAACACACGTAGGTAGGTACTTAGACAAACAATCAAAATCCGAAATCTGTTATGAAGCAGAGAATAAGTACCTAATAGATACCTTTTTTTGTTAACCCGCAGTATTCCGCAGTATTCCGCAGCATTTTCCGTCCACAAGTCTCATGGTTATGTGGGACTCTTCCGCCGCAAAGATAATGATGCGGCTGCCCTACCCACTAAAAACAAACCGTCCTTCTTCCGTCAGGAGGCCGCTTACAAGGACCGAATCCAAGAAACTTGGTAGTCCGTCCCGGCAGCTCGACCATCTCCGGTCGCTGTCACTCCCCGGAGGGATGGGGTACTTTCTCCCTACGAGGGGACGTACAAGGCAGCAACGGTCCCACCTCCCACTACAGTCTTCCGCAAGCCTAGGAAGACTGCCATACCACAACCCTCCTCCTTGGAAGGGGGTCCGCTGGTCCTAAGCTAGGACCGCAGCGTGTTTTGCACAGTTCGAAGAGTAAGTGGAGCTAGCAACCCCTCTCAACGAACTGGTGTGCCCTACGCGGATCGTGGTCTGGCCGTAGATACCACGATCCGCAGATCCGCTGGTCCTGAAATAGCCATTTCCGACATGCTGGGCAGACGCGGGCGGGCTTCTCAAGGAAAGGTCTTAGGAGCTGGAGAAGATAGAGCCTTCTACCAGACGTTGCCCTTTCTGGGCTTTCCCCTACACTATCGCGCCGCCACATGCCCAAGACCTTGAAGGTCGTTATATGCCCCGTCCATTAGGGAACACATCGATTATGTAACGGTTGGGGTGTGAAAGTGGTGAGACCTTTCTCACTACTCTCAGACCCCACTGTGAGCATGGTTAGAGGCGGATCCGAGGACAGAGAGCCCAGTGTCGCACCCTGTGCTCGGCTCTTTCGATGGTTCCTAACGTTCCTAACAGACAACTCGGACGAACAAACCATGCGACTTTATAGCCCATGGTGATTCGGAGGTGACGGGATTTAGTAGTTAACTAGAAAACAGGTACTAGTATTTAAAAAAATAAATATAACAGTACATACTAAAGGTTATCATTATTCCTATGTCACCAAAAGATAAAACGCTGGCAGGGGGTGTCCTCACTAAAAGCCACGTGCTTGTAGCGTGTCACTACTTCGTAGATAAATGTAAGTAAGTACAATGCAGGACTGCGGGTTATCTAAATTTTAAATTAACTGCGCAGTTTTATTTCATATCTTACCATAACTTTGTTTTATTAGAGTATTGTAGTATTTATCACAAATCATTCTCTTAAGGTGCTGCCACACTGCTGTTAAAATTAATCATTTTCTAACATTAATACATTTACTAACAAATGTTAGGAATTGTTACATTCTGTTAGGAATTGTTAAATGCTTTAAGTGCTCCTACACTGATGGAAAATGTTCGATTTGAAAAAATCCTTCCTACATGGGAGAAACGCATGAGGAGCTTGGGCCATAACACCACCACGCTGGCCCAATGCGGGTTGGTGGGTTAAAGCGGTTGCAGTAACAACCGGGACCAACGGCTTAACGTGCCTTCCGAAGCACGGAGGAGCTCGAGATTATAAATTTGATTGACCCATCCCGGGACCGACCATGGCGAAAGTTGCTTGGTTTTCGCTATCGAAACCAGTGCGCCCAAACCACTACGCCACCGAGCTCCTCATTGGACCTTTATTTTATTACAATTTGTTAACTAGTTCAAAAATATTTATCATAAACATTTTTTAACAGCAGTGTGGCAGCACAGCGTGTTTACTTAATCAAAAACATAAAACACATCATCATAGGGCGCACTAAAAATTTTCGGATCTGGTCACTAGGTACATTTTTTTTATACAAAGAACGGCAAATGGGTAAGCAGAGTCCATATGCGAAGACAACTTAAGACACTAATCTAGCCGCCTCCACCTCCACCACATTGATAATATATGTAACTAAAATCGATATTTGAAAATAGAACTCTAGTTTGGTTCTTCTTTAAAATTGACACGTGTTTTTATATTTTGGCGCTATTTTAAATATTGCGTGTCATTAATTCCATTGACTTAGGTCCTTAGACCATAAGAACAAGCTTAGGTCGTTAAAATTTTCGCAGTAAGATTTAGGTACTACGATTTCAAATGTAGTTTGACGCCTCAGGAGTGAGTCTCGCCGGCCTTCAAACCTTTCGAACTGCTTTTGACGATGCAGCACCATAACTCCTGAACAAATGCTCGTCCTCATCATACTAACATTTGCTCCTACCGGGATTCGAACCCGGGACCTCCCGACCAAGTAGCCTGTATAGTAAGGGGCACAGACCACTCGGCCAGCCGGTCGTCATGGATGGTCACAGATTATTAATAGTGTATGGTCGTATGTCTACCCCTGTGAACAACGAAAACATTGATGCTGCGCACAGCATCGATGTCACAGTATGACGGTAGTCAATATATTTGTTACATACGAATACGACGTACAGACATACGACGTATCGTAGGAATAATCAGAACAGACGGGCATGTGACCTACCATGAGATTCAGGCATCCTTAGGTCAATACCTAACTGCAAAGTAGTCAGAGAATTTTTCGAAAAGGGTAATAAAATTTTTGGTTAACAATGATTTTTGGTATCAGTAAAAAAAATGTTAACAAAAATAAAACCGCCTTAAATAAAACACTAAAAAGTAAAAAATAATTGAAGTACATACCTAGGTAGGTAATACTTATCTCCTAAAAATGTATTTTTGGGAGTTGGTGCTTTACCTTCTATTGTTTCTGGAAACAGCTTAGCACAAACTCCAAAATATATATTTTAGGGACATAAAAGTAAATTAAATTACTTTTTACTTTTATTTAGTGTTTTGAAGTCGGTTTTATTTTGTTTATTTTTTTTTACATTTTAAGTGATTTCTAAGGAATAAGCTAGATGGGTGACCGTCAGCACTATCGACTTGTCTGTCTCTGAGTCTTTGGTTAAAATACATAATATTGTTTCTTACTATCGTATCATACCAAAAGAGGCCTCGTAATTGACGTCAAGTTCTTACTTTATTCTAAAACAAAGACTACGTCACGAAATTATATCGCATCGCAATTGGCAATAATAACTGATTTTAGATTAAAGACATAGTAGATATTATCATAACAAACAAGTCGTATGATATTAAACTATATACTTATGTACATAATCATCGAAATAAGTAACGCAAAAGATTTAAGTATTGCGATGTGTCAAGCAAGATAAATATCGAAGTGCCTACCTAGGTAAATGACGGGACAACTAGATGTTCAAGGTAAACTACCACTTGATTAAATGTATGTTACATTGTTTTTGGGTAGGCAGGTAAGTGGACTTAGAATGATAAAAAAACATACTGGCCGAATTAAGAACCTCCTCGTTTTTGAAGTCGGTTAAAAATTACCTAATTTTCTTACAATTTTTTTTATCAATTCAGAGACAAATATATAAATAGTTTTAATGTTAATAATTTAAATTATAAGGTCTTGTGATACCAAAAAATCAGTTCAAGGATTCTGATATCTCACGAACTTAATTAGGTACTGTTTCAAAGTATTTATTTGGTAATTATGTATAAGTTTTTATTCTTATCAGTCTAAGACTAAATCTCAATAGCTATATCATAATTTAAAAAATTCTCAAGAATAGGTACAGGAATAATACATTCTACATTTTGTCATTTAATTTTCACAACTAGTTACTTATATTATGTTATATTATCTTGGTTACTTTTAATTATTAGAAGTAACTAGATACTTCTAATAATTAAAAGTACCATAAAATTTAATTAGTTATCTGCTTCTGATCCACCTAAGACAAATGTGGTCTACATAAATAGTGAAGAATAATTTTGTCAATCTATCACAAATTTGTCTGACCTTTGTCTGAAACTTAATTTGTTTGAGATAACACTAAGTAATTTTCTTATCCCAAAGTAATGTTTAATTAATGTAGTTTTATTTACCTCATTTCAATATTAGTATGTGAGATACCAGACATAGAACATATGTTTGAAGTATAATCAGTATCTCTAGAATTAATATTTAATTTTTTACTATAATCTCTCATATAATAATAATTTTTAAATTTATTTTAAAATAAAAATTTTGAAATTTATAAATGAATAATCTGAATGACAATTGTAAGGAAAAATTTATTATAGAACAGTTGGTAGGTTTTTATGTTGTTCAAGTTTATTATTATATTCACCTATTACAGATATGGTGAGGCCTTTTAAAAATGACGTGTTGAACATTTACAGTATGTTAAAGTTGACAATATTTTATTTGCAGACTAGAAAATACAAATTGAAATCTCAATACTTATTTAAGAAATTAGTAATATCTAAATATTACTTCCCCTCAAGTTTTCATTGGAAATTAATTTGTTATGCTGTGTTAGACTCATGGGTGCAAATGACAATTAGAAATGTGTGGCTTGATAGGCTAACATTGTAGGTATTTTTAGTTGGAAAGAAATGTTACCTAATAGGTGGTAAGTCATTATCCAAAGTATTGCAAGCGTTAGCTGTTATTTGTAGGTAATTTGTTTTGTTTTGCTTATGTATGAGCCAGATACAAATATATTGCAGTATAATTTAAAAATTTATACTATATAAGTAGCTATCTTGAGTATGATATAGTTGTAACAATTACAAATAAAGAAAACAATGAAAAAATAAATAAAAAATATGCTCCATCTGTAATTGTTACAATAAAGTAGGCGTTAAAACACAATAAAAAACATTAAAATGTGATTATGATACAGTTATAAAAATATTTTTACTGAAATACAGAACAATGGATTACAGATGTAATTAGATCATTGTCATGTATTAACACTTTGTAGTAAGTAACAATATGAATACATGAAGAACTCTACCTACAACATAGACTTATATTTGATATTAATTGCTGTTTTTAAGCTTATTCACTTCAAAGAAGATAAATTTGGGGTTTTTAACATTAATTACTACACCAACAATCCCATATAATGATTGCATTATTGTTTATATTTAAGTGAGTGCCTATCAATAATTTAATACACAACTTACTTTGACAGTAAATTGTTGATAAGTTTAGATTGATAACTTTACATAGTTATTGAGAATGTTCTGCATGATTGATGCTATATCAAATAGTAAATGATAGACACTAGATACCTATTAAGCAAAATCAATTTACACTACCTCAAAAAATTCCTCCATATTTCAAAAATTAAATCAAATGACTTCCTATGGCTATGTATTCTTAGCAACTAAAAACTGTGAGTTGGACTGCCCTAGTTTGTAAAGAGTGATGCCACATGAAAGCAGCATTGCAGGAGTCTTTCAATAACAGAAATAAACCCGTCAGAGTTATCTAGATAGGGTCAACGTAGAGGATATTATATTGATAATAAACATAACAAACAACTTCGTAGGGGTCCACTTACGTCGCTATCAGGGCTCTCGAGGTCAGAAGGCGGTGCTGTGTCGATCGCCCAACCATTGGGATACGCATTTAACTCATGCGACATGGTTTACATAAACAAATAGTATGCGGACAATCTTGAAATTAGTCCCTGAAAATTCATTTTTCCTCTTCCCACATAAACTACGATAATATTCACTGCAATGGTACATAGGTTTATTTAGACGCCTCGTATTTTATTTCTATAGAGGCGCACATAACATCACATAGCGAAGGTATTGAAAACAATGTAATAACATAATTATTTATCACACGTATTAATACATGTAAAAAATTTAGAAAATAATTTGAATGTTTACTATAATGTAAGTGTGTCTTTACCATCATAAAAATATGAATTGAACAATAAATTATTTTAAACCAATCATAGCCATGGAGCTCTCCACAATACTTCATTCAACCAATAACTTACAAGGTTAATCAAGGCGGACGGAAAGCGAAAACCGGCGTACAATTTTGACACTTTGGACATAATTCATGGTGATCATGACAATTCATTCTTGGATGCGTTCACAAAATTTAATCTTCAGCATCATCGTACTACCGGTCAGATCAACCGGTGAACCAAGCTAAGCGTAAAATATTAATATTTATGGTTATCTAGTATCTGTAAATGTCGAATTTTACAGAAAAGAACGCTTTGAAATTTTAACATTGTGTATTTCTACTGATGCTTTCGCTTGATGAATGGCTGTCTGTCTGTAAATCTTAAGTTCTATTCTAATGTTCACTAAGATTTGATTATACCCAATTATTGTTTTAGCTACCTAAATCTACTTACAAAATCAATGAAATGATGTTTCTTTCTTTATATCATTAATAAGAGAGATTTGGGGCAGATTAATAATAATAAATAATAATATTTATTTAAATAAACTTATTTCTATAAATTTATTTTCTAAAAATAACAATAGAGCAAGTAACACAGGAGCCCGAACTAGGATTTTCTTGTGTTTCCAAGAAAACAATTAACTTTCTGAGAGTTAGAAACTTGCTAAAATAATATTGTGGACTGCGAGACGGGCGCTGGCGTCAGTAGGTATTCGCCCCGCAGTCCGCTTACACCGTGTCCGTGGTCTTTAGATTTGGCCTACACAAATTGAACTGAGTATTTTGTCATTTTATAGCGCGTTTTAACACTCTCGGGACTGTATGACAATTAAAAACCCATTAAGTCTGGAATGTGTGGCTTAACAAGCTAGTTAATTACGTAGGTACCTATTTAACCATTGCTGCGTTTCGAGGCAAAACATTAAAATGACGTCATACTAATCGAAAACTTCGGTACTTAGTGTGTTACTACTTACAGCAGAATATAATTATTTGTAGAGCTCACGCCTAGGTACTATCTAAAGTTCGCTTGTATCGCGCAGATCGCGCTGTATTGTGCAGCTGCCCGCAACTACCGTCTATACCGCGTTGTTCCGCAGTTTCATATGTATTTTGATAGTGGGTATGCGCAGTGAACCGACTCGTGTTCAGAGCGAACTAGAAGTTTGGCGCATACTCTAACTGTCAGTAAAACTTACTTTCTATAATTAAAATTGTGCTTTTAGTTTAAACACACGTAGGTAGGTACTTAGACAAACAATCAAAATCCGAAATCTGTTATGAAGCAGAGAATAAGTACCTAATAGATACCTTTTTTTGTTAACCCGCAGTATTCCGCAGTATTCCGCAGCATTTTCCGTCCACAAGTCTCATGGTTATGTGGGACTCTTCCGCCGCAAAGATAATGATGCGGCTGCCCTACCCACTAAAAACAAACCGTCCTTCTTCCGTCAGGAGGCCGCTTACAAGGACCGAATCCAAGAAACTTGGTAGTCCGTCCCGGCAGCTCGACCATCTCCGGTCGCTGTCACTCCCCGGAGGGATGGGGTACTTTCTCCCTACGAGGGGACGTACAAGGCAGCAACGGTCCCACCTCCCACTACAGTCTTCCGCAAGCCTAGGAAGACTGCCATACCACAACCCTCCTCCTTGGAAGGGGGTCCGCTGGTCCTAAGCTAGGACCGCAGCGTGTTTTGCACAGTTCGAAGAGTAAGTGGAGCTAGCAACCCCTCTCAACGAACTGGTGTGCCCTACGCGGATCGTGGTCTGGCCGTAGATACCACGATCCGCAGATCCGCTGGTCCTGAAATAGCCATTTCCGACATGCTGGGCAGACGCGGGCGGGCTTCTCAAGGAAAGGTCTTAGGAGCTGGAGAAGATAGAGCCTTCTACCAGACGTTGCCCTTTCTGGGCTTTCCCCTACACTATCGCGCCGCCACATGCCCAAGACCTTGAAGGTCGTTATATGCCCCGTCCATTAGGGAACACATCGATTATGTAACGGTTGGGGTGTGAAAGTGGTGAGACCTTTCTCACTACTCTCAGACCCCACTGTGAGCATGGTTAGAGGCGGATCCGAGGACAGAGAGCCCAGTGTCGCACCCTGTGCTCGGCTCTTTCGATGGTTCCTAACGTTCCTAACAGACAACTCGGACGAACAAACCATGCGACTTTATAGCCCATGGTGATTCGGAGGTGACGGGATTTAGTAGTTAACTAGAAAACAGGTACTAGTATTTAAAAAAATAAATATAACAGTACATACTAAAGGTTATCATTATTCCTATGTCACCAAAAGATAAAACGCTGGCAGGGGGTGTCCTCACTAAAAGCCACGTGCTTGTAGCGTGTCACTACTTCGTAGATAAATGTAAGTAAGTACAATGCAGGACTGCGGGTTATCTAAATTTTAAATTAACTGCGCAGTTTTATTTCATATCTTACCATAACTTTGTTTTATTAGAGTATTGTAGTATTTATCACAAATCATTCTCTTAAGGTGCTGCCACACTGCTGTTAAAATTAATCATTTTCTAACATTAATACATTTACTAACAAATGTTAGGAATTGTTACATTCTGTTAGGAATTGTTAAATGCTTTAAGTGCTCCTACACTGATGGAAAATGTTCGATTTGAAAAAATCCTTCCTACATGGGAGAAACGCATGAGGAGCTTGGGCCATAACACCACCACGCTGGCCCAATGCGGGTTGGTGGGTTAAAGCGGTTGCAGTAACAACCGGGACCAACGGCTTAACGTGCCTTCCGAAGCACGGAGGAGCTCGAGATTATAAATTTGATTGACCCATCCCGGGACCGACCATGGCGAAAGTTGCTTGGTTTTCGCTATCGAAACCAGTGCGCCCAAACCACTACGCCACCGAGCTCCTCATTGGACCTTTATTTTATTACAATTTGTTAACTAGTTCAAAAATATTTATCATAAACATTTTTTAACAGCAGTGTGGCAGCACAGCGTGTTTACTTAATCAAAAACATAAAACACATCATCATAGGGCGCACTAAAAATTTTCGGATCTGGTCACTAGGTACATTTTTTTTATACAAAGAACGGCAAATGGGTAAGCAGAGTCCATATGCGAAGACAACTTAAGACACTAATCTAGCCGCCTCCACCTCCACCACATTGATAATATATGTAACTAAAATCGATATTTGAAAATAGAACTCTAGTTTGGTTCTTCTTTAAAATTGACACGTGTTTTTATATTTTGGCGCTATTTTAAATATTGCGTGTCATTAATTCCATTGACTTAGGTCCTTAGACCATAAGAACAAGCTTAGGTCGTTAAAATTTTCGCAGTAAGATTTAGGTACTACGATTTCAAATGTAGTTTGACGCCTCAGGAGTGAGTCTCGCCGGCCTTCAAACCTTTCGAACTGCTTTTGACGATGCAGCACCATAACTCCTGAACAAATGCTCGTCCTCATCATACTAACATTTGCTCCTACCGGGATTCGAACCCGGGACCTCCCGACCAAGTAGCCTGTATAGTAAGGGGCACAGACCACTCGGCCAGCCGGTCGTCATGGATGGTCACAGATTATTAATAGTGTATGGTCGTATGTCTACCCCTGTGAACAACGAAAACATTGATGCTGCGCACAGCATCGATGTCACAGTATGACGGTAGTCAATATATTTGTTACATACGAATACGACGTACAGACATACGACGTATCGTAGGAATAATCAGAACAGACGGGCATGTGACCTACCATGAGATTCAGGCATCCTTAGGTCAATACCTAACTGCAAAGTAGTCAGAGAATTTTTCGAAAAGGGTAATAAAATTTTTGGTTAACAATGATTTTTGGTATCAGTAAAAAAAATGTTAACAAAAATAAAACCGCCTTAAATAAAACACTAAAAAGTAAAAAATAATTGAAGTACATACCTAGGTAGGTAATACTTATCTCCTAAAAATGTATTTTTGGGAGTTGGTGCTTTACCTTCTATTGTTTCTGGAAACAGCTTAGCACAAACTCCAAAATATATATTTTAGGGACATAAAAGTAAATTAAATTACTTTTTACTTTTATTTAGTGTTTTGAAGTCGGTTTTATTTTGTTTATTTTTTTTTACATTTTAAGTGATTTCTAAGGAATAAGCTAGATGGGTGACCGTCAGCACTATCGACTTGTCTGTCTCTGAGTCTTTGGTTAAAATACATAATATTGTTTCTTACTATCGTATCATACCACTGATATAGTATTATCTAACTCCAAACCGTTACAGAAACCGTTACCATCCATCATCATCAGTTCCCTCGAATAACCCGATAGAATAATGCAACTATTGGTCTATACGTACCTATAATATTTAAAGAATTGACTTCCAACTACTAACCGTTAAGGAGTTGTACCTTCCATCACCAGGTCATCAACATGAGATGATGACTAATAGAAGCGAATACTTGAATAGATTTGGAAAAAAAAAACATGTCATACGTGTTTATAAATTTGAGGTTTGTCCTCGATGTCCCTGGGATCCCATCATCAGATCCTGATTTGGTGACAATGGAGTACCTCAGGAGTATCTACTCTATCGAATAAAAAACAAATTTTGAAAATCGGTTCACAATAAAAAAAAAAGCTACATAAAATCAAGGAACTAATATTGAGCAGTAAAAAACCTCTTAGAGGTTATTAAATGCGAATACTAAGAACTAGAAGTTAGAAATAAATAGGTATCTGGGTGTATCGTCACCAAAAACGGCTGAAAAAAACCACACGTGGACACGTGATAAGCGAAGGATGACTTGAGCGGGAAAATACTCTTGTCATTATTATAAATAAGTATTGCGGCAGCACCTCTGCCGTGTAGAGTGGGTACACCTGGAACATAAAGAGGAATAAGAGATAGCTGCAAAAACAGTGGACACAACAAGCCGGAAAGAATTCTGAAGTAAGTAAACGAGAGAGAGAAAAAGGATATGGGGCAGCATATACAGAGTAAGTACTGAAAAGAACAGAAACAAGGGAAGAAGAACTACCATAGAAAGAAAGAAGAGCACTGGAACCACAAGAGTCAGCGGAGTGAATAGCCGAGCACTTCTACCCGAAAGTTGCCCCCTTGTCGCGTAATGGCCTGTCCTGAATAAGAACGATGTCACCGACTGTCTTTTGGTTTCGGGATCATTACAAAAAATCCAGCTTTCGCGTTACCCTCAGTAAGCATACAGCATTTGAGTCACTTCCGTTATATCTTTAAACCATGTTACAAACAACACGACGGAGCTTTTAGGCCTCGATCAAATTATGAGGTATCCACCGGGCACAAAGCTTCATGACCGTTAACTGTTGTTGAAAGATTTTGTGCACTTGACTCATACCGATGCCTAAGCTTGTCCGAATCTGCTGATAGAACACTCTTTTGTCAGTCTCTATCACAAGCCGCACAATACTGATTTTGTCTCTAGTCGTCGCAGTAGAAGGCCTACCCTCACGCAGATCATCGGTAAGATTAGTGTGACCACGTTTAAACTCATTAAACGAGATAGAGCTCCATTATGAAAGGTCAATCGAAGTCTATCATAATTTTCTTGTTGACTTTCTTGTATGACATCGAAAGTCATAGAAAATCATTGCACGAAAATTTTATCGCGTTACATTCATGCTGACGTGACTCAGACAATTTTTAATTTGCCGCCAAATCGTATAACAGAAATGACAAACGAATGTAATACTTACTTGTTAGGGCAAAGAGTTCTATTTTCAAAATTTAATCAATTTTTTTTGTAGTAATGAAATGAAATATAATGTAATGAAGTCTGTCCGTCTGCGTTGATTTCAACATGTGAACCTTATGTGAACTAACCTGCCTTACATTTGGTAAAGTAAATTTAATACACTTAGTTTTCTTTGACTTGAATAATAAATTATTATTTTCAAACAAGGATAGAACTTTTGAAATGGTATTATTGACATCCTTAGAGCCAGATTTAGTTCTTCTTCTTTATTTAATGGCCTCTCGTTATTACGAATTTTGTCAATGTCAAGTAATATTAATGTGCAAATAATTTTCGACAACGTTGTACGGTGATTGGGCAAGATGAATTCGATTTCCGAAGAAAACGTGGCAAAATGGATGCTGTCAGATGGCTGTAAACGCGCACAACCTGTCGATTCCACAGTCAGCCGACAACAACCCAGTTTTAGTTCGATCTATTTTAAAAATTAATGAGGTGTTATCTGCAAACAACACCCTCGCACACAAATTTTTGGTAAAGTAAATTAAGGTGAATGAAATTAAGAAAAGCTATGGCTCTAATATCGACCCCTCCTCAGGCATGCAGGCCCATACATACGCACAGGCGCAGGCCGAAGACTCAGTTTTATTTATAAAAACTTTGCAGTGAATTCTATTGGTCAAGTAGGATTCAATAAGTTTATTGATACCTACACCACAATATTTTACTTTATCTGATATCGTTTGACACAATTTGGCCTTGGACAATTCACAGAATAATCCTAAAGCATCCTGCTGATTTTCCCAAGCATCAGATTATGTGTTTCATAAGCGCAATTCCTTTAGTAAATTCTATAGTGGAGCAATTCATTTCTCCTAAAATGAGAAAAAAATTGATCAAAAAATATATTTTTTTTAATTTGCTAAGATTTGGCAAAACAGAGATAGGACGGAAACCAAGAGGGTCACTACTATCGCCATTAAACAAAGATAATATTTTTTAAACAATTGATTGGGAAATACACTATTATCAATATATTTGTTGTAGGTATACATATTTTTTTGAAATCTAAATATCTATTCTTTTGTAATTAAAATAGAAAATATCGGAAAAATATGACCCGAAAGTATTTGCAACTCCCATCATCTGTTTCTACAATTTTGTCATTGATATTAATTTTAAAACACCTATAAGTATCTATCTATATTATGTTTTACCGCTTTCTGGATTTAAAGCTTTCCAAGTGACTTTTATTTTATTGTTTGACTCCTGAATTGTATGACTCAAAAAGTTCGCTTTGGCACTGTTACAAACCTTTTTAATGATTTTAGAGTAGGTACTTTCTGACATAATCGATAAAAATGAATCAGTGGAAGTGGACTTCTGATGATAGTATTGTTCATTTAATTTTCTCAACATACATAAAGTTGCCAAACTTAGAGTTGCCCAATCAGTAAACTTCCATTTAGAAGTGACTGTAACAGTTTTTTGTTTATAAATATTTCCGAATTCTATAATATATTGTCAAAAATTAAAATCAAATGTAGGTGTTTTATGTTGTAAAAACTTTGAGTGTCGCCTTCGTGTAAAATCCTTATTGACCCTTCTTCGCACGTCCGAATCAGAATGCATCAACTAGATACTTAGATACCTATTCACTTTCTCTCCCGCTTCTAGATCTGGGTCTAGCGCCCGCAAATATCTACCTAAAACTGTTTTGTTCCAAACGCTCGGCGCGTTTTTACACTGTTAAAACATATTGGAACCAAAAAAACAAATATTTTTTTCATTAATCAAATATTTTACTATGGAAAGGAGCTCAAAAGAGAGTTCATCGGTATTTCGGGTCATGGTGCTAATGCTAATCGACGTTCAAAAGGTTTTCATTTAATTATAACAGTACCTATGGTTCGAAACAACGAATACAGAATGGTCCTTTTGCGATTCGTACCGTGAGTGAACGTGAGACAACGAAAAACCCCCCTTATCGTATACCTATCGGTATATACCTATTTACTGGGGTAGGTTTGTACATGTGTAAAAACCACGCGACGTTTTTCTTATCAATATTAGTAAATGACTTAGGTAATTGAGGAAAAGTGGAATTCTAGAATTGAATCATTTACATTAGCGGATAACATACATACCTACCTAATATTATATTGAACTCTATACAGAGTGTAAACGGGACTCATTTGAAAACGAAGACAGATGGCAGTGCTGGTCACCCTAAATACAAATTGATAAAAAATAAAATTGAAATCGCAAAACAAAAATCAACTGTTTCATACAAATCTCCACGCTCTGTTTCTATGGAACAGCTGTTTTTTTCGCGATTTCAATATATTTTTTCAGCAAGTCGTGTTTCTTAGGGTCACCAGCACTGCCACCTGCCTTTATTTTCGAGAACGTCCCCCTGACACCCGGATTTAATACAGCTCCCTATCGATATAAAATATTCGTATGTTTTGTCAAAAAATGTTGATCTCCCCACTGTCTCACTCACGTACTCTCTTTTCATAAAAACGTATTCGTACAAAAAGTATTTTCTGAAAATAACAAACACAAGAAAAAAAAGAGTTATCCAATTTGGTGCAGTTCGGAAGCTATGCGCGTGCCTATAATTCGGCGATTCACTTTTATTTATACAGTGCGTCAAAAAAGTCAGAACTAAATTTTAATGCAGTGTTTGTTCCTTGTTAATAGTTACGTGGCTGTTGGATCACGCGTGCCGGTCTTCGGAGTCATCAATTCAATGTCTCCACCTCAACAGTAAGCCAGCCAGCGGTAGCCAGTGTAATTACTGGGCATGGACGGCATTTCATCTTAGGCCCCAAGATGACAACGCACCTGCAATATCAAGTGATTTTATTTTGTTATTGCAGGTGTCTATAGGCGGCGGTAGCCACTTACCATTAGGTGGGCCGTCAGCTTGTTTGTCATATAGTTGTATAAAAAAAAAAACATCTCGTACATACAAAGAAATTTAGTAGGTCGTTTGTTTGTCGTACTTCCAGATCTTGGAATTCTTTGCCAGCACATGTGTTTCCTCCGTCCTATAACATGGGTTCCTTCAAAAGAGGCGTGAAAAAGTACCTTTCGGGCCGGTCTTAACTGCACTAGCTGTCTTCGCATATGGACTCTTCTTACCGCTTCACATCAGGTGGTGTTGAGTCATTTGTCGTGCTTTGCATAAATAAAAAAAACTGTGAAAGTGTGAGACCTATAAAACCACTTTTATTTCCCGATTGAATTAATGAAAACAGTGTCACATGCACGTGACAACCTTAAAAAATGCGTACCATCGCTTAACGTACGACGCAATACAGATATACCACACACACAACCCGCGCACATACTACGATACTACATTGACCCCCGCAACCCCAGAATCCCAAATTTTATGTCAGAATTATGTAACGAGTTACTTACGAGTTTAAGCATCTCCACGCCCCGCCGTCCATATAGCGTAGAGCGTCATGCACCTATAAAGTTCATCATAATATTCGCGTTGGCTAAAACGGGTTTCCCATTATGGAGAAGGTGTCAACTGGATATTCACATCCAGTTGACCGTACCATCCGTATATCACTAAGATGTAATACCAACTTTTTGCACGTCAAATTAATTCCACCTGCTCCTCTTCACTACCGAGGAATCGGGCGCAGAATGGTTTTTCAGGGTGAAAAACCATTCTGCGCCCGATTCCTCGGTATATCTCACTGTGAATATTCGAACCCTCCGCACAAAGCCGTTACTTTGTTAATCCGTTGATGTTGTTTGTAATTGGGATATTGCCAAGTGTGAATATGGTAAATTCGAAAAACATACGCTACTGTTAACAAATGAAACTAAAAAGATATGGATTATTATTGAAATTGTTCTGTTTAGAAAATTTTAAATATGGTCAATTTTCGTCTAAAATTTATCAAAAATGTTAATGGTATTAAGTTGCTGACATCAATTTATAGGTAGATAATAGAATGACAACTATGAATAAAAACATACTCATTAGTCTTGTCAGAATGCCCATACACAGGTATAAAGGTAATAAAGGAACATGTGACGTCACCAGTTCCGTAGATTTTCTATGGAGCGCAACACATCAAACATACCACTATGTCTGTAAAACTATTGATCTTAGACATACTATTTATTTTGCAATATTTTTTCTTTATGAGTTTTAAACTGCTTAATTATTTATTTTAAAAAGTTGCCAACTATCCTATTGCAATAGCTTTCGCACAATGCGGATGCTGCATCCGCATTGTGCGAAAGCTATTGCATCCGGGATTCATTGGGTCAGCGTGGTAGTGTTATGGCCCAAAGTCCTCACGTGTTTCACCATAAAGGCCCATCAGTGGGATGGTGATGATGATGATGTGCTGCGCTACTTGTGTTGCTCGGTCACCTCACTAATTACATATCCAATGCACCCATGGGTCGACAAGAAAAGATCTCTTAACGAGATAATACAACCCTAACTAAGTAATTTTCATTGTGTTTTGATAAAACTGTGTCTTGAGTAACTACATTAAAGAGTATCATTTAGGTTAATAAAACAGCTTGTAAATTATTATTATTTTTATTTTACGTACTTCCATAAAGCGAAAAGTACTTCATGAAACTTACATTCTTAATATTACGCGTCAAGTACATAATTATAACATACCAAAATATAGTTATAAGATGTAGGTGTCATACAATAAATCATTAATCACAGTGTGTACTAACATACTACAAACTCTGGAATGATCAATATAAATATTTAATTTCATAATAAATAAATGATTGTAAGTAGTTAAATTTTAAATATTCTCGCTGTTAGACTTTACAAGACTCAGGGCTTTGAGCCCCTATGGAGCTTCAAGGCACAATAGTTATAATTATGATTTCTAATAGGTACATAATCTATTAAATAATTTATAATTACAAAAATTATGATACTATAATTGTACTGTTTAGTATAAAAGTGTAATCTTGTGTTTTAGACATTGGCACATAACAAGAAGAAAAAGATATTTAAATGTAAGTTTTAAAATCTAAAATGTAATTATAAAAATATAGTCATGAATTCAAATTTAAATAGAGTGATATTGACTTATACCTATGATAATAGGTACTAATCTAAATTAACAAACCACTTTAATCATTACCATTAAAAACAGCACAAAAAATATTTTCCAAAATACGGAATGGTTCCGGAATGATTATAATTTATACAAAATTAAATGCTAAATTATTAATACATAATGACTGAAAGGATACTTTTACAAAAATAATTTTGACACTCAAGAGATTCGAAAGTAGCAGAATCCCACGTCCATGAGAATGGTCCTATAATTTAAGTCTTCTAAGTTGTAAGTTGAGTTCTAAGTACTAATTCTGTCTATTTTAGTTATTTTACATTAATGAATGATCCTCATTATGAAATATCAAACGGTCGATTGGGTAAATATCTTTAGTCAATTCTAAGCAAAATTAGTTTATTTTAGAAATTTAGCTAACATGATTTGTTTCAATTTTATTGATTACCAATCATATTTTTTTTACTATCCAAGCTACTCAGATTTTTTTAACTACGTCTGGGATTTATTTTCATTAGAATTTTACAATAAAACACTTTAAACGGCGTTCGACCGAGTAAAGCATTATTAAATGTTATTTTTATTTTAATTTTTTTACGTCAACTCAGATTGATTTTCGTTTAACAAAATAATGTCATAGTTTAATGCTTAGAACTGGCCATTTATAATTGGCATTTCGAGAAAAATGTTCAACTACGTAACTATGAGCTGTTATAGCATACTTAAATTCATGTTATACCTAGAATTTTTTATTAAAAAATCGTCCTTACTGATGTGAAATAAGTTCAATTTTTCAATTTACTAAATTTTGTAGTCCAATGTATTGATGAATGCCATAAGAGCTCATGGCTTAGCCCCTGTTATCCGTTTCTAAGAGTATTATTACATGTGTCTCGTGTTACCGAAGTTAATACCGCTCTGGGTTGCTCCCTTGTTGGAGCCGTATTGAAGGGAGATGACGCCTTGGCCAGCCCTGAGTTGTTCCTCCGAGAAGTTCCTGACATTCTTTTCAGCCTCTTTTGGGCCTATTGTGGGCTTGCCAAAGTTTCCAGCCTGAAATTTTAATTAATTAAAAATTAGCCCAGGGAAATATAAAAATAAGGTTTTTTTTTTGTTTTAAAGTTTTTTTCATTATCTAATAGTACTGAATAGGTAATAAATTTTAAACGACAAAAAGGAATAGACAGTTTGAACAAATCGACTGAATTTCTAAATCATGGTTTGTTTACCATGTAAACGTCAAAAATTTGTAATGTATTTTTTTTCAAATATTTTCTTCCATAATGTAACCATCACTAATAGTTGTGATTGTTCTGGACCTGTCTTTTCCGTTTTAGGCTAACTCTTTCACGCAATTTTTCCAGGATAGGCAACGCGTGAGTAGGTATTACGCTTGTTTTCACTAACATTTGCTTAACGTCGAGAGTTTCTTAGCGATTATTAACTCAGTCTATCAGCTGCCACCAATAGGAGCTGAGCATTAATCAAAAGTGTTGCAAAAACGGGAAAAAATATTCCTTTTCAGCGATTTCATTGCGTGCGCTGCGTAAACGGTTAACGTTACGTATAAATTATGTATGCAGGAATTGTTCTCCTTTAAAAGTTCTAAAAACAATTCCGGGACAGCATATGTCAATTCTTTCAAATTGACTCTCTAGAACCATTTTTTGGTAATCAAATTTGTTCTAAAATAATGTACTATCTGCGAAGGTGTTTTTGTAAACATGATATTATTCCTTCCTCCTCCTTATCGAAATAAATACATTATTCACCACACGTATTTAATTTTGAACAAAATTGTTCTTGACATCATTTGATTTCAATGAATATCTTAAGAAATATCATAGTTTAAAAAAATATCATGCACGCATTTATGATTACAAGGCGGGCGGGGCGATCAATGCATTATTTGCAAATGTGGCTTATAAACATGATTTTAGTAGGTAGGCCCCACCATTGTTTATTGGTAGGTAGGCCCCACCATTGTTTATTGGTAGGTAGGCCCCACCATTGTTTATTGGTAGGTAGGCCCCACCAAAAACCTACCTTCCTTCCGAGGGATTGCAAACAGATGACGACTGAATTGAGGTTCTGCCTCTCCCACAAGTCTACAGTCTGGAACGTCTCCTGAGCTGGCACGCCGAGGTTCTTGGCCGCTTCGAGGAAGGCGTTGATGTTCTCCATGCATTTGAACGCCATCTTGGAGACGTTCACCTTCTTCACCGTGTTCGGTTGGATGTTGTTCACCAATCTGTAAATATAGATGATATTAAAAAAAATACTTTTAGTTTTGAGGTGAGCTTTGAAGAACCCATTTCGCACAACTTTCCTATGAGTTCATCGATACACTGATGAGATCTATAGCTTTTTAAAATAATTAAAAATTAGAGCTATTTGATCGAAGAAAATAGCTGCGTTACCATTTAAACTACATTTAATTACGTTTTTACACTAAGCTAGTAGGTACCTATATAAAAATATGTAATGTTTCAAGCATTTTTTGATTTATCGTGTTCCAAATGTCGGGAACAAATAAGGCTACATTTTTGAATGCAAGGGTGACCTCTCCCCAACACAACTTTATCGAGCATGTGCTGAGTGGCAAGAATCAATGACGCGTGTATTGTGTATATTGATTATGATGCCCTGTCTAGAACCAGAGTGAGTCTTCTGGAAGTGGCATATCCAAAACGGGAAGACTACAAACTTATGGCATCTGTATTCTGGAAACAGGAAATGCAAAAGCACAAAAGATCTCAATGGGTCAAAGTGCACTATGACTCGGTCATGACCACACGATAATATAGGATAACTATTTGCGGATTGTTTCCCTGTGAGTGCACAGGGGATTAACGTATCTAGAAGAAATGTTCCAAAATGTAATGAGACCCGGCCAGATTTATGTAGTGTTATGGAAAATAGGTAAAAATATCCAGAACAATGTTCAATTGTCCATTTTCTTTTTATTTGCTTTGTTCCGTGGTACAAACAAAACAAAAATTTTCATAAAAAAAACTGCAACACATATTGAACTTTTGTACAAACAAACTATGTGTGAACACGAATTATTAGTATTTTTACCGGAATCACAAGATTTTTCCTGATTTTTTGAAATGGTGTACACCTCTGGGCAGATATGGAACATCTTCTTTATAATATCATTATGTTTAATTATACTTACTTGCAAAGCAATGTGCCATCTTTAAGCACCTCGTAGAAGTTGTCCATGTCACCCGAGACATTTTCTGGCTCGTCTGTGATCTGTCGTACCCATTCCAAGCATTCTTGTGCTAGCTCTTCGCTGTATTTGCTGTTGATCTGAAAAATTAAATTATTTTATTATCAACAAAAAAATATTTTAAAAAATATATAGGTTTTAGGGGAATCGTAGTAATGATTTCTACATTGAGTTATTATTTTTATCACAAATCTAACCATTAGCTCCTATTTATAATTTCTGTCTTGAAAAAAAACATTGAACTGAACCAGCCCCCTTATTCTCAACTGTCGGAAAGTATTCGAATTTCGGAAACTCTATACCTGTCACTTTTTATCGCGGTGCGTCAAAGCGAGACGGCATGTGACTTTTCGAATCGAATCCGTGATCCGACAATTGAGAATAAGGGGGCTGGTGGCTCATTATTATACAAAAAGTAGATTATGTAAAGTTCTGATTTTTTTCCATTAATTCCTATTTATAATTTCTGAAAGCTTTAATAACAGTTAAAATTTCTAAATTCACATTATCCACTTTATTTCAAAATTATCGACAATTGACGAATTCCATCTTTTTTTAGAATTGAATCTTTTTATCACACAATCTCCTCATGTGTTTCTCCCATGTAGGAAGAGCTGTGCCCAGCAGTGGGCTATATAGGCTGGTAGTCGTATAATAGGCTGGTGATGATGATGATCTCTCAAGAAAATTATTATTAATAATAATAATAATCTTTATTTGCTTAAGAACATGGTATATAAGATGTTACAACTCATGTCTTGCTGATTTGCATGCAAAATATTTTAACATTCAGTCATTTAACAATTATTGTCAAAAAATTATTTTAGATAATAAAAATTTTTATCACTAAGCCATGAATACAATTTCTTTTTAAATAAATTAACATTTAACAATTGTAAGTTCTATTGAATTTAATTTACCTAATCATTAGCTCCTATTTATAGAACTCTACAAAAGATCATTTTACGAGTATAAATTACTTAATAAGATCAACGTTATGCTAAAATTAGAATATTTTGAGATTATAAGTACCTAAGTACTTTGTAAGAATAATATGAGCCAAGACTTCTTTAGCATTACAAATCGATAAGCAACGGTTGCGTATTAGAAAAAATACGAAGCAGAAATTCTTGAAAATAATCTACAAAATGACGAATACAAAACTTGATCTGACTTAGCTTGCTTATATTCTAGTACATGGATCTATTAGACTGAATCAAGGATAAGTATTAATACTCGTAGTAAGTATAGGTACGCAGTAGCGTACCTATACTTACTACGAGTATTAATACTTACTTACTTATAAGAAGTATCTTACACGAAGATGGAAAACTTGCGTACGTTTCGCCTGATGGTAAGCGGTTATCGTAGCCTATAAGAGTGATATCCACGGGTAGAATTAACATCATAGTAGTACGGTGGAGTACTAACTACACTACCATCCAAAACTGGTAGAGTAGTAGCCAGTTGACTCTACCGTTTAATCTACCCGTGGACAGCACCCGATAAGCGCTAGTCGCATTTCGGGCACTAGGTACTAACGCACTGCCAGTGCCTACCCTATAACAATCAAGAGAAACCATTATGTTCACAATACATGTAGGGGAGAGTGGGGTAATTGCGGACGCGGGGTAACTCCGGACTAGGCCGTTTACCGTGATAAATAATAATACTAGATAATCTATTTCTGCCTTCATATTTAAAGGTGGCTCCATCCCAAAGCCGTACCTAGTGCCCGGAATTGAGCATGCTTATCATGATTTACACGGCCTTTTCCGGAGTTACGCTACGTCCGTAATTATGCCACTCTCCCCTACTAGATGAACCCCCCTGCTCCCAATAAAACGCTTTTTTATTCTTTGTCCAAATTCACACAATTTATGACCTCTAAGTATGCTAATTACGCAGAGTAAGTAGACATTGCAACTTAAAATTAATAGCGATGATAGACATGATATAAATCAATGGCGATAAATAGAATTGTGTCATTGAAATTCATATTGTGATATTTTTAATTTTGGCATACTTACATCTCTTGAAATTTATACTTAGATACCCTTTATCGTTTGAGTCATTTAACTTCGTTTAAATTTGCGTCACCAAGAATGTACCTAAGTATTATGATATATTATGTAGGTATGTGTGTAAACAGGTCAGCTTCCTAAAATAGTAACACTCTAATAGGATATTTGTAACGAATATAATAACAAGAACGTTGGTCATTCTACCATTACCGTAAAACTGAATTCCAAGAACTTTTTTTATATATTTTTTTAAACTGTATAACATCAGTAAGGCCGTGCGTACGCTTGTTTACCACCCTTGTCGTATAAGTATAAAAAGAAAAAAAAAATGTAAAAATTGAGATGCAGTACCTAAGAGGGAAGTTATAGTGTTTTTGTTTAACTATTTTGTATAATTTTAGCTCAATTCTAAAAATTATTTTTTAAACTATACATGGTAGTGCCGTCAATACGACAATAAAAACATGGGCTCTAATTAGTTCATAGAAATGTTTTGCAATTTTAACTTATTTAGGTACTTAATAATTTCATAACATTTCTATGACATTGGCTGCATTATTTCTTAGAAATGTCATGAATTATCAAACGAATACGACGTATTTCAAAGTTGCAAAATATGTCTATGAACTAATATAGCGCATGTTTTAATTTATTGTCGTATTGACGGCACCATCCTGTATGTGTTTGTTAAAGTTTTTTTTATAATTATTAACTCGCTTTTAGAAACATAAATTTTTTGATGGTGGTTCTTACCTACTTAGATTCAAAAACTAAATCATCAAAATACCAGTAATGAAATATTATCGGCTAAAATAGACTTGGTAACTGACTAAACTGGTGACGTAATAAGTTAAGGATGCCGATGTGAGTCAGTACCTACCGCCATACGTCAACAACAAAAAAATGCAAGTTACTCTTTACGAAGTTCCCAATACCGAACCGATTATGACTCCGTTTTTAAGGATATTGCAATATCAATACGGTTTATTTAGAAGTCCTCAAAGTCAAAATCAAAAATATCGTATTCAAATAGACAAGAAGCACCAGTAGCTCATTGGTCAAAAATCCCATCTGTATATCTATGTCTATCACAAAAATGGTACCAATATCATAGTATCAGTCTGATCGTACAAATTTGAACTACCTACTGAGTACTGTTAACTACTATGAAAACAACATTATACAGATTCCTGATTAATTTTTAAAATAAATACCTCACTTTCTCTTTTTACAATTTGCACGCAATTTTAAACGCATTGATGTAACTAAACGATCGATTCAATAAACCGCCAATCATCCAAATATTAGATTTTTGAATTAAAAACTAACGGCTCATTATTGGGCACTTGAAGATTTGAGGTTGATTAATTGGCGAAACATGTATCACCATTCGTTAAGGCGTAGGACATCCATTTGAATAGGCATTAATGATGGTGGGTGTTTAAGCATACAATGACACTACTCATCCTATAATAAACATTATTATCTTCAATATTTGATTAGCTGAAATATTTTTTATGTCATCATGAGGTCTTTTAATGTTCTTAGATTTATCGTCGTTAGTTCTTGAATTAATATTGCAATCATTTTACTTAAAACACTTCCTACTTTAAATTGGATTCTTTATATTTGATCTTCCTCTTCTATTCAATCAATCAGTCCACAACGTAACATTGACTTTGATTATCATTAGTCACACAGTTTATCTTATCATGTGAAGATAGATATCTTCCTCTCCCTTCTGCATTACCATTCGCATACACACTCTTAGTCTTCCTCGTTACATCATTATCATATTTGTACATATTGCCGGTTTCCTATCAATTTAACTGCTAACCAATATCTTAATCATCTACATCATTCCTATCTTTTTTTCATATGAAATCCGGTATCAAGTCGGCATGGAGAAGGTTCAATGAATTGTTCATCTCTCAGATGGGGCGTTTAGATATGATCACTCACTATCCTTTCATTGTTATTCCAAAGCGATGCCTAATTTGTGTTACAAGACAAAGGAAGTGGACGGTGTAAGCAATGTCCTGTTCGTTTTAGACTCCTACCAAATGTAATATTTGTATGTGGGTCTATACTGCAGCAGAATTTATTAACGTCCACGATTTTGATGTGTTTTCACATTTCTATTTAGTGATAGCTGTGTAAATTGATTTATCATTATTCCTATCACGTTTACGTTTACCATTTTAATAGTACAATTATTATACTTCTGGCTATACAATTCACTATGTGTAAATAAATTGTTTTCATTATTATTTTGACAATTTTAATCGAGGATTATTTAATTTTTGATGGTCCAATACTTGTATAATACAGACCGCAGCGAAACAACATCGTTATCAATTTTATTATGTTCATTAATAATGTTTCTATCAAACTAACAGGAGGTCGTTGGGCGAATTACTAATCCTGATAGCAACTAAACGGTACATACCTACTTCGTTGGTTTTACATAGCGAAATGAATGTATTTGGTCAATTTAAAACATGTAAACATGTCACATCCACGTGATTTAACAAAAATGTTAGGTTACTAATATTTATTTTTATATTAAATAAAGGTCCTTTCATGGGTTGTTATAAAAGCCACCATATGTTAAAAGAGGTCAAAACTCAAGATGGAAGAGATTACGGATATCAATGCCCTGGTAATTATATTAAGGCACGCGCATACTGCTAATCTTTACTCGGTTGCCCATACAGGGATTGACAACAAAAACGTTTGTACCCATAAATAACTATGATTCAATGTCAACGGATTCACAGCCATCGTTACGTCAGACTTCGGGCTCTTGTGAGCTCGTTAGTTTACTACTTATCGCGTATTTTGTGAGTAAGCTAGACATGTAACTAATACACAACAAATAGAGGTAAAATGGATAAAAAGTAGCTAACCTTGCAAGGTATCATCGACAATGGTCTGTTAACGTGTAAGGAGGTCGGAATGGGGTCATCAAGCGAGGCTGTCTTACCGGTCAATGCAATGCAGCGAGAAAAGTAGGGAGCTTTTGATCAAACAATGTTAAGAATTTTAATATTTGAGTGATCAAATAATCTGTGAATTGCCCATATCAGACATCATGGATTCTTATTTGCATGAGAGACGGCGGGCGGGCTGGTTAAGTAATTTTTTAACTAAATTATCTCTACGCGTATAATACTTACATATAATAAAAATAACACACACAACGAGACACCCATGAGTAATAGCACAACATGATTTCCTATGTACCTATCTAAGCTGCTTGGAAAATTTTATGAGGGAGGTTTGTTAATTATTTAGATACAGTGAATTTTTATTCATTTATTAAACAATTTATGTACACACAAATGAAACCAACTACGAAAATTTATACAAGGATAACAGAGTATTATGGAACTGCTTATTCCTAAAAGAAATCTCTTCCAGCACCCTCACGACTAAAATAACAGATAATGATTGTTAATGATTCAGATATCGCCGTTTAGATACAGTAAATAATATTTACCTATTTTAATAGAAGGGTATGTTATACTGTTAATTTTTATCCCTTATTAGCTCGCCTGCGTGCTCAGGCAATAGAAAAATAGTGTCTGTTACCAGTTGATATTATAAGTACCCACCACTACCCACCCACTTGATATTATAAGTGGCATATCTTTTTATGATGCTATTGGTTTTGAAAAACACTTTTCCACCCCATCTAAACGTATTGCATAAATTGTAACTTTTTATTTGGAAGATTTTCCCGTCGATAGTGCAATAGCCGAGTAAAGAGAGACACCATGGACCAATAAGGCTTAGGTATTTATAAGGTTTTGAACGTAATCCGCTTAGTTTAGGGATGTATCGACTTAACCTTCAAATAAATACGGTCTCAAAATAAGTAATTTATTACTTAGACTAGGTGGTAGACTCATATGTAGGGTCGCCTGGGTAGGTACCACCGCCTTTCTTATTTCAGCCGTGAAACAGTTCTCTGTGTTTTGGATTGAAGGGAAAGGTAGCCAGTGTAATTACTGGGTATGGACGGCATTTCATCTTAGGCCTCAGGATGACAACGCAACTGCAATATCAAGTGATTTTGCCTTGTTGTTGCAGGTGTCTATAGGCGGCGGTAACCGCTTACCACCAGGTGGGCCGTCAGCTTGTTTGTCATCTAGTTGTATAAAAAAAAGAAAAAAAAAGATAGGTTTTTTTATTTACAGGCAAGATTCATGTAGATATTTGTTACCTAATGTAAAATTAATCTGTTGGCTTATTTAAATAGTTTATCAATACCTACTACGTTATATACCGTAAATAAATATTATTCTGTGATATTCTGAGGTGATATTAGTCACACCGAAGGAAGTTGTCAAGTGTAGGTACTCTTACTAATAGCAAGGATGATAGAAGTAAAATAGATATAGTATTGTTACCGGAGTTGTAACAACAAAAGGGTTATGGTAAAGGTATAACAATAACATGTTATATTAGACACAATATATTAAAGGTACTGTAGTTTCGTTCTAAAGCACACGTTGAATAGGAAATCATTATTTCAGAGGAGCGTTTCGACAGTGACGCCGCGCGGCTTGCCATCCAAATCACCAATAAATTCTATAATATTAGACTTTTCCAAAAATTCTCTTACAACTAATTAGACTAGCCTGACTTGCTTATGCATGTAAAGACTAAAGTCTTATTAGATTCGGTTTGTTCTTTCTAATATTATCATCTACTTGTAAGTTGAAACGGATAATATTGAAGATTACTTAGTTCACACCAAAGACTATATAACCAACCTGGTTAAGTACTCCGTGGTTTACACCAACGATCAAACGGAGTAAGTAGGTATAATATAGTTACCTACCCAAAATTTTTCTTTCACAGTTACAAGACTCACTTGACAGTGAAAGTATTAGTAGTTGGTAAAGGCGTACTTTGAAAATGGAATAAGTGAGTCATCGTCATCATCACCAGCCTATATACGTCCCACTGCTGGGCACAGACCTTCCTACATGGGAGAAACACATATGAGGAGTTTGGGCCATAACACCACTACGCTGGCCCAATGCGGGTTGGTGGGTTAAAGCGGTTGGAGGAACAACCGGGACCAACGGCTTAACGTGCCTTCCGAAGCACGGAGGAGCTCGAGATAATAAACTGATTGACCCATCCCAGGATCGACCATGGCGAATGTTGCTTTATTTTTCGAATCGAAACCAGAGCGCTCAAATCAGTACGCCACCGAGCTCCTCAACCAATACGCCACCGAGTAAGTAAGTAGTCGTAAGCATACTAGAAACAATTTCAGAAACAACATTTAGATGTCGCTCAGTATTTTAAGAGAGCCGTGCCCTAATGGTCCTATTGTTAAAAAAAGTATACAAATAACTTTATTTCGTGTCAAGCCTTGCCTATAATATGATGTCACCATAGGTCTAAATAAAGAAATTGTTCTGATGTGGGGAACCACTGTTCTGTTTATGCCAAACGAATTCCAAAGCATATTTTTCAAAACAATATTGTTTCTAGGAAAATACTAGAGTAGATACTCATTCCAAAATCCGATTTTTTGATAGTTTGTGGTGTTTAATTCATTTTTGTTGTCTTTAAGCACAGCCTACCACTCAGCATGGTTTCGAACTTCGGACATCGCATTTTCTGGAGCAAGGTCTCTCAGATTTTGAATATTAACATTATGTTGTACTATACTTATAGAAAATAAACTCAATTTATCCTTATTATAACAATTGCAAATAAAAACAGAAAACTATAAAAGGAAATATACTCCAGGCGGGAATCGAACCCGCGTCTCCTGATTTCCGGCCAGACGCGATTACCACTACGCTGCTGGAGCTAGGTATAACTTGCAAATTTCTTCACCGGTTTCTTTCCTTTTCTAACGTTTTTATAGCAATGTTTATCTCACCATATTGAAGTTAACACCTCTAGTGATCCGAAAGAATAGGTTCTCTAAATTTATCCTGTGAATAGCGGACGTCTATCTTTTTTGCAAAGCATAGCAAACGACCCAAGACTCAACACAACCTGCCTACAAGCGATTAAGGCTGATTTACACTTGCATAAGTACAGTAGCGAGTTAACTTGCGGTCTTGGCGAGTTAAGTTCTTAACATTGTTTGGACGGGAATTTGAACTTAACTCGCCAAGACCGCAAGTTAACTCGCTACTGTACTTATGGAAGTGTAAATCAGCCTTTAGAAGAGTCAATATACGAAGACAGCTAGGACCAGTACAAACACTGATTTGGCCGCTTCCACATTGTCGGCGGGCGCCCATCCTAAAGTGCCTGTCACGCACGACTCTTTCGGAGGAACCCAAGTGTACACATGTGCTGGGTAATGAATACCAATTTTAGAATACTATCAATAAGCTTTTAGAAAAATAAAACTATTACCTAATTTACCTTCATTCAACGCTTGTATGCGCGTGTACTTAGCTTGGTTTATTAGGTATTTAACGTATTTTGTTACTTTGTTTTTGATTAATAACACAATTTTTATCTTAGTTAGATCTTTGTATTTTATCTTTGTTCTCAATAGTAGTTAAGTCTTGGGAAAGAGCGAGTTAACCCCAACACAAGTATTATTTTTACTTTCTGGGGTTGCCTCAACATAACATATTATGTAACTGAAATTTATTTTTAATTATTTTTTTAACCGACTTTAAAAACCAGGAGATTCTTAATTCAGTTGGTATGTTTTTTTTTGTATGTATGTACACCGATTACGCTGATATTTCTGATTCATATTTTAAAAAAACTTTTAGCAATAAATGATTAAATTATGGCGTCTAGACAGGACATGTGCGTTTGTAACGAAGTAACTAACGATTAAGTATATAATATGATGTTAACTCGGCCTAAATATTATCAATAAAATGCAAACCTATTTGATTGTGATTAGAATTCAATGCAATCTGCTAGAAAATGTGCACGACAGAGATCAAAGGTGCATACATATAATTTGATATTGATTTGGTTCGATAAGTAGGCACGTATTATTATTATATTTTATTTACTATATAAGTTTTGGATGCCTTTTTCACATTGAAGTTAATATGAAAATATAGACCAATAATTCACCACATCCACCCACATTAGTACCTATCTCTTTATTGTTAAGAGGGAATTCCTATCAACTTTCAAAGCAATAATTTTAGAATAAATTCATAATGTTCTTCTATAAGCTCGGTACTTCTTCAGCCGTCACAGTGAAAGCGCGTGCGCTCTCTTCTCTCACTTTCTTTAGGACATTCATGTATTTTCTTATCATTGTCATTTTTCGAAATATCGTTGAAAGATTTATCCAATTTTAACGTTAATACTATTTAGGAATCATTTTGAAAGGGGCGATTATTTCTCTGAATATGTATAAGTATTGGAGAGAAATTTCGGACAAGTGTCAATCAACGGCATATGGTTGGTTTTGAAAGTGACCCGTATACCTGTATAAATGTGTCCTGCGTAAGGTCGGACCATATAAGGTGCGGTTTGTGTTGTAACTGAACTGAGCTTGTGAGTCATCGTCTCGGCGAATTAGTTGAGTTAACTCTTTACTTTAATCGAAATACTCTTAACGTGTTCATTGTAATTAAGTACAAATACAGTGTTATTCATAAAATGCCAGGTAAGTAAACAAGTGTTTCCAACTTATCATAATAAATTATTAATTCGAATTAGAATTATTAGATTGAGCACCTACTTAGCTCGTGTATGTAAGTATATCTACACAAGATGATTAGAGAAAAACAAAAAGTAAATAAAAAATAACTCAAAATAAATAAAGATGCATTTTAGAACATAATATTGGTAAGGAAGGACGCAAGAATTGCTTGCACAAATATTGACTAGCTTGACGTAGAACGCTGATAAAGCGCATAACATCACGTTCAATTTACAACCGAGTCCTAGGTAAGTACCTATCTACCTACTTATCTACCGGTATACTTATTGCTTTTAGTTCAAGCATTTACATAGCCTTTCATTTTTAACATTAAGCTAATTAGCCAACAAATTAAGTCTTAAGTCATGTACCATCTATTGCTAAACATTGATTGCTTTTTGAATAATTATTATTACACATGAAACAAAAAATACACATATTTCGTGGGGAGTAGATTTACTTCAGACGAGTCGTTTCCATAAAAAATATACACAATTATGTTGAAAAATTGTAAACCACTGCGACTTGTGCTTATCGCTGGTCGAGCTCTTATAACCGGTTGTAAAAGTCCATTGGTGATTCTCCTTGACCCAAATAGACACTGCCTTACCAGGAAGAACGGGGTCCCGATGTTATCTCATAAATTTCTCCAACGCTTGGAGAAAGTAAATATTTTTTATATTATTGAAAGGACTCCTTCAATTCTAACAATTTTGTTGAATATTAAACGTATTTAATATGGGTGATTGTAGTGAATTCTACAGTAAAATAATAATCATTGGTATGGGCATTTTTTCGACGCCTTGAAACCTCACAGACGTTACAAGCTATTCATAGTTGTCGTTGTTCATTGTTGATTTAGTAATGCTTTTATTAAACAGACTTCTACGAATCGATTTAAAGTTTTACGTTTAGGTAAGTACTTACGTGTTAAGTAATTGGAAATTTTTCGAATGCAAATGTGCCAACTTTTGTTCGAAGAATTTACTTTAAAACGGGTTGTAAAATAAGTTGGTAACGGTATCCAAAAATAAAGACTCGATGCACGATGATCGTAGGTGTAAACTCGAGAGGGTAAGCATGGCTGACAGAGCGTAAGTCTGACAGGGCATTGACCTTGCACCTCAAACAATTTAGTACATTTTAATGAGTCCGAGGGTCCACTTGGTTCTTGGAATCGTGGGGAACATTTAAAAGGCACCTGTCGATGAAAGTCGACGTACTTTTTCAACGAAACTTCATAGGTGTTGATATTGATGAAATAAAAATAATGATTATTATTGATTATATTTGTGAATCTGAAGAAAATATCGATAAAATGTTGAAACACTCCAATGTTTATAGAATTCTTCAGTTTCTGACACCGACGACGTCATTTAAACTACTAATGAACGTGTCAATATATTATTATTGTGGCTTTAATTGTGATGCAATTTCAGATTATTAACGGCCGGCCTTTTTAATTTGGGGGCCTAAATATGTTAATTGTTTTCAAAGTAAAAAAATTGTACATGCACTTGTAAACGCCAAACTGAGCACTCGAAATAAGCGGGACATTACAGTTAAGTGACGTTTGATTATTTGACCTTATTGGCAAAATGTTCACAGTATTTTAATATCATACATAAGACGTTGTTTGTTGATATATTTTTGGTGATAGTCATACAAACGTGATTGTAGAAGATTCGAAAGTGCTTCTTATTGACGTATTTGATCATTTTCATTTTGTTATTTTAAGTTTTTTTAAGTTACACAGGAGCTGTCAACTTAAATATTTAACACACAATTAGTGTAGCCACTCAAATAAAATAAATAAAAATAAAAATATTAGAATCGTAAAATAGAACCTAGCTTAAAGAAACATCATATTAGCACTTTCCTACTTTTGGTAAGAAATACAGAAAAAGTCTGCGTCAAGATTAAAATAAGGCTTCTAGACGACGAACTCTTGTTTAGGTACCTACCTATCTATAATTATATCAATATTATATCTAGGAAGAGCTGGTGGCCGAATTGATTAAGTTTATGAAGGTAGAAACAAATTGTGATCCTCCGGGACGGGATCCTCGGGGAATGTGATCCTCAGGGAATAACCCTAAATTTTTATATGATTTTATCGTCTGACAGACGTTAATAATATTAGATTTAATGTTGTTACTAAATAAAATAATCATTTTAAACCATTTCTGCCATTCGTTTCTTACTGCAATATCAAATGGAAATTTGCGAAAAATGTTTAAAAATAAGTGTCATAAAAATATTATCGCGTGTACCGATAGTCCTAATAAATTGTATTTAATATAAATATAGATTAAAGCTAATGAATGACTGACGTTTTTCCTGCTGTGTTTTAGAGTAATTAATTTTATGAAACCTATAGCGCCTTATTGTACACGAAAGGTAGGGTAGGTACTAAGTACTCACACGTTGCCTAAGACGCCCGTGAAATCAAGAGGAACTGTATAGTGGCCTTAATTCTGGAAAACACATTCTAAGTCTAAATTTAAGTTCAGTGCATTTCTTTCTCTCAATATAAATACGAAAAGGAAGGCTGTCATATGATTTGACATTTTGAAACGTGCGGTAAATATTCGACCTTGTAAATTTAGTTGACAACGCTAAACGAATTCTTGCTATCTTTTTTCTATTAGGTACATATTGCGAGAAAGAGATATAGGTACTACACTTAAATTTAGACTAAGAGTGTGTCTTCAGAATTAGGGGCAATGTCATAGGAGACAAGCTCTCGCTGTCCTTAGCATAGCTGCAGCACTACCAAACCACGTTTTTTGATTTTGTAATCTTGTAAATAATGGAAAAATAAGTTTCAAATAATCCCGCAAGGCATGTGGTGTGTGCATGCATGTATATATAATATCTTACTGAAGTTTAAAATACTGTGTTTGAAAATAAATAGCTATGTGTGGATCGACCAAAAGTTTTATTGATAAAATACTACCAGAATCAAAAAAGCTTTTACTTACAATTAGATCTTTTAACTATTAGCTTTTTAAAACTTTTTCATTTAGTTATCACTAAACAGTAGGTATTTAAAAAACAAAATCTTAGAAGTAGTAAATTTTAAGGCCATTCGGGAGCACATGACATAGTATTTATTTGAACAACCAGAAATAAATATTTAGTCAGTAGGATTACTAAAGCTGCAAAAATGAGTCACACAGGTATTATGTATTATGCTAATTGTGCCATTATTTTGACAATGTAAACATTGTCTACTGTTTGTAATGCAACAATTAGCAATGAAATTTTATTACCTATTATTAGCACCGTGGAATAAAAAATCATGTTTTATGTAAATGTGACTCATATTTATTGCGAATAAATAAAGTAGTTTTATTGTAATTTAAGCATGACGTCATGGTTTATTAGGATACTGTTAAAGCCACCAAATCATAAGTCTTGGAATTGCTTGCAGATGTGCAATCCGAGTCAGTAAATTATTTATTCCCAATCAAATGATATGAAGAAAAAATTAAAAGATTGGACCAAGCATTCCAACCGCCAATTTTTTTTCGGTTGATCGGTTAAAACCTGTTTGATCGGACGTTAGGGTCATTTTACTGATACTGAGAGTAAGATAACGAAAATAAAATTGTTCTTCATCATAGCTACAGTTACTTAAAACGAAATAATTTTCTGGTTTGCTTTTTCATCTATTTGCCATCTTTCAGCTTTTTTAAAAACTTTATAGACGTAGGTATAGGTACATGAGAAATCTTTGTTCAATAAGTTATGTAAATTTATTATTACTTTCTTATAATAATCAGTTAAAAGGTCAAAAATCATTAGATATTTAATAAATAAAAAGTCTAACTTAGTTTCATTTTTTTTCAGACACTGTATGATGGCGTCATTTGTAGGTGGCTATTGTTGTAGGTATATGGATGTGTATGCATATAGCTATGTCATAATAACACATCAAATCATCAGCAACGTTGGAAAAGCATTCTATCCGCTTCTAATAGGTGTACTAATCTTTTACAAAGTACACACATTTAAAATACTTGTCTTACGATTTCCAAGGAGTGACTCGTTGGAATCTTAGTTCATTACCTTTTACAGCGATTACAGCTACGTGTTTAATTTCTCAAACAGTTCGGTCTATCTATCTATAACAACATATGTAAGTCCATTAATCTTTTATAAACATCTGGCGCCTATTTCGCAAGTACATATGACTAAATGTAGGTCAGGGCTGAGTCCTTGTAACACAATTCTGGACCTCACAGCATCCAGAATCAATATCTATGGGTAACACGACCTATTTACGGAGAACATTACGGAATGGGAGTTAATATTCAGACGGAACTTTATAAAACGGTCGTGTAACATAGAACCCGGCATAGTACAAAATTGTTGGAAATAAGTTTTGAACTTACCTTCCTCTGGGCTTCGGCGGCAAATCCGGATTTGGTAGCTCTGTTGTTGGCCATGTTTAACTACCTTAACTATCTAATTATATTATAATAATTGTGTAATAAATAAATCACAGACACGGTTCGTTGCCGTGAAGTCACTGCGTACTGAACTGAATGTAAACAGCGGGTTCCTTGCGAACGGCCTGTATGTGTGAGTGTGTGTCGATGAATGACATCATGCCGCGACGGCGCGGCCGCCGGGCTTTGGGTTGGGGAATGGAAGCTTGCCGGCTGTCGATAATAATTTAAATTTAAATTTATTTATTTTAACAATTGATGAACAGAAGGAAACATCAAGTGCAACAGTTGCACTATGATAGCTGCCTGTTATGAATGGAATAAGGGTGGTCACAAGGTAAAACTTCATTTGTTGTCTACTGTGCGTAGAGATTTCTCTGTTTTTTATAACTTTTTTTTTGTCTTTTTTTAATTTAGGGAAACTTTTATTTATAATTTAATAAAATATGATCAAAAGCTACTTTGGTATTTTTAATAGACTTCAAAAAAGGAGATTATCAATTCGACACGTATGTATTATTATTACAGTCAGAATTGCATAGTTTTTGTAATGTTAGTCTTTAACAACTTCTGAACACATGTGTGCCAAATTTTATAAGTCTATGTAGGTATTTATATTTGTATGTTTGTCCTCTCAATAACTATAACCCATCAAAGCCCGATAAACTAGACACAATTAAATTTTAATTGTTACCTATGTCATTAATAAATTGATGACGTCTGGAATAAGTCGCATTGCAAAAAACTTTTTTAAAAGTCGACGTAGTAGTTTTGAAATAGAGAGTTAAGTGTGAGAAATGGTGTTGTGGGCTAAACAGTGTAATTATAAATATGAAAAATAAAGAATTACCTAATCAATTTTTAAAAAATATGAAAAAAAAAATGTTCACCTGTTAACGAAATGTACTTACCTACTTCAATATACTACAATACTTTTGCTTTCTGAAGTTGGTAGATTTTTTTAAGAAAACTTTTAATTTCCGCACAAAAACATGTTGAAAATAATATTTTACACTGCTACTACTTTAAAACTATATAATTATGAATTTATAAAAATAAATAAGTACCACATTAAACGGGATGAAAGGTGTCAACCAAGTAATCAGATAAATTCATCACCATCATCACCAGCCTATATACGTCCCACCGCTGGGCACAGGCCTTCTTACATGGGAGAAACACATGAGGAGTTTCGGTTATAACACAACCACGCTAGCTCAATGCGGGTTGGTGGGTAAAATCGGTTGCAGTAACAACTAGGACTAACGGATTAACGTGCCTTCCGAAGCATGGAGGAGGTTGAGATTACAAACATTGATTAACCCATCCCAGGATCGACCACAGCGAAAGTTGCTTTCTTTACGATTCAAAGCTAGAGTGCTCAAACCACTACGCCACCGAGCTCCTCCCACATTATATAAATTATGGAAACATAATAATGCTTGACTCGCGTTTAGAATTTTTGTTAAAGATTCCTTTGACATTGAAAAAAAATCGATTATAAGGGGACTTTTATTTTATACTCATTTTAGTATCAATTTATATGAATTTTATAATAGAAATTTTGATATATTATATATATCCCATTAAATTAAATATGGGCAACACGTAGTGCATTTAAGACATCAATAGAGGGATTTTAAATCTAAACTGTAAATTAATTTAGAAATATATTTTAAACAAACTATTGTTACAAAATAACAATTATATTAATATATCTAACCATAATAGGTAATACTAAATATTTAAAATATATAATTTAATTACATATCCATACAATTATGATTACATAATACTATCTAAATGTGTTTATAAATGTATACATGTATATCAATAGATATAAACTAACGTTTATAAGAGTGCGGATTCTTTATGGATGTATTTAATCACATAAATTTCAAATTTTCCCAGGTTATAATTCTTAAAGTTAAAGTGTTTATTTGCATTTATGAATGTGAAAAAAAACCACCAGTATCATGTTACCCTTTAAGGCATAGCCTCTAATTGAAAGTACCGATCAAACACATAATCGTCCTTATATTCTTTAAAGTCACCCAATGCTCTTTTATCATCACCAGCCTATATACGTCCCACTGCTGGGCACAGGCGTTCCTACATGGGAGAAACACATGAGTAGTTTGGGCCATAACACCAACACGCTGGCCCAATGCGGGTTGGTGGGTTAAAGCGGTTGCAGCATGCTCTTCTATAACATAATGGAAATGAAAAAAGACTGAAAGTACACAAATTAAATCAAACACTTTTGTCGATACACAAAGAAATATCGATAACAATACGTTACTAGAAGGTCTAAATGTAAAACGAAAACCAAGTATGGAATACAAAGAGTGTGAGAGAAACAGAAGGACAGTCTGGTCTGCTTTAATGTCTCGACGAAACGGCGGCAGCCGCTGAGGTGAGGCAAGAAGGTTGTGACTGACCAAGTTGGTATTCCGAATAACTTCGAATGGGTAACACATTTAGGTTTAGAGATGATTATTTCATATAATTTGACTACAGAAGAAAACTTTGAAGAAACGTGCGTAAAAGTATTCATAGTCTCCTTAACTTAGTAAGGTATCGAATACCTTTTAAAATATATTTTTAATTTTGCATTTTCAATTTAATTATTACCAGAACAAAAGTCATGTTTGAATAATTTTGTTGATTTCAAAATTATTTTTATCAACGAGACACTACTTAAAAGAACGAGGGCACAGTTCGACTCGGTTTCAAATTGTCAAACATAAATTGCAGTAATTTACATTATTTTCTTAGTGTGCAAAAAATTACCGATATTAAAAATAATTTGTACTCACTCAGTGCAACACTAGCGGCATCTGTAACAACTTATGGGAACTTTGTCCTATAGCACAGCACAGTTATAAACTAATAGAACCTTCCTTGTGCTAAAGCATACGTAACTGTAAGTATTGTTTGCTTGATTGTTGTGCAGGTGGCACCAATACAACAATCAAATTGATATTATAATTTTGATATTTTATGGCAGATTTTTCAGTCCTTAGATATTTTTTATATATAGAATAATTCTGACATTTTGACAGATTTTCTATAGATTAAGAATTAACTGTCCACTTGTCAGTGTTATCCAGCAGAGAATAAGTTTAACAAGTTGTAAGTTGTAAACAAACAATACTTAAAAATAAATGAATACGTAAAAAACATTCTATATAAAAATACACATACTATACTTACAAAGACTATAATAAGTGCTTAATATACCTATATATACCCAATACATAATATTATATGAATAAAATCTTGCATTGATTATGTTGAAATTTGCGATAAAGAATGGCACTTATTCCTCGATTTAAAAGATGCGATAGAAGTGCTCTCTTGGACAGCAACAGGAAGACTATTCCGCAACTGTAAAGCACGAAATGTAAAGGAAGAAGTTACACATAGGGAGTTCGAGCATCTTAGTCAAACACGGCCGCCTAGAGCGTAAGGAGGTGTCAACTGGAACCGGGAACGCAGGCAGAAAGGAGAATTAGGGTCATTCAAAATTTTATGGAGAGCAGAAAGGATGTGCACATTAAGGCGATCCTGAATCGGAAGCCATTTAAGCTCAGCGCGAAAATGAGATACATGATCATATTTCCGTAATCCAAAGCCCTACGGTTCATCCGTAGAACCAGATTTTGGAGGATTGAAAAATCGATATTTTTCCGTTTTGACAGATTTTTACCCTTAGAATAGTTACTTGGTACTCTTTGGTTACTTGGAGGGTTGCTAGGATTGACTAAACTCTTTGGTTTCTATCTATATCTAAATTTTATTTATCGTTTGACATGTGTATGACAGAGTCATTGTATCGACAAAAGTAAACAAAAGTTAAAGATGTAAAAAGTAGACACACTATGTAATATAAATGAACTTCTAAAGAAAATATAAAAACATATCCCTCAATATTTCCAGGAAATGTGATTCGTGAACAAAATTACATGGGACTTGAGAGCGTGGTTTTTGGCGGATATATTTGGAGTTTGGGAAAAAAATGGAACGTGGTAGAAAAAATCGTAGAGGTCGAAGCCACTCTCACATGAACCGAAACGTGACGCATGCTTTCTCTCGTCCACAACCGTCAAAAGCCTGGTCATTCCTCAATAACTTGTACAGTTTATTTATCGTCGGCAGTCTCATAGCTCTTATTTTTTTAATGTTGGAATATCATTGCAACAATAACTGTAGGGACAAGTGTGATATAAATAATATTACAAAAAACATCGAGGATATTTCTGTAACTATCATTGTTTTCTTATTTTGTGTTTTCTATTAATTTATACTACTGTGTGAGTGAAAATTGCTTAGATTTTAACTGTAAACATATGGTCAATTATAATGAGAATTATATTCCAGATATTTACTTACCATATAATTTTGGCAAATATGGATATCATTTTGGCCAATCAGATTCATAAATTTTTATTTTTAATTATATAATTTAAAAGGACATTTACAGATTGTATAAACGGACCACTTATATTTTGTATTATTTAACCCTTTAAGCATCAGATTCACGCAATAGATTTTCCAATTGTCATAGACCTCCAGAAGTATAACGCCGCTTGACTGATCAAATCGTAATGTTATCTACATTTTGTTTCAGAAAAACTTGTCGATCATCAAAAATGGCTATTGTGACTTAGAATTAAAAATATCTCGTTTTTCACAAGACTTGCCAAAGTTGGAAGGCCAGATAGATATTTTGGAAGCATTAGCTAATACAATGGAGAGAGATCATCTCACTGGTTGCGATCCTAAAACGCATCTCTCATTACCTAATGTTGATGTGTTTTTAAGCCCAACAGTAAAAGTACAAACTCAAAATATGACTGAAAAATGTTCAACATTAGTATCACAAATTATTAAAGCTACAGAAGATTGACTAGATCACGGGAATTCTACAAAAGAGTTAATAAATAAATGTCTTAGCACTTTTTAAAATGATTTATAAATAAATGACAATTTGCAAATTAGTAAATAATTTATTAAAATTCTTCAATATTGAAACTTGTCTATTGCTTCCACATATATTATAATCTGTAACATAACATAGAACAATTAGATTATAATCTATGTCTTTCTTATTCTAAAACTTCCAATTGGCACTGGGAACGTAGCATTTATAATCTTTATAACACCTATGAATGTAATTATGTGACTTAGTTTTATATTTGCAGTGATTATCACTATTATCTTTTTTACACCCAATGGGATCTAAACCAACGCCAGTAGATTTTAGGGGATATCTTGTTATTGTGGATACATTTTTACAGACATTTTTTGTCCTAAATGTTGCGTTGCCTTATCTCTTCTATTATGCTAAAGATTTTGAGCACTTTTATTACAAAGGAGGGGAGTTGTAATTGTGGTATGGTTCCTTCCTCTGATCATTGTTTGAATCTGCATGTCTTGTAATGTCCTTTTTTTTTACAGTACGGTCCTGCTTACTTTGTATTGGTCCCTCATCCATAATTGTTGCAGTGGATTGCTTCTTGTCTGTTCTCTCTGCTAATCCCGTCAGTTCTCGATGAAGATTATCGTAAGCGTAACCAATTTTATGAATGGTTTCCTAGAAGTACAATTTTATTTAAAGTAACTTTGCAATTTTCATAACTTAAAATTAGTTATTAAACTGAGGTACCTACATAGGTACATACAGTATAGTCAAAAATAAGTACATAATGTTTACCTTAAGGGAATGAAGACTAGTTTTCATGTTGGAAAGCTCAGTTTGTATGATAAAACGTTCCCAAAAGTTCATAGATAGGTGACCCACCAATGCAAACATCCCGACGAACATAACTGTATCTACAAATAACGATTTTAAGGTTCTATGGTGCGGCATTTCGCTATTAAAATTTATTAAATTTTAAAATACACTTTTAAATTTTGCCTAATTTGGATACATTACTTCTATGAACAATGTTGTGTCATATTGATTTTAATCAATTTCTTACACAGATAATTAACATATTTTTCTATTCCAAGTTTTATTAGCTCAGAGATATATCTAAGCAAGTCACAGATATTGGAGCTCTTGTTACTCGTACTATAATTGTAATTTTAAAGCTCCGAGATTTTGGCGCTCGAGATTTTTAAATAGTGTCTGAGTAGATTTTCAAACATAATTACTTATAAAGTTTTGTGAAACAAATGTCTGCAGAGTGACGTGCGAAATTGTTGAAGAAACAAATTATTTCTTATTTATTTTAAGCACATGAGGTGTTATAACTTATTCAAAGATTGAAAGACTCTACTTTCTTAAATTATTTTCAATAAGTGCGGTCGGTTTCAGGAAATCCTATAACACCAACTACCTACTATTGCGCTCGTACAGCCACGTCTAAAACCTACCTACCCATTCGAATCTACAAAATACATATTTTTTGCGATCATGTCAATGAAATAGTTGGATTTGTTAGATGGATTTCCCGATATTTAAATTTTCTTGTATAAAAAAATCCGAACGCTTATTTTTCCAGTAATTTATTTTACCATGCGGATATTTTGCGTACATTAGAAGTGCTGCACATGTACCTTTTTTCCTAATCAGGTGTTTTCTAATAGATTATATTCTAGGAGTTACAAGGCTAAAGAGTTAATCTACTTCCGAGCCAAACTGTACTCAATTATTTAAAGATTTTAGTGCTATTCTTAATGGATGTTTATAGACATATAGTTTTTATTGTATTAAAAATACTTTATAATTCATACCTTACCTTTAATTGTGCTATTCATCATTATAGCAATAATAAAAAGCACTGCTAATGCAACAATGACTGTTTTTGCATCAGCAAGTGACAAGCAACGAAAACGCTATTTTTTTAACTTTAACAACGGGGTAACTCTTAGCATTCATTTTACCTGATTGTAAGTGAAAATAAGGCCGATGATGGAAGCGAGTTACACTCGGATTCCTCAACCACAGAGAAACTGGTTGTCTCTTTCTTGTAGACCTCTAACTGCCGGAACACAACAATGCTGTCAACATTATTGTTATATTTGTTAATGTTGAAGTTGTTTATTTTTTAAAGAGGATTAAGATTTTATGTTGTTGAAGTTAATAGACTGTCGAGGTCTATCCTTGCTAAATTTTTTGGTAAATGGTCTCTATTACGAGGAGGGCCATGTCAAGGACAGACCTCCACCGTATTGTAGAGTAGTTTTATATTGTCTATGTTTTTACTCCTAACAAGTCAAGGACAGACCTCCGCCGTATTGTAGAGAATTTATATTGTCTATGTCTTTACTCCTAACTCTATTCTTGCTTCTTCTGCTTTAAGTTCTCTGTCTTACAATATTGCTCTGTTTTTATAAGTTTATTAATATACCTTTTCCTCCTCAAATCCGCCTTTTCCCTTGCTGTCCCCGACAGCTTTAGAAAGAAGAATAACAACTTAAAATTTAATCAAACCCATCAATTTATTACATTAAACAATTCACATGATGTAAAAGCTTGTCGCGAGGTTTACTTAGCGGTAAAACAGGGCTTAAATCTCTTGACAAGCTTTTTTATCATATAATTTTTTCTTTAACCAAATGATTTTTTCCTTGTTTTATTGCAGTGGGTCAATTCTGCTATTTATTTTCCTAAACGGATCGGCTGGGGTTCGGTATCGTAACCAATGCGGTTGTAATACAAAAAGGTATCCCACTGACATTGCTTAACCGGAACGCTAACGAAACGCTCTCGGTTGGTTCAACTTCGGCTCAATAATTGTTAGCAATATCGCAAGAAACAAATATATTTTGGCTTATTGACTAGACAGTTGTTAATTTTGGACTGTTCGAACAAAGAACTATCGATGCGTTTCCACTGCCATAAACGAAACAATGATTGAACGGAACCGTTCGCATTACGTGTTTGTTAGTAGAATACCAAACTGATGCGTTTCGGTTACGTTTCGATTGCGTTGAGTTAGCAGAATACAAAACCGTTGTAACTTAAGCGTTTCCGATCAAAATACAATAGCAGAATTTGGGGGCAGGTGTCTATAGGCGATGGTTACTACTGACCACTAGGTGAGCCGTCAGGTTGTTTGTCATCTAGATGTATATTTAAAAAAAAAAAAAGATTTTTAAAAATAATTTTTTACTATTAATTTTTATATGCTTCCACGGCGAAGAGTGTTTTCGATTAATGATATTTCATGATTAATAGTTTTTATGATACTAATCGTCTCCATTTTCATGAAATTGAAGTTATCAAAGGTTTATTGTAGGTCACAGGCTTCAACAAATTCATGGAGCTGCTATTTGACGTTTTGATGATATTATGCCACTATTGAGAATAGAACAACGTTTTTTTCTTAAAATAGGTAAGAGAGGTTGAGGTTGAGTTTGAGGAGGTTATTGAACGTCCAATACTACGTGACATTGTTCAGTCATAGTGGACTGGAGGTTTATTAAGTATTTATGAATATAAATCTTTAATGGAGAATAATTACAAGCTTATAAAGCCTGTATAACGTACTAGCTGTGCCCGCGACTTCGTCCGCGTGGATAATTGACTTTTTCCATACAAACTTTCATCCCCTATTTCAACCTCCTACAGCCCTTTTTTCGCATTAAAAAGTAGCCTATGTCCTTTCTCGGACTCTAGGCTATATCTGTACCAAATTCCATTAAAATCGGTTTAGTAGCTTAGGAGTGATTGCGTAACACACAGACAGAGTTACTTTCGCATTTGTAATATAAGTAAGGAAGTAAGGATAAGGACTAGTAAGGATTATGAATATACTTTTTTGGACTCCATTGTTTAATTTTGGCCATAGTAATATCAGAAAACAATAATGCATTAATAAGCACCGACAAAATACTCACTTTCCATCCGAACGCAGTTATAAGTAACACATCAGATTTATTATTTAAATGTTTATTATAGAGAAATAACAATACTCATTAGCGAAAAGCGACATCATTCCGATAGCGCACTGCAGTTGATCATTGTTTTTTTAGCGTCAAACGAGTCTGTATATACGTAGGACATGATTGGGATTTCCTGAAATAAAAGTTGAAATTCGAAGATTGAAAAGAGGATTTCAATATGGTTTCGTTCCTGCGACATTCTAATTGTGGCAAACGTTAGAACAAAATGAGATATTTAAATAGTCTTCCCAGCGAGCATGGTTCAATCGATCGACAAAGGAGATGTTCCAAAAACTTATGGAGACCCGGCCAAGTCTATGTACGCTATACTAAAAATTCGGTAAAAATGTGCAGACAAATTTAAATAGTCCATTTTCTTTTTATTTGTTTTGTTTTTTGATACAATTAAAGAGTTTTAAACAAGACACTACAACACAGCGCAATATTCATCATGACGCTCACCTATGGCACTTTATGGTGACGTTTATATGGACTATATTAGTTCCTAGAAATGGTTTGCCACTTTCAAAAACATCGTATTCATTTGATAATTTTATCACATTTCTATGAAATAATTCAGCCAATCTTATATTATTTCATGCAAATGTCATGAAATTATCAAAATAATGAATACGATGTTTTTATAAGTGGCAAACCATTTCTAGGAAGTAATATAGTTTATGTTTTAATTTATTGTCGTATTGACGGCACCATCCTCTATATTGATGAGAAGTGAAATGGATGAATAATTTTGAACTTTGTTGGTACCAGTAAACAATACATGAAAACGAATTAATAGTAACTTTCCCAGATCCAGCTGATTTTTCTTAATTTTTTCAGAGTCTGGCTGGATATTAAACATCTCCTTTAGCATTTAAACATGCCATCATAAAATTTTGAAAATAGAACTCGACATAGGGGTTTTTGTCGATGTGAGATGTAAAATATTAAAGTTTATCGAGAGATCCATACTCGCACTAAACAGTTGGTTAATTACCTTGAGGGATGTGTTTCTGTTGGGGAAGAACATTCGTTTGAATAGGCCGATTTTTTTCTCAAACTGGACCGGCGCAGATAATGCGGGTCGGATGCAGCGGCTGGTGCAGACTGACTTGTCTTGAAAGTGTCTTGGCTTGAACATTAATAATAGGTCAAAAACTAGGACTTTAAAATGGGAGACGTACTAATGGTGGAACAAATTACGAATATATTGTTATTTACTATAGGCGGTAAGCCCGTATGTAGGGTCGTCTGGGTAGGTACCAGCTTCTTATTTCAGACGTGAAACAGTTCGCTGTGTTTCGGATTAAAGGGACAGGTAGCCAGTGTAATTACTGGGCATTGACGGCATTGTATCGTAGGCCTCAGGATGACAACGCACCAGCCATATCAAGTGATTTTCCCTTGCTATTGCAGGTAGGCGGCGGTAACCACTTACCATTAGGTGGGCCGTCAGCTTGTTTGTCATCTAGTTGCATAATATATATATATATATATATATATATACAGTTTGTTACAAAAGTCTGAATTAGAATTTAAGTGCGTGGTGGTGTTTCAAGGGTTACCACTCAAAGTTTGACGCCTATCAGAAAACTTTTATTTTAATTAATAAAAACATAGTCACACACACATGCTCGTGACAACCCTGAAATATGCATAATATCGCGTTTCGTACGAAACACTAGAGTAGAACCACACCCTGCCTGCCTTTTGTTTCGGAATTCCGTTACACTCGATATAGAACGCCTATCGTTCTATTTTGTCCATTCCTAAATAAATATCACTAAATTATCTAAATATAAAATTTTCGTGTCACAAATTTAGTTACCATACTCCTCCAAAACGGCTTGACCGATTTTCATAAAATTTTATATGTAGGTCTTGTATATTCAGTAGGTCCGAGAATCGGATACTATCTATTTTTTGGTATTTTTTTTTGTCATTTTTTTATTGCAAAATAACGTTTGCGGGGTCAGCTAGTTCTTATATAAAACAAGAAACTCTTTAGGCTATCTTTATTGCTTACAACTACTATAGCCTTATAGTCCCTTGAAGCATCGTAGGTACTACTCACGCGTTGTCTACCCTGTAAAAATTAAGTTTTAGCCTGATCCCAACATAACGCTTTCTAATGAGCTCTAGCGACCTTACTCACTGCAGGAACACGACAGCATAAAGTAATGATGTATGCAGCAGCATACACTGGAGAAATGACAACCTAACTTTCGGCTTCCTGTGGCTCAAAAAGTGACTACATAGCTTATGGTATCACCTAAGTAGCCAAACTTAAAGTTGCTATAGACGCACCGTTTTGTTAAATCAAATAAACTGTAATAACATGTCGCTAAAAACTTGTAAACATAAAATTTTAATCAAAAGTTAAAACCGACTTCAAAAAACTGAAAAGAACTCTAGGGGATGAGTACCTACTTAAATTTAATTATTTTATCCTTTTCAGTTTTTTGAAGTCGGTTTTAATTTTTGTTTAAAATATTATCGTAGACACTTCGGAGAGTTGAGGGAATTACATGAATGTATTCCGCCTGCTCCTATTCACCATCGAGGAACCGGATGCAAAATGGCTTTTCACTCATATTGTGGATATGCCATTTCCAAAGCCAAAGCATTTTGCCAAATCATCATGCCTACTGCTAAAGAGTATATCTCTTGGCCTGTCCATCTGTTCCCCAAGGCATACAATTTGTATATTTTCAAAGCTAGAGTGAATGTGGTAAAGTGTTTGCATAAAAAACTTCTATGTCGTCCGCCATATTGCCTTAGTGAAAAACGGCGAAATCGACGGAAATTTTCAACTTTTGTACAAACAAACTATGCATGAAAACGAATTATTAGTTTAGTATTTTGATACTGTACATATACCTATCCTATACCCATCCATATCGAAAATTATTTTGTTTTGTAATCGAAAACTGAGCGCTCAAGTCACATCGCTACCGAGCTCCTCACGTAAATACACGTTTTATACTCAAAAAGTATTGACCTGATACTAACAGATTCTGTAGCGCCATCTTGCATTGAACATTGTAGATAGCAGATCTCATCAGCAGCGGTGATGCAAGCCACTTCAGCACGATTAACTTCCTTCTGTAAAAAAATAATATAATCAATCAGATTGTTTACCCAAATAATAGCCATTTTAACAACACAGATTACGGTTTTTATGATATTAGTGAGTATATTGGTTTATCTTTTAGTATGGAAAATTCTAGTGGCGTATTATGGTGACAGGACAAGTGCTTAATGTCAGCGAAAGAGTTAATTAATAAATATTAGGTTGGGGAAAAAGATTCGGTTCAATCATTGTTTCGTTTGTGGCAGCGGAAACGCATCGATAGTTCTTTGTTCGAACTGTCCAAAATTAACAACTGTCTAGTCACTAAGCCAAAATATTAGGTTGGGGAAAAAAGTCTTTTCGCATTATAGTATGTATGAACTTGTAATAAAATATCTTTGGCTGTACTATTTATATCTGGCTGGTTTTGGTATCATTAAAAGATTAGATTTTTAAAAAGATAATTCCAAATTCAAATTAGGATAATGTGTGTTTTTCATTTGTTTTTCGTACTGTCAAGGTGAGTGAATCTAATGAAGAAATTGGATACATTTTAAAATTTTACTACAAAAAAGTAAAAATGCAACGCAAGCCGCGAAAAAAATTTGCGATGTTTATGGACCTAGTGCAGTGTCTGAAAGAGTAGCACAAATTTGGTTTATGCGTTTTCAATGCGGAAATTTTGATGTCAAAGATGCACGTCGCTCTGGTCGCCCTATAACGGATAAAATTGATGCCATTTTTGAAAAACTGGAGCAAGATCGGCATATCAGTACTCACGACGTAGCTGAAGAACTGGGAATTGATCACAAAACAGTTTTGGCGCATTTTAAAAAAATAGGTACACAAAAACTCGATATTACGGTACCCCACGAGCTCACTGAAAGAAACCTAATGAACCGTGTACTCATTTGTGATTCTTTATTACGACGTAATGAAACCGAACCATTTTTGAAGAAGCTGATAACTGGTGATGAAAAGTGGATCACGTACGACAAGATCGTGCAATAAAGGTCGTGGTCAAAGGCCGGTCAGGCTTCACAGACTGTGGCAAAACCCGAGTTAACTCGCAACAAGGTGATGCTGTGTGTGTGGTGGGATTGGAAGGGCATTATTCATTATGAGCTGTTACCACCAGGCAGGACCATCGATTCTGAACTCTACTGCGAACAACTGATGAGATTAAAGCAAGAAGTTGAGAGAAAGCGGCCGGAATTAATCAACAAAAGGGGTGTGGTTTTTCATCATGATAACGCTAGACCTAACACATCTTTAGCCACTCAGCAAAAATTAAGAGAGTTTGGCTGGGAGGTGTTAATGCATCCGCCGTATAGTCCTGACCTTGCACCTTCAGATTTCCACCTGTTTCGCTCTCTTCAGAATTCTCTAGGCAGTGTCAGGTTAACCGCACGAGAGGACTGCCAAAACCACTTGTCGCGGTATTTTGATCAGAAGCCCCAAAATTTCTATAGCAATGGGATCATGTCCCTACCTACAAGATGGCAAAAAGTTATCGAACAAAATGGTACCTACATACTTTAGTTAAATGTAAATAAACTAAGTATATTAAAAAATGTTTTGAATTTTCTTAAAAAATGCAAAGAAACTTTTTCACCAAACTATTATATATAAAATTCATTAAATTAATAATTTTATACAGTAACTCAGTAACTCGGTATGTAAAAGGAGAAATATCTGCAGAGCTTTGGGGCACTAAAAGGAAACATAAATTTAGTTAACCTTGTTGTTATGGTCTAACTAAGTATTCGACTAACTTTCGTAATATAGACTGTTCATTATTTATGATAAGTGGTTTTTCTTATCTAAGCCCAGGTTTTCAACACTACTACTACCGAACATTCAAGCGCTTTTTAAATTTGGGGTTATCTAAAATATTTTGAATATTGTCTAAATTAAAAATAATAATTGGAAAACGCCAAATAGAGCACTCCTTGTGAACGACTTTTGAGTTGGAATTGGGGATGAAACATTTCGCATTCACATGTTCAATATTTAGAATCATTTGAATACAAATGTGTTAGAAATCGGTATATAGAAGTAGAAAATATTCACGTAGTAAATTCAAAGGAAAATCTTAATAAAAAGTCAAGGCATTTGGGATGTAAAAGCGTTCCGTAGACATCGGTTTTATCCCCGCCGGCGCGGCGTCCTAGAATGCAACAAGTTAAGCTGGATAAAGTATTATGCTGACAAAGTTCTTGCAAGCTAGCATTTTTCTTACTTTAGTTTCATTGTTCAGTTTATTTACTGTAAGTCTATTCTTTTGTTAGAAATGAAATAAAAAGTCAAGTAAAAACTAAAAAATACGTATTCACTATCAAAATAGCTTGGTTCAGTCAGAACATTGCCAACGTTGATGCCGGGAGCAAAATTTTGTTTTTATATTTTGGCGTGCTCCAATTTTTCACTTTGCTGTCTATTGTATCCGACGTTTTCGTATGCAGCAGTATCAGAATACTATAAAAAGAATTGCCAATAAATTTTTACATCTAAAAGTTTTTGTGAAGCGGAGCGACTATTATTTTATAAGGGTGCCTGTGCATTAGATTGCGTCATACGCACGGAAAACAAATGACGGACACTACTTAATATACTTAATCAAAAGGAGACTACTTCGAGAATTTGCTTTCAGTCCGATCACAACATGGTGAGTGACCGATCGGTTTAATGGGTTAATATTTTTTGCCTATACTGATACCGTTACAGGCATGATATGGCAACGTGTAATGGGCTGTCATATGAAATAAACACTATGTTTATCTATCTATTTGTAAAATTGTGAAGTACGCATACCCACAAACCAGACACAATGGACATTCTATTGTTGAGGACAGAATACGACGCCCGGTGCAAGCTAGGGACAAAAGTTTAAATCTTGATGTCTATATATATCTTGATGTCTATATACAACTCCTAGAGTAAACCGTTCTCTGCAACATGTCTATTCTAAGTATTGTAGGATTCTAGAAATCTTCAAATATTACGATTATGTAAATATACAGAAATTTAATTTTTTGGTGCGCTCCGCAACCCTGAGTAGAAGCTTGAACGTAGAGTTGACAGTAATTTCATAGTAACAGCTTATATTTCGGATAGACTCATTCAATTGAGATAAACGACTGTAGCAATTAACATTGTCTTATGTAACTACATTTGCACGTTTTTAATTTTATGCACTCAAGTGTCATAAAAATATGATATTTACGACAGTGTTCTGTTTGAGATACGAATTTTGCATCCCGAACAGAACTCTATCTCTATCTTTCACAAGGTAAAAAGTAGCATCCATAGCGCACTATTAACACTGCAGTTTGATATGTTGATACCTAGGTTGATATGCTGCTAATGGCCTATGCTGGCTTACGTTGTTAACTCGTGCGCCGTGCGGATCCGCCACTACCCTTATATAAAATGTACACTATGTCTGCCAGTTCCCATTTAGCAAGCGGGAGGAGTGCACGTCCGATGTTTAATATTTCAACTTAGATTGTTTAAATCAAATTAATAGAAAACTGTATGTATTCGATGTCTCATTCGGCCGACCGTGAGTGCCCCGCAGTGAGCTGTGATTCGCCCTTTCCCACGGTAAGGCACGCATCCCATGAGGCGTCTTTGTTTGCCGCTCACGCCATACTTAAACTGCATTGGTCCCGCTACAAGCTGGCGCGCGAACTACTTCGGGTCAATTTTGCCCTAACACTTTCACTGCATTGTGGCATATGCCTTTTCTTGCAGCTGGAACGACTTCTGGCATGGTCAGGTGCGAACTCAGGATGCTGCCTTTGTTCCTATTACACACCTCTTCACTGCGCGTCACGCGAGTCTTGGCCTGCCGCTGGAGTGCGCCCTGGCCTCCTCTTGTCGAGCCGCCTTTGTCCGCTCGTTTCACCTACGCAAGCGCTGTCAGTAACACTTTTCTAGAAGGCCCCGAATGAACAAAAGTAGGTGATTTTGCTATCTGGGTCCGAAACAGTGATCACGCTTACCTACGTACCGGTGGAGACCGAGATTCTGGAAGGGCTATTCAACTAGGGACTGCTTAATTTGATAGTATCTATTATTTACTTATATGTATATAGGTTGTTGACTTATCAATAAACGATTGGTGGATTTGAATAGGTTTTAATTCTCTGTCTCTTAATCTTAAATTTTTATGGAACCTAAAAAGTAAGGACGTGGACAATGTTATTTTAATGAGACGTTTCGGTAAAAATAAGAGAGGGTTGGGGGGACTATAGAAAATGATTTAAAATCAAGGGCAATAAACTACTTAAATTACAATTATTTCTTCATCCGAATAGATTTAGCCCAATTCATAATAAAAAATTGTAAGGTGAATAACCGTATTCAACGTGTGCTAGGTGAGATTGTATTTAGACATAATTAATCAAGTAATAGTGTATGTGACAGTAAAAAGAGGACTCTTCTACTACAGGTTTCAAAAACTTAACAGGAAAGATCCCAGAACATGTACAATAATTTCTTGTAATGAAAATAAACAATTTTCTAATTAAATTTGAATTGAATAGAATATCAACTCCAGTTTACATTGTATTATTTTCCAAATCTGATCCAATTAAGGATTGAAGCTCCGATTAACATTATAGCATGTGCCATTTCTGACATAATCGATAATTGAAACTCTGATTCAAATTGTAGGATGTTCCACTTCCGACAAAATAGCTTAATTTTTATACTATCTTTTAAAAGATAGTAAATCTTTTATAGTAATTAAAACTATTGCACAGAATAAAATTTTGTGTCAATTTTATTCTCATTTGAAACTTTATTAGTCCATACTGAAAAGTAGCCGTTTTTCACTTACGACATTATCAATTGCTGCAGTCGAGTAGCGGGTTTGCAAGTGGGACTCTAAGTATGTTATAGTGGAGACTAAATCAAAATGGCGTAATCAACATGAATAAAATATGACCTAAAACCAATACTGACCGTCATCAAATTGAGTACTTTCTTCATACTCTTAAGTTCATTAGTGGCGTGTATCTTCTGCGATAGGTCGGGTATGAGGAAACTTAATAATACAACGGCAAAGACTGTAGCCAGAGCCAGGTAGTTCCCGTTAATCATACTGTAAGCTGTCCAGATGTATTGTGATATCAGGTTGGCAATATGCTTAAAATTCTTGCAGCTAGACGACTGTTGGCTACGTTGCGCCATGTCGTTCTGTGGTCTACGATGATGGCGAGTAAACACGCCTGGAAAATAGATACCTAAGTAAATAACTAACTTTAATCAAGATCAGTTTTGCACTCATATTATAGTATTACTACTGGAATCCTAAGCGCCTCACTGAGGTAACTCCGTAGTCCTAGCGCATAAGTACATACAATTTTTAGTTGAACAACTATTATGTTGTGGTTCTCATGTTTTTACTATTAAATGAACGAGCCCATACTGTCAACTTTTACGAGCTATATCTATCTGCTTTTGATGAAAAAGTTTTTTTTTATACAACTAGATGGATGACAAACAAGCTGACGGCCAAACTGATGGTAAGCGGTTACTGCCGACTATAGACACCTGCAATAACAAGGGAAAATCACTTGATATTGCAGGTGCGTTGTCATCTTGAGGCCAAAGATGAAATGCCGTCCATGCCCAGTAATTACACTGGCTACCTTTCCCTTTAATCCGAAACACAGCGAACTGTTTCACGGCTGAAATAGAAACTACTGCTACCGACTACTATCTATCACTACCAACTACTAACCAATATCGACTACTACTATATAACGAGTATGTTGGACTAATATCGATCAAACAACCAGGGTATTGATGTGCACATAACATCGATTAAACAGTTGATCCGCGACTGTTCAGTCCCGTATTAGCATTTGAAGCGACGACGCCATTTCTTGTCATCATGGCGGGAACTATTACGTATGAAACGAGGAGTTTATTAATAGCGTAGAAGCACAAAGTAGAACTTACTTGGCAATTGACACTGATTGTAGCATCTTAAAACAAGCGTTCCCGAAAGAACAATGATCGATTTGGTAGGAGATAAGAAAATCGACGATCGACTGCTTCAATTATATGCGCACTTCTACCAACTAAATAGTTCTGTTGTTCGGAATTCACGAGAAGGACACAACTCGACGAAACAGTTGAGTCGATTCAAGTGATTCAAAATATGTGTTAGGCCTTACTAAATAACACAACTTTGTATGTTGTGTTACCTACTGCGGTAAGGTTAACTGAGCTCATTGAAAAAGCATTACTTTGCGAGCAGGGAAACTCGTCTTATCTACTATTTACGTAACACTTTCTCTTTATTTTTATAGGCAACCCCTGAGTAGTGCCCAAGGTGCTATGAGCGTCTATAGGCTACGGTAACCATACTGCGATCTTTTGCCATCAGACGTGCCGTCCGCTTGTTTACCACTCATGTCATATAAAACAAATATTTGAGCCATAATGGACCCCATACCACCAAACGTCACAAAACCTTACTTCTTCTTCTTAGCTCGTTGATTGATTTTTCACAGCTCACACTTTGCACTTTTTGCATATAGCTGGCTGAAATTCAGCCTTAGCGTATACTTTGGATTCGTACAAGGTCATACTTGTACGCCTCGCATCATATAAGCGATTGCAGGAGCAATCAATACGTCTCAATTTTAGTGGCCTATCATTAGTTAAATAGACAGGTTTTAAGTTTTCCTGGGGTTTTCGCTTAAAATATAGAAGTTTTAAAATAAAATAACCTGTGTAAACGTGCCGCCTTGCCATTCTCACGTGTTTTTCCTAGAATTACATTATTAAAATATTTTTTGACGTTAATGTATTTTTATTTTGACTAATAGTGTGTTATCATTCGGTCACAGAGTAAGAATTTAATGTCATGTTTACTGTCATTATAGACATTCAGTCAGGCGAACTAGCAAAAGGGTCTTAGATGGTTCCTCAGGATGGTTTAACCCTTGTACCTATATTGCTTCATGGTTCAAACATACACGTTCACACAAACGTAAAAGTCGGTGGAGGAAACAGTCTCACTTTAGGTTTAAAAATAAGAAGCTAAGTATGTACCTGGAAACTTTACCGGGAGTTTTGATAGTGGGTAATTTTATAAAAGGTGTATCAGAATTACCCAAAAAAAAGAAATTCTTTATCGAAAACTCAAAATAAAAATGTCACTACTCTTGTAATCGGGTGTAAATGTTATTATAGGCCTCAGGATGACAATGCACCTGCAATATTCCTTAATCTATAACCATCATGAATTTCGGTGCACGATGCGTGTTATCAAAATATCAAGCGCTAAAGTATATTTGTGTGAAACATGGGTTCCTTCAAAAGAGGTGTGAAACTGAAAAGGCCTCCTCATGGACCGGCGGCTAGAACAATGAGTGTTCATGCTGGACTACCTAACTTCGCATCAAAGAGTACATTTTTATACGCTTCGCATTATGAACTCCTCTTGTCCATTCTTTGCCCGTGGTCCTACTGCGTAGTCCTACTGGTAGTACCACTGGTACCACGGGCAACGATTTATGTCCGTGGTCCTATCATTAGGGCCATGGGCAATTAACATTACCTGCTGTTCAACTGATAGTACCACGGGCATTTTTTCTTGTCCATGGTTCTATCAGTAAGACTATTGACAAGTAGCATTGCCCCGTAGTTTCTACTAGGAGTAATAAGAGCTGGTTTTTTAACCGACTTCAAAAAGGAGGAGGTTATATGTTCCACTGTATGTATATTTTTTTTGTATGTATGTTCACCGATTTCTCTGTCAAGTGTGAACCGATTTTCAAAATTCTTTTTACTCGATAGAGTATAGTCCTGAGATGGTCCCATTATCGCCAATTCAGGATCTGATGATGGGATCCCAGGGATATCGAGGGCAAAAAGAGTTTGATAATACTTTTTCAGTGCTATGATATGATAATATGAAACAATATTATGTATTTCAACCAAAGATGATAGTGATGAGTTGATGACAGTCACCCATCTAGCTTTGACCTTAGGAAATCACTTAATTTAAAACTCAGTCCCATTTCCTATTTTGCCTTTGCTCGTGACCATCCTTTTAGTTTAATAATTTAATTTAAGGCACATTCACAATACAACTCTACTAATATTAGTATTTAGTTTCATATTGTAGTTTTATTTACGAGACAAAACAAATAAGACATTGAGAAATGGAGTTCCGGTGGTTCAGAAGCAGTAACATTAATAATATTGACGGTGACTGTACTACCTGATCAGTAGGTCCAATGCCCATACAATCGTTTTCTTGTTTCAGTCCTACTGATATGACCACGAACATAAATAATTGCCCGTGGTACTACTAGTAGGACTACGCAGTAGGACCACGGGCAAATGTCGCCTCTCATCAGTAATGCTTATCAATTTTTTTTTAAGTCAGCATAATTTTTCGAGTAATTACGGAACACACTTCACGTGGCCCAAAACTTATTCCGCCAGTTTTAAATTAAATGTCCTTGAATTTTACCGTCCACCCATGAATTGTCCACTTCCGATATTCATCAGATGCTTGTTTTTTTTTACTGAAATTGGACAAAAGAATCTTTTATTCAAACAATTTAAGTAGGTATTGGGTAATTTGTCTGTACGTAATTTGAATAATGTGTCAAATGGGATGAAATTTCAGCATAGTAATGATCTTCATTTCATACACTCACACCTATTATCTTCCAACCAAGGACAGGCGGCTGGGGACGACATTTTGACATTTATAAAATGGCAATTTAAGAGCATTTTGACATATTATATATCATTAATCTGTGATCTGTTATGTAGGGCTAGGGGTATGGTGGGTCCGCAGCGTCAAAGAGCATGTCGTTTTATTCGTAATGCCTGTTTTTTGATGTAGTATTTTGTTCTTACGGTCAAAGTACCAATACGTAGAATAAAAGATTTGGTAGATGGGTGCCTCGGACGCATTTTCCGTAGGTAGGATTTTTTCCGCTTTGTCTTCAGAGACCTACTAATTACACCCACCAATGGGTCTTCGAATACAAGTATGTTTTTACAGACCCACTAGAGGGTCTTTGAATATAGGGTGTCTTCAGAGACCTGGCGCTTACCGGATACTACTTAATCTTGAAATTTCATAATATTATATAAATAAAATTAACAGTATGCTAAACATCTCCTACATTATATGGTAGCCTGGTACTTCAGGGGATGATCCAGCTACATTCATAAGATATTTCGATTGAGTAATATTCTAAATATGACATATTAACAATTTTCTGTTTTCTTTAGTTTTGAAATAAGGTAAGTATAAAATTTCTTGTGTAATCAACAAAACTTATAATTAACATAATTGATTTAAGATTTTTGAATACAACTAAACTAAAGTAGACTTTACACTATTACGAGACAATCGAAAAGTTAAGTAAAAGTAAATGCGATATTAGGCATCGTGCTACAAAAACATAACACTAGTCATCAATATTTACAGAATAGTTACCAATTATTGTTAAACTTAAAGCTCATAAGTATTTTTTTTAAATGAGTCATTTTAAGAATAGGTCATTTCGATAATAGGTCGTTGAATAATTCGTTTTTTTTGTTAAAGCCATTTTGCGAATAAGTCATTTGCGGTGGTCTTCTACTAAACCATTTGCGGTGGATCTTACGAGGTATAAAATTGGATAGTCTTGTGGGTCCTACCAGAGAGTGGGTCTCTGAAGACATACTTGTATTCAAAGATCCACTGGTGGGTCTCATTGATGGGTCTCGGATGACTAAGGCTTTTTTCCACAATCGCATTTTGCCACGATCGTGTTTTGTCACGCGTGCTTTATGTATAATCGTATTTTTGAGGCACTTACCTACCAAACCGAATAAAAGAGAGACAGCTAAATTTATTTAACTTATAAGGGAATTCCAACAGTCCTGCAAGAATGCATCTATCGAGCTATTAAATTGAAGTGTACATTTTGGCAAACGAATATTCGGATGAGACAGCATTCACTAAATTGGAAAGAAACGCTTTAATGCAGGAAAACTTGTGCCAACATGAGGGCAATTGGCATCCATTATCATCCATTGTTAGTTATATTTAGGAAGGAGGCAGTGAGGGGCATAACTAAAAAAAAATGAGAATGTAGGTAGAAATAAAAGAAGTACACTAGGCCCATACCATAGTAGGGTGAATAATGAAATAAGTAAAAGCATATTAAAATTTTGAATAAATACCAAGACATTTTTAATTTAAATTCATTATTCATACAAACATTAATACTAAAATTTAAATTAAATAATTTAAATATTTTTTATACGTACATACACAAAATAAAGATAACATCCTATGCGCACCAACCTACTTTGTTATTTTAAGTTAACGAATATAACTAACCTAAGATAAGAAATTAAAATTTTTATATGTTAAATGTTTTAATTATATGTTTAACAATTTCTCTTAATCTGACAATAATTTTAAAGTGATTGTGTCTCTTTATATTTTGTACAATTTAAAAGAGATAGTTTTGTAGAAACTTATTCTATAATAAAATTCTAAGAATTACCTTTCATTACTTTCTGAAAAAATATACAGTATAATGATATTATTTTTGGTGGTGCCCCAAAAATGCAATCGTATTTTGTGTTATGCGTAAGATTTGGTTACTTCTTTTTCTATTCAATAGAATTAGACGGGTATATTCAAAAGAGGGACCCTTATGTATTTCGTAGGTTACATTTATCATTACTAGTTTTGTCTGAGTCAATAAATTTAATTCACTTCAATTGACGATAAATGGTTTACAAATCCCAGAAAAATTATATATGTTTTTTTTTCTTTTATTCTTCTTCTTCATTAATATCTTTATACATATTTATTTTAATTTTTTCTTTCGCGACGCCATCGCTGGTCGTCATCTGCACAACACATTGAACAGCATGAGCTCCGACTTTGGATATATCTGGAGCACGGATGTGAAGAAGCGAGGTGGTCTGTTAAAAAATAAGCTAAAATATATCTTTTTATAAATAAATAATAATAAATCACATTCGACCAATTAAAACTAGTGTGTTTAGGAAAGTACTGACATTATTCTTTAAAAGCTCGGTAAACTGAAATTATCTTATATGAGACATAAAGGAAATAGAGGTAATTGGTATTTGCCAATCGAATGTTAAGGTCAAAGGAGAGAACCAAAAATGTATGAAGCCTGGTCTTAAAATAATTTTAATTTTGAATAGCAATCCTACTTAAGTATGGTGAAAAGGTATAATAATTTAGAATTTTTAGTGCAATTGAAAATATTTTATAGCCCCCCGTTTATTTCTAAGACGAACATGATAATGCCATACCAAAGTTGATTTTTGCGTTTTGTTAATGCATTAATATAACAACCACTACCATTCACTTTTAAAATATAGATCTGGAGCTAAAACTATAGTAAAAACGTCAAAAATATTTACAATATTAAGTGCATTTGACATGTTTTACGACTTGAAAAACGAGGGAAAAAAGGAAAACTGCATTTAGCTACTGCTGTTACATTATTTAAATGTTTGATTTTGTGCCTTTATAACGCCTACTTTATTGTAAATATTACAAATAAAGTAAGAAAATAACGAGAAAATTGTATGCTCCAGGCGGGAATCCTACCCGCGTCTCCTGGAGTCCAGCCAGACGCGATAACCGCCACGCCACCGGAGCACTAGGTGTAACCTACCAATTTTTTCACCGCGTTCTATACTTTTTTTACGTTTTTATAGCAACGTTTATCTCACCACTCATTAAAGTTAACACCTCTGGCGATCCGAAAGAATAGTTTTATAAACATTTTTAAGCTTTTAGTAAAGATGAGAAATCCATTTCAACACATTTAAATGCCTACTTTATTCTAACAATTACAAATAAAGAAAGAAAAGGATGGAAAATCTTAAAACGTTAGAAAAGCAGAAAGCGGTAAACAAATTGGTAGGTTACACCTAGTGCTTCGGTGGCGTAGCGGATATCGCGTCTGGCCGGCCCCTACGAGACGCGGGTAGGATTCCAGCCTGGAGCTTATAATATTCTCATTGTTTTCTTGTATCCTCCATAACTGTCTAGAGCAGTCACCCGGATTGTGAAATCATGGGTTCGCATTCCGTCCTAAGACATGTACATTTGCATATCTCTATAGAAATACCCACATGATACTCTCAGAAAACAGCTTTTGCTATTATGTATGAGCGCTTGCGGGCTGATGAATCTGCTGTCCACGGCTAGAGTAGCGTGGTAGAGTGCTAACTATAACCTAATTATAGCAATGTAGACAGCATGGCTGTCTATATTGCTATAGTTAGGTTATAGTTATTGCCCTGGCTAGAACCAGAATGAACCTTCTGGAAGTGGCATATCTAAAGCCAGAAGACTACAGGCTCTTTCTACCTAAATATATAGTAAGGCAAATGGCATCTATATTCTGGACACAGGAAGAGCAGGGGAGGCAGAAAGATCCCAATGGATTGGGATCTTAGTCAGCCCCACAGTAAGATAATATAAGATAATGTAGACAGCATCTATAGAGTACAGTACTAACTAAAACTGGTAGAGTAATACAAGGTAGAGCACTTAAGTTTACTCTACCCGTGAATGTAACCCCCTCTCTATATGGTTATTGTCAAAAAATACTGTGACTATAATCTGTTAACAAACATAATATTTTAAAATTTTACCCCTAGCCTAAAAATACTAGTAGGTCATTTAAAAGAAGTGTGACATTATAAAGTTACTTACGATTTGGGAAACATGTTGGTGTACTAGGAAGGTTAATCCTGTAGAAGAAAATTATGATTAGGTATATGGTAAATTAATTGTAGCCAACAAAAATATTACTTATAGAATTAAATAATTAAAAAAAAAGCTTACGTAGGTGATGAAGTGTTACTCATTGAAGACCGTTTACACTCCACGCAGTTCTGTAAAGACAAAAATATGTTTCAATCCTTTTTTCGAAATGCGCATGATTTCCAGAGCACGAAAGCACACTGCTAGGCGTGGTATTGAAATAAAATTGAATTGTTTATTGGTTACGCGTGTTATTAGGCATCGAATTTGGTCATAAAAATTAGTTACCTATGACCTAATTTGATAATTCGCTGGGCTTATGTAAAATTAGACTTTCGCCATGGTCGGTCCCGGGATGGGTCAATCAAATTTATAATCTATTGTTCCTCCGTGCTTCGTAAGGCACGATAAGCCGTTGGTCCCGGTTGTTACTGCAACCACTTTAACCAACCAACCCGCATTGGGCCAGCGTGGTGGTGTTGTGGCCCAAGCTCCTCATGTGTTTCTTTCATGAAGGAATGCCTGTGTCCAGCAGTGGGACGTATATAGGCTGATGATGATAATAAATGTAAAATTATCGTTTGCATAGTCATTGTGTTAATTTACTAGCACCTCCACGTTAACCGCCTTAGTGAAATAGTACGTGAGACCACCTCAGATCTAGAGGTCCGGGGCTCTGGTTTTTGGGCGGATTGGTTGGTGGTACAGCTTTTCTAAATCCGCCTGGCTAGCTTAGCTACCACCATCTTACCTAGGTCTGTCGCTATAAAAATAAATATAATAGCATTTCTGTGTGCCGGCAGTTGGAGGTAAGATAGCCAGTACGTCTGTGGTTAAGGAATCTGGTGTAGCTCACTTCCTTCGTCGTCCTTATCATCACTTATCATCCGGCGAGATGAATGCCAAGATTTACCGCGTTAAGAGTAAAAAAAAGATATGATACAAATCGCAGCTACTTTAATAACACTACTTTGTAGTGTTGTTCCTAAGTAAGGTAGTCAGGAGCTCTTTAAAAAGCGCTATAATTGGAGCATGGAGAATCGTCCCCTATGTTGTAAGTTTACCGAAGAGGCTATGCGTGAGTAGTGCCCAAGGCGTTACCAGCGCTTATAAGCTGCGGTAACCGCTTACCACCAGGCGGGCTGTACGCTATTTTGCCAATATTAGGTTTCGTATAAAAAATCCGTCTTCCGAATTAATACAAGTTTACCATACGGGCAAATTTACATAATTATTTTCATCGCGAAAAACGATTTGAAAATTCATTAACTTTACGGCGACAGCTGATTCCTGCTATCCCAACGGGCCATCGCACCGAGTGGGAGTAAAAGGAAATTTTCCCTTATTCTAACTCATTTAAAATATTGGGCACACTCGTTAACACAATGAAATTTACTTGCTGAGAATATATTTTTAAGCCTAAATCACCCCACGATCAACAGCTCCAGCCAGCTACCGCTCTCTTCGTTCGCTGGCTCTAGTCGTGGGAGAAATAAAAAAAACCCTCTTTCCCCATGAAATGGAATAGGAAGAAGGGACTCAATGAATGTTCTTAATAACTATAATAAGCTGACTAACTTACTTTCGAACAGCTCGATAGACCAATATTTCTGAGTACTTACTCGTCAACGCAAGGTACGTCGGATATGGGTTCGTTGTTAGAACTAGCACTTACTGTTTTCTTGCAGTCTTTTTTGAGGCACGACTTTGTTATACTCTGTGATGATTTGGGTTGTGTACCACTGTTCGTTCTGTGAGTGTTTTTCTTTTGTTTACTCGAGAAAGTGGAATGGCTGCTTGGTGTTTGGGATACTTCTGCAAATGTGTTTTCTACGTGATTCACCGTGGTGTCATCTGTTCTTGTGTGTGCTGAAAGAAAAAAGGTTATTATCTTAATTTTATTTAAATCATTTTAATAAATGATTCAAGATTCAAGGGAACAATCTGGGTGCTCTATCTGAGCATTCTGAGCTACCAAAAACTTATGATTTTTTTCTAGTCTATTCATAGCCTTGCGTCCCTGGAAGCTCAGATGGTTAAAGCTGTCACCCGGATTGCGGAAGGCGCGGGATCAGTCCCAGGACTGAAAACGGGAGACTGGTCTCAGGACATTATTTTTTGTTATAATTTTGATACTTTTCTAAGCAAAGTTTTGTGTTTAATTATGAATTGTAACAGCCTGGTTAGAGTTATTAAGCTTTCTGTAAGGAAAAATAGAGCAGAGTCCTCCGAGTGGAGAACTTTTTTTAATTCATAAATATTCTCTTATAGAGATAAGTCCACCTTTGCTAAGTAATGCTATGAATTATGTTTTTGTAATTTTTAAAGTGCAATAAAGAGTATATATTCTTCTTCTTTATTTAATGGCCTCTCGTTATTACGAATTTTGCCAATGTCAAGTAAAATTAATCTGCAAATAACTTGCAGCAACTATGTACGGTAATTGGGCAAGACGAATTCTTTTTCCGAAGAAAAAGTGGTCGCCGGCCCGATAAAACCAAATGGATGCTGTCAGATGACTGTAGAAGCGAACAACCCGTCGATTTCACAGTCAGCGGACAACAACATTCATAAATATTATATGCGCGTCATAATAACGTTTAACATGAGCAGAGACATAGGCATGCCTTTCTCTACTCTGTTGAATTTTTGTTGAATTTAATTATTTTACTTTCAGGAAAGAAAATGCGACTAACCTTCAGTCGTGCTCGGGAAACTTAACGCTGGTGATTGTGTCCTGTCTGTGACGACCTTCAAAACGTATCCGAGGGTCAGGACCAGAGCTCCAACGGCTACAGAAATAATAACCAAAGACTTCTTGGCGAAATCCTCGAAGCAGTCAACCAACTCATCCAAGTAACTTTCTAAAGTGTTCACTAGCCGAGCTGAGTTCGCACACATTTGTGTCCCTTTTTTTTCTTAAAATGTATAGTAAATATACCTGTAGGATGATAGCAGATAAGAATAACGGTAAGGCAGAAGCATTCTAACTAGCTAAGTTCATGTTAATAAATAAAGACATCTTGCAATTTTCTTTTTATTACAAAGCTGTTTCAGGAAAGTACTTAAAAGCAATGAAAAGAATGCTGTTAACAAAAAAAAAACAATAATTTTATTAGAAATAATATGTTAATATATTAGGCATATAATATGTATATATTAAGCACATATTCCAGACAAAATTGATTTTTAATTGTCAAAAGGGCCCTAGAGTCTTAAGCGGCTTGACAAATTATGAAGATCTTTGAGCCTCAAAAATATTTCTAGAGATTTGCAACTCATTCTCGTGAATTGTGATTCCAATGACTCACGAATTAGATTAGTAGTTACTAAGTTAGACACGGTTAAGATTCCAACCCTTGAGAAGGTAAATTCAAATTACTGAAGGCCATTAACCGTTGGTCCTTTTCCATTACGGAGCCAGACTTATTGAAGATTAAAGAGCAGGTGAGGTGGGTGGCCATTAATAAAGGCGAGACTAAATATCTCGAGGGACATTAAGGGTCAAGATGTTATACAATAGGAAGTGGATTACTTTATTGCAGTATTTGTTTTCCTATAAGTTTATTTTATAGTTGCAGAGCCTTGAGCTTTTTGTATACAGTATGTTCCAAAAGTCCGAAATATAAATTAAGGGCGTGGTTGTGTTTCTTGTCTGTCTACTGTCTCCCTCACTCACAAACTTTTCATAGTAGATGTTTTTTTTTTGACAATAACAAACATAAAGAAGAGTTATCCAATTTGGTTCAGTCGTTCGTAAGATTCACTTTTATTTATACAGTGTGTTACTAAGTCCGAAATAAAATATGAGGGAGTGGTTATATTTCTTGTCACGAGTTTCACTTTAATTTTCCGATTAAATTAATAAAAACATAGTCCTGCTCTTTACAACCCTGAAAAATGCGTACGACACACTACGCACCCGGCATACCTAAAGAATATTTGGTCTGAGCTGGCATGAACGCGGTTCTCACAAATAGTAGTTTTATTGTGATAAATATCCAGACTAAAAAAAACCCATATCCTGTGGTGGGATGCGAACTCGTGACCTTTCACGATCCTGGTAAGTCCTTGAACCACTGAGCTACTAGGGACTTGGCAATGAGTATCTTTATATGTATTTTGTAATTCTGATGTCTGTTATTGTGTTATTGTGTTAAAAAAAAGTAGTGAAATTTAATCGTACAAGTCGTAACTTTCAAATTCTTCTTCTTGATTTTCTTATTCTTGTTTGTCTTGTTCTTCTTCTTCTTGTTCTTCTTGTTCTTCATCTTGAGTACATGTAAACTGCGCTAATAGCGATGTATTGTATGTCGCATGTCGTGGTACTAGTGCAGTTATTGTTTAAGGCAAGTGTTTGATCACTTATCAGTATCACATACTGTTTATTTTCATGTCTGATTTTTATTCTCACAGAAATATTGTAAACAAAGTTACGTCATTGTTAATATGACATTTCAGGATTTCTCAAGCTATAGCCCGCAGAAAATATCTCACAATATTTCTTAGTTTGGTATTATGTATTTTTTATTCAATTTATTGCACATAACATCGTAGGTCTTAATGCTAGCTACGTTAGAATAACGCTTAGTAATCAAAACTTTACTAGTGAAAGTGAAATTGGAAAATGACCTGTCGCGATCAAAAGGAACTACAAACACTATTAAAAATTTTATATTTTCCAACCAAAGTTTATACGTATTTTCCTGGCCTGACAAACACGACGATTTCTTAAAAAGCGACACAAATATTGACTGGCTCTTTACAAAAACAAAGCAACTTTCGCCGTGGTCGATCCCGGGATGCGGCAACCAGAATTTCTAATCTCGAGCTCCTCCGTGCTTCGTAAGTCATGCTAAGCCGTTGGTCCCGGTTGTTACTGCAACCGCTTATTGTTGCTGTAACCCATCAGCCCACATTGGGCCAGTATGGTGGTGTCATGGCCCAGATTCCTCATGTGTTTCTTCCATGTAGGAACGCCTGTGCCCAGCAGTGGGACGTATAAAGGCTGTTGATTGTGATGACTATTATGCTAGCACAGTAACTTACATTTTCAAAGTAGATGCTTCGGTACATCGCAGGGACGTCGACAAAAATAATTCAGTTATATAATTCTATGGTGAAAACTTACCAAACAATCCTTTTTACATTTTTGAAATATTGTGAATATTTCCTATACACGAAAACAGGGCGCATAGTATGTTTTTGTTATATTTCATTGAAATTCAGAGGCACATAATATTTTGTGGTATATTTTGTTCACTGACATGTGCCCATGTGATAGATGTGGCACCCAAAGATGGCAATACGATATTTTTCTCTTTGGTTTTAATAATAACCTAGATAAACTCCTCCAAGTTTAAAAGTAAAATGCAGCTACTAAGTTAAGGACAAAATCTTCCTTTTCCTATTCATATATCAATATAAAAGACCATGTATAAATAATGAAATCGATACTCTTGTTTGTGTACAAACTATTTATCAACAAGTTTCAAGGCGTCACCTTCGGTACATTATATTATTATTTTGGTAATATATCCTTAAAAATTAAAGTGATAAAACAAAATTTTCAAAACAGATACGTAAAATTATACTACTAACTGTGAAAAAAGATTTTATTTTAGCCAAAAAGTATCCGAGATAATATTTTAGAACAACTATTTACATGAAAAATACGTCGGGCATCTACTGTGACGTCAAATTCTATATTGGACCTCCTTTTTTAACGCGCAAATCCGATATTTATTGATATTTTTTTAAAATGTTTCAGTTTAGTAAATTGTTGTAGTATTATTTATTTATTTTTTAAATATTGTGCACAAAGATTTTGTGTGTGTGTGTGTTGTGTGTACAAAGATAATATAACACCACAGATATTCCATTCGCTAATAATCATTATGTTATTGGATAGGATAGGTTAATGTTTATTATAGTCGTTAATGTTCTTATGTTGATATATTCATAAATTGAATAACTACGGATGATTTTATGATGTAATTTATCTGCAAGCTATTAGTCTTTTTTATCTTCCCGAAGCTTAGGTAGTTATTTTATATTAAAAGGAACGGTTAAACGTATCGCAGATCGTTTTCCCTAATCCATAATAAACTGGCAATATTCTGGGCAGCTATGTCGACATGTGGGTTCGTATGATAGATCACCTCTGGTCCCTCCGTTCTGATTTATTTCATTATTATGGATAAGATATCCGACTTTTATTATTGTCTGTGGGTGATAGACTAACTTTCGGATTTATGATGTTTGTCGACGTTTCGGCAATTTTCATGCACAATAGTTATTGTGGCTATATAATATATATAAGGGGCTGCAATAATCCATTCTTTCTATACTTATAAGTAACTATCTTATGTTATAAATGCTAAAGTAGGTATGTCTGTCGGCGTTTACGTTTTCAGATTTTCACACTTAAACCGCTTAGCATACAATCTAAACATGTGTCACCCTATTAATTATTTTGAAGCAATGTCCAACTTAACCGAATCGTAGGTACCTATTTGAAAAAAATACTTGTTCGGATAATGATAATAGATTTCAACATTGTGAGGTATATGCTTTTTGAAGGAGTTCGGTGGCGTAGTCGTTTGAGCGCTCTGGTTTCAATTACGAAAACAAAGCGACTTTCGCCATGTTTGGTCCCGGGATGGGTCAATCAAATTTATAATCTCGAGCTCCTCCGTGCTTCAGAAGGCACGTTAAGCCGTTGGTCCCGGTTGTTATTACCGCTTTATCCCACCAACCCGCATTGGGCCAGCGTGGTGGTGTTATGGCCCAATCTCCTCATGTGCTCCTCCCATGTAGGAAGGCCTGTGCCCAGTAGTGGGACGTATTATGGCTTATTATATTTTAATTATTAAGTAATTTTTCAAACATTTATAATAATGTTAAAATCAAAAATTAAGAATATTTTCTCATATTTTCAATTTTCATTTTTTTCGTTCATTTGTACCGATTTCAATGAAATTTGGCATGGAGATAGATTACATCTTGAGGAAGGAGGCAGACTACCGCTTGGCTCGATAGCTACTAGTATTTTATATTTCATAATTTAGCAACAAGTAAAAGGGTAGGTATAATATAATGTAATAAAGAAGATTTTAAGTAACTCCCGGCCTCATTAATCATCTATCCAACACTATGTCATTGAGACTATTCTTATGAGCCCAAACACGCTATATCTGCTGTTAGTTTTTGAAGAATTGAGCATGCCGCAGACAATTTGATAGACAGCTCAACTTTAGTAAGTAACTTTACACCAAGTTTTAAATCAATCAGATCCGTGAAAGATAGTAAGACCCTTTTGTCAGGTACGATAATAGCTGGTAGTCATCAAACGACTGAACAGATCTTCATCATAACTTACAGCTAAGAATCATCTCGATTACGTCAGCTTTAAAACAAATAAAAAACAATCAAAATCGGTCCCTTCGTTTAGGAGCTACGACGCCACAGATAGATACACAGACAGACACGTCAAACTTACAACACTCCTCATTTTGCGTTAGGGGTTAGTAATATAATCACTCAATTCTCTTATTCTATCACTCTCTTATGTTCAATCTCCAAGATAGCTCTAATGCTTGTTTTATAGCAGCTACACGTCGGCAATCCGATCTCCGAATCTCTTACAAAGACGAAAAGTTTTGATGGCTTTATTATCGGACCTTTCTCAGATTTTACTCCTTGTAAAAATCACTGTTTTCTCGGCCCTTCCTGATAGAGGCATGTTGTGTAATCAGCAAAATGAGCGAATAACAAATATATTACTAAGGAATTACTTGCGGACAAAGAAAATGAATTCGATTTTATTTTGTGAATTACAAAAAAGCTCAGATAGGCTTATATCTTTTATTTATACTCAATCTTAGTAGTTTGCAGTGTTTAGTTCTCACGAAAGCTCAAATCAAAGATAATTATTTTCACGTAACATTCATGTCTTGCAATCTGTTACATTTTTCCTGACATTTTTAACCAGGAATGTTGTTTTATTTAAAATTTTCATCATGTATTGTTTAAAGTTCCCCATTTCCTAATTTTACAATGAAAGATTTTTAATTGTTATTTTTTCGAATCCAACTGGGATTATTAAAATTCCAACAAAACGTTTTTCTGTGGATACAAATGTTATTCAATTTTCCGCATGTTTGCTTTCCAGAATAATTAATTTTTGTGAAGTCACAATCCTGAAACGTTATTTTACAGAATATTCAATACTGGGTCCAAATTTATTTTCTAGGGTATTACGTGAATTACATTCTACATATTGGTTTTTGTGTTTTAATTGTGCCGTCCTGTAACTAAAGTAAGTTACATTCTGTCGTATTAATCTTTGAGGTAGTAACATTTGGTAAGTATAAATAATTTCACTATCTTTATGATAAGATTATTGTTTTAAACTTATTTCAGAACATTGGAAAATCCCAATACACACTACTTTATGATTATGTACTAAAAGTACCCTACTGCACAGACTTACAACAAGGTCCAAATCTACTCCCAATCCTAATACTTTAGAACCAATATTTCTGGAAATAAATAATGTGTATGATATTACGTTTTTTTTAGAATATGTGCCGGTGTGTAAAAAGGTACTAGTAATTTTTAATGCTCAATAAGTGGTTTACTACTTTATTAATTTTATACAGGTTGGTGACACGACAATAAATTTAACATCGAATAATTACTAATGCTAATAATTACCATGCAAAAAATCGAATATATTCCAAATAGTTAAGCCATAGGATTAGTTTTTAATTTTAAACTTAAATTCACGCAAATCAAAGCAAAGTATACCTTAATCGTAAGCCATAAAAATCATAGCGCTGCGTATGACCCGATAGTTCCAAATGGTGCTATTCTTTATTTCCATTTCTGAATTATTTTTATAGTATGGAGATTGAAAGGAGCGAATAGTAGAAAAGCAAACGAAATCTCATAAGGTATTCAATAAAACAACGATTTTATGTCTAAGCCGCAACCTCCACGAGTAGAGAAGGCGGTGACATATTGGTGATCTTATTATTTATAGTGTGGACTAGACAAACGGCAGTGATTGATGATTCCGGGGACTTTTCTCGGCCGGCCGAGATGGATGTGCGTTAGTTACGGGATCCGGACTTTACTTACTCCAAAGGACTAATGACCAATGACTGAATGTGGCAAATGGTCGTACTTTCTGGATCTTATGGCGGGACTATTAGGGATTGAACTTTGTCATTAACACATTTTTGCTATAGAGTTGTGGATAATAAGGGATTATCTTCTTTTAGAGAGGCCTTATAAATATGTGAATTTGACAAGCTATTTTCTATAACAAGATTTAGGGATGAAATCCTCTAAAATACGCCTTGCTCTTTGTATACTTAATAACTAATAACTATTCAGACTATCCTGACTTGCTTTTGCATGTAAAGTCTTATTAGAATCGGTTTGTTCGTTTCCAATGTTTTTTTAAATTGAAAGTTGGCATGAAAAGCCGTGCAGCGTAAACGCTCTTAAAGACGAAGAAATGATATCCGTGATATATTTACTTAGGCAACTTTTTGGCACGTTAACCAACATCCAAGCAAGCGGAGCAGTGATCGACGACTAGTATTAAATATAGCACGGGTATAATTTTTTCATCTCTAAAAAACGCTCTCACCGCCGCACAGCTTTTCATGCAAACTCGAGATCCTGAATTTTGAGTACTTTTCACTATTCTTCAATGTTTTCGGATTTGGCCATTAAAGTCTACATGAAAAAATCATTATTTACATAGACAAAATTGTTTCTCTTGATCTGCATACCACACTACAATTATTTTTTTTACTGACAATAGGAACGACCTATTGTGAGTAAAAATAATAATTGTAGTAGTATGAAGCCCCCTGTCTCAGGTCTTTGTATTATGAGATTTCATTTTAAGAGTCTATTTGAGTAGGTAGCATACTACGTTCAATTTTCGCCTGATTAAACACTTAGCGTCACATATAAATGATCACTTTCACTTTAACTGACTATGTACTAAGGAGTCATTTGAAATTCCGCGCTTAAGCAATCTTAAATATGCTTATCTGGCGCCTAATATTTTGTGCATGCTTTATGCTGTCATTGAGCTTTAGTCAAACAAATGGTCGGTGCTTGAAACGCCCAATTTCACTTGCGCATTGGGCGCATGTCGCTTCCTCTTAACAGTCTTTCTAGACGAAGTAGGTATCTGAAATACATGAGTACCTACATGACTGCTAAAGCAATAGACTCCGATCAACTTTGAAAACCTTCTATTTATGCAAATGAACCATGTATTTATGCAAATTATATGATAATTCTTGTAAAGTATGGCGGGTAATTGGCTATGAAACAGAAAATTATCTAAATTAGAAAGCAATGTTCGGTGCCATACGATGGTAGGATTAACTTGTTGACGACTTATGAACTTATTTTTGTCGCATTCCTCATTGATGAGGGTCGTGACCTCCCTTTGGTGTCATCTTTTCTGCGATTATTTTGTGCCATCGCGATCTATCTTCAGCAGTGTGCAGAACATATTTTAAGCACAGATTATTCGCATCATCGTCATCACCAGCCTATATACGTCTCACACATGAGGAGTTTGGTCAATATCACCAACGGCCCAATGCGGGTTGGTGAGTTGCAGTAACAACTGGGACCAACGGGTTTAAGTACCTTTCGAAGCACTGAGGACCTCAAGATTACAAAGATTGTCCCATCCCGGGATCGACCATAGCGAAAGTTGTTTTGTTACCATAATCAAAACCAGAGTGCTTAAGCCGCTACGCCACCATTTGAATTTGAGTTTTCTCTTCTGGAGGAGATTCCTCCAGAAGAGAAAACTCAAATTACAGATATGATATTTGATTTTGTTAATGTTGTATTGGACTAGAATTTCATAGGGTTATCCTAAGTCCTCGTAGTTCAGTCATAAGAGCAGTCCGACATAATCCGGGTGGGACTGTCAAAGGTCGCAGATTCGTTTATTACCCGAGGATAAGTTTTTTCTAGTCTAAATATTTCTCTAAAAATCTTTTTCAAACATACCTTTATTTTTCCATTATTTCATTAGAAATAAGCAGTTTCTTTAACTGTTTTATGTACTCTCTATAAGAGTCTTATCTATGTTTATAAATAAATAAATAACAATAATAAAAAATAATTATAATGTTAAAGTAAAATAAAAAAGTATGGATAAGAAATGTTATGAGTTAAGTTACCGAATTTTTAAAGCCGATTGTGTACACATACGTCCGCAGTCGAGAGACTCAAAACGTAATAAATAGCTCTATCATATATTTCTCTCACTCTCTCTCTTGTGACATCATTATACTTAGAGAGTGTGAGAGAGACAGGAACAGCTATTAAATTTTCAGCGACATTATAGAGAGTGAGAGAGGGATAGGATAGAGCTAATAAATTTGAAGTCACGCAAGCCACGACTTACCTACCGCTTTAAAATTTCGATAAATTTTTTAGTCACAATAAATTATTAGTAATATTGGTCGTATCTCACTCATAAGCAAGTTAAATAAAAGCTTTTAAAAAAATGATTTCCTGCAGTTTAAATCTCTGTGCGCATTGTTTCTTAAATTGTATAAACTTAAACTGAACCATTCACAGTATCAGGGGACAAAAGCAATTTTAAACTTCAGAGCTAACTGCGAAATGTATTTGACTTTATTATTTATAGTGTGGACAGCGCACGAGAGTGATTGATGAAGGTTTGTCCGAGACAGCCAGATGGATGTGAGTTGTCTATAGGTTACGACTTAGTTCACCTTGATATTCGAATATGGGCATTTCTCTACGTACCTACAGAAAAATAGATCCTTTTGTCTCGTATTTATGATTCTTGTTCTTTAAGTGTATTGAAACTATTAGGCAGGGAAGAGGGGGGTAATTTCGAGCGCAGGGTATTTTTGAAAGAAATGGTTAATAGATAATCCCTTTCTAATGACTAAGGGTGTGAGGGTGACCAATGTTCAAGCAGGCACTAAGCATGGACCCTGTATACTTTTCTTTTAAGAATAGAATAGAATAGAAAAATAAGAAGAATATCCCGATATATACCTAAACGGCCCGCCTTGGTCGAATTTACCTCATGTCCATGATTACTCTCTATATCAAGATAGTGTCATTGCCAGCCCATCTGCGTTCTTATACAATAGAAAATGTCTTACGTCTTATGTGTGGGTATTTCACTTTTAGAAAGCATCTCTTTACATGGTTCCTAATACTTGCTACAAAGTTCTGCAAAGCTAAAAAGCATTAAGTATCTGTTTTTGTTTATATTCATATCTCCCTCTTACTGATGTCTAAAGAGTTGGTACTGTTGACCAAAGAAAATATAACACTCAGTGCTCTGAAGACCTTTGGCCTTTCCCCTTGCTACTTACTCTATATGAATAAGCGGTCAGTCTCCGGCCTCATCAATTGACTGTCTCCACAAAGGAATTTCGTCACTTAGTCGTTTGTTAGTGTTTTGTTTTTTTTTGTACATCTAAGCTAAGACATGAAATTTTAAAACAAGCACATTCCTTCTTGTTTCCATAAAAATACAGGCCTTTCCAGGTTTAACGTTGTAAATTTTTTACATTTATACTTACATAGAAAGTATTCCGAGCGGCTGGCCGACTGGTCTGTACCTCCATGCTATACAGGCTACTCGGTCAAGAGGTCCCGGGTTCGAATCCCGGTAGGAGCAAATGTTTGTATGATGAATACGGGCATTTGTTTACGAGTCTATATGTTTATATGTTTATTTAGTATATTTCTAATATTTATATACACATTATTATTATTATTATTTCTCCGTTATCTAGTATCTATAACACAAACTTTTAATAATGCTTTCTTTGGGCTAGATAATAGGTGTGATTATATGAATATTATTATTAGTCATTTATTTATTTGTTATTAGCTTCTTGTATTCAAATCTTTTAGATAGGCCTTTTAGCCTTTTAGGAAGAATGCTACTAATAATTTTTAATAAGTATAATAAATTAAGCAAATGACTACCACACGACCTGATGATATGGTAAGGACATAAGCGAACGACATTTAGTAGGTATTATAGTGTACCCAGCTGACGGCTACAGACTTTTAAAATGTGTGCACTGGATACCGCACACATGAACACAAAATATTCATACTGCGTCAATCGTATTTAAAAAAAACAGCGTGATCTAGCGGCAACGGACTGGTGGACAATCTCTGCTTTAACAATATAAAGGCCATGTGTACTTTCAATACGTGAGAGATAATATTAGCTTACTCACACACGATTTATCGTGCGCGAATAATGATTCTATTTCAATAAAATATTATTAAGCTCCCGCGAGTTTTACGCGGTTTGACTAATAACGTGGTACAAGTGTGAGACATGATGAAATTTTTTTCCCTAGTAGGTACCTGTGATATCTTTTCTTTAGTCAATATTTAAACCTATTCCGTCCTCGCTAGCGGTCTATATGCAAACATACCTATAGATAGTGCTACCTATTGCTTAAAACAATCAAAAAGTTAACTAAGGGCGTTAGTAGGCATCGTGCTACAAAATCTAGATTTTCTACCATAAAAATAATATGATGGTAACATAAATTAATTAATTGTTTCTGTACCATGATGAAATATTTATACTTATGTAGGTAATTTTCTTAAGCAATATTTAAACAAGTGTCAACCCACATAATGCAAAATAGAAACATTGCCTACGCTTGAAAATGGCGCTATTTTTCACTTATTAAGAAAATATACGCTTGCCCTAATATTATTTTTAACATTATTAGAACTTTTTAAAAAATAAATACATATACTTAGAAACATATCTAAACTAGAGAAACCCACGACAATGCAGTCAAATTTTTTTCTAGTTAGATAAAACATTTCATATATGGCTATTAGAATACATGCAATATTCTTTTCCAAATTTGATGACAAAAATATTAATGTTAATGGAATGCATTCATCTATTACAACAGCTATTATTAGAACAACGGTGCACTTGTGAATAGATACTTATACATTGTATAGGTATGTTTAGTTATGATTAATTTTATCAATACGCCCATATTATTTGTCACTAAAGTACGCGTGATGTCATCTGTGGGTAGATATTGAGCGTTTTTGGCCGATGCACCCCTCAATAATCTCAAACATACGTATCTATGAAACTATTTATCTTAAATGTACCTTACCTACCTACCATTATTCAACACATTCATGTGAACTTAAGTTTAATATAAAACGAGAAAACATTTTGACTATGAAAACATAGTACCTATATAATTAAAAAAAAATTAGAATGTTAACATTCAATTGCATACATTAGTAAAAAACTTTTCACGTTCATTTGTACTTAATCTATCAACGATCATAAATAAATATAACAAAGACTAGATGACGTAACGCCGGTTTCAGTTTCAACAGAACTTTGGACTGTCCCACCAGTCTCTAAACTTTTCTATGATAGAAGTAGTTTTGACCTTCTGCTCATCATTGAGTAATATACAGAATCGACAATATTCGTCTGTCTCGGGGGTTTCGTGCAAGCTGTGATACGAGTAATACTTATGCCATTTGAAATAGTTCGCATATTCTTCTGTGTTATTGATAATCTCGTTCATCTTTGCCGCTAGCTTTTCAACGCCCAATTCTCTTGCGTTTAGGTATATTCCATCCGGCATAAATCTGGAAAAATATGAATTAACATGGTTAGTAAAGAGAAGTGTTATCAACATTATAGCAGAACACAACAGTCCACTGCTGGACAAAGGCCATTTAGTAATATGTTTTTGATTAATTATAGGTATATTTTTTAAAACTTTTAGAATAGGTAGGACATCAAGTTTTTCAAATCTTCTCCATACACAAGAAATCAGCTAAATAGGAACTACAATAACAACTACTTTGTTGTCTTTACTGTGGTGAGTAACGCCACCAGAGCTCATCGAAAAGCATTATGATGGGGGAAGGGTTGGGGGGGGGGGGGGGGGGGGGCAGTAAAAGTCAAGAAAAAATATTGAGGGGCAGGGGGACTCAGTAAAAGTCAAGAAAAATTATGATGGGGGCAAGGGGACCGAGTAAAAGTCAAGTAAAATTATGATAGGGCAGGGGGACCCGGTAAAAGTCAAGAAAAAACGTCATGTAATGTTACTAGATAACATTACTGTGGTCATGCTGTCAACATGAAGGTTTTTCTTGACTTTTACTAGGCAAGCAATATACAATATGGGTAGTGCTCACAGCACCTTCGGCACATTCAGCAGTCCTTTATAGGCTACGCTAACCGCTTGTATACGAGTACCTTGAGGCGTGTCGGTGTACACTAGTATGCCTCCCTATTCGTATTCAAAGAACTTCAATGCTTAAAGTAACGCAGAGAGAAAGCAAGTACGTCTACATTCCCTCCTGCGCAGTCGCCGAATTCTGTGGTGGAACGTCCTATGTATGATATCCAAACTTTGGTTTATAGAAAAGCCGACCTAACTGTTGGCTAACTGTTAGCCTTTTTAGGATAGATTTTTGGTTCAACAAAATCTATGAAATACCCTCAAATAAAAGGACTTGCGATATTGATTTTTAGGACTTAGTGTAAATTTGCGATATTGTTTTTAGGACCTAGTTTAAATATATTTTTTTTATAAACATTTTTTCCGCATAAACAAAAAGAACTAGTAAGAAGGACCCATGTAGAAACAATATCTAAAATGTTTAATCCAATTTTTTCCTATTACTAAGCATAGTTTAATATTGTTCGGTTTAAGCACAGAATACACAATTAACATAATAATAGTAGTTCCTGTGGACACAGAATAGGTAGGGTAAGTCCGGGGGAGATGGCCGTAGTTTTTATAAGACGCTATAAAAATCAAACTAGTGGTATTTTTTCCCCAATCTTTATTTTAGATAAGTCTTTAATCATTCAACCATAAAAAAACATAAAGTAATCAACAAATTCTAATCAAAAAAAATTATAAAAAAAAACATAACTATAACTCTCGATTGGCCATCTCCCCCGAGGTGTCAGGGAGAGATGGCCATGGTAGTAGGGGTATGATGGCCAGTACTTTACTATACCATCTTTTTATTTTTCTGCTTCTCTTCTCTTTTCTTTTCTTGGCCACACTTTGAGCACATATTGTCAAATTCTTTACAGTTTTCATGAACCCAAAAGAAACAAATGACACATTCTAACCAGTCCTCAGTAAGTTGGATAGCGTAATAATTTTCCCCACACCCAGCACAATTGTCTTGTTCATTTTTAATATCAATATCTGAATCACAAAGGTCCAATTACCGCGCGTTGTAACTGCTTTTATCTTGTAGACATTCGGCATCTCCAATAAAATATTGAAAGTTTATATTAAACATCAGAAACAAAATTTACTATAAGGCCATCTTTACCGGACCACATGTGGCCATCTCTCCTTATTTATCCGGGAGAGATGGCCATATCAATATAAAAATGAACGACTAGGCATTGACCAAAATTTTGAGGTTAGAATACAATACATCGATCACACCAAACATAATAAAAAATAATAACCACAAGTTTTCATTCAATTTTTTTCACTACCAGGCAAGATGTAAAACCATTAAAAAAAAAATTTCACTTTTGAAAACAAATAAACTGTTTTTTACTTACTTTTTGATTTAATTTCACTATAACTTTGCACGCGCTGCTAGTGACCTCCACTCACTGAACGGAACTAAACAAAAACAAACGCAATCTAGCTATTAGTTCCGAAAATAATTTGATTGGCCATCTCTCCCGTAAGGCCATCTCCCCCGGACTTACGTAGGTACTGTGTATGAGCTTGGCATTAATTTAAATTTTTTGAGATTTTTATTTCTGTATTCAAAAGCTTTACGTGTTACGTAAATAATACTTTTAAATTGAATCGAAATGGTTTCAATAATATTCTGTTAGGAGTCTTATCATGAAAATAGCTATTATGCGATAGCAATACAGACCGATTTCAAACCCAGGTGGACTGCCAGTTTTTTTCTATAAACCACCGTATTTATCAGTTTTATCGAGGTTTTATCATACATGGTAAAAACTTGATAAAATATTGATAAATTTTAGTTAAATTACTAGTGATCTATTTATGCATAAACTAGATTAGAACTTACGTTTAGTTATTTTGACAGTCTGTTTTTTCTACAATTATTATTTCTACATAAAAATGTGTTAAAAATATTATTATTCGGTACATACTTCTATTTTGATGCGAATCAGAGTACTCTAAAAATATCAACCAGTCGGCAATGTTGAAGTAGCTCTTTATTTTACGTTTTTCCTCCTACACCGCATGAAATTTGGCATGGAAATAGGCTACATCCTGAGAATATAGGCAAAATTGTGGCACGATAACCGACAAAATCGCGGTTTTAGCCTCGAGATGGATGTAGTTATGAATGGGATGGATGATACCAATGGCATGGATGTTGCCTATGGGATGGATGAAACTATGAGATGGATGTCACCTATAGGATAGTAATAATAATAAAATATATGTTATTCATACACCTATTATCTAGCCCAAAGTAAGCATTAATAAGAGTTTGTGTTATGGATACTAGATAACGGAGAAATATTGAAAATAGTTTGTATATAAACATTAGAAATACACATAATACATACATATAAATAAACATATATACATCCAAGACTTGTGAACAAATGCTCGTACTCACCATACAAATATTTGTTCCGATGGATGTCAACTATGGGATGGATGTTAACAATAGGATAGATGTTAACTATGGGATGGATGTTATCTGTGGGATGTATGAAACTATCTCGATTCCAAATTTCATCTAAATCGGTTCAGCGGTGTAGGAGTCAAAACGTAACAGACAGACAGAGCTACTGTCGCATTTTAAATATATTAGTGTGGATTAACTAATATTTTTCAAATCTTATGTATACGATATATATCAAAAAACGTCAATTGGGCCACCAGTTAGTGTGTGCCTCCTCAGGCACAGGCACAAGTTCTCAGACATAAGTGTGTGCATGGGGCACATACTTAGCCTGTGCCACTCTAATCTAGACCATATGTCACTGTTTGTTTGCTCTCATGTTCTTTAAGTAGATAGGTACTTTTAAATGTACCTATCTCCTTCGACCTATCTAGGGGCCTGCATAATCCAGGACTAAAAGACGGATTTAAATTTCAATAACAGTTATTCGCTCTATAGACGACCGCACGTCAGTTGAAAAGTGTTAAATTTTAAGTTTGAAACTGAAAGCGTTAGTACCTTTAATCAATGTAACAGCTTAGCCAGGTCATTCCTCAATGATATCGGTATTTACTATTTAAATTTTCCTAGTGCCATGTAAGTAATTAAACCAACAAGGGATTTTGCATAATAATAGGCTCGTAACCATACACAGTCATTGCAAAACACAAGTTCGTGATGATATATTGCTACCTTAGCTTTACATTACAATTAACTAAGTTATTGTTTTATTAATACTATTGAATATCTATTTATCACAACTGAGCCGAGAACATGCATAGGTTGTGGTGATTGTGGAAAATTTAGTTACAGAAAAAACTGAAAATTTAGTAAGAAAAATATTGAAATGATTGCTCATTTAAGTATTTTCCTCACAACAAAACACCTATTTATCTAAAATTAACCCTAATAAGCCCTGTTTGTACATCAATTAATTATTTTGCTGTGCAAAAGAGCAACAACTCTACAGGATGAGCCAAAACAATGCCGCCCGGGAAAGTATCCTAACTACTCCCAGGAAATATTACTTTATTTTTAGACAACAATATACCTAAATATAAAAAAAATATCGAAAAGTCACTTAACTGAGCCGGGAATCGAATCTGCGGAATGCAAAAAATAAACAGCCTGTGACAAAACTCCTTAGTAAATATCTCCTCTAAATTCATAAGGAAATAGCAAATAAAATACAAAGAAACGTTCGCTTCATTCATAAAACCTCTTTTTTCTTTTCTGCGGCTTCATTAGGTTTACACATACGTGCTAAGATACTTTAAATGCATAATGTAAGTATTGGTTTTTAATCTAAGTAAACAAATTATGTATGAGACAATTAGATTCTTAATTAATACAAATATTTATTTACTAGTCGAGTTTATTTAAACTCGACTAGTTTTTCCTCGCGAATTCAAAATAAGAATCCTTGAGTAATTCCAATAGAAAAGTACAGCTTCGTCATCTCTTAGGAAACCAATTTAGGTTGTTTGATTTTATTGTCTCCCTAAGATTTTACAAATAACATTTAAAAGAGAGATTTGTTCCTTGATGGACCTTATCGATCGGTATTAATACAGAAAGATTATTATCATATTTGACGGAATCGATTCCCAGCTCAAGTAAGTGATTTTAATAAAGCTTTGAATGCAATCAAAAAATAAAGAAACGTTTCCCTGGAATATAATTCGCTGACTTCAATATTTAGGATACTTTCTCTCAGGGGGGCATTGATTTGACTCATCCTGTTTATACAGATTTCTTCACCAAAATTACTGATTGCACAACAAATAGGTGTTTTGATAGAATAAGTATTACAATTATTCTGTTATACCTATATTTTCCATTATTCTAAATTCAGTCTGTGAAATAGCCGAGAGTAGGGTGATTTTGAGCAGTAGGTAATTAAGAAAGAGACCATTTACATAAGTCACAATAGAAAATTTTATAATCTCTTTCAGCTGGCTAAGAATGGAGTATAAAAGTCATCAATATAACTAGAAAAAGAAAGACTTCGACTTTGTTTCTATGACATTAATTTAAAGTTAAAGGCGATATACAATTTTGTGAACCGTATAAAATATATCCAAGCCTGCAGCTTTTAGTTCTTCACATATAGTATACCGTCTTACTTACCATAAGTGTTATATGCATAATTTAAAGCAACTAAGTATTATTGCAACAATTACAAATAAAGAAAGAAAACAATGAAAAAATACTTGCGCCTGGAGCATATTATATTTTTTCATCGTTTTCTTTCTTTATTTATAATAAACAAAGCAGGCGTTTAAACGCATCAAAAACATTAAAATGCAATTATTATTTTCATGATGTGGACAAGTAAGTATTTCAAATTATTTACCTGTTACTGAATTCTACGTCAGATAACTTATTTCATTTTATCTTCGTTTTACCAATAAAAATTTTCATATTGTTACATAAAAAGTTTAACTTTAAAGATTGTGAACTTGTAATTATTTATTACTAATTTATTTTGTAATAAAAGATAACTAAGTCTAGGCACAAACGGTATAATCGTTGGTCTACTATCCTTTCAAGCTATCGGTTATGGTTGACTTTCAACAGAGCATGTAAAATACCTAGACTGAATGTGATTCTCAATAGACAACCGACTTCGTTTTTAGTTCTGTTTTAATTTTTGTTTCACAATTTTAGTGATAAATTTCGAAGGTCAAAGCCAGGTGGATGATCAAGGACCATCCTGGCAGTGTTCCAACGCAAATATAATTATCATAAGTATTACTGAAAATATCAAGAAAGCAAACTTACATTGATGACTTAATTATTCCAGGTATTTTGGTTTTAAAACCAAACTTAGGAACGATTTTGTAAAACATTATATGGGACCAAACTAAAAGTATATTCTTTCAATTAAAAAAGATCAATTTTCCAAATCGCTCTACAAATGACGGAATTCTGAGGTAACAAACGTAAAAAAAATACATAAAGCTAAATTGATAACCCCCTCCTTTTTTGGAGTCGATTGAAAATATGTAAGCAATTTTGACCCCTAACTCATTAACCCATAAATGGGCGCGTGGGGTGCCCGCACACCCCAGACAGTATTTGAACTCTGACAACATTTTGAAATTTGAATTTACGGGACTAGTTTTTCTATTACCTTCTTAGAACGGTGTGACAGAAGGCGTGACCTTCGTATCTCACTCGCGAACAGTGCTTGGTTGTGTCAGCGCATTTGGGGTGTATAACACACCTCGCGACAGTTTACGTTGTTTAAATATTTACGTATTTTTATTTTTTTTCATCGATTCAATGTCTATGGTACGAACTTTTATGTAATCTATAAGGCAAAAGTTAACTCTAGTTTTTATAGACAAGCATTGCCAAGTAGCTGGCTATCTACTTGGTCAATCCTAATCGGCAAGGTTTGGTCTAACTTTACATACTACGAGCTATCAAGTTGAGGGCTATGATTTGTCTTCTAGGGCCAGCCGATCACCTTCATTCAAAAGATGCCAAGTACGTCCAAGAACCAAAGATAGAAAAACAAAGACTTCGTGCTTCAAATGCTAAGTAAAAATGAGCGATGTGCCAAAATTGTGATACTGAAAATTAGTATAATTTATTGTTACTATTACAAATTATTTTTATAATTACTTTGCTTATCTTAAAAAAGAGTTAAAGAGTTGATTATTATGTACCTTCAAAGATAATCATTAATAAAATCCTCAAACGAATCAAAATTATTAAAAATACTTTATCAATTCTATTAATGTTTCTGAATCATAAAAATATTATATTATGCACATGTAACTACACCACAAACGCGTGAATAGATTGTTACAAGCGATATAAATTGCTAACCGTATGCCTTCAGGCTGGCTGTAAGTTTGTTTACGAACGCAAAAAAATCTTTCGAACCCATATTCAGCGATCCTCGCCACAGCTTATGTCGGGTTTCCTAGGTGAGTATCAACTATAAATAAAACTATAATCATCATCATAATCACAGGCCTAGATACGTCCCATTGCTGGGCACAGGCCTTCATACATGGGAGAAACACATAAAGAGTTTGAGACATTACACCACCAAGCTGACCTAAGTGGTGGGCTGGTAACGCGGTTGCAGTGACAACCTTTTTTTTTTTTGACGCTGAAGAGAAGCTCGGGAGAAGAGAAGGGGGGGGGGGGGGGGGGGCTCTCACCCACTTACTTAATTTCGTAATCGAAACCACTACACCACCGAGCTCCTCCATTTTATCATTTTATTGCACTTTAAAATCAAGGCGCTTTTATCCCTAACAAATAATACATTATTCGTTGTTTCAAAATGAAACATGACTTATAGTTATATGCGATAGTTTCCTTGATACTTTTTATCTCAATGTCGGTTTACTCCTTACGTTGTATTTAAACTAGGTAGTTGTATGTTTGGAAACCACGATAACGATAATTTTCAGGAATCCGTAGCCAAAATTGTTAGACGAAATCCATCATAATGTCTGATGGACAGTTGACAAAGGTATTGATCCCACCTTCTCCGTACAAGAACGCTGTGTTTTTTCTCTTCTGTTTATTTACAATTTTCAATTTACCTTCTCATCTTTTACCAACGCGTTCAAACATAAGGTATAGAAAATCACAGAGTATCTATATCGATTGCGTACAAAATTATATTTTATTAATATTCTTTTTTGCCATTCTGTTAGTTACGTTAACTGAAGTCGCAGCATTACAACCTTAGTGGTTTACATATGCGATAATTTACTTTTTTTATTATTATAAAAATCTTTAGCATGTTAAATAAATAAATAAAACAATAACATTTCGAGGCATATATGTGTGAAGTGCTCTTTCCCGGTTTTGATAATGTAATACGTATACCTTACCTTGTGTAATTAGCACCTCCGTATACAACTGGCACTACGTTATTTCGTAACGCGTTTAACAGTTTTTCGGTCACATAATCCTCACTAAAAGAGTTCTCAAATGACAAATAGAAATAGTAAGTCTTATCAAGCATTTTATCACACTCGTCCTGCTTATCTGTCGGACATGACTGCGTTCCACATTTTCCGTAAATGTCCAAAGTAAGTTCGTATTTCTTGAGCTCATTTTTTAAATCCAGTGCAAATTTCAACCTGCCCGACTTATCATAACAATTTGAAACAAACCAAGCAGCGGCTTTCTTTTTAGATTTTAGTTTTTGCACGAATTCTGGACTTACTGGATCCATATCTTCGACTTTCATCCAATGCATGATTTTGTTTGGACCTACCCTATTGTTTTGCCAGTCCTTTATCATCATGTAGCCCCATCGTACTTCAGAATCGAGTCTGAAAGTCCACGTCCAGTTAAAAAAACCATCTAGTCTGTTTGAGCATATCGGGTAGTAGTGAGACGATTCAATAGATGCGAAAGCATACTTTTGTCTTGGTGATCTAACCTCAGGCAATAAATTGTTCGGGATGCGTATAACTTCAGGTCCGGAGAAAGCAACCACATCGAATTTTCTTATATCTCCGAGAAAATTTTTGTCCGATGTAACATAACAGTTTGTATAAGGACAGTTCCGACTTTTGAATCCTTCCTGTCCTACACCCATGTAAACGAAAGGCACATTCTTAGAAGAAGTCCACTGCAGGATATATTTCATGTCCATAGGCTTATCTGTATTAGGTGGTATTAATTTAGTGTGGGTAAAGTTTTGTCGGTCGTCTTCAAGCACTTTTCGAAGGAACGGTGCACTTGTGTATTGTTTCGCGTAGTCTTTTACAGACATGTATACTAGTAGCAATGTAGTCACTATCAAACAATAGAAAAACACTTTGGCTGAGCAGGCCGTTCGCATTTTAAATTTATTTTTTTATGACTAATATAAGTACGCGCGACCACAGCTCGAATGATCCGTCACTGAAAGAGCATGACGTTCTGGCACAATGTATTACGAGCGCTCGCTAGAATTGTATGTAAATAATCGTCTGCCGATAATACAATTTCACGTTTAATCTGAAAATATTAGCGCTGTTACATTATATTATTGACGATAAGAAACAATTAATATCACATTGCTACTTTCGTGTGTGGATTAAAAGTAAATAAAAAAGATATACTTACTCTTATATTTTCGTTTTTAGTAATGGACATGCATTGATTGCTATTAAACAATGATCAAGTAGTAGCATGTGGCCGTGTGGTCTCTACTCCTTTCTATACAGGATACAGGTTACTTGGTTTGGGTCCCGGCATATGGTCCCGGGCTCGAATCCCGGTAGGAGCAGACATTTATACGATGAGTACGAGCATTTGTTCACAGTTATTGGATATATATGTTTATTTAGTATATTTATAATATTCATATATACATATTATTATCAATATTTCTTCGTTATCTAGTATCCATAATACAAGCTCTTAATGATGCTTACTTTGGACTAGATAATAGGTTTGAATTATTATAACTTAGTATCTAAGAATAACTGTGTATATCTAAAGTGCAATAAAGAGTAAAGAGCTCGAATTTCAATGAAATAATATACCTATATAATACTCATTAGGATAACGTTTTTAAGGCCACTATCGGTATTGATTAGGTACCTTCGTTATCGAATTTTTGTACGTCGCCACGCATGGTACAAAATAGTTTTATTTATTTCATGTATTTACATATAAAATGGCCGATGCCGGAGTCGGGCGTATAGATCTCCTGAAGTTTTTTCTAATACGAAACACATACTTGTAACGACCAACGATTCCATCCACATCACTTGAAAATAAAAAGTAAGAGGAGTTAATATATAGAGTCCATATAATAATAATAATTATTATAAAAGTTATCTATTTTAGATAATCAATCCATATAGTGATAGTAACGTCTAAATTACACTATTTTTTTTAAATATTATAAGTATCAAACAGCTGTGTGTGACATTGCAACTCAAACAGTTACAATGTCAGATGCTTTTATGAAAATGTATAAACAATCAGTAATAAAAGGCCATTTTCAATTTAGAACCATCTGACACTACGTCCTTCGCCCTTCAGTGTTCATACAAATTATCAAGGATGTTCATGATATGTCATTGTGAAAAGATACTAAAGTGTTAATCATTTACTGTTGCTGGCTGTCCTACCGAATTAGTAACGGCGAATCCCAGCGTTCGGAGAAGGCATGCACGATACATAATATATGTAGTAACTAGCGCAGCACGAGCAATCTGATCCCTCCAGTCATGGCTCCAGCTCCCTGGAGACACCTCCCCGGGAGGTGATGCCAGTCGATTAGAAATCCTCCACAGGCGATTCCCTTAAGCACGAGGACTCACGAAGCTTCTCGCTTCCTTAAAACCTCTGCGGCCAACAGTCAGTCAATAGCCATTAAAAAAAAACTGTTTTTAACAATTATTATGAAAGTACCAATAGAGCTACTTAGCTGAAATACTGATGATTATTCTTTTCGATTGAACTATTGACATTCAATTATGCGTGACCGTGACGCAAGTGTTAACAGTGTTTCTATTAGCGCAGTTTTGTAACCATTTAACTATTCTGTTTGTATTATTATTTGGTCTGTTTAGCTATTGTCTATGGATTCATTTTCATCATAAAACACACATGGAGACGCTTTTTACGAGCTTTTTTTAAGTAATACCTACTATAGTAGGCACCTTAGAAAAATATGTAGACTAGAAAAAGTCATATTCAGGTGCGGGAAGCAAACTGGCGACCTAGCAGAATCCGGGTCGCTTTTACTACTGATACTGAGCCCCGGACATGCCTGTTTCAAACATTCATGGTCATGTTAACATAAAATTAATATACTACTCATTAGTAATTTCTTTACTAAATTTATAAATAACTGTCATGAGCCCTCCGTCAAGGCCACCGATCTGTTAGATAAGATTAAAATTGCGTGATTAGGTGGAAGGTAGATAAAGTAAAGCTATATTACGATTCATGCTTTATCAAGTATCTATTTTATATTTCTTTAAAATTTATAATCTACGTTTCAACCAGTATACAGGTTGGAAAAAATCTATAGACCCAGGGGGGGAACTGCTTTAAATCTTTTAGTAAGCTCATTTTATTAAATGGAAACATTCTTTATTTTTGAAAAGAAACAAAACTGCATTCAAAAATGTTTCTAAATTCGCTTGTCTTACCCGGGAATCGAACCCACCAAAAATTTACCCTCGCTATTTTGATAAACGAATCGGTAGGATTATTGTTCAGGGTAAAATTTGTTTAATAAACATTTGGTTAAAACTATTATTAATTTTATTTTTATCATCAATGAACTAATTAGTTATTAATTTTATTTTTTATCAAACGAAGAACACGAAACAATGAAATATGAAACATTTTCAACATTTTTATCGATTTTAAAAATGTTGAAAGTTGTCGTTCGTATTTCAAATTGTTACTTCACGTTGCAATAAAAAAAATACGTTCCATTTATCAACTTTTCGTCACAATGCCTAGTGTAAGAAGGAATTGTGCATAAAATTATTACCATTTAACGATTTTCTTATCGAAGTCTCAAACAAGGTACTTAGAATTAAACAGCATTAGCAAGCCTGTACTTCTTCGAATTCTATGTTATTGACATAATAATTAGAAGTACTGCTGAAATTACACACACCAGAGGGACCACTAAATAAACTAGAGCGACTTCAGAATTTAGGCATATGTTTTATTTTTGGTCAGAGAAAATATCTAGATTGAAGTGGTTGCCGATTCAATTTTAGATTTGCAAATCCTTTGCTTCCTGTACTCAATTCTTTACAATCCTAGATCCCTAAGTTACCTGTGTGAGCGTCTCAAGTATCTCGTTCCTCGCGATAAATCTTAAGATTTCTGTCCCTTTCACGTCTCACAGGATGGTGCCAACCAACATTTAATGTTGGAGTAATTTACTCTTCGGTGCCAACAATACGACAGTAAATTAAAACATGGGCTATATTAGTTCATAGAAATAATTTGCAAATGAATAAGATATTATTCATTTGATAATTTCATGACATTTCTATGAAATAATGCAGCCAATGTTATATTATTTTATACAAATTAAATTGTGCATACATTTTTTTTATACAACTAGATGACAAACAAGCTGACGGCCCACCTGAAGATAAATTTCTACCGACGCCTATAGACAGTATAGACGAAAAATCCTTGACATAATACTAACTTCCTCAATGATCTAAGCTATGGCGACTTTACTCATCTCAAGAACATGACGAAGGATAGCAAGCGGTGAAGAAATTAGCAGGTTATACCTAGTGCTCCGGTGGCGTAGTGGTATTCCCGCCTGGAGCATATATTTTTTCATCATTTTCTTTTTTAATTTGTAATTGTTATATTATAGTAGGCGCAAAACATTAAAATATGATTAATACGAACTTATTCACTTGATATAGGTAATGATTCTAAAGCCCGGTATGTTACATTCAGACAACGCATGTGAAAATGTATCATAAATAGACCGTAACATAGAACTAAAGAAATATTATGTATACTATCAAAATCCCTTATTTTTTGTAGAAAAACTAATTTTTAAATAACTAGTTGAAATGATAGGGTATTCAATATAGATGCAATTAAGTTGTAGCCTACCCAAGATACGATAATTAGTTCAACGTCAATAAATTCTTGCTATTTATATTATCGGTACCTGAGTTCGACAACCTTTGTGTAAATAAATAAGAGCAATCATCTGACTTTGGACTCCAAAGTCATTAATTATGTGTCAATAAAAGGAGATAGGTACTAATATTAAAATTACAACGTCGGTCTAGAAAGGGCGCGGATTAATAGGTCATAGATATGTTGACAAATTAATGTAGGAAATTGTTTTGAAATGTTTATCATAATTATTTTTATCATCGTCATCATCATCAGCCTATATACGTCCTTCCTACATGGGAAAAACACATTAGGAGCTTGGGCCATAACACCACCACGCTGGCCCAATGCGGGTTGGTGGGTTGATGCGGGTGCAGTAACAACCGGGACCAACGGCTTAACGTGCCTCCCGAAGCACGGAGGAGCTCGATATTATAAATTTTATTGACCCATCCCGGGACCGACCATGGCGAAAGTTGCTTTGTTTTCTTAATCGAAACCAGAGCGCTCAAACCACTACGCCACCGATTTCATCTCATTATTTTTATATGAGTAATATTTTAAAAACCATGTTTAATATATTCTACTCGAAATTCCGCTCCAAATCGCCAATACTTATTTTGGAATCTGTCATTTTTATATGATTGTTCATTGATTTTTCTCATTTTGGCGCCAATATATTGTACAATAATTTGCAATATTAAAATCGAGTGGAGTGATAAAGAGAACCGAATCGCTGTGATTGCATTACACAAAGTAGGTATGGAGCCAAATACAATTTTTAGAACTCTCCATACGCTTGGTATCAGTAAAATGTTTGTGTACCGGGCTATTAATAGGCACAAGAAGACCTCCTCTGTTTGTGACAGAAAAAGATCTGGCCGTCCACGTAGTGTTCGTACGAAAAAGGTGGTTAAAGCAGCAAGGGAAAGAATTCGAAGAAATCCCGTCCGAAAGCAAAAGATTTTATCTCGGGAGATAAAGATAGCACCTAGAACCATGTCGCGTATTTTAAAAGATGACTTAGGATTTGCAGCCTATAAGAGACGTACTGGTCATTTCGTAAACTGATAATTTTATCAGAATAGGGTGGCAAAATCGAAACAACTACTGAAGCGGTACGCAAAGGGAGGTCACAGAAAAATTTTGTTTACGGATGTGAAAATTTTTACAACTGAGCAACTTTATTTTTATTTTTATAGAAAGCGCTCTAGCCGCCTCCACCTTGCCGGCCCGAGAGGTGCTTTTTCACGCCTCTTTTGAAGGAACCCATGTTATAGGAAGGAGGGAACACTTGTGCTTTAACAAACAAAATGACGGTATTTATGCTCAAAGCTCTAAGGAAGCTTCCAAATTAGTCGACAGAGTGCAACGTGAACACTATCCGACTTCAGTGACGGTTTAGTGGGGTATTAGCTATGAAGGAGTGACTGAGCCATACTTTTGTGAAAAGGTATCAAAACATCGGCACAAGTGTATCAAGATACCATTCTTGAGAAGGTAGTGAAGCCCCTTAACAACACCATGTTCAATAACCAAGAATGGTCCTTCCAGCAAGACTCGGCGCCGGGTCATAAAGCTCGGTCTACGCAGACTTGATAAACGAACGTTTCGGACTTCATCAGAGCTGAAGACTGGCCGTCGTCTAGTCCCGATCTTAATTCGCTGGATTATGATTTATGGTCAGTTTTAGACAGCACGGCTTGCTCTAAACGCCACGATAATTTGGAGCCTAAAACAATCCGTACGATTGGCAGTGAAGAATTTTCCCATGGAAAGAGTGCGAGCTTCTATTTATAACTGGCCTCAACCACAACCACGCTGTTTGAGGTCGGGCTCACTAACATCCGTGGGCTCCATGCTAACCTCAATGCCGTCCACCAACATCTCGAGACGGCTCGACCCGAAATGCTGTTTTTGACGGAGACGCAAATACTCCGCCCGGCAGACACTAGCTACTTGGATTACCCTGGCTACGCTCTTGAAGAGTCCTTCAAAGCGAAGGCCGGGGTATGCTTGTTTGTCCGGGCGGATGTTTGCTGTCGCCGTCTGCGCTGTTTGGAGGACCCTTCCTTCTCTATTCTTGGGGTGCATGTGGACCTGGGCACACATTGCCGAATCTACGTGTGCCTCTATAGATTCCACAGCGGTGACATGGAGACAACTCGATTTTTCGAACATCTTAGTCGGGTGGCAGATGTTGCGCAGGAGCAGTTTCCAACCGCGGAATTGGTGTTTTTAGGGGACTTCAATGCTCACCACGAGTCGTGGTTAAGTTCCTCTAAAACTGACCATGCTGGTAGAACTGCCCACGCTTTCGCTCTCACGCACGACCTGACCCAACTGGTAAACCAGCCCACCAGGATTCCAGACATTGTCGGTCACGCGCCCTCATTGTTGGACCTTCTGCTGACGACTCGCCCGGATGGATATCGGCTAGAGATTCGTGCTCCTTTGGGAACATCAGATCACTGCCTGGTATCCGCTGGGGTGCCACGGGCGTCGCCACCGGTACCTATAGTTGCCAAACGCCGCATCTGGCACTATGCGTCGGCAGATTGGGACGGTATACGGGATTACTTCGCATCTATCCCTTGGAGGCAGCGCTATTTCAGTAAGCTGGACCCGAACGCTAGCGCTACTGCTGTTGCTGATGAGATCATGTTAGGGATGGAGTACTATATCCCTCACTCCGATCTTATCAGTAGGGGTAGGCGTAACCTCTGGTTCAACCGCGATTGTGCCTTAGCTGTTGAAAACAGACAGTCGGCATACCGCGCTTGGATCAGGGGCCGAGCTTGCGGGGATCCCAACATTGACTCACTGAAAGCAGTATATAACAACGCCACCAAGTCCTGCAAAAGGGCCTTCATCAGAGCGGATGCACAGCGCGTGGCACGAGTTGGCCAAGAACTTCTTACGCATCCTACGGGAAGCCGTAGCTACTGGCGTCTGGCCAAAGCCGTGCAATCCAACTTTTGTCAACCCTCGCTGCCCCCGTTGAGATGTTCTGACGGCTCGCTAGCTCACAAGCCGCAAGAGAAAGCCGATCTCTTGGTAAAACTCTTTGCTGCTCACTCCCGAATCGATGACTGCAACTTACAGCCACCAAAACTCTCCCACTGTGGCCACACAATGCCCGATATACGTATTAGGCAATGTGATGTACGTGCAGAGCTTCAGTCAATCGATGTCCGGAAAGCTAGTGGGCCTGATGGCATTCCAGCGATAGTACTGAAAAACTGCGCAGCGGAGTTGTCTCCTGTCTTAACGCGGCTATACCGTCTTTCTCTCTCTTCTGGGTGTGTGCCGGAATCTTGGAGAGAGGCCAATGTGCAACCGGTCCCCAAAAAGGGAGACCGATCAGACCCAGCTAACTACCGCCCGATAGCTGTCACCTCAGTTCTTTGCAAGGTCATGGAACGGATCTTAAACCACCAGCTGATCCGATACCTAGAAGATCACTCATTTATTAATGATCGACAGTACGGGTTTCGGCCGAACCGGTCAACGGGTGATCTTCTAGCGTACTTAATGCATGTCTGGGGTAAAGCTATTGACAAACGTGGTGAGTCACTGGCAGTTAGCCTTGACATTGCCAAAGCGTTCGATCGGGTCGGGTCGAAGCTCCCGGCATACGGTCTGCCCGCTCAGCTCTGTAACTGGATTGCCGGCTTCCTGCATGAGCGAAGAATCCGTGTCCTCGCAGATGGATGCGCTTCGCGGTTCATGTCAGTGAATGCTGGTGTACCACAAGCCTCTGTTCTATCCCCCACACTCTTTCTTCTTCATATCAATGACATGATTCCGTTAGGAAACATTCATTGCTATGCAGATGACAGTACAGTGCATGGGGGATATTACGGTCGCCCAGGGGCTGGGCGCGCTGAAACCGAGAGGGAGAGAGAGAATCTTACCATTGAGCTCGACGGGGTGTTGAACCTCGTATCTGAATGGGGATCTAACAATCTTGTTGAGTTCAATGCTAAGAAAACACAGGTGTGCGCGTTTACAGCTAAAATGTCGCCGTTCCTTCCCCTTCCGTCTCTTCAGGGCATAACTCTTTCGGCACAGGGCTCCCTAAATTTGCTAGGCATGGAGATATGTTGCGATCTGAATTCCAGGAACTACATCGAAACCGTGATGAAAACAGCCTCACGGAAGCTCGGTGTCCTGACCAAGGTGCGTCGATTCTTCACGCCTGACCAATTATGCCTGCTGTATAAAACTCAGGTCCGGTCTTGCGTGGAATATTGCTCGCACTTGTGGGATGGCTCCGCCAAGTACCTACTCGATGCCCTGGACAGATTGCAGCGTCGTGGTGTCCGTATCGTTGGCGATGTAGAGGTCACCAACAACCTTGAGCCTCTGCAATTGCGTCGAGACATTGCGTCGCTTAGCGCCTTCTATCGGCTATATCACGGAGAGTGTTCTGAGGAGCTATTTGACCTTATCCCACCTTCCCCCTTCCTACTCAGGAGCACGCGTGCCGGTCTTCGGAGTCATCAATTCACTGTCTCCACCTCAACATCACGTACAAAGAAATTTAGTAGCTCTTTTCTTTGTCGAACTTCCAGAACTTGAAATTCTTTGCCAGCACATGTGTTCCCTCCTTCCTATAACATGGGTTCCTTCAAAAGCACCTTTCGGGCCGGCAAGGTGGAGGCAGCTAGAGCAGTGTCTGAACTGCACTAGCTGTCTTCGCATATGGACTCTTCTTACTGCTTCACATCAGGTGGTGTTGAGTCATTTGTCGTGCTTAGTATAAAAAAAAAAAAAAAAAAAAAAACGTTTAAAGGACTGTATTGCAGCCAATGGAGATCACTGCGAATAAGCTTTTATATTTTAAATTGTTTTATATTTATGTATTAAACTAACACACTGTAAAAGTAATAAATTATTTCAGTATTACTTTGTTTCAGTATTTATGGTAAGACTAGGTATACATATCTATCTATGTCTGTCCAAAGTCCCAACTAATCTCAATTCGCCGAGAAAGATGTTTTGTAGGCGACCTTTCCCTAATGATATATAGATAGGTATACATTGGCAAAACCACATTAAAGGTGAAAACTTCAAAGCCATGTATTTCTCTTATTACAATAGGCACATACTTCACTAAACAATAACTAGGTATCAACATTATATGATTTTTTTGATACATTATTGTTAACATTTATACTTTTGAAACATACTCCCTCGTTATCTATAATTATTGATTATTTTAAAATTATAAACAATCAATAATTATATTGGATTGGTTCGGTCTCGAAGATTTTTTTGAATATTTTTAAACTGCAAAATTTTGCATTTTTGTCATATTGGACAATACACTATAATTCCACGACAGTAGAATACTAGACTTGATTTTGTGTTTCTAAATATTTTTCATGTCGTATCGTATTTTATTAAAAAATAATATCAATAATAATTACGGTTAGTCAAAATTTTAATTCATTAAATGAATTTCAATTTTAGTATTTACCAAGGGCATTTTCCGCATTTAGCATAATCAGCATTAAACATGTATTCTTTGAATAAATATAATATAACTCTATAGTCATAATTACAACGTGTTAATTATTATCCTACATTCGTTTTATCGCTTCCGTCCTTGCGGCAACCATGATTTTTTAATTGAAATATTTACTGACGCGATTTTAATACTAACTAGGTGCCACATTACGTAAATTAAATTTTATACCTATGGTCCCAGTACTGTTAAGTACCTCAGTTATTAATAATGTGTCGTACAAAATTTCGCGATTGTTCAATAGTAGTCGTAAAAAATTTAAACAAAAATTAAAACCGACTCCAAAAAACTGAAAAGGATAAAATAATTAAATTTTAGTAGGTACTCATCCCATAGGAACATATTTTTGGAGTCGGTGCTTCACTATCTATGGTTTCTGGAAACAACTTAGCACCAACTCCAAAAATATGTTCCATGAAGGTCAAAGCTAGACGGTCACCCATCTAGCTTTGACCTTCAAAAGTTATCATTATAAATTGTGAAAAAAAAATATTTAAATTAATTATTAAAAAAAATTAAAACCGACTCCAAAAAGTCGGTTTTAATTTTTTATGGAACCAAATGGTAAGTATTTCGCATCGAACAAAAAAAGAATCATCAATATCGGCTCACCCAGTCAAAAGTACTGAGGTAACAAACATAAAAAAAAACATACAGACGGATTGATAACCTCCTTTTTTTTTGAAGTCGGTTAAAAATAGGTTTGTGAACTTATAAACAAAAAATGTTGTCTAGTTATTTTTGATTTATTTTCTTTTTGGCTAAGTGGTCTTGTCGAAGGATTTTATTTCCTTGCAAAATCTGATATATTTTTAAGTTGCATTGTAATCACAATACTAAAGCACCACGTTACAGTGGTTTTAGCAATTTGTTTATAATATTAAGTTGGGCATTTTTTACAAATTATAGTAAAACTTACAATAAATAAAACCAATAGCTCTGTTATCATAGGCATAAACTCTAACTCAACAACTTGAACTCTATAATACGTTCTGTATTAAATGGGCGTATGTCGCGGGTCAAGGACTTAGAGATCTATTTATTGAACTGACGAGCAGCTTCTGAAGACTGCAGAACCATTTCACGTCCTTCCTCCATTAGCTTCAATGTAGGCTCATAGATTTTCTTTTCCCTTTTGTTACGACAGGATTCGAAGAACTTAGAAACTGTCGTTTATGTCTCCATATCCGTGCAGTCCTCCAGGCAATCGAAGCAGTTCCTTTGGGGTTTTAGACTTGGATAGCTTTAGGGCGGAGCGGAGACTTCATCAGTCGATACCTTCCGGATTTTACATGGATAGTCAATGTGCCTCTTACACTTGGTGATTGCTTATCGTGCTAAACGAATTGATCACTGATACATAATTGAATATCGGAGTGTTAGTCGACATGATGAAGTCTGTCTCATTTTTTGTTCCAACATCCGGACTTTTCCAGATCCACTTTCGACGCAGCCGTTTCCTGAAGAAGGAGTTCATCATGAAGAGTCCCTTCCTGTCCATATAATCGGCTAGCATTTGATCACGGTAACTTCGGATTACGGCTACAAATTTCCCCACTTTCTCCTTTCCCATGACAACGGTGTAGTGAGTCTTAAAGATATCCTCATACATAATTTCCACTTCCTCCTCTAGTTCCAGCAGCTTTTCCTCGGTCCGCAGTATGTGTGTGTTGTATGTTGCCAGGGCCAGGGTCATATGACGGGATGTCGTCGCCACCCAAGGATTATAAGCCCTCCTGGTCCAGGCGCCTCGTCAACGTCCGTCACCACCAGCACCGCCTTCGGTACCGCCGGGCACTTGGGGACTTTTGTTAAGGAGATTCATACATGGGGGTTATGGGCCAACTCCCACCACACTGGCCCGGTGCGGATAAGTGCGGATTGGTGGGGAGCGCCAGATCCTCGTCTGTTAATCGGCAGGGTGCACCACGTGCGCGTGAGGTTGGTTTCATCCAGTGAGGTATTTTTCGGGAGCCCTTACAATAACAAATAATGAATACTCGTGTAGATAATTTAGTAAATAGCTGTTTTAATTAAATCTATTATTTAGACAACATCTTCGCAAACCTCGAAAATAATGAACATGACAAGGTTAAAACAAAAACTGTTATCAGTTCCCGGTGCACGCACAGACAACACAATATCAATATTAAATTTTTCTAATTTGAAACCCTGATGCTCTGATGCTTTGCTGACCCTACAAGGGAAATATGCACAATAATTAATAGGAGACTAGTCCTACATATGAGTTGAATAAACTAAAAGTGGCAACCCTACACGATTAGGTTACCCACAAGCGGTTGGCCGGCACGGGGGTTTCATTTGGTTTACTTCTTTCCTTTTACTATGCCTAAGGTTTTTAGTAAGTATAAATGAGCTCCATGAAACAAGTTGCTACCAACAGTTATTGATGATAGAAAATTTGTAGTATTATTATTATCATTAGTGCAAAACCCAACGTGCTCAATACCGTTTAAATATATGCACCTACTGAAATGGCACCAGACGAGGACATTGTTGGATTCTACAACGCACTGACCACCAAGTTGAATAAAATACCCAAGCGAGAAACTATCATACTCGGAGACTGGAATGCTGGAAGACAGAAGAAAGTGGGGGACACTACCAACGATGACCACATTCGCAACATTGTGGGAAGATTTGGATTGGGTAAGAGAAGCGAGCGTGGCTAACGTTTAATCGAATACTGCATCGACAGGAACCTTTACATAACTAACACACAATTTCAATACCTCCTCTTGAAAGGGTGCAATTTTAGTCTATTATAGAGGGAAAGATCTCGATATCCCCCATCTCGGCAGGAGATGACGCAAACTCGTGTTGGAGTCACCTGAAATCCGTGATAAATGCAACATCTGACGCAATCAAAATAGCCAGAAAGAACAATGACATGACGAATAAAACCAAGTCATGGCTAGCCGACGACACATGGGAACTTATCCGTGACTGTAAAGAGACAAGTATGAAGGGTCTGCAATGCAGTGACGCCAGGAAAGACAAAGGCATTGACTGTTTGCATCACATCTGCAACTGCATTTGGCAGACTGGCAAATGGCCCAAGGATTGGACAGAATCGGTCATTCTGCCCCTGTATAAAAAGGCTCTACTAGGACTTGTGATAATTACAGGGCCCTGGCTCTCATATCTCACAGTAGCAAAATCCTCCTGCATATTATAAACAACCGCATAAGACACCTCGATTGGTAAATTCCGCAGGAGCAGGCAGGTTTCCTCAAGGGTAGAGGCACTCGCAAACAGATTCTCAATATAAGGCAAATCATTAAGAAGTCATGCGAATTTAACATCTCATTCGTAATGTGCTTCATAGACTACAGTAAAGCATTTGACTGCATTGACTAGCAAAGCCTGTGGAAAGTACTTACCGAGCTAGGGCTGCCGAGACATCTGACTGCCTTGCTGCAGTCTTGATACTCTGACAGCCGGGGTGTGGTCAGGATTGACAACATACTTTCCAAACCGTTTCTGTTTAAAAAAGGAGTTAGACAGGGCTGTATACTATACCCTATTTCATTCAACATCTACGGGGAGTATATCATGCGGCGAGTGTCGTGTGACGACTGGGAGGGCGGCATCTCCATTGGCGGGACAAAAGTCACTAACCTGCGTTATGCCGACGACACCACACTCTTTGCGGCTAACGAAGAGAAAATCTATATCCTACTGGAGAGATTGGAATGAATCAACAAAGAAATGGGACTCCTCATTAATAGAAAAAAGACCAAGTTATAGCAGTCGACCGCAACATGTCCCTCATCATGACCGGTAGATTAAACCTGGAAAATATGGAGGATTTTACATATCTCGGCTCCGTTATCACGAACAACGGATCCTGTGAGAGTGAAGTCAGAAGACGGATTGGCATAGCAAAGAGCGCTATCTCCCGTCTGGGCCGTGTATGGAGCAACAGGAACATCACAAGAAAAACTAAGCAGCAGCTCGTCACCACCCTTGTTTTTTCCATCTTTCTCTACGGTGCGGAGACCGCCAACGTATTGACGCGTTTGAAATGTGGTGCTGGAGGAAAATGCTCGGAATTCATTGGACAAAACACCGAACCAATGAATCCATTCTAGCCGAGCTGAAGGCACCGATGAGACCCAGTACCACTTGCTTGCGGAGTAGTTTAGAGTTCTTTAGCCACTTTGCTAGAAAAAGAGGTGACGATTTAGAAAAGCTGCTTATAACTGGCAAAGTTAGCGGCAAGAGACCGAGAGGCAGAAGTCTAATGCGCTGGTCGGACCAAATTCGCTCGGCCTTAAGTTCCTCGGTGCACGATGCTATCCACGCCACCGAAGATAGAGCGAACTGGCGCAGGATGGTCCAGGACGTTATTCAAAGAGGCCACGATCCTCAGCATTGAGGATTAATGTCGCAAGGAGGAGGATTATTATTAGTAATTTCATTTTATACTCATTACATTAGTCTCATTATATTTAGTTTCAACCTGGGAATCTATTGGAATGTGTTTGTTTTCTATTCTAACTTTTTAGGTATCAATTTAGACTCAAAATTACAATGGAGGACACATTTAGATATCATAGCAAATAGATTGTGTTCAGCTGCATATGCAGTAAAGACAATTAGGAACTTAACAGATGAGGTTACTGCAAGATTGGTTTACTTTGCCTATTTTCATAGCGTCATGTCGTACGGCATTTTGTTGTGGGGATCAGCAGCTAATATAGATAAAATTTTTGTACTACAGAAACGGGCGGTACGGTTTATTTACAAAATGAAGCCTTGTGATTCCTTGAGAAAGTAATTCAAAGACATCAGTATTCTGACGCTTCCATCTCTGTACATTTTTGAGAACATTATGTATACGCGCAAAAATATACATAATTTAAAAAAGAAAAGTGACGTTAGGAATTTGAATACCAGGTACAAAAATAAATTAGTAGTTCCAAAGCTCAGACTTGCTAAATCTAGTCATTCATTTGTAGGGAATAGCATAAGGTTTTATAATAAAATACCTAACGACCTATTAACTTTGACGGACACACAACTCAAGGAGAGAATTAAAAGTCAACTGATTGCTAAGGCATACTATAGGATCAAAGACTTCACCGAAGACAAACATCCATGGCAATAAAAGTTATTTTAGTTTTTAGTTATACTGACGAGGGTAGGTATGTACCTACTCGATATGTAATAAATAAATTACAAGTTTGAGATGGTCTTCCGACGCAAGAATGTAAACAGTTTCGGTTGAGGTTGTGCCATATGGAGGTATTTTTCAGGACCATCTGATCATAAATAATGATGTCCTATTGTAGCAGCATGTGTTTAGACGTCATTACGAGCATAACGTAAAATTCCTACCTGGGTTATTCGATACTATCGTATGAAATAAATTTAATTCTAGAACAAGAAAACAGTTTTCCTAAAACATAGTTTACTTATAACAAAAAAATACAGGTTCTTCTTCTTATCTTCTATTCTTAAAAATAATTTTGATTTTTTTTCCTTCGATTGCACACATCAGTACACATCACCTTGCGCGTTCAATTGTAGATACGTAATGTATCGACGAACATAAATAATTATCTCAAAGACTAATGCCTTAACTCCGGTTTCAGTTTCAGCAGAACTTTGGACTGTCCCACCAGTCTCTAAAGTTTTCTATAATAGAAGTAGTTTTGACCTTCTCCTCATCATTGAGTAATATGCAGAATCGACAGTAGGGGATTTCGCGCAAGCTATGGTACGAGTAGTACTTATGCCATTTGAGATAGCTCGCATATTCTTCTATGTTGATGATCATCTCGTTCATCTTTTCCGCTAGCTTTTTAACGCCCAATTCTCTTGCGTTTAGATACATTCCATCCGGCATAAATCTGGAAAATATAAAATATTATTATTACAAAGTGCAATAAAATTTGATTATGAATTATCGATGATAATGATTAATAGATATATGTGTACCGTATATATTTCAATAATTAAACAAGGTCATATAGGATCATTATCAGAGTGCCTCCACATGAGACACTTACTTTAAATATTGCAGATAGTTCAACTAGTTGAACAGATACAGTGGGCGATTTGATTAATCTAGATTAATCAAATCACCCACTCATCAGCATCAGCGATTAATCTAGATTAATCAAATCGCCCATTGTATCATTTTAAAACCAATCGTGATGGTATTTCTGTATTAGAAAAAGATTAAGTATAACATCATTGTGTCCGCAGGTACAATGACATATTTAATCTCGGGAACACTCATCTCTACGTGAAGATTGTGCTAACATTAATTAAATATTATATTAAGAGCAAAAAGTATGCTTCCATATTAAAAACAGACTATACTGAAAAAAACACACACATCACAGCCTATAATGTATACGTCTCACTACTGGGCACAGGCTTTCCTTTATGAGGGAAACCAGGCTGGCCCAATGCAGGTTGGTAAGGTAAAGCGGTTGCAGTAAAAATCGGGACCAACAGCTTATCGTGCCTTCCGAAGCACAGAGGAGTTCGAAGTTACAAATTTTTGATTAACTCATCTGCGATCCACCATGGCGAAAGTTGTATTTTCGTAATCGAAACAAGAGCGCTCAAACTATTAGTTATAAAGTGCTGAATCGTTTAAGTTTACGACTCTTTCCATTTATTTATTCTTTTCTGATAATTTCAAACTATTGGAAAAATAAATAAAAGCATTTTGTTGGCATGGCATGTCAAAAGTTGGGCATGGTGGCCAACACGGTATCCCTTAGTGTGTGTGAAAAATTGATGATTCTAAAAAACATGCATCGCGGAGTCACAGATTAATAACAGTGCGGAATCATCAATTCACTGTCTCCACCTCAACATGACGCACAAATAAATTTATTACGTCGTTTCTTTGTCGTACTCCCAGAGCTTGGAATTCTTTGCCAGCACATGTGTTACCTTCTTCCTATAACATCGGTTTCTTCAAAAGAGGCGTGAGAAAGCACCTTATGGGCCGGCAAGGTGGAGGTGGCTAGAGCAGTGTGTAAACGGCAATAGCTGTCTTTGCATATGGACTCTTCTTACCGCTTCACACCGGTGGTGTTAAAATTTGTTCTGTTGCTAAGTGTATCAAGTCCTCGATCGCATCATAGAGAATAAACTTGCGATTTAACACTACAAGTAAGAGGTGGCGAAGTTCAATAGACAGTTATACATGGCAACCCAGCCACCTCCTATCGGTAAGGCTGGCCCAAGAGCCAGATTGGCCCGATACTATACCGAGGACATTCCAGACGTCAGCCTGTGCAAGATTATTTTGGCTCTCAATCAGCTCAAGAACTACAAGACAGCAGGCGATAGCGGTTTGGAAGGCTCTTCAGAGGCTATATAATTCATTATTTTGGCCACCACGCCTTTGGCGTTACGCCCTCGTGACACGAGGCGTGGTGAGACTTTACTTTGAAAAAGGCGATAAATACATTTTTAAGAACTATAGACCCATCTCGCTTCTGAGCGACGTCTATAAGTTTTTTTCGAGAGTAATCACAAATCCTCTCGCACGCAGGTACGACAACTTAGCCTCTTTAACAAGCTGAGTTTCGAAAAGCCTTAGTTTTTTTATACAGCTAGATGACAAATAAGCTGACGGCCCACCTGATGGTAAGCGGTTACCGCCGCCTATAGACACCTTTTTTTTATAGACACCTGCAATAACATGGGAAAATCACTTGATATTGCATTTGCGTTGTCATCCTAAAGCCTAAGATGAAATGCCGTCCATGACCAGTAATTACACTGGCTACCTTTTCCTTCAATCCGAAATACAGCGAACTGTTTCACGGCTGAAAAAAGGCGGTGGTACCTACCCAGACGACCCTACACACGGGCCTACTACCTAGTACATAGACCACAAAATACTCTGCGGCAAGTAATACGGAAGACCGAGTAGTATGAGTTACGACATGGGCTGTGCTGCAGTCTCTTCAGCGGTGCCAAATAGACTAGGTATTATAGTATTTGTATAGAACCGCCACCATGTCAGTCCGCCTCCAGGACCAGAACTCGAAACCTTTCCAAATGCAGTGATCTCCCAAATTGTTCACTGCAGCATCGGAAGATTTTTTAAGCTTCTGTACTTGAAAGTACTTAGCGTCAGCATCAACGGCGAGCATATCACAAACTTACAATTTGCTGACGATATCGTACTTGTAGTCATAGCTGAGACCCTGAAGAGCCTAAGCAAAATGCTCGATGACCTCAGTAGAGTCTCTCAACAAGTGGGCCTTAAAATGAATATGGAGAAGACGAAAATCATTCCGGAGCGTTAAGCGTATCAACGCATGACAGTGAGGTCAGTCTTTCAATGAATTAAAGTTTGAAGTACATTTATAAGAATGTGCTACATGACACATGACTTAACCATGACCTCGTGTGGCATTCATTTCAATTCGTGCAGATTCAAAACTTGGTTAATCCAAAATCTATCGATCGTTCCGACCTAACCATTTGGGGCAGTGCAGTGTTAGAATGATTTTCAATTATTAATTCTTAAAGACAAGTAATAAAATTAAAATGCGATTGAATATTAAAAAGACAATTCCATTACACATAAAAATGTATGTGTATAATTACATAAATAGTTTCTGCGAACCAGGGGTTTTTTTAATAAGCATTAGGTAGCCATAAGTCTGTTTATTTTATTTATGACTTTGCAGGTAGGTAATGCTTATTGACGCATAAGTATATTTATCAATTTACTATACATTATTCTAATGGATCGCTTTTGCAGAATAAAAGCGCTTCTAATATTGACCGAATTGCCCCAAATTATTATTGCGTAAGTAAATATAGAGTAAATATTTTCCTAGTAAGCGTTTAATGCCACCTATGGACGTTACGTTTTTATCAAGCTTTTATCATTAGTGACAAACCCACGATAAACATGATAAGTGAAATGCGATAATTTATAGAAAAAACCGGCCAAGTGCGAGTCAGACTCGCGCACGAAGGGCTCCGTACCATTATCTATACACAAGCGTCTATCTGTTGCCGTTATCAACATCAAGCAAAATCACGTTTGCTATATGGGAGCCCCCTTAAATATTTATTATATTCTGTTTATTAGTATTTTTTGTCTATGAAAAAAAATACTAATAAACAGAAATACATCATCTGTGAAAATTTCAACTGTCTAACTATCACGGTTCATGAGATACAGCCTTTACAAATAATTTACAAATAAGCCGTTTTTTTGTACTCTGTTGTCCTAATTTATTTTTTCATAGTTGCTTTCTTTTATGTTTTTTTTATACAAAGCATGGCAAATGACTCAACACCACCTGATGTGAATCAGTAAGAAGACTAATATTATACGAAGATAGCTAGTGCACCTAATGCGGTTCTCTAAAGTCAGCAGCCTTAAATTCATGGTTGTGACAGCGCTGTCATACTTTTGGCGTTTGTTTGACAACCATTTTATTTTTATTTTTGAGAATCGATGGCGACAATAGCGTTTCGACGGGTATAACCTATAAGAATGCATAAATTTTTAAGTCATAATATATATTGGCATAGTATAATTACGCATAATATTAATACGCATAATCCTATTTAATCATAACAATTTCAGCATAATTCTTTAAGTCATAACTATCACTAGCATAATAATATTTAAGCATAATATACTACACCATAATTATAAAAAGGTATAATAATACAAAACCATAATGAACATAGGCATAAACATCTTACGCACAATAATACTTATGTTAAACATTAATAAACAGCGGCTTGGCGGTGACCCAAGTCAGATTCAAACAATAAAATAAAAGACGATGCAAAATCCTAATTAAATATTTTCCCTAGCATTGGCTACTAATAAACTTAAGTAAAAAAGTTAATTCAAAAAAATATTAATCAACGTAGAATAATACCCATGGTGTAAAGAACATTTTAAACTTATGTAGGCATGTGCCAAATTTATTTTCCTCAAATGCATGTTATATATCTACTAAATCATTATTTTTGTATGAAATTAATTCAAAAAACCTAAAATTTAATGTACTTTTTTTGCCTTTTAACCTTTATGAAAAAAACCTATTATGCGACTATACAATATGCCAATTACAATTATGCAAATTGCAATTATGTGTAATTACATTAGTATAAATTACAATTATGCCAAAATATATATTATGCAAAATAACGATTATGACTAAGTGAAAATTGCATAAGCAAACAATATGCAATTTTCGTTATGCCCAAGTATATTAGGAGAAAATACATTATGCCAACTTAGAACTAAAAATTTGTTTATATTTCTATGTTCATCTGAAAGTAAATCAAATATTGAATGAAGTCATTATGATACATTTTAAATACAAGAAAAACTAAATCTAAAAAATCGATTGTACTTCATTTCATATCTCTAAAAAATTGACAAACACACAGCCAAGAGATCGACATAGAGTTGTAGTGAACACGGTTAGGCGCAGCGCTGTGCTCAAACGTCAAAATCAATGACGGCTCGACGTCAGCTCTATGTCAAATATACCTAATCACACCGCAGATGACTGTACCCTTATTGCATATTCGACGCGTTCATTTACATATTGTTGTTTGTCATAGAAACACTTGGCATAGCTCACTAGGCATAATCATCCAATGCATAATATTACCGTTTAATTTTTTTGGCATACCTAATATTAAATCAACCATAATTAATGAAATCCTAAAATTCCTTTGACATAATATTGGTAGCCCTATTGGTATTTTAGGACCTGTGTACCTGCTTGTGTACCAGCTTTAAAACTGTGTACCAAGTTGGTACACAGTTTACAGACAAAATCGAATTGCTTTGTTTGTTTGTTTGTAGTTTGTTTGCCCTTTACCCCTACAGTGTAATTTAGAGCCGCGAACGCCCGCAGAGGTTCACGTGCTGAGGAGCAAATGGTCCGCCGCAGTTGAGACTGGCCATCAACCGAAGCTGCAAAGGTGAGCCTTGAAACCGTCTGCGATGATATGCACACGTGGGACATGAATCGGAAATCGAAGTATTGTAGCGCCGTACCGTAGCCGTGACAGAAGCCGTGCATGCTTGCATGCTTACTTGCATTTAAGCTTGTATAATAATAAATACCAAACTTTCCAAAATATATAACATTTTCAGATAAAATGTGAAAACTGTAGGAAAGTGATAGGAAACAACATTCATACGACTGGAATTTATTAATATGCTATGTGATGTCAATTATTCGTCAAGGTGTTCTTTATTTCGAGCTGACGGATTTTAATGCTTATGAGAAAATATTTTTTGCTACACAATAATATTTCACATTGTGCTACTTGATTTTTATGTGTTTTAATCAAAAATATGTATTGTGATTTTATAAAATAAATTTTATGCTTATAATTAGTGAGCCATTTATCATACCTTGTGTAATTAGCACCTCCGTATACAACTGGAACGACGTTATTTCGTAATGCTTTTACCAGTTTTTCGGTCACATAATCCTCACTTAAAGAGTTCTCAAATGACAAATAGAAAAAGTAGGTCTCATCAAGCATTTTATCACATTCATCCTGCTTATCTCTTGGACAAGACTGCGTTCCACATTTTCCATAAATGTCCAAAGTAAGTTCGTATTTCTTGAGCTCATTTTTTAAATTTAATGCAAATTTCAACCTGCCCGACTTATCATAACAATTTGAAACAAACCAAGCAGCGGCTTTCTTTTTAGATTTTAGTTTTTGCATGAATTCTGGACTTACTGGATCCATATCTTCCACATTCATCCAATGCATGATTTTGTTTGGACCTACCGTGTTATTTTGCCAGTCATTTATAAACATATAGCCCCATCGTACTTCAGAATCGAGTCTGAAACTCCACGTCCAGTTAAAGAAACTGTCCAGTCTTTTTGAGCATATCGGGTAGTAGTGAGAAGATTCAATAGATGCAAAAACATATTTTTGTTTTGGTGATCTAGCCTCAGGTAATAATTTGTTTGGGAAGCGTATAACTTCTGGCCCGGAGAAAGCGACCACATCGAATTGTCTAATATCTCCGAGAAAATTTTTGTCCGATGTAACATAACAGTTTGTATAAGGACAGTTCCTACTTTTGAATCCTTCCTGTCCTACACCCATGTAAACGAAAGGCACATTCTTAGGAGACGTCCACTGCAGGATATATTTCATGTCCACAGGCTTTACTGCATTAGGTGATACTAGTTCAGTGTGAGTGCAGTTTTGTCGGTCGTCTTCAAGCACTTTTCGAAGAAACGGTGCACTTGTGTATTGTTTCGCGTAGTCTTTTACAAACATGTATAGTGGTATAAACGTAATCACTATTAAGCAATAGAAAAATACTTTGAAAGAGCAGGCCGGTCGCATTTTAAAATTATTATTATGACTAATATATACAATGTGCGTGCGACCACAACTCGAATGATCCGTCACTGAAAGAGAGTTTCGTTCAGGCGTATCTATAACGCGAATGTATAACTGGCTAGAATTGTATGTAAATAATCGTCTGCCGATAATACAATTTCACGTTTAATCTGTAAAATATGATCGCAACGTTACATAAATTGAAGATAAGAAACAATTTAACTATATCACGTTGTCACTTTTAGCACAGTGTAAATCCAAACAGTGGGCCAACGCCTATGAAGTTGAGATACATGCCGAGAATCCTTCAATGCCCAGAGGGCAACTTAAGTTGCCATAACAATTAAAATTTAATTGTGTCTGGTTTATCGGGATTCAAAGGGGAGTAAAGTGTTTTTTTTGCGGCCTTTGGAAGTCCCAATTCCCAATACTCGGGATCCACGATGGCGGGTGTGACTTTTTAATATAAAATCGATATGGGTATCATTTTCGTGGTTTTTGGGGATCCCTATTCTAAATACCACATCTACAAAGTAATAATAACGAACCATGTTATAAATATTCCCCTTGTACTGTTTTAGAGAACGACACTCTGCTATAGGTACATCCTGAAAGCAAGGTCCTGAGATGTAAAATATGTAACAACTTAATCACAACAATTAGTATTTATTTAATAATACTCACTAATGTCATTACATTTCTTTTGAAGCCAATAATCTATTTACTTTCTACTTGAATTATATTTAAAAGTATCTATCCTTAGCCTGCTGTTATAATATGAGCAATGAATTAGAAATGATAATTGTACTTCACAGTTTCACACGTGTTCTTGAAGTGAGGCGTTTGAATTTTAAGCCTTTTCTGGTGCAATTAATTTATTTCGAACATACTCGTACATGTATGAAGACAAAAACCCAGATGGCATACTATCATGTCACTGAAAGTTTAAAATTATTATGTTTAAAAAAATATTATGTTTGTTTGTTGTTGCTTATGTTTGTTTTCTAAGTTGAAAATTAATTTAATCTGGTACGCAGGGTCGTGAACACCGTATCAACTTAGGCTTATATTTTCAAGTAAATAAGAAATTATTTTAAAAAAAATACCAACAGTAAGAAGAGGATTGATATGAACTAAAGCTGCCGTAATTATGAGAATCTTTCATTCATCAGTCTTTCTAAATTCCACAATATGCATTTGTATTATTGGCAGTAAGTATGCTAAAAAGCTCTACAAAACTATTTTTTGTACAATACACGGCAAACAACTCAACACAACAATATGATTAGAAGTGGTAAGAAGAGTCCGTGTGCGTAAGAGACCTAAAACTAAACATAAAATTTTAAACAATAATTAAAACCGACTTCAAAAAACTGAAAAGAATAAAATAATTAAATTTTAGTAGGTACTCATGACCTCGAAATATATTTTGTGGAGTCGGTGCTTCACGTTCTATTATTTCTGGAAACAACTTAGCACCAACTCCAAAGCCAAAAAACAACGGTCTACTATCGTATCTTTCTTTTCACTAAAGAGTCATAGGAAAGCAAAAATCCGCAACTTCGCATACGTAGATGACTTTCTCATTACAGATTTTTTTTATTTAAAAACCAACCAACTCGCAACTATTCCTCATCGAACAAATAAGAATCACGTAAATTGGAACAGAAATCTCGGCGTAATCGGTGTACATACATAGAAGAAAAAACACATACCAACCGAATTGAGAACCTCCTCATTTTTGAAGTCGGTTAAAAACATAATAATGGTAGGGTCATTGATGAAGTTGATGACATTTCATTCCTTGGCATAACCATGCATAACTTTAGATAAATTTTGTAACTGAAAAGCACATATAAATGTATCGAGTTTAGCTATGAGTTTCTTTACTCATTAGGAAGAATTAGAAGGGTGGCGTCTGTGGATGCGGCTATCACTGCCTATCATGGGTATGTTGCTTCTTCTATACGATATGGGATTGTGTTGTGGGGAAACTCAGTGGATATGGTTTTAGCTTTTAGACTTCAGAAAAAGTGCATAAGAGCTATATGCGGTGGAGGATATTTGGATAGTTGGAAGCCATTATTCAAAAGACTAGGCATCTTATCTCCTCCCTGTTTATACATTTTGGAAATTTCGATATTTGTAAAGAGCCACTTTGATTAATTTCAAACAAACAGCAGCTAGAACAACTATAATAATAATAATAATAATAATAATAATAATCATCTTTATTTTCTTCACAATTCACATTTTTGTTTAAAGTGGATACAATACGTTTCAAATACTATATATTAATTTTAACTAATGATTATTGTGAAGACTGGAGCTTGAAATAGGTTAAAAATAACCTGTCATACAAGACACCAGGCCTCCACCTCTTAGAGAGTAAGCATTTCTTTCCTAATTGGTTACAAAACAAACAAACAAAATGATGGTATGTGTGAATAACTTAATCAGCTAATTTACTAAACATTATTTAGAAGTTTGAGTACTACTTTTATTTATATATACACACACACACATAAATACATATACATACATACAACATGCTTTTGTATACATAAATAGGGTAAAATTTACGTGAGTTTATCAGCGTGCAGTACTTTGATTTTTAACTGTAATTTTAATGTAATATTTGAGTGTAACATAATTATTTTAACGGTTTTAGTAGGCATTCGACTTCATCTTGAGTTAATTTAAGTAGATAGTTAGATAGTTGTTCTTTTAACTGTCTACATGTATAGCTATTTAGATTTATTCTTTTATTTAGAGTGTTATAAATTTTAGGGGCCAGAAATTCGTATGATCTTTGCGCAAAGCGTGTTTTAAGAAAGGGTACAACATATCGACGTGATCTACTACTACCAGTAATTTGTGTATTTTCATTAGAAGTGCAATGAAGTCTCTTTATGATTTGATATATGTAAAGCTTACGTACACTCAAAGCTTTAGTTAAATCATAGAGTGATTCAGTTGGGTGGCGAATCGGCAAAGACATCATCACTTTTAGTACTGCCCTTTGAGATCTCTCTATTTGTAGAAAGTGTGCCCGTGCAGCTCCTCCCCAGATGCAGATGCAATAGCACAATATAGATTCACATAATGCTTTATATGTTTTAAAGAGTAAAGAAAAATTTGCCACGGTTCGCAGATTTTTGAAAGCAAAGATTAATTTCCTGACGCGACCAGACAATTGCATCAAATGAGGTTCCCAGTTTAGGTGTTCATCAATAAACACCCCTAAGTACTTGATAGTATTTGTGCGGCTAAGAACAGGGCAATTACAGTGTGAACGTGGTTCTGGTTTGAGATTACAAGGGTACGTATGGATTTTTAACATGAATGTCTCATCAGGTCTTTCAGAGTTGATAATACTGAAGCAGACATATTTGGTTTTGTTGGTGTTGAGTGAAAGTAGACTATTTTCAAGCCACGAAGTGACCTTAGATAGACCACTCTCTGCACACTGCCGTACTTGCTCCCAGGATGATCCTTTAAAAATTAAGGCAGTGTCATCTGCAAACATCAACAGCTCCCCATCGTGTAACTGCATATTGCAGAGTTCATTTATATACACAAGGAAGAGTGTTGGACCAAGGACACTGCCTTGCGGAACCCCAAAAGTACATGAAGCAGTATTACTCAAACGTTCTTCCACACGCACTCTTTGAAATCTATTAGTAAGATAGTTTGAAAACCATTCAAGTGTGACCCCTCTTATTCCCAAATTTTCTAAACGAGATAGGAGTATTGGAATTGACACAGTGTCGAAAGCTTTTTGTAAGTCCAGGAATACTGCTAAGCATTTCTGTTTATCATTAAGAAATTTATAAACTTTAGAAGTTAAATTAAGCACTGCATCTTCCGTGGAGACTTTCGATCTAAACCCATACTGATTTGTTGCAAGTATCTTTTTGGATTCAAGGTATTCGGTTAACCGTTTGGCAACTACCTTTTCTATAATTTTGGATAAGGATGATAATAACGAAATTGGTCGATAGTTGGAGGGATTAGAAGCATCACCGGTTTTATGAATAGGTGTTATAATAGCTTTCTTGCAAACCGAAGGAAAAACACCAGTTGTGAAACTAATATTGCACAAGTGTGCTATAGGCTTACTAAGAACATCTTTTAGATTTTTGTAATATATGTTTGAAATGTCATCCCACCCTTGGGCACAAGAAGATTTTAGACTATTTATTATGCTTGTGATTTCTAGATGGTCGGTCAAATAGAGAGACATTGAGTTTGGTGGTCCATAATTATTTGATGAATACGCGGCCAAATCAGATTCATTTAAATTTAGTTTATTTAAAGTTACATGTGCCAAATTATTACCTATAGATGTGAAATAGTTATTGACATTGTCAAGTGATTCAGTAGGATTATCCTTGATTGTGAGTAGCTCAGTTGCTGGTTGATTTTTAATATGTAAATTCCCAACTTCTTTAACAATTCTCCAGGTCTCTTTTGTATTTTTTGAAAATTTGGCTAGTTGTGTTCGGTAATATTGTTGCTTAAGAGTCTTGATTATTTTAGTACACCAGTTACGATAGTTTATGTATAAAGTTTTCATAGTGTCGCTGTAGCATTTTTTTAATGATTTGTGAATTCTGTCTCTTTTACACAATGATCTAACTACACCTACAGTAATCCACGGTTTAAGGGGGTTTAGTCTTTTTGGTATTTTTACTTTTGTGGAATAGTTACTTATAGTATATTGTATCTTCTCAGTCAAAAAGTTAGCACACCAATTTGCATCATTATTTTGATAATATTTATCCCAGGAGGATTCTAGAAGGTATTGTTTAGAAGCTTCGAAATTAATTTTACGTTTTGTTTTAGAAGTGAGATATTTGTGGGTATATTTAACATTATTGGAATAAAATAAAATAGGGGAGTGATCTGTGATATTAGTTTCTTTAAAAATAACTGTTTCCCAGCCAAACTTGCAATTAGCCATTATATGATCGAGACAAGTGTTAGATGGTGATCTTGTAGCCTCTGTTATACCCTGCATTAAGCCGTAGGACGCTAAGAGCTCAAGGTATTCAGTAGTGTCTGTAGTGTTAACTTTAAGTGTATCTATATTTATATCCCCAGTAAGTATTATAGAATTAGTTTTGACTGTTTGTAATAATTTGTTTAAACCATCTAGAAAATCTCTTAAATCTTTAAAGCTAGGGGGGCGATATATGCAGATGATTGATATTTTATCGTCTAGTTCTACAATAAGGCAGTTACAATCTATCATGTTCGCAGGTTCATAGACTCTATACTTAAGATAATCCGCAACATACACCGCTACTCCGTCATTTTGATTAAGAGATTTTCCATTATGAAAAGATATGTAATTAGTTATTGAGGGCAAAACAGAATCCTCAGACGTCCAACATTCACTGAAAACATAAACATCTATCTGTACATCTAAATAAGACGAGAATACTAAGAAGTTATCCAAATTTTTATTAATACTTCGTATATTGTGACTTAGAATGCAGAGCGTTTTGTCATTAGGAGTTGCTAATTTAGTTAAATGTTGTGAGCAAGTGGTAGGATCCATTATTTGACTACATTTTATTACGTCGGCTTCATCAATTATATCACTGAGATCTTTATTTGTTGTACCTATATTTATTGTATAATATGTAATGGTAAGCAGCGGCACGGAAACCTAAACAATAAATAAGTAATGCAATATAATTAGTAATTCGAACAAGGATACACAGATATAAAACACATACAATGATTATGGCATTTTGCTCATCAAAATAATAATTTTTACCCATAAAACAAAAAATAGTCACTATAATAGTTGCTAGTTTTACGATATTTGATCGATAAAAAGTTAGGGGGGAGCTAATAATATAATTTATTTGTATGTAAGTTATGTTCAGTAAAATATAGTTAATGTTAGTTAGGTTTAGTAAAATAAAGTTACGTAGGTCATGTAGTCACTTTTGTGCTGATTCCGGTTTCGGAAAATCCTCTTCAGAACTGATCTTTAGCGCTCTTGAGCCTTCCTTCTGTCTTAAGTAGATTATACCGTGTGAAGTCCAACAAAAACGATATTTATTTTCCGCTGCATAGTCTCTTGCCAAGCGATATAGCTTTTTTGCCCTAAATGTAAGTGATTCAGAGATGTATATACGCTGTTCAGGTCCACTTAGAAGTAGTTGTTTTGTGTTAAGTTTGTTCGTGAGATGCTGCCCATTGTATGTTTTAAGTCCTGATAACAATTTGTTTTTGCAAACATTGTTTACAAAGTCCACTATAATGGGTTTATTTGACTCTGATTTAGTGTTAATTCTATGCAGTGTCTTGATCTCCCCATCACTAATGCTCACGCCGATCTTTGAGCAGATGTCTTGAAATGTTTTTATTAGATCTTGATTTGTTTCTGTATTCGTGAGTTTAGGTATGTTTCGAATTTCAACTTCGTTTGCTCTCGACTTTCGTTCTAGAAGTTCAATTTTATTTTCCAACACGTCAATGTATTTCCGAGTTTCTTTCTGTTCGTTTTTAAAACAGTCAATTTCTTCTCGCATTTCATCGTATTTTTGACTTAGAAAGCTAAGTGAGTTCACTATTTCAGTGTTCTGTTCTTTTATATCTGACACTGTGTTTTGTATAGATATTAATTTTTTATTTTGTGTATTAGTAAAGTCATCAAACATCTTTCTTATCTCTTGCATAAATGAGTGAATTGATATCTCCTCTTCTGATATATATTTACGTTTATTACGCATGGTTATCGTATCGAGCGCGGAGTCTGATCCCGCGTATTGGTGTGTTTGCATCGCTGGGAGAGCGAGGCCGGAGGCAGGGTCCGCGGAGGGCAACGCAGTTGGAGTGTTCGGTGGAGTGCGCCTGAGTGACATCGCAAGTAGTACTAGGACCGCAGAGCTTACAAAGGTGATTACAGAAACTATTATTGGAGGTCTTCTTATATTGGTCGGTATCGACACTTTAGTACAAAGTTGCTTTCCGTCCAGTACTAGTTGACACCTCAAGCTCGTCCGCCGAGTGCGACTGAGACAAAATAGTATCTTGAAAAATCTTACTTACGCAGTTATTCACACCTCACTTTTGCCTGTGGGTGTCGCTTGACGGATGAAACGGATGATTATGTGTGTAGTTACTCTGTGGGACTTGCCGTTCTGATAACTGTGGTTACCTCTTCTTACTAATGCGTTCCTATTTAATGCGGCGAATTTTATGTGCCAAATATTGTAATTAAAATTTGAAATAAAAATCAGCAAACTTTCCAAACACGTCCAACACAGTCCGAGTCCAAGAGGGGAGGGGACTATAGAGGTAAGAGAGGCAACACGCTTTAAATACCTTATCAGAGGTTAAAGATTCCCTCAATGAATTCGTACTGTTGCCCTTAAATAGGTGCAAAAAAGGGCTATTTGATTTGCTGAATCTAATAAATTATTATTGTATTGCTATATTTGATATAACTAAAAAATTTTAAAGTATACAAATATTATTATTTTCTATTTAGACATTGATTAACATCACTAGGCAGACCCGTATGTAGGGTCGTCTGGGTAGGTACCACCGCCTTTCTTATTTCAGCCGTGAAACAGTTCGCTGTGTTTCGGATTGAAGGGAAAGGTAGCCAGTGTAATTACTGGGCATGGACGGCATTTCATCTTAGGCCCCAGGATGATAACGCACCTGCAATATCAAATGATTTTCCCTTGTTATTGCAGGTGTCTATAGGCGGCGGTAACCGCTTACCATCAGGTGGGCCGTCAGCTTGTTTGTCATCTAGTTGAATAAAAAAAAACAATAAATATGTCGTGGTGATTTATCATTGTAACATCTATTTGTACCATATTTCAGTATGTGTTTCTGTAAACCACGGTACACTCATAAAATTATATGTATCTTTTGTATAATTTGAAAAGCATCAATTTAGATGTATTCGGTATTATGATAGAATATACCGGATAGGCCCACAATCACACCTCCTATAACACACCTCCTTTATTAATACGCCTGACCAAAAATGCCTGCTTTAAAAATTCGGGAACACCCAAAAATTCCGAATTATTTAATTCCTAATTTGAATATTCCGATTTTTAAAAATCCGTATGTCACAATCCTTCACATCCTTTCACAAGGCCGCCTCAGCCGCGGCGGCGACCTTTTAAACCACCTGCTCCTCAGCCCGCGGGCCGCCTTGTCCCTCCGCGCCTACGCGGGTTTTAATTACACTCTAGTGTAGGGCAAGGTCGGACCACGTGGAGTCGGGTTGTGTCAAAAATATCGTATTCATTTGATAATTTCATGACATTTGTATGAAATAATGCTGCCAACGTTACACTATTCCATACAAATGTTATGAAATAATCAAATGAATATGATATTTTTGAAAGTGGCAAGCCATTTCTACGGAGTAATATAGCCCATGTTTAAATTTATTGTCGCATTGACGGCACCACCCTGTTTACCCGTTTTAGATATAATATCTGAATGATAGCAATGAATTTTCGGAAAATTAAATTTCGGACTAGTAACACAGCGGGTTTTTAATTCTTCGTACTAATGAAAGTCGGAAAATTCAAATTTCGTATTTATGAATTTCGAGAAAATAAAAATCGTGTTTTTGAATAGTCGGAATTTAGTCTCTTAGGGATTGTGAAATTCAGATTTTTAAAAATCGGAATATTCAAATTCGGAATTAAATAATTCGGAATTTTTAATTTAATTAATTTTAAACAATAAATTTAAACATGGGCTATATTACTCCGTAGAAATGGCTTGCCACTTTCAAAAATATCATATTCATTTGATTATTTCATAACATTTGTATGGAATAGTGTAACATTGGCAGCATTATTTCATACAAATGTCATGAAATTATCAAATGAATACGATATTTTTGACACAACCCGACTCCACGTGGTCCGACCTTGCCCTACACTAGAGTGTAATTAAAACCCGCGTAGGCGCGGAGGGACAAGGCGGCCCGCGAGCTGAGGAGCAGGTGGCTTGAAAGGTCGCCGCCGCGGCTGAGGCGGCCTTGTGAAAGGATGTGAAGGATTGTGACATACGGATTTTTAAAAATCGGAATATTCAAATTCGGAATTAAATAATTCGGAATTTTTGGGTGTTCCCGATTTTTTAAAGCAGGCATTTTTGGTCAGGCGTATTAATAAAGGAGGTGTGTTATAGGTGTGTTTGTGGGCCTATCCGGTATATTCAATCATAATACCGAATAAATCTAAATTGATGCTTTTTAAATTATACAAAAGAGACATATGATTTTATGAGTGTACCATGGTTTACAGAAACACACTTCGTCGATTGAAAGATTCACCTAAATTACGCTTAGCCGACGGTTGCTTGTACCAAAAAATTTTTCGCCGGTAGAACATTTCACCGAAAACACACTTACCTGATAATTGGTTTTACGATATAATACTTCGCCGAAGGCCTTTGACCGAAATAACTCTTTAGCGATGGTTGGTTCTACGAAAGAATATTTTAACGAATTGAACCCAGTGCCCAAAAGAAAAAATAATGGGTACAAAAACATAAGATACTTATTACTATGACTGCAATAAATAAATATTTCTATTAATTATTTTGGTATTTTATTCTTGTTTTCAAAAAGTGTCCAATATTCGGTTCGGTTCGGTTCCCCTACCTAATTTAGTTTTAATACAGCCCTATCATACTAATTTTGCAAGTAGCAACAACTCCATAGAGACGCAAACCCAGGTACTAGTTTAATAAGTACACATAATTTACACAAAGTAAGAAGTAGCCCGATAGCTACCCGCAATACTATGTGACCGCTAAGAAACAGCCCCTCGAACTGCTCGCAATACCGTTTGTTTATGCAAACGAAAAACATTATGCAAATTAATTATTAATATACCTACATAGTAATGTAGCTATATTTTAATAGTTAGTAAAACATTTTACTAACCTTCTCTATCCGATTCATTACGTACAGATTCCGAAAACGATGTCGAATCCAGATGTGTTCTACGGCGAAGTTTCTTTTCTAACTTGCGTAACTCTTTACTCAATTATTCAAACTCGTCTTGCGCTTAGACATTTTCAAACACTTTTTTTATTGCTTTCGGCAGATTATTTTAAGGCACGTCTGTATAAGCGAAGCACTAAAACCACAGATTAGCCCTTTGAATCCCGTTAAACCAGACACAATTGAATTTTAATTGTCATGTCAACTTAAGTTGCCGTCTGGGCATTAAAGGACTAAACGCAAATGACGAATGGACGGCGGTGACAGGCAAAGAGGTTACAAATACCCTCAGATTTTTTTATTTTTCAAGTAGGTACATACTTTCAAAACAGTGCGTATATGGCGATACCCTACGCGGTACTAGATGTTGTTCTTATTCTAATCTCGAGAACGAAGCGAGTATAATTACCATCATTAATCACTGCAACATGATTTAATTTCTGAAGCCGCGTAAAATTCTGACATGAAATGATAGGTATTTAGAAACTAATTGTCTACCGAATGTGTGGCTTCGCAGATTGACTAACCAATCATTAGTTATAAATCGCCAGTCAAACTAAATTTTGCCCTACACTGCTCGATATCTGTGTATCGATTGATAGGTAACGATATCTAATAGTTGATAAGTAGTTAAGCCGCTACGTAAATTGCTTTTTAGTCTCATGAACTTTATGAGCCAGATAATACATAAACTCGTTACATAATGTCCTCGCAGTATATGAAAATATTGTTAATTTTATCGATTTTTGTTTTAATATTTCTATTACATATGCTAGGAATTATTTCCGAATCTAATAATTTTGTGCTACAGTGGACCTCTGCAACATCTCACCCGATGTTATCACAAATGTTAGAAACTAACTATAGTGTTAAATTTAACAGTAGTGCCAAAAGTGATAAAATTGTGTATGTTTTAGAGTGGACATCGCCAAAAACTGAACCGTTCATTTTTTTAGGTCAAGGACAAGAAAATTTTGTAACCCGACATTGCAAGTATACTAACTGTTTTGTGACTTCCAACAAGGAGCACCTGAAACATATATCAGATTTCGACGTGATTCTTTTCCACGGTCCGGAGGTGCGAAACATTCCGAACAGTAATTTGCCAAGGATTAGATCACCCCATCAAAAATATGTTTATGTTTCACTTGAATCATCGCACTACTATCCCATTTGCTCAAATAGATTAGATGGCTTCTTTAACTGGACCTGGACTTTCCGGTTGGATTCGGATTGTTTGTGGGGCTATCTAACTATTCTGGATGCATCAAATAATATAATTGGCCCAAATAAAATAATGCACTGGATGAAAATTGAAGATATGCAACCCGTTAGCAGAGAATTTAAAGAAAAGTTAAAAAGTAAGAGCAAAGCAGCGGCTTGGTTCGTTTCTAACTGCGGTGATAAATCGGGGCGCCTGACTTTTGCAAAATCACTGAAAACTGAAATGAGAAAACATAATCTTATACTTGACATTTATGGAGGATGTGGAGAATTGAAATGTTCTAAAGACAGCTACGACTCCGAAAAATCGTGCCAGCAACTCATAGATGAATCTTATTATTTTTATTTAAGCTTCGAAAATTCTTTTAGTGAAGACTATGTAACGGAAAAGCTATTGCGAGCTTTACAAAATAACGCGATTCCTGTAGTTTATGGCGGCGCCAATTACACAAGGTAAGTGCATTAATTTCTTTTGAATCCATACTAATATAATAAATGCGACAGTGTCCGCCTGCTTAGCTATGTACGCTTAAACCGCTGAACCGATTTAGATAAAACTTGGTGTAGAGATAGTTTGAGTCCCGGGAAACGACAAGGGATAGTTTTTATCCCAGATATCATCCTTAAGGGTGTGAAAAGTGGGGTGGGGAATCAATAACCGCTGAACCGATTTTTAGATGAAATTTAGCATGGAGATGGTTTGAGACCCTGGGAAGGATATAGGATACTTTTCGGTGTGATAACCGACATCCACGCGGGCAGTCACCAGTGATTATTTTTTTCTGCTTGACAACTTAAGTAGGATTATATATTCTTGGGTGTCATTAATAACTCCACAAAATGAATTAAATGATAACATAACATTGAGTTTAGCTGCTGCTATTTGTTTGATATATTTTATCGAGCAAAAATATTGAAAATATTTTTAACAATTGTTGCAGATTTATGCCTGATGGAATTTATTTGAATGCACGAGAGTTAGGCGTAGTTAAATTGGCAGCAAAAATGAATGAGCTAATAAACAACCCAGATCAGTATGAGGAGTACTTCAAATGGCATAATCACTATTCTTACCTTTCCAGAGAAGAGAGCCCTGAACACATCGACTACTGTAGATTTTGTGCTTTTGCAAATGACCACAATCAAATGAACAAGGTTACAATAGTACAAAAATTTAGGGAATGGTGGGATAATCCAAAGTTTTGCTAAGAATCACAAATATATTACTAAATCAATATGAATCACTTATTATAATTGTTCTAGTCTGATCTACTTGCTAATTATTATATCATTATTGAAGCCTAAACTGATCCTATTATAATAGATCTCCCACTGCCCATCATCTCTAAAAGGTTATTCATGTAAGTTAAATATTAAAAAAGCAACTTATTTTTGTGATACCTATGTTACACTCAAGGCGAAATGAACATGAGAGTGTTCATAATTAAGACATAGTTGATTATATTTATAATGATGAAACACCTAACAGAATGATAATTGACATTTAATAGGTACCTACCGATTTTCTTGAAGTATCGATAAGGTTTAGGTGCCTTATACCAATGTTATCAATGGAAGTGGTTGTTTGTCATCAATATTTTGAAACAGTATTAGCATTAATCGATGTTTATAGGCTAGTTTTGAACTACAGTTAGCAGCATTTTGAAATTACAAAACAAGACTTTTCGCCAAAGCTGATTATTTTCGGAAGTGCTTCGGCACTTTGATTATCATCCCATAAGTATAACCACCGGCTTTTAAGACGGCTGTCGATTTTTTTTTATCTACTAGTAAACAAACATAAAGTTGCGGAACAATGGAATCTGGTGATCATTTTGTTGTATTAGACGTTCGAAATTAATATCCTAAACTCCAATAATTAAAGTAAGATTAAAGCGACGTTATGGATAATCACGATCTTATATTTTCGAGCACAAAAACTGAAAAAAGGAATAAAATGTTCTTAAATGTAATATATATTTCTTATATTAATACATAATTATTTGACATGATGCCCACGGCCTCTTTTTACCATCGCACCGCTCGCCATCGGCAGGGAATTCATCCTCACACGTTGGAACTAAAATGGTCTCGTACTGTGCGGTTTCAGAGAAACTTTCTCCCGCGTACGCTCAGATTGTGGAATGACCTCCCTGCAGAGGTTTTCTCGAACGAGTACAGCATGGGGTTCTTCAAAAAGGGTTTGAAAAAGTTTTTACAGGGTCGGCAACGCGCAAGTGATACCCCTGGTGTTGCGAGCGTCCATAGGCTACGGTAACCGCTTACCATCAGGTGGGCCGTATGCTTGATTGCCACCTTAGTGGTATAAAAAAAAAAAAAAAAAAAGAACGTGGCTTAGGCCATAATTGTACCTACTTTACGATTCGTGACTATGTGGACGGACACGTTTAGGGAGGTGTATGAACCAATAAAAATAAAAATAATTGGTTTTAAATCACGACCCAGAATACAACGGTGCGCACAAGTTGTTAATACCTAGGCTCACAATAACGTCAAGTTGGTATGTAAAATATACCTAGTTTGGTAAATAATTAGACTTTGCTATATATTTCATTCAAACTCACTAATGTATGGCTTACATTGCAGACACAATTGTTTTTAACTGTCATAAGACTCCCGGTATTACGAGATTTGACAAATCAAATATGTATCGATTTCTATCAAAATGTAAACCATGCAAAAGCAATTCTGTCACCTTAAAAATTAATAATGAGGTCTAAAACGTAACTCTATCTACCAAAAAAGTTTTTTTAACAAAAATAAAACCGACTTCAAAATACTAAAAAGGAAAAAATAATTAAATTTAAGTACCTAGGTACTTATCTCCTAAAAAATTATATTTTGGAGTTGGTGCTTCACTTTCTATTGTTTCTGGAAACAGCAAAAATTTTAAACACGTATTATGATTATTATTAAGAAAATTTTGCGTATTATTATTAAGAAAAGTATTGTTATTCCAGAAATTCTTATAATTAAAATGTCACAATATAAATAGAAATATATATAAGTATATTCAAATTCATGCTCTTTTCATCATTCAAACCACGGTAAAAACAGCATATGAATATATTTCTATAATATTGTGATAAATGTTTAATCTTACTGCAAAAAACCGTTTGTTTGTGATAAAATAGCTATAATACATATTATATTTCTATTCTACAAAACAAAATTTTAATTAAATAAATTGGCTTTGACCTTGAATTCTCGGAGAATAACGGATTTAAGTCTGATATTAGATCAAAGGTAAACATCGTTCGAAGTAACGCCTATAAGTAATGTCTATTTCACTTATATTGGAACTAAAATTACAAAAGAAAATAGAATATTTTATTTTTAAGTAAAGCATTATCTCTATGGTTCTTAGTATACAGGGTGGTGCTGTCAATGCGACAATAAATTTAAACATGGGTTATATTAGTCCATAGAAATGGTTGGCCACTTTCAAAAATATCGTATTCATTTGATAATTTCATGACACTTGTATGAAATAATGCTGCCAACGTTACACTATTCCATACAAATGTCATGAAATTATCAAATAAATATGATATTTTTGAAAGTGGCAAACCATTTCTATGGACTAATATAGCCCTTGTTTAAATTTATTGTCGCATTGACGGCACTACCCTGTATAGTTAAATTACTTGAATTCAGATATTTCGGAATCGTCGCGTTTTAGACCTAAATTTTATATAATTATATATATATTAGCCGTGTTCTCTCATATATTATTTTAATTTATGTCCGTCCTACGGTTACCTGGAAGAAAACGCTTTGAGCGATAAGGTTGCCTTTTGTACAATTTAAACTTAAAAAGTAATGTGTATCATGTTTGTAATTAGTAGATGTAGGTACAATAAAGACTTATAAATAATTATATTTTTATTTACTTACGTAGGGAAGGGTGGGTCTAGTTGAGCAACGGGGCAAGTTGAGCAATCGCAATATCTTGGAAACTAAGCATCGCACAGTTCCCGGCTGTATGAGCAGTGGGGAGCGGGCGCGGGTTGCTTCCTTACTTTTTTTTACACAACAACTTGGATGTAGAATATCACGTAAATGAAAATATGTTCTCTAGTTATTCTAGTTTTTATAATTAACAACGCTTTATTTGCAGTTTGTATTGATTTTTTTATAGCTTACATTTTATTTCAATAAGTGGGAATGGGGCTAGTTGGGCAACATAATATGTTGTCTTAACTGCAATAGTTATAATGATGAGCTTTTAGTTCCTTGATTTGTATTCCTTATTATAACTATGTGTTATACTTTGATTTGTTGATTTTTACTTAATTTTATAATGTTGTTGAGTTATACTTATCCCATTGGTACAAATAATATTTTCGTTTTGTTTATTGTTGCTTTTAATGAGATTTTAATTAAGGGAGATTTATAAGGTATTAACTAATTTCTACTGTCATTTAAATTTAATGAGAACATATAAGTCTGATTATACATACAAATTACTATATAAATAACAAAAATACTGTTTTATCCTATTCACAAAGTCACTTAAACTATTTATTGCTCAACGTACCCCATACCGATGCTCAACTTACCCCACCGTAGGGGTATGTTGAGCAATGTTGATAAATGTCAGAAAATTTGAAATACCTTGAAATCTAAAAATACCTGATAAATAGTATAAGGTTTCTTAATAACTAGAATAAATGCTTGATAAAACGGTGCAAGCATCATATCTCTACATCAAATACATTTCTAACTGTAACACATTTAGTCAAAAATTGCTCAACTAGACCCACCCTACCCTACTATAAATACTACTACTCCACGGGCTGTTCTTAGGACAAGAAGATGTTTACGGGGTGGTGACAACAATTCGAAAATAAATTAAAACATAGAATAGTTCATGGAAAGGGTTGGATATAGCGCTCTAGTAATTTGTATTTTTTTGCAACTGACATGTAATAATGTATATCTATATTCCCAAATAAATAATGAAAATGATTGATTGAAATGTTTTGCAACTTTCAAATAAATCTTATTCATTTGATGATTTACTGACATTTCTATGAAGTAATATAACATTGGCTGCCTTTTTTTAACCCCCGACGAAAAAGAGGGGTGTTATAAGTTTGACGTGTCTGTCTGTGTATCTGTGTGTCTGTCTGTGGCATCGTAGCGCCTAAACGAATGGACCGATTTTGATTCGTTTTTTTTTGTTTGAAAGCTGATGTGACTACGATGGTTCTTAGCTATTATTTAAAAAGTTCAGTTCAGGCGTTTGATGACTATCAGCTCATTTTCTACATAATAATAGGATTTTACTAACTTTTACAGATCCGATTGATTTCAAATTTGGTGTACTGTCACTTCGGTGACATTCCCATGACATACTAACCTTGAGCTGATCCTATACCATCAAAAAGTCTCCGAAATGCTTAATTCTTTAGAAACTTACAGCAGATATAGCGTGTTTGGGCTCTTATGAATAGTCTTAGTGAGATGGTGTTAGATTGATGATTAATGACGCCGGGGGTTACTTAAAATTTTTAATTTTGCAATTATTCATAGAAATGTCATGAAATTATCAAATGAATAAGATTTATTTGGTGGTAGGCCCGTATCTGTATGTAGGGTCGTCTGGGTAGGTACCTTTCTTATTTCAGCCGTGAAACAGTTCGCTGTGCTTCGGATTGAAGGGAATGGTAGCCAGTGTAATTACTGGGTATGACGGCATTTCATCTTAGGCCTCAGGATGACAACGCACCTGCAATATCAAGTGATTTTTCCTTGTTACTGCAGGTGTCTATAGGCGGCGGTAACCACTTACCATCAGGTGGGCCGTCAGCTTGTTTGTCATTTAGTTGTATAAAAAAAGATATTATAAATATTTCTATGAACTAATATAGCCCATGTTTTAATTTATTGTCGTGTGGCCGTCACCATCCTGTATGTTCTAATACCGTCTATGAAAGTTATTTTAACCTAGATGTGTAACTAAGTAAATCTAAGCCAGTTAGCTTACCGATATTAATGTTATACCTACCCAAGTGATAAGTATTAATAAGTATTCAGGTATTGTTGAGAAAGTGCTTTTATTTAATTTCAGGTAAAAGTATACCCAAAATAGTGGACACCCAAACTAAAAAGATAACTTTTACATTAAACTATTTTAGTTTAGATCATTTCATTATGTAAAATTTTGACCTAGTTAAGGCAAGTGAGTTTTTCTGTTTTATGAATAAATATTACTTATATTAACCTGTCAAGTCACACATCCTAGACACAATGGGTTTTTAACCGACTTCAAAAACGAGGAGGTTCTCAATTCGGCCGGTATGTTTTTTTTTTCTATGTATGTACACCGATTACGCCGAGATTACTGATCCGATTTACGTGATTCTTTTTTTGTTCGATGCGGAATAGCTGCCATTTGGTCCCATAAAAATTTTTTCAAAAACAGTTGGGTACTTTGGTTTTAAATATAAAAAAAACTGAAATTATGAAGTCGTCTACATATGACTAATTGCGAATTTTTGCTTTTCCAATGACTTTTTAGTGAAACGATACGATAGTAGGAAACAATATAGTTTGACGGTCACCCATCTAGCTTTGACCGTAGAAAGTTATCACTAAAAATTGTGAAAAAAAAATTTTAAACAAAAATTAAAACCGACTTCAAAAAACTGAAAAGGATAAAAAAATTAAATTTAAGTAGGTATTCATCCCCTAGAAACATATTTTTGGAGTTGGTGCTAAGTGGTTTCCAAAAACAATAGAAAGTGAAGCACCGACTCCAAAAATATGTTTCTAGGGGATGAATACCTACTTAATTTTAATTATTTTATCCTTTTCAGTTTTTTGAAGTCGGTTTTAAGTTTTGTTTAAAATTTTCAATTGTCATATACGCCCGGGCGTTGTCCCGAGTGTCTTACGGGGCTTTGCATAATAATAGCTAGTCTATATATAAATAGTGTTAATATAAGTTATCCCTAGCCTTTGCGCAAAGATGTATTAAACGTCATTACCTTTGCGCAGATTTTATCGTTAAAAAAGCGTGCTAATTACTTGGCATTTTAGTGTTACTAACTAAGGTTATTGCCGAAAACTCAAACGTTATATGTATTCACGGGCATGTCAATTTTATTGAGTAGGTACTGACAAAGACAACATAATGAATTTTAAAATGTCAAATTAAAGACTTCCTAAATTTAGGCGGGTTCAAATATTGAAGTTGAATACTCGGCTGTGAGGGAATTATAATAGAGGTGAATAACACTTAAGTTCAAAGCCAGACTTATGATACATTCTTAGCAGCCAAATAACACATTAATAGTATTACGTTTCTGTGTCATGCGGTAAGTTAAGTCGCCAAAGCTCGTCGAGGAAACGTTGTGTTGGGAGATTATAAATTTAACCTTTCTGTCTTCGCATATGGACTCCTCTTACTGCTTCACATCAGGTGGTGTTGATTAATTTGTCGTGCTTTGTATAAAAAAAGCAAATGCGTGCCCGCCGCCCGCCGGCGCCATGTCTTTTATAGCAGCAAAAATATACAAAACTAGGAATAAACAAAAGATTATCTTGTAAATATTTTTAGATGTTAGAGTAACTACTTGTTTATTAATCAGATAATGAGTAGATGTAGTATATGATAAGTACCTAATAGGAATACAAATAATATTATGCTCCACACAATTATAAGGTCATGGCATACTATACCGGCTCCGCAACAGCACGGCTGCAGCACGGCGTCGCCTCGAATTTAGGCTACGGCTAGCCGCCAGCGCGCTAGCTACCTGTCGTCCGGAAGGTACAAGCTCACAGCCCGCGCGCCGGCCGCGAGGTGCAAGCCCGTAGTCTGCGCGTCGGCTGTTATATGACATTTGTGATTGAACACGCCTAGGACTTGCACGTTGTTGTTTTGCTGGCGATTCGGAGTCGGGGCGTAGTAAGCACGCAGCCGGCTCGCTGTAAGCACGCCGTAAGCGAGCTGTAAGGACGCTAGGTGCGAGTTGAGTTGTATACTAGCGGCAAGCGCGCTGACTGCTCGCAGTTGGCTTTTTTATATTAATATTGCAAAATAAACTCACAACTTAATGCTCTAAATTGAATGGCAAGTTTATTGCTGGATTGGGGGCGGTGCCGTTGCGGTGCCGGTATAGTGTACCATGACATGACCTTTAAACGTGTCAGTGTCGCAGCAATCTGGTTTAATCAGCCAGTTGATTTGACGCCTAGGTCGTTCATTAAACGCCAGCATTCAATTAAATGGCTGAAGGTCAACTAACTAAGTCATCGCGCGCTTACCCAGTTACGAAGAGATTTTGTGATTGGAAGGTTCAAGGTTTTTTCATAACCATTTAAAACCGAAATCATTTTGGTTATACTTAAGTATCATAAAAATAATTATGAACTCACCAGTCACATTAAACTTTTCAGTTCAAAACGATTCGCCTAATTGAGCTTAGTTTCAAAACGCCAAGTTAAGTGGTTCTAGTTCAATTATCAACGGACTAGGCTTTTCATTAGGTGCCGGCGTTTAATGAACGGTTTAGGCATCCAATTAACTAATCTAACTGGATGACTCTTCTTACCGCTTCACATCAGGTGGTGTTGAGTTGAGACATTTGCCGTGCTTTGAGTAAAATAATATAATATTAATATAATTATTTAAAGAAATAATTAGGACATAATGACAAAAAAAAGATTTATTCTTTTAACATCAGCTTACTAGATTTCCTCTTGTATCTAACCGTTAACCACATTAGCTTCACCTTAGCAATAAAAGAATCTGAGCATCGAAAATATGTGAATGCTAGCCAAATCAATAGTTAATACAATTATTACTGAATATTGATCGTTTGATTCATTTGGTGAGCATGTTAGCTTGCTGTGATCTCTTAATATGTTTCCCTTGATTTCTATTTAAAGAATGCAAAATGCAAACACGTGTTCGCAATATTTAATTTAAAAATCTGAGCGCACCTTTTAAGCTCAATTTTAGTCACATTAAGTACTTAAGAAAAAGAATTGTGACCATTTTATTGATATTCTACTTATACTATGACAACAATTGACTAATTATAACCCTGACAATTGAATTTATGAATCACCTATTAACAATAATAATTTTATGACAGTTTATTTGCCTTATTCTGTAATTAGCATGTACTTTTAAACTTAATTTAATATTAACATTTGCACGTCTGCTGCTGACAGACTGAATAACTCTCTTAGGGATTATAATAGCTCTTACCCTGCGATGTACTTCTATTCATGTGTACTATTTATGTTATTCATGCAAATAAACGATTGATTATGATTATGATTATGTCATGAGAGCAATTCTCATGACATAAGTAGGTACTTAATGTGACTTGTCCTCAATTTATTGATTCTTTTCTCATTTACCGATTTGGCTAAGGCTTTCGATAAAATCTGCCATAAAACTTTATTGATTAAGCTCTGGCAATGGTCCATAAATTACTTGTCTTGTATGACCGTTTATTTCTGCTATATAAATAAACATTATTTAGTATACGCTGCTACGAAGGTATGAACTTAGTATTCGTAAGCTCGATTAATCGATTAGCACGAGTTAGTCAATTTCCGGAGAGTAACGAAGCTGAGATTGACAATCAAGTATTCATTTCCACACTGGACATCCCGTGCCCTTGGCAATGCTAATAGCGTGTTACAGCAGTGAAAGTATGCGCGAGTAATACGAGAAGTCAACTATGGCTTCTAATACGCTATTGATTTATTAAAATTTGAGAAATTCAATTGGAGAATGGGGATGTTTCGTATACATTGCTGCAAGCTATCACATATAAAAGATATGTTCCATTTTGAAACGATAGCTTTAATTTGTTTGATTGTTGTTTTTTCGCGACGATAAGTTTTTACAAGCTCTGTGATTGGCATGGTGCTTATACAGGGTTTGTATGGAATAGTGTAACGTTGGCAGCATTATTTCATACAAATGTCATGAAATATCAAATGAATACGATATTTTTGAAAGTGGCAAACCATTTCTATGGACTAATATAGCCCATGTTTAAATTTATTGTCACATTGACGGCACCACCCTGTATCTGTATACGCGTTACGTTGTAGTGACGCTAGCAAGCGATTGAGTAAAGCCGGGTCCAGATATGTATCATTTGCCCGATCCGATCACCGTATCCGTATCGCCGACGCGTATCATGATCGCATATGTGGACGGGTGATGATACGCGTATCATGATACGGCCCGTCCCATGTCGTGTCGGTTTTTGTCCAATCTTCAAAGGTGAACTGGGCAATTTGATTGTGAAGATACGGATACGGAGCAAATCGAGGCGTCCACAACTTGATACGAGGCTTGATACGTGATACGCTGATACGGATACGGTGATCGGATCGGGCAAATGATACATATCTGGACCCGGCTTAAAGTGTAGTGCGATCGACACACTTGGACGGAACATTGTTATGATTGGTGGTGTCTTCTCTATACTTTGTATGTCAATGTCAAGATAAGATAAAGATAAAGATATTTATTTGCATGAAACATGTGTCGGTTTACATGGATTGCCTCAATAGATCTTTGTTATCCTACATGAATAAAATATGGTTGAATATGTCCTGCCTCATTAGGCGTAAGTACAAATCATAATATTGGCACTAAAATAGCCTTTAAATAAAATTGTTGAAAAAATTTGAAAATGAATTAAAAATTTGAAATTAATAAAACTTCAGTTGTATAGATTAAGCACGCTGAAAACAGTCAATAGAATAAATAAAAATGATAAATTATTATAGTATTATACAATACATAATCATAAGGCAAAGTCAACAGTATAACAAACAGGTAAAATAATAATTATAAACAAATATTACAATAATTAATTAATATTTGTCATTAAAAAAGTCGTTAATATTATAATAACATTTGTCAATAAGGAGCTCCTAGACTTTTTTCTTTAAGAATTTTTAAATTCAGATCTGTAATGTGTAAAGCGGCGATATACCACCGGGGGGCCATGACAATAGAAAAATCAATTGTGTCTGGAATCTCATGATTAACGGGTTAAATGTTACAGGAATTTTATTATATATTTTTGGTCCCATACAATAAATACTTTTCCTCATAAAACTGTACTCTGTTTTAGCTGTTTTTTGAAAGTCAAACTTACGTATTTTCAAAATCCCTGTGTACCATTTGCTACACCCTAACTTGACGCATATTTTTGGCATAATTACTCTTTTAAGCCTTGAGGGCTCAGGTATATAAACATAATGATAAGTCTAAAACAAATAACAAAGATCTATTGAGGCAACCAAATAACGTATGAATTACTTTACCGTATACCTACCTTTAGCACTTTATTCTGCTCACCATTACCGACTCGTTTAAATGGACAAACACGCTCCTTTATATACACACAAATATATGCATAGGTTTGTGTGTGTAAGTAACACCCACTTACACATTCACGCACAAAGACATACTCTCATATGCACAGTATTCTTATTTTTACAACCTTAAATAAAAACTTCAAAACCATAACACTCTATTTAACTTCGTTCTAATTTTCATTTTTCTCGACCGGGAGGTCTCTCGCATCAGGCGTTCTTGCTGTACAAAGAGGCTGCCGAAAAGTAGCATCAACTTCTTTATTCCCTTTTTTCAGTTCATGCTGCTATTGTGAAATAAACTCCCATAATCATTCAGGTGATTGCCCATGGTAACTCTACTAACTCTGGGCAAAATCTATCGGCGCGAAACTGGGCCGTAAGGCCTTGTTGCCTCTGGGTGAATTTGCTTAGTAGACCCCAGATCACCTCCGCAAGAGGCACGGGAGTTATTAATGAGTTTTAGCGGGTGATCCCAGGGTTGATTTAGACCCTGGGTGAAGCGGCAAACCCCCGCACACGTCCGCTGTTTCAACTGGTAGGTCCGTTAGTGGATTTCTCCTGGTAAAAAAGGATCGTCCTTCCGTTTCTCCTTTAAACTAAATTAGTAAAGAACTGTCGTCATTATTGTTTTCACTGCTCTTATACAGGTCTTATATTATTAAATGGTTGTTTTATATATCGATAAATGAAAATCATTTATCGATATATAATATAACACAACCATTTATTTATAGCTTAAGAACAGCTGGACCGATAATTGTTACTTAGTGCTTGATCTTTCACCACATTTGACGTACCCCTGCACGCGTAGCACAAGGAACAAGACAAGCTCGAGAAACGGTTTTGTCTACACCGTAATGACATTTTTCTCGGGTCAAGGCCCACAAAAATGACATTACGGTGTAGACAAAACCGTTTCCGGTCTGTACCCCTTGCTATGCAGGCCACTCGGTCAAGAGGTCCCGGGTTCGAATCCCGGTAGGAGCGAATGTTTGTATGATGAGTACGACCATTTGTCTACGAGGCACGGATGTTTATATGTTTATTTAGTATATTTCTAATATTTGTAGTTTCTAGTTTCTAGTATTACTATCAATATTTATCCGTTACTTAGTATCCATAACACAAGATCTTAATGATGCTTACTTTGGGCTAGATAATAGGTGTGAGTGTATGATTATTATTATTATTATTTACCTATTATTTAATAGGAAATAAAAAAAATGCATTTGAATTTTAGCTGCTGATAGCTAAAGTGATGACCACCGAGAATCTGTCAATCAAAATAATAATATTACAATGTTAAATGTTCAATTGTTCATAATGATAAACTTAGTTGATGGAAATATTTATCGCCTTAAAAGTACCTACTGTGTAAATAACCGAAAATCATAATAAAGTAAATATGTAGTTACCTTATCTAAGTGGGTTTATTATATGTAATTTAGTCCAGCCTAGTCTTGAAGGAAAATTGCGATACTTGGTGAAGTAAAATATAATGTAATTGTTTTACATTTTAGCGTATTTCTTTTAAAAATACTAGCTTTTGCCCGCGACTTCACCTGAGTGGCTTAAAGATAACAAGCGACATAAGTATACATATGTTTTTCAGAAGCACACTTTATAAGCGCCTATAATCCCTCTAAATTGAATGGTATGGTATACCTACAATATCCCGAACAAAGCAATAAGATCTAAGTTCTCCGTAAAATTAATAATCTCTGAGGTCAGAATATAGTTTTAACAGAACTCAAAGCGTTTATCTAAAGATCCAATTAAAAGATAGCCAGAAGTGAACAATAAATAATTAACTGCCTGTCTATAATGACGTGTAGAATGTTCGATGCCCCATTTGACTCTGTTAGGGAATGACTATAGAAAAGCGGTAATACCTACTTGTGTAAATAAAAAGTATGTGTACCAATTTTCGAGTGAATTGACGCAGAGAATAAAATCTATCATATCAGTCAGTCAGTCTTCGGGTTTTAATTCATTATTTTTAAAATCTCACGAAGAAAGCTTGGCTTGACTGGTTAATTTACATTTTTCATACAAAATCTCTGAACCTGATGTGTTACTTTTGTATTACTTTACTTACTTTTTTATAAATGTATTAATTACAATTATCATTTACTTGTAGTAACACGCGTATGTGCTGCCATCGTACATGACTACCTATGTTAACATGGGTAGGTACCCACCCACTCTTATTACAGTCTTATTACACCAACCGTTTCCTTATATAAGTGGGTCTTTAAGTGATTAATTTAGTCCTGCCTAGTATTGAGGGAAAATCACGAAATTTGATTTTATGGACAATATAAGGTGATAGGCTTGTATTTAGAGTAGTTACTTCATAAATTATAAAACAGTATTAAAGGAATTTGAGTATTTGAATACATTTATTAATTGATGTAAACAAAAAAGTTACTATTTTAGATTATATAAAAAACCTGTTCAGCCACATATTCTAGACAATTGATATTACAGTTGTCATCATAATTATTTTTATTTGTCATAGCATAGACTCAGAGAGAAAAAAGGACGAAGAGGTTACTCGACACGGTATGTTGCCTACAAGTTTACTTCTGAAGTTTCGACAATGGCTGGGTGTAACCTGGTCGAAATTACTAGCTTATAAAATAAAATATTAAAGGAAATATAAATTATAGGGGTACCTAGTCTGTCTGTTACGTTTTCACCGCTTAACCGATTGAGATGAAATTTAAGATGTAGTTACGTGTAAATAAGATAATTAAGGACCTTAATATGATTTTTATAATAGCATAATAAAATGATGCAACACGGGCTGTTGAGATGAAAAAAACCCTCTATCTTATTTATAATTTCAAAAATCTCATGAAGTAAAAACTCGAGTGCACTTATAATTTTATTCTTTGGTTGATGCGAAACACATTAGTCATCAGTATAAAATTAGGCAAGCAATCACTTTTTTTCACAGTTCATAATTCTGACTTCCAAAGGCAATTAAGTACTATTAGACTGCCACAAATTTTCTTAATTCAGATTCTAAATCATTTAATCAACATTGACTTATTTAAGTACTTATTGACGTCATAATCACTTAATCAACTAATACTTATTTAAGTACTTGTTGACTAAATATTTAAATGTATACAGTGACTTTATTTTTTTATGAAATAATAATAATTAATAAGTCCCTCTACCACTAGCTAGTGATAGTAACAAAAACAACCAAATTATTCATTGCACGTGGTACTTAGTTGCTATCATTTTTGCGACCTTGATATTATTGTATCACAAGGAAAACCAGAACTTTACAAGACCGATTTTGGTCCATCTAACGAAATGATTTTGAGTTTTAAGTCATACGTAACAACAGCGTTAATCGAGTGTGCTCAACAGAGCTCAAATAATTTTTATACTTGCAGTAGAGACGTTCCAAGACTTCTTACAGTTTGCTAGTACAATTTAAGCGTGGTAGTAGTGTGCCAAAAAACTTGCAACCATTATAATATTTAATTTTATCTATAAAGCAGACTTATTATAATAGTGAAATCCCAAAAAGGAGACTCATTTGTCATAACATTAAACAGTCTGATATTTCAATCAAAAATGTGTCGTGTGTGGTCTAGATTCAAACTAAAATCAAGTGGGCTGAACTTTCGAATACAGGATATGCCAAGTGATCGTCTGGATGATGTAGTTGATATATTTCTTAATTATTTTGCCAAAGAAGAAACTATTCACAAGGCTTCAGGTAGGGAATAAAAATAAATCATAGCTGGTAAAGGTGCATAAGTGATTAAGAATAAGCAACGCAAGGTTATGGTATCATAATAGTATTTTTCATATCGCAAAGAATATTCCTTGAGTCATAATTAGGAACTTTTTAAAGAATAACGTAGCATAGATATAATAATATGCCTAATTTTATACTTCTGCTATAATTAAAAATAGTTAAAAATTTGCAATAGTGATAAATTTTATCTTGGAAAAAGTAAGCGATCACCGTATCCTACAGATGTTCGTAGCCCATTACGAATTACTCACGTGCTACACTACATATAACTATAAATAAAAAAGAGAAAGCTTTACTTACCGCAAGAACACAACACTTTAAAGCAGTGTATAATGGTAATGGCTGCCCTATAGGCAGCCAAAATGCAACTTGCAATCATTCATTTCCTTCTGTAAAAAGATGCTGTAATACCGGCTGAAGCGCAAAATGCCGTATTTTTTTTATACCGCTAAGCTGGCAATCAAGCATACGGCCCACTTGATGGTAAGCGGTTACTGTAGCCTATGGTCGCTTGCAACACCAGGGGTATCACTTGCGCGTTGCCGACCCTGGAAAAAACCTTTTCACTTCTTTTTTGAAGAACCCCATGCTGTACTCATTTAAGAAAACCTCTGCAGGGAGCTCATTCCACAATCTGAGCGTACGTGGGAGAAAGTTTCTCTGAGACCGTACAGTACGCGACCACTTTGGATCTCATTTGTGAGGGATGAACTCCCTGCCGGTGGCGAGCGTAATAGATTGCAAGTTGCATTTTTTTATTTTTTTCATACAACTAGATGACAAACAAGCTGACGGCCCACCTGATGGTAAGCGATTACCGCCGCCTATAGACACCTGCAATAACAAGGAAAAATCACTTGATATTGCAGGTGCGTTGTCATCCTGGAGCCTAAGATGAAATGCCGTCAATGCCCAGTAATTACACTGGCTACCTTTCCCTTCAATCCGAAACACAGCGAACTGTTTCACGGCTGAAATAAGAAAGGCGGTGGTACCTACCCAGACGACCCTACATACAGGTCTACCACCTAGTAAGACCTAGTATTTTGGCTGCCTATACGGACTTGCCCCATAGCCGGACCTCCCCGCTGTCACCTTACGTCTTTTTTTATTTCTGAAAACTGCTTCTAGGCATAGATAAGTGTGAAGAAGCACTAGCTGATTGTAGACAGTTTGTCAGGAACATGCTAACTGAAGATACTGGCATGTCTATAACTGTATGCTGTTCAGATGATGATCCAATCATTGTTAGTGATATAATTGGTGCTTCTTTGATGTCTTTATCTACAAAAGATAACTGGGATCAAGATATGGATATACAAGTAAGTGAAATACTGTATTCATGTTATCCATAAAAATAAAAAAAAAACCAATGGACATGTAGCCGCCATCTGGTTAAATTTGGCATCTAATTGGATGTCAAGCCCGTTGACTAATCGCCGGCATCCAATTAAAGGTCTAGGCTGATAGATAATTAAAATAGACTCCGTCAGAAGTTTAACAACATGGCGTATTGAAAGTCCCCTAGATTAATTAGATGCTTAGGCGGATCTTCTTGTACTAAAGAGTTTGGTGTGATAGGTTTCATTAGATGTCGAAGTTTAATCAACGGCCTAGGCGTCCAGTCAAGTGGTAAATTTAACCAGACGGCTGCGACAAATTTACCATAAATCAATATATTTAAAGCAGTCTTTAATTTTTGTAATAACATCTTATTTATTTTAAAGGTGAATACCAGCAACATGAAGAAGTTGTTTGAAACAATGGATATACTATTTAAATCTTATGACGTAATGAAAGAATTTAATTTAGATAAATTCTATGATGATCGAGGTATTGTTGTACATCCTGATTATCGAGGCCAAGGAATTGCGCAAGAGTTTTTCCATATAAGGTAACCATAATAAGAAAAAATGAATATTCAAACATATAAACCTTTAAAACCTAACATGTTATGTTGAAGTCACCCTCGACTTTTTTATAAAATAATCCCTGCAAAATATGATCATACTCAACAGCTCCATCACACGGCATAGAAACATTGCCTGTTAAAAACTATATGGAGGTTAAACATTTGCAGTCGATGTCAGTTTAAATACAGTATCAATGCGATATCGTTCGCTTTTAGTTTCGTCATGAGAGCTATAAAATTAACTAACAATGTCATAATGTTTATCTCTCTGTCTTGTCTGGATTTACGTAACCTAACAATGTTATAATGTCAGTCTGTCTATCGATCTGTCTGTATGTCAGTCGGTCTGTCTGTCAGTCTGTCTGTATCTGTCTGTTTGTCGGTCTGTCTGTCATGTCTGAATTTACACCGGTTCCAAAAGTTGAAGTACCGAGAAAATTCCGGCAACATACTCGTGTAGTCACTCTTTTCAATTTTTAAGTTACAATGTTTACAGTTGCATAGTCTAGCAATAAGTAATAGCATTTAGCAGTGCATTCAGTGTGTCGTGACAAGTACAAAAAATAGGTATATAAACGTAAAAAGTATGTAGGTACCTAATGACAAGATTATTTACTTTATTTAAAGGCTGTCCGTCAATGCACCATCAGAATATAGGTATTGTAATACACACAGGTCAACAGTTAACATACTTAACATACAAAGGCTTGATAAAGCCAAACATCTTTCATAACAATGAGATGCCGGCGTTTAATCAAAGGGCTAAGCATCCAATTAAGTGGCAAATTTAATCAGATGGCGGCCTACACGAGTAGGTGTCGCGATAAAAAAATTGCTATTCCCTAAAGATCATTCTTTAGGGAACAGCTAATTTTTTATCGCGGTTTCTTTTTCAGCAAGTCGTGCTCAGGAGGGTCACCAGCACGTCTATCATCTACCTTCGTTTTTGAGAGCGTCCCTTTGCACCCTATAAAGTCCTCAATACCGTCTTAAATAAAATAAAAAACGAATCAATGCGTGAAAAAATATAAATTATATTTACTTCAGACGAATAATTTGCAAGAATCATGGAGTGCCTATGACTGGAGCTTGGGTTACATCATTCGGATCTCAGAAAGCAGCTGGACGTGATGGCTGGGAAACAGTATACGAGATATCGTTTGATGACCTTGGAAGGCAAGTTGGAATGACATTCAAAGATGTCCCGCCTACTACTAAATTCATGATTGCGAAAGTATAAAGCAATAAAAACTGCTTTTTAAAAAATGGAAAATAATCGTGATTATATAAGTAATATGTAAATATCTATATGCTTAGGTACAATAAAATTTGTTAGAATGAATAAATCTAAGTGAAATTGGCCTTATTTTTTGTTGTCTCAATTTGCATTCGTTTTGTGTGGACGATAATAAAGTTTATGTGAAATATATAAAGTTATGAGTACATATACCTACAAATGTATTTCTTTATAAATATTGTAAAAATATTTTTCTAATACTTAATGTCTTTCCTTGTTAGATAATAGCCCTTCCGCTAAGTACTAATAACAGAAATCTATGTCATTTCCCTAGACATACTTGTACTAAATCGAAGGAGTGGACCATAATGTAGGTAAGGCATGTATGTTGTAATACAAACATGGATTATTTACATTGAAACAAAAGTAAAAATGAAAAAAAAAGAAAATCATCATTTAGTTTAAGCTTTTAACGAAAATTTGGCTCAAAAAGATTTTGTCAGTGCTAGATGATTATTAGCGGTGATCTTCTGTAATGTCTTGATACTGTATCAATCAGACATCACTGAATTTCGGCAGAAAATACCGCTTTGCCATACTTTATAGGAACTCAATTTTCTCATTACTTCGTAGCTTATTCAGAATATTAATATTTCGGTGTGGTTATTGACAGCTCAAATGAATTTCACAGAATACGAAAACTTATAAAAACTGTTAAAATATACATACTCGTAAGTGAGCGCCACCATCTGACTCCACCTTCGTTTTTAGTTTTTCTTTCGATGGCACAGAACTTTTGCAAACTTCAGTTTCAGGATCTTTCTAAAAATCAAGGTAACCGTTGAATAATTCCTTAACACTTCAGATAAAGTTGGTATAGGTAAAATAACTTTTTTTTATACAAAGCACGACAAATGACTTAACACCACCTGATATGAAGCAGTAAACAGCTAGTGCAGTTTAACACTGCTATAGCACGTCTTCCACTCCGATCAACTAAATCGAATCAACCAGTTGATCGGAGTACCTATAGCCTCCACTTTGCCGGACCGAAAGGTGGTTTTGCCTCTTTTGAAGGAAACTATGTACTTACTAATTCAGTGTATTGAGTATTGAGAGTTTTAATTAAATAGTTTTAGTTTAATTTAAAAGCTTGCTATTAGGAAGGTGAGGAGATCGTGTACATCGACGTGATGTGGGGTAATGTCTAGTGGCAACTTAACAGTGCCAACGAAGCTAGTCCTTGCTTTTAAACCATCGGCCTGATCGACGTTTTTATCAACATAACGTCCCCTGCCTCCTGGTTTAGTTAACATACGGGGTGGGTTGCAGGGTGCCCGTCGAAGTGGATCCATGCTTTTTTGCGCCCGTAAATCATAATATCGGGTTTCACCGAACTTAGTCCCTATATTATATTTGTGCACACATTTATTTCCCTTCCCTTAGGCTAGGTACACGAGACGCAATATTTATCTAGTTTAGAATTTCTACTGCACTTCAGTAGGTCACCCCTAGTGTAAGTTTCATCAAAACGATTATCGTCGTGTTCACCTTTCAGATCGATATAAAAGAGTAGTTTCCAATAATTCAGGTACGCCAAAGACAGCCTTACAACCACAGAATACTTTCATGCTTACAACAATGATTCAATTTAAAATGGTGTTTGTTGTCTTGAAGAATTTCATCTGTGGTTGAAATTGCTGTGTTACTTATCGAGAGATGCAGTATTTGATTCATACGTTATTAATTAAATCAATCTACATAAAATATTTAAAGTCTTAAAAAGCTTATTGGATATGATATTCACTTGGTAAATTCTAAAGTAAATTTGTGAAATAAAATAATTATGAAATTAATAGTTCAATAATATAAAGAAATAAGAACCAACTAGGTTTTATAAGTAATTAGTTTTAACTTAAATCATATTAAATCAATAAATAAATTTTAAAATGGAGGGGAGAGAATAAGTTGCTTGTCTGTCATCGATTGAAGAGAATGCATGGAGCTTCCTGCCTATATTTTTAGAATGTAAGCCATGACTTATAAACTTAATAAACCTTAAATAGCTAACCTCCCTAGCCATACTATCACAATAAAAGTTATAGCATATTAACTTATTGAAACTTTAATAGGTAAAGACCTATCGTCACCATGCATTAATGTATAATTTAAGGCTTACTGATATCTAATTAAAATTTCTTAACATAAGATGTTGATATACTACTACTGTTGAAATCATTGCAAAATTAATTTTATTTTGGTTAACATTCTAAACATAATTACTAATTAGGTAATGCAAGATAATAAAAGTTTAAAAAACGAATAAATCTCATACACTATTGTCAACTTACTAAAGAGTTACATATGTATTTTCAATTGGTTAATATTATTATTCTTATAGTATTGTCCTATAGATTAAATGAAGCATAAGTTGTTTATTTTAAAGAGAAGTTAAGAGAGGTGATTGTGGTACCGTATGACAAGGGGTTCTAAATAATCACTAGATGACCACAATATCACACTAAAATTAAATTAAAGTTAGGAGAGAAAGAATCAGTACATGAATAAGTTAGCATGACCTACTTTAGAATAGTATATTAGAAGCAAAACATGTCAGGTAGAATTGAGTAAGAGTTTAGGAGTATTTTAAGGGAGGAGGTTCGTTGCAATTTGCCATATAATGTTGCTTTGAAAACCGAAAATATAATTATTTCTGCTGGCAAGGGACAGAAGGTAAAAAATAAAGATTTTCCTTTATAGTTATGCGAAGAGTAAGTTAAAATCTTTTGAATGCTTCTTAATTTAGCGATAGTGTCATATGGCTATAACCGAGTAGGCTATAATAGTAACACATTAATACTAATAGCAATATTTTATGGAATCCGCAAGTGTTTCTCCCATGTAGGACGGCCTGTGCCCAGCAGTGGAACGTATAGTATGTATAGGCTGGTGACGAATGGTATCCGCATATCAAATTCTTCGACTTTCTACAGTTAATATATTTTTTAAGTAATGATTATGTACAAGAAAATATTGAAGGTTGATACGGGTACAATAGGTATCTACTTATTGGTGGCTCAGCAGGTGTGTGATACTTGTAAATTACCACTAAGTATCGAAGCCTTCAATGGAACGAAACACCCTTTCAACTGAAAAGAAGACCCAAAGATATAACGTAAGATGGGTGATAACTAGGTAATCAAATAAAAAAATATATCAATGATAATGAAAAAATATTTAGGTAAATTTTCCTGTCATAAGCTAAAAAAATATTATCGTATAAATTTATATTCAAAAAAATTGAATATAAATTTATGTATCTAGAATACAACAACCTATTTACCATGTGATAGTGTTTAAAAATATATATTTCTTCATCTTCATAATATAAGAATTTGTTATATTCCTTATTCATTGGAATATTGTAAAAGACAATTCAAACAGAGCTATGTTTCATTTTTTGAGTGATACTAAATAATTCATAGGTCATTTGTATGTGAATGTTTTTCTACTTTTCCCCTCTGACGACATTGTAGCGAAAGATACATTCGTTTAGTGTTCTCTCATTAAGCACCCTCGAAGCATGAGGAAAGTGTTTTAAATATGCGAGTATACTGTAGTCAGATGTTCTAGAAAGCGTCAGTTAATATTAACTCTTAAGCCTGTATAGGTGTATACTCCCTTTATTGTTATCAAATAAAAATTTTACAATCACTGGTAGGTAATCAATGATGAGTACCTACGAACCTACCTACGACCATTTGTTTATGAGTGATGGAGGCTTCTAACTGTATCTAAGGATGTTTACGAAGATATTTTCTTTGAGTGATAAATAAGAGACCTCTTATTTCTACAATAGAATAATTCCAAACGATTGTGACCCTCAAAAAGACCTAAGCCATTATCCCTTCGCTAAATGCAAAATAAAGCCACATTTTGGTGACGTTATGTGACGAAAACGTTGACCCTTTAGTGAAGGGGTCTTGGAAAGATCAGAAATGATTTATATTATGTTGAAGATCACACAAATATACAACGTTCCGCCAATATTTCTACTTACAAGAGTAAGTTTGACTGTGGGGTTGATTGACGGTGAAATAAAGTCTTAAAAACTTGTACTATAGTTATTAATGATATTAGTGCGGTAAGTTGGTTAATTAGTTTTTACAAACGAGTAGACAAATGTAAGGCCGAGAAGAAGTCGAGGGCCTACCATAGTGAAGAGTTTGTAAAAACCAATATCCGCACGTGTATCATATTAAACAAAGTTTTTCAGCAGATTTGCGAGAAAACAGATCAATAGTAATATTATTTTGTTTTAAAATAACAGACGAAAAGTCGCAACAATCATTGACGTCCTTATTATGAAAATGACGCATATTTAAACATTTTCAAATGGTGCCACGTGCGCGTATTGAAAATTAGAACTAAGTACATCTTTTATCTCACTTTCTCTTGTAATGAACTAAAGCGCTTCCAAAAAGGTTCGATCATTCAGCCTATTAACCCTACAAGACAAAACCCTACAATTTGAATGAAAGTTTTGCGTTAGCCGTTTGTCTGAATTCAAAAATATAAAATAAATAGTTATTGAACAGTTATGACTCGAAAAAAAAATACTGTGTGTTATAACGAAGTGTATATTTTGCAGAGTTAAGTTGTTTTTTTTTATATTACAATTGTAAACGTATTAGTAAATCATATTTTTATGTTTGTTCCACATACGGCACGTTGAGCTTTAGTGTTCGTTTTTACTTATACGTACTTACGATAACTTTCCTTATGAATACTTTGATTTTATTGCATATAATGTCGCGAAGAAGATTGCGTGATGAAGATATTGAGGGTTTCTTGAATATTCCTTCTGGAAGTAAAGATGAACAAGATTTTTCTGACGTTGAAAGTGATAATGACGTCGAAAAAAATCATTCCCTCAAAACTTTTTATCGGAGCCACTATAGCGATGCGGAAACTTCCTTATCTCCGCAGAGACACCAGTGTTCGTCTCCCGTCAAAGAGGTTGTTACGAATTTTGAAAATCGGCAGCCAGAAATATCAGACCCTCAGCCTAGTACATCAGGTATGACTTCAGGGACGACTACAGGTACCAACACCATCTCGGGCACCTAGATGATCGTCGACTATGAGTAACGTAATCGGTCATAGATCTAGAATCTCTGGCTCTGTGACTGTCACCCAAAGAAAAAAGAGAAAATTTATTTGGAAGAAAACATCTTTTCAAACACAAATTTACAGTCACCGATTATAGACTTTGAAACTCCACTTCAATATTTTTTATGGTTTTTTGATGATGACTTACTTCAGCATATTGTAGAAGAAATGCACAAATTTAGTGTCCAATAAATACTTCAAAGCCAATAAACAAAAAGAGTGGTAGACCAAGTTTATCTGATAAAATTGAAAATAAAATGCAGAAGCTAAATACATCAATCCTACCTCCTCGTGATGTCAGATGTGATGGGTTTGAGCATTTTCCTTTTTGGGGTGAAAAAAGACAACGATGCAAATATCCTGGTTACAAAGGAAAAACATTTTTAGCTTGCGATTAATGTCGCATAGAGATCTTTTCATCAATAAAAAAATAACAAGTTTATTATATAAGTTATACCTATGATTTTGTTTAAAAATTGCAATAAGTATGTAAAAAAGTAAAATATATAATTTTTCTTTAATTTTGCTTAAAAAATAAGTCACTAATTTTTTTTAAAATCAAATAGGAAACTATTTTCAAAACAATAAAATTTTACTAGTTTATTACCAAAAAGTATCGTTAGGGCTCAGTGTACCGTATGTGGAACTGAAATATAAAGTTGATTTTTCCGTAAAATATGGTTTTTTTTTATGAGTTTTTGCTATGTTCTGATCACTAATTACAACCTATATATTTTTGACGCGCACTAAAAAAAAATGAGCCTTGTAGAGTTTCTTATAATGTGAAACTCCTTGGTGGAATTCATATATATTTTTAAATAAATAAAAAAAACCGTAAAGAATACGCACGCACGAAGCCTGTATACATTGTTCGAAAGTTAAATACACGTGCGTAGTATTTAACTTACGATCAATGTATACAGGCTTCGTAAATGAATTTTATGAGAAAATGTGCTGAAAAAATATTTAATTTCAGAGCTACATAGTTAGGTTTAGGTACACGTTACATTGAGTCACCGAGTAGAGAATTTAAAAAATCTAGTTTATGGTTGGTATCAATTAAGAAAGTGTCTGAGTTGTTAGTTAAAAAAATATTAATTACGTTTATTTGATGCTTGTTTTTAAACTTTTTAGTATGCCTCATAATAAGTAGTTCTTGCCTAAATCTAAATTTCTTACGAAGAATCTTGTCAAACCAATATGTAAGTGCCACAACCGAGTGCTATTGAAGATAGAAGATATAATTGTTGGGATGAGTTTTTTGCATGCTTGTTTTTACCGTTATGCACACACACCTGCAGATCAAATTTATCACTTTCACAGGCACGGGTATTTCAATACTCTACAATAAGGGTCATTTTGCAACTGAAAAACTAGTTGAACCATGCATGTGATTTCTAGGGTAGGTACCTTCAACTTTTTGATTTTTTTTAGGTAAATATAATTAACAAGAATACAAAGAATCGACCGACATCAATGTGAAGAAATGTTAAGTATCCAATGACAATTTTACATGCAAACAAAGATTTATTGAACACAAACAAATAAGTAATCCACATGCTTCTTTTCCAACAAGTTGATGCCTATCAGAAATGTTCACACAATTTCCCACAAACTGATTTACCTTCCCGAAGTTTTCGCTTGATTAGTAAGTCTATTCACGGAGTATAAAAGAAAAGTGCGAGGGCGTGAAAAATGAGGTGATTTATGGAGGCACGACGATAAGGTGTAAAGCCTATTTTTAACGCGTCCGGAAGATCTCAGGCTGATGACTGAGTGGTGTATTGTTATTCAAAGGTACATTTAGTTGTTTTGGTCATAATTCTCTGTTTCTACTAGAAGCCTATAAAATATTGTAAAGAAGACAAGAAATTAATTGTTGAAGAAAACAAGGTAAGTACGTACTTAAGCTTTTACAATACCAAGCAATTTGTTACAAGTAAATACATTTTTTACCATGTGTTATGTATACTGAAATCATCAAGTCTCATGCAGTTTTTCTGGTTCGTTATCCATTCGATTGTTCGATGAAAATTCAAGTCAGTTTTGGGTTTATTGTACCTACAAAAGTATTCGACAGTAACAATACCGAGTAACGACAAGTGAATTTCTTTTCAAACGTTAAATAAATGAATATGGAATATTTGATTTACAAAATACAAAAATCTTTATTGTTTGCACAAAAACATAACATTATTGAGGGTTGAGCCCTTCTTTGAAGTAACATTACATTAGATTTACATTATATAAATCCTTTTTTCAAAGGGATTATTATGAACTGTAGTAAAATATTAATAGGCGAATATAAATAAAGCTCTTTCAGGATATTCAACTAACGAGTTCCGTACATCGATAGCATAAAAAGAATTTTATATTGAGTCAAATCATGTTGATTTGGCTATGATTACGAAGTCTCTTTATATGACGTTTATATTTACAAACACATATACATTTATTAAATTTTAAATATAAGTCTTATATTTATTAAAAACGCCAGGCATGAAGCCTACTTTATTTAAGAAATGTACTTAGTCATCAAAAATAACACCTTTAATAATTCTACTTTCTACACGATCATTTTGTTGTACATCTCAGCCAAATGAAGTATCATGTAAATGACATTATGACCAGTGATATCGCCTTTCAATTCGGCAATACCTGCAGGATAGCTGTTTTTAAAATTTGGATTTATTTAATATTCACACTCACACCTATAACACATATAACATCTAGCCTAAAGGAAGCATCATTAAGAGCTTGTATTATGGATACTAGATAACGGATAAATAATTATAATAATGTGTATGTAAATATCAGACATATACTAAATAAACATTTAGACATCCATGACTTGTGAAGAAATCGTACTCATTATACAAACATTTGCTCCCACTGGGATTCGAACCCGGGACCCCCGACCGAGTAGCCTGTTTATGAAGGGGCACAGACCACTTGGCCACCCGGTAGTCAATTATGGTTTCTTACTCCGAATAAAGCCAAGAATATTAGATTTGAATATATAGTTTAGTAACATTATTGCTTCCAATTTCTGCTGAAATCATCAAGTCTCATGCAGTTTTTCTGGTTCGTTATCCATTCGATTGTTCGATAAAAATTGAAGTCAGTTTTGGGTTTATTGTACCTGCAAAAGTATTCGACAGTAACAATACCGAGTAACGACAATAAAGCCAAGAATATTAGATTTGAATATATAGTTTAGTAACATTATTGCTTCCAATTTCTGCAGACCATAGAGGAAAATAATTATCCGCAGACTATCAGTTGTGACATTTCACGTTTTATTATTATAAGATCCGTTTCGTAGCCATCCTATTACAGTTTATCTTAAAAGATGATCATCACAGACTAAATCTCGATCAATAAGTGATTGTTATTGCCATATTTTTAATGATCTCTTAATCTTCTTTTCAGTAAAGCATTCTTAAGCTACATCACAATACCTTAAGGCAGCCAAAGAAGAGTTATTTACCGAAAAGTTATCTTAACTTTTCTCAGGATTCTCGGCTTTCAGAGCCATGAAATTTTTTCACCTGTACACTATAGCGCATAAAATTTCCAATAATAGCACCATATTTGCTTCACATTGATTTTGAATGCCTATTTAGGCCATGACCAGTGGTCATGTCCTATATGTCTCTATAAACTTTCGTTGCTTACTATGTAAAAACTCTTTACTAATTACAAACAAGAAACAACTAAAACAACGGCAAAACTATAACTATTAGAAAGAAAAGTTGAGCGACGCCAATTATATGTCTAGAACATCATGTGTTTATCTTGTTTTATAAGAAACGTTCATTCTGGGTGACTTTCGGCTAATCATCGCTCTTTTATTTTACTTATAATAGAGCAATTATGTACATAAACCAAAGTAAAACAGTAAATCGTAAGTTTTAATTGGAAAATCTAGAGACCACTGCTTATTTTCATTTATGTTTTAACTTCGTTTAAGTAATTAAGTAGTAATAAACTTACACTTATTCTATGCCTGAATTTAAACATCGAAGGGATTGTGTTAACCATACTAGATAACAGAGAAATAAAGATAGTAATAATTATTAGTATATAAATATTAAAAATATTTAATGAACATTGAAACATCCATGACTCTCGAACGAATTTTCGCATGTCTGTCCCTATACTGGGATTCAAACCAGGACTTTCTGGTTCAGTAGACAGGATTATTGACAACTTACAATAACTGACAACAGCCGACCATCCAAAATATAATTAGATTGTTTGTCTTAGAAACATAAGTACATAGATAAAAAAACAGGTACTTATTGGAATAGATGTACCTAAGTGTACGAATATTCTTATTATCTTTCATTGATTTTATAAAAATATACCCATTATTATTCTAAACACGTGTTTATTTTCTTTTTATAATTATATTATTTGTTATAGGGTAAAAGGGCCTATTGTTTTGAGAACTGAAATTGTTGGCTAATAATAAACGACGCTAATATAAGTCTACGTTGCTTCATGAGAAAATACTAAGATTACTAAAAAAAAATACAAAATCACATCTTATCACAAACAATGGTACGATTTACTTTGACTGATCTGATCTGCAACCTTTATTTATACAACAAGGGTTCCAAACAAACATACGGCTCGCCTGATAAGCGGTCAGCATACTTGTAGACGCTTGCAGCAACCTAGGGACTACTCTCGCCTTGGCTACCCCATGAAAATCAAGAGAGTATTGAGACAACCTAGAAGAAAAGTCATAACGCTTTCTCGATTAGCAGTGGCGATTTGTAATATGAGAGCGACAAAACGAAAGGCGACAATCGTTGCGGCGACCGCACATTTTGAGGTCACAAACGTTAAGGCGACAACACGCTGCCGAAAAATTGGTCACAGTTCTAACCTAACCTATATTTTTGGTGAACAAAAAATAATTTAACTTAATACCTACGTTGGCTTAGTTTAGAACTCTGACCAATAATAAAAAATTAAAAAGTTTTGACAACATATTATGTATATTCTGATGTTCTGTCGCCGCAACGTGCAGCCGCTGTAAGTAGCGTTTGTTGCCGTAACGTCCTGTCGTCATAGCGTTTGTCGCCTCAATATGCTAGGGCGGCAACGGTTGTCGCCGTTTTATTTGTCGCCCTCATGTTGCAGAGTTACTTTAAGACTGCACCGCAGAAACACCATACCAAAAAGTAGTGTAATTTAGCTACGATAATCTAGGTGCAGTGCTATACCTACTAGTCGGGATCTCAAAACTAAGCTGCGATCTGCAAGTTGGAGTGCTATACCCACCAATCGAGCCATCAAAATTTTGCAGCAATCTTCTGCATAGGTGGAGTGAGTGCTATACCTACCAGTCGGGACCTCAAAATTTAGCTACGATCTTCTGCAAGGTGGAGTGCTATACCTACCAGTCGGGACCTCAAAATTTAGCTGCGATCTTCTGCGAGGTTGAGTGCTATCCCTACCAGTCGGACCCTCAAAATTTAGCTGCGATCCTCTGCAAGATGGAGTGCTATACCTACCAGTCGGGACCTCAAAATTTAGCTGCGATCTTCTGCGAGGTGAAGTGCTATCCCTACCAGTCGGACCTTCAGAATTTAGCTGCAATCCTCTGCAAGATGGAGTGCACTAAAAATTCGAATGGTACGTACTGCTCTTCCTTGTCTACTAAAATAAATAAGTATGTGAATCATGATAAATCCTAAGCTAAATTTCATTAATAATATACAGATGTCGCAAAGATAAGTCAGCTTGAATTCAATCTAATTTGCCAAAAGGCTTTTGTTACAACAACAAAGCTCCCATGATTTTGTAGATAGGGATCAGTAGGGGTTAGGTCAAGGCTGTAAAGACGATGCCTCTCGAAACTCCCGTGGGAACGCTGTAAATATATTAAATCCTTTGAAATAAATAATAAATAGGATTTGAATGAAAAGATTACGTTAGTAAGAAAACATACTGACGAAATTTAAATTTAAATTTAGCAATAGAACATTGTCATGTGTTTCTCCCATGTATGAAGGACGAATCTACAACGTATCTCCGACAGTTATTTCGCCGTTTGACCCTTCGCCGACAAAACGTTTCGTCATCGGGCAGTTCACCGACAGAATCTTTCACCGAATGACGATTCGCTGACAGAACGTTATTCGTCGACAGAAGTACGTAGGTGGGAGTCGGGTAAAACAAGAAAAAAAAACCATGAAATGTATCTAACCTACCACGGCCGTGTCGGGCTTCCGCGGACAGCTCTGAACTCGTTTAATGCCCGCCCGATGACGAAACGTTGTGTCGGCGAAGAGTCAAACGGCGAAATGACAGTCGGAGATACGTTGTAGATTCGTCCTTCATACATGGGAGAAACACATGACAATGTGGACCGGTGGGCGATGACAATGGAAGAATCATTTGTGTCTGGAATCTCATGCTTGACCGGTTAATCCAATTAGTAAATGAAGAAATAAAGAAATACTGATGACATGGCTGTATGGGCATTAGTACCCTTTGCCTTCCCATTACAGGGAGAATGAACCAAAAAAAAAAGTTTTTTTTTTACTTTTATAACTTATTATAATTAAAACACTGATAGAATATCATTTTCATTTGACATAATAATATAAGAGTTTTGACTAAAGAAGTCGGTTAAATAGGTAAGTATATTAAGCGTTTATTAGTAAAGTAGTCAAATGCTATCACATAAAAATTATGTTCTGAAAGAGTTTATCAAAACCAAATTATGAACTTTTTTATCTGATTACTATTTTTTTACAAAACGTAAAACAAGCAAATCTTAGAGCTGTGGCTGTAACATGATTAATGCATTCCTTAATGTCAAGTTTATTAATATAGGGTAAACATTAGGTACGGTACGTATAAGTCAATAAATAATTATCTATCACAGCATTGCTTACTTACATTTACAACCTTTTTATTAACCTGTAACTAGGTCAAGAGTAAAAACAACTGTGAAATTCAAGGGACATCAATAATTTTATGTTCTCGAAATTTCACTGCAGATTGTAGGTACCTACTCTGTTTTACTTTTGGTTATGTTTTCTGGTTTTAGGGCTGTCACTCAGAAAAGTATTAAGGACTCATTGCAAAAGGCGCACTAGATCGGAATTCGGAACTTGTTTTTTTTTTCATTTTGAGTAAATATGCTCTGTGTTCATAAAGCAGTACAGCAATTTTACTATTATGAGGTACATGTTCGATTACTTACACAAATCTTTAAAATGACTGTAGTCTAAAATTGCATATTTTAGACTACAGTCATTTTAAAGATTTACACAATCTGCAGTGAAATTTCGAGAACATAAAATTATTGATGTCCCTTGAATTTCACAGTTGTTTTTACTCTTGACCTAGTTACAGGTTAATAAAAAGGTTGTAAATGTAAGTAAGCAATGCTGTGATAGATAATTATTTATTGACTTATACGTACCGTACCTAATGTTTACTCTATATTAATAAACTTGACATTAAGGAATGCATTAATCATGTTACAGCCACAGCTCTAAGATTTGCTTGTTTTACGTTTTGTAAAAAAATAGTAATCAGATAAAAAAGTTCAAAATTTGGTTTTGATAAACTCTTTCAGAACATAATTTTTATGTGATAGCATTTGACTACTTTACTAATAAACGCTTAATATACTTACCTATTTAACCGACTTCTTTAGTCAAAACTCTTATATTATTATGTCAAATGAAAATGATATTCTATCAGTGTTTTAATTATAATAAGTTATAAAAGTAAAAAAAAAACTTTTTTTTTTGGTTCATTCTCCCTGTAATGGGAAGGCAAAGGGTACTAATGCCCATACAGCCATGTCATCAGTATTTCTTTATTTCTTCATTTACTAATTGGATTAACCGGTCAAGCATGAGATTCCAGACACAAATGATTCTTCCATTGTCATCGCCCACCGGTCCACATTGTCATGTGTTTCTCCCATGTATGAAGGACGAATCTACAACGTATCTCCGACTGTCATTTCGCCGTTTGACTCTTCGCCGACACAACGTTTCGTCATCGGGCGGGCATTAAACGAGTTCAGAGCTGTCCGCGGAAGCCCGACACGGCCGTGGTAGGTTAGATACATTTCATGGTTTTTTTTTCTTGTTTTACCCGACTCCCACCTACGTACTTCTGTCGACGAATAACGTTCTGTCAGCGAATCGTCATTCGGTGAAAGATTCTGTCGGTGAACTGCCCGATGACGAAACGTTTTGTCGGCGAAGGGTCAAACGGCGAAATAACTGTCGGAGATACGTTGTAGATTCGTCCTTCATACATGGGAGAAACACATGACAATGTTCTATTGCTAAATTTAAATTTAAATTTCGTCAGTATGTTTTCTTACTAACGTAATCTTTTCATTCAAATCCTATTTATTATTTATTTCAAAGGATTTAATATATTTACAGCGTTCCCACGGGAGTTTCGAGAGGCATCGTCTTTACAGCCTTGACCTAACCCCTACTGATCCCTATCTACAAAATCATGGGAGCTTTGTTGTTGTAACAAAAGCCTTTTGGCAAATTAGATTGAATTCAAGCTGACTTATCTTTGCGACATCTGTATATTATTAATGAAATTTAGCTTAGGATTTATCATGATTCACATACTTATTTATTTTAGTAGACAAGGAAGAGCAGTACGTACCATTCGAATTTTTAGTGCACTCCATCTTGCAGAGGATTGCAGCTAAATTCTGAAGGTCCGACTGGTAGGGATAGCACTTCACCTCGCAGAAGATCGCAGCTAAATTTTGAGGTCCCGACTGGTAGGTATAGCACTCCATCTTGCAGAGGATCGCAGCTAAATTTTGAGGGTCCGACTGGTAGGGATAGCACTCAACCTCGCAGAAGATCGCAGCTAAATTTTGAGGTCCCGACTGGTAGGTATAGCACTCCACCTTGCAGAAGATCGTAGCTAAATTTTGAGGTCCCGACTGGTAGGTATAGCACTCACTCCACCTATGCAGAAGATTGCTGCAAAATTTTGATGGCTCGATTGGTGGGTATAGCACTCCAACTTGCAGATCGCAGCTTAGTTTTGAGATCCCGACTAGTAGGTATAGCACTGCACCTAGATTATCGTAGCTAAATTACATAACATATACATACGTAACATGATTAATGCATTCCTTAATGTCAAGTTTATTAATATAGACTAAACATTAGGTACGGTACGTATAAGTCAATAAATAATTATCTATCACAGCATTGCTTACTTACATTTACAACCTTTTTATTAACCTGTAACTAGGTCAAGAGTAAAAACAACTGTGAAATTCAAGGGACATCAATAATTTTATGTTCTCGAAATTTCACTGCAGATTGTAGGTACCTACTCTGTTTTACTTTTGGTTATGTTTTCTGGTTTTAGGGCTGTCACTCAGAAAAGTATTAAGGACTCATTGCAAAAGGCGCACTAGATCGGAATTCGGAACTTGTTTTTTTTTTCATTTTGAGTAAATATGCTCTGTGTTCATAAAGCAGTACAGCAATTTTACTATTATGAGGTACATGTTCGATTACTTACACAAATCTTTAAAATGACTGTAGTCTAAAATTGCATATTTTAGACTACAGTCATTTTAAAGATTTGTGTACACAATACTAGGTAAAACTCTTTTTGAAAATGTAAGTAATGTAAAATATAATTTAAAACAATATGATTTTTCAAAATTCAGTCCTCTGCCCATATATCAAGTAGCTAAGACACTTAGTAACGTAATTTCCTTATATTTCCTTGTATTCTATTTCAGTTTTATGTTCACTACCAGATGTATTTTATCTGATGCTGTAATTGATCGACGTTTTTCATAGAAATGAATATCTTTGTAACTGATAAATATGGAAACTTACGTTGTTGTAATTATTTACATACTTTTAAAGGTTCTTGTGTGCTTAGTCAGTGCGAACTCCATAATCTCATACCTTCCCCGGGAAAATGATAACTCTTTTCTTTGCACGTAACCCATTTTTGGGTCTGTACAGATAGGAATTATTAAAGAAAACTAAGTTTTTGTGGGGATTTAGCTGCACCGAGCTTATTGTTCAAACGAAGTGTTGACCAGCGGACTGCAGTCGGTGACGTGAGATTCTATCGCCACAAACCACAATAAATGCCCACATTTTTTATTCAGTTTCTCTACTATTGGTAGCCCTGACTAACAGATGCGCGTTTGTTCTAACATTGTTTAATTGTCGACTAAAATAAATACACATGGGTACTCCGTATTTAGTATATTCCTGTTCCTTAGCTTGTGCTTCCATGTTATTTTGTACTGTGTAGGTATCAAATACTTTCTTAGAGATATGTCTAAAAACGATGATTGAATCCGGCAGGCTATCCACCTAAACAGATGGTCTACTAGTGAAGAGTTTTTGTGAGATTGGGTCAAAGTTAGTTTTATAGCCACTTATGATATGACCGAATTGATTTAGATGTTAAATGGTTACGAGTATATAAAAAGGCATTGAATCTACCAATCACACAAACAGTATTTAAAGATTTTTTGTATGATTGGTAACACACAAAAAAAATCAATACTGTACAGATATGTCAAAATAAATTCGAATTGGTTATTTAGTAAACATTGAATGGTAGCCTTATTTTGATGTTAAACGAAACAATTACGAAATAATAATTAGCTAGCTTATTACACACAATTCATTTATTATTGATTTAAATTTTATTGTTTAATATTTAATTAGCGAAATTAACAAAATTAAAAGATCAAAAGACCCTATTGTCCCTTTACTGAATTTTTATTTTAATAAATGTTTTGAAATATTTGGGACTATCTTTTGTCCCTTTTTCTCAATTTCTTTCGTGCCTATTACTAGCCCGCCGGTGTCTCCTCGAAAAAAACTCTTGTGCCCTGTTTTGCGGGTACTTAAAAATCCTTATTTGTAATTTACGAAAAAAACAAAAAATCTGTTTTTAGTTTTAATTTACAAATCGGCCGTAATAACTTAAGATTTTCGAATATTATTTATGCAAATGTGAAGAGCTTAATTAGGCAAAAGCTTTTCCAAGTTAGAGTTAAAGCACAAAGGTTTGGAAGTGCTCGGGTAATCAAACGATAAATAAAAAAACGTTGAAGGCCTTAAAGGGAATTTTAAGAGGCACTTAATAAAGTATTTATTTTTAATTATAAGGTTGTAAAAGGTTTTCTCTGATCATCAAAAGTGAAGATTTTTATTTTATATACCTGGGTACATATGAATAATACTTTTATTGTGTTGGATTTTCTTGAATATAACTATGGTATTATAATAGAATAATTTCGTTACCACTATTTCTTTTATTTGTAAAAAGTATGTTCAAATAATAAATAAAACATTAAAATAATAATATCGATTTCAATATATTTAACGAAATTATGAATCTAAAATAAAATTGTATCGACGAAATAACAAATCGAATCAACAAAACGAATAGTGCCAAATCATAAATATGAACAAGACTAGTGTTGACAATGACATTTTTATTCAAACTATACGTCAACTTATAAGTACCTATTTTAGCCAGAGATAGTCATCATAATTATTATTATTTTATAATACGACTAATATTTTTAAAATCATGTATCATAAAATTAAATACCGTTTCAAAATTTGCTCCAAAACATGTCAATCCAATCATTCTCTCCAAAGCATTAAGTTAAAAATATTCGAAAAACTAATGATATCTTAGATTTTGCTATTATACTTAATTCTCTTTTACTCTTTGTTAATTATAAATAACGGAAATTTTTGTTATCTACATAGCACACAATCAATCCAATAATTAATAATTAATGTTTTAAACGTCTCATCACATCAAGCTTGATTTAAGTTACAATATTTGTATTTTTGGGCACTCGTCTATTATATAAACTATATCTAGTAACAGTTAGTCAGTCATCTAGTTACTGTATTGTAACAAAATAAATTTAAAAAAAAGTCAAGTGACCGCTGTGAACTCACCTGTTACTAAATAGATTACTATGGTGACTTAATATATGAAAACGCATCTAAATAAACAAAGCAACATAACAGTGTTTTATTTTCACACCGTCTGGGTGATGCTGACAAGTGACGTGTTGCACTGAGATAGATGTCATCGGACACCTATCTCAGTGACCTGAGAATATTTTAATTGCATTTTGTTGAATAAATATTATTTAAATTAATAATACCAATATCCCTACTATTAAATGAGAATATAAATATATCTGATGACAATCTCTAAGAAGTATTTTTACTTCTCTTTAATTAAATATTATTCCTGTTACATTTGTAGTTTCTAACGTGTCAGCTATCCTTGCTACGTGATAAGATTTCGTGAGATTTTTGGTAGGATTTTTCTATCAATTAGGGAGGCTTTAGGTAGAGAAACGGACAAAGTAGGATAAGATATTTTATTTCTCGGAATATGGTATACACCAGTCGTCTGGTAAACCTCTAGGTCAGTACTCAGTCTATTAGCCTAGAGGTTTTGAGTCCTAATCCCGGTAGGGGCAGATGTGTATGTGATGATAACGAATTATTTTACGACAAATAATTATCTTTTATTTCTATCTTTTTTTCACAGTTATCTAGTACCTATGCATGGTACAAGTTCTTACGAAAGCTTAATTAGGGCCAGATAATGGCGTAAGTGGAAGAATATTACCTATAAATATTAAACAAGATCAAAATTAAATTATAATAATTCCTCAAATTCAACCTTCACTTTACGGTCTAGAAATATTTTTCATTAAACTCAGAAACAAAGTAACTGTGATAGTTAATTAGTTGTATTCAATGAATTTATGAAACTAAAAGCTTTATTTATTCTTTGAGAATTATTCTTACAGTTGAAGTAGACAATAGTTAATCGTTACTCGAGGATCCATTAGTTAGGTACTTCACTTTTTCGAGATACATAGAACAAATTGAAATAAACTTACTCCTGGAGCGCTACCATGATTCAAACTATGAATGAACAACTATCCATTTCTTGTCACACCGAGCTCCAATGTTTAACCGAGACCTAAGACGAGTTGGTAAATTAATTACAAATTATTAATAAGATGCCTGAATATTGACGTGCCTTGGAATGGAGTTTCCTAAAAGGGTCCGATTGATCAATGGTTACTTTCAAAGTTATTAAGTTTAGTATGTTAATCAAATTTTTAAAGTTTTAAAAGCGTTAAAACGCCTATTTTATTGTAACAATTACAAATAAATAAAGAAAACGATGAAAAACTATATTTTCTCCAGACGGGAATCGAACCTGCGTCTTCTAATGTCCGGCCAGACGCGATTACCACTACGCCACCGGAGGACTAGGCGTAACCAACTAATTTCTTGACCGCTTTCTACCCTTTTTTATAGTTTTAATAGCAACGTGATCCGAAAGAATACTTTTACAAGCATTTTCAAACTTCTAGTAAAGGTGAGAAAAGCTATTTTAACCAATTATCAATGTTTTTGGTGCGATTAAACGTCTATTTTATTGTAACAATCCTTACTTATTATATATTTATATATAATATTATAAATGCGAAAGTAACTCTGTCTGTCTGTGTGTTATGAAATCACACCTAAACTACTGAACCGATTTAAATGGAATTTGGTACAGAGATAGTCTAGAGTCTGAGAAAGCACTAGACTACTTTTTAATGCGAAAAAAGGGCTTTAAAGTGTAGAAAATAGGGGATGAAAGTTTGTATGGAAATTACGTCATTTTTCAAGCTAGAAGATTGAATCTTATTTTTTAGCCTTTTGATTAGATATAAATATTATAAATACGACATTCATAGTTTGTAATAATTTTACCCTAAAAGGGGTAAAAATAGGGCATGAAAGTTTTGTGTGATTAGGTTTGCAAAAAAGCTTACGGCCCAGAAAATAAAAATATAGAAGAAATACAGAGAATTACGGAGTCATAACATACTGTAAGTAGCTAATTTTAATGTATCTCTCTGTTTTATTTGCAAAATAATTAGCCTAAAAAAATTAATATGCTGCCCAAAGTCACTTTTCCACGCGGACGAAGTCGCGGGCACAGCTATTTACAAATAAAGAAAGAAATAGATTGAGTATATTTTTTATACATGAATAAGCGCCACTATCTGATGGCATGCGGCTACCGTAGCTTTAGCCTTAGATCTTGAGCACTACATACGCATTGCCTACTCTGTGAAAATTAACTGACAGCATAATTATAAGACGAGTCCCCTTGCTCCAATAACGCTTTCTTCTTTTCTTTCTTCACATGAGCTCTAGCGACCTTACTTACCGCGGAAACACAACACTACCAAAGTATAATTTAGGTGCAGTGCTTATTTCATTATTACCGATACACTAGATCTTAGTCCACATTGTTTTGATTTTAATTTTTTTATCAGTTACGATTTTTTCTATAATTTTTTAGACGATTTGCCTTTAATTACTTACTAAAAGTAACTTTCTTATCAAAAGTTTGAGTCCCATATAAGATTTTGAATTATTACCTGAGTTTGAACAGACTAGACAGTCTGAATAAACACGTCGAATTTCAGAAGTTCAGACAAAGGTAGCTTCGCTTGAAACTATCTGATTCAACTTTGAGACAGCACTACCTCTAGCAATTTGCATATAAATCATTAAAAACTATTCTAGTAGCAGTTGCCAATTTAAATAAATCAAAATCAATGTTTGTATGTTTGTCCTCATGCATTCCATAACCATTGGTCAGATTGTGATGAAACTTCGGTAGGGTGTTCTAGGGATGCCCGCAAAGGTACCACCCTCTTACCTAAGTCTGCCGCCATAACAATAATGTTAACAGCATGGTTGTGTTCCGGCAGTTAGAGGTAAGATAGCCAGTTCCTCGGTGGTTGAGGAATCCGGGTGTAACTCGCTTACGTCATTGGCCTTATCTCTTCACTTACCATAAAAAAAAGGTTCCTGGGTTATAAAACCGAACAGTTTTCTCTTCCGGATATTGCAAGGCATGCTGGATATAGTTGGTTCTGAATACAACTACAAAGCAACAGCACAGCAAATTACATTACAATCTCATAAGAAGTGGTAAGAAAAAGCCTACTATATGCGAAGATAGCCAGTGCAACAGGAATATAGTACATTGTTCTAGCCGTCAACACATTGCATTCCTATAAGGTGCTATTCACGCCTTTTTTTAAGGAACCCATACTATAGGAAAGAGGGAAGCTAATGAGCTGGTGAAGAGTTCGTTCTTTTGGAAGTCCGACATAGAAATGAGTTACTAAACTTTGTGCAGGATGTTGAGGTGGAGACAGTAAATTGATGACTCCGAAGACCGGCACGCGTGCTCCATAGTAGGAAGGGGGAAGGTGAGTTAAGGTTGAAAAAATCGTTATTGCAGTTCCATTGTCATTCTGGAGACTAAAGATATTATCTATGTCCTGAAATTACTTGGCTCCCACTGGCTTTACACCGAAAACCGCTAACTCTTCGCGGCCGAAAATAATGAAAGGTGATGAGACCTACCAGCGTAACACCTTACCAGCACCTAGTCTTTGTTTAGGCAAGGATTTAATTAAGCTAATTAAAATAATAATAACATAACAATTAGGGAAATTATCGAGCATATTTTTAGTTTGTATTTCGAATTTTATTTAATTAGATGTTACGAAAATACTATTGCTAATTTATTGAGGACAGCTATTTCATAAAACCACGTAACAACGAAGTTCTATTTAGCATGTAACACATTTAAAGTAAAGTAAGTATATTATACTTTAGTAGAGAAAATTAAGCCAGTTACAAAAAAGTTTTTTTTTAATAATGCCAAAATTCATTGATATAGTTAATATAGTTTATATAAACATAGTTTATCAAGGCAACATAGTCTGTAGTAGTACCTAAATAGTTCATTTCGAAAATGCAGATAATATAGTTATATTAGATAGCTAGTGCTCTATGTAAAATTGTATCTCAGTGTGGTTGCTTTAAGTATCGTGACAATAGGATAGATAATAGCGCGCCTTGTAATCACTCACACCTATTTACACCGATGAATGAGTAATGCTATTATCAGCTTTACACTGAAAGCGCTTGATAATGTCAGCAGGAAAGCCTCAATAATATTGAAAAAAGCGTCAATACAACATTTTTGTCATAAATATCGATTAAAAAAAGTATTTTCTCTTCCACACTCAAAAGGCGTCACTTAGTTTGTTGTGATAAAGTATTTCTTAATTTTGTTCTCATAAATACCTTTTGATTCTACCAAGCGGAGACTATTTTGGTAATTTTAAGTAGGATAGTAATAAAAAAGGATAAATGAAAGAAATGAATCCTTGTCAATTTTTATCTATTTTGTAAATAAAAAAAACCCACTACGTAAAGTTGGTTTTTAAGCCACTACTTACCGCTTTATTTTCTTATATTTATTACCTTAAGGAAATTTGAGAACTCATTAATTTTATTTTAAGTCAAATATCAGGCCTACATTTAAGTATTGTAAGAAAATAATTATAGTTATGTTTTTTTTTACAAAATATTTGTATAACGAAAATTGGTGCTTATCAACGCTATAGTAAATGTTAGACTCCCGGGAGTATAATGACAAATAAAACCCCATTGTATCTGGAATGAGTGGCTTGACAGGTTAAGTTAAGCCTTATCGCAATAAACGAGTCACATTAAATATTAATGACCAAATCGATAGTGTTCAAAGTATGCATTTGCTAATATTAGTTTTTGAATTGCTTAACAAAGATAAGATATACATATCGATTTTTATCTACGCTACGTATCTATATTATGGCATTCAACAGTCGTGGCTTACTTGCTGTGACGTGTAGTACATTTTCTTATTTTAAAAATTAAAATGCGGAGGACTAAACGTTACAATCGAATACTATTTAGTGGTTTCCTAGTGGCGATGATATTACTTTATGTGTACATGTTTTGTAATTTTAATGTATTTTATAACAACTATGGCCCAAAAAATGGTGATTTGAAATACATATTAATTTGGACGTCGCATAAAGCTAACCCAACTATGTATTTTGGTGTTGGACAAGACGGCTTCATAAGTCGAAATTGTGAATACAGAAACTGTTACGTCACTTCCGACAGGACGTATTTGTCCGATATATCTAAATATGACGTCATATTTTTTCACGGACCTGAAGTCAAGTATCTTCCAAGTGGGAAATTGCCAAATATCAGATCACCCCACCAAAAATATGTATTTGGCTCCATGGAATCTTCTCATTACTTTCCAATTTGTTCAAATAGACTGGATGGCTACTTTAATTGGACTTGGACGTACAGAATTGACTCAGATACTATGTGGGGTTATATAGATGTATTGGATATCAATAATCGCACAGTTGGTCCGGAAAAAAATATGCAATGGATAAAGCTTGAAGATATGAGTCCTGTAAGTGAAGAATTCAAAGCAAAGTTAAAAACAAAAACTAAAGCAGTAGCTTGGCTAGTTTCTAACTGCGACGACTTATCAGGTCGTATTGATTTTGCGTTCGAACTACACAAAGAGTTAACGAAATATGATCTCCAATTTGATGTATACGGAACGTGTGGTTTCTTGGAGTGTTCTCCAAATGAAGAATGTCAAAAATTGATAAGAGACAATTACTATTTTTATTTAGCCTTTGAAAACTCTTTTAGTGAAGATTATGTGACTGAAAAACTATTGCATGCTTTAAAAAATAATGCTGTGCCTGTTGTTTACGGTGGAGCGAATTACACAAGGTAATTATGACGGTTTTATTAAATTAAGTGCCTACTTGTTGCACCCGGCATCCTTTGCAGTGTCAGGTAAGAGAAAACTGTTAGATTTTATATAAATCGTCACACTTGCGGTACTAAAATGCTTCACTGGAAAAATTACAACTGAACTTTTGACTACCTGCAGCTTAAAATAAGTGACAACATAACTAAAGTTCAACCTAGTCAGACTAAAAAGTGTATAGAGATCCTCTGTTTTTTTAAACCCAAGTGTATTTACACCCCGTAGAATTTTGATTATTACTAATGTAATATAACAAACCAAAGTAGTTTGGTTAAATATTTTTTTTTTAGTATTTCAACAAAAAACTGTTTTCCATACTTTTGTTTTCTTTAAACCAGAGTGTTTCAGAGGCCCTCAGACTTCACCGTCATTCTATCAAAAGATGCTACAAAAATGTCTTCTAACCTAGTTTTGAGAAAAAATTGATTGTTATTATTGTTACTTGTTAAATTATGCTTAGCCTATCCCTCTCCAGCTCGTAAGCGGGCACACAAAAATTAGACAACTTATTATATTTGTTGATAGTGTATTAGGGTGGTACTTCACAGACAAGAGAGGACTCTATGACGAAATTTTTAAATTATGAGAAACAAATGAAAGTGTTATTTAGAATTGTTAGCTCGTCATTTAGCGAAGTGAAGAAAACCAAACCCATGATTTTTTTATTGAATTTCCAAGGGTATTTCTCAATGAATTTCTGTGTATAGAATTAGTCGTTGGTTAATTATTTGTAGGTAATAGTAGTAGTAGGATTATTTGTAGGTAATATGCAGAATAATTTGACTATGTTTTCTTTAAGATTTCACTGCAAAATATTCGGTTTGTTGATATTAGGTGGAATTAACACTAGACCGTATCATACATCATCATAACATATACTAAAAAGTTTATAAGTAATTGTTGTAGAAAACATACAAAAATTTGCGTTTCTCATTCAACCTCTGTTTGGAAATTCATATCTCAAGTATAATAAGTAATAAAAACTTTCATACATTCGCACCTATTTATTATCTAGCCCAATGAAGCATCATCAAGAGCTTGTTTATGTTTAAAAATATTATATTCTCAAAAATCTAGCTCACGACTTTTGCATTTTTCCATAGAGTCTCCCATCTCAAAACTCAATATGTATAATATTATTAATGTCAATGCCTAAAATACTAATATCTTATATTACAGATTCATGCCTGATGGTATTTACTTAAATGCGCGAGAGCTAGGAGTAGAAAAATTGGCGATGAAAATAAATGAGCTCATAAACAACCCCGAGCGGTATGCAGAGTTTTTCAAATGGCGAAATCACTATAAATATATATCAAGAGGTGACATTCCCGAACACAGCGACTATTGCAAATTTTGTGCCCTTCTCAACAATGAAGAGAAAGTGAAAACGACTACAATCGTAGACAAGTTTCGGGAGTGGTGGGACAATCCAAACTTTTGCACGACCATGCAAGAAATGTATCAAAATTCCTCACTGTTATTGTATACTCACGGAACGTTTAGAAACACTTTCATGATTTGAAATGTGCTAAACTGCCTGTTTTTGTTTAGTATTGTAAGCGGAAGAAAATCTCATAATTATTTTATGTGCTCCGGCTCGAAGGACCATTTGTTAGAGTCCAAACCTAAGAGACTGTAGTAGAAACTAGAGTGGATTGCAAAAAACTTTAAGAACTTCGCAAAATAAAACATGTCGACAATAGTTACAGTACAGACAAACACAAGAAGATTAAAATTTTAATACCATACCAAATGCGCTCGTACAATTACAATAGTGGCATCCACTATGTGAACGGAATAGTTGATGTGATGTTTTTTTAAATGATGTACTTAGACTGATGTTCTTTTTGGAATAATATTTATTCACTCTCCTCAAATTTACACGCCAAAGAGGTCAAACATGTTGGACTTTATCTATTGTAACAACAGCATTTTATGTATACACATGTTTTATACACAACTTCAGTACCTGAAGTGTTCAACTATTTCTATGTTCGACCGTACGTCCGGTTGTGTTCGGTGACCCAATGGAAGCTGTTCGACCCGTACTTATAGCCCCTCTCTGCTCCTGCACATCACCACAAGTACTACGGGGGAGCTCTCCGACAAGCTCCTGAATACCACTTATATTAAATCCTGATTGTTTTATGTTTTTCTTTCCATTGTCAAAGTACGGCTTTAAAAAACCGAATAATTTAGCAATGTTTACTAATAGTGTGATTCAATCATTACCTTGAGCTGGAACCGAACATATGACCTTTCACAATTCGAGTGACTGTTCTGATCACTAAGCTGCCGAAGAATAGGAGTAATCCTGTTAGTAATGATAAATATAGGCAATAATTTATTACTTTGTGAAGATAGACGTTAAATACTTACTAAAAGCAAAAAAAGTAGTTCAGAGCAGTTACCCAAATTGTGAAATGTCGATGGTTCCGTTCCCGCCAGAACATGACTTTTCTCGTGTTTTTTTCTGGTCTAGATATTGTTTTTTTGCTAGTTTATGCAACATGCATGGCAAAGGGAACTACCACGCTATAAATGCTGTAACGAAACTACAAAAGTCAATTGGAATTCAAGTGTACAATAGAGTATTCTTTTATAAGCAGATGAAATCGAAGTGACTTGCGAGCGAAGTAAGCCGAGAGTTTCGTTTCAGATGATTCATTCAGTCATGTTTATTGTAAGAAAGTTGCATGCGCCCGCATTAAAAATAATTTTTATTCAAAAATGAGAAACCAATGACATCAGACATGGCTTCATGAGCTACAATTCTCATTGCCTTCTCTGTAACATAGGAAGATTTTAGAACGAAAAACGGAACACCTACTCTAAAAATATTTGTCTGAAATCAGTACCCAGAAATGTCCATCACTTAAATTTGTTTTTATTAAAATTTACTTTCGATATGAAATTAGTATTTTTTTCATGACTGTTGATTCAGCGAACAATGTACGGACTCAGAGCAATATCATTATGTCATAATTCTCAGTCATTAATATTTAAAAAAATAAAAAGCCAGCCAAAAACGATAACCAGCCAATGGTTGCCAGGTAGGCCAAAGGTAGGGAAAGGTAGCCAGTGTAATTACTGGGCATGGAAGGCATTTAACCTTATTTCACCTTAGGCCTCAGAATAGTTCTGGGATTACCCAAGTGACTCTGGGTAATCCCCATCGGCGCGATACCTAGCCGCAAGGCCGTGTTGCCTGGGGGTGGTTTGGTGAAATTGCTTCGGCAGAGCCCAGGCTACCTCTGCGAAGGGCAGTGGAGTTACCGGGGAGTTTTAGTGGGTATTCCCAGTGCATTATAAGCGTTGGGTGACCCCCACACACGCCCGTCACTTAGCTAGTGGCGGGTAGGTCTGTAGTCGGATTTCTCCCCGAAAAAAAAAGCCTCAGAATAATAACGCAACTACAATACCAAGTGATGTGTTCCTTGTCATTGCAGGTGTCTATGGGTGACAGTTACCACTTACCACCAGATGGGCCGTCAACTTGTTTTTCATCTGGTTTTATAAAAAAATAACTATTTTGTAGACTGCTTTTAAAGCTACTTCCATTTTAAAAAAGAAAACACCATAAGTAAAATAACTCACAAACTTATGAACTATAATCATTCTTGCTAGTTATTAGCCGAATTAGAGAGTAAAGGGAGCCTTATATACTTACACATTGTAAAGTTCCTAGGTCCTTGAATAAATAATCTATACCTCGATTGCGAGATTCAAATATTAACTTTCCACAGCGTAAATCAGGACTATTTAGAGAAAAATGGTCTTTAATACCTCTGAACAGAGGCCACTACTCAGTTTTCATATTGACAGCAACGCAGACACATCTTAAGAATTTCGAAAAGCGAAAACTCGCTTTCTGGGCATTGTTATCCTATATGGTCCTACTTTTCCAGAATGTTCCGACAGGTAATTTATTATTTAGGAACGGAGCCTTATAGGTACAACTCCTATAAGATTGAGCGGAAGAAATTTTAAATTTTGTTGGAGTACGGAGCGGCAAATATGCATTTGCTCCAAAGAAAGGGTTTCATTTGTTTATCGTTTATACGCACGCCTCAAGGAAGCATACAAAGAGCGTTTATTAATGAAATAAGCAAAATTACGTGGAAAGTACTTTACTTTTATACCTCTACGACTTGAGATCTATTGAATAGCATTTCTTCAGCCGGATAAAAGTATTACTGTACGAACTTCGATTGCACATTGTACTTCCTGGAGAAGGTAAACACGCGTCAGCAATATAAATTAATATAGTCTAAATAAAATTTAGTTTTAGTATTTGTTTTTTGCATTTTTTTACTATTAGTAGCGATCCACCGTCCTCTTCTTATTTGTACAAATCTGTGACTTTAGATCTTACCTGCAAGTACCTATACTAAATCAGATTTGAATATTTTATTTATAGTATAGTTTTCAAACTTGAAACTAAATTGTTGAACCTTAATCCGCTCCGGTGTTTAGTTTAGTTTCTTCATATAGGGGCCGTATTGTATTTAAGGTACAATCTTTCAAGGGTACCGATTCGTTAAGACTAAATTTTGATTAAAATGGTAAACATAAAAAGGTAATATTAGATATAATATTTTCAAAGGACTTTCAATATAAATTAATAAGAAAGTAATAAAACGTTGAGAACAGTTAATACATGTAAAGTATCTCTTTTTCTAGAATCTAGAAGAATACCCCAAAAAGCAAATAGTTATTTAATACGCTGTTATTCATAAACACTTAATAAAACTATTTTTATTTTATCACTGTTTTTACTTCTTATTGTTTTGCAATCACACCAAAAAGTTCTTATGACTTCACTTATTTTTATAAATGCCAATCTTTAATGAATTCTGTATTTCTTATTGAAACAGAATAAAAGAGAGGCACCAAGTTTAAATTAGTATTAGAAATGTTACTTCTGCATAAACACAATGGTCTGACTACAACTAACTGTTTTAATTGAAGCCCAAAATAATGTTTGTTTTGTACATCATTTTGGGGCTTAATTCAACACACCGCTTTACCTAAATTGCGCAATAATATCACCTGCCGTAACAGATGGTCGGTGAAAATAACTGTTACTGTAGTTAGTACATTATACCATTCAACAAATATGTAACTGAAGTCAAAAAATAAATCTAAGTGTATTTATAAGTAGTTCTCGAATTGAATACGCAGTCGGCGCTTTAAAATGAGTAGTAAAATATGATTTTTATCATCATCATCATCACCAGCATATATACGTCCCACTGCTGGGCACAGGCCTTCCTACATGGGAGTAACACATGAGGAGTTTGGGCCATACCACCACCACGCTGCTGGCCCAATGCGGGTTGGTGGGCTAAAGCGGTTGCAGCAACAACCGGGACCAACGGCTTAACAGCTCCTCCGTGCTTCCAACCGGAAGCATGGAGGAGCTCGAGACAAACAAAGACAAACTTTGATTGACCCATCCTAGGATCGACCATGGTGAAAGTTGCTTTGTTTTTCGTATCGAAACCAGAGCGCTTAAACCAATACGCCACCGAGCTCCTCCTACGCCACCGAGCTCCTCTACGCCATCGAGCTCCTACGAATAGGATTTTATCAGATACTAATAAATGTAACTAGATTTGCCTTTGGCGGTCTAGAAAGTAATCAATCGAACTAATTTGGACAAACACACAATATAAAACTGTTTATAAAATGTTAAATAATTCAGCTATCAAGAAGAGGGCACAAAATTCTGAAGAATGTTACCCAACCATGTTGACTTAAACAAAACGGCCTAATGAGATGAAAGATGATTCTGGAAACAAGTATTATTATCTTGAAAATGAAGGCATCTTCAAGGTTTCCAATTTCTTGAATTAAAAAAATCGGTTTATTGACTTAGGTTTTTGAAACTTATTGATTACAGAGTTTTGTTTCAGTATCAAGACTCTGTCTGGCGTGTTTATTCATTTTCTGAATATACAACCACATACAGGTTTTTACAAAAATATGTATACCTACTATAGGGTACTAGTCGTAAATGCAAAATTGAAGCTTTCATACGTAATGCTTATAAAATTTCATCACGTATCGCGCTGGATGGAAATCTACTGAATATTGCTATTTCATTGTGCAGCGAGTGTTAATAAATCTTTACAAATTCAGTTTTAAACTATTCGCCGTTGTTATCTGTTGGAAATTGATTGTGTTGGAAAGAAGAATTCACATGTTTTTTATGTAAAAAATATGATGTAAGCATAACGCCACAACATAACGCTCCACATAGCTACCATCTTACGCTTGTTTGCCGTCCTTGTATAAAAAGATTGCTGGGATATAAACAAAATACCAGATATTTATATAGGTTATAGACCAAAGTAAAAACATTAACTAAACACAGAGAGTATCTAAAATTGCCACGCACGCAAGAGGGGATGTTAATTCTGTAGAAGAAATATATTGTGCTTTAGAGCCTTTTTGGATACTGTTTTCTCATCTTGAAACACGGGGGAACAACAAGAATGTGTAACGTCACCTGCAAGCGTTGGAGTCTAGATCTCGAGATATACTTGGAAGGTATACTTGATATTTCTTAAGAAAATACAACGGCATTTTGTTGAAGACTTTAGCTGTATTTGCCATTTTAGGACCATAAAGCTGACGGTCCACCTAGTGCTAGATGGCTATCTTAGCCTATAGATATCGGCAATAACAAGGTAAAAACCACTTGGTATTGTAGATGCGTTGTCATCCTCAGGCGTAAGATGAAAATGCCTTCCATGCTCAGTAATTACACTGGCTACCTTTCCCTTCAATCCGAAACAAAGCGAACTGCATTACGGCCGAAACAGAAAAGGTGGTGGTGCCTACCCAGATGGCTCTACATATCGGCCTACCACCTAACTCCATACCATCCTAGCCATCTCCTAACATCTACTTTCGATAATAGTAGTTTTGTCCATTTCTTTTTGTGTGGACTTATTTAAAAACCAATACATCGGAGAACATATTGACTGGTAGAACTAGACTACGACTGGATCAAAGGTAAGGAACAGAAAACCTTTGCGAGTTTCTTGTACATAAATCTAAGTGTATCATACTGAAGAAAATTAGAAACTGTAATAGAGCAACAAAATAATTTTTGTATTAGGAACTTAACTAATGGTAGCTCACTAAGTAAGACAATGGTAGCTAGCCAGGCGGACTTGGAAGAGCCCTACCAACAACCAAACCGAGCAGAAAATTTCTACCCCCACGGGAATCGAACCCCGGACCTCTAGCTCTAAGGTAGGTGGTCTCAACCACTAGACTATCAAAGCCGTCAAATGATAGAAAAGGAAAGTTAACAATCTCTCATTATCACCGGTCGATTTACGTTCCCACTGTTGGGCACAGGCCTCTTATATGGGAGAAATACACGAGGAGTTACCCACAGTTTTTTCTATTATATTTAAATAATTAAGCCGATTAAAACTCCCCTTTTCACACATTTAAAAATCTATTGAAAATTGAAAATCTATTGTGTCTGGAATGTATGGCATGACAGGATAAAGAAAATATACCGTAAGCAGTCCTATTACGGCGGTGTTCAAAATAAACTTAGGTATATACGTATAAATTTGAGTCTGCTCATTTATACATTCATCATCAGCCTATATATGTCCCAATGCTGAGCACAGGCCTACCTACAGGGAGCAACACATGAGGAGCTTGGGCCATAACACCACCATGCTGGCCCAATGCTGGTTGGTTGGGACCAACGGCTCAACGTGTCGTCCTAAGCTCGGTGGAGCTCGAGATTATTAATTCGACTGACCCATCCCGCCCATGGCGAAAGTTGCTTTGTTTCCGTAATCGACACCAGAGAGCTCAAATCACTACGCCGCTGAGCTCCTCACTAGAATACCTATATGAGTATTTTTATTTTTTACAAGAATAAAAGACGAAAATGAAAATACCTCCGTGATAGGCGTTCATTTTGTCTACCGCCGTAAAAGGACGTTTACGTTAGTGGTGATAGGTAGGTAGGTATTTGACTTAAGTTACTATTTCACAGATTTTCTTTGATCGATCGGTATTGTTTGGTTCGTTAGTGTGTATAACTTACACGTACGAAGTAAATATTACTTAATAATTTTAGACAGAAGATCTCAAGTAGCCTGACAGCTATCTATAAATTAACCCCTTAAGCGGCGTTAACGCACTGGAGGGCTATGACAATTAAAAAATCAACTGTGTCTGGAATCTGATGCAATGACGGGTTAAAGCCATTTTTATAATAAGAAATCTCAAAATATAACTTTTCCTGTCTCCAATATTTGCAGATTTTCCCCTCAATTGGGCTTAGGGATAGGGCTTTTTGTAAATTGAGTAGTTAATCAATTACTCCAAGCACAATTACTGGACTATAAATCAAATTCAATACAAAAATTACATCTGTAATAAAGAGTTTGTCATTCACTCTCTGAAAACACTTATTGAGTCGCTTATTTTGATAGCATCAAACGCCTACTAATCGTGAGCCGCGGAAATCAATCCGATTTGTCCATCAATAGCAGCTACTTAGCTCTGGATATATGGGAGAGCCAGGCACCTGTAACAGGTAGGAGCGGGAAGGGTGCGAGGGGGCCGGGGTTTCAGGAGCAGTGCAATTTGAACCACGGTCGGTGGTGGACGCGCGCTCTTTGCACCGTAAATCGAGTGACGCGCGAACGAACCTTAAATTGTACTATTGTGTGGTGAACAGATCGAAAAACTTAATTGTGCAGTTTGAGAACACGTGTTTTCGGAATTTCGTTCATATTATATTTTTTTAGTGCTACACATTCTTTTGTTCTGATCAGGTACGTACATTTAATTGTTAAACAATACATACATTCAATAGTATATGTACTCTAAAAACATAAAATATTTTATTTTAAAAAATGTAAGCGAATTGTATGATGCATCCTTATATAATTTACATTAACATTACAAAAGCTCCGCAGATGAAAGCTCCGTGTGAATCTACAGGTATGGCAACGTAAAACTTTTATGGACTTGTTACGCCCAATAAACATTTTTTTAACATATCTTGGAAATTGGAAAAAAATACAATAGAAATTTTAAATAATCAGTCAGCGTTAAGATGAAATTTTAGTAGTAAAACGAACAAACAAACATACAAAAATATAGAATAACTATGCTTAGGAGTGCTCATTGGCAGTTTATGTCTGAATTATTCCGAATTGCCATATTCACCTTAAATGGCGCCATTACTTTGAATATATGACCATTAAAATGGCCTCCAGAATGTATGAAATTTGACGATCCATGTTCAACTGAAAAAATATTTCCTGAAACAAATTTAAACATACAATTTAGTATATGCTGCTAAAAATAGATGTAATATTCTACTAAAGCGATGCGAGAGCTAGAGCTGACATTTAAAAAGACATGTAGGTAGGTTCTTAATCGGCTTAAGATAAATCGATGAACAACGCCCTTATTTGTCGTAAATTAAAAATGAGTAAGGTATTAAGTCTTTGATCCCATCGGGAGATATGTTACTGGCTTGCTATATGTTTACTTATGTTATCTAATGTCACTAAAGAATATAATACCTGTATGTGCGCAGATGTGCAATAAAAAGGTATTAGGTATTCCGAAATAAACCTGCAAACTATGAAAGATTCTACTTATGATCCGTACATGTTCACCTGAATAATCTTATCTAAGAAGCTCTACAAAATAATTAATAAAACATCTATTTTTGGATGTAACTGTTAAGATGTGTTGAAGTTCGAAGGTATGAAAAAATCTGTTTATCGACCAAAAACTTTGTATAGATAATCTTCAAACCAAAATAAATTCTAAGGTCGGTACAATTTAACGATGTTTTCCACATGAAGTTAGAACTGCTGGAGCGTCTTACGCAATAACTTCACTTCAATTAATATCGGAAACAAAATCAAATAACGTTACTTTTCGGGTATTGCTCTTTCGATCTCGTAAAAAAACAACTGCAATTTATTTGAAAAATATTCTTGTAGGTAAGTGAAAAATGAATGAAATTTGTACACTTAGCGTTTCTTAAACAATAGATGAAGAAAAGTGGTCATCATGGATCAGTAGGTACTGATACCTAAAATCTGGACCCTACCATAAAATGAGTATCAAAACTTTCGGAGGCGAACGAAATATTGAAAAACAAAACAAGAAGCTTCCATGGAGCTTGTTTCGATTTTAAGCCTTTTATTTTGGAATATTAGAGAACATTCGTGAAGTAAAATAATGAATAGGGTTTCCTAGTAAATATATTTAATATTATGAATCACGCTTAGTTTCTGTACGAAACTCTCGAGTTTTCATCACCATTCTTTGAATTCACCACGCTCTGCGTGCTGAGGTGGTATGATCACCAACGTATCTTCGTAGGTATGGTTAAAAGGAACTGGTCTCTATGCTTCTGACACAGCTCAGCCTTCTAATACAGCTCAGAATTTTAATCATAGTGTGAGTCACAGAACTTACAGGACAGTTATATGATAAACATTAATTACTATTTTACTTACTAAAAGGAGTTGGTTTTTCATAATAGTTTCAAAAAGTTAGGCAGGTACTGAAACAACGCGGATAGTTTGTGATGGTGATACACGTATGAGTAACGACTTTACCGTCTCATTTTTTGTCAAACTGAAGTCAGTCATCAAAGCCGCGAAAACTTGTTTAATAATAAAACTAGAACAATACAAGCAAGTTGCAACCTGACACAGACCATAGTCTGTGTCAGGTTGTGTGTTATTGTGTTATTTATTAACGAGATTATATACGCAATTTTAATTTTATATTTTATGAAAAAATTGGACAGGAAAAGTATATTAGCAAATATTGAGGTTCATTTTAAGATAATTCTCCAATCAATCAATTCAACATGGCAGATCACTGATGGATTGAAGCTCCGCCAACACAAGATCCTTCAATTTTGATATCTAATACACTTCAACCGACTTTGGATGGAGTAATAATGTCCTCCAATCCTAAAAGCTCCAGTTCTTACGCAAACGCAATTACCAAATCGCTTATTAAATCTTTCCGGTTTACACACAAAGAATTCTTTTAATATCGCAATTTTTCTTATCAAATTCGTAATAGCATTATTGAATCAGTGGAGTGAAATAATGATCCCATTTCCTTTAACCCCTATCAACTCATATACTTATACCTAAAGATTGTCCCACAGTTCTATAGAATGGAAGTACTTTACATATTGTAGAACTTAATGGAAATATTTCGAAAAAAAATTATTATACAGTGCATTATACATTTATAACGGGTATGCAGGCAATACAAACTGAACTGAGGCGTATTATTAAAACACTCACCATGCAAAGATATACCTATCTACAGGGAGCATAATTATTATAAATAGTAAAAATTTACATACAAGGATATCATTTTGAGAAATATTTTAACAAATTAATAGTAAAATTTCTGATCTTCTTTTAATTTAAAGTATTTTATTTAGTAAAAATTTTTTTTTAACAAGAATAAAACCTAAAACCCAAAAATAAATAATAATGTATTTTTTGGAGTTGGTGCTTCACTTTCTATTGTGACTGGAAACAGCTTAGCACCAACTTCAAAAAATACATTATAGGAGGTAAGTACATAGGTACTGAAATTTAGTTATTTTTTCCTTTCTAGTGTTTTGAAGTCGGTTTTATTTTTGTTAAAAAAAAAATTACATTTTTAAGTGATTTCCTAAGATGGGTGACCGTCAGCATTATCGACTTGTCTGTCTCTCCGTCTTTGGTTTTAATACATAGTGAAAGAATTATCTTCTAACTCCTAACCGTTAAGGAGTTTTACCTTCCATCATCAGCTCATCAACATGAGATGATGACTAACAAAAGCAAGTACTTGAATAGCTTTAAAAAAAAGTAAAACATGTCATACGTGCCTATAAAATTTGAGGTTTGTCCTCGATTTCCCTGGGATCCCATCATCAGATCCTGTCTTGGTGACATGGGACCACCGCAGGAGTATACTTTATCTAATAAAAAAAGAATTTTGAAAATCGGTTCACAATTGACAGAGAAATCGGTGAACATACATACAAAAAAATACAAACAGTCGAACATATAACCTCCTTCTTTTTTGAAGTCGGTTAAAAATCAACCCTTACGGTTGACAATTTAGATCAGTGATTCACATACAGAAATATTCGACATCGAGCTTGATGTCTGACAAGACGACGAGCTGCCATTGATTTTGACGTTTGAGCACGGCGCTGCGCGTAACCGTATTCACTAATTTCTACGTCGATCTCATGGCTATGTATGATTGTCGCTGTTTTGGATATAAGACATAAAGTAAAAATCGATATTTTTTTACTTCTTTTTTTGCGTTTAAAACATATCGCAATGACTTCATTTAATATTTGATAGATTTTTACATAAAGATATAAAAATAAACAACTTATTAGTTCCGGCTCACGTCCCGTACTTGTAGTCGGAACGCTGGTGTCGCCAACGGTTGTCAAACAAATGTCAAAAGGCATGACAGCGCTGCCGACAGCCACGAATTCAAGGCTGCTGACTTTAGAGAATCGCTTCGCGATTTTATAAAATCAGCAGCGTTGAATTCGCGCTGCGATTCGCGGAAGTCATTACGGGAGGCCATTGTTCAGCAGTGGACGTCTTTCGGCTGAAAAGATGATAATGATTATGGTCACTCTTTAGCTCAGTACTTTGGCAAAGCTGGCATGAGAAACAAAAAAATATCATTTAAGAAACCATGAATCGTGAATAATCGTTGTTCATCACACACACAATCTGCCCTGACTGGGATTAGAATCTCTTTGTGAAGGCTTTGTATGCCGATAAACATCCGTGGAGCGTGGACAATATGTAGGTATTGTACGTAATGAGCTGATGTTTCTGAGTGATTTTTTCAAACAGTAGGACTTTGTAATTAACACCGCTGTGCTTGGAAGCGAACCAAAGAGGAGTAGGGTTGCCATAATGGTATGTAACTTAATTTTACCCATGTATTATTATTACTATAGACACATTTGAAATAGGTGACAAAAACTTAAACAGTCTTTGTCACCTATTTCAAATGTGTGGACTGCACCACCATGCGTGTGCCTGATCAAAACTAGATTAAATATTCATGGATTACTGTGTAATTTATTTTACAATTGTTTAACGAATAATAAGAATATATACTCCGATACGCTCAAAATTGGAAAATATGTTTTCCCAACCTTGTGTTTTCTGTCGATTTGAAGATTAGGAAGAATATAACAAAGAATGGAACTTTGTTGCTGAGGAGGCTATTTCTGTGATAAAATGAACTTCGAAATAAATTTACGAAGATAGAGAGAGTGTATTTGAAATTGAGCCAGAAGATAAAATCAATTCCCTAGATACAGCGAAGAGTCATGAATAACCCATGATTCATAATAAACAATTTCCTTAGTTAAAATAGTGGAAATAAGGTGCTTAATTTTTTAGTATTAAGATATTAAAATCCGAAAAAGAAAAGGTAGCCAGTGCAGATAATTACTGGGCATGGACGGCATTTCATCTTAGGCCTCAGGATGACAACGCACCTGCAATATCAAGTGATTTATCCTTGTTATTGCAGGTCTATAGGCGGCGGCAACCGCTAACCACCACAAACAAGCTTATGAGCTTGTTTGTCATCTAGTTGTATAAAAAAATAAAACAATAAAGGCTTTTAAATTTTAAAAATAATGGGTGACATGACATCTTACCTAATTGATTGATGTCATCAATAAGCTGTGGCCTAGCTTGCAAGATACCCTTCTGGGTGTCCCGCTTTCTGATTGCTAATTAAATGCAGCCAAGGAAATCTTTAGTAGGTTTTTCTTGCCACCTCCACACAAAATCAATAATAACGATCATATCAGTTCATTGACATAACAGAAAATCCGTACTATCTACCGCATAAAGACAATTTCTGTATAACTTAATCCAAACTAACTTGAGCAGCTTCACAGATTGTAACTTAGATGCGGAGTATTTCTTGTAGAACTGTTAATCTGTATTTTGGCTGGGGTTCAAATCCCGGATTAAATATAACAATATACCGCCAACGTGACATTTACTTTTTGCAACATATAAATTAACCACATCTTTCCCGAACTTTATTGAGTTTTATTACATGTTCTAATTTATTATATTATGTTATGTATGAAAAACTCGCTAGGAAAATTTAGTTTCAAAAAAATTTTCCTTGATTTGAATTTCTTCCTAAGTGAAAACTTACATTACATTAAAGACCCACCGACTTACTTAAAATATATAAGCACGTCACACACCATATTATTACTTTAAGCAAAGTCGACTGTAAAAGTGGATTAACACTGTGGTACTATGTCACATCAACTATCGCATTCGTATAGTTGCAATGCAAATATTATGGTATTATTTAATGGTCTTCGGAGTCATCAATTCACTGTCTCCACCTCAACATCACGCACAACGAAATTTAGTGCTTCGTTTCTCTGTCGTACTTCCAGAACTTGGAATTCTTTGCCAGCATATGTGTTTCCTTCCTTCTATAACATGGATTCCTTCAAGAGAGGCGTGAAAAAGCACATTATGGGCCAGCAAGGTGGAGGCGGCAAGAGCAGTGTCTAAAGCGCACTAACTGTCTTCACATATGGACTCTTCTTACCGCTTCACATGAGGTGGTCTTCACAAAATAAAATTGTACAGTACGATTCCTTTTTACTTCTAAGACATGGATTTCAGTGCCTGCACAAATGTGTTCTCCTTCCTATAACATGGGTTCCTCAAAAAGACGCGTAGAAAGACACCCTAAAGACCGACAATACACTTCAGCTTTGATACTGGGAAAATTACTTACTTAAATACAATTACCACTATCTATAATTTTATTTCTCATCACTACATCTGTATCGTTTAGGAAATTGTGTAGTATTTTTTATTTTAGGTATTATGGGTGTGTGTGTAACAAGAAACTTTTCAATTTGTTAGGTGCGTCAAAAAAATATTACAGTAGATTAAAATTACAATTTTTCTTTGGAATTTTCAGATAGTCACAATCAAGTATTTCTCATTACATTATGTAATTTTAGTTGCAATAAAGAGAGTAAAGATAATAGTGTTGTTTTACATTCCAATTTAGAGAGCCCGGCGGGGAAACTCCAAAAGATCGTAGCCAAACCCCTTGAGACCCCTAAATAGAGCCTTAGTACCTTAAGTAAGCATTCTGTTGGGAACATTTGTCTCCTATGCTGTTCACAACATAATGCTTCCTCACAATGTGTATGGGGTAGGGACCGATATGAAAAAGAGAACAGCTCAACAGAAGAATATACTTAATGTAAAATAAAATGGGAAGACGCCAATAAAAAACACAAGAACAAACAAAATAACAGCGCAGCAAAAACAGAACGACAAAAAAAACTTCTATCAAAATTAAACCTTTATATGTTTTGTTTTGAGTTGAAGTTCTTGTTGCCAAAGTATACGGGTACGACCATGGCATGCTTGTTTACAACTATTTTTAATTATAAAGAGGACAATATTAAGTAGAAAAAAGTATACGTACCCGTATATTTTGTGCAACTTACACGATGAATCATGGCGGACGCAGCTGAAGACGCGGAAGACCTGTGGGGCCACCAACGCGTGTTGGTGGCCCCACAGGTAGACCAACGATCTGGAAAGGTCGCGGGCTACCGATGGATGCGGTTAGCACAGCATGGCAGCCTCACCTACTGCATGGTACAGGTACTGACCGGACATGGTTGCTTCGGTCACTATCTGTACCGTGTCGCCCGTCGGGAGGAGACACCGCGGTGTCACCACTGCGACTCCCCCGACGACACCGCCGAACACACTATTGGAGTGCACGGCCTGTCGACACGAGCGGCACGAGCTACGTGCGGTGCTCGGCGGCGGTCGTAGTATTCGTCGTTGGTAATTAACGAAACGGGAACCTGGGTTAGTAGTAGCGAAAGATTAGACTAAACGTTAATTTTAAATAAGGGACAGGTTGCTAGAACACGTTCTAAATTAATGTTAATTCACGACTGTTTTTTGAGTAAATTATAAACATGAAGAAATCATAATAAATCTTGTGGTTATATGATTCATGAACTATATACATTGAATTATGTCCTGTTTCTGTAACACAACTTTTGTTCTTCGAAAACACAATAAATCAGATGAATCTTATTTAACGTAATCGTATTATTGTGCACATTTATTAAAACATTTCTTCAGATCAGTTCACACAAATGATATCTCTAATTTTTTTTTACGACAAGGGTGATAAACAAGCGTACGTAACCGCAGTTATCGTACCCTATTAACACTTGTAGCACCTTGGGCACTACTCACACGTTTTGATCGTAGCCTATTGACGCTCGTAGCCCCTTAGGTACTACTGACACGTTGTGATCGTAGCCTATTGACGCTCGTAGCACCTTGGGCACTACTCACGCGTTGTTACTGTAACCTATAGACGCCCGTAGCACCTTGAGCACTGCTCACGGGTTGTTACCGTAGCCTATAGATGATCTTAGCACTTTGGGCACTACTCACACGTTGTGATCGTAGCCTATAGACGCCCGTAGCACCTTGAGCTATAGACGCTCGAAGCACCTTCAGCTCTACTCACGCGTTGTTACCGTAGCCTATAGATAATCGTAGCACCTTGGGCACCACTCACGCGCTGCCTAAAAAGTCGGTCATTTAAAAATTATGCAGTCAATAGTCACCACGCCCTACCGCACTAATCAACCTGCCCACGTAATTACATTTTTTTGGGAAGAAATCTGATTACAGACCTACCCGCCGCTGGCTAGGTGAACGACGTGGGGTTATCCAGCGCTAATGACACTGGGAATACCCACTAAAATTCCCCGGTAACTCTACTGCCCTTCGCGGTGGTAGACTAGGCTTTGCCAAAGCAATTTCACCAGCCCACCCCCAGGCAACCCGGCCTTACGGCTAGGTTTCATACAGTTAGAGATTACCCAGAGTCAGTTGGGCAATCTCAGACGTGACGTCCTGTGGAATCCTCGTGGTTCCACAGGCCGTCACGCACGCGGCCGTGTTTAGGGTGCAGGAAGTCGGGCGATCACCGTCCGCCTCTTGTAACCCAACCGTCTTGGCCGAATAGGCCTGGCTTAACATTCTTTTCTCGCTGCCTATCCGCTGCCTCCTTCTGCATGAGCACAGTCTTGCAGAAGGAGGCGACTGCTTCCCATGCCCTCTCTCTGACAACCATGGCTCATAACATACCAACCTAATTATCATCAGCTATTCTTTACTCTTTTAAATATGTTCTGATAAGTAAAAAACACCGTCATTCCCTATTATAATAACGTTTTGACACTAAAGCTCCCTCGGGTACGTCACGTAAAACAGTAAGCGTACTTTTTTTGAGAAGCGTTTTACGTTGTTGGTAAAATGCTACTCAAAAAAATATCGAATAAAAGCAGTATTAAATAAATGGTATGCGCTTTCCGTTCTGTTTCATGTAATAGGGTAGTTGACAACTTTTTTTTTAATTCATAAATAAAAAGTAAATAACTCATAAAGAAATATTGCAAAAGAAATAGTATGTCTAAGATCAATAGTTTCACAGATATAGTGGTTTGTTTGTTATGTTGCGGCGCAACGTCCAAAAACGCTCCATAGAAAATCTACGGAACAGGTGACATCACATGTTCCCATATTACTAAGAAATGTATGACTGACAAAATTAATAATAACTATGTACTAAGTATGTTTTTAGTAATAGTTGTCATAATAATAGTTGTTTTAATTGATGTCAGCAATCTAATATCATTAACATTTTTAATAAATAGTGAAAAAAACTGTATTTTTTTTTTAATTTTCAAAACAGTACAACTTCAACAATATTCCATATATTTTAAGTTTGAATGGTTTTTATGGGTAACATTTGCGTATATTTTTCGAATTTGTGAAAAATTGCGTCATATTCAAACTTAGGCAACATCCCAATTGGAACGAAAATAGCCTATAGATATCATTCATCTTCACGGCTCTTCCTATAAACATTGCGAACTATCAAATAAAACAGTGTCAAAAGATAGGGTCAGAATACGTAATCTCTTAGTGTAGGTAATGAATTATTAAGAGAATATACCTATGCGCCTTCGTTCCAACGGGGTAATGTTACGAGCCGATGGATGTTTCGATTTTTCCCTTTGGGAACTGACCGTGGAATTATTTATAAACATTCTACGAGAAGCCTGTCCTGGCCTATACATGAATCTAAAATTACATTGTTTGCGAAGTAAATAATCTATAGGTGTAGAATAATACTGTTGAAATCGAAAAGAATGGACGCTCAGTGTTTTTGCCAGATTATAAAGATACCGCCATAGAGAACCACATAAATTATCAAAACAATTCTTTTTTCGACTGCTTCAGTATTAAAAGCTGTATCAACCGAAACGAGGTAAGTTTCAGTAGTAAGAAAATATAACAAATCGCACAGAAGAAAAAGAGAACTCTGTAAAGTCATTAAAAAAGACCGGAACCTAAAAAAAGAGAAACCATGTGGGTATGTTCTCAAAATAAAATCATAACAAAAAATAACTATATGTTTACCAATATCCATACAATCCATCTATATCTGAAATAACATTCTTCTAGGGCACTTTTACAAAAAAAAAATCTAGTTTCTAAATATTACTGTTACAGAATTTCATTAACGAATATAGTATTTAATATAAAAGTATTACTTCTTGACCGTCCTCCTCTTTTCTAATATTTTTCTGCGCCCGTCAGGGTCTATATTTGATACATTAGGGGTGCAAACAAATTAATAAAGAATTGTGCGCACAGAAATTAGAGCCACATTTATGATGAATACCTACCGAAATTGGGTTATTGTGATGGAATTCGAGCACAATAAACTGCTCGTGTATTGACTTAACTTAGTCAACTTGGTTACTACTTTTTCATTCAATCGTAGGTACTTCTAATAATAAAACTTACAATTTAATCGAAATAATAGAGTAAATATCTTGCTATAATCAGCATTAACAATGATGTATTTAGACAAACTCAATATTCATATCAACCAATTATTTATCTTCTTCTTAATCACGTTTCATTTAAAAAGTGTTTCTAACATTAATGTAGGTAATTTATTGTAGATAAAATCTTCAGTATACGTACTACATAGATGGTTTATAGCGAAAAATTTCTTTTCATTGTACTTAGCGTGAAACTGCAATGTAGAAAGAAGGGTTACTTATTAAAAACGCACAACGTTTTTCGCCATAAACTGACAATTCATAATATTACTGGCCAATTAGTAATAGTCAATTGCCATAAGCTATTATAGCATAACTTCATGACGCATAATATCTCATGTGGCTGAAACCTGTAAGGCATAATCATAGAAAGGCATAATTTTGATAAGCATAAGTAATGAAAGGCATAATTTTTGTTGGCCATAATATTCAAAAAGCATATATTTAATAAGTATAACCGGCAAAATGTCTCCTAAGGAATTACACTTATTTACCATAATTAAAATGAAAAAAATGAAAATATCTTTATTCAATTAGGTCCCTCAAGAAGCACTTTCGAATCGTCAACAAAAAAACCCTTATGTCTATCACATAAAAATAATATTAACTAACTAACAATTACATTATGTTTGTCTCTCTGTCTTATCTGGATCTACGTAAGTTAAGAATGTTATAATATCTGTCTATCGGTCTGTCTGTCGGTCTGTCTGTCGGTCCGTCTGTCCGTCAGTCAGTCAGGCTGTCTGTCTGTCTGTCTGTCAGTCAGTCAGTCTGTCTGTCTGTCTGTCTGTCTGTCAGTCTGTCTGAATTTACACCGGTTCCAAAAGTTGAACTACCGAGAAGATTCCGGCAACAAACTCGTGTAGTCACTCTTTTCAATTATTAAGTTACAATGTTTAATTACAGAGTAATGGTATTTAGCAGTGCAGTGTCGCACAGAGTATAAAAAAGGTATATTAACGTACCAATAAGTACCTAATGACAAGAATATTTACTGTATTTAAAGGCTGTCCGACAATGCACCATCACAATATAGGTATTACAATACACAAAGGTCAACAATTAATATACAAAAACCTAATAAAGCCAATCATCTTTCATTAATTTTAAACACTTGTCTGACCACGTCATGACAATAATAATTGTATTGTTTTATATATAATATCATATAATGCCATATACCTCAAAAATCCCTCAAAAATTTCAAAAAACATAAATTTCTATGCATAAAAGTTTTTTTTTAGAATTGATTTAAATAAATAATAATTTATCTAATACATTACACATTATTTACATCCTAACAAAAAAGAGAAGACATTTGATATATTATATAATTTAATCGTTTTTATATAGTTTAATTTAATAAATTGTATTGTTGTTGTATTGTATTTGATATGTTTTTTTATAAGAACATGCAAGCATGCAAGCAACGTGTATGCTCCGCGCCTCCGTTTTTTAAATTACACTCTAGTATTGGGCAGACTAGTACCACGGCGAAGGACCACGGCCAGTCGGGCTTAATGTAATTAATTTCTTATTAATATCGATTTCTTTATTATTACTTCGAAATTTATACACAATTTTAGCATTAAAAAAATACTTCATTGTGTCGAATAAAAAAAATACTTAGGTTTATGTAAATATGCATATAAAATATACAAAAAATTTATGGATATTTATAGATATGTTTTTCGACTTTTAATAAAGTGTGACTTTACTGAGTTATGCTTTATAAAAGTATGTCAAACAAAATTATGAATATGGTAATTTATGCATAATTAAAATCTGCGTTTCAAAGTATGCTTTATAAAACTATGGCAAATGAAAATATAGATTTATATGATTATTGATTTTATTATTATGTCTTTCAACAAATCTGCCTTAAAATGTTTATGCGTAATTATAACTTTGCTAAAAACTATTATGCTTTTCCATTTGTATGCCATATGATGTATGTCAATTAAAATTATGACAATAAACATTATGCGTTTCAAAGTGTCACCAGAAAGAAGGTGGTAATAGGCATCGGCACCTATCATTTTTAGCGAATAAGCCTCCTGATAGTGAAATTCAAGAATTATTATTATATTCATTAAAAATTAGAGGCCTTTGCATAATTGATAAAGAGTATTTAAGTAGACATAATTCATTTAGAGAAGAAAATATACGAACCTCTTAAGGATTCGCCAGGACATAAATTAATTTAGAAGAATCCATTCTATTTTGTTTGCTACTCCATTTGATAAACCATTGAAACATTTTATCTTTATTGCAATTACGCCAGAAAGCTACATTTATCATAGACTTCAGTAAAACAATTCATAAGCGTAATGGATTCGGAACATATCTCTGTTATAACATATATATTAGGCCGCGATCCTAGCTACTTGTTACGTATTATATATGAATAAAATTATAAGAATTTCTATTTCGTATGACCTTTAAAATTAATGAAATATTGGAGTATAAAAATATTTTACGGCAAGAATAATTTGTGTAAATATATTATCAATATAGTAGCCAAGTTCTTAAACGTTGAGTGAGTCTAATTCAATCAAATATTTCCTATGCATTTAATTGGTATTCTTTCAACGGCCTAGGCTTCCATTTAACTGGTTAATTGTACCAGGTGCCTGCGATATGCTTACTACCTATACAGTGTCTCATTGTTAATTAAATTACTTTTTGGCGCCTGACATACCAATGTACTAATTACAGATGTAAATCGTCCGTCGATTACGTAGCTATCTTTTCCATTCTTTACGCTATCGTCTGTTAATTAAGTCGCATCCTTTGTATTTGTGGCGTAATTATATCACGAATCAGAAAAGCCAAAAGGATATTCGAATCCGAATGCAGAATGATTAATGGATTTAGCTTTATGTTTACATTTATCAGAATGTACGCGAATCCGGAGCTGATATTACTTACCTGCGCTAAGTTAATAATTTTAGCACGAGTAACGTATCATAATTTCCTGCGGTAATATTAAGAGAGGAAATAATGGTATCAGTGCTCATTCAAAATAATACTAATGCCTTCGATTACATACTCATAATTATTTAATTATATACACCTATTTGATTAAATACATGTATGCAGGTAGTAAATTAATAAATTATAATCATTTGACTTCTTCACTATATTGTATAAAGCTATGTGTTCAATAATTGACTGAACTCAACTAATTATAGGCTACGGTAACCGCTTACCATCGGGTGGGTCGTATGCTTGATTGCCACTTTAGTCGCATAAAAAAAAATATGACGAAGTAGTCGCTACAATTTTTCTAAAATTAAATAAAATTCTACTTGCATTTAACTGGCTTAGTTACCGGAGTAATTTGCGGAGTAAATATATATATATATATATATATATATATATATGCAGACACGGGGTAACTCCGGACAAGGCTGTTGTATATCATGATAAGCATGCCCAATGCCAGGCACTAGGTATGGGGTTCTTTGGGGTGGACCCACCTCTAAATATGAAAGCAGAGATAAATTATTAATCATTATTATTTATGATGGTAAACTGCCTTGACCGGCGCTACCCCGCGTCCGTAAAAAAAGTTTAAATATGTAAATGTTTACTAGATAAAGGATAATGTGGACGCATTATGAGTTTTATGTTCTTATGATTAATCACTGGCTTTTGTTGATGACTGTATCTATACTAGGATAAAGAATGCGGTAATTTATTTTTGCGATATCTATGCATTAAATAAATAAAGAAATCTTAAAATCTCTTCAAAGAACATTTACCATTAGTACGTAGGTAAGACGCGAAATGTAATATATTGCCTTATCAAAGAAATCCGCTGGTTATTGGACAGCAAGAATATTGAATCGTAATATAAGCTGACGCGTCTTTTGTGTTGCGAGCATCGACAATAAATTCGATTACATATTTGTTCATGTTTCTTTTCTCATTCAGGAAGGTACCTACTGAAGTGTAGATTTAAAATAATTACTCATTTTAATAGAAATATACTATGAAACTACGTTTTGTGACCTTTGGTTTAAAAATCTTGTTCATAATTTATCGTATTTTCTTTAAGTTTTGGTCATAATTATTACCTTTATATCTTTTGTACAGAAGATGTAATATGTATTTGTATCCATGCAAAGATACAAATACAAAGCACGGCATATGACTCAACACCACCTGATGTGAAGCGGTAAGAATGGTCCACATGCGGAGACAGCTAGTGCAGCTTGAAACACACTGTTCTAGCTGCCTCTACATTGCCGGCCCCTAAGGTGCTTTTTAACGCCTGTTTTGAAGAAACCCATGTCATAGGAGGGAGGGAACACATGTGCTGGCAAAGATTTCCATATTTTGGAAGTCCGACAAAGAAACAAGTTATTCCGAACAAGTGCTCCGAAATAAAAAAGGTCGAAAAGCTCCTCAGAATACTCTTCATGATAAAGTCGACAGAAGGCGCTAAGCGATGCAATGTCACGACGGAATTGTAGAGGCTCTAGGCTGTTCGTGACCTCTACGTCGTCAATGATACGGATAATTTTCAGTTACCAATATTAAACAAACAGCATGCCAACAAACACGCAAGCAAAATGCAAGCTTGCATGGGCTAAACAAGACTACGTGGAGTCTAGGTTTACTGAGTTTTAAATAGCGTTCGTTTTGACTATTTAGTGATCTACGTATTATTTCGTTTAGATAAAAAATATGATATAGGTATTGTATGATATATCAAATATTGATTACATAATATTTATGGAAACTAATCAAAATGGCACTTGCTTTTATGGCACCTAAATATATGGCTGTTATGGTTACAAAATTGTTATGTCATGTATTGTTAGTATAAATTAGTGGATCATATCGGCAAATGAAATTATTGCAAATAAGATTATGGAAAACAAAAGAATACTAAGTGTAATAAAACAGCAAGACTTATTTATTGATATAATTTTTTCACTTAAAAAAAACTGGACTAAAATGTTGCCCGCTTTTATCGCGATTCTTCTAGTGGTATTTTTTAAAATTCTTGAATACTTAGCTTCTATATTCAGAAAAACTACAATGATATCCCTTTTATGCCTATAATTTTTCATACTCTTTCTTTTTTATTCCCTTGAACACTTCTAAAACACAAAAAAATTTCAAAACCGACTGAGCATCTAACATACAAAGTAATATCGGGAACTCACAACTATAAAATTACATGGTAAATATCCCGTAAACAATTCTTATTCAAATGTTAATAACCATGAAAGTATAAAGTGCTATACAAAGTAAGTAAGCAAGAAATCATTTATTTGTGAAAACACGAGTGTACACAATGTAGGTCTTAAAATAATCATTGTTCTACGTGTTTCAGCCATTGTGGCGTACAAATTTTTGTGACATGCGTGCAGAAATAAAAGAAATTTCTGATATGGTTATTAACGATAATTAGTAAACCAAGAGATTATTGCTAGTTTGAGAAAGTACATGTTTGTTTAAGAAAATACTATTAGATTTAATTTAAGATTTAATTTAAAACATTTATCTTCTGCTGCCTGTTCTAACAATTGTAGACAACTTCTTTAAGTAGAACCACCCACTTATTAAAAATAGCTCAGTGTAAAGTTTCGGAGCTTTTGTCTCAATTGAACAAAAATGTTTCACCTCGTCAATGTTGTCCTAGAAATCTACTTCGCGTTCCATTCTCAAGTAACTGTGCATCATGGAAAGTCTTTCTTGCATCGAGTCTATAAACAGTTCCATAATTTCAGTAGTCCTAAATATGATAAATATTGTGTAATAGTTTATCTTCCGTGTATAGATTCTTGGCAGGGGACACAGATAAATTTACCCTAATTAATTTATTCATGTTATGTAAATTGTTAGCTGTAGAAGCTTGTTGATTCTTTGAAACTTGTATAAAAATTTATTTATCTAGAAAAGCTGTAACTGTCCAAAAATCAATTGAGCCACAATTTATTCTATACTTAGAAGAAAACTTTTGCGAAACCAATTGCGGTGCCGTGCAGATTTCACTTAAAAATTAAATGGCTACGCTAGTACAGATTACCTACTTACCTACATTATAAGCAAAATGCATAAATATTACAGAGTTATCATTAATTTGTGGTCATGTAAAAGACCTACATAAAACAGTAAGAAAACATTCTGCCATCAACATAAAGGAGGCTGTAAACAACGTAAAATTAAATCAACATTCCCCATATTCAAAAAGTTTATTTTCAGGCCGCCGCGCCGATTCGATGGAACCTTTTTAATAATTGACGAACGTTTCTAACCTACATCCCTGTAACAAGCAAGGCGCACACTTCTCATTGGTTAATGCTTCAAAATTTATATCATTTGATTTATTTTTCTTTGCCGGAATGTACACACTCACATTCCGGGTCAAGGGTCATAAACTTTGAGATTCATACTTGTTTTGCATCACATTGTTTATTTTATCGTCGCTCTTTTTATCGAAATTAGGAATCAAGTATATTGCCCTGTTTTCTTCAAGTTTTATTATGTTTAGCGTGGATAATGATAAATTATTTTTAAAAGATTATTTGATTGAAATGAGATTCGTGTCCATTTTCAGTAAATTCTTGCAAAGTTGAATATCTATTTGAGCTGGAGTAGTTGTACATTAAATCCAAACCTTATTAATTTGTATAGATTGGGGTTTTAGTAAAATACTTTTTTTTATTTACCAAAAAAACACGGTTGCGGCTAAGCTGTATTGTTCTTAATTTTATTTTTAACATTTAAAAATGTTTGAAAAAATTAAATAAGTATTTGAGCTAGAAAAAGTTCATGTCTTCTGGCGGGGACTAAGCCCACGGCTTTCACAATCTAGGTGACTGCTGCAACGTTTGCCTTTAACGCAAATACTAGATGGACTAGAGAAAATCAGGTTAAATAATTACTTATTTATTTATTAATAATATAATTTATTATGTAATTATATATTATTATTATTTAATTACTACGAGGTGGTAGACCCGTATGTAGGGTCGTCTGGGTAGGTACCACCACCTTTCTTCTTTCAGCCGTGAAACAGCTCGCTGTGTTTCGGATTGAAGGGAAAGGTAGCCAGTGTAATAACTGGGCATCGACGGCATTTCATATTTGGCCTCAGGAGGACAACGCACCTGCAATATGATTATTCCTTGTTATTGCAGGTGTCTATAGGCGGCGGTAACCGCTTACCATCGGGTGGGCCGTCAGCTTGTTTGTCGTCTAGTTGTTTATAAAAAAATCACAGGGTAATCCTATGTCCTGGGTAGCTCAGATGGTTCGAGCAGTCACCCGGATTGTGAAAGGTCGTGGGGTCAGTCCCCACCGGCAGACATGATTTTTGTCTAGCTTAAATACTTTTCTAAGCTGTATTTTTTTTTTCAAGAATTTTTAACTTTACAGGCAACCTATCCATGTTATTTGACTTGGTTGTTAGGACAAATATCATCATTATCATTTGAAGTCTGATCAACACATAACATGATAAAGTTAACACGTGAAAACGTTCACAAAGTAAGCTCATATTATCCGCACTAAACCGTACCTTTTCGTTTACCGGAAAATTATCATGAAATCCAATACTAAAAAGTTGAATACCCAAACCCGGGGCCCATATCAGGTTTACTTATTTCTAAGTCATTTGTCCCTCAAAGATGGGACGATATACGCTCGCTGAGCCATTGTGTACGCGGACCCTTGTAAGTGAATATATTTTTCCAATTTCGTTGCCACGATTTCTGGGCTTACTGAAATAGTGTAACGTGTGCGTGGCGTGACTTTTATTATGAGTAAATGTAGCAAGGAGTTTTTGTAAGTCTTACTCTAAAAACCTACCTTATAATATGAAGGCACACATATTATAAAATGAACATAAAAATATATTATGCGTCATAATTGTTTTTCTGTATTTAATCTTCAATATGCTTTCTGATTTTTTTTTGTTACAAAATATATTATACTAGCTTTCGCCCGCAGCTTCGCCTGAGTGAATGTTGGTTATCCTCCAAAAAGTATCTTATGTTATTTCCACGGCTTCAAACTATTTTCATAGCAAATTTCATTTAAATCGGTTCAGTGGTTTAGGCGTGAAAGCGTAACAGACAAACTAACTTTCGAATTTATAATATTACCTAGGATTCGCACGCTTCATTAAATTTATTGGATGGAAATCTGGATCAACTAGGTACCTTATACGTATACAAAGATTTCCCATCTTTATATATTTTTAGTAGTACCAATAACAAAACAAAAAAAAAACATTTATACCTATGATAACATAGATATGAATCTCAGATAGGAACACCATAATTATAATAACAGAATAAACTCATTCTCAATCCAATTGCAAGGGTCAATGTAATATGCTAGGCTCCTTAAATTATATGGAAATTGAACCCAAAATCATAAAGCAAATACGAAAGTTTCTCTTTTTGAGTGAATCTTAATATTATTGAGTTACATTCGTATATGTTGACGGGGTCTGTTATACAAATAGTGTGTAGTAAGGAAGAAATACAGTAAAGAAAAGAGCTGGCTAGTTTTTATCTATTTCCCATCGAAATACGCAGTTTTAGTTATCTGTAAATATGTCCTAGACACAATAGATTCTCTGTTGTGTGTGAGCTCCGGCGGCTTAAGAGATAAAAACTTAACTAAGAATCCAAATTAAAATTCAATAAAAGTCTATATATATTCCACTACTGAGCACATACGTTTCCAGACGGGGAAAATACAGTGAGAATTTTGTGCCATAGCTCTACCACACTGGTTCAAGCGGGTTGCTGGCTAAAAGAGGTTGCAGTGACAATCACCTTCACCATGGTATACTGCGAGGCGAGGAGTAAAGGGCAGGAAGGAGGAAACGGAACGTGAGCGGGAAGCTGCCGCCACGTCTATCATAGTTACTTAACATGAGAACTGGGGCGTAGGAAGGCGGCTTTCCATAACCAAGTCAGCGTGTCAGTGGGCGTGTCTAAGTTACAACTCCCAGCGTAAGCCACGCGTCAGCAGAATTGCCTTTATACTCCGTGCATCGTTGTGAAGTGTAGTGAGTAAGAGGTCTACACCCTTCTTCCCCTCCGAGACCCTTCTTCCCCTCCGGGAGAAGGGAAATAGGTTTGTAAAGCTTCCCCTCACCAAAAAAAGATAATGATGCTCTATAACCTGAAACGGATGACTGCTAGTGTCTAAAATAATGAATTATAAACTACATTTTGACAGTCTTAATTTTTTTACAGGGTCTTGCACTAGCTGTCTGCATTCGGCAAATTAGTCAACGGCATTAGCCGAACATTACTTAAAAATATATTCTAAACTTAATAAGATGCAGTGTTGTTTATTTTTGTAATTAAGTACTTTATTACAAATCATCACTTTGTATTTGCTTTTCTAATTAGTATGTTATTAAATTAAAAGTGATCAACCTGACAAATCATGACTAATACAACTAGTATTTGTTAGAATGTAATAACTTTGTATTTATTTTTATCAAAATAACAAAAATAAACTCTGCCAATTTAAAACTAATCTGACTCTTAACCGTCTAGACAAATTTGCATAAGCACCTCTCCCAAAGAAACCTTTTCCAAAGCAAGCATCATTAAATTACATGTGTTCAAATGTGTAGCCAGGAGAAGTCCGTCCGGCCAACGAGCCGTGAAACCTGCACACGTGCTTACGAATCCCTTTGGAAGTTTTCCGTAACATATTGCGAACTTTGTTTGTAGGGTTGGGTATCTATCTCCAAGACGTATTTAAGTTTCTTAATAGGTACCTTCAGCTGAGGTCTCTCGTAAAATAACTAGTTTTCGCCCGCGGCTCCGCTCGCGTAGATGTCGGCTATCAAGTATCCCCACAAGTATCCTATGTCCTTAACCTGTCTCAAACTATATCCATACCGAATTTCATTTAAATCAGTTCAGTAGTTCCAAAGATTACTTCTTACGAATAAAATTACAAGCTTTCATCATCACCAACCTATATACGTCCTGCTGCTGGGCACAGGCCTTCTTGCATAGGAGAAACACATGAGGAATTTGGACTTTAGCACCACCACGCTGGCCCAAGGCGGGTTGGTGGGTTAAAGCGGTTGCAGTAAAAATCGGGACCAACGGCTCGACGTGCCTTTCGGAGTACAGAGGAGCTCGAGATAACATATTTTTGTTTGACCCGTCCCGGATCGACCATGACATATGTTGCTTCGTTCTCGTAATCGAAATCAGAGCGTTCGAACCACTACGCCACCGAACTCCTCAAAATAACCTTTATAAAATATTAATTTAGATGAAGTTATAAAGCCCTGCTGAGACCACTCTGGGAGCTCAGACGATTCTTAGGTTGACTGAACGTCCGTCAAATTGAACTTCGAAACACTGACTGAGCTTTACTTGGTTCTTGGTGTGCATGGGACAAATTTCTAGTTAAGCTTAACTTAGGCATAGCTTAGTTTTCGTTCTGCATCCCACTTAATGTTTTGGCCTTGGCCCCTGTTGTTACTGCAACAATTTCCACTCATGAATACTTAGTTATTATGACTAACATGATGGGTGTTATAGCCCAAATTGTTCATATGTTTCGAAGACCTGCAGTGTGATTCACAAACATAAATATTCGACATCGAGCTTGAAGTCTGACAAGATGACGAGCTGCCATTGATTTAGACGTTTGAGCATGGCGCTGCGCGCAAGCGTATTCACTAATCTCTACGTCGATCTCATGGCCGTGTATGATTGTCGCTATTTTTACATAAAGTAAAATCGATATTTTTTGACTTCGTTTTTCTTGTGTTTAAATTGTATCGCAATGACTTCATTCAATATTTGGTTAATTTTTACATAAAGATATAAAATTAAACAACATATTAGTTATGTCGAAGTTTTATAGCAGCACACTGTATAGTCTGTATTTTGCAACTTGTTTGATCCCTTTCATAGTACTCGACTACTCGTGTTGAGAAAGATAACATGTCTTTGATAAGAGCATTAATTACGTTTCGTTAATTCCTAAACACCAATAGAAATAGGTTATTTTCTTATACTTACTCGTATTCGGTTTGAATCAAGTTATCAAGGGAGTTTGTTGTTGCGTCAGGGAATTCAACAGCGACAATTTACCTACAGGCATCTATCTCAGCTAACGTGACTACGTGACGTTCTATCACTCAGCTGAATTACAAACGTCAGGAACATTCATCTCTATCCATTCTGTCTGGTTGCTGCGTTGTCACATTATAATCGCCATAGTCAGCACGTTCAAAGTTCGCTAGACAACACAATTTCATTCGTTACAAATCATTTCAATGTTCCTTCGATTCAAATTCGACCTTTAATTTTGGAGAGGAAAGCAATATTTTCTCGGAGTTTCGGAACTTCCGTAAGAAATCGCGTTTAACTAAAAAAGAAGCGTAATTTTCGCTTTATTGAAGTTTAATCTCATTTGAAATGCAATTATACAGACCATGTTTTTCTTCTTTCGATATTGTTGAATTGTTTTTTCGTCATAGTATAGAAGTCCAATAATATTTTTTAATTTAAAAATTGTTATATTAAAGAATATCTATGGAAGATTTCCTTTCTACGGACCTTTAAAAGACATAAAACGCCAAGACTAGGTACTTATTAGGTCTTAAATTGTGCATGCAACAATTAACGTAAAAGACACAAAAGGAAAGACTTACACCTTAAATTGTGAAGATTCACAAATCGACTCATGAGCAAATATGACGCTTATTAACATTGTATTAAGACAAATACGAGGTCGCTGATACTTCTGTTGTATTAGCGTTTATACAAATAGATCGTGAGGCGTCTTCCCGAACAACGACGACCTGGTTTCGAGTCACAATGTTTGTGCAACCAAGCGCGAATCTTTCCAAGTTGTTTACATTGAGATGAGTCTCTCGACAATAACAAATTTCCTATTCAACATCGTGATCGTAAACACAATCGGTGGATACTTTCTAAGGTACATGATCTTAGCGATTGTAAGTACTTAACTTCAATTAAGGATCAAATGAAGTCAGATCCGGTTAGGTTGATGTATTTTTTTATACAACTAGATGACAAACAAGCTGACAGGCCACCTGGTGGTAGCACCTGCAAAAACAAGGAAAAATCCTGGTGCCTAAGAGAAATGCCGTCCATGCCCAGTAATTACACTGGCTACTTTTTCTTTCAATCCGAAACACAGCGAACTGTTTCACGGCTGAAATTCGAAAGGCGGTGCGGCGGTACCTACCTAGACGACCCATTCTACGGGCCTACCACCTAGTAGGCATGTAATTTATTTATTCATTATCATTTTTTAAATAATAGTAATAATTAATATTTTTTTTTATAAATATGTTGATGCGTTATTTGATTTTTATGAACTCTTTGAGAATTAGATTCAAAGCAAATATTTTTTTACAAATCGAATTCTCAAACAGTACCAAGCATTAGCTTATCGGAATATACCTATACGTGTAGTTCATAAAAGTGTAGCACAAAATAAACGCTGAGCTTGATATACGTTTCGTTTGCCTCCCCTACATTATTATTTAAATTTAAACAGTATCTACAAATGGAAGCTCTTTTATATCACGAGTAAGCAGTTGTATAAAACTTTTAGACCAAAAAATATGTCAGGGTTTCTTTGGTCCTTCGAAATTCTTTTCTTATTCTTGTGAAGCTGCTTTCTTTTGTTTTTTAAATAATTGAGACTTTTTCGTGTCTGTAAATATTTAAAAAAATAAGTAAAGCAACCATGCCGCCCGCCTTATTATACTTAAGTGTTAAACGCAACTTTATACATATAAGTATTTTTGTAATGCCTTAGCGAGAATATTTTCTAAAATAGTTAATTTAATAGATACATACAATCATTTTATTATTTCGGTTGAAAGTGAGCTTCCTATATTACGAAGACCACTATTATATTACATAACACATAAGTTTTTACACTATCATTACATATAGGTGCCATATATATACCACTGAAGAGAATAATTTATTGGGTGTAAAGTATAGAATTGAACATAAAATCCTTAAGGTAATTAAAGTACAACAGACCTTTTTCATTATATTTATAGGGATTTGGGAAGGTGTTCCTGCTAATTTCTACAGCACGTCATACGTTCGTGCTGTGCTTGAAAAGGGGTAGATTATTATGCCCGTTTTACTAACCATTCCCTAGGCTTAGGTGATTTATACGGCATTTGTCTCTTTCTATCTCCTTTAGATAGATTGAGATAAAAATCGTTAAGGGACTCTTAACGCTAAGCAAATGTTAGGGAAAACGAGCATTATTGTTTTTGACTTTAAGGATTAACTTTGCTAAAAACTTTGTCTCTTTTATGTAATCTATTTTATAATTGTTAATTAAGTTCTGCAATGGAAAAGGGGGATTTTAACTTTGATAAAATTACTTTGGAAACTATGAATGAAAAATATTTCACTGTAATACATATTTCATTCGTGTTTTTCACCGGACGAGGTTTAACATTTTAAAAACCATTTTTTAACATTGTTATTGAGTTGTAATCTTGTTGTGATGGCGAATTAATTTATTGAAAGTTCAATTAAATGAACGAGAGGGAGTGAAGTAAATTATTTTATTATATACTAGTGGCTGCCCTCTTTCATGGTTGTCGGTTATTGCACTAAGAGGTAGCCTATGTCCTATCTCAGGATGTAATCTATCTTTACGTCAGATTTCATCTAAATTTCATCTAACCTCCCTGCAGAGGTTTTCTCGAACGAGTACAGCATGGGGTTCTTCAAAAAGGGTTTCAAAAAGTTTTTACAGGGTCGGCAACGCGCAAGTGATACCCCTGGTGCCCTGGTGTTACAAGCGTCCATAGGCTACGGTAACCGCTTACCATCAGGTGGGCCGTATGCTTGATTGCCACCTTAGTGGTATAAAAAAAATCGGTTCAGCAGCTAGGAGTGAAGATGTAACAGTCAGACAGATTGGTAGACCAACACACAGAGCTACTTTATCATTTAGTAAGTATAAATTTCGGCGGCTGGCTGGCTGAGTGGTCAGTACCCATGTCCATGTCTCGGTACTAAGCCGATGGAACCTGGTTCAAATCTTGGTAAGGGTAAATATGTCTTTATATGGTAATAGGTATAATGAGCACGAAGATTTTGTTCATGAGTCATGGGTTATTGTGTATTAATTTTCTCGTCATTAATAATATAAGCATTATTTGTTGATATTATATTCATAAAAATGGAAGACGAAACAACGTTATTTACTGACCTTTCTTGGGAATGCGAATAATGAAAAATAAATAAGTTGAATCATCAAGATCAGGCTCGTTCACTTTCTTGATTATATTTCAATTGGTATTGGTTGAATATAAGAAAAATATCAATATATAATTGGCAAAATATTTCGATACAAACAAATTACGATGCCTTAATAGCTAAATGGTTGAAAATAAAGACTCAAATAAAGTTCTCCTTTTCACTTTGAGAAAAAATATGTTCAATCTTTTATGAAAAAAGTTTTGATTAAAAAGTTTGTAGGTAACTATGGCACAGTCGTGTTTTAGAAAAATGGAAAAATATTATTTTACGTTTTTCCGAATCCGATAACTGGACCTTTTTAATTTGCAGAATAGGTCGACGAGACTTTATCTTATGAACATTAACGGAAAAATTTTTTGCATGCAAAAAAGTTAAAATATGTTTTAGTTTATATTTAAATACTTAGTTAGTTTTATTACAATCGGACTCAAAAATCAATAATATTATTCCAATGAAGCTACTTGATGTAGAGATAGAATAAAAATGTTTAGAAAAGCTTTTTATGCAAGCTATTTGTATATCTTTGTTGAGCATTTTTTAAATTTGCCGCATGTGAGACTTTCATAATTTAGGTAAGCGTATGTCCAAACATGCTTAGAGTCAAACCACCGATGCTTAATTTAAGTTATGTCAAGCGACAAATTCGAAGTGTCTTCGAGAGCCTATTCGTGAACGGTAGCTGAACACAGGCGCCCGCCTTCGATCGTCTCTTTTTTTTGCTCCATAAATATGTTTAATATAATATAATATAATAATATATATACACTCACACCTATTATCTAGCCCAAAGTAAGCATCATTAAGAGCTTGTGTTATGGATACTAGATAACGGAGAAATAATGATAATAATATGTATATAAATATTAGAAATATACTAAATAAACATATAAACATCCATGACTCGTAAACAAATGTTCGTACTCATCATACAAACATTTGTTCCTACCGGGATTCGAACCCGGGACCTTTTGACCGAGTAGCCTGGGTTACAGACCACTCGGCCAAGCGGTCGTCGTTGTTTACATTATTTATTACAGAAATCCATGTAAAATTGAGAGTAAAAAGACGGTTCCTTTTGACCCTGTGTTAGTGGGTTTCAAGGAATAGATTTATCATAAGCCACATAGCAAAAATATAAATTTCATAAACACTAAGTTCAGGAAATTTATATTTTCCCATGTGGCTTTCTACTACGGACATCTGTGACTTCAACATCAGATCGCCATCTAATATTAAATTGTTATTAGTTTTTTGAGTCATGAGCAATGAAATATTTGTCTATGTTCTGACGAAGTTTCGACATATCTGTAGAGGTAATAAAATGCTCATAACTAGGTATTGAAGAAAACCCTGGAACTCGCTACAAGAATACAATGCTTCAAAAACTAGTGTGATTTGGTAGCAATTGAATAGGAATAGTTTATTTATAGCTTTCTTGTGTGATTCTAAGAAAAGGTAAAAGTTTCGTAACTTCTGTTCAGTCGTTCTTTATTCCCAAGATATGAAAGTAGGTGTAATAAAAAGTTTCTTCGTCGATTCTAAGTAAGTGACATTAATTGACAAATTATATTTACCAAGGTGGTGCTTACACCTTGATTCCATTACTTTAACGTACCTATAAATATAAGTCCTCATACATAAGAAGATTTTTTAAGCTAGTCAATAATTTGCTTGTTTCCGTGAATAATTGTGTAAATAATAAGCTTAATTTTAAGCACAGAGTGCCCTAAAGTCGTGATGACCGTATAAGCTATATAAGCCGTATAGGCTATTTTCGCCCCCACAAGGTCCGAATAGGCGTACTTTGTTTTTCAATTTCTATGATATTACTCCAAAGTTGCTGACTTTGAAAACATCTGTGTTTTCGATCAATATTTTTATTGTGCTTTAATTAATTTAGAATTAATTTTACGAAACTTATATTAATCTCTTACATTACGAAATTTTGCACTATGAACTAACAAAGCTAATAGAGTCATTGTATTTCTGTTAGTAAGTTTCCCGGACATTCTGTTTTCGTAGCAACGCAGCATTCCACGATCATTATTCATTTATGCTGTTTGGTGCACGAGTCGCAGATTGTCGGACCGTTCCTTATGCTTTGGTGACTGCATATTCATAACTTTGCTAGTGCTTTTCTACAGATTGGACATTGGAAACAGATGTTCTTTGATGATGTATGTTTATATGAGTTTGAAGCCAAGTTTGCTGCTATCAAGACTTAGTTTCTGTAACTCTGTAAGAAAAACTAATTTACATAATGAAAAACTAACCCCGTAGTAAAATTAAACAGTATGGAAATATGCTACAATCGGACTCCCAGGAACTATGTCCATCCGATGAATCCATCATCAAATTCAGAAATGAAATTCGTAATGCATTGTAATAAAATTTGAGAAAAACTGGTAAAACAATACCTCAATTATTATGGATGGTATATAATATATTATGGATCCCGTTGTCTTAAAATTCAATACTTGAAACATGAATACTTGATACTTGAATTCATGATACTAACCAAATTTTTTCAAAATGTTTAAGCTAGATTTCTCCAAAAACTAGCAAAATAGAGCAGCACGTGTAGGTAAGGTTTGACTTTGTATGATGTTAATATTAACTTATTTTTAGCGTCTTTTTTGCTGCAAAAATCATTGTTTTAAAATAGTCATTGTGTTATTTTCGTCAAAAACTCCACAGAATATTTTCGAGTGGTTTAATTTTATTCAGTAAGTATCCACAAATATTTGTATATCTGCCTCCATTAGCTGCTATAAGTAGGTCAATTCATATCACGATGCATTAGAGCTTCCGATCTGTATTGGTATGTAGTCGTTATGTCGTACTTATTATTGGGAATTCTTTAGTAGGTATTCTCACAACGCGACATTAGTTCGTGTATTATCCCGTCGCTTCGTGACCGTTTCTTTATTGAAATGTTTCAGCAGTCGGTACATTAGAGTTGGGGACGTGACACGAAAGAGAATAGCATCCAAGACATACTCCTATTCTTTTAAAGTTTTCATGTTGCATGATAACTATCAAATATTTGTAGGTCACTCCGGTCTTACGCGACATCAAAAGTACCTACTGTGCTAAGATCGATATTTCGGCTCAGTTGCTCTAGCTTTTTTTTTCATTAATAAAAATATGCAATGTTCTATAGCAGATATGTAAAGTAATATCTGTAACATAGTTCATATTGCAAATATTCTCTCTCTAACCTATTCCTAATATATGATAATTTAATAAGTTGGTTACATATTTTTGCTCGTAACTGTACTGTAACAGCTATTAAATGTGACACTATGAACTAGCGGTTTTGTTAAATACACTTTATAACTAATATTCTAGATTAAATTAAACTATAGGCTATACCTGAATGCTTAATTCATTAGCGAATGGGTCATCGGGTTTTGCAATATTAGCGATAAGCGTATAAATCTTCCACGCACCCAAACACACGCTGTAATTGAAATGAACACTGGCATGGTGGCATGTAATGCAAAACTTGATAACTAAAAGCTTTGGTCGACAATAACAGTGACCAGACTTTATGTTTTGTTTTGGACAAATATTGATATGTACTCGTGTACAGAAATCAATTTCTTTACATAAATTATTTTATTTAAAAAACTTAACAGAAACCATACGTCTTGTTCAAGCCATAGCAAAGTTTACTCTTAACAACTTCAAAAAAGGGCAAGTTTTTTTTTTATTACCTCTTTAAAGTCTGATATATCCTAATATCATGAGAACATAAACAAGTCATAGCAACGCTTACTCTAAATAACTTCAAAAAGGGGGAAGTTTTTTATTATTATCTCTTTAAGGTAAGACATATATCAGGCAAATTATGTTTAATTATTGTCTATGGGATTACAAAATAATTAGGTAATTACAATGTGAGCGTTAAAGGGTGAAGATAACGCGCGTGAACCACTTATTCTCAGGGCAAAGCTTTCCACCGTCGCTGATCGGTAACGTTCTAGATTTTTTTTCAGTAATAAATAGCTGAAAACCAGTGTGTTTCTTGTCAGCTGTGCCTGTCAGGCAACAACCACCGCTGAGCTATGGCCCCTTTGCGTTACTGCAGCACACACGAGTAATCTTTTAAATCCTAAGACCTATTTTACTTTAATTCATAACGTATCCAGTATGTCGTCGACTTTATTAGAATAGGCTGTGTGTAGTGCAAACCTACTTTTTTATGTACCAATTTAAAGTCTACCCGGGTAATTAAAATACTTCTCATGCTTGTATCCACGCTAAGTAATATTTTGCATGAAAGAAAATGAAAAAGAGCCCACGCCAAATTATTATTATAAATAATACCTGCAAAGTGAGGATTTGTAAATATAGGACATCATTGCATAACACGATAGCTAAAAGCTTAGATAACTACGTCAAAACGGCACGATAGTGACAAAATTTACATATAATATTGAAGAGTTATTGACACTTTTTATGGGTAATTTGAATGCTTTTATATATATTTTTAAACTATCACTTTTAACTTATTATGAATAAAATATTGAACTAAGAATAAGAGCTACGAAATGCGCTTGGGTGAAAACATTTTCAGTTGTTATTAGTTTTTAGTTAGAATGTTTGTATTCAATCCATTACGTAGGTCTGGATCTGGTCTTGCCGGATAAATGTATTTCAAATCTAAAAAAATCTATAGGAGTTCATTCAGAGGATGAAAGTCAATCTAAATGATAAAATTAGGATTGTCCTTAAATTCCCAAGTCTTTTGGCTATTCTTGTATATGATATCAAGGTCGAATCCTCACAATTCTTGGCAGTGCTGCAACCACTTACCGATAACGAACAACACTTGTTTATGCATCTTTTGACACTGTATTTGACTTACTGACATACAGACAGATCAGGATGTCCGTAATAGATGGCATAACATCCAAATATTTAGTGTTAGATGGTCGCAAATTACTATCCCGTACAAAAAACGTGTCTATATTTCAATCCACAGCTCACTTCCACACAATGAACTGGAAAATCTGAAAAAAATATTATTATATTTTTTATGATACGTACAAAATAATAGTAGATTATACACCAAGGGGATAAAGCACTGTTTTATGTCACGGGCGAGATATTTAATCCTGAACGTAACGAAGGACTCCAGATTTAATTCCCGAACGCAGCGAGGGTGTTATGAGTTAATTCCCGAGCAAAGCGAGGAAATTAAGACAAGTCCTGAGCGCAATGAGGGGTTCAAGCGCGCCCAAGAGAAAAAAATAGCTTTAGCCCCGAGGAGTGTACTCTACTTTTCTCACCTTTTGCGAGACAATAAAAAAAGCAAGGCTACTAAAAACAGCGTTTTATTATTGTAAATTAAAATTAAGAGTGAAAATTGATGTTCAGAAGCACTGATTCAGACACAGACTTTGCACCTTTTGCAGTTTTCCATTTGTCGAAATCGTCGTAGGCTTTCAGGTATTTTCCTTTGACTTCTCTGGGAGTAGATTATGAACAATTCCTAAGGCATCCAATTTAATGGACTCCGGAGTTAAATAATATTCGTCACTCGACATTTTAACAGAACTTTTCTTCTATTTTGATATATTTTTATAAAATCTTTGCAGTTATTACGTATATTATTGCAGCGTCTTACAATACTCGAGGCTTTTGTTTAATTTCAAATGTGTTCCATTCAGCTTGCCGTGCAGTGTTGCCAGTGACCGATAGTCAAAAGTAACACGAGACAGTTCAAAAGCAACATTTTCATGTGAAAAGTAACATTAGTTTTTTATGTAGAAAAAGGCTAATACTGTATTATGACTATGACACTTTCTTAGACAAAAAATAAAAGTCTTCTTTTCCATTTTTCGAAAAAATCGTAATAATATTTTGAGATCGTGAAACTTACTCTTCAACAAAAAAGGCAACTAAGTATAAGCTATTCCATAGGGTTGTTTTAAGACTACTCCTAGTGTGATTTTTTTCGCTACTTTTTTTTTAGTAAATCCTAAAGGTAAAAGTAACATTTTGAGTCGTGTAACATGAAAGTAACATGAGAGGGTCAAAAGTAACATAAAATGTTACAAAGTAACATTCTGGCAACGCTGTTGCCGTGGCCAGCTCGATTTTAAAAAAAGTTCGATTTTCAAATTACGTTGGACGCGGCGCCGGCCCCGGCCTTCGAGTTTTAGTTGATCTATTATTACGAAATTAGACTTTAAGGCCATTGCAATAAGAACTATGAAAAGTGAAACTATTACAACCCAGCGGGTTGAGATTCAGCCCAACATTACACCCCGGCTGAAGCCAAGGGCTTTAATGACTTGCTTTACGTAAGGTTTGCATGATATGTAATTTAGCATTGTCGAGCAGGTGGTGTGAAAAGATTTTTTTGTACTTCGGTTTGTACTTTTTCTTTTTTGCAGATATATGACTACCTATACTATCCATACGAAATAAAAATAGAGTTATAGGATTTGACTCATTAAACGTATTTCACGTCTGTGCCTTAATTTATAACCGAATTTTGAGGGCTTCATAGGAGACTGTAAAATGAAAATGAAATGAAAATGAAAATATCTTTATTCAATTAGGCCCCCAAGAAGCACTTTCGAATCGTCAACAAAAAAACCCTTAAGTCTATCACATAAAAATAATATTAACTAACTAACAATCTTAATGTTTGTCTCTCTGTCTTATCTGGATCTACGTAAGCTAAGAATGTTATGTCAGTCTGTCTATCGGTCTGTCTGTCGGTCCGTCTGTCCGTCAGTCAGTCTGTCTGTCTGTCCGTCAGTCAGTCTGTCTGTCAGTCTGTCTGAATTTACACCGGTTCCAAAAGTTGAACTACCGAGAAGATTCCGGCAACAAACTCGTGTAGTCACTCTTTTCAATCATTAAGTTACAATGTTTAATTACACAGTAATAGTATTTAGCAGCGCAGTGGCGCACAGAGTATAAAAAAAGGTATATTAAAGTACCAATAAGTACTTACCTAATGATAAGAATGAAGATGTAGATGTAGAATAGAAAAATTGTAAACAAAAATTAAAACCGACTTCAAAAAACTGAAAAGGATAAAATAATTAAATTTAAGTAGGTACTCATCCCCTAGTAACATATTTTTTGGAGTTGGTGCTTCACTTTCTATTGTTTTTTGAAAACCACTAATCACCACTAAGCGTGTATTGTACAATACAAGTTCGCAGTTTCGATAAAATTTCAAGATGGCGGTTACATCCAATGATTATTGACAGTTCGAAGCGATAAATAGCTTTATCATATCGTATCATATCGCGTTTCGGTGGTCATGCTAGGCGGGCAGGTATATGTACACTATCTCAAAAAATCAGGAAAAATCTCTTGAATCCGGAAAAAAATACTATTATTTCGATTCCATGCATAGTTTCTTTGTACACAAGTTTTTTATTGTCGATTTCACCGTTAAGCAATATGGCAATAGGCGGTCGACATAGAAGTCAACTAAACGTCACCAAAGTGAAAAGGCGCCATGGTGAATATTTAGCTGTGTAGCAGTTTTTTCTATAAAAATTATACAGCCATGTCTTAAGTATTTGTTATAATTCTGCAAATATATCACTAAAGTGCTGATGTAACATATTTCAATTCATCTTTGGAGAGTTAGATGCGAAATATATGATGACGGTCTCCATGATGCTGCTTTGATGAGGTGCACGGATAGGTACGATAATAGTAGATTATTAACCAAGGGGATAAAACAGTGTCATCTGTCGCGGGTGACGATTTAAATCGCGAGCGTAACGAAGGACTCGAGGTTTACTCCCGAGCGTAGCGAGGGTGTTAAAAACTTAAATCACGAGCGAAGCGAGGGATTTAAGACGAGTCCTGGATGTAGCGAGGGATTTAAGTTCACCCAAGACTAAGACAGCTTTATCACCCAGGAAAATGCTCTACTTTTCGTACCATTTGCGAAAAAATTAACACAATAATAATATGAGATAAGCATTTATTAAAAATAATGACAATTAAAAGTAAAAGTTAACATTCGAAACATTGGTCCAATTATTGATAGAGAGAGTTACAAACGCGGCAAATTCCTAGACTAATATTTTTTTGTCGGAAAATCAAAGGCATCAAGCTCATACGACCTCGTCGGTTTTCGTAATTTTATTTAATAATAATAACTGCACAATAAATGCGTATTCCTTTTTCAAAAAGATGTTTAATGCTTTATATACAAACTCAATGGTGTAAACACAGATGTAGTTCAGTATAAATTTCGGTAAGTATGCCAAATTTAAATCACATTCTTCCCCTAGAGGATGAATGAAATTCAGTATAATTTTCTTTCCCTGTTTTTAACAGATTAAAAATGACTATTGTTATGTTCGCTTTTTGTGGCATAGAATGTCTCTTTTTTGAGCAAGTGGTACGAACAATTCTTAACGTCTTTCACATCACATTTACTTATGATCTTTCAATCGCATGTCAACACCAACACTTGCTTCACAAACCAACACCTAATTTATAACACAACGTTTGCTCAGATACAATTTTGTAATTATCGTAATAAAAAAACCTTGATTGACACCAGCAAATCCCACCGAAAAACGTAAAATGCATCTATTACAATGACATTTAAGAAAAATATTAAAATATTTAAAAGAAAGGTTTCTCGATTGTTCGTATATGTTGGACTCGTTTCTTTAACAGAAACCTCATCATCATCATCATCATCATCACCAGCCTTTATACGTTCCACTGCTGGGCACAGGCCTTTCTACATGGCAGAAACACATGAGGAGTTTGGGCCATAACACCACCACGCTGGCCCAATGCGGGTTAGTGGGTTAAAGCGGTTGCAGTAACAACCGGGACCAACGGCTTAATGTGCCTTCCGAATCACGGAGGAGCTCAAGATTATAAATTTGATTGACCCATCCAGGGACCAACCATGGCGAAAGTTGCTTTGTTTTCGTGATCGAAACCAAAGCGCTCAAACCACTACGCCACCGAGCTCCTCAACAGATACCTAATATTTTGAAATTATTAACACAAAAAATGAGTTTATATAATATCACAAATAACCATCATAAAACGACCGATTTTTGTGTGCGTAAAACTCTATGCCCTATGTCTAATCTAATTATATCATCGAACCTGTGATTTGCGCATGCAATTATAAACCTTATGGTGGTCGGTTTGTCAGAGGATTTTTCGAATGGCCTAAAAATGTTTTTTTAGACCCCAATAATTGTACATAAACCTGGCTGGGGCTCCATACATTTTTGGCATAACTCTTTTATAAACATGTCTAGACTAAAAGTAGCTCAGTTAGAGCATTCGCTCGGATTGTGAAGCGTTGTGGATTTGCATCCCGCCCAGGATATGTTCCGGTATTTTACCATCTGTTACTTCGCCTTTTATTTAACCGCAGTACGAAACTGTTTGAGTTTCAAACAGTTTCTAAAAACACAGAGCCTATTCTGAGACTATGATGTAAGTCATCGATCGTATTTGAAATTGATGATAGGAATTTTAAACTTGGCGAGGTAAACAGTGTCAGGGGCCCCTAATAGTATTTACATTATGTTATTAATATGTTTCCAATCGGAATAACAGACGTCTATTTTCATTCCGAAGCGATAGATAAATTCAGCAATATTTCATTTTAAATATATTCCTGCTAAACGCAGATGAATGGATCTTATTAATATTGTAGCGAAGCATCAATCTCTGGTGATCAATTTGGAATAAATGAAATGTATCTCTAAAATATCTAGCATACCATATCTTAGGAAAGATATTTAAGTTCAAAAAAGTAGGTATCTTACCACACAACTTTAAAATACGATTAAATATGATGTTACAGTTCTATGATTCACTTACTATTTAACTTTTTTTTCTTTATTATTTAAGAAGTCTTTTTTCAACCAAGGTGGCTATTAACCATCATGCACGTAGCACCTTGGGCACTTCTCACGCACTGCATACACTATAAAAATCAAGAAACAGCATTATTTTGACAGAACTAGACCCCTTGCTCCCAACATAACGTATAAATAGTAAAAATTTGTTTTTTCTTGCATAAATTAAACCTTTTTTTATTAAAATCGAAACAAAAAAGTATGCAAGCTTATATTGTTTCTCATGGTAGAAATAAAGTAATAAGTTCTGTTACGTAACAACTAAAATAGAAAATCTAAGTGCTCATTAAAAGTTTGGCTAAATATAAAAACGTTTGTTACAGATCCGGCCTGATTCGTGATACAAATAAAAAACTTAGCAAATTAAAAGTTTTCGCGAGTGAAGTGTATAAGTATTGAAGTTTCATTCATCATTGTTACAAGATCTTGACTACAACATTCCATAAGAGGTAAGGGCTTCTTTTGATATTAATATAATTTTAAATGATACACAATTTATGAAGATTATGTTGGCGTAGTGATTTGTCTTCGATTACGATGGCACAACAACTTTCGTCATGGTCGATCCTGGATGGGTAAATCAACAATTTGTAATTTCGAGTTCTCCGGGCTTCGGCGCAATAAACTATTAGTTTTAGTTGTTACTGCAACCGCTTTAGCCCACCAACCCGCATTGGGCCAGAGTTGTGGTGTTATGGCCCAAACTTCTCGTATGTTTCTCCCATGTAGGAAGGCCTGTGCCCAGCAGTGAGACACATAAAGGCTGATAAATTATGATGCGTGAAGAATAAATCAGGGACAATCACGAGCAATAGTAGGTATGTAGTTATGTACCTATTTCTGACATTTTAGTATCCTTATTATTTTTTCACTCGATTTATCAAGTGGTGGGTGGTTGCTTGTGACTGCACATAATATTATGATGCAATTATGTCACCAACACCGTTTACTGCGACTTACTTATAAGCGTTTAACGTTGCACGTATTTTCATACAAACTTTCTAATAAGACTTTACATGCATAATCAAATTCAAAATATTTGTCAGAGGATTTTTCGAAAAACAGTACCTATTATAGTTTAGTTAGAGCAATTTTTAGTGAGCTAAAAAATTAAGAGTCTCATATAAACAAAATCGCCAATAATTTCTTTAATAATAAACTTTTCGAAAAATCCTCTAATGACTGTTTAGATTTAAATTTAGACTTAGACTTTCTTATTATAAGGTCTTCCTATTATAATTGTAATGTTTGTGAAGGATAATAAAGAAATCATTATTATTATTACTTAAACCTGGCAAGTTTCATTAAAATCGGTTTGTTCGTTTGCAATAATTTCGACTCAAGAGTTTGTATGAAAAACCGTGCTACGAAATGCTCGTAAGATTGATTTATGTATTTATAAGAAAGACCAGAGCTGTGTAATCTGTCAAGCGGCGTTATCCCTATGCAGGGCTATGAGAATTGAAAAATCAATTGTACCGCACGATCAGTTTGTTTGGCACCATGCGTATATTTTACGGTTTTTTCAATTTCTTAAAACTTATGAGAATTTACACCAAGGAGTTTCACAATATGAGAATAAGTAAATAGGCTAAATGATTGAATCTCCTTGGAAACGCTCTAAGCTCAATACTATTGTCTCATTTTAATACTAAAGAAAAAATGAGCCAAAAGCCAAAAACGTAAAGCTCTAATTTACAACACGCGCACGTGGCGCCATTTGAAAATCTTCAATCTCTTGCCACTTTCCGACTGATATTTTATGAAAATTCAAAATGGACTACTTAAAGCTTAAGAAGAACACTTCAGTAGTTGTTCCAAAATAAGAAGATGAGTTGATTTAATTATCAGGGATCTGTAACGATAAAAAAAAACTAGACACTCTTGCTTCAGTAATATATAACTACGGTAAGGCCTATTTTATCTACATAAATTGCATAGTTTCATAAAACTACTATACAGTGAAAACTTAACACTGCCGTTTAGAAATAACATGCCATCTATTGCTCACAAATGGAACTAATGTTCCTTCAACACCAAACTAAAAATATTATTTTTGTACTGTTTTCTCGCAAATCTGATCAAAAACGTTGTATGACAAACGTGCGGATATTGGTTTTTACAATTCTCACGAATTTGTGTATGGTAAGCCCTCGTCTCGGCCTTCCATTCGTCTTCTCGTTTGTAAAAACTAACTTACCGCACTAGTATCATAAATAACTATTTTTACCTTGTTTTCTGACGGGATCAGCTTAATTTCCTTGCAAAGAACGTTTTGTTTATTAAAAGAAAGCTTATTATAATTTAAGAATAATAATAATTAATAATACTCAATTATCCTTTAAAAAAACTTCTTGAACTGTGGAAGACGACAAAAGTGAAATACACCACTAAACCTTTGTATCCATTCAATAAAAGCAAATATTAAGAATAACAAAATGTTTATGAAAACACTGAATCTGCTATGTCTATACTTATGTTTTGACAAGTAATCACAGCGATAGCATATGGGACAGGGTAAGAAAATGAAAATAAAGAGGAATTGGAAACCATTGTTGACTATGTATTCCTAAAGACGTAGCGGTCCTCCAATAAGGTGAACCGACGATCTGGTGAAGGTCTCAGGCCACCGTTGGATACGTAGAGCTCGGGACCGTTCATCCTGAAATTTTTGGGAGGTCCTTGTCTACTAGTTGATGTGCTTTAGCTGAAATAATGATGATGATGAAAGAAAAAGAAGAGTTCCTGGAAAAATCGCAGCTAAAGGGTTACTACAGTAAAAAATAGACAACATAAATACTAAGGAGTCTTCAGGATGTAAGTAAAAAACGCTCATATCACTTTAAATAGATCATCATCATTCATCTTGATCGTCATCAAACACCGACATAATCATATTACTACATTCCCTACTTTTTAGATTCAATAATTTTTAGATAAATAGATAATATTTTATTATTCTGAAATCGCTGCTTACAAATTCATATGTACTCGTATACTCACTTTTTAATAAGCGGTTCATTGTTTTTCAACCACAAAAGATTTTTAATTTTCAAACGGTCGAGCTTCAGAGCATTTTTTGTACAGAATCTTATATTTCAATCAGTGAATGCTGAGTTTATTTTTCCTTCGCTTATTTTCTTTAATTTAAAAGTATGATTGTTCCATCTTGAGCAGTTTTTTTTAAAAGTGCTTTCACTCATTCTCTGCTCGTAATAAATTGTAAAGCTAATACAATATAGAAAGACTAACCGACAATTCTTAATTGTTAAAGTTATTTAACTTTAACTTTTGAGCATGCTGTCAAGACGACTTTCGTAGTGCAACTGTTACACTTGATGTGAAGTCGACTTTACATACCCAGGAACATTTCGTAGGAACAGTCTATCGAAGTCAGTCATTTATCTATCAGAAAAATGTCTGTCAAAAGCAGTTTTGACTGATCTCCCTAGTCAAACAGAACTACTGACCAACGAAAAAGTTTTCTTTACCTAGATACTAGAAAGTTACGAGAAAAATTGTAAAATTGCACTGAAAAAAATACCTGTAGCTCAAAAAGTCACTACATAACGGGTAACATAACACCTAGCCAAAAATAAAGTTGAAAAGAGATGCACCGTTTTGTAAAATCAAATAAACTGTAAATGCACCTCGCTAAATTTATAACTAATGTGACCAAAGCAGTAAATATTTTTAATAATAATAATAAAAAGCTAAATATTTTTCTCAGTGAGGGCAAAATCCAATTTGCTAAGGTTAGGTATTTGAATATAGCGACGTTCGGAAATAGTTAAAATATGAAAGAATTAATCATCGTAGGCTATCAATTTACATTATGTATTTAATTTGAAATAAAAAAATGATGTATGTACGGTTTTCAATATATGCGAGAGAAACGTGACATGAAACATGGATGCCCGGATTAAGAATTAATCCTGGGGCACGATGAATTAAAGGAATATTTTTTTAACGCGATGTAAATCCTAGCGTGAGCGAGAAACGAAGGTTTTTTTGATATTGTGAAATATATTTTTTAACTGAAGAGTACAGATAACTCGCTCTTGTTGAAAGCAATATTTTCAGAAAGTTTTATAATTTCGGAAAATATTCTGATCTGGAAAGATCTAAGAAGATCTGGAAATCTCCTTTTTGAATTGAACTCACGCTCAGCAAACAAGAAGTACTTATGAATAAAAGGTATCTTGTTCGTTTACGCGTTTAAATGCTCTAAACTGTGCAACGTGCATGTTAGTTTTTACTATTACAACGTTTTAAAGTGTACGATGAGATAAAAATAATGATAATGGCACCTATACTCTAAAAATTCAGTTAAATTTTAATCAAAATAATCGGTCCCTCGAATACATCGATGATTTTTTCCTTTTCTTGAGTTTTGCCTACATCATTCATTAAAGCATTGGATTTAATGCGTGATTTAGGCAAAACTCAATGGCTAGGCTAGTGTTATAAAGTCGACACTTTCAACACTAGCCTGGTGAATCAAATAATCAATAATCATACAAAGAAATTATCTAACTAAATAAACATACAATATAGGGAAGCATTATGATGGCAGCATATAAGAGATTGTTGTCTTTTTTGCTTTGCCTTTTTAACCGACTTCAAAAAAAGGAGGAGTCTATCAATTCGTCTGTATGTTTTTTTTAAAATGTTTGTTACCTCAGAACTTTTGACTGGGTGAACCGATATTGATGATTCTTTTTTTGATCGATGCGGAATACTTTCCATTTGGTCCCATAAAAAATTTTGAAAATCCATTGGGTAGTTTGGTTTTTTTAATCAAAAAAACTGGAAAAATTAAGTCGTCCACATATGCGAAATGGATGTTTGCTTTCCCATGAAATTTGAGTGTAATGATACGATAGTAGAAATCAATATAAGCTCACGGTCACCTATCTAGCTTTGACCTTCAAAAGTTATCACTAAAAATTGTAAAAAAAAAAAAAAAAAATTAAAACCGACTCCAAACAACTGAAAAGGATAAAATAATTAAATTTTAGTGGGTACTCATCCCCTAGGAACATATTTTTGGAGTTGGTGCTAATTTGTTTCCAGAAACCATAGATAGTGAAGCACCGACTCCAAAAATATGTTCCTAGGGGATGAGTACCTACTAAAATTTAATTATTTTATCCTTTTCAGTATTTTGGAGTTGATTTTAATTTTTGTTTAAATATTTTTTTATCGTAAGGAATGTCTATTTTACTCCTTTTTTGAACTGTGGGGATAGCACGGGGATATGGTAGACGTAGACCCATATGTAGGATCGTCTTATTATTTTGTGCCGTGAAACAGTTCGCTGTGTTTTGGATTGAAGTGAAAGGTACCCAGTGTAATTACTGGGCATGGACGGTATTTCACCTAAAGGCCTCAGAAGGACAACGCACCTGCAATATCAAGTGATTTTTCCTTGTTATTGCAGATGTCTATAGGCGGCGGTAACCGCCTCCCCCCAGGTGGGTCGTCAGCTTGTTTGTTATCTAGTTGTATAAAAAAAATGACGGGCTCCCTATTCAGGGTCAAGACTACCACTAAACCGTTAAAAAGATTGTGTAAGGTGAAGATGCTTCTCCAAGAGCTTCATAATTTGAGAGAAAAATATTACTATTCAATTACTTCTCCTAAATCCCTCTTATTGCGACTTGAAGCCAGAACCGAATCCTGTGATTATTTCACCAACCTGTAGTCAGCATTCGTTTTTACTTTCATCAGAGTTGCAATTAAGTTATACATTTTCAGTCTTACTTAATTGTGGTACTGTTTCGGAACACCAAACTTGGATTTCGAGAAAGATGCCCTATGGGATAAACAAACGTTGAGAACGTAATTACAATATAAGCTAGATAAATAGATACTGTTTGATAGTTGGCAGTCTTAGGTATTGTGCTTTTGTGTCTCTTAGTACCTAAACGTGTGTGCTATTATGGAAAGGGCAATTCGAACAAGTCGTGGACATTCTCTTTAAAAAGGGTCTGTAATTGAGAAACATTAAAATTGGCAATAAATAGCCTATGCGAAGGCTATTACTGCCAAACTCTCAAGAGCATTCTCTTGAGAGTTTGGCTTTCCATATCGACATGGTAACGTTTGAATTATAATGTCGCTGCCTACTGTTATAAGTATTATTAACATTTACCTATACGAGATCATCAACATCATCATCACCAGCCTATATAGGTCCCATTGCTGGGCACAGGCCTTCCTACATTGAAGAAACACATGAGTAGTTTGGGCCATAATACCACCACGCTGGCCCAATGCGGGCGTTTTCACACATTTTGATTGAGCCATCCCGGGACCGACCATGGCGAAAGTTGCTATGTTTTCGTAATCGAAACCAGAGCGCTCAAACCACTACGCCACCGAGATCCTCTAGGAGATCCTTCACTGAACTAATAATTAAAAAATATATACATATTAATTCACACCAAATTATACCTGAAAAAATATTTTAGTTACACAGACCAATGCTATAAATTTCATACCTTATGCCGCGAACAAACGACGCGATAAGAACGTGTTTATTGGGTACTTCTACCGCCATTATTAAGCTATTCGTCCACTGTAGGCCGTGGGCTTTTCCTACCGAAACAAGATAAGCCTATTAACCCACTTCAGCCGTGCCCATCATGAGATTATATTTTGTAATAACCGTCATGAAAAAAAAACTACTTATACTGTTGAGATTTTTCATATTAATCTATGACCTTATCGCTTAACTTTTATTTCAGTGAAACAAAGGTTGATTTTGAATTCACGAGAAGTAAACACTTTTAATTTTATTCTTAACATTCTTATACTTAGAAAAACACTTTGTATTTTTTCTAAGAAGTAAACACACCGAAAAGAAATTCTGAAAAACTTTTATTCAAATTATCTCAAGTAATTATGAAAACAAGCAAAGTTACTCGTGCATCGAAATTACAATACATTTTTGATCCTTTGAAGGAAAGTATTCATCTCCCCTTGAACGTAACTGTGATAAATATCGGAATAACAAATAAATAGGAATATCTCTGTGAACTCAATAAGGGTGCCGATGTTATTATGCAAAACAAAATAGACACCATTACAATCGGAGCAAAACTAGATAAGGCTATATAGATATCTCTGTTACTGCCCCAGTTTACACCCCACGGGTATTGTTATTTCGAACTCCTCGCTCAGATAAACGCTAGAAATGTTTCAAATTAGTTTAGTAACACTAAAATTAGTGATATAGACATTTCACTTGAACAATATAACTGGTTAATAGGGTACTCAACTCCTGTCAGAAGTTTGTTTCTTGTTTATGTAGGCTGATTAATTTTGACAATTGTGAAGAAAAACTAATTTCAATGGTGTGTTGATTGCTATTTCATGTGACATAAATATCACAATGGGGAAGACAGACATAGAAAGAACAATACTAAAGATATCACCTTGGACAGATCTGGCGTTTTATCCTTAAATATTAAAAATATTTTCTCTAATAACTTTCATAATTTTTAAATCTACCGTGTAAAAGTTCAAATTTGACATCGTTCAATGTAGGTCAATCTCACCTCGACCTGTGTGCGATAAAAACATTTAAAATTCTTTTTTCGATATGCTATAAAATGCAAAAGCATTACTCTCGTTGCGCCGGGAATAGATATTCAAACATTCATAAATATGACCCTGGCTCTCTTGAAAACTCTTTGGAGCATAATAAAATGATAACATCGTAGAAATTCGGGCAGCTTGTTGTTCGCAGTTACGTTGAATCTCATTATTTAACAAGGACCGGATTATTGCAAGCCGTCTGTTGAAAACAATGTTTAGGTATGTTGTTACTGCTGGTCCCCTATTATATTACAAGCCCGAAATTCTGTTTATTTACTTCAGGATACTTAGACTCCAATGTTAACATAAGATGCATAAACAGTTGTTTGTATTAATTACGAAATTCGAAAGCGTTAAAGGCTCGGATAGCTAGGGTAGAGCGGAGTGAATTACGAATGCTGGGCAACTCCGAAGCAGGCCGTATAAATCATGATAGAAAAGGATAAATAACCCATTCTCAGCGCCTGGCATTGAACGTGGGTTTTCCTCTCAGTAAGCAACAAGAAAGATCATGAGTTACATGGCCTCTTTCAAAATTACCCCGAGATTGGAATCACTCCACTCTCGATACTTAATGCTTTCAGTTGCTTTATCGAATAGACATCACTACCTGTGAAACTTAAATTTACGATGCATCACTCAGTGAATTGTGTTTTTTATACCTGTAGAATGAAATTACAATAAAAAATTTAAATTGGTTTTACTTTTTGAAAATATAATGCATGTGCCATGTGAATGTTTAACATTTGAGATTGATTTTTGCGAAATCCTCCAATTTCGTTTACCTATTAATACTGGGTAAATAGCCTACTATTTACCAAGGTGGGGGAGATGAGATATCCCCCTATAGGCATAGTGTAAAAAAAATGATGACATGGTACGACTTTAGTTTGATTGAAAGGGTCAAGATGATGTAAAAAATAAAGCGAGTTTACCGAGATTACGTCATTAGAGGTTGAGTTTGATTGAAGTTAAAGTAATTATCTACTCTATGGTTAAAGTTTGATGTTAAGTTCATGCCTGAGAGTACTAGGTTGATGGACGAGCATACTTCAGAAAGAAGGAGTACCTAGATACTGCTAAATACTTCACTATTCACTAAACCCTATCTTTAAATTTCATATCTTGTTTCTTTTTGTTCCTATCGATAGTAATATTCAATGAAAAACTAGTTGGTTATCCTCATTAAGTTATTATTAATTTTCCTATTCCTCAGCCACCCCAGTTAGTTAGTTAATTTTATGGATGTAAAAAAATAATAATTGACTAGCAGTAGCTTACTATAAAATATTTTTTTACGCAGAAAGCGTAGGGTTAGGACTCAAACACATATGTAAGTTTCATCCGTTGGCATCTTCCGGTGGCGCTACTTCCCTAGAGCTTCCATAGTGGTGTATGTTGGTTTTAATGCTTTACCGACCTATGTAGTCGCGGAACTGTGTGTAAGTGTTACAAAAAGGTGTAGGTATATTTTAAAGGTTTATTTCTACCCATCAATACAAACAATTTTTACTATGAAGACAACTACGCAATCGCAAAAATAAATCAGCTGTTCCATAGTAAGGTTTAATACCTAATAAATGCAATGTATGGTGGTTAGGACTACACCTTTTTGTAACACCTTGTATACGCTTGGGCCTAATGCCAAAGATTTATGATTTTACCAGTTGACCGTTAGAGGGAAAATTAATCACCGGTGATTTAGTGATAATCAAAATAATCAAAGCAATTAATGAAATCCGTTATTATTAACATAGTCATAATTGCAGGTGCGTTGTCATCTTGAGGCCTTTTTTTTTTTACGGGGAGAAATCCGATTACAGACCTACCCGCCGCTGGCTAAGCGACGGGCGTGTGTGGGGGTCGTCCAGCGCTAGCAGCACTGGAAATACCCACTAAAACTCCCCGGTAACTCCAATGCCCTTCGCCGGGGTAGCCTGGGCTCTGCCAAAGCAATTTCACCAGCCCACCCCCAGGCAACCTGACCTTGTAGCCAGGTTTCGCGCCGATGGAGATTACCCAGAGTCACTTGGGTAATCCCAGACGTCGCGGCTTGTGCAATGCGTGCGTGGGGGCCAACCACGCACGCGGCCGCGCTTAGGGCGCAGGAAGACGGGCAGTCACCGCCCGTCTCCTCACACCCACCCGTCTACGCCGGATAGGGGCGGCTAGAGCATCCTCCTCCCGCTTCCTCTCCGCTGCCTCCTTCTGCGTGAGCACAGTCTCGCAGAAGGAGGCGACAGCCTCCCATACCCTCTCGCTACCAACCATGGCTCTTACCATGGTTGGTAGCGAGAGGTGTCCGCCGCCGAGCGCCACACGAAGTTCGTGGCACTCGTTTTGCCAAGCCGGGCACTCCACAAGGGTGTGCTCGGCTGTGTCGTCGGGGGAGTCGCAGTGATGACACCGCGGAGTCTCCTCCCGACGGGCAATACGGTACAGGTAGTGACCGAAGCATCCATGTCCGGTCAGTACCTGCACCATCCGGAAGGTGAGGCTGCCCAGCTGGCGCCCAACCCACTCCTCCAACACCGGACGTATCGCTTCGATCGTCCAGTGGCCAGCTGCTGGGGTGGCGAGTGCCTCACCCCATTGGCGAATAGCCTCCCTCTGCGCCAGGATACGAACCCGCCTCACTTCGTCTAGGACGAGTCGTTCCCCCCGCTCTCTTAACGCAACCCGGTGTTGATGCCTAAGATGAAATGCCGTCCATACCCAGTAATTACACTTGCTACCTTTCCCTTCAATCCGAAACACAGCGAACTGTTTCACGGCTAAAATAAGAAAGGCGGTGGTACCTACCCAGGCGACCCTACATATGGGTCTACCACCTAGTAAATTGTAATTTATTTATTTATATGCATTCCACAATGTCATACAGGTGTTAAAAAGGCTTAAAGCTAAACGGATCATTAAATTGTGGGCCCTGACGGGCATAACAAATATTAAGAGAGGTAATTAGAATTAAATTCTAAATTAATCGCTGCTATAATTAATTAATTAAATTCTAAATTATTAAATTCTAAATTAATTGTTGTCGGATATTCATATTTTTTCTTATTAATAATCTTCGTGCACAACGTGCAATTAATTTTTTATCCCTTTCATCGTAATGCTCAATTAAACTTGTATAAAAATATAAGGTTGAAAAACCTGAGTCCATTGCAGCGACTAGCGTTAATAATCTAAAATGTTAAGCTCGATTCACAACGAATGAACGCTTTCATGATGCAAGCGAACTACAGAACTTTATGTACTGAAGAGTGAAAGCTTTTTTAATGTGAACCTTCCACCTGATTTGTTTTTAGTGCACGAATGCTTTTTAAACTAACAGCGCTTAAATTATTAACCAAGCACAAAGCGAGTTGTTTTTTTCTTTTTTTTTCGTAAGCTAACTTAACTACAAAGAAACTGTGGGTGTAGCTCGACGGCTTTTATTATTCGCAGTGTCTTCAAAAATCCCAGTTAATGGCTTTCCCCTTTGTTATTTGCTTACAGTTACAGAGCTAATGTGATACAAATCAATCAGCCTTTAAAGCGTTTCTATAGGAGTTCCAATCGACAGACATCACCTCCGGGGAGGTTTCTTGCTCCCCGGAAGGTGACGCCGCAGCTATCGATAAGAAACCATCCAGAGGCGATTCACCTCTAAAGTCACTAGGGTTTTCGATTCCTCAAACCCCGGTGACGCTGTGACAGCTATCTGCGGCCAACAGCAATAGTTAGTCTCAAAAAAACTCTGGCGTGGCACGGTACACTGGTTTTACTTTGCCAATAACCAAATCCAAAATACTTCGAGTATTATTGTCCTGTCAAACTTGGTTTAAGCAAGGGATTGTAATGATGCTATCTATCCTCATCTAGTACTACTTCAGCTGTATTTTGGTAATCACGTGCTATTTCAATGATTTCAAAGTTGTTTTGGGATGGTGTTCTACGTAAATATATTCTCCAAACACATCAAAATTGAGATAACAGTAAAAAAGTAGTGTAAGTGTGAGCTTAGTATAATCTCTACATATATATAGTATTCAGTTCTCATTCGTGTTAAAAGTTATTTCCTTTTGTATGTAATATTGTCAGAATTGCAGTTTTTGTATGTTAGTCGTCTATTCTAGCTTCTGAACATGGGTGAATATGGGACATACACATAAGGAGTATCTTCCTTGTAGGAAAGGATAGGTACAATTTGGCTCCAGCTAAATAAAATTTAAAAACAAAGAAATAATAACTTATTAAAAAAAATAAGCCGACTTCGAAATACTAAAAAGAAACAAATAATTAAAATTAAGTAGGTAGGTAATTATCCCATAAAACGATATTTATGGAGTTGGTGCTAAACTGTTTCCTGAAGCAATAGATTGTGATGCAACGACTCCCAAAAATACATATTAATAAGATAAGTGCCTACCTACTTCATTTTAATTGATTATTTCTTTTTAGTGTCTTGAAGGCGGTTTAATTATTTTAATTACTTTTTGTTTAGAATATATCGGGTGAAATTAATTTTCTAACAGAAAAAGTCTACACCCATAACGCCTTATAATCCGCGGAAAACTCTCCCAATAATGCCACCCATCTATAATCCAACTGACTGACGCAAAAATCTTCAGAACTGTGCAAAAAGGTTCTTTCTGGGGCCTTACAGAGAAAGGCTCTTAGAGCTGTCGCTTGTATATTCCAGTATCCACACACACTCTAAACTTACCAAAATTTTATTTTCATACTTTATAGAACTCAATGCTCTATACTTTTCGAAGGCCCGTGACTAAATTAAAGATTCAGACTGTACTTTTATAACGCCTACTTTGTTGTGAGAATTACAAATAAAGAAAACCCGCGTCTTCTGGGGTCCGGCTGGTTAAAAACGACTAAATTAACTTTAGTGCTTGTGACTATGATAGACTTTTAAAACATTGATCAAATTAAGAACGTTTTCATTTCTTGGTTTGTTTAATCAAATTACAAATATGATAACGCGTCAATGATAGGATATGACACTATACGTGATTAAGTGACTGTAACAAAGTCAAAAGGTTAAAAAGGCTTTAATTATAATCAAATATAACAAGAGTTTCTGATTGATCCGTATCTGTTATGCGTCAAACTGTTAAATCGTACGAAAATTCAAACTTTTTTTTTTAAAAAAAAAGCGTACAATCCGGCTGATGATAAACGGTTACAGCAGCCTATAGACGCTCGTAGCAGCTTGGTCAATACTCACGCGCTGCCTGCTCTATAAAAATTACAAGATTTCGTTATGTTGTTAGCATAGGAAATGACTCGCTTTGCTCCCAATATTACGCTTCCTAAATGAACTCTACTCACCGCAGGACAAAGCGTGTTATTGTATTATTTAGTTGCTATATTCTGTGGAAGTGCAACTATAAGCGGGTGCTCAAAATTCGAGTGACAAATACCCTACTCCTCTTAAAACCCGGCTTCGACGACCGGCTGGTCTAGCGGTCTGTGCCCCTTGCTATACAGGCTACTCGTTTAAGAGGTCCCGGGTTCGAATCCCGGTAGGAGCAAATGTTTGTATGATGAGTACGAGCATTTGTTTACGAGTCATGGATGTTTATATGTTTATTTAGTATATTTCTGGTATTTATATACATATTATTATCATTATTTCTTCGTTATCTAGTAGGTATCCATAACACAAGCTCTTAATGATGCTTACTTTGGGCTGAATAATAGGTGACTGTTTAAATAAAAACGTATGTACTTAAATACCAACAAAGACGGCGACGGGTCCCAAAAGCAACGCAAAATTTAATTAACATCAATCAATAGCAGTTGATATGCCTCAAAATATGTAATCCGCGAAATAACCTTGATAATGAGAGATATTTAATTTAAATATTATGACATACCCTCAAATTGACTTCATTTATTTTTAATACATGTTGCGTAGATGCCATTTGACCCGCACCGTCTTTGTAGGAAAATGTTACTTATAAATTATTTAATGATCATTTTAAATAAATATTCATCTATTTAATAAATATAAAGAGAAGGCATCTCTCAAAAATGAGTCTTTTTATAATTATGAAACGCTTAACTTTAAAATGGGTCAAAAGACCCACCAACCTTACGTCTGTTGCCACCCCAGCGTTCCAATAAAATAGAAAATGTATCTGATATCAGAAAAAAGATGTTCCGCCGTGAACAATCTCGAGGGAATCTCGAAAATATGCATAGAAATTAGCATGATCCCCTTAATGCTGATTCGTATGCATATTCTCGAGATTTTCTCAAATAATCCTAAATAGATCGAACTGAGACTGCTGATAAATAAGCAAATGAAAAATGAGCGCCAATCTTCTACAGTGATATACGCAGGGATATTGATTTAACAAAGCGCAGAAGCAGCGTGACTGTAATTGTATTCTTTTACAAGTAATTTACGATACAGCGCATCCGTGTCGACGTATCTGCGTTTGGAGCATACCTATCTATATACGAGTAGAGTATAGCTTCTGGCTGTGACTGCATCATCTTAGTTGGGCTTAACTCGCGTAACGAGCGCGTAAAAAGTCGTCGTGTGCATGGGCTTTCAGCTTTATAGTTCATCGTGATGTATTTTTATGTTGGGGCTGACACATAAAATCTCAACAGGTTGACATATTACGTGTGGGGATTCTTTTTATATTCACTGCAAAATAAAGGTAGCTGTTTTTTGTATTTACAAAAAAGTTTAGGAAGTAAATTGAAAGTACATTGTAAATCAGTTACTCGGACTTATATACTGACATTATCCATACTTATTTACTCGATGTTATTATTTGTTTCCGGTAGTTTTTTATAGTAATCTAGAAACCCACGTCATGCGTTGTTATGTTTTCTTTTATTATCTTAGTACTCACTTATAATCAGCACTCATTTCTTTCAAATGGGCTATTTTAACACAACTGAATTTGATTTATATTGAAATCGAAATAATGTCTGAAACATCGATCATTTATTCATTTTCCAATACATCTGGCATGACATAACACAGCAGGAATAACCTCACTGAAAATAAACTCTACCTATCGGTTAATGTTCATGACTCGTAAAATCGTCCACGGGCAAAAAAATTAAACCGGCAAAGCGTGAAGCGTGCTCAAAGTAATCGTAAAGGTCGCGGTGGTCATTAACGTAATAATAGATAGACGACGTTTAGATAATTACTAAAAGGTCATCAAAGCGTACAAAATTTGATGTCAAAAGAGAAATTTTCAACAGCGCGGTTTTTACACATTTCTTTCTCAAGTTCACGTTTCTTTAATTATTACTAACCTTGTTTTTAGTTAGAATGAATTTTTATTAGCTACAACAGTAGATATACTGGCAATTTTAATATCAAAGAAACATCAGTAAACTAAATTCAATTTGGTAGTAGATATAACTGTGACCGGAATAATGAAAAACAAAAAGTGTGACCCCCTAATCTAAAAATGTTTTTATTACCAGTAGGTATTATTATTTTTTGAGGTTGGAGCTTATGAGTCTGCTTAGTTGGAGAAGCTCGGTGGTGTAGTGGCTTGAGCGCTCTGGTTTCGATTACGAAAACAAAGCAACTTTTGCCATGGTCGGTCCCGGGATGGGTCAATCAACTTTACAATCTCGAGCTTCGTGCTTCGGAAGGTACGTTTAAGTTATTGGTCCCGGATGTTACTGCAAGCCGCATTGGGCCAGCGTGGTGGTGTTATAGCCTAAGCTCCTCGTGCGTCTCTGCCATGTAGGAAGGCTTGTGCCCAGCAGTAGAATGTAATAGGTTGGGGAAAAAGTTTCTTCGCATATTTTAAGAAAATTCAAAACATTTATTAGTATAGTTTATTTACATTTAACTAAAGTATGTAGGTACCATTTTGTTCGATAACTTTTTGCCATCTTGTAGGTAGGGACATGATCCCATTGCTATAGAAATTTTGGGGCTTCTGATCAAAATACCGCGACAAGTGGTTTTGGCAGTCCTCTCGTGATGTTAACCTGACACTGCCTAGAGAATTCTGAAGAGAGCGAAACAGGTGGAAGCTGAAGGTGCAAGGTCAGGACTATACGGCGGATGCATTAACACCTCCCAGCCAAACACTCTTAATTTTTGCTGAGTGGCTAAAGATGTGTGAGGTCTAGCGTTATAATGATAAAAAACCACACCCCTTCTCTTGATTAATTCCGGCCGCTTTCTCTCAACTTCTTGCTTTAATCTCATCAGTTGTTCGCAGTAAAGTTCAGAATCGATGGTCCTGCCTGGTGGTAACAGCTGATAATGAATAATGCCCTTCAATCCCACGACACACACACAGCATCACCTTGTTGCGAGTTAACCCGGGTCTCGCCACAGTTTGTGAAGCCTGACCGGCCTTTGACCACGACCTTTTTCGCACGTTCTTGTCGTACGTGATCCACTTTTCATCACCAGTTATCAGCTTCTTCAAAAATGGTTCGGATTCATTACGTCGTAATAAAGAATCACAAATGAGTACACGGTTCATAATTCATTAAGTTTCTTTCAGTGAGCTCGTGGGGTACCCAAATATCAAGCTTATTTGTGTACCCATTGTTTTTTAAATGCGCCAAAACTGTTTTGTGGTCAATTCCCAGTTCTTCAGCTACGTCGTAACTACTGATATGCCGATTTTGCTCCAGTTTTTCAAAAATGGCATCAATTTTATCCGTAATAGGGCGACCAGAACGACGTGCATCTTTGACATCAAAATTTCCGGATTGAAAACGCTTAAACCAAATTTGTGCTACTCTCACAGACACTGCTCTAGGTCCATAAACATCGCAAATTTTTTTCGCAGCTTGCGTTGCATTTTTACCTTTTTTGTAGTCAAATTTTAAAATGTATCGAATTTCTTCATTAGACACTCATCTTGACAGTACGAAAAACAAATGAAAAACACACATTTTCCTAATTTGAATTTGGAATTATCTTTTTTAAAATCTAAACTTTTAATGATACCTAATCCAGCCAGATACAAATAGTACAGCCAAAGAGATTTTCTTACAAGTTCATACATACCATAATGCGAAAAGACTTTTTCCCCAACCTAATATATAGGCTAATGATCAGTCTGTTTAGACTGCTCTGTCACTACGACCTGAAAAACTATTGTGACTTGCCGCCAATAGTTTAAAGTAGAAAATTAATTTGGGGGCTTTCCATATATTCTAGGATTTTCCCAACCTCAAGGGTCTTAATGGTTAACGGTAAATCATACTTGAATAGTTACCCTGTTGTATGATGAAGTTTTTGGCTAGCTTCTGTTGTATCTCATCGCTGAGCGCCTATCTCTCTGAAATACCTCAAGAGTTTGACCAAAACACCACCATGATACCGGTGCGTGTTGTCGATGATTAATGTGAAGACGATAACAAATTGCTCAAACACGTGCTCGAGCGTTGAAATCCAAGGTCATTTCTAATTACGGTCACCCATTAAAGGCTAACTACGGTATATCTACGTTGCTTTTGAGGCCAAACGAAAGCGTTCAAAACGTTAAACCTTTATACTCTTGAAAATATATTGATATCGGGTACATAAATTAAAAGAAGAGATATCGGAGACGGTCGGACTGGGTATTTCGACGCCCATCGTGCCCTTCAGTATTGTGCCTTTAGTTCAGTGTTTGTCAAAAAAAAGTTTCTTTAGTAGGTAATTAAGTTACTATGTAAAATAAATAATTAAGTCTTCAAATATGATGAATTCAAGAATGTCAAAACAGCTCATGATGAAGAAGACGTTAAAAGTATGATTTAGTTTCGTTAAGGCACCTTCCCATTTCGGCACCCTTGGGATGCCGAATTAGAAAGGCGCCGGAATGGGAAAATTAAGTGCGATGAATTCCTATGTCGGCACCCAGTCGTTTATATTACTCTGAAGAAACCACGTCCTAAAACAACACATAATCCTTTCTGTAAATAATCGATCATTTATTTTTTTATTGTTGATCTTTTAATAAAATCAGTGTAATATAAAAAAAGGAGTAAGTCTCTAATGAGGAATTCTTACGGAAACCAAACAGTAATGTTTTATGAACGGGACTGTACTTGTACGAAATTCTTAATTGGGAGCCGAAATGGGTAGGTGCCGAAACGAAACTAAACGAAAAATATTAGTGAAATTCAGATTATTTCTCATTGTATAGAATCCTAATGAAATTTTAATTTCTTATCAAATAGGTACTACTCAGATAATGTGCTTAAAATTTTCATGCAGTCTAAATTAATAGATACAAAATTATAATAAATAGAAGCGGAAATTTAAGTTTATTTTGTACATTAAATGAATAAATACAGTAAGTTGTTATTTCGTAAAATCGAAAGAAGATAATTATTATTATAAAACCAATAAAGCATTATGAAAAAGCCACAAGTGAAAGTAAAAAGCTCCGTTTACTGTTTTTAATAATTGAAAACATAACAGTTCATATTATTATACATTCTCAGTTATCTCGGTAATAAACCGCCAAGAGCACACAGGAAACTCAATATTGTAGAGCGCAGTTTCAGACAGGAAGGCGATATCGTTCCGACCTAAGCTTAAACCTAAAGATAGCTATAAGGTGCTAAATCAATAATATTATGTTCTCAATTCATAAGGCATGAATATTAAATTGAGAACATTTCTGTTCGTTACGAATAATATCATTGTTTTAATCATGTCCATGAAAAATCTAACTGAAAAGTAAACGTATAGTCTTCCGCGCTAGTGTATACCTACTATTCCTTGGTAGTGTTATATTTTATGTTAGCTTTAATGAGAAGTGACATTAAATAGTGGTGTCATTTTTTTAAATTCAGAACTATCTTCATTCTACTTCAACGATTAAGCTGGGTCTCTATAGATCCCTTACCACAATAAAAAGTAACAATTTGAGCGAGTACTTACCATGTCAACACACTATTTCAGAGCAGCTCATAATATCTTTACATTATAGGTACTGGTGAGATAAGTAAGAAAACATTTTTTTTATAAATTAATAACCAGCAACTTGACGCCTTCTACCGTCTCCCAAGGATACTGACAATAACAATAAAAAATCACTTGGTATTGCAGTTGCGTTAACATCCTGAATCCTAAGATGATTTGCCTTCTACGCTCAGTGTTTACACGGGTGGCACCAACTCAGACGACTCTATATACGGTCCTACCTCTTAATATCCTATTTACATACATAAATATAATAATAATATTCACATAATCTAACCCAAATTAAAAATACAATAAAAAGTTATTTCAGAAAACGCAAATATCTTACGCAAGTCAAGGCACTATGTTTCGCTTAGCATGATTATTTTGCTAAACTAAGGGCTGGAAGAGATCTCCTTCAAGATAAACTCATCCTTGTAGGAAAATGTTTCTTTATCCTCTTGTCTTTTATGTTTCTATCTGTGTAATAAAGAAAATATCTCTATTCGGATCACCCTTCCTTACTTTATTTCCAAATTCCATCCTTTTTTTCTCGGGGAGAAATTTGATTGCAGGCCTACCCGCCGCTGGCTAGCGACGGGCGTGTTTGGGGGTCGACCAGCGCTAATGACACTGGGAATACCCACTAAAACTCCCCGATAACTCCACTGCCCTTCGCGGGGGTAGCCTAGGCTCTGCCAAAGCAATTTCACCAGCCCACCAACAAAAAGTCAACGGTTTATGGTCTAATGTTGATTTCAACTTACAATTTGAATAGTTTATTTATTTTAATAGTAATAATAATAAAAATCTTCTTACACTCATAAAATAATACCTTTTAAATTGTAATAATCAGGCAGGTAAATAACGAAAACAAACTAAACTAAATAAACATACAAACTGATGAACTTTAAAAGAACGTTATCATTAATCAAACATATGCCTTTCGCGGGATTCGAACCCGGAACCTTAGTTGGCAGAGACCACTCCACGATGTCAAATTTTGCTAAACAGAACTGCTAAAGCCATATGCGCCATTTGAGAATATTTACCTATGCGTAAATATTTTTACATTTCGAGGCCGTGATCATTTACATTAGTTGGTACAATAAATAAACTATTATGAAAAATCTGATTCACGCTATGGCGAATATTTGTTGAATTAACCTTCAAACATTTATAGGGCAAGGTTTGCTTTACATATTCTCAAGTTTAAACATGTCGCGTAGTGTAAACGTTTACCAGATTTCCAATTCGATTCCATCTTGCTCTGAGCTTAATAAGGTTATCTCTAAGAATACGCTTTAACTCGGTCGACCTTCATGTAATAACCAAGCGGCTCTATGTCGAGTGAAGTACATTTTTTTTTTTTTTTTATACAAAGCACGGCAATTGACCCAACACCACCTGATGTGAAGCGGTAAGGAGAGTCCATATGCGAAGACAGCTAGTGCAGAAAAGGACAATGCACTAGCTGCCTCCACAATGCCGGCCCAAAAGGTGCTTATTCACGCCTCTCTTGAAGGACCCCATGTTATAGGAAGAAGGAAACACATGCGCTGGCAAAGAATTCCAAGTTCTGGAAGTACGACAAAGAAACGAAGAACTAAATTTCTTTGTGCGTGATGTTGAGGTGGAGACAGTAAATGGATGACTCCGAAGACCAGCACGCGTGCTCCTGAGCAGAAAGGGGGAAGGTGGGATAAGGTTGAAAAGCTCTTCAGAGCACTCTCCGTGATAAAGCCGATAAAAGGCGCTAAGCGACGCAATGTCCCGACGCAATTGTAGAGGCTCAAGTTTGTTCGTGACCTCTACATCGCCAATGATACGGACAGCAGGACGCTGCAATCTGTCCAGTGCATCGAGGAGGTACTTTGCGGAGCCATCCCATAAGTGCGAGCAATATTCCACGCAAAACCGGACCTGAGTTTTGTACAGCAGGCATAGCTGGTCAGGCGTGAAAAATCGACGCACGTTGTTCAGGACACCGAGCTTCCGTGAGGCTGTTTTTATCACGGTTTCGATGTAGTTTCTAGAATTGAGATCGCAGCATATCTCCATACCGAGCAAGTTCAAGGAGGCCTGTGCCGAAAGAGTAGTGCCCTGAAGAGAGGGAAGGGGAAGGAACGGCGACATTTTGGCTGTAAACGCACACACCTGTGTTTTCTTAGCATTGAACTCAACAAGATTGTTAGATCCCCATTCAGATACGAGGTTCAACACCCTGTTGAGCTCAATAGTAAGATTCTCCCTGTCTTTCTCGGTTTCAGCGCGCCCAGCCCCTGGGCGACCGTAATATCCCCCATGCACTGTACTGTCATCCGCATAACAATGAATGCTTCCTAATGGAAGCATATCATTGATATGAAGAAGAAAGAGTGTGGGGGATAAAACAGAGCCTTGTGGTACACCAGCATTCACAGACATGAACCGCGAAGCGCATCCATCTGCGAGGACGCGTATTCTCCGCTCATGTAGGAAGCCGGCGATCCAGTTGCAGAGCTGATCGGGCAGACCGTATGCCGGGAGCTTGGAGAGAAGAGCCTTGTGCCAGACCCGATCAAAAGCTTTGGCAATGTCAAGGCTAACAGCCAGTGACTCACCACGTTTATCAATAGCTTCACCCCAGACATGCATTAAGTACGCTAGAAGATCACCCGTTGACCGTTTCGGCCGAAACCCGTACTGTCGATCATTAATTAATGAGTGACCTTCTAGGTATCGGATCAGCTGGTTATTCATGATCCGCTCCATGACCTTGCAAAGAACTGGGGTGACAGCTAATGGGCGGTAGTTTGCTGGGTCTGATCGGTCTCCCTTTTTGGGGACCGGTTGCACATTGGCCTCTCTCCAAGATTCAGGCACACACCCAGAAGAGAGAGAAAGGCGGTATAGCCGGGTTAAGATGGGAGACAACTCCGCTGCGCATTTATTTAGTACTATCGCTTGGATGCCATCAGGTCCACTAGCTTTCCGGACGTCAATTGACTGCAGCTCCGCACGTACATCACATTGCCTGACACGGATATTAGGCATAGTGTGGCCACAGTGGGAGAGTGTTGGTGGCTGTGAGTTGCAGTCATCGATTCGGGAATGAGCAGCAAAGAGTTTTACCAAAAGATCGGCTTTCTCTTGCGGCTTGTGAGCTAGCGAGCCGTCAGAACATCTCAACGGGGGCAGCGAGGGTTGACAGAAGTTGGACTGCACGGCTTTGGCCAGACGCCAGTAGCTACGGCTTCCCGTAGGATGCGTGAGTAGTTCTTGGCCAACTCGTGCAACGCGCTGTGCATCCGCTCTGATGAATGCCCTCTTGCAGGACTTGGTGGCGTTGTTATAAGCTGCTTTCAGCGAGTCAATGTTAGGATCTCCGCAAGCTCAACCCCTGATCCAAGCGCGGTATGCCGACTGTCTGTTCTCAACAGCTATGGCACACTCCCGGTTGAACCAGAGGTTACGCCTACCCCTACTGATGAGATCGGAGTGAGGTAGGGTATAGCGTTAATTCGCTCGAACTGGAGCAGCCCGACTGGTGTAATACCTCCACCTTACAGAAGTTCGCAGCCAAATGAAGCTGCTTTTGTAGTGTCGTGTTCCTGCGGTGAGTAAGGTTGCCAGAGCTCCTCAAGAAGTCGCCGTATTGGCAGCGGGTAGACCTGTGGTGTCTTAAACACCGTCATTTACTCGTGTGGGTGCATCGCGTTGGCATGGCGGTCAGGGAGACCCAGTGAAACGGCTGTCCGCTGGCCGCCCGCAGGCTGAACGGGTTCCCGATCCCAGGGATTACTTAATCTCCGCCCTGGGAGGCTGAACCGCCAGTTTGTGCAAAATCCCTGTGGTAGTTGTCGTGCCGGAGGAGGAGACCGGAGTGGACCCGGCTACTGCCACAGGGGGGGACTGGGGGCCCTTCCGCCCGCCGTGCCAGCACGCTGCAATCCCTGCGATGTACTTTGACGGGTTCTAGCCGCAATTTTGTCCAATTTGCTGCCAATACGGAGATTCCTTTAAAAAAAAACCATTTTTAACCCACAATAATGGCCCGAAAAAAGAATAATAGAAATGGTTTGTCAGCGGCTTCCTTTTCCACGCTAGGAGTGGATTTTTGCAACATCAGGGGACTTCACAGTAACATCAACGCAGTCCACCAACATCTAGAGACTGCGCAGCCGACCCTACTTTTTCTTACGGAAACTCAAATATCCTGCCCGGCCGACTCATCATACCTACTCTACCCCGGGTACAAGCTCGAGCACAATTTTATGCGTCGTGCCGGGGTGTGTATGTATGTCCGGGAGGATATTTGCTGTCGCCGTCTACACGGCCTTGAAGACAGGGACCTGTCGATTCTGTGGGTTCGTGTTGATCACGGCGGCCACACCCGCATCTACGCGTGCCTTTACAGGTCCCATAGTGGTGATTCGGACACGACTCGACTCTTTGAACACCTGCAATCGACGACCGACAAAGTTCTCGAGCAGTATCCTTCTGCAGAGTTAGTGATATTGGGAGACTTTAATGCCCACCATGTCGAGTGGCTCAGTTCTCGGTCCACTGACTATGCGGGAAGGTCTGTTCACGAATACGCCCTGGCCTATGGACTCTCGCAACTGGTTCATTCTCCTACAAGAATACCAGATATCGAGAACCATACGAGCTCTTTACTGGACCTTCTGCTGACTACACGTCCGGACGGATATACCATCTCAGTGGATGCGCCTTTAGGCTCATCGGACCACTGCCTCGTCCGGACCCAAGTGCGCAACGCGCGGCCCGATGCACCCCGGCCCGCTGGGTGGCGTCGCGTGTGGCATTACAAGTCAGCAGACTGGGATGGGTTGCGTGAATTTTACGCATCGTACCCGTGGAAGCAGCTCTGCTTCGCGTCAGATAATCCTGATACCTGTGCAGCAGCAGTCACCGAGACTATACTGGCGGGTATGGAATGTTACATTCCTAACACGCTAGTGGCCGCAGGGGTAAAGAGACGGCCGTGGTTTAATCGGCCATGCAGGGAAGCTCGCATTAGCAAGCAAGCTGCGTTTCAGGCTTGGACCACGGCTCGAGTCAATCAGGATCCAAACATCTCTGACGTGAAGCGGAAGTTAAATGCTGCTTCGAGGTTCTGTAAAAGAGTGATTGCCAGAGCAAAATTCGATTTTGTCGGCAGAATTGGCGATCGGCTTGCAAGATACCCTTCTGGGAGTCGTGCTTTCTGGTCACTCGCCAAAGCTGCCGAAGGAAACTTTTGTAGGTCGTCCTTGCCACCACTCCGTAAGCCTGACGGAAACTTGGCCCACAGCGCTAAAGAGAAAGCCGATTTACTGGGTGTTCTCTTTGCCTCGAACTCGACTTTGAATGACGGAGGTGCTGTACCACCTACCATACCCTGGTGCGGCAACTCTATGCCTGAGATCACCATTACGCAACGGGAGGTACGGCGTGAGTTGTTATCTCTGGATATTCATAAGTCGAGCGGGCCAGACGGTATACCGGCAGTGGTACTGAAGCAGTGTGCTCCTGAGTTGTGTCCTATTCTGACGCGCCTTTTCGCGCTTTCGTACTCCACCAGGCAAGTTCCGTCTTTGTGGAAGACTGCCCATGTGCATCCCGTGCCCAAGAAGGGCGACAGATCAGATCCATCGAATTACAGGCCAATCGCTATAACCTCCCTTCTCTCAAAGGTGATGGAGCGCGTCATAAATACGCAACTCCTCAGGTACCTAGAAGATCACGACCTAATCAGCGACCGCCAATACGGCTTTAGACATAATCGCTCGACGGGTGATCTTCTACTGTACCTAACACACCGCTGGGCTCTTGCCATTGAGAGTCATGGTGAGGCATTGGCTGTTAGCCTAGATGTAGCGAAGGCGTTCGATCGGGTCTGGCACAGGGGTCTTCTTTCGAAGTTATCAACTTACGGGCTACCTGAGGGGCTCTGCAAATGGGTCGCAAGCTTTTTGTCCGGCAGATGCATTAGAGCCGTCGTTGATGGCAGTTGCTCGGATAGCATGGACATTAACGCTGGCGTCCCGCAAGGCTCGGTGCTGTCTCCAACGCTGTTCTTGCTGCATATCAATGATATGCTGTCTATTGACGGACTTCATTGTTATGCGGATGACAGTACTGGTGACGCTTACTATACGAGTCGTGCTAATACCCCTCGGTCTACTGTGGAGGAAAGTCGCGGTCGACTTGTGTCTGAAATCGAGAGTTCTCTAGTCAGAGTCTCCGATTGGGGACGACTAAACTTAGTCCAATTTAACCCGACGAAGACACAAGTCTGCGCGTTTACCGCTAAAAAAACCCCATTCGCTGTGTCTCCACAATTTCTTGACACACCCCTTTCCATCTCTAAGAGTATCGGGATCCTTGGTGTCGATATCTCTAGTGACGTGCAGTTCCGCGGACATTTAGAAGATAAAGTCAAGCTGGCATCCAAGAAACTTGGTGTGCTCAATAAAGCGCGGCGGTACTTCTCTTCGGGGCAAAGACTGTTATTGTATAAGTCTCAAGTCAGGCCCCATATGGAATACTGCTGCCACCTATGGGCGGGAGCACCTAGATACCAGCTTGGACCGTTTGACGCAGTTCAAAGACGCGCTATGAGAATCGTCGACGATCCCGAACTCACAAGCGGTATTGAACCCTTAAGCCTAAGGAGAGATTATGCTTCCTTATGTGTGTTCTACCGGTTGTATAACGGAGTGTGTTCTGAGGAATTATTTGACATGATGCCCACGGCCTCTTTCTACCATCGCACCGCTCGCCATCGGCAGGGAATTCATCCTCACACGTTGGAACTAAAATGGTCTCGTACTGTGCGGTTTCAGAGAAACTTTCTCCCGCGTACGCTCAGATTGTGGAATGACCTCCCTGCAGAGGTTTTCTCGAACGAGTACAGCATGGGGTTCTTCAAAAAGGGTTTGAAAAAGTTTTTACAGGGTCGGCAACGCGCAAGTGATACCCCTGGTGTTGCGAGCGTCCATAGGCTACGGTAACCGCTTACCATCAGGTGGGCCGTATGCTTGATTGCCACCTTAGTGGTATAAAAAAAAAAAAAAAAAAAAAAGTGAGGGATATAGTACTCCATCCCTAACATGATCTCATCAGCAACAGCAGTAGCGCTAGCGCTCGGGTCCAGCTCACTGAAGCAGCGCTGCCTCCAAGGGACAGATGCGAAGTAATCCCGCATACCATCCCAATCTGCCGACGCATAGTGCCAGATGCGGCGTTTGGCAACCATAGGTACCGGTAGCGACGCCCGTGGCACCCCAGCGGATATCAGGCAGTGATCCGATGTTCCCAAAGGAGCACGAACCTCTAGCCGATATCCGTCCGGACGAGACGTCAGCAGAAGTTCCAACAATGAGGGCGCGTGACCGACAATGTCTGGAATCCTGGTGGGCTGGTTTACCAGTTGTGTCAGGTCGTGCGTGAGAGCGAAAGCGTGGGCAGTTCTACCAGCATGGTCAGTTTTAGAGGAACTTAACCACGACTCGTGGTGAGCATTAAAGTCCCCTAAAAACACCAATTCCGCGGTTGGATACTGCTCCAGCGCAACATCTGCCACCCGACTAAGATGTTCGAAAAGTCGAGTTGTCTCCATGTCACCGCTGTGAGATCTATAGAGGCACACGTAGACACGGCTATGTGTGCCCAGGTCCACATGCACCCCAAGAATCGAGTAGGAAGGGTCCTCCAAGCAGCGCAGACGGCGACAGCAAACATCCGCCCGGACAAACAAGCATACCCCGGCCTTCGCTTTGAAGGACTCCTCAAGAGCGTAGCCGGGGTAATCTAAGTAGCTAGTGTCAGCCGGGCGAAGTATTTGCGTCTCCGTCAAAAACAGCATAGCCGGTCGAGCCGTCTCGAGATGATGGTGGACGGCATTGAGGTTAGCATGGAGCCCACGGATGTTAGTGAGCCCGACCTCAAACAGCGTGGTTGTGGTGGGGGTGTGCACCGCTGATCGACCGTTCATGTTCTTGAGCGCTGCCATAGAAGATGATGTAAGGAGGAGAGGCGTGAATTGAGGGAACGTTGCCGCGATGTAGACGGTCAAAGTGTGAGGCCTGTTTCCCCAGTTAACAGCCGACAGAAGAGAAGCGCTGACCCGCCGAACGGAAGGGCCCCCGAACCCCCCCGGGAATGGCCGCCGGGACCCCACCACCCGGTCGCCAACCGGCACGACGGACCACCCCAAGATTATGCGTGGCATGATAGGGCAGCCTCACGAACTGGTTAGGTTCGCTTGGGCCCCTGTACTGTACCACGGGCGGCCAGCGGAACAGCCGTTTCTACGGGTCTCCCTGGTCGGCGGGTCAACGCAGTCCACCTGGCTCTGGTTAGACGGAAGCCGTCACTGACCGAATCCATCGCCGCAACGTCTCCCCAAGATCTCACATCTTATTTATAAAAAAGAAAGTAAAAAAATATGGTGAGTTTCCATTAAAGCATGGTCGGGATTGCTTTAAAGCAAGAGGATTGATCGTGCTATGAAGGTCTCCTCTTTTTTAAAAAGGAAATTTTATATAGCCCAAGTTCTATCAATTTCGTATATTATTATTACTATAATTCGTACTTTAATTTAACATTACTTAATCATTTTATTTTAAAGTGAGAGGAACCGGTATTTGTGTATGATGACTTCTTAATTTTAAAGTAGCTTTTGATTCTTCATTATAATAAAATTTAAAATACGAAATTACAGGAAGAAATTATTGGTTTGAATATTGAAATCTAGTTCAGTCGTGGAAGTGTAAGTTCTATAGGCGGCGGTAACCGCTTACCACCAGGTCGGCCGTCAGCTTGTTTGTCATCTAGTTGTATAAAAATAATAATAATTTATTAGTAACAGAAACAAGTCGGTAGTACAATAACAAAATAGTGATCGATAATAACCGCATTAGTTTACAAAACTGTGTCGCAGTCATTAGCGCTCACTTTCAGGATACACTGTGATAAACATTCTTATTCCTACACATTAAGCTTTAAATTCCTTAAATCAATGTATGTGTGTTAGTGTAAGTTCTTATAAAAAATAGTAAAATATTATACATAGGAAAATAAATATGCCTGTGAATATAAATTAAATAGAGTAACAAACATCCACGACTCATAAATAAAATATTCGTACTCATCATACAAACATCCCTTGGCTTAGGACGCAGAGCTACCGTCCATTAAACCAGATGGCCCTGACAAAGAATAAAAACTAAATATACCAAAATTTGAAAATTACGCAGTATTACGCAGCCCAGAGGTTCAAATGCAATGGTGTGTGCAAAATGGAAATTACACGGTTCACTAATCCAACCCTCACGTATCACAAGCAATCACCAAAGTTCATGAGCTGAAGCATCGGAAGCGATCGCGATAAGGCAGTCTGCTTGCGACTTTACGATACAATCTCGTGATTCCGCCCCAAAATTGGGCGATCACAGGGTTAAAATAAAGTGTCAAAACTGGCAAAAAAATATGCTGACGCATTGGACTGAGTGAATAATGTGTTTCGGCTTATTAAGGAACTCACGTTGTTTTGTGATTGATTATAGGTAGGTATATGGGAGATAAGCTTCTTATTCCCAAGCATTTCAATCAAGTATCTACCATTCTCATATTAAAATAGACTGGTATATTCCTGGTCCACAGTAGATGCTCAGTGCACGAGCAGTGAGTTTATTCATATCAAACGTAGATTTAAGAGAAATTACGCTGTATTACGACTTAGCTAAGAAATGAGAAATCCGTATTAAATATCTCATTTCTATACATAATAATTCAGTCCATATTTTTAAGTGAAAAAATAAAAACAATTCTGTAGGTCAATTCCAAAGACTTCATCAATCGCCATTTAAACAATGCCCCGCAGTATACACTCTCCCTCCTTTGTTGGTATTTTAAATATTATAATGGCAGTATATTCTGGATTTGTGTTATTATATAAAAAACAATAAAAAAAAACAAAATTTAACGAAAAGTAAGGCAGCATGCCGACCTAAATCAGATTCTTAAAATTATATTTATTTTTATCTTCGGTTTATATTAAGGGTAACTCGCATCATCGTAAAAATTTATGGAAGCGCTACGAAAATTCTCATCGGAATAAAATCTTATGCCCTCATCTCATTCGTGATTATTTCGCTTTCGTGATGTATTATATTGGGTGATTAAAGAAGTATAGTTACCGCAAATTTTCAATATTTTTTATTTTATTTACCTAATAGACGAATATTTAGGAAACGGTAAAGACGACGTTTTATTTTTAATACATTTCATTTTTGCCTTCTTTGTAATAGAACCATTAAAAGACGTCTTAAATACTCGCGGCATAAATTATTATTAATTTCTATATGTTTTTAATTTGTCAAGTAAGTACCTATCAACAAACTAGACATAACACTCTATTGTTAGAAAAATAGGTATCTACAGTAGAAATGTCCTGGGCGGGTTAAGAAACCGCAATTCTATTGTTAAAGAGACGGTACTTACACATTCAACAACATGAACAAGTGTATAGGTAAATGATAAAAGCGATACAATAGAAAGGCACTTCACCATTAAAATACATACCGGTTTTTCTAGTCTTTTTTGTTGTTGATAGACCTTGTGGACTTGCATTACCCAGCATAGTACTTTGCATAATGGTCTTTGTAAATTGTAAATAAAAGACGGAGAAATTGTTACGTGCACTCTAAAACTCACTCAACAAAATCTATAGTGACAAGACATTAAAATACAAATTGTAAAAATTTTTAAAATAATATTTTCTCAAACATACTTGGAAATTTGAGCATTATATTAGTTTGTCAACTTTCTTCGAGATAAATCTAAATTGCTGTGTTGGCCAAATACATGCGAGTAGCGGCCGGCAAAAGTTGTATGAAAATCCATATCTGTCGGCCAAATAAATTAATTGTAATTTAAAAATGGAACGATCTTTTACTTCAAAACATGGCAACCAAGGAGGTAATTAATCAAAGATTTTATTTAAATTCCGAACAAGCATGCAAATAGAAAGCTGTTTATTAAATAAAAAAAGTCCACTTAATAATAATAAAATAGAAAATTTATAAAATACCTGTATTTTCAAATAAGAATTCTGCCTAGGTACTACTTAAGTTTTAATTTCCGCGCATTATTTAAGATAAGTACTATACAAGCCTTGGCCACACAAGCCATTGATGGACATATGTGTGCCGAAGCTTCTTTTGCTGGCCGCTGCAGTAATGTACCAAAGAATGATAGTCATATTCAAAACGAAACCGAAACGTTCTATCACTCAAAAATAAATTATTTCTTTATTTTTTAGATCATATTATATTTTCTTTAATAGTTAAATCTTTGTATTTTATATCATTGCGCTAGGTTTCAAGTCTGCTGGAGCTTTTATGGGTTTTTTATTTATATTACTAACTACTGACATTTACCGGTAGGTTTGGTTAGTGTTGTCTACTGCTGTCAGCTTCTAAATCTTAAGATTTAACATACTTTGAACTTTAACAGTAACATGTAGATGTTTAAGTACCCAATATAAACGTCTTGGTTGATTACTAGCTAACTATGTTAGGAAGTTATTTTATTTCCTATTTTTCTTATGCACGTAACATAAACAAAAAGCAATACGCTTACCGCAGTAGAATGGGCAGGTTTGACAAATCGTTGCAACTATTCAGTGCCGCGATATTTCAACACGAGTGGAACCTACAGTGACAAGTGCTAATCCTGTGAAATTCCACCTCATAATTCAATTTCAGAGTCAACAGGTAAACGCGAAATTATTTTTAAGATTTTCACCTTGCATGGGGATAAGCGAGCGTAGCGGGAGGGCGCGCGGTTTTTAGAAGGAAAAGTGACGATGGTAAAATATAATAACTTTTCTGAATTGAAAGAAACCTTTAGAATTGTACTCTTCATCTATTTGATTTAAAAGAAAACAGTTATGTTACTAAAATAGGTACGTTTTATAAGGTACTTGTATAGGATGGAATAAAGCGTTGTTAACTATCAAACCAGAACAGGCATGAAAAACGGGACATCCGAGAGCCGGTATGCACTATTATAATGATGGATAGTTGGCGGAAACAGACTGTGTCTTATACCTTGCAGTGTGTATACGTGAGCATCGTTATGACCGAATGAATCAAGCACTTCATATTTAAGAACTTTTGCAACATTTAAAAGGTTTATAAAACTATTTTACTACGTTAATATCAATGGCTTCGAAAATCATCTAAAGATTATTACAAAACCTTATTATTGAAAAATTTTTTCCTCCCTGTAATGGGAAGGCAAAGGGAACTAAAGCTCATACAGCCATGTCTTCAGTATTTCTTTATTTCTTCCTTTATTGCATTGAAATGCTGGTGTTACATATTTTAATATATCTTAGGAGTATTTGACGCGAAATATATGATGACAGTCTCCATATAGGTATGATGCTACTTGATGAGGTGGATAACCATAAAAAAGTTCTCATCGTATTTCACACCATATAATATTCTTTTAGTTTGACGTCAACACAAACACTTGTTTTATAAAACTACACTACTTTTATAACACAAAGTTCGCTCCGACACAATTTTTAATCATTGTAATAAAAATCTTGACTGACTGACTCCACAAAAGCCCGCCAAAACGCCATCTTTTTTTCTTAATTTCAATTTCAATTAGCAGCACATCCGGTATAACTAAAATTTTGTACAATTACGAAAATCAATTCGTATACTTTAAAAAAATAGTAAATGTGACTTGTACAAAATTCTAGCACATAAATAAGTTAAAAAAATATATATATTTAATTTGTTGCGGAATTTAAAAGTAAACAGAGAACTCCCCTGAAATCTTGGAGTTTAGGAATGGCTGTGACACAGTGTTCGTAAAGATCCCCAGACATTGACCAACTAAGGCTAAGCCACGTCTTATTGTCATTTTTAGTAGGGATGTGCCGAAATTCGTTTCACATTCGGTTTAGCCGAATTTCGGCAGCTTGAACCGAACTTCGGCATTCGGCTGACATTCGTTTTAAATGCCGAACATTCGGTACAAGAAACTTTTGAAATAACTCAACTATTTTGTCAAAGATAATTAAACCAACACTTCATAATCATAGTATTTTTATTGGTGGTACTTATTTGACATATTTTTTAAAGAAAAGAAACATAGCTGATATTCCTCTAAACATTAACACATTCAAAATAAAACAATGTAGATTTAACAAAATAACAAAAATAAAATTAATTGATATTCCTTTAAACATTACCTCATTGATAAGAAAATGTAGTTATAACAAAAATGAATTAAATAATCAATTAAGTATCAGATTATTTTTTAAAGAAAAATATCATAAATATAATAATATAAAATATAAATCAAATTCTGTAGTTGTTTTAAAACAACAAAAATGAAATGTAACTAATATTCGTAAATGTAACTAAGAACGTGTCATAACTACAGTAACCGCCGTAAAAAGAACAGAACTTCGGCCGAACTTCGGCCGAATTTTGTTTTTTTACCGAATGTTCGGCCGAAGTTCGTATTCGGTTCAAGCCACATTCGGCCCATCTCTAATTTTTAGAAATTAATTGACAGGTGTCTTCAGAGATACTTACTGCAAGTGTGAAAATAATATGGCACACAAAAATTTAAATAACCTTTGTTTTTCTTGTCTTATGTGGTAAATAATCTTAATGTTGCCTTTTGGACTAAATTAGTTGGGCATTACTGGAGCATAATAATCTACAGTAAAAAGTTTTATCTTCTAGCAATTTACTTTATACACTTTCAATAATAAACAGCCTTGACGAAATTGTGTATACCAAATAGATAGGTATTAGACTTTGAATAATTGATTTGCTTACCTTACACGTCTGTAGCTATATCAAACCTATTTCAAAGTTAAATGTACCGTGAGCATTAACGTGTTAACTCGATAATGGTCAGGGTTGACTCTAAACACGCTCGCACGGCTTATCTTGTCGTAACTTTGCCGTGTTGTCTGTACATTATGCGATGCAACTTTGATAATCTGACCTTTTATATCGGCTTTCTTTTTCTATTAATCTTTTAAGCCCTCGACGTTACCCAACTTAAAAGCTTATCTTCTAAAGAATTAAGCCAACCACAATAATTAATTATCGCAATAAGTTAATTGTTACATTTTGCTGTGATATGTTAAAGCTTTGTTAAAGTCATGACAAACAAAGGTCTCTCAGATGGAGAAAACCGTAGGTGAACATAATGATATAATATTAGTATGATTTATATCTTTTAATTATTTTCATGAATTGCTGATATCTTGGACTAGTGTAACAATAATAAAGCATTATTTTATTACACTAAACAATGATAAAATATTATAGGCAGTCACTAAGTAGGTTCTCCAATCAGTACCTTTGTTCATATTGTAGTTATTATTAGGTTTAAATCTTTGTAAAACTACTTCATAATATTAACTTCAAATATATTTATAAAAACAATAAACATTTGACACATAACATTTCAAAATTATAATTTAAATTAAATAATAAGTCAGACTAAACAATAAATAAAATCATGCCCTGGCGCACACACTGTCGCGTATATATTCTATATTCTTAATAACTTTCAGATAACCGGTAACTTTATAAAAATATAATCATCCACATAGGATTACTATAAGTCGACTAATGAGTGAAGACCAGTCGGTGTGGTGAGTGCGATTGCAATATTCGTGGTGCTCGCAGTTAATGCGCTCCTAATTTCAATATTTATTAAAACTTGTAAGCGATTTAGTGTTTGAAAAATGATTGTGCACTAAATTTCAACGTTATGCTTGTGCTCATAATGTTTTCATATTAAAACTAATTCTATTTCGTCAATACGCGCCAAATTAATAATTAACTTCAGAAACTGAAGACAATCTAATTCAGTTCATATCATTTATAGGTCTAATATCAAACTTATTTTGTTATAAAATTAACTTTGTCTACTTTTAGAATAAATATTCGGTTGGCTTAGAACATCAGTAACTTGTAATACTTTCATAAATTCAAACCGTAGAGTTTCTATGGAATTTTTCAGCACATACAAGGCACAACAGCATATTAAATATTTGAATTCACCTCTTAGTGTCAATGTCGTCGCCATCTGGATAAATTCACCGCTGAATTGAATGCCTAGCTAGCTTTGATTACACGCCGGCATCCAATTAAATGCCTATGCCGATAGTGAATTGAACTAGACTCACTTTACGTTTAACGACTTGGCGTATTGAAAGCATCGTCTTGTACTGAAGAGTTTTTCTTTATTATTTTTAATTATTAGGTTATTTTTTTCATAAGCACTTATAATCGACATCATTTAGGTTTTATGTGGTTTTAGAAAATAACCTTGAACCTACCAATCACTCAAACAGTCACACAAAAGCTCTTCGATTTAAGCGATCTGCCTAGGCGACTAATTGAATGGCTAATTTAACCAGACGGCTGACATGACGTTCAGCCATCTTGTTAAACGTTGCGCGTTGCGCACTTGACTAGTTGTGCTTCAGCAAATCGACATAAATAACACTGTTGCCGATAGTTCAGAGCAGTCGATAATTCTGAGTCGAAGCACTTGATTATTCCTTTTATAAGAAAACGCAGTCTGTCACCCTCTTGTGCGTGCACTGTACAGTCGACAGCACATCAAGCGTAACCCTTTGACCTTGAGACCGCCCTTACTACGTTCGTAATAGAGGCGGCTTTCGTAGTGCAACTGTTATACTTGATGTGCTGTCGTATGTATAGCTCGAAACCCATTGCGCAGATTTTCGTGGCTGGAAATGAAACAGGAACCGAATCAATGTTATTTATTTTTACCCTTTCTAAAGTTAAATGTGAATTATTATTACTGAATTTATTTAAATCAATTAATTATTTTAATTATAATTTAGTTAAGTTTAAATAAATAAAGGTTTGTAATTTGAGTGAGTCTATTGTAAATTTTTAATATCACATTATTTAATCTTATAATAATATAATTTTCATAGTTTTATACTAATCGCAATTAGCAATAAAAAAAACAGAGTATAAAGTCTCCGCCATCTATCCTGTCTGAAACCATTGATCTGATTGTGGTGAAATTTTGGTAGGGTGAAGTAGGAAAAACCTTATTTTAATATTAAAAAACCAAACAGTTTTCATTAAACGAGCAGTGCAAAGCATGCTAGATACAGCTGTAAATCAAAATATCTAAGCTGAAATCTGCAAATTGTCATATTTTATGCCGATCCAACACGGTATCTTGTACGAGCGAGTTGACCTTCGCAACTGATATTTATTTAAAAAACACATCTCAGCATGAGTTTTCTTCTTATTTTACATTGTTCTCGCATTCTATATTTTTCGCAGCGAGAGACAGAAGTGGCATTACGAGGAAGTGGCGGCTGCATAAAAGGCTCGAGCGGCTGTGGCCTGATTCCTGCCCTCAAACTGGAGCGAGCTGCCTTTATTTAAAGCCTTTCTTTCATATTTTTAAATTAAAAGCGAGCGAGATACTTGATTACCGATTCGTAAATTATTTTTTACGGGACTGGATTTTATTAATCCCAAGGCCTGCCATAAATAATAATAGTCTGAACATTTGTTGGCGAATCTATGATGTTTCTTTGTTTTTTTTTTATGTCACTCAATGTACAGGCATCAAGTGTAATAGTTGCACTACATAAACCGCCTCTATCACGAACGCAGTAAAGGTGGTCTCAATGCCCAAACTGTCACGCTGAATGTGCTGTAGACTGTACACAATAAATATTACAAATATAAAACTTGAAACTATAGCTATGACTTCATCATCATCACTTTAGCCGAAAGATCTTCGCTGCTGGATACAGGCATTCCCTTAATATTTCCACGACTATCGGCGACTTATGTGGGATTAAAAAGGTCCCACTCTGCTCAAGGTACTTAGCAGGCACCTAGACGCTGGTCTTCCGTGGGTACCAGGCACCTTCACTAAGACTACCGTCTTGATGGAAAACTAGTAGGAAAGGTGGAACATCTCAGTGTGCGCCAATGCACATTAGGCACATATAACTAGGAAGACGCAAATATAAATAAACCGTAGTATATTTGTGTTAGGCTAAGTACAGTCTACAGCACATCAAGCGTAACAGTTTGACCTTGAGACCGCCATTACTCCTTAATAGAGGCGGCTTTTGTTTTGCAACTGTTACACTTGATGTGCTGTCGTGTGTACTTTCTCAAGATTATAAAATATTTCCATGTCAACTTTCATCTAGATCGATTCAGCAGCTTAGAAGTGAAAATGTTACTGACAGACAGAGTTACGTTCGCATGTATAAAATTAGTCTGGATTACAGCCTTTTCAATGTCTCCTAAACATAATATATAGGAGGAGCTCAGCGGCGTAGTGGTTTGAGCGTTCTGTTATCGATTTTGAAAACAAAGTAACTTTCGCCATGGTCGATCCCGGATGGGTCAATCAAAATTTCTAATCTCGAACTCCTCCGTGCTTTGAAAGGCACGTCAAGCAATAGGTCCCGTTGTTACTGCAAACGCTTTTACTTTCCAACCCGCATTGGGCCAACGTGGTGGTCTTATAGCCCAACTCCTCATGTGTTTCTACCATGTAGAAAGGCCTGAGCCCAGCAGTGGGACGTATATAGGCTGTTGATGATGATGAGTATGACAAAGATTTTCTAAAGGTGAGAGCTATTCCGGCACTTTGTATCCGAGTGTGAAAGCTACCACGAAATGCTGCTGTATTAGTTTTGGGTAGACTCGACGAGTGACATCATTCCCGTTATGTAAAATATTGTATTTAAAATTGTTAATATTGTTTCAAAAACTAAAACCATGTCGTGGATCTTTTATTATGTATGGCAGTGAGGTATTGATTTATATGTATCTATGTTTATTTCTACAGCATGAAACTACGTGTTGCTTGTTGACATCATAAATGTATATGTCGCAGCCGTCTGGTTAAATTAGCCGCTTCACTGGAGGACTAGCCCCTTAATTGTACGCCGGCATCCAAACTAACGGCTGAAGGACAACTAGCCAAGTCATTGAGCGCAACATTTAACCAAATTAATGACTGAACGCCATATCAGCTGTCTGGTTAAATTAGCTATTCAATTTGACGCCTAGGCAGGTCATTTAAATCGGAGAGCTTTTGTGTGACTGTTTGAGTTATTGGTAAAATCAAGGTCATTTCCGCACTATACTTATGTGGTCATAAAAAATAAATATGAACTTACCAATCAAACCAAAACTCTTCGGTACGAGACGATCCTTTCAATACGCCAAGTCGGTAAACGTTATGCGAATCTAGATCAATTAACTATCGGCCTAGGTATTTGATTGGATGTTGACGTTTAATGAAAGGACCGGGCGTCCAATAAAGCGGCGAATTCAACCAGATGGAGGCGACATATACCTACATATCGTACATTACGATATCAATCAATAGGACCTTGAGTTTATTGACCAGCCTTGATACAATATAAGTATTCATAAATTATATTTACCATTCGAATAAAGTAAGGAGCCCAGTGGCGAAGTGGCTTGAGCGCTCTGCTTTCGATTACGAAAACAATAGTAGATTGCTTTATAAGGGTGGAAAGGAATCAATCCCTACGAGGTTGTTAGACGTCATAGACACCCGAGCGCAGTGAGGGCGGCTATAGTCCGAGTAGGGTTTGATTCCTTTTACCCGTGTGTAGCACTCTACTTTTCATTTCAAATGCAAGGAAAATAAAAAATAGATTTTCTAATAATATTTATTAATAAAAAATACTTCTAACATGAGTAGAACCTATTTCAAATTAATTGTAACGTTAGTACAATTTGAGAACTGTACCTATATTTAATTTTTTGTGTGGAAAAGAGTATTTTTAAATTTGGAACACATCGCGTTACCGCCTACTGGCCATTCAGCCGAATACTTTTTTTTTCTTCATTGTACTACCACGGATTATACGTAACCAAATTCAGTTCTATTTTTTTTTTTTATTCCCGCCCTAGGAAAGGAAACAATTAGTATGAGTTTTTCCCGCCCGGGGTGGTGGGAACTAGCGTGTTCCTCTCAATACTCAGATCAAGAAAACGCTATTTTCTGAGCATGAGGAATGAAAAGTAATTTTTGCCATGGTCGATCCCGGGATTGGTTTTTAGACCAGCGTGATGGTATTATGGCCCGATCTCCTCACGTGCTTCTCCCATGCAGGAAGACATGTACCTAGTAGTGGGACGTATATGGGCAGTGGATGATGATATATTATGAATAAATGTTTGAAGGGTATTTCTAATATTTTTTGGCTATATATAAAAAATATAAATGTTCTTAGAATACAAATACTGCAAAGCTATTTAATTTGGCTGAAATCTTTTTTTTTGGGTTGCGGTGCTTCCCTACTCAAGTGAAAAATACCACCTAACTCTTAAAAATGACAATAGCCCACCTAAAAAATTAAGTCATCGATCATAGGCAATAATGGTAATGTTTCATAATTCGGTTCTTAATTTGCAACATTTAATTTGGTAAGTTTTTGGGATGATAAACAGAGTGGTGACGACAATACGGCTATATTAGTTAAGATAAATGTTTAGCAATTTTTAAATAACTCAGTACATCTCATTCATTTGATAATTTATGACATTCCTATGAAATAATGCAGCTAATGTTATATTATTGCATAGAAATGTCATGAAATTATCAAATTAATAAGATTTATTTGAAAGTTGCAAAACATATATATCAATTTAATTACTGTCGTATTGTAGTCAGTCCACGCTGTATACAGAAATACCCAAATAATTTAAGAAGAAAGCTTTCATGTTATCCATAAATACTTTTTTCTTTCTTTCTGTCTTTATTTTCTATCGTTAAATAAACTAAATTAACGAGTCGTGCAATGCCATAATGTTGCCATTTCATAGAAAACACCATGTTGCTGGATTTGCAACAAAACTCTCGCACCACATAAAGCTCGTTTAATGACTAAGCCGAATTCCCCTCAAATTAACTAAAAAAAAAAACAAATGACAAGATAAATAAACGACAGAAATGTCATTACCGTCGAGACAACTTCGGGCGTTAATTGGCCGTAACACTGCCTTCGCGAGGCTGTCCTCCGTTCGTGCCAAACGGCAAATGGGACTAGAAATGTTTGTTTGTGTTACTTGCAAATAATTATGTAAGTGGGATGTTGATCAGTAATTTAGGTGTAACCTTTACATTTGTATGCAGTTTATCGGGTCAAGTGGAATAAATTATGAAATGTATGTAATTTGACGACGTGTGGACAAGTGGTTAGTACCCCTAGCTACAGGCTACTCGTCCAAGGGTCCCAGTTTCGATTTCCGGTCTGAGCAGATGTAATAAACATAAATATTTGGTAAAATATGATTGTCTGTAACTTCAAACTTAATTGCAGTTTAGCAATCAATTTGGTTTAGCAATCCATATATTGCTAGGTGTATTACTATCACTAAAAATGCCTCAAATAATCCAAATGTTTACTGTCGTCAAATTTTGTCTAAGACTTTTTCTGATTAATTAGACGCTAATATCTATAATTTCGTTCATCATTCAAAAATTAGCTAAATCTATTAATTATAGATTAAGCTGATATTAAAATTATAGATTAAGGAAACAATCTTTTATCAAATAATTATGCCTCTAATCAAAGTTTGTATGTTAATCAATATATTGCGAAAAAAATCCAATCAGATGGATACGCTTCGCGGTTCATGTCAGTGAATGCTGGTGTACCACAAGGCTCTGTTCTATCCCCCACACTCTTTCTTCTTCATATCAATGACATGATTCCGTTAGGAAGCATTCATTGCTATGCAGATGACAGTACAGTGCATGGGGGATATTACGGTCGCCCAGGGGCTGGGCGCGCTGAAACCGAGAGGGAGCGAGAGAATCTTACCATTGGGCTCGACAGGGTGTTGAACCTCGTATCAGAATGGGGATCTAACAATCTTGTTGAGTTCAATGCTAAGAAAACACAGGTCTGCGCGTTTACGGCTAAAGTGTCGCCGTTCCTTCCCCTTCCGTCTCTTCAGGGCACGACTCTTTCGGCACAGGGCTCCCTAAATTTGCTAGGCATGGAGATATGTTGCGATCTGAATTCCAGGAACTACATCGAAACCGTGATCAAAACAGCCTCACGGAAGCTCGGTGTCCTGAACAAGGTGCGTCGATTTTTCACGCCTGACCAATTATGCCTGCTCTATAAAACTCAGGTCCGGTCTTGCGTGGAATATTGCTCGCACTTGTGGGATGGCTCCGCCAAGTACCTTCTCGATGCCCTGGACAGATTGCAGCGTCGTGCTGTCCGTATCATTGGCGATGTAGAGGTCACCAACAACCTTGAGCCTCTGCAATTGCGTCGAGACATTGCGTCGCTTAGCGCCTTCTATCGGCTATATCACGGAGAGTGTTCTGAGGAGCTATTTGACCTCATCCCACCTTCCCCCTTCCTACTCAGGAGCACGCGTGCCGGTCTTCGGAGTCATCAATTCACTGTCTCCACCTCAACATCACGCACAAAGAAATTTAGTAGCTCTTTTCTTTGTCGAACTTCCAGAACTTGGAATTCTTTGCCAGCACATGTGTTCCCTCCTTCCTATAACATGGGTTCCTTCAAAAGAGGCGTGAAAAAGCACCTTTCGGGCCGGCAAGGTGGAGGCGGCTAGAGCAGTGTCTGAACTGCACTAGCTGTCTTCGCATATGGACTCTTCTTACCGCTTTACATCAGGTGGTGTTGAGTCATTTGTCGTGCTTTGTGTAAAAAAAAAAAAAAATCATATATACTCGAACCTACATAGATTCGAGTATATTTGATTGAATTTTTTTCGTTATTTGATTTGTATTTTGTGTGGATATATATTTGTTTATCTCTTTCTTAGTATCCATAATACAAGCTAATTACGTATGCAGCCACTAGGAAGAACGATGACACCGCAATTTCATAATTTATCATGAAAATATTAAAAACCTAACTAGAACATTTTACAACAACATATTTCGCAAGACCACGGAAACGCTGACGCCGCGGAACGTGCCCACTGCGTCATCGCAGCCGACGGACATCGCGTGGCCACCGAATATCGCCCACTTGATTTTCACGCTTCGAACGAGTCAATTTAGTTTAAGACATTTAATTGTAATTCAATTTTTAAATAAATTTAATTAATCTTTTTCGGTTTTTTTTAACTTCCAAGGCTGTGTCATTCATAATTGGCGCAGTCGGTAGGATACTCGGAGTTATCCGCGCATCGTGCTAACTAACCTATTATCGCAATCGGGCGCGTGCGATCGCGACAACGAGCTTTCAAGCCTAGCCGAGGATCCTGAACCTGAAGACACGAGCCAAGGAAGAGTATCCAGAAATCGATACGCAGAAAGAGCTGAAATGATACTGTAAGTACGCTCAAAGAATTGTCTTTGTGTTGCTTCGCGATAGTCCTTTAGATATATATTGTAGTAATAATTGTTCAAAATTTTCCATCCGCGGAAAATAACGACTGGAGAGCCTGCATCACGTCAGTCTCGACAACAGTTAGCAGACTTAAATAGAAATAGTTTAAATAGCGATAGCATAGAAATGGCTCATGATCCTGATGTAATTTTCAAGGCCTTACGCCTCGTTCCCGAATTTGACGGGAACCCAAATATCTTAACTAGATTCATAAAACTGTGCGACCAGGTAGTTGACACATACACAGTTGTGAGTGGGCCTGGAGCCGATTTAAATAATCTTTCGCTTTTAAATGGTATACTGAATAAGATAACTGGTAATGCAGCGCGAACCATTAATTCTAATGGGATACCTGAAAATTGGCTTGGTATTAGAACAGTTTTGATTAATAATTTTTCTGACCAGAGGGACGAAACCGCCCTGTATAATGACCTGTCACTACAAATGCAAGGCAATAGTACGCCTCAAGAATTCTATGATAGATGTCAGACACTTTTTAGCATATTAATGACTTACATTACTTTGCACGAGACATTAAATACAACTATAGAAGCAAAACGGGCTTTGTACAAGAAACTAACATTACAGTCATTTGTTAGAGGACTTAAGGAGCCTCTAGGGTCGCGTATCCGTTGTATGCGTCCCGATAGCATTGAAAAGGCCCTGGAATACGTCCAGGAGGAATCAAACATAATTTATCTCATGCAAAAGAATGAAAGCGCGCATAGGAATCATCAGCCATCCACTTCTAATCATGCTAATAAAAATCAACCAACTTCATTTATCCATGCTAATAATATTAACCCTTATATGCCCAAGCCATTCACTCTCCCACCATTTGTACCACCACGTGTTACCCCAAACTGGCAACGTCCTATTCCGCAACCACAACCATTCCGAACTAACACACAATTTAATCAGCCCTTCCGTATGCAGTCAAACACTCCACAGATGTTTAGACCTCAGCCATTTAATTTTAACAACGCTTTTAAAATGCCCCAGAGGGATAACAATATTAATTCTGGACCACGTCCTATGAGTGGGGTTAGCCATTACGTAACCAAGCAGTTGCCCCCTTCGGGACACGATTGGCGTAAGCATGAGAACCCTCCTCATACAAACTATTTTAAAACACGTGACGTCAACTTAAATGATTGTTACACTTATGATAATTATTATAATAACTATAACTACGGTAACATTCCCGACTGCTACGAGCCGGAGACTTGCTACGAACAAAACGCTTATTATGACCATACTAACTACGACGAGCCGACATATTATTACGCACACTCTCAGTCTCAGTGCTACGAACCCGATTTACCTCATGTTATTAACAACGAGGAACAAACAACGTCTAAAAATTCAACTGAGGATTTTCAGACAGTATCTACTTTAAAAAAGTTAGGATAGAACTTAATTTACAAACACAACGTCAGTTACCATATATTCTTATAGAAAATCCCCCGCTTAAACTCTTAATCGACACGGGAGCAAATCAATCTTTTATTAGCCCAGAAACCGTTCAGAAGTATTACTCTCATTTGCAATTAAATTACGAACCATTTGAGGTGTCAAATATACACGCTACGAGTAGAAATAGTCATTCTATTACGATACCGTGTTTCCCGGAATTCAATCAGGCAGACAATATTAAGTTATTCATTTATAAATTTCATAATCATTTCGATGGTCTTATTGGATTAGATTTGTTAACCAATTGGGAATCAAATATAGATTTAAAGAACATGACGCTGAAAACTGTCTCCTCTATTAATCCTATCAGATTATTTAACTCGCGGAATGTGAACCTGTACGAGGACATCATTCCAGCGCAATCATCTAAATTAGTTAGAATCCCATTTGATACTAGAGACGGGGAAGTATTAGTCCGAGAACAGATGTTATGTAACTGTATAATACACGAATGTCTTACTACGGTAGTTAGTAACCGCGGCATAGTTGAGATAGAGAACCCCACAAATAACGATATTATCTTTTCTTTAGACCGACCCGCACAAGCTAGTTTATTCAATATCGAATGTGAGCGCACCGAACCAGACACGCAGCGCACACGCGAAGTCTTATCGCGACTTAGAACCGATCATTTAAACGAAGAAGAAAAAGCTAACATCTTATCGCTTTGCTCTAACTACGCGGATATTTTTTATATAGATGGTGAACCTTTGACATTCACAAATAAAATAAAACATTCTATTCGGACCACTGACGAAATTCCCGTACACACTAAAAGTTATAGGTATCCTTTTATTCATCGTCAGGAGGTTAATGATCAGATTAACAAAATGTTAGAACAGGGAATCATCAGACCCTCAGATTCAGCATGGAGCTCGCCAATTTGGGTTGTCCCAAAGAAGGTTGATGCTTCGGGCAAACAAAAGTGGCGTATAGTCGTAGATTTCAGAAAGTTAAATGAGAAAACTATTGACGATAAGTACCCCATCCCAAACATTACTGATGTCTTAGATAAATTAGGAAGATGTCAGTACTTTACAACTTTAGACCTCGCCTCAGGATTTTATCAATGCGAAATGAACCCAGACGACATAGCGAAAACAGCTTTTAATGTCGAGCACGGGCACTATGAGTTCTTGCGAATGCCCATGGGTCTCAAAAATTCACCATCTACTTTCCAGAGAGTAATGGATAACGTTCTCAGAGGCCTCCAAAATAGTATATGTTTAGTATATTTGGACGATATAGTAGTTTTCAGTACATCTTTACAGGAGCACATAGTTAATCTAGAAAAAGTTTTTCAGCGACTGAGGGACTCTAACTTTAAAGTCCAGATGGATAAGTCCGAGTTCCTTAAGTTAGAAACTGCTTACTTAGGACATATCATTAGTAGAGAAGGCATCAAGCCGAACCCCGATAAAATTAAAGCTATACGGAACTACCCCATTCCAAAAACCCCGAAAGAAATTAAGCAATTTCTGGGACTGATAGGTTATTATCGAAAGTTTATCCCTGACTTCGCTCGCATAACAAAACCAATGACTATATGCCTAAAGAAAGGGAAAAAGATTACTTTAGACTCTGACTACGTAGACTGCTTTGAGAAATGCAAGACTTTATTAACAAACGACCCAGTACTTCAGTACCCTGACTTTACTAGAGAATTTGTGTTGACCACAGACGCATCCAATGTGGCAATCGGGGCTATCTTATCCCAAGGTAGCATTGGTTCCGACAAACTTATCTCTTATGCATCCCGAACGTTAAATGATAGTGAGCTAAATTATAGTACTATAGAGAAGGAACTCCTCGCTATAGTATGGGCTACGAAATATTTTCGACCCTATCTTTTTGGCCGTAAATTTAAAATTGTCACTGACCATAAGCCGTTACAGTGGGTTATGAATCTCAAGGAGCCGAACGCCCGTCTTACACGGTGGCGTCTTAAATTAAGTGAATTTGATTTTACCGTTATCTATAAAAAGGGAAAGCCAAATACTAACGCAGATGCTCTGTCTAGAATTGAGATTTACAACGAAGAAACAAGCTCTATAATAGCGAACCCAGCCACCTGTCGAATGTCCGTGGATAGTTCATCCACAGCAACTATACATACCGATAGAGAGAACCCAATATTAGAGATCCCTATTACTGACGAACCATTAAATAAATTCCATCGACAGTTACATTTAACCATAGTAGGAGACTTAAAAAAACGACCGACAGTAACAAGACCTTTTGACGCGCACACAAGAGTTTCCGTACAGTTGTCCCGATCTCATTTAGAAGAAGATCTTATTAAAGTAATTAAGGAATACGTCAATCCTAAGGTTAAGACCGCGATATTAATCACTCCTCCTCTCGATATGTATACTATCATTCCAATCTTACAAGATAAATTTAAATCTTCAGCTATGAACTTAGTGCTCGCAAAAACTGAGCTAGAAAATATTAAAGAGTATATGCGACAACAAGATATCATTCGCCATTACCACGATGGTAAAACTAACCATAGAGGTATCAACGAATGCTACCTTGCCCTATCCCGTAAATATTACTGGCCTAAAATGAAAGAACAAATAGTTAAATTCATAAATAACTGTACGATTTGCGGTCAAGCAAAATACGACCGTAATCCTATTAAGCAACAGTTCAATATTGTACCACCTCCAGCTAAGCCGTTTGAAATTTTACACATGGATTTATTTACTGCCGAAAATGAGAAATATCTTACCTTTATAGACGTGTTCTCTAAATACGCTCAAGCCTATCACTTGCGAGATGGCACAGCCCTAAGTATAATTCAAGCTCTACTAACCTTTTCAACGCATCATGGGTTACCACTAACTATCGTCACAGATCAAGGTACCGAATTTACTAACCAGATGTTTTCAGAATTTCTTAAACTTCATAAAATCACACATCATAAGACCCTTGCACACTCACCTAATGACAATGGTAACATAGAACGCTTTCACTCGACTTTACTCGAACATTTACGCACTTTACGTTTGCAACGACATAATGAACCAGTAGTCAACCTTATGCCTTATGCAATTTTGGCCTATAACAGTTCCATACACAGCTTCACAAAATGCAGACCCTTTGACTTAATTCTAGGGCATGTCGACCCGCGAGATTCCTTTGACGTGGACCTTAACGAACTGTTACTTCAACAGTACATACAAACGCATAAGAATCAGATGCAATTAGTTTATGATATCATTAATGAATCATCTCTGAGTAATCGCACAGATTTAATCGAGGACCGAAATAAAACTCGCGAACCAGAAGCGGAATATGAGCCTGGCCAGCAAGTTTTCGTTAAGAATCCGCTAGCTTCTAGACAAAAATTAGCTGCAAGATACACGCAAGATAAAGTACTAGCCAACCTCCCTATACATATCTATACATCTAGGAAACGAGGCCCAGTAGCCAAATCCCGTCTTAAACGCGTACCTAAGAGCGCAAATTTGTTACAGGTTAGTGGTCATCCTCACACTTCTGCATCTGACACGATCTCAAGAGATAAAACTTGAGAATCTGGAAAATGGACCAGGATTGCTACCTTTCAAACTAGGCCCCATGGCCTTAACAACCCATTACCATTCCTTCCTCCAAACTATAGACTTACAGGACATTGAAACTAACATTGACTCAGTTTACTCACAACTTGAACATATTAAATCACAGCTAGGTGAAGACACGACATTTTTGTATGACACCCAAATAAATTATCTGAAAAATAAATTGAACAAAGTGTCCGACCACTTGAAGAATCTTGAGCCGAACCGTGCCAAAAGAGGTATTGTGGACGGTCTAGGTTCCATCATAAAAAGTATAAGCGGTAATCTAGACTATACAGATGCTGTAAAATATGATAATGCCATAGCAATTCTCAGAAAAAACCAAGATAAAATGACCAATGAATTAAACAGTCATATAACTCTTAGTAAAGATTGGGTAGCTCAACATTCGCATATCTTAACCCAAATAGTAGATAATCAATCTAAGATCAATGAAACTCTCCAAATGATGCTAAATAATAGTAACTATGGAGAAGATATCTACCTTAGAATAACTAAATTCGGTCAGTTATTGTCAATTATTGGAGAAAATATAGATGAATTATTATTTGAGTTGCGTAGGATAGAGGATATTTTAGCTTTTACGCGTGCGTCAAGCACTCACCATTCTATTATAGGAGTAGAAAAATTAAATATAATGATAAGAAAACTTAAATCTTTATACGATAAGGATCAGGTATTAGATTTAGAATCAAGGGAGTACTATGACGTAATCCAACCTAGTTCATACTTTACAGATAAACGTATAGTTATAATATTAAGATTACCAATAGTAGACTCAAGTAGATACAATCTCTATAAGCTGTCGATTTTACCCAATAAAAATAATCAGATAATAGTACCGCCCTCTCCGTACATAGCAACCAATGACGATTCTTACGTGTACATAGAGGCTGAATGCCCGAAGGTCCATAGACAATATCTGTGCGAAGAGAAATTCAATCGCCAGATTCAGACACAGCCAGACTGCGTACGAAAACTTTTAACTGATCAATCGGTAGCCGAATCATGCAAAAAGATGTCAGTATCCCTCTCTAAAGAGGCTATGGAAAAGCTAGACGACCGATACTACGTCATCGTGCTTCCCAAACCAACTAAGGTGCAGTTATCCTGTGGACACGAAGATTACATCGTTATACATGGAAGTTACCTAGTATCCATACCACGTCACTGCCATTTGCGAACACAGCAATTTCTCATCTTAAATGACGAAAATCATTTAGAAGGTCAACCAATCAAGATCATCCCGCTTACAAACGAAACCTTACTCCAGACTCCAGCAAAAACTCTTCATCTAAGTACAATCAATCTTAAAGATCTCCATCGCTGTGAAGATAAGATGACGTCACAATCAATAGTAAAACTGGATGACAATTTGCAGAGCACGCTGTACCATACCACGGTGCCTCTGTACATATTACTACTCTGTGCTGTAATTACCGGTACCATCATACTTTATCGACGCTACATCTCGAAACGAAACCAGAAGAAATCGCCTAAGGAAGATGACTTTAACAAAGATGAGACCTACTCTGAGATAAATCATAGAAGAACTGAAACCCAGCATCCAGCAACATTTTCTCTCAAAGTTCTGAAATAGTTGCTGATCTGAGGATGGAGGAATTACGTATGCAGCCACTAGGAAGAACGATGACACCGCAATTTCATAATTTATCATGAAAATATTAAAAACCTAATTAGAACATTTTACAACAACATATTTCGCAAGACCACGGAAACGCTGACGCCGCGGAACGTGCCCACTGCGTCATCGCAGCCGACGGACATCGCGTGGCCACCGAATATCGCCCACTTGATTTTCACGCTTCGAACGAGTCAATTTAGTTTAAGACATTTAATTGTAATTCAATTTTTAAATAAATTTAATTAATCTTTTTCGGTTTTTTTTAACTTCCAAGGCTGTGTCATTCATAATTAGCTTCTAATAATGTTTACTTTGTGTTAATCTATTAAGGTGTGAGTGTTGTGTTAAGATATTATTATTGTTAGGATAGAATATATACCTCTGGATGCGAGGAATCATAGTTATATTATAGATAAGATTCATCGGTTAAGAACGTTACATCCTGAGATCATAGAAATAAGATCGCTTATATTTGTAAGTTCGGTTACATTTGTAATGATTAAGTCTAAGCGAGGTGTAGGTACTTAATTACAGTTTATTTGTTTTAACAAAACAGTGTATTTATTACAAGGGGAATACGGGTGCCTTAATAAGGGGCGAACTGATACTTTTATACAAAGGGGCGAAAGTTGCGGGGCGAACGGGTCCGAGACCGCCTCTATAAGCAACTTTAATTTTGGCTAGGTGTTACCCTAAGTTATGTAGCCACTTTTTTGAGCTACCTCGTCGAAAATTCAGTAGTCATTTTTTTCAGTGTAAAACCTAAGCACTAAAGTATATTGACTTAATTTCATTAAGAGTCGCGCACACTACAGACTAAACTGCTGCCGATTGTTAAGTTTGGTACTTAACTTAAGGCCGACACAGATAGCCGATCTGGGCGTAATTTCATGTCACGTGTTGATCAAGAGTTTGTGGTGTGCGAAATACTATGCCAGTATATGGAAGACTCCACGCAGAAACCGCCGCGTGAAAGCAAAGCACGGCGCCGTCTTTGTTCGCCAGCCAGCACGCTGCGTAACGTCTCACATACATTGTCACAGTAAATTGCACGCTGAGAACACGTCACGTGTGTAGCAAGGCGTTCAATGTATATAAAGAGGAACGCAAGTGCACACATAGCACGATTAAAATTTTATAGCAATAAAGCTATTTGCCAGCTGATTGGTTTATCAAATCTATACTGTACGCGGCCTCTAAAATATTATACTTACCTACAAACCCAGTGATGTGAAAACAACGTCTCAACAAATTATCTAAACTGACTTTACCAACTCCTTAACTTCAATCACGCGATTAAGTCACCCTACTAGAAATAGAGGCCCATCGATCAAGTACCGAGGGAAGGAATTAGTTACGTCATCGCTATCGTCAAACGAAATCAAATGACCTGATTTTGATTAATTTGTAAATTCTGGGTTACAGTGTAGCTTACCTACCAAATTGTTAAATTCAAAGGTTAACAAATTGCAAACTGTTAAATGTACATAGACTAAATTAAGCACATTATTAAACCGCCTAGTTTGTAAACAACTTAAAATTTCAATTATTTAGCTCAGACGGTTATTGATGTATAATATTTTTTTTAAACCGTAGTTTTTATACCTGACTGACTCTCTCATCAAAAACCTAACCCACTTCTAGATGACCTAGAAACTTGATACTTGGTAGATACTATAAGCAGGGATGTCACTAATGTCATAATTTAGACATCGTGAATGCGAATGCGAGTGTTTGAAAGGCGAATGTGCGAATGCGAATGCGAGTGCGAATGTTTAGAAAGGGCAAAAAAATAAATATCAAGTTATCATTTTAATCGTTGATTTTTATTTATAAGGTTATACACAACCAAATTTACAACAAAATTAACCACATCAACTAATTTAACCGAATGTAAAGTCAAATTTAGTAATTGAATTTTAATAGGGGCTGATTATATTTTAAAAACAATAATTTAGCTGCTTTATCACCCATGAGACGATTTCGTAAAAGCTCATAATATCAGGCAAGCTGCACTAAATAATTGCTCACTTGGTACACTGGTAGGCGGAGCGCTGAGGTACTTACGAGCAAGTTCTTTTAATTTGTCAAATTTGGATTTCTACCAGTCCAAAGGATACACTCGACCTGCATCCACTGGCATTCGCTAAACATTCGCATTGTTTGATGCGAATGCGAGTGCTGATGCGAGTGTTTGAAATGATGCGAATCATTCGCATATGCGAATGCGAACGCGAACATTCGTAACATCCCTCCTATAAGGTAGACTATCATGCATATACAAAAGGAAAAATCTGAAAACTCAAAGATATTGAAACCAACAAACTAAATATATCAACGTGATATATCAAGTATAAGTCTAGTACAAACAGGAAGTACACTAAATTGCAAATATATTATAGCCAGTACGTGAAAAATGGCCGAGTCAAATCTTGAGCTTGAATAACATCCCGAGTGAACATAGAAATTGGCACCCATATAGATCTCGATTCTTTAGTCGGTGAAGTCAAGAATGACGCATTATTCAATATTGAACTTCGCTCTCATTTCACATTTGTGTTTTCGCTCTAATTTAACATTATGAATTTTGATTCATTTATGGGAGCCTATCATTCGTATTATGGAGTCACCTGTGCGTGTTAGCTTAGCTTTCAAACAATAATTAAACTTGACGCGCAATTTCAGATTCCTACATAAATTGTGCCATCTTGTGTAATAGATAGATAAATAATAAAAATAACAGTAATAGATCACAAAAAAGTTACAAAAAGAAATTAATCAAATCCTACTTGAACCTTACACTTCACTACGGTGCTTAAATTTTATTTCATTGACATTTCTTTGAATATCGAAGGTTCTGATTAATCTCTCGTTTGGAGAGTGCTCAAGTTAACTAACTTGATTTAGGCTCTAATTCCTACAGTAATTTGCGCATTTGGTAGAAATTTTCAAGTTCCCACCTACCTCATTCGTTAGATCTTCAATGGCATGATATATCTACAAAACGAAACGAATCAGTCATTTCATTTTGGTTCCTTGAATTCGTTTTTGTTCATTATTTTTTTGAGATCTGTAAACTATCCGATGTTTACCAGCCTGGACGTGTCCTCAACATAAGAATATCTATTCTGTCTGGTTCGTAGATACACGACAAATTAATATCAATGGGTATGTCGCTAGTCATGGATTATCTGCGTCTCAAACTGTTTTTCCCCTTGGCTTAGGACATCATGTCCATAATAAAAATGTATGTTAGGTATCTTACGGCTGAATACAATAACAATGAAGTAAGTTTCAAAGTTAGTATTGTATTCCAAATAGTTTAATGTCAAAAAGAGATAAATTAAAAATTACCAGAAAGCTAGTCGGCTATTCAAAAATCAAAATCAAAAGTACTTTATTTTCTTCTAACAAAAACTTTCTTAACTCTAGTGGTTGGAGCCCCTTTTTAAGCAGAAAGATGCCTGTACCTGATTAAACATTTCCATTGGTTTGATACTATGTTATACAACAGTCGATATATGTAGGTTTGTTACACAAAAAAGGAATTTCTAATGAAATTGAAATAAAGACCCAAATTAATGGGCTCGACGCACCACGCACACTACACGAAACCCAGCATTATGCCAGCATTGTTCACGTCTGGGTGTTTGGATGATCCATTGTTTCGGTATTATTAGGTATTCTTTTGTTAGTCGAAGATGTGAAAACCTTTTTATGTATTTCTCTATACCACTGAAGTGGCAATAGAGCGTATCTGATGGTTAGTGGTTACGTTATACCGACCTATATGGATGCTTGGAATTCCAAGAGTTTTACTCACGCGTTGCCGACCCTGCAAAAGCTTTTTCACGCCTTTTTAGAAGAACTTTGCTGCTATCTAAGGAGCTCGGTGGCGTAATGGTTCGAGCGCGCTGGTTTCGATTACGAAACAAAGTAACTATCGCCATGGTTGGTCCCGGGATGGGTCAGTAAAATTTTTAATGTCAAGGTCCTCCGTGCTTCGGAAGGCACGTTAAGCCGTTGGTCCCGGTTGTTCTGGAATCGCTGTAACCTTCCAATCCGCATTGGTCCAGCGTGGTGGTGTTATTGCCCAAGCTCCTCATGTATTTCTCCCATGTAAGAAGGACTGCGCCCAGCAGTGGGATGTATAATGGCTGGTGATGACCTGCTGCTATCTGCTCATGCTGTACTCGTTTGACACAACTTCCGCAGGTAGTGAATTTCACCACTTAAGCGTACGACAACGCACCTGCAATATCAAGGGATGTTTTCCTTATTATTGCAGGTGTCTATAGGCTGCGGTCACCACTTACTTACCACCACGTAGGCTTTCAGCTTGTATAACATCTAGTTGTATATAAAAAAATATTACAGTGAGTAAAAGTTAAAAGATAAATTTAATACCACCCATATAAATATTCGCCTGAACGACTGCATATAATTTCACACTATGAGTCTCAGGCAGTAAATAAAAGTTTCCTGAAATAGGATATTTTCCTGCACTTTAATATGCCAATAAAGAAAGCCGAGTAAAGCTACGCCAACAGCGCCAAAAGATTCCTTGTGTACGGCCATGTATTGTGTAGGTATGCCTACTGCAGATATTCCTTAGGGCGTATCCATACATAACGATTCTCTAGCTGTGAAAAATATGTGTGATATTACAATTAAAAATCTAACTACCTAAGTTTAGAGGGTTTTATTGAAATTTACCTACGTAGGCTATTCAAAAAGTATAAGATCGTCCAATTGGGTTGGTTCAACTGAATTTCATACTTTGGCATATTAAATTGTAATAAAATTAACCCTATATCCCTTACCGGCACCCCGACGTCTCAGCAACGTTATAATATTTCTTTTTATAAAAACATTGACCCTTGATTTAAAAAATAATCGAGTTGATAGTAATATTATTATATATCTCTCATGTTAGAATAGAAACATATTGAGCAAAATGTCCAGACTAGAAAAAAGACATGTCCTGGGGTGGATAAGAATTAACCCAAGACCAGTGACTGCTCTTTACCACTGAGCTAGAAGACTACACTATGGACTGGTTGTAGTTTTTCTGTTTTAACGTCATACGAGGAAGCTAACTTCTACCTACACAATATCGAAATAATTAAAATTCAGTACCCAACGACTATCATTACAAATACAGTTGATTCGGTTATGTTCGGCAATACTTTTGAATATTTTATCAAAATTTAATTCAATATTAAACTATGGGGTTCTTTATAACGTTTACTTTAAAAATGTTTACAACGATGGCAACGCACGAATGATACCTTGGCGTTGTAAGGGCTACACTAACCACTAGCTGGGCCGTATGATGGATTGCTACCTTATGGGTGTCAAAAGTCTAGACTAAAATATTCTTTAATTTTGGTTTTAGCATTATTATAAATGTTTGAAAATTATTTTCTAGTTTAGATTTTTTTTATTAGTAAGTAATTTTTCAAACATTTATAATAATGTTAAAATCAAAATTAAAGAATATTTGAAAGCAATGCCCTAACTTAACCGAATCGTAGGTATTTGTAAAAATACTCGTTTCGGATGTTGAAATAGAACATTTCGATATTGTAGGGTGGACGTTAGCTCATAACGCAAATACAGAAAGACTAGAAGAATTTTACAGGGATATCCCAAGTCCTGGGTAGCTCAGATGGTTAGAGCTGTCGCCCGGATTTCCAGAATAGAATTTTATTTTCTTTTATCAAACTGCCAGCATAAAAATGAATCGTATGCATGTGGCCTTACTATCTGTGTCTGAAGGCCCGCGCTCAAGCGCCCAGTTCGCTTGCAGATTCTCTAATGCTATGTTTGAGATCTGTTATACTGTTCATTACTTTCCCAAACATGACTCACCATTCTTGCTGTTATATGAATCTGTTAATAAAATATCATTTCACGATTCTGTTAATAAAATATCAGTTGACGACCCGCTGGTCGAGCGGTCTGTACAAGAGGTCCCGGGCAGGACTCCCGGTAGGAGCAAATGATTGTATGATGAGTACGAGCATTTGTTTACGAGCTTTGGATGTTTATGTGTTTATTAAGTATATTTCTAATATTAATTTACATATTATTATCAATATTAAGATGATGATACAAATCTGAGCTACCAAGGACTTGGGATCACCATATGAATTTCTTATTTAATTCTTTCTTCTAGTATATCTGTATTATAGTGTCAAAATAAAATTAAAAATATCTAAACATTGGTGTAAATAAAACTTCATTAATTAGATCCTAGGCGAAGTTGCTATGGAATGTTGGCAATGTCATTATTTTTAATTTTGATTTTTTTAAATTGCGTAATAGTTCTACTTATTTATGACGAATACTACGAGTGTTGTATTTTCTTGAAATCAGAGTATGAGTAGCATTTTTATAGTCATATTCCTAAACTTGCGTTTTCTGTGACGTCGACAAAGTCTGGTAATATCCGATGAGAATCAGCTGTGTATTTTGAAAATAATATTATACACAAATATGCCCTGCCTTTCTAAGTGTAATTTAAGAAGGACGTTTCTTGTATATTTTTACAGAAAATTAATGAAAAAATCATGTCCTGAGGCTGGAACCGAACCCGATAGGTCTCAGGTTCCATTTCCGAAACTGATATTTTTCTAAATGAAATCAATTGTTGACGAGACGCCGGTGGGCTGGCTAGAGACAGAAAGTTGAAACATAAGTACCTATATTCTTAATTTTTGATTTTAACATTATTATAAATGTTTGAAAAATTACTTAGTAATTAAAATAGAATAAAACTAGAAAAATTTCACGTCCTGAGGCAGGAATCGAACCTGCGACCTTTCGCTATCCGGGCGACTGCTCTGACCACTGAGCCACCCAGGACTTGGGATATCCCTGTGAAATTCTTCTAGTCTATCTTGTATTTGCGTTTATGAGCTAACGTCCACCCTACAATGTCGAAATATTCTATTTCAACATCCGAAACGAGTATTTTTACAAATACCGACGATTCGGTTAAGTTGGGGCAGTGCTTTCAAATATTCTTAATTTTTGATTTTAACATTATTATAAATGTTTGAAAAATTACTTAGTAATTAAAATAGAATAAAACTAGAAAAATTTCACGTCCTGAGGCAGGAATCGAACCTGCGACCTTTCGCTATCCGGGCGACTGCTCTGACCACTGAGCCACCCAGGACTTGGGATATCCCTGTGTGGATAGTTGTGTGTATCTCCCGGATAGCGAAAGATCGCAGGTTCGATTCCTGCCTCAGGACGTGAAATTTTTCTAGTTTTATTCTATTTTAATTACTAAGTAATTTTTCAAACATTTATAATAATGTTAAAATCAAAAATTAAGAATATTTGAAAGCACTGCCCCAACTTAACCGAATCGTCGGTATTTGTAAAAATACTCGTTTCGGATGTTGAAATAGAATATTTCGACATTGTAGGGTGGACGTTAGCTCATAAACGCAAATACAAGATAGACTAGAAGAATTTCACAGGGATATCCCAAGTCCTGGGTGGCTCAGTGGTCAGAGCAGTCGCCCGGATAGCGAAAGGTCGCAGGTTCGATTCCTGCCTCAGGACGTGAAATTTTTCTAGTTTTATTCTATTTTAATTAATAAGTACCTATGATAAAAAGTGAGCATTAGTATCCCTTGATCTGTCATAGTTTAACATATCGGTGTCACAAATATAATATTAAAGCTAACTTACTGCTTTAATATTTTGTATAAGACACCCAAATTACTAATTAGCTGCTGTTGATATGTAAGCGTTGACAGTTCTCTGAAAATTAATGAAGATTCGGATATTTCAATCAGTAGTAAGCAATTGAAAACGATATTCATTTTCTAACACACGAACATGAAAAATGAATCATTCACTACATAGAATAAAAGGGACTTTCAACCGTTTAAATTTTTCATACTGAATGAAATCTTCATTAAACAGGGACTATGGTTATTAAATTTTATGTTAATATGTGTTTCTTTCTTGGGATTAAAATTGTCATGACGACAAAGTGTGATTCCTGGAAAAGAAAAAAGCTTATTCGAAATAATTACTGAACTGTTTAAATATGGCGTCTTCAGAATTTAGTTCCAGCCTTTCCACTCAATGAATTCTGTGTATATTTTTTTTATACAACTTGATGACAAACAAGCTAACGGTTCACCTAATAGTAAGCGGTTACCGCCGCATATAGACACCTGCAATAACAAGGAAAAATCACTTGATATTGCAGGTTTGTCATCCTGAGGCGTAAGATGAAATGCCGTCCATGCCCAGTTATTACTGAAATAAGAAAGGCGGTGGTACCTACCGTGACGACCCTACATACGGGCCTACCACCTAGTAAATTGTTTTGTAAAATAATAATAATAATAAACACACACCTTGGCAAAACACCTCTTTCCAGAGAGATATTTAAAAAAATAAACATTTAAAATAATAATAATAATATTCATACACTCACACCTATTATCTAGCCCAAAGTAAGCATCATTAAGCGCTTGTGTTATGGATACTAGATAACGGATAAATATTGTCAAAAGTTTCTCTAAACTAGAAAAAATATCCTAGGATATTTTTCTAGTTTAGAGAAACTTTTGATTATACCTACTTTTTCAAAAGAGAACTTATCTCTATTTGATTTTGAGATGTCGCAATTTTCACTAATAAGCGGCAACACGGGAACTAACTCCTTGTACAAATTTATATCGTGTCGTTCTGTATGTGTGTATCGTTCTTTGACCGACTTAAATATAACTAAGTAAATCACTGGAGTTGTCAGTAGACGGAATTATGTGAGTAACTATGTACAAATAGATTATGACTGCATTAATCCGCGTAATGATTTCCTGTTATTGCATGACATCTTGATATTTTCATTAGTATAATAAAAAAATGTATACTATGTAGGTTATGGCTGTGTGTGGCTTTAGTATGTGCCAGCGTGGGTTGGTGAGCCGTCTCCAAAAAAATGTTATAAAGTTTGTTACCACAAAAAAACTGTTATTTACTCATGTACTGTTTTCACTGTTACAATAGACGAGTCACTATTTCTTTTTTTTTCTAGCAATGCTATTACAAAAGACCGAATACACTTACCAAATACACCAAGCTTTTTTATAAATATTAGGACAGCATGAAAAGGCAGCTTATAGGCCGGCGAAATGAGGGCGACTAGAACATTGTTTTCATGCTGTGCTAGCTGTCTCCTATCAGCCCCCTTATTCGCTAACACAAACGACTAGTCCCGATGGATAAAACCTTCAATGTTTATAGGCACGTTGATGTTTCACAAGGAATCGTTACGTTTCACTGTCGCTTGAAACATCAATGTACTCGCTTATAGCTAGGTAGGCATCAGTACTTATAATTTTAGATAGTGTGAAATTCTTCAGTCATTAGTTCATTAAAAAAAACTAAAGACAAATTTCAAATTTCAAAGTAAAACTAAGAGACTACAAAGAATAAGTAGTAGTATGCAACATTTTATATCTATAAAAACCAAACCAGACATCAACAGCAGACTTGACCTTACCTATTTATATAGGCCATTACCATGATTTAGAGCATTTTTGCCCAGAAACAAGATGTGCAATCGATAAATCAAGCTTCATAACAATTGCTTCAACAGTCGATCCGAAAAAACTTCACACCGATCTCAGTACACCGGAATTTCTTCGAAACGATACATTAGACACTTTATAGCGCTTAATAATGAACTGCAACTATTTTAAACTACAACCATGCTAATTTCGTTATAGGTAAAACTGTGAATGTATTTTTGACATGCACCTCAGATTTTAAGACTTTTGATGATTCAGACAATATTTTCAGGTGTTTTATAATTAAATATTGAGAATTGATACTATTTGAGTATAATGTTTGAGACACAATAGGTTTTTCATTGTCATGTGCTCCCGGGAGTCAGAAGCGACTAAGCAAATAAAATAAACTTCATCATCATCATCATGTCAGCCAAGAGACGCCCACTGCTGGGCATAGGTCTACCCAAGGATCTCCAAACTGATCGGTCCTGCGCTGCCCTCATCCATCGGCTTCCCGCGACCCTCACCAGATCATCGGTCCACCTTGTGGGGGGGGCTACCAACGCGGCGTCTCCCGGTACGCAGCCGCCACTCGATGACTTTTCTGCCCCGACGGCTGTCAGTCCTCCTTGCAATGTGGCCTGCCCACTGCCACTAGAGACTCGCAATTCATTGGGCTATGTCAGCGACCTCAGTTCTCCTGCGGATCTCATCATTTCTGATTCGATCACGCAGATAAACAATCACAGCACAGCCCTCACCATTGCTCTTTGGGTGACTTTGAGCCTTCTTATGAGGCCCATTGTAAGGTTAACTTGGATCCCGCGAGGTGTTATTCGGGACCCCTTACACAAAATAAACTTAGCCGACAAATTTTATTTAGCAAAAATAATATATTTTTTTATACGAAGCACGGCAAATGACTTAACACCACCTAATAAGAAGCGGCAAGAATAGTTCATATGCGAAGACACCTAGTGTATCGTGAAACACACTGTTTTAGCCACCGTCACCTTGCCGGCCCATAAGGTGCCTTTTCATGCCTCTTTTCAAGGAAAGAGAGAAAATATGTGCTGACAAAGAATTACAGGTTTTGGAAGTACGACAAAGAAACGAGTAACTAAACTCAGTGAATTAATGACTCCGAAGACTGGCACGCGTGCTCCTGAGAAGGAAGTGGGAAGGTGGTATAAGGTCGAAAAACTCTTTAGAACACTCCATGATAAAGCCGCTTAGTAGAAGGCGTTAAGCGACGCAATGTACTAGGCTATCTACATCGCCAATGATACGGACAGCACGACGCTGCAATGTAACCAGTGCTAAGCTTTATTTAAAAAACAATCAAAAAGTTGTTGTTTAGCCAGCTAGTATATTTTCTGGAACGAAAAAGGTCACATACTTATTAACCTATGTTTGGTAAGAGGTTTATAACCTCTTAGAGTTTTCTTAGTAGCATAATGCGTGTTGCTTAGACTTTTTTGATGTGTATGTCACAGCCATCTGGTTGAATAAGCCAGTTAATTGGATGCCTTTTTTTCGGCGAGAAATCCGACTACAGACCTACCCGCCACTGGCTAAGGACGGGCGCGTTGGCGACCCCCACAGTCGCCCAGCGCTTATAAGGCACTGGCAATACCCACTAAAACTCCCAGGTAACCCCACTGCCCTTCGCGGGGGTAGCCTGGGCTCTGCCGAAACAATTTCACCAAACCACCCTCAGGCAATTTGGCCTTACACCCAGGTTTCGCGCCGATCGAGATTACCCAAAGTCACTTGGGTAATCCCAGACGTGGCGGCCTGTGCAATGCATGCGTGGGGGTCACCCAATACGAGCGATCACCGCCTCCACACGCCTAGTTAATTGGATGCCTAGGCTGTTCTGTAAACGCCGGCATCCAATTAAATATCTAGGCCGATAGTTAATTGAACTATATTCACTCAACGTTTAAGTACTTGGGGTATTGAAAGTCAGCTCAATTGGATGTCTTGGCGAATCGTCTTGTACTGAAGTTTTGTTGTGATTGGTAGGTTCAAGGGTGTTTTATGATCACTTATAACCAAAACGATTTCGGTTATAAGTGGTCACAAAAAAAACTTGAACCTACCAATGACAAACAACAGTCATAGAAAAGCTCTTCGACTTAAACGATCTGCCTTGGCGTCCAATTAACTAGCTAATTTAATCAAATGGCTGACATGATGTTCAGCCATCTAGATTGTAAGCGTTGCGCTCAATGACTTAGCTAGTTGTCTTTCAGTCATTTCATTGAAAGCTAGTGTTTAATGAACGGCCTCCAAGCGTCCAATTAACTAGATAATTTAACCATATAGCTGCGGTAGTGTATATCTGCGAATGACTTGATTTTTCATCTCTTGGGTATAGCTGGTAATAGAGAATAATGCGAATATTCGAGCACCAAGTGATTTGTTTGACTCTAGGAATCCGAGTGGTCTTGAGTTAGACATTTGTTTATTGTTTCATAATCAACGTTTTGCCACTATGGAAATGTGTAGGTGCCGTTTGTACCTACGTGAAATAGAGTTGGTTTGAAGTATAATTGGAACTCCCAAGTGATAGTGGATTTCTAGATAAAATATGTATTCCTAATCATAATAGAAGGAATAATGTTGACCCTAATTACCTTTTTTTCGGGTCGGAACCCGCTTACTGACCTACCTACCCACTGCTTACCAGTCGACGGTCGTGTATCGGAGTCGCCCAGTGCCTAATCGTAGCGGCACTTCGAATAGGTACCCAGTAAAACTCCCCGGTAACTCCACTGCCCTACACGGTGGTAGGCTCTGCCGCAGCAGCCGGCCGGGTTTCGCGCCGATGGGGATTGCTCAGAGTCACTTGGGCAATCCCAGACGTAATGGCCTGTGCAATATGTACGTGCGCTGGGGCAACCCACGCACCCTGCCGCGCTCAAAACGCAGGAAGATGGGCGATCACGGCCCGCCTTCTCTGAACCTAATTACCCACGTAAAACAAAATCCAATTTTGTTGGTCGTAAAATTACATATGTTTAAAAAAAATTCAAAGTCCTTACTGACTGACTGATATATCAGCGTACAGCTTGAGCCGCTTATCCTAAAAACATGAAACTTGGAGGAAGTGTGAAGTGTGAAGTTTAAGTAGGTACCTATGCACTAAGGAAGAGCTTTTTGAGTTTTCTTATTTTCTTTGAAACTTTAATCCTCTGGGTTGAATGAATCGAAAATGAGTGCACATACTCTTCGATTAAAATTTTAGATAAATGTATCACAGTTTTTCCGAAATCATCCCCCAACAAAGTCAAATAGGGCTTCAAAAGTCCTACACGGCATGGTAGACGGTCGCACGGCGCGCAAGGTGGCGCAGTGCTTGCGGGAAACGGGCATTGTTAGGGAGCGGGGGAGAGCGTCGAGACAGCTTAGCTTATTATAAATAAAATTCAAGACCCAACTCTTAGGGTACACTTGAGGGAGAACTGCCTTTCACAAGGTCAGTTATATGTGGCCTTCTTCAGAGTAAGCTACTCAGAGTAACCCATTGTGTCTAGAATGTGTGGCCACACATTCCAGACAACGGAAGGAAAAACAAAAAGTTTTGCTTACAAAGAAATACTGCGGTAGGATAGTAATATATCAAATGGCGGTAGGTTTATTTTTCGATGTCAACAATATGCATTAATTATTATCCACTTCTGGATGTCTCCTAATTAGATCTTATCACACACGCTTAGAGTTCTGTTTAAACCATACTACTGTCATCCGAGAGATTAATTTAGTTCTTCAGTGAAAATTGTTTTCATTGCTTTTCCGCGGGCAGAAGCTAGTACTTATAGTATAAGGGTAGTATGTGTATAACGGCCTCCGTCATGTGTGGCGTTCTTTTACAAACAACCATAAGCAATCAAGAAGAAAATTTAAGAAATATATATTTTTTTTGAAAACTCAAGCATAATACCTATAATCTATAGTGTGAAAGTGATAAAATGCCTATAACATAAATAATAAACAAACTGTTTATTCTAAAAATACGTATTTTTATTAAAGATAGACTAGTCCTAAAACTACATGTATGATAAATTTGTTGTACTAAGGCCTTTATAAAATGAACATAAGATCAGTTCTCCAAGTATTGCCTCTCGGTGTAACCAAAATAATTTATTATTATTCGGAAAATATGTCCACACGGTACAAGAGAAAGGCGTCCATCTAATATTTTTTCTCGTGACATAGGCTGGTCACGCCTCTAACTTACTTTTGGTAACATAAGCACATACTTCTTTCACAAATACAATATCCATGTAAAATATCTGGCGTGGATCGGGATGACAAGCAAAATTTCAATGATAGACACCGAAACAAAGTTTGATAGTTAAGGTTTAATGTCAAATATTGATCAATAAATCCCATCTTGCAGTGGAGCTAACAGAATGTTAAAAAGAAAATAACGAAGTCAAAGACTAACGATAACATAATCACTATCAAAACTTTCCAGACGTCTTTGAGATTAGTTTTATAGTTTTACTTTATACTTAAGTAGGTACAGACTTACAGGCTGAATCGATAATACCTATAAGAAAAAATGTCTAGACAGAAAAAAGACTTATTCTGTTAAGAGATGTAATTCCGCCACCTTTCATAATCCGGGTGAATGCTGTAACCATTGTGGTGCCAAAAACTAATGGCAACCCGTAATTAGAATTTTTCCGAGTCTTCCTGTTTATACACTTAATTGTGATCACACTCGGGTCGCGCGCGGCAATGATACTTTCGCGCCATTATATCCAGACTATGAACATTTTGTTGCCTTACAAACATGAAAATTCAGCATGCAGAACAGTTGGCCGATCGTGCGTTAGAGTGCTACCATAGTGACTACATACCGGAAAGCGCGCAATAGGACGGTCCCACTAGATGGACAGACGACCTGGGTCGCGGGGTGCCATTGGATGCAGTCTTCAGAGAACCAATAATCAATTTCCAGGGCTTAGTTCAGCAGTGGACATCATCGGCTCATATGATGATGGTGCTTTTGCACCAATATTCTGTACCCGGTGTTGGATTATACGGCGTTAATTACACAACTTTATTAACCGGTAAGTGCGACTGTAAAACGAAAATTGAATGCTGTAAAAGTGTTATTAGTTTATTCGGACATATTCAAGGTACTTAGGAAATAAATTCATCAATTTCATATGAGGTTTTATAACGAAGCTTGGGAAATCTACGCTTATACTTAGAAAACTCTGTAATGGCCTTACTTGCCTGTAAAAATAAGTTTTCAGATATACCTATCTGAAAACTTATTGCGCAGTAGGCCAGCTTCAAATACCATAAAATATTAAAACTAAAAAGGGCTTATTCAGCGAAAAAAGGACAGAAACCGTTTAACATTCATAGGATAAAAGGAATTGCTAAAACGCCGCTAAGAGCAATAGCTACTTATATAAATGTATGTCGCAGGCAAATTAAGATACCAGGTTTTTTTTTGAAATCCCGGAAAATATCGAGATGTCCTTTTTCTTGTAGCTTTCGATTTTAACAGCTTAACATACACTTACTGGTAGGTTCCAGCTTTATAAGTAAGTAGGTTTGAGGTTATTTTTTGACCACTTACACTTGAATGCCAGAAAAAGAATTAATTATGTAGTTATATTCGATTTTCGAAATCTCAGGTACACCAGGTCCAAGTCACGAACACTTTTAAATTTCGAAAAGCCATCGTATGGAGTAGTTACGTCAGCTTTTGTCTGGCTTTTGTTTTGAGATTTTAAACGTACACGAACGATACGATTAGGATTTAATATTTTAAAATGTTCGTGCTAGGGGTACTTATCTTCATTCCTCTGCGACATGTTATTGCAGTCATGTAGACTGTCGGTGTCGGATATGACGCGAGACAAAATATTGTCCGTATTCGCAATAATAGGGTAGTTTAACTTTTTGTTTTCACAAATAAGAAGTTTAGAATTCGTAAAGAAATATCGCAAAAGAAATAGTATGTTTTAAAAAATCATTAGTGTCACAAATACAGAGGCATGTTTGACATGTTGCAGCGTAGCGTTGCTCCATATAAAATCTGCGAAACCTCATATCAATGATCTGAGTGCGGTACAGATGACTTATTGACAAAATTAATAATAACTATGTATTATGTATGTCTTTATTCATAATTGGGGTGATAAAAGTTGTTTTAGTTGATGTTAAGAATCTAATATCAATATATTTTTTGTTATATTTAAAAAAAATGTATTACCTATTTTTTAAATTTTATAACCCATACAATGTAAAATATTTTTCTAAAGTTTTACGTTTAAATTGGTTTTATTGGTAAAAATAGCGTATATTTTCCAAATTTGTGCTTAATAGCGCCATATTTAAACTTAGGCGTACTTCCCTATTCGTCTTTTATATATCTAATTCAAAACGTCAAATTGTTGATTAGCGACAAGCTATGGCGCACGTTTCGGCGCTTTGGTAAGCGATGCGGTTTCATCGTGTATGGCAAATGTTGCAAATCGATTCGAATACAGACTGCGACGCTTTCATTTACTTCTAAGATTATTATGTAAAATCTGTTTCTCTTGTGTAAAAATGAAATTAATATGATTCACAATGTATTATCATCAAATCTTAATTATTAACTCAATTTGCTGTCTCTACCTCAACATCCCGCACCAAGAAATTTAGTAACTCTCGTTTCTCTATCGTATTTCCAGAAATTAAATTCTTTGCTAGTACATTGTTTTTCCTCGTTCTTTTATTTCACTTAAAAAGAGGTATGAAAAACATCTCATAGGCCGGCTAGGTGAAGGTTAGAATACTGTGTTTTAATTTTTACATGGTAGGCAACGCGTGAGTTGTGCTACGAGCTATAATAGGCTGTCAGCCGCCACGCCCGTTCCGGCTACCGCCTGGCCACGAACTCACCGCACGCGCGTCCTGCGACACGCGAATCGGCAACCACTGCGCGCTGTCTCGATGTCGGCCTCGCAGCGCGTCGACGTGACCGCGCAGTGATTGCCGAGTCGCCGCCGTTGCCGTCGCACGTCCCGTGGCCAGGCCGTTAAGGTTGCTACGAGCATCTAATAGGCTCAAGATCGCCACGCCCGCGCCGTTTACAAGTGCTACGAGCGTCTAATAGGGTTACGCTGTAAAGGCCATCCGCGGCCAACAAGAATAATCCGTTAAAAAAAAGAAAAAAGAAAGCTTGGTTACCCTTGTTATATAAATAAATCATAATTCGAATTGTAGTTAAAACTACCTACTTTTGTTTAGAACTTGAATTCGAACAAAATTAAATAAAAAATAGTACTTTTCGTAGAACATATTTTGCAGTATCAATATCATATCAGTATAGTCGAACAAGCTCTAAGAAAACAATGTTACCGCACCCGTGTTTGAAATATCAAGTAGGATATTCCATAAACGAGGGCTCTCGAACGTTCTGACGTTCAGACCCTTGTCTATATCAGTTCCCCACTTCCAGTCAAGCCTGCTGCCAAACACAACGACCGAACTTAATTACCATAAAGTTTTACTTTTATACCGGTGCAGAAACAATGCGAGTAAATTAGCTCACAGTAAATTAATCGTTTCTTCTTTACGGACATGCTTAGCCTTCTAAAATTGAAAAATAAAACGCTACACAAAACAGCTGGATCATTTCAAAATAAAATCCTTGGAAAACCATAGAATAGCACACGATCTCATATTTTTGTTCAAGCTAATAAATGGAAATATAGACTGTCTACAGCTTCTTGCGAAACTTAACCTCAAAGTTCCCCGTAAGTGTCCTATATATCCCAACAAAATTATGTATCCGCCCTTCCGTAAAACTGTCTCTGGTTCCTACTCCCCAATTTCTAGATTCTGTAAAATATTTAATGATTGCGGCACTGAGTTGGATTTATTTGGTATGACACTCAATACATTTAGACGTCGAGCACACTTAATAGATTAAAGTAGTACTAAGTTTTATTTTATTCTGTAGGTCGAATGAAATTGTTATTATTTATACTATTACTTGTTTTTACTGTATATATATTTGCATGCTATGTTCGCCTTTTTAATATTGTGTAATTAGCAAGTAATTTAAATTATGTGATATTACCATGTAATATTGTACAATTGTTGGCAGACCAATAAATAAATAAATATATAAAAATGCTGTTCGCTGATGCTAAATCGCTGTCAAAGATCAGTGCCTATCTATCTATCCGTAACGCTTCTACTTGTATGTATTGGATGAGGAAGTACAATAAGGTTTTGTTTAAGCACATTAAGAATTCTCATCTCATCTCATCTCTCTTGGGTTGGAGCCTTTAAATCCGATATGATATCATTGGAGACCAAACCTTGACAGAGTTCTTCAAAGTGTAGCGCATTATGCTGGATTGCTCAATCTGTCTCGTCGAGATAACAAACTAATCCGTTGAACTAATAGTTATCCGAACTTGAAAGCTCATATGTGAGCTTAGCAATATGCGATAGTTACCTACGCAGTGTGGCTGATATGGACTGATATTCACTGGATTGTCATCCTAGTTTTATTTTATTTATTTGGTTCACCAACAATTGTGTACAACTAAACTAAAAAACACACACATTGCGTAATAACATAGATAATTGCAAGAATAAGTACTTATTGGTAGGTAAAAACCACATGCGAGAACAAAAAGCACTGAATAAAATACTATTTGCCTATATATCGAAGTGCTCCAACAACAAAGTCATTTCATTTTAAATTTAAATATTATTTTACAAATCGTTTTGTGGAAATATTGCCTTTTTGCAATGACTACGAATTTACATGACAAAGATAAGGCGTATTGTTATTTTCAACTCGAATCAGGAGGCGCCTACTTGGGAAGTTCCATCATACTAAAGATCACAGCAAAATAACCTTACTTTGTAACGTTAGTAAGAAAAATGAGGTCGCCAATGTTCAAAAAGAAAGAATAAGAAAGCTTTTGTACTTACGCGTGTCTGTAGCTTATAGTACCCGCTGATCATCAGGCTTGTCGTATAAAAACATAATCATCAGCTTATTTACATCCCACTGCTTTAACATTGGCTAAAGCGGTTGCAGTAACAATCGGGGCCAACGGCTTAACGTGCCTTCCGAAGCTCGGAGGAGATCTAGTTTACAAATGTTGATTGACCCATTCCAGGATCAACCATGACTAAAGTTTCTTTGTTTTCGTAATTGAAATCAGAGCGCTCAAACCACTACGCCACCAAGCTCCTTAAATCGAATTCAAACATAATGGCAGACATTATTATTACAATATCTTCGATCAGAATAATGATCACGTCATTAGACCCTGCACGCCGGCGATACAATATCGCGTTGCGATATCATGGTCTGAATCGAACATTAAGTCGTCTATACATAGAAATAAATCGGTGTAACACAGAAAACGCTTTAAATTTTGCCATAAAATATGCTAATAGCTCCGAAGGTCGAACAAAACGTGACAGGAATACGCTTCAATCATAAATACGCAATAAAGGAAATGAATGGCGATTATCCTGAACGTAGTTAATTTTCTCTCATCAAATTACTAAACGAGAAATCAATATAAACAAGCAACGAATGAAGTTCATTTATAAAACAAGAAAATACTCGTTTTCGTTTATATAATATAAAGTCAAGTAGGTACTTTCTCTTATTTCTGCAACTGTATCACAACGTGACATTCAACATAATAATGTAAGTAATAAGATCTCGTGTCAAAAGTAATATATAATGTAAAAATATTTGCGCATTATTTGGCAGCTAAAATTATGACCTGTGAATTATTTGCAGATTCACTACTACGGTCATTGAGACGGTCGTCGGAACCTTGCCTTGTTACTAAGCAATGGACTGGTAATTAACTCGCACTACATAAAAGTTACTTGAAGCCACAAATTCCAGACACAATTGGTTTTTAATTGTCCTAAGCCCCACTAGGGCATTATGTGGCTTGACAGGTTAATTGTAACTAAACATGCGGCTACCTATAACTTAATAAAGTGACTAAATAGTAAATGTTGTTTTTATACTTATATTTAAATGCATATGTTGTCTTTATAGTTAATCCCTGAAGCGACGTCATCTCACCGGAGGGCTATGACAAATGAAAAATCAATTGTGTCTAGAATTTGACGCTTGACGGGTTAATTGGAATAACTGTAAAAAAATTTTGGTTAAAATTTTCCGAGGTTAGTTTTTTCATGAGAGTGGTTATTATTCCTGTAACTGTTCAAATTAGTTGAGGAAAAACCGCTGAATGCTTTCTTCATGTAAAGATGTACCAAAATATACCTATCATCCCGTCCTCTACGCAAATCCTACGCATATATTACCTACATGTTGTATCCTCCTCGCAGGGTAGGTAACTTTCAAAACATACAAGGGCCCCTGGTGTTACAAGCTTCTAAAGCTCCGGTAATTGGTAACGGGCGGCGGTAAGCTTGTTTCGCCCTTATTCAATAAAAATTGACATTTAAGGTATTGAGGAATAGAATAGGCCACAATTTACCTTGCCTTACTCGTATTATCCTTCAAATTCAGGTTAATATTACAAAAATAGACGTAGAAAATTTGCTACTGTGTTGTTTGAGAAAATAAGCTTAAATACAGACTGGCTTTTGACTCTATTGATTGTTTTTATTAATACTATAAACAGCTCATTCAATAACAAAGAACGATTTCATCAAAACACACATAAAAAATATCGACATCTTCTTTCAACATGATTCAATATACAAAGAAACTGAAAATAATTATTTTTATTTACATTCATCTCGCATCACCGTTATTGAAGTTTCAATGACCAGAGAACCACTTATAAGGGTGTCTAAATAAAATTGTATCAATCATATTATGATCAAAGGAAAGTAATACTCATTTAATAAGGTTCCATTTTCTTTTCATTAATGTAATATCGCTACAAATAAAATATTTACATGTAGGCGTCGAAATACGCGGCACAAATACCTAGCTAGATGAAATTTCAGAAGAACAGTTTTTTGTCACCCCCAACATTAATTATGTATATAAGGTAAATTTATTTATTTATTATTCTTGTTTGCTATATTAAAATGACAAAAATGATTACAAGATTTGCGAACGAAATCAAATCGTTAAAGTAAGATGTAAGCAACAATATTTTCTTTCTAGAGTTTGTTAAGAAAATAGTAATGAATTAGAGTTATATACGGGATATTCACCGTGTAATTTCATTGCATTACATGGTAATTTCGAAATATCGGGAACTCCCAACATAGAAATTACATGGTAAATATCCCGTATATAACTCTAATTCAAATGTTAATAACCATGAAAGTATAAAATGCTAAAATAGTAATGATAGTTAATTAACATTTTATCCCTCATCAGCATGCCGTCGTCTCCTGAATAATGGAAATTCTATTGGGTCTGGTTTACGGGCTTTTAAAAAAATGTTATTTCGATCATAATACTTATCCAGTATTACACAACTCAACATACAACATTTACTACAACATAGTAATAACCCGGTTTTTTTGCACTAACTATTTAATCTTTCCGGACTCTGGTTGAATAGTCAGTAAAAAATAACAATTAATAAATGCCAACGGGTAAGTAAATATGGTAAACATTTTATTTAGCAGCCAGACGCACCATTTTTATCTCAATTAAGTTTCTGCATCAAAAATCTCTGTAGTAAAACAAAAAAATAACCCCACTGAGGACCACTTCAGCGTTTGCCTGTTTGATAATAGCCTTTTATCCAGGATAGTGTGGATATATCATGGAACTTGGACACAATCAAACAAACGGCTTTTTAAGTCACATATTTTAACAACCAATAGGCATTTTCCATTGACCTAGCACAAGTAAAAGGAAAAACCTCAAAATTATACTTTTATAAAAAATCCTTTTGTTGCGATTACAAACTTAACGCCGAAAGGTTATTGATGTATGGAGATTCTCCGACTACAAAGTTTTAGAAGTAAATAAGTTTTCGTTCAATACGACTTGCTTACCAACTATCTACATACAAGTTTTCTATCTACATACAACCCTCGGTGTGAGAGTCAGCTCCAGCTTTTTAAATTTCAAATAATTGTTACCTACAGATAATTTAAGCCAAGGTGTACTTACATTTATTTTATTAATGGCCGGCTGGTCAAACTACTCAGTAGCTCCTGTCTACTAAATTAGAAGACCCGGGTTCAAATTCCTTCAGGAGCGGATATTTTCGAGATGATAACGAATATTTTTGTGGATGTTTGTATGTTCATAGAGGTATATTCCTTTTTTTTACCGGGAGAAATCTGTTTACAGACCTACCCGTCGCTAGCGAGGCGACGGGCGTGTGTGGAGGTCGCCCAGTGCTAAATGACACTAGGAGTACCCACTAAAACTCCCCGGTAACTCCACTGCCCTTCGCGGGGGTAGCCTAGGCTCTGCCGAAGCAATTTCACAATATTGGTTACATATATATTTTTAATGTATGGATATTATTGAGATTGTATTTTTCTTAATTTAATCAAAACTATTTGTTTGTCCACAGGTAAAATCCACCTATGCTATTACCCCGCCTGAGATAAAGTGGTAACAAGTTCCCACACTTCTATTTCAGTCTGTCCTTGAGCGTGAACACTTCATTGATGCAAAATTCTAAAAGTCAATTCAAAGTAAAACACTCTTATCATTCCATAATTAAAAATCAAATTCGAGTGTAGCCGTTCCTTAATGAAAATGGTCAGAGAATTTGTATTGCGAGAAATAACACATGTTGGAATGCAACATTTGATTTCTTGTTTATAGAATTTTCATCCTGTGCAGCTTATAATAAACCTCGGATTATGAAGCATCTATTTATAAAATAATGTTAATATTGTGTCATAGTCTTCATAATTTAAATTTAAAATGTGTGGAGCACATGTTAAGCTGTTTCTATACTAAATTTAACCTAATGTTTTAGCTAAATCTCTACCACCATTTGAAGACTTCGTGTATATTATGACAAACATAAACCCATAGTTTGGATAGTCTACAATGCGTGGCTTGACAGGTATAATAGAGCATTTTTCTATTAAGATCAATTTCCTACACAATATCTAATTCCACGTTTTACTCAAGCCATACGTAGGTATATGAAATCCCCGTAGAGCTAACATTACTACGACAACATCAAACAAATCGGTGTAGTAAATTTCAAGCAACAGTCAATTGGAAAATACTGGGGAGTCTTCTCTTTCGATTTACTAAGGAGAACAAGATACCTAGAAAATCTTAATTTGCAAACGGACATAGTGATGTTGCATACCACAAAGCCGGTACTGAAGCTCAGAAGGGAATAAAAAAGCGGTCACTCCGCGGTTTTCAGCCTTCCGCTTACCACAAAAGGCGGTTCAGACCGCAAAGCACTCAGGGTTCGGTCTCTCGCACTCCGTAAACACGGGCGAACAATGGCCAGATGATGGACAACTAAAATAGAACGTAACGTAAACAATTGCGGACAAAGCGATGCGAATCGGTGAGATTAACCAACAGCAAGCGAGCTTTTGATATCGCAACGTCATGCGTTGCACAAACCCCGACGTTTTCCGATTGAGAGTTCGGTTTACTCATTATTTTTACACAGTTTATTGATACTAGTTGAGTCACTGGTTGTGAGCTCACCTGCGTAATGGTGATTTTCACCAAAACTATTTTTTCAAAATTCCTAACACACACACAACATAAAAAAAAACACTTAAAATCGTTACAGAAATAAACATTAAAATAAACTTATGCCTATAAATAAACTAAAATTATTTTTTCAAAATAACTATTTTTGGACAAAATTGGTTTGGTGAAAATCACTGCATTTATTAGCTACTTGGAATGTAAACAAAGACGTTATCGTATGAATCTCTAAAAACAAACACTATTATGTAGTGTTGTGTTCATGTGGTGAGTAAGGTCACCAAAGCTCATCGAGGAAGCCTTGTGTTGAGACTTGCTATGCCGGCGGTCAACATACCGCTTCCTCTTGTTTTTACAGATTAGTCATCGCAGCCTTGGTGTTACAATCATTAGCTAATTCAATAGCTGGCCGAATTCTTGTTTCCCACTAAAGTTGTACATAAAAACCGACTGCGGTGTTCCATTAAAAAACATTGGCCAGTCCTCGTCTGATTAATTAACTCTTAATAATATGTAAGTAACTGATTTAATCTGCGTACTGGTAGAGTTATATTTGTTTGTTTCGTGGTTTTAAAGTTAAAAATATATTTTAAACCTCAAAAATAATATTATTTGTTTGGGTTGATGGGCAAAATAGCTATAGCACTTTGAATGATAAGTAAAGTGGTCCAAAGTTTCTCGTACTATTAACGCGAATCAAATAACACCATTAAGTATCGTAATCAATGTTTACTAGGTGGTAGGACCGTAGGTTGGGTCGTCTGGGTAGTTATCATAACCTTTCTTATTTCAGCCGTGTAACAGCCATTGAAGGGAGAGGTAGCCAGTGTAATTACTGGGCTTGGCCGGCATTTCATCTTAGTCCTCAGGATGACAACACACATGCAATATCAAGTGATTTTTCCTTGTTATTGCAGGTGTCTATAAGCGGCAGTAATTGCTTATACCACCAGGTGGGCCGTCAGCTTGATTGTCATCGAGTTATTAAAAAAAAAAGTTTAGTGGCCTAGTTTCTATAAGGAATCGTCAAAACCAAAATACACCATTCATGGTCAAATGAAAACATTGTTCTTCTTGTAGACCTCTCGGATAAGAAGACGAATTACATATCTGGATAGTGGCAAATTTCTTCTTCGTTCTTGATCTGTGTAATTATTCAATCATAAGTCAAAATGCCAACAGAACAAACTAGTACGTAATCGTTTGTCGTCATGTGGATTCCATTCAATTTATCACCCGGATTTGGCGAGCGTTTACTCTTCGCTCGTGACTGCTCAACTTACTCACTCGAACCACTCGAACTGACCGAGTGTTATCGATGCGGTATACTGGCCTCTTTTGTGATTACAATTTCAAATACCTACCTATGCAAAGATATTTATGACAAGGCTGAAATAAATTTTCGATATCACATGTAGTATATCTATTAGGTAATGGAAGGGTCACTAAAATGTTAAAGTAAATAATATTCTGAATTTGTCAACGTGATAATTAAATTACTAAAGATTTATAAGTAAGTTTTTGTTTAAGTATATTTAGGAGAGTGGGGTGATTCCTAACTAGGATCAATTTTGAACCAGGCGGTGTCTGTAGAGCTGACGTGTACTATGATGTAAACAATTTTTGACAGAAAATACACAGGAGATGTCTAAGATAGCAGAAAATAGTTGTCAATTTCTTTTTGGTGGCCACTGGAGACCCATGTTCAATGACAGACACTAAGCATGGGGCTTATATATTTACTTAACATATATATTCTTTTCTATAATTATAAAAACGGCCAACGAGCTATGGAACGAGCTATGTAAGGTGTTTATAAATTATAAAATCAGTCATATGACAAAGTCACTAGCATAGCTCTCATAGGACTAGCAAGTTGAAGTGGCAGTGTGCGAGCCGTTGGACGCAGGCTTCAATGGGAGAGGCCTTTATCTGAATAAAGGATGTTGACAGTGGACTTCATAGGCTTATATGATGATAAACGGCTTCGTTCGGAGTAGCCCGTAATTATCCAATTCTAAATAAACAAAATTCGAACGTGTTGTAACATTGCATGGTGAATGTTATAACTGTAGATATTTAATCCAATGTATTTTAAAATGAATAAGATGTTTTTGAAAGTAACAAACTATTTCTATGAACTAATATTAGTCCATGTTTTAATTTACTGTCGTATTGATAGCACCATCCTGTATACAAAACTATTGAAGTAACTATTGAAGGAACCAAAAACTTAATATTTTAGTGATATCGCGCACTAGTTCACAAGGTGGTGTATAGTTTGTGGGCGCTATTGAATTTATGACTCGTGTTCAACGTTTGTTTAAATGTGCAGATAGTTTAAAGTGCCGTGAAACTGTGCATTATCTAACATTTGACTATTAAAATACCAAGCAATTATTCTAAAACTAGTTTTAATTACAGTTGCAGTGCAGTCTCCAGAACGTGAACGCGCCTACAATATCAATTAATTCCTTAATACTGCAGGGGGCGTATTATGAAATCTTATTTCTATTCAGTTTTAGACTTATCCATTTTCAGGTACAGCATGAACTCTATGACCCGGTTAATAGAATTCATTGTAAGTATAACAAAATTAAAAGTAGTGCCTAAACTGTATGGAAATAAGAGTTCACAATACACATCCTGATGTATGTAGGTGATGGTGGATCGTTAGCTTGACATTTATCCATCAACAATTATAAATGCGATAAGTAGTAAGTAGGTAATAGTAGCTCTGTCTGTTAGCCAGAGACCAAGGTTTTTACTCCTAAGCTGCCACACGGAATTTAGATAAAATTCGGCATGGGCATCGGCTAGCTTTTGATGCGATAAAAGTAGGTACTTCTAGAAATATCGAAACCAGAAAAAAATCATGTCCTGGGACGTTAACCAAAACCGCGTCTTTTTACAATTCGGCTGACTGGTCTAAGCATCTACCTTTTTCTGACTTATTAGTAGCTTCGTATAATAGTTTATGTTGATATCCTAGATCGAAGTTCAAACTCCAAATCCAGACTTAAAAGGTACCAGATTCCGACTAAAGTTGCTGATTGCAGGCACTTGCAAAATTATGTCCAACGCTTAAAAACATTATTGCAAACCTAACTTGATTATTTATAATTTAATCATCGTAACCCCTTAAATGTGATAAACACATTAATTTTCATTATAACCAACACAGCACCACTCTTCATAGCCGAAACTTGACTGATAAATCTTCCGTAATGGCGCATTTAGGGCATGTCATAGAGCGTTAACTGTTAGAAGCTCCGGATTCAAGCCCGACGTCTTGGCAAACGTACAGAGGCTGCGGCGAATTGCCTCCTAAATCGACGTTACCTATAGCTTCATAAAAATTAATGAAGGCCGGGGTTCACGTGGTCACTTTGATGTAGCTACTTTAATTTTGATTTCAGCAAAATTTATCCGAGCAGACGGTTGCCGCAATACTAATCTCGATTTGGAAGTTTTTAATAAGTAAATATTCGCAAGTAGCAAAAATCTTATCTATTTTTTGTTAAATCTGTACAATAATTTTTGGATAAATAACCGTTTATGTGACATTTAAATTCAAATTATGACAATATTACTTAATTATAATTTCTATCTATGTACAACTACTGCTATATTTGCTTTTGCAATAAAAAATTGTCATGCAGATGCATGACAAAATAATTAGATATTTTTATTACAATTTACATTTGACATTAAATATGCAAATAAAAACTAATCGCTTTGGTATATTGTATGCTGTTTTACAATAAATTACTGCAATAAACGATTTATATATTTATAAATACTGACTATGGAAAATGATAGATATTTAATACACGAAAGGATTTTCGTTCATGACAAATTAGCATTACGTTCGTATGTTGTATTATAAAGAAAATTAAATTTATAAGAAACAAGGTCTGACTGAACTACACGTTCAGATGATCGAAGATACAGCTGTAAAGATTTCATTTGTCTATGAAACTCTCAGAACAACTCTATTAAAATTGGAGAGAAAGAAAAATCATTTATTTAGATACGCTTTTGTTAACTTATGTCATTTAAGTTTCAATTTAGTATTGTAATAATAGCTCATCATCTTTGTTACTGAAAGAATTCAATATCAAAGACAAAGAGTACGTACCTATCTACCTAGATTTTGTACATTCTTTTGAAGTGAAATAATATATTATTATTAAATTATGTATTACATAGCTACGAAATCTTCGGTATTTTTTCGTATTCACATATTTTTCTTATAGGAATACTAATCTCAATTCTGCTGTTTTTTTTTGTCTGTATTACCACAGACGTGTCATTATTACTACTATTGTTTTTGGTCTATAATATCCATTATCATTTTATTCTTCAAACAGAATGACACGAGTCAAATATTGTTGTTACTTGTCATTTTATTCTATATGCATTTATTATTGTCTAGTGGGAATATTTTGACGAAAACATAATTGTATGACTGTTTGTCATACTAATAAGTAAGAATACATTTCTATAATGTTATATTAAAATTTTTACTCTCGTAATTTAAGGCCTGTGTTAAATATATGAATACTATTATAACGTCTTGTAACTTCGTGAAATAACTCTATAAAAATTCCAAAAAAATTGAGCAGATGTATTACCACCCACAAATCCCAAAAGTGGCATAACATTAAAACTAAGATATTGGCAGTTATCATTTTATTCTCCGGGGATGGCGGTATGACATGGTACGTCTACATTTTGAAGCTATCTTGTGCATCGGTCAAATGTAAATATTGTGATGATTGTTTTCTATTTAGTTTCGCGTATTAAATTTTAAATATGGGATATGAAAAACAGTATCAATATTCATAGAAAAATATTTATTATTATGACATTGGGAGTAAATAGAGTAACAACATTTTCAAAAATCTTTCTCTTTGCAGTGCTCTAAATCGACTCGCAAAGAGTTCGCCTTGTCGCATGCTTGACAGGCGGATCGGGTTTTACGACGTTTCAACTTGAAACACATGTATAAATTCTTCATGGTTTCAAATTTATGAATTCTACGGCGTTACTACTTATACTTTTTCTTATATTGATGAATGTCAAACGATTCGAAGACTTATAATTTGATATTATAAAAGATGTGACTGCAGAATATTTCATGCAACGTCTTACCGTAATAATATTTTCTGCGACATTCATGTTCATCACTTTCGACAACCGTATCTTTCAGATAGCCTGGATGCCTGTTCGCCTCATTTTAGAATCAGTTAGGCTGAAAAAATGTGATAATGGAATGTCGTCTTTAGAAAAGACTGACTTCTCTGAAGACTAGCAGGAGCCTCTTCACTATCGCAACATTCTTCCTCTGAAGAAACAACGCAGTCCGTCTGAACTCATTTTCTTCCGCCGATGATTTGCCAGATACCTACACGAAGCCAAGATACTATGCTTTCTTTGCTAATATTACTACATTAACTTTAAGTTGTTATATTTGACTTGATGTAGATGACCCATAAGAAGAATTGGATCGCTTTTAAATTGTTTCATCATCAGACAAACGTAGAAAATAATTGAAAAACTCACACTAACATTGATATTACGTACAGCATACCAATTAGCCTGCTCAGACATGTGCCACTAATCCGCTCTCTTCTGCCGCGCCCGCGCACCTATCACTAGGAACTGCAAAACTACCAAAAAGGACGTGAACACATTCTCGCGCAAGTGAAGTTTCGAACGAAAACCCGTTCGGTGACGTACCACATACGTACGTCAGTGGTAAAGGGATAAAACGATAAAACCAATAGAGATTTTGATAATTCTTCTTGTATTTGAAAGGGTGATGGCGACCGAAATTGACGCAGGGACAGTGCAGAACAGGTAAGTATGTGTTATTTGGCTGCGGTCTTCTGTAAGGCGGGCAGACCGCGGTGGTGTTAACACAAACATACAAATAAACAAATTCACTTTATTGCATAAGGACACAATGTAACAGATAATTAACATAATAAAATAAAATATAATTTTATAGGCGGCCTTATTGCTAAGCATTAAAATCTTCCAGGCACCTATCAGTTAAAGATAACAATTTAAAATAACAAGGATTTATAAGGAAATATAACAATAATAATGTCTATAGTATTTATGTAAGTATATAAATTATGGTCTGCTATATATCGTTAATAAAAAGCTGAAGAAAGTTAAGTTAGATTATACCTGCAATAAATAAATAAATAACAATGCAAATTATTATAAACGCAGCTAAGGAGAAGGGAACGCAGATAATGATCTTTCACTTGGTTCTTAAAGGACTCCAGTGTGCGGGCTCCTATATACACGCTGGCAGATAATTCCACAATCGCACAGCATGCAGATATAAGGAGTAAGAGAGGAAATCAGTAGAATGAGGAGGAATGTATCAGGAAAGAGTAGCAGAGGAACGTAAGGTACTACTCAAAGAACAAGAACGAAGGAGCGAAAGGAAAGATTTTACCAAAATATCGAGGAGCAGTAGACTGGAAAAGGATGGTGCAAAAAATAGCAAGAACTCCTAAATCTCTGCGCTGACGAATAGGTAGCCAATTAGTATTAGATCTGAAGTGAGAAACATGATCAAATTTCCGCTTATTAGGTACTAAAAATATTTTCTAAAACTTATAGGTATATATAGCGACAGGCCACATAGAGTGTTAACATATTTGATTAATGTGATGGGTACTAGTAACTAGTGATAAAACCAGCTGCTACCTAGGTAAGAAATCTTAAGTAAATTAAAAACAAATAAAAAATTAAAGTATACCTACTCTTCATTTAACTAGTCATAATTATCAACATTATAATTAGAATTTATGTTCGAGATATTTACCATGTAATTTGTTTGTAATGAGTTTCCGATATTTCGGCGCAGCTGCATCTGCCATGATCACAGGTAAACTCATTACATAGAAATCACATGGTGAATATTCCGAATAAATTTCTAATTTTAATTTGAACTTTGTCAAGCTGTGATTAAACTGGTAGGGAGACTAGAATAGATGTACTGTAGTACCTCTTACTAGTCTGGGCTTTATATTCTACCTAGATACTATACCTACTGCCTATCGACTATAAACAAAGTTATTAAAGGTTTCATGGAACAAAAAAATAAAAAAGGTTTTAATTTACCAATTTGACGGTAACTCGGCTGGCATAAAATATTAAGTGTGAAAAACCCTGCATACAAGTTTCGCTGCAACCGACACGTATAGTGAATTTTTCCGTGAATATATGTAATCACACTGCGACTGTTTGCCGCAGCAAATAGGCACCTACACAATACCTAGCGATTTGCACCTTGACTGGTTACTGGTTAGTCAATACGATATTCCAACCCCTAGTGCTCAACTGACGGTTGATGACTTAAAAAATACAATTACTGGTATTACCACAGTGATCCTTAAATTCTAAGCTACTCCATATTTAACGTACCTAAACACTGTTTACATGCGCAATTAGGTCTTTGTTAACTATAATGTTGAAAATTAAAACACGTAGCCGACATAATAACAATAGAATGATTGAGTCTACCGAATTATACGATCGACCATGAGCGTAAGGTAGGTACGTAATAAAATTTTGTATTGTATACACTCACGGTTCATGAATGAATTATTACGATCTGCATAACTTCCTTCGTGTGCTTTGAGTGTTCTGTGTTCCTGTTTGCATCACTTTGTAATATCGAAAGGTGATTTGAATTACTTCTTAATTTAAAAAGTTTAGCTTTATATATAAAGTTTAGTTACTGGGCATGGACGGCATTTCATCTTAGGCCTCAGGATGACAACGCACCTGCAATATCAAGTGCTTTTCCTTGTTATTGCAGGTGTCTATAGGCGGCGGTAACTGCTTACCACCAGGTGGGCCGTCAGCTTGTTTGTCATCTAGTTGTATAAAAAAAAAAAAAGTTAAAGTAACGGTTAAAATGTCACTGGCAAATAATTATCAATTCTTCAATGTGGCGGCTGAAAATAAAATATAAGATTAAAAAATTTAAGTAACCCCCGGCCTTATTAATCATCTATCAAACACCATCTTATTAAGATTATTCTTCTGACCCAAACACGGTATATCTGATGTAAGTTTCTGAAGAATTTAGCATCCTGCAGAGGTTTTGATGGTATAGGATCAGCATAAGGTTAGTATGTCATGGAAATGTCATCTACGTGACAGTATATCAAATTTCAAATCAATCAGATCTGTGAAAGTTAGAAGAACCCTTTTATCATGTAGAAAATGAGGTGATGGTCAACAAACGCCTGAACTGATTTTCATAAATTATAGCTAAGAACCATCCTAATCACGTCAGCTTTCAAACAAATAAAAACATGTGAAATTTTTCTAGTTTTATTATATTTTAATTACTAAGTAATTTTTCAAACATTTATAATAATGTTAAAATCAGAAATTAAGAAAATAAAAACCATATCAAAATCGAGGAGTTACGATGCCACAGACAGACACACAAATACACAGACAAACACGTCAAACTCATAACAAACCTCTTTCTTTGTTAGGGGTTAATTAGTAAATATCACAAGCAATAATGTTAATTTTAAACTGCAATTCAAAGGCAATTTGAAAAATTCAAATAGTCTAGAATTTTGCCCGTCAATAATTTCGAAATCCACGACCACCTGTGGTTGAGCATATAAACGGGCTGATTGCAATTTACAGAAACGTTTGATGAGCCGTCTGTTTGTAAACTGGCGGCCGCGATAGCGACGGGGTAATCAAAAGCACTCGCGTTTCGAATAATTTTGTATCGGAAAACAACGTCGGCCGTTGTGCAATTTGTGCTACTTGCTACTTCAATTTGACCAAACTTGCAAATGAGGAAAATTAACATTGAATTCATTTTCTGTTTGATACATGAATAAATTTTTGTTGTATAGTACTTACAAATCATATACAATACATTTTCTATCTATTCCGACGTCGGGTAAGGGACGAGAGGTACTTTAAAATACTTACTTTTTATAATTTAACTATATCAAACTGGTTCGTTTATGAGATTTTTTTATTCGAAAAGATCTTGTCAACCTTGGTAAATAAATAGAATCATATTTACCTTTTTTTATACAAACAGATGACAAACAAGCTGATGGCCCTCCTGGTGGTAAGTGGTTATTGTCGCCTATAAAGAAAGAAAGAAAGAAAGAAAGAAAGAAAGAAAGTAAGAAAGAAAGAAAGAAAGAAAGAAAGAAAGAAAGAAAGAAAGAAAATGCGTTTATTTGGCACATATCACACACAAGTATACACAACAATAAAATTAATACAGGCACATAATGTTTACAAATATTCTCTTCTTACGTGTAACATTTGATGACCTAGAAAACAACAACAAATAATTACAATAACAAGTAAAAAATCACTTGGTATTGCAGGTGCGTTGTCATCCTGAGGCCTGAATAAAATGCCATCCATGCCCAGAAATTACACTGGCTACCTTTCCCTTTAATCCGAAACACAGCGAAATGTTTTACGGTTGAAATAAGAAAGGCGGAAGAACCTGATTAGCTTTTTAGATAAGACTTTAATATTTAGACAGCTTGTGGGTATAAAATGTACTTTTTAATTGTAATCGGAATGCTTCCTCCGAAAACGACGTACGCAATACCATCACATTTTGTGAGTATGTAGAGTAATTTCATTAAATCCGTCATTTCGTTTTCGTAATGAGTTTTTCGGAGAAAGCACATTACGTCGTAGGTAAGTCTAATAAGTCGAAACTCAAATTGCGATAGATAATTAGGTACCCTTAAACTTTTATACGATAAGGCTGCCTAGGTATTGTCACCAAGCTATTTTCTAAGTAATTTAAGTTAATTTCGTTAAACTGAACTACAGGTGAATATCTTCAGGGGAGGCCTTTATCCAGCAATGAACGTCTTTCGGCTGAAATTATGAAGATAGATATGAACTAGGCTCATATATTTTTTTTAAGCGTAATAAAACTGTGAAGTGATGACTTCATGATGAAAAATAAAAATATAATAAAATGCAATACACGTTGACGTGTATTGCATTATTTTTTTTATTTTTATAGAATCGAGTTAGAAAATAGTAGGTAAGTATGTTAGTAAGTAGTTTTTTATTTGAAGGCAAAAACGTATGTCGAAATAAATGATGCGCCCGTTGATTCATTATTTGTTAACATCTGTTAACTAACTAATAAGATCTCAAACATTTATATGTAGCTATAAATTATTGTGCCATAAATTATTCTAATCCGATTATGAATCAACACGATTTGAGTTCTAGCAGACTTAAGTAGCTTAATTAAATACATTGAAGTAAATAATGACACAGCTATTATAATAACAATCATAAATATTACTACACAAATTTTGCTTCAGCTTCAACCAACACGTGGCTGAACTTTTAAGATAATTAGATACTATTCTTCACTTTTTTTACCCTCATCTGTGGTCTAATGGTTAAGAGCACCTACTTCAGACGTAGAAGTCTGGAGTTTGATTCCCGTAGATGCAGAAATTTTTTGCTCGGTTTGGTTGGTGGTAGGGCTTATGTAAGTCCACCAGGGTATCTACCACCATCCTACCTGAGTGCTGATGCCTTCTTTTTATAAAACTAGTAGACAAGCAAGCTGACGTGATGTTAGTAGCTACCATCGCCTCCAGACCCCTGCAATAACGAGGCGAAAATCACTTGGTATTGTAGGTGCGTTGTTTTTTTTTACAGGGAGAAATCCGTTTACAGCCGCTGGCTAAGTGACGGGCGTGTGTGTCATCCAGCGCTAGCAGCACTGGAAATACCCACTAAAACTCCCCGGTAACTCCACTGTCTTTCGCGGGGGTAGCCTGGACTCTGCCGAAGCAATTTCACCAGCCCACTCCAAGGTCATCCTGATGCCTAAGATGAAATGCCTTCCATGCTTAGTAATTACAATGGCTACCATTCTTCAATCCGAGATACAGCGAACTGTTTCAGAGTTGAAATAGGAAAGGCGGTGGTAACTGGTAATCTACCCAGACGACTCTACATACGGGCCTGTGGCCTGTTGCCGGATAGTAACATATTTAAAATATGTTATTTTAAATTAAGGAGATTTTACATTGATATTGTAAAATCAATATTATTGACGTCAAACGTAACATTTTGACATTTCAATATGACTCGAATTTAACTGTGCACCATATTGACGTAACCAGAGTGTTATTCACTAACAGAAACATTCGACATCGAGCTTGACGACGAGCCCCTATTGATGTTGATGTTTGAGTATAGCGCTGCGCGTAAGCGTATTCACTAATCTTTACGTCGATCACCTGGATGTGAATCATATAGTATATTTAATATTCTGTGTATGTTTGTCGCTTTTTTAGAGATCATCATCATCATCATACCAGCCTATATGATGTCCACTGCTGAACAAAGGCCTCCCCCATAGATCTCTAAATAAAACGGTTCTGCGCAGCCTGCATCCAACGGCTCCCCGCGACCCTGACCAGGTCGTCTGTCCATCTAGTGGGAGGCCGTCCTACTTGCGCTTTTCGGTACGTGGTCGCCATTCTTGGACTTTAACGCCCCACCACGGTGTTATAACTTCATACTAAAATAACCATATCATATACGACCAATTGCAGTTAACATTGAAGTATGGACTAGGACCATTCGTTTAACTGATATTTAATTTGGTCGGCTTATAATGGGTTAGAAATTCAGGCCCAAGTCAATAGATGACTCTGAAACCATAAAAAAATAGTGACTTCGAAAAATATTAACAAAAAATATTTAAAACTTAAATGACATTTATGATGTTATTCATTAAACTGAGAAAAAATAATTACTTCAATTTTTAATCAATATTCCTTATAATATCCTTACTATAACTTATATTATAATATCTTGCCCAAATTATTAATTACTTAGTTAGAGTAGCGACTACGTATTGGGATTTGTACCTAGGCCGTCACAGCAGTTCCTGTCAGTTTTGAATTTTTCATGACATTTTAATTTTCTGATGAGATTTTGGTGTTCATTATTTTATCGATATAATTATTATACAGCATTTTTCAATAAATTACCATTCTAAATATTTTAGTTAAGAACATTACTAAAGTAGAAATGGTACCGCTAATTCATCATTATTTATAATCATTACATGGTACATTTGGTAGAGATCATGCGTTCTAAATCAAGAAAAGCATGTTCGAATCCCGATATAAATTTTTTTTCTTTGAAATTTTTTTTGATAATAACAATACATAAAAAACCCCATTCGCTGTAGCTCCACAATTCCTCGACACGCCGCTCTCCATCTCTACGAGTATCGGGATCCTTGGTGTTGATATCTCTAGTGACGTGCAGTTCCGCAGTCATTTGGAGGATAAAGTCAAGCTGGCATCCAAGAAGCTTGGTGTGCTCAATAGAGCGCGGCGGTATTTCACTTCGGGGCAAAGACTGTTACTGTATAAGTCTCAAGTCAGGCCCCATATGGAGTACTGCTGCCATTTATGGGCGGGAGCGCCTAGATACCAGCTTGGACCATTTGACGTGCTCCAAAGACGCGCTATGAGAATTATCGACGATCCTGAGCTCACAAGCGGTATTGAACCTTTAAGCCTAAGGAGAGATTTTGCCTCCTTGTGTGTGTTCTACCGTTTGTATAACGGGGTGTGTTCTGAGGAATTATTTGACATGATGCCCACGGCTTCTTTTTATCATCGCACCGCTCGCCACCGGCAGGGAGTTCATCCTCACAAATTGGAACCAAAGTGGTCACGTACTGTACGGTTTCAGAGAAACTTTCTCCCGCGTACGCTCAGGTTGTGGAATGAGCTCCCTGCAGAGGTTTTCTCGAATGAGTACAGCATGGGGTTCTTCAAAAAAGCCGTGAAAAGGTTTTTACAGGGTCGGCAACGCGCAAGTGATACCTCTGGTGTTGCAAGCGTCCATAGGCTACGGTAACCGCTTACCATCAGGTGGGCCGTATGCTTGATTGCCACCTTAGTGGTATAAAAAAAAAAACATAAATAAACATTTTTTTAGTAACTTTTGATTATTTAAATTTAGTATTTAAGAAAAAAAAGGGATTATTAAGAAAATAATTTTTTGGTTGTCTACCGGTTCAGATCACTAGATATCGCTAAGCGCGATATATTTTTGTAGTATGGAGTGATACCTCTATACCCGTATAAAAAATGTACTCTTTGCGCCCCACCGGCCGTCCGTTCTCCGTGCTATGTGCCCTGCCCACTGCCACTTCAATTTGCTAATCCTATGAGCTATGTCAGTGACTTTGGTTCTCTTACGGATGTCCTCATTTCTGATTCTATCTCGCAAAGACGCGTGCTGTCGGTTAATATTTTAGAGATTAAGACATGAAATACAATAGATGACTTTCAATTTTGTTTTTCTTGTGTTTAAAATGTATCGTCATGACTTCATTTAATATTTAATCGACTTTTAAACAAAGATATATAAAAAAAACTACTTTTTAGGTCAGGCATCAGATTTTTACGTCATCATCGGCTCATCGTCGAAACGCTAGTGTAGCTAATGTCAAACAAACGCCAAAAGGCATTACAGTGCTGCTACGACCAGGAACTCAAAGCTGTACGCCTAGCACGAACATTTTTAAATTTCGGATCGTAATCGTATCGTTCACGCACGCTTAAAATTTCAAACAAAAGCCAGACAAAAGCTAACGTAACTACTCTATACGATGGCGATTCGAAATTTAAAAGTGTTCGTGCTAGAGCTGCTGACTTTAAAGAATCGCATAGCTGACTAACTTACGAAACTTATTGAGCACAAAAAAATATAATTGCTCACCAAATCAATGACTTATAGATTTTTATTGTGTGAATATTTTGGTGAGAATTTGTCTTCTCTTTTGTTGTACTCGTTAGTTTATTATTCCTTCAATTTTATATATTTTTTTTACTTTCATTTTTATTGGTTTATCAACATCTTTGTCATTATTATTACTTAAAAAGCATTTATTTTTTTACATTTCCTTTAAACACATATTTTCTTGTAACTTAGTTCTAATAACGACAGTTACTCGTAGGTAAAAATTAAGGAACTTTTAATGCTCTGGCGGTGAAATTTTGTGAATATCCGAATGTTCTAACACATGGTCCATCTTAGAAACTTAATACACGGAGGTATAATAAATGTATCATTAAATTTTTAGGTCAACATGAACTGTCTGATTTTACATCACGCCCGCTGACGTCCATATACAGATTAGAATATGCCCTGTAAGCATTTTATACCTACAGTCCAGCCTGTGCTTGCACACTTAATGTATTCTTGCTGAGTTCGGATATTAATATAAATAGTACCTAGTGTTATACAATTAATGGAAGTTTATACCTTACGGGCATATTACAGCGGCTGCAACTGCGATAGACGCTCGACGAAAATAAACCTAACCTATTGTGCCGGTTCGATACTATACATTGGCATGCGGCTAGGGTTACCACTGTACATTAAAATTGAAACCAGAAACATTTCTTAATTTTTGATTTTAACATTATTATAAATGTTTGAAAAATTACTTAGTAATTAAAATAATATAAAACTAATACATTATTCCGAATTTCGTAACACTTTATTTCAAAAGTAATCCGTTTTTATGCAAACATTATTAAATAAATTCAAATGCAAACAGACAGCTCAAATAAACCACCGTATTGTCTTTTACGTATTTCATAATTTATATCAATTCACAATGTGAAAACAATCTCACATCGGTGACAAAAAGAGCATTTATTATTTTATTAGCGAGCAAGTATAGACTCACAGAATTGAGAATCCTTTGCGTCGAAGACATACGTATGTCAGTTTCATGAAGCGTGAAGATAATAAATACTTTTTCTCCAAGAACATCTCAGAGAACACTTTTATTGAAGAGAAACGAGAGCACTCAATATTTTCCATTTCAATAAATAAGAAGTGGGTAATAAATGTTTGGAATTTCGTTGACTTTAAGTAGATAGACCAATACAGTTTTTAATCATTCCGTTGGCCTTATGTTAGTAAATAACCTTTTAACCTTGTGAGTAATTTTGGGCAAACGAGACATCATTTAACCTTGACGTCATAATTAATAGACTCTCCAGCCATCAGCAGCCAGGACAGCATATCGTATAAACTGAGCATAAAAACTTTTATATGAAGGTATATATTCTAGGCAGAAGACCAAAGTGGTTGATATTATCCACAAATGTAGCAAGCTGAAGTGGCAGTGGGCCGGTCACATCAGTCGCAGAACCGATGACCGGTGGATTAGAAAGGTTCTCGAATGGAGACCACGCCTCGACAAACGTAGTGTAGGGCGTCCCTCTGCTAAGTGGACCGATGATATAAAGAAGCTGATAGGTGGTGGGTGGATGAGAAAAGCTGAAGATTGTGTTTTGTGGCGCAGCCTTGGGGAGGCTCACGTCCAGCAGTGGACTGCAATAGACTAATATGATGATGATGATTCTATACAACGAAAAGTAGAATCTTGCAATCTAATTATAGGTGGCTTTTAGTATATAATGCTTTCGTCTAATAGAATTTTATATCACTGAATGTAAACTTAAAGGTGCCTACTTTAATTGACCAGTAATATGACCCAGGCTTTTTAAAATAAAAGCAGACTGTGAAGCTGGATTTTAAATTCTCGTAAAGTTTCTCATTATTCTTTTAAAATATTTATTGAGTGCTCATCCTTAAATATTCCTGTTGAAGTCTACAGCGTGCCAACCCTATTTCAAAAATGCTTTGATCTGTGTACCCTGTTTTCAGACTCTAATATGTTAAATATTTTGTGTCCGTGTCCAATCATGCTTCAGTTTGTTTTGACGCTATTAATTTATGGGTATTGACAAATTTATATTAATCAGCACTGTTGACCTCTGGCTTCACTTTGTCTCTGCTATTTTTTAAAGCAGGAAAAATGTTATTGAATGTAAGAATTTTCTTTCTCGCATTCGCTGCAAAAATAAAAATACTTACGTCCAAATAAAATAAATAATTTTAAAATACAAACACACACTGTTTGAATCTGAAACCTGCCTATGGCCAAAAGATTAATTCTTAACTAACTTTAAAGATAAAGGAGATTATCAATTTGGCTGTATTTTTTATGTTTGTTGCCTCAGAACTCCACCATTCTTATACCGATTTGGAAAGTTTTTTTTTTTTGAAAGATTATGCTTTCAGATTGGATCCATATGAATTTTAATAAAATCGATTAGGTAGTTTGGTTTTCAAATCAAAATAACTGGAATAATTTAAGTCGTCAATGAATTCAAAATTGTGGATTTTTGCCTACCTGTGACTCTTGGTATTATCATACGATAGTAGAAAAGAATTTATGCTAACGGCCACCCAGCTTTGACCTTAGAAAGTAGAAAACTAAAAATTGTGTTTTTTTTTAAATAATGAAACCGACTTTAAAACACTAAAAGAAAAAAATAGTTGAATGTAAGTAGGTTCACTAGAAAATTCACTAATTAAGAAAATGCACTAGAAACATATTTTTGTAGCTGGTGCTAAGTTACTGCGAACCTACTCTTTACCATTTTGGATAGAGCAATATATAATCTAAACTTTAATAACAATAAAAACTGTATGAGATGATTTAGACGACTCTACATAGTCACTAGAAATTTCACTAATTAAGAAAATGCACTAAGAAACATATTTTTTTAGCTGGTGCTAAGTTACTGCGAACCTACTCCTTACCATTTTGGATAGACCAATATATACTCTAAACTTTAATAATAATACAAACTGTATGAGATGATTTAGACGACTCTACACATTCACTAGAAAATTCACTAATTAAGATAATGCACTAGAAACATATTTTTGTAGCTGTTGCTAAGTTGTTTCAAGAAACAATACAAATTTAAGCACAGACTCCAAAAATATATTTTGATACATTTGCACAAATAATAGACTTTTCCATGTGTGTTTAGCGTGCGGAAAGTTATTATTTTCCACACTAGTGCTTTTTGTTTTCCTCCTGCACATAACATCCAAATGTATGACGGAGGCTTTTTAATAAAAAGTTTCACCTTTAAATATAAAAAAAACAGAGCTAAACCGCCCCGTGTGAAGAAGTAACCAATAGTCTGATTCAAACCTTTTTTCTCTCCGAAACGTAATTACGAGTATCACTCTTAACAAATTTTAATGTTCAAACTGTAATGTCAATTTTTACTTGTCCAAGGATTAAATTGTTTTTCATTGAATTCCTTCCGTTGTTTTTTTCGTTATTCTATATAGGTACGTGCGAATTTGTTATCTCCACTCATCCCTATTGTTGACCTGCGCCTTCTGGGACAGGTGTAAAAAATGACATGATTTCCATACTTGCATCGAAATTTACTATTCTATGGGATGAGTACCTACTAAAAGGTAAATTTGTTTCATTTTCAGTCTTTTCAAGTCGGTTTTTATTGATGCTTAATAAATTTTTAGGCGGTAAAGTTGTGCCTACTCCTGTGCTGTTCCAAAAATCAAACTTTTTAGGTTTTATCATGTTTGTCCGTACAGACAGCTAAAATTTTAATTAATTTTTAGTTATCAGTGACGTAAATTAGTATTTTTTATTTAAACATGAAACATTATTGAGCGTATTACTAAAGTCCCTTAAAGCTCTATTCGAAATTAACTAGGAAGGACGGTAAAGATCGCTTCCCGGAATTCACTTAATTTCCGATGTTCAGTCGTTCACTGTTTAGTGTTTTCTTGGAATTTAGTAAAGTCGTCTTATTTTCAATGAGAGATCTTCTCTATTGTACAGAAAATAACACGTAATCGTATTTTTTTTTACAAATAATTTTGGATTTTGTTAAACTATCATCATGTAATTAAAATAGAATAAAACTAGAAAAATTTCACGTCCTGAGGCAGGAAACGAACCCGCGACCTTTCGCAATCCGGGCGACTGCTCTGACCACTGAGCCACCCAGGACTTGGGATATCCCTGTGAAATTCTTCTAGTCTATCTTGTATTTGCGTTTATGAGCTAACGTCCACCCTACAATGTCGAAATATTCTATTTCAACATCCGAAACGAGTATTTTTACAAATACCGACGATTCGGTTAAGTTGGGGCAGTGCTTTCAAATATTCTTAATTTTTGATTTTAACATTATTATAAATTTTTGAAAAATTACTTAGTAATTAAAATAGAATAAAACATATCATCATGTCTTGTAACCATTACTAATTTAAAAAATTAGGAAGAAGCTTTATCGATTTGTTTATCTGTCTGTCTGTCTGTCTGTCGGCCCGTCTGCCTTTCTGTTATGTTTTAACTCCTTAGCCACAATAAAAAGAGATATTCTGTATATGTTTATTTATTTTGTTAACATCAATAGTGTTAAGATACCCTGAATCCCAATTTATGAACAAAATAAATAATAATAAAAAATCTGTAATTGTGGTTTTGTCACAGATTAAAAACTGCATATTGGTATGGTGTGCGTCTTTGCATTACAATTTCCAGCATAGTAAGCATCTATCACGTCTTCTGTATTCATGGCTAACCTAGGTTACTGCCCGCTCGTCAATTGAGAATCGTGCACTACCTTACCACGCCAGGAATTTCATTTGAGCATAGATTTTGAGCTTTGGAACTAGCATCTCATATTGAATATTAAGAACACATTGCACGTTTAGGATATATAGAGTTTAGTACCTGGTTGGACGAGCCTGCGAACCTACTTCTTACCATTTTGGATAGACCAGTATATAATCTAAACTAAACTAACAATAAAAACTATATGAGATGATTTAGACCACTCTACATACGGGTCTACCACATTGTAAAACATTATTGTATTGAAGTTACAAGGGACGAAAAAGATCCTATATTACATGTATTTTATAACAACCAGATACCTACTCGTATTTGTGTTTAGTTATATCTAGATATTATAGTGTTCAGAATATTCTAATGGTTCAAGACCAAAACATAAAGATTAACTTGTGCGAAACCATTTTGTGCTGATCAAGTTTTTATGCGATTTGGCTGGATTTTACAGATCTTTTAAAGATAAAACCACACGCATTATACTAAATCATATTAATTTAATTGATTAATAGGATATAATAATGAGGAGCTCGGTGGCGTAGTGGTTTGATCGCTCTGGTTTCGATCACGAAAACAAAGCAAATTTCGCCATGGTTGGTCCCTAGATGGGTCAATCAAATTTAGAATCTTGAGCTCCTCCGTGCTTCGGAAGGCACGTTAAGCCGTTGGTCCCGGTTGTTACTGCAACCGCTTTAACCCTCCAGCCCGCATTGGGCCAGCGTGGTGGTGTTATGGCCCAAACTCCTCATGTGTTTCTGCCATGTAGGAAGGCCTGTGCTCAGCAGTGGGACGTATATAGGCTGGTGATGATGATGATGAATCCAAAATACTCGTTATTATAAGTGTACCCTGCAAATTTAGTATTGTGTCCTAAACATGAATAATTGTTAAATAATAGTAGTAACTAGATATGAGACAACTTTATGGGGTGGACGATTAATAACCTGTGATAAAAATAACAACTTAGTTTAGGTACATACCAACCCACCATTGTTCCCTTCGTTGTATCAAGATTTATACCTGTAATTTATCCTGGTTTTATGGCAAAAATAAATAAAATAAAGTTTGTACAACCCTGCACGCTATCTTACGAGGTCGGCATTGCAACTGGAATCATTTCTATACAGTTATATTTAAACTGATCGTGCTGTAGAAACTCAGACGCATCTCAAGTGGGCTTCTATTCCTTTTTATTTTCGCTGTTTATAAATAAATTCCACATTGAAAAGTATTTAATCAGACTACTTCGGTTACATTAGTTCTTACTAAAAGGCGCGGTGCTAATTTGCTATTATAGTTTAATTTATTTAACTGAACTTGTGCATCTCTATACAACTTAATGTAGATATTACCCTAGTAGTCGCTTTTCAGTTACGGTACCCTTTGCACGACCATTTTTAAATTTCGAATCATAGTCGTATCCTTAATTTTTGATTTTAACATTATTATAAATGTTTGACAAATTACTTTGTAATTAAAATATAATAAAACTAGAAAAATTTCACGTCCTGAGGCAGTAACTACCCAGACGACCCTGCATACGGGCATACCACCTAGTGACTATTATACTAACTAATTTTACGTAATAGATATCAAGCCCAATGAGTTGAATTTTCTCTGTTTAATGTTTATTTATTTATTTAATCTTTTATTGCACAAAATAAGTTACAATTTGGCGGACTTAATGCCATTAGGCATTCTCTACCAGTCGTAGGTATTAGGTAGTGCAAAAACAACTGTTTTAAAATCTAAATATACAATAACATGGGAATTGAATACACATATACATATTAATGCGAATAAATATTTTAAGATACATAAATATGGATAAATACATAATTAATATATACATATTAAATAAATACAGAAACAGTAAGGATCGGTATATCAATGTTCAATCATTTTTATTACTGTAGGCAAAGAGAAATGCCATATCAACTATTTTACAACCATACAACGATTATTTTAATTAATAGCCGAATCTCATATATAGCAATTGTTACGATAAGTCGACGATTATTATTCATTATATTACCAGTAAGATTAAAAGACCGTATTATTACATATTGTTTTGTGGGCTTTAAATATTAGGTACTTTGTTCAGAGTTAGTTAGAATAACTGGATAATTAATTCCTTAGAAAACGTCCAACATCATCTCTCAACAACCGTACATCACAGAGAGATTTTCTATGCTTACGTCCTTTGCTTTGATTTATTTCTCGAACGTGTAACCGAGCGTCTCATAAATGAAGTTGTTAGTTTGTCGCAAGAATGATTAATGTAGCCAACTCTAGGAAATATCTTGAATTATAATCTGAAAAGGTATTCATAATTTATAAGTGATTTTGATGATATAACAATGCCAACTTATTAACATAACGAAAATATTGTGAGCCTATTATTAGCTCGAACATAATTTCTTACGTAATAAATAAGAAAAACTAACTATTGGGGAAAATATTCAGGTGTTTTACCAGATCTATTTCTGTGTATGACAAGGTAAAAAAACATAATTTAAATATTTTGTGTAATTTTGAAGAGTTAAAGACTTAAATAATAATTATAGTTCGCTCGTAACAAAACAACTTGACAAAGGAAACAAGTGTTTATGCGTTTTCTTGGATTTTAGAAAAAGCTTTCGACACTGTCTCTCTCTCTCTATCCTTGTACACAAGTTGGAAATAGTTGGGATAAGAGGGAGAGCACTTCGTTTGTTCAAAGACTACCTCTCTGAAAAGAAGCAAAAGGTTGGACTAGATGCGTACACTAGCAGAGATGCTGTCATATCGTATGGTGTACCCCAAGGAAATCTCTTAGGCCCCACATTATTTTTGCTATACATAAATGATATCTGCAATATGCAAATCCAAAATGCAAAAGTACTTTCAAATGCCGATGATACAGCGGTTATTTTCAGCGACAAGACTTGGATAAAGACAAGAGAACATGCCGAGAGAGGTATGACTTAAGTAGCTCAAAGGCTGAAAAACAATCTTATCGCCCTAAATACCTATGTCCAAAACTAATTATGTATGTTTCTCTATAAAGAACTACATAGTCAATGGCGATTTTGAAATTAAATACATTTGTGTGAAAAAAACAGAAAAATAAATTGAATGTCCAAAAAGAAACCAATAATAACCAAAAATAAACACAAGTGCGAGCGTTTTGTTTGTTGTCAGGCGTGATAAATCCAGGTAATTTGTTCAGGGCAGTGTTTTTAGAATTCAATAGTTGTAGGCTACTCCATATCGGGCAAGTTAATTGAGAAGAGTATGCCATTAAACGTTTTTCTACATCTACCATATGGCACAATATTATTTTACAGTAACAAAAGCAACTGGGCCCATGCAGGATTACCCAAATAAACCCCTCAACAGTAAACACTTTTTAATTAAAACTTTCCCGAGGCCGATACGTTATTAATCCGATCTGTACCGTTTTGCCAAGCGTTTGCCGCAATCCCGCTGATCCTACCTTGATTTTCTCTTACGTTTATAAACGTTAAGCAACCTAATGCTAATTGCTATAACCGTTTAGCCAAAGTGGGGACTCCACAGACAAATTAACTTTGGAAAGTTATACAGAACACAACTTCGTACACACAATCGCGTAATAGCTGATCGACTGGCGTTTGTTTCGTGACGTCAAACAAATTTAAGGTATTTGAAGTGGAACCATTAAACAGAGGGTGTATAAATTCATGGTTACACGTGTCAATCTAACTTGAGGAGGTTTTAAGCCGCACGACTTTTTATATCAAGTCGAAAATATTGGAAGCGAACAAACTGAACCTAATAAAAATTTACACGCATAATTCAAGGCAGTCAGGCTAGTCTAAATAGTTTTTAATGATTTTTCAAAAATTCTTATGTTAGCATACGCACTGACCAAAATCCCAGAGGCTTTCTGCTACACAGCGTAGACCATGAGGTCTCGCTTACACGATAAAAATATGATGGTTCAAAACTTGATAGGCAACAACAAAAGAATACATGCACGTACCTTCGAACTGCTGCTACACTCGCTGATCTTCCACCACGATTGAAATATTCACAAGCCAGCTGGTTAGAGTAGATGTGTAGTTCTGAACAAGGACGAGAATTTTTCAACATTCGCGACGGTAAGAATCAGGTGAAATTGGAAGGTTTGTTTGCTCGGTACGTTGGTCGAGCAACGTCTGTACTAACAAGGAATCGAAGCTTCACACTGAGTGTAGCCTCAGTATGATATTAGTGCTGCGTACATGACAGTCTAATTTTTGACTGCTTTGTGTTGCCAGTTGTCTTATTTCTGACTGACTTTTAATTGAAAAATCCTCTGATGACTTTTTAGACTAGCCTGACTTGCTGATGCATGGCAAGTTTTGTTATAATCGGTTTGTTCGTTTCCAATATTTTAGACTTGAAAGTTTGTATGAAAAGTCATGTGACGTAAGCGCTCTTAACTGATTGTAGTCCATGAAATATAAAACATTCAATTTTCTTCAAGGGCTTAGCATAAAACCAAGTCATGGTTAGCCTGCTTAGTATAAAGAAAGAAAATATCATGTGTGGCTTCTACGCTTCACTACAGGTAACGTTTGCTGTTCGTGCTCAAGCTCCTCGTTACAAGCGCTTTCGGCAAACACGTTATTAGTATTAAAACGTTTTCAACAAAGCTTACTCTGTGGACTTTAGGAGTTATTTTCATTCCTTTGGCGAATAATTTTGACGTTATTTTTAAAAGCTTCCTATTTGTAGGTGTATGAATAATGTGGTGTTATAACACTTGGTCAGGCGCGATAATATTGTAGTTGAAAATGTTTTTTGAAGAATAAAATAATGGATAAAAAGTCTTATTACAATTACTTTGTTTGTTTCTAATATTTTCGACTTGTAATTTTGTATAACAATATCGCAGCTGAAAGCACTTCTATGTCTTGTGTTCCTGCGGTGATAAAATTCAACAGAGTGCAACGAAGAAGAGTTGTGTTAGCTTGACTTTTTTTATACCACTAAGGTGACATACTGCCTACCTGATGTGGCCTATGGACCCTTGCAGCACCAGGGGTATCAAAATCCTCCCAGGCTCCCATTAACAAACGCGATTTTTTGCTTGTTTTTGCTCGATATTGATAACGGCAACAGGTAGACGCTTGTTTATAGATATAGAGTCCGACTTGCAGTTGGCCGGTTTTTGATTAGTACTTTGTCCCCTAATATTATGATCTCATGGCATTTGAATCACGTTTGCTTTTATAATATGCTTGACCAGACTCTACAGGTCGTCAAAAGAGGATGACGGTTCAGCTCTTTGTCTTCTTCACTATCTAATCTAAATCTTTGTTGAACTTAATTTAACAGTCAATAATTTTTGTGGTGATGACATCACAAAAATTTATATAAGACTTACAATTATAAGTTATTTACCAAGTAATTGTAAGCTCCTAATATATCAGGGATAGCATTTTGATTGGGATTCCAGGCTGTTTTATATAATTAGTTCCTAGAAATAAAATTAATCTTATAAATCAAAAGTAGAGATTTATATTTTGGGGTTTACTATTTTCAAAAAAAAACATAGAAGACTTGGCTGTAGGCGCATATTTTTCAGCTTATGTTTCGGCTCAAAATAATTAATAGCTGAAACGCCATGTCGGCGGGACTAAATTATTTAATGATTTTGTTACATTTTAGTGAAATCACGGTTTTTTGTACATAGGTATGTTGTCTATTCAAAATCATTAGGTTTTTTGTTTAACAATTTATGACAAGTTTTAATCACCATTTATGTTATTTTGGTATTCCAAGTTTAAATTAATTCCATCCGTAGAAATAGAATGTAATTCAATTCAACGTCTCACCCTGTCTTATGAAGGCTTGGAATGACTAAATATACTTTGAGTTTTCTTGACACAGTATATTATGTCATTTTTGAGCAGGTGGTACGAAAAATTATATTTAATCGCAATTTATTTTTTACTTTTATACATAATGATGTAATGAGTTACGACACTATGTATAAAAGTAAAAAATCTCATAGAATCGGTTAGTTGACTCTGTCTGTCCGTTCTTCACTTTGTGCTCATAATAAGACGTTCTAGTAAATTATAAAGCTGCTGTCGGAAGGGTTTACAAAATTTTGGATCAATACGAAAAAAGGGTATTTTGTAAATCGGTTTCTCAGTGCGAGTTTGACGATGACGAAACTTGACGATCACCCACAAGTTGAACTCTTCTACTATATATTTCTTCGATATTTTGCGAGTGTGAGTTGCAATAATGACATATTTTATGTTATTTTGTATCGCTTAACCCACGACCTTTCAAAAATTATTTTTCACTTCCTTCGTAAAATTCCTTCATAAATTTTGCATGTTCGGATTTTTTCTAAGAACACCTTCAAGTTAAAAATACTTTTTATAATGTTGCACTGCAGAGAACATGTTCAAGTTAAAAATATTTTTTTTTATTATAATGTACGGCTTTCGTAGTGCAACTGTTACACTTGATGTGCTGTCGTCTGTACTACAGAAGTTGTATGAATATGTATTACAGCGGTTTCATTCCAATTCGTTGGTTGCGAAAAAAGGGGAAAATATCACTCTTACCTTACATGGAAAAAATCGCTTTCCTTCGGTCTTTATTGATATTTAACAAATGTCGCGTATTTTCTTAGCATTTCATACCAGGCAAACTATTCTGTTAGGAACATATTATTTGTTGCATGTGTTCATAGCTAATTGCCATCGTATCGAGTAGTTACGTTAGCTTTTGTCGAGCTTTTGTTTGAAATTTTGAGCGTGGGTGAACGATACGATTACTATTCGAAATTTAAAAATGTTCGTGCTAGGGGTACAGTACCCCTTGCACTAAGGCTTTTAAAATTCGAAAAGCTATCGTATCGATTAGTTACATTGTAAACGATAAAATAAAAAATAAGTTTAAAGTTTGAAAATACATAAATAAGTTTGTATTACATTCATTTGTCATTCGTTTTACGATTTGGTGGCAAATTAAAATAGTCAGCGCAAATTTTACGATAACATTTTCGTGCAATGGTTTTTATGACTTGCGATGTCATTTTAATCAACAAGCAAGTTATGATAGACTTCGATTGCCCTTTAATGATGAAGCCCCATCTCGTGCCACTGTTTACAACTGGTTTAATGAGAATGAAACACCTATGGTGGTCGCCTATGGTAATCTTACCGATGATCTGCGTGAGCAGTGTGAGGAATGGCCTTCTACTGCGACGACTGAAGATAGCCTCAGTATTGTGCAGCGTATGATAGAGACTGACAAAAGAGTGACCTATCAGCAGATTCGGACAAGCTTAGGCATCGGTATGAATCAAACGCACAGTTAACGGTCAGAAAGCTTTGTGCCCGGTGGATACCTCCGTTCAGATCCGCTAGATCTTTCAGAGACCTTTTTCAATGTATTGCTTTAACAGCGAAGGAGACGCGTCCCCATGCTTCCAACGTTTTCTCAATTAGCTCTAAGAACGACTACATTATAAACTAGTGTTAGTGACATTTAACAAAACAGCAATAATTTTAAATTTAATTAAATTGTTATTGAAGTCACAAAAAACCCGCTAGATACTATAACCTAACGTGACAACTCTAAATATTAATGTTCTTTACACAAAATAAAATATCATGCTCCTCTCACGCATAGGTATAGGAACTGAATTGTATTTTCGTTTCAACGCCAGCTCAATAGTGTGTTAGAACTTCCAATTTCGTAACCGAGCGACAATATTTCTTGAGATATTGAATTCTCATTTCTGATCGTTTCATCTTTCCACCGACACGCCTTCAGAAAGACGTATTGAAGGAATTCATTTCGATTACAAAGGCATCATCTGCGGTTAGAGTTAAACCGATACTTTTACTCTTCGCAGACTACAAAAACAGTTATGTTTTACAATATTTAATCATTCTACAGCAACGTCGCCCAGTTTCGTAGAGAAATTAATATAAAATTTTGTATTAAACGTTACAGAAATACAGGGAACCATCTTCAAGCATTACAAACAATTGTATCCACGTATCTACTAACGGTTTCAACACAAAGTGTAATCTCTTCATAACCTCACAAAAGAGTTTTTATCAGACGGTAGTCGGTAATAGGCTATTACAATCGCTTCCACGTTTTCAGTATTGTTTTCGAATTGGATCGTTTTTCATGTGAATGTTACGAAAGAAATCGAGCAAATTGAAGTGTGTAAGGTAAAATAATATGAAATGAATAGCGTTTATTTAGTGTAGAATATAGGACAAAATAATACGAAATAAACAAAATAGCAATAAAGGAAAACTTAATTATGTAATGACTAAAATGATAGCCATTCCAACGGCTAAGATTTATTGAATTTCAGATTCTTAATTAAGTACTATAGAAAAAAGATCTGTAATTTACCATTATATTGTAAATTCAACTTTAAAACCTTTATTTTATTCCATAATTATAGATCATGTCTAACGAAGCAATTAGAAAAGAAAATAAAATTATTTTTTAAAAAAATTGTTTTCACTCATATGTAAAATGAAAATGATAAACCATCTTTATAAGTTTTTAAAATAAAATGGGTTTACTTAGCGGTAATGAGTAAGGCCGTTAATCTTTCATAATTAATATGTCAATTTCAGAAGCTTTGCCAATATGCAGGTTGTTTGGTACAAAGCATAACAGCGGGCACCTACTCATGTTAACAGAGACATTTAAATACTATAGTGTTATCAAAAATTCAAAATTGTAATATTATTTTCAAATTTCTTCATACAAATAGTTTGTCAGTAAAACAAAATGTAAGTATGGGAAATTTCAAAATTAATTTAACAATTTTGAATTTTCTCATGACACCATAGTATTTATATGACTATGTTGACATGGGTAAGTGCCTGCTTGATATACAATGTACCAAACACCTTGCATAGAGTTTTAACTCATACCATCTAAATAATTTTGGAAGTTAATCGTAAATCCGATTCATTTGGCATGATGTGAGTGTATGATTATTATTATTATCTTATCCATGCACTAATATTAAATTAAATTTTCCATAGCTAGTTATAATAATATGTTGTAGGTTTTGTCATAATCATCATAACCGTGCAGTAGGTACATTAATGGAAACTATTTTTCAAATACCGATACAATAAATTGTAAGTCTACAACCTCAATTTACAATTCTTATCTGGTCAGACTAGAACAGCGGACATATTTTATAATAATGATCAATTTAATTGTATGTCTGTTGCAGCCATCTGGTTACTTAACTGGACGCCTAGCCCGTTGATTGAACGCCGGCATCCAATTAAACGGCTGAAGGACAACACCAGCCAAGTCATTGAGCGCAAAGTTTAACCAGATGACTGAACGTCATGTCAGCCGTCTGGTTAAATTAGCCATTCAATTGGACGCCTAGGCGGTGAATTCAACCAGATGGCGGCGACACGTCCATTGTTATAATATTGGATGTCATGCCTTGTAATATTATTACAAGGCATGACATCCAAATGACGCAATTGCAAAGTACCTAGTAACGGATCTGTATATAACTCGATGGTCATGACTTTAACGGTCAAAATAAGTTAGCGAATACGAATTCCGCAGGCTGTATGTGAATAACTGGTCAAACTCATTTCATACTTTTATATATTCATGACTCCGGCAATTGAATTGCTAGCAGTTTACTCTTTATTTTGTGTGTTGATGTTAGATTTTATTGAGTTTACTTCGCTTAAAGTTCAACCATTTTAACAGAGATGCTACATTCGGCCAAGTTTATACAAACACATTTTGAAAAATATAGTGATTCCGGTAAAAATACGATATTTACGAATAACTAACAATAACGATATATTTTCGTTTTCATATAAAGTTTACATGTTAAAAGTTCAAAATGATTCGTAATTTTCATTATTCTTCAGTATAGTGATGTGGCGGGTGATATTGAAGATAACTAAATGTTACACAACCGCAATCCTATCTAATGAATATAAGGCTGTTTTGTGGCAGTTCTGTCATGTAAATTTACTATGAAAACAACAGTTTTTAATGATAAATTTTGTTCTTCATCATCTTAGCCGACATTTTTACCCAAATTTTAGTAAGTGTACATAGACATCACCAAGTTTTCATAAATTTTTGGGACATCTGCTTGCGTAATTTTTATCTCCAAAGCAAATAAAGGGGCACATTTTCAGTAAATAAATTCCTATGCTCTTCATAATAGACATTAAAACAAAACTCACACAACACTGATTCTTGGCTGGAAGGAATCTCTAAATAAGGATAATTTCCTCCCATGTTTACTACTGTTACTATATAAATACTTACGTTTAATTTTGTTTTGTATATGAGACAATAAAGCGCTGAAAGCCGATAAATTTTATCATCCTTGCATCTGAGCTTGTACAAAGACATAAATTTGCAACCCAAACGCAGAAAGGGCAATGTAAAAATTATTCAAAGTAGATTTTCGTACTACGGAACCCCATAATGTGTTCTCTTTTCCTGTTTTATTGATGTAATCGGCTATTCTGCAGGAATAAACCACAGTATTTTGCTAATGAAATATTGATAAAATTAGGCTTCTTACTTATAAAAAGGTTTTTTTTCATCATCATCATCATCACCAGCCTATATACGTTCCACTGCTGGGCACAGGCCTTCCTACATGGGAGAAACACATGAGGAGTTTGGGCCATAACACCACTACGCTGGCCCAATACGGGTTGGTGGGTTAAAGCGGTTGTAGGAACCGGGACCAACGGCTTAACGTGCCTTCCGAAGCACGGAGGAGCTCGAGATAACAAACTTTGATTGACCCATCCCAGGATTGACCACGGCGAAAGTTGCTTTGTTTTTATTATCGAAACCAGAGCGCTCAAACCAATACGCCACCGAGCTCCTCGAAAAAGGTATTTTTATTATGATATAATAACGTCTAAATTTTAGTTGGCATAAATCATTGCAATTCCTACTTACATCCAAGCACCTGATTCTTGTGCAGTCAGTAATTTTGGTGTGCATGTAAGTATTTTTTAAAGGAGATGTTTCAGGTTTATATGAAGTCCCAGCTATGAGTATGTACAGTGGTTTTTAAGTTAGGGAAGAAATAAAACATTATATTTCGATTCATTTTCATTATTTTTTAGTTGTTTTCCCATAAAAAACTACTTTCTGATAATAAGTGACAGTTTTATAATTAACATTATAATGGCCACACTATAACGTCAAACTTCTTTAATTATACCACTCAACACATACAGAAGAAAGCAAAATACTTTATTGATCTGTCTATCCGACTACTGAGTCCAAATACCATATTCCTAGACTAAACACGAATGTTTTTCCGAACGATTTAAAAATATGGCCACAGATCATACATTATGTCTTAATATGGCCTCCTATATAGCCATATTTGGTTTATTATGGGTGCTTTAAAATATTTTTGTACCTGGTTTACCGGCCGAAAATATCACGCATAATAATTTGTAAGCGGTTTTAATCATTTTTTGTCATTTTTTAATGTACTTACTGTACATGTTCATAGCCGAAAATGAAACATCTCCTTTAGTAACTGTGCTATGTGTGGTTGAAGCGCTCTGGTTTCGATTACGAAAACAAAGCAACTTTCGCTATGGTTGATCACGAGGTGGGTCTTAAAAAATAATTAACCAAACTACGTGGGTTACATTAGTTATAACCTTATAACCAAAGTTAGACCCGGGAACCACTCCCGGGGAGTACCAAATATCTACCCCTCCCGTCCCCGGCGGGAGGGCATGCGTAAGGTATTTTTTCCCAGGGTAAAAAAAGAAGGTGAAAGATGACGACCGGCTGGTTGAGTGGTCTGTACTCCTTGCTATACGGGCTGCTCGATCAAGAGGTCCCGGGTTCGAATCCCGGTAGGTGCAAATGTTTGTATGATGAATATGAGCATTTGTTTTATTTAGTTTATCTCTAATATTTATATATCTACATATTATCATCAATATTTATCCGTTATCTAGAATCCATAACACAAGCTCTTAATGTTGCTTACTTTGGGCTAGATAATAGGTGTGAGTGTATAAAAAAGGTCTCATTACAGTTTATTTTATTAAACAAAACTGATTATCTTTATGATACAAAACACTTGCCCTCTTATTGTAAAACACGGACTAAAGGTCTAAAACTAATGCTGTCACTGTCTTTTTTTACAAATGAATGTTAGTATGAGTTAGGTCATTTGTAATCAAACTACTTATTATACTTAGTTGTTAAAATATATTAGCAGGTAACATAAAAGAAAACTATCTTTATCAAACATTTAATTTTTCTATTGTTTTGACACTTTCATAAACCTTCCTATAAATACTTGAATTGTTGATTTTTTTGCCCATGCGCCCCTTGTTTGCGATCATACAATGAAGAAAACCTGTGCTATAAATATTTAAGTTTAATATTTTTACCGAAATGTCACTAAATATTTATCTACTAATTTCATTAAGAACTTTGGCTTTATTCTATCTGTCTGTTTGACAAAAAGAACGATAAAACTTAAGTTATATATTAAACTGCGATGCGTTGGTTCACGTTCAATGACATTCAATCGATTTTATAATGGATATTGAATTTATGGTGTTTGCTTTCATCATCCCGAAATCACAATCAATCAGCTTTGAAAGTTTGAAACATCTTACGATATAAGTAATAATAACAGGTCGATGTTCGTTATAAAATTACTTGGCAACAGCAAATGTGGATACATACTTATAAAATAATAATTATAATTTAAAAACTATAAAAGACATAAAACATAATTTCTACGTATCTATCTATTTGTTACTTAGAAAAGGCATAAAACACTTACACCAATTTTATAAAAACACAACGTAATTACGGTTCATCATCCGACCTCACTTTTTCATAATAAAAAACGATAAATATGTTACCTATTGCAAAGTTGGAAGTAAACATACAAAATATTCTCAGCCCTCACAAAATGAACTGAAACGAAAACTGAACTGAACACGGAAATGAGATATGTAGAAAAAAACACTTGTGATAAATATTTACGAGACAGTGTAGGTATATTATGTACGAGAAGTTGTGAATTATGACCGTACGCGAAGCCCGCGTACGCATCACTAACCCTACAAAGTGGGCTTAGCGAAATTGCCTTGTTTTGTATCTGCCTTCAATTTAGTACCTGCTCTGTCATATTGTCAAATTTTAGGTTTCCGTTGCTGAAACGGCACACGTCTATCTGATGTCACAACTGATTTTGCCAGACATTTTTACACGCGTTGACCTGTAATTTTTCAGAGATACTCACCCCAAGTTAGGTATGTTATCACCGAAATTATTCATAGTGGGCTATGTCCGAAATATTGGGTGTCTGGGACACTCGTGGTCACTTTTTGCACTCCAGATGGCATTTAATAATGTCATAAACAATGAAACATTAATTGCGTCTGCTACGTCGGGTCTTGAAGACCCCATCTAAAGTTAATTTTGCGTACATTTTTTATTCATGCACAAAAATACATTTTATTTAAAAACAAAAAAGACCTCCATTGTATCAATCACACGAAGATCACGTTGAGCTTTTACTATAATTTCAAGAAAGGAAGGGACCTCAGATCATGAGCGTCAGGCATAGTTTACCTCTCTTGGAACACTCGCAGTCATAATATCCAGTAATTTAGAGCGCCGTGATTAGCACCTTAGCTGACGGAAAATCTCAGCCAAAAAACATTACCCAGAAGTGCCGCGGTCAGCGAAGTCTCCAGAAGTCATCGAGGAAGATGGACTTCTATTCTATGCTGTCAACACAACTCTCCCTCTTCATTTTTAAAGTCTAGGGAACATGTGAGTGGCTTTGGTGTTTCAAACCCCAAAAAAACCCCATTCGCTGTAGCTCCACAATTCCTCGACACACCGCTTTCCATCTCTACGAGTATGGGGATCCTTGGTGTTGATATCTCTAGCGACGTGCAGTTCCGCAGTCATTTGGAGGATAAAGTCAAGCTGGCATCCAAGAAGCTTGGTGTGCTCAATAGAGCGCGGCGGTATTTCACTTCGGGGCAAAGACTATTACTGTATAAGTCTCAAGTCAGGCCCCATATGGAGTACTGCTGCCATTTATGGGCGGGAGCGCCTAGATACCAGCTTGGACCATTTGACGTGCTCCAAAGACGCGCTATGAGAATTGTCGACGATCCTGAGCTCACAAGCGGTATTGAACCTTTAAGCCTAAGGAGAGATTTTGCCTCCTTGTGTGTGTTCTACCGTTTGTATAACGGGGCGTGTTCTGAGGAATTATTTGACATGATGCCCACGGCTTCTTTCTATCATCGCACCGCTCGCCATCGGCAGGGAGTTCATCCTCACAAATTGGAACCAAAGTGGTCGCGTACTGTACGGTTTCAGAGAAACTTTCTCCCGCGTACGCTCAAGTTGTGGAATGAGCTCCCTGCAGAGGTTTTCTCGAATGAGTACAGCATGGGGTTCTTCAAAAAAGGCGTGAAAAGGTTTTTACAGGGTCGGCAACGCGCAAGTGATACCCCTGGTGTTGCAAGCGTCCATAGGCTACGGTAACCGCTTACCATCGGGTGGGCCGTATGCTTGATTGCCACCTTAGTGGTATAAAAAAAAAAAAAAAAACTATAGGCTCCGTCGCGGAATAGATAGGCTCCGATAACCACTGACTGTCAAGCTATCCGTATGCTTTTCTTTTCAACCGACAATTTAATCTAATCAAGAAGATAACAAACAATCTGACGGTCCACCTGGTGTTAAGTGGCCGCCTACAGACACCTGCAATAACAAGGAAAAAATCACTTGGCATTGCAGGCGCGTCGTCATCCTGAGGTCCTAGATGAAATGCCAAGTAATGTCACTATTTACTACACCTTTCCCTTCAGTTCGAAACACAGCGAACTGTTTTACGGCTGAAATAAGAAAGGCCTACTACCTAATTAAATTACCACCTACCTTGCTGTATAAAAAAGTTATTAGGCAGGATTTCTAATTTTTCTTCTCTTAAGTCCCCCGGACCAACGCATCAATAGTGACACATTTGTATTTTGGTTTGTGGATACCTACGTTTGAAACCAAGCATTGTCATGATGCTTGAGTTTGAGATACTAGATAACTGAAATAAATATCGTTGCTTTTTCTTGAGAACTTTCCCAGTAATTCCCAGTTTCATCCATAAGGTGGATAAAATTATTCTCCGTTGTTTTTGTCGCCTTAAATACGTTTTATGCTTGCCTGGAACCTTGACCTAAATATTTGAACGAGACCTACCAATGGCTACTACCATTTATTACATCCCTGTTATGAAAAATCCTGATCTCTCTTTGATCACTTACAAATCTCAACGCACCGCACAGTACAGGCTACGAAATTAACGTGAGGCAATTTGGCAGACCCACAGCGTTTGTTCTCGACTTAATTGCTGCCATAAAAATTTTGTTTGTGTCCGAAATCGGCTTCCTACGAGCAAACGAGGAATTCACAATGCAGGCACAAAAATTCTTTCAGCTTACGGAGGTATTATTTGATTTTCGAACGCGTGTAAAATTCAAAGTACTTTTTAATCCATAATACTAGCGGCCGCCCGCGTGGTTGTCGGTTATCCCTCCAAAATGTATCATGTTCTTCCTAGCGCCCCAAACTATCCCCATACCAAATTTCATCTAAATCGGTTCATCGGCTTAAGCGTGAAAAGGTAAAGAAACAAACAAACTCACTTTCACGTTTATAATATTAATAAGGGCTATAAATGCGAAAGTAACCTAATCTGTCTGTTACCTTGTTACTCTTAAACCACTGAACCGATTTAGATAAAATTTTCTACAGTGATTGAGATATACATGCGGGCGTAGCCGCGAGTGGCCACTAGTTTGTAATAAAATTTTCTGACAAATGTCATAGATAGATAGAAATTCTTTACTTTCCACATTTACATGAAAATTACGGAGATAAAACAAACACAGTATGGCAAAAAAGGCGGTCTTATTACTAGAAGCGATTTCTACTAGAGAACTATGGTTCTCTGGGAAGTTGGTAAGGTTCCTCATAAATAAAAGTGATAGGTGCGAAACAGTAAAGATAAGTTCAAAAAAATAAGGCTTTACATAAATAAATAAAGTATAAAATACAATGATACATACAAATTTATATGTTACAGTCAAAACTCATAACATGTCAAAACCACTTTTAATTACAAAAATCAGGCAGAAGTGGTTGTGACCGATTACTATTAAACAGTTTTGACTGTTTTTCGCAATCGGAAGTGGTTTTTATTAAAAAAGAAATTTTAACTGAAATATATTGAGTAGGTTATAGTTTTAACGACCACTTACAACCGACCACAAAAATCATTCAAAACTACTTATTACTAAGTGCATCGGTCAATACCACTTTTGGGTCAGTTTTGCAGTCAAAAGTGATTTTGACTGGTTATGAGTTATGATTATAACTTTTTTTTAAATAAAAGAGAATTTGGGAAAACAAAGCGTTTGGAGGAAATTAGAAAGTAAGAAGGAGGATCAGAGTGTAAGGAAATGTTCATTGACTAGATGTGTGAAAGAAGATATGTATGTGCGGTATGCTAACTATAGTTTAACCACTTTTGTAATTGTTAATGCTGTTCTATTACTTGCCCTGATGTTGTACATAAACGAACTAATCGATTAATAATGAAGTTTTATTAAAACATGTTTCCTCATCATCGTCATAATTTTTCAGTCGAAATATGTCCACTGATGGACAAAGGCGATTTTGACTAGTTACCTAATGATTTCCACAGCGATCGGTGTTGCGCTGCACGAATCCAACGACGACCTGCGACCTGCACCAGATCGTCGGTCCACTTTGTATGACTTAATACCATGTCGTTTAGTTTAATCCATTCATATAAACCTAATACACGCCATAATAATGAATAAAAACTAAATATTAAGTATTCAAACTTAACGTAGGGTGATAGTAATAAATAAAGATTATAATTTTTTATGAAGGGATAGAAAATATATAAAAAGTAAAATATATTTTCAGTTCAATTTCGCCACCTCCTTACATTCGTAATAAGGTTAAGGGAACCGATTACTTATCCGAAATTTACTTGTCCGAATTTCATTTGACCGAAAAAGGTTGACCGACGTCTTTTTTCTATACTTACGTATTGTTTGCTATATTCTAAAATTCTCGATAGGCGGAAGCAAGCTTGCTCGCATGCTTGCATACTTGCTTGCATGCTGCAGGCTTGCTAGCATGCTGCAGGTTTGCTTGCAGGCTGCAGGCTTGCTTGGAGACTTACTTGCTTGCTTGGAGACTTACTTGCTTGCTTGCAAACTTACTTGCTTGCTTACTTGCTTGCTTGCGTGCTTGCATGCTGCATGCCTGCTTGCATATTTTTTGGCTTGAAGGGGACAGGAAAAAATGTGCTAAAATTTTTCATTTAACTAAACGAAATAAAAAAATATGACAAATCAGTAGTGAATGTTCGGAAACATAAAACTTGAAATAAAAATAATTTCGGCCTAGTATAACTTAGGTACTACTTAGGTACTGAGGAGCTCGGTGGCGTATTGGTTTGAGCGCTCTGGTTTCGAATACGAAAACAAAGCAACTTTCGCCATGGTCGACCCTGGGATGGGTCAACCAAAATTTATAATCTCGAGCTCCTCCGTGCTTCGGAAGGCACGTTAAGCCGTTGGTCCCGGTTGTTACTACAACCGCTTTAGCCCACCAACCCGCATTGGGCCAGCGTGGTGGTGTTATGGCCCAAACTCCTCATGTGTTTCTTCCATGTAGGAAGGCCTGTGCCCAGCAGTGGGACGTATATAGGCTGGTGATGATGATAACTTAGGTAAAAAGTTTTTTGACCAAACATCGGAGTCATGAAAAAAATCCAACTGATAATACGTCAACTGCTACAGTAGCAAACGTAATTTCGAATATGTAGAAAAAGTCTGAACAAAAATAGTGAAAGCGTTTTCGCGTCAAAATATTTTCGCACTCATAATAGGTAACCTAAGGTGAACGGGGACAAATTCAATCACGCGCCGATTGCGGGGACTTTATATTAAAATCACCTTAGTTTACAAAAACGACAAACGTTAAAATAGTGAATTATTAAATTTAGAGGTAATTTCATCGTTGTTTCAGTTGAGCGAATCTTTATTGGCATTGGCAATGCCTACATCAGAATTCTGAGTTCAAAGCGAAATTAAGAGGTAAACTTTTGTGAGAAAAAAATGTTCACAATGAATGTAATTCTCATTTCATAAATCAGCCTAATCAGCTTAATTGCAGACGCTTTTTTCGAATGGTTTGTTACAATTATTTCAGTAGGTATCCATTTAGAAATTTTTCAATGTTATAAGTGGAAACTTTGTTGGTCTATTGTAATTTTATTAGTGCGCGTTTTTTTTTTGACAACGTATTTCTGTAAGTTTCTCTAACTTAAATAAATAAATAATAAAAATCGGTAAATCAGAAATAATTGCTACACTTGCACCAATTATCTAGCCCAAACTAACCATCATCTTAAAAAACTTGTGTAAAGATACACAAGAAAGTAATACTATACAATAAACGTAACTGACAAAACAATGAAATATTACAAAAAATAAACAGTAAATTTTAATATGAAAGGAATACATAAAAACCGACTTCAAAACACTAAAAAGGAAAAAATAAGTATTTTTTGGAGTCGGTCTTTCATCTTCTATTGTTTCTGGAAACATTTCAGCACCAACGCCAAAAAAACGGTGGGTCGTCAGCTTGTTTGTCATCTAGTTGTATAAAAAAAAAAACATTTTTATAAGATGGTACTTAAATATTATTATTTTTTCCTTTTGTCAAAACACTTAAAAGGAAAAAATAATTAAATTTAAGACGGTTTTATTTTTGTATTAAGCAAAAATTTTTTTTATTTAATATTTTTGCGATTTTACTTATATGGTTAACGCTAGATGGGTTGACCGTCAGCTATATCGACTTGTCTGTCTTTTAGTCTTTGGCTGAAATATATAATATTGTTTCATATTATCGTATCGTAACATACATAAAGTATTCCAAGCCGTTACGGAGTTTTACCTTCCACCATCAATTCAATCGAATAACCCGAAAGAATACAACTGTCGGTCTACACGTTCCTATAATATTTAAAGAATTATCTTCCAACTCCGAACCGTTAAGGAGTTGAACCTTCCATCACCAGCTCATCAACATGAGAGATAGTCATCCCTATCAGAAGCAAATACTTGAAAAGCTTTAGAAAAAAATTAAAACATGTAATTCGTGCCTATGAAATTTGAGATTTGCCCTCAATTTCCCTGGGATACCATCATCGGATCCTAACTTGGTGACTATGGGACCACCTCGGGAGTATACTGTATCGATTGAACAAATAATTTTGAAATTGGGTTTGTTTTGGAATCATAATTCTTTGATTTTAAATGTTATAGTTACCTGTAGAACAGGTACACACCATACTTTAAAATGAATTCCGTGCATAATATACCTATTAGTTATCCTAGTATTAGCTTGAAATTTTAGGTAATATATTTAACTAACAATTTATTCTCTTTTGTTTCAGATTAATTCGTGTGCTAGCGTCTTCCAACCATGGATCAATCTTCAAACTCGCTGACGGAGCAATCGTACCACTTACTGCGAATACTAATCGACACTTATTTGTATAGTTGAACCCGCTAAAATGGTTAAATAGCGTAAGACTGTTAAGTGATAAAATGAGCTTATAATTTTAGTTATGTCAGGAGAAAGGATGCCTTACTACGGGTACAGAGAAGGGGGGTCCGACTCGAGCGGTGCATGCTCGGAGTCGGAGGGGGGAGACTCAGACTCGGAGGGAGGACTGAGCACGGAGAGCTCGGCGGGGCAGGGCCTGCCGTTCCCTGGGTTCACGCCGGTCGCCCTCCGGTACTTGACACAGGACTCAAGGCCGAGGAGCTGGTGCCTCAAGCTGATCACCAATCCATATCCTTTTCAAAAGTTGTAAAGTATTTTATAGACATTTTTCTTCTAAGTTTCTCATTCCCCAAGATACAGCTTCGTTGGAGCATTCAGAATGATCATTTATTTTTTACAGACGCTCGCATTTAGACAGATTAACTTGGCTTTTCCGACGCTTGTTTGAAATACCAAATTGCCTGTCTGAACGCACGGATAAAATTGGTCTATTATCTCTACTACGCGTACATTATATAGACGATGATAGATCATGAAAAACGGTCTACGAAGTGCATATTTTGTTGACTCCTCGGCTGTTTTAAGAAAACTAGAAGACAAACTTTCATGCTAAGTCAATGCGAAGCATTTAATTAACCACAGCGAAAACTATTTTGATTGCATTAATTATGAACGTGTAATTCAATTACACGTTCATAATCATCACACTTCTCAAAAGCCACAAAGCATTATCATAAAAGGTTAGATAGGTATTTTAATTTCAATTTCAATCTTTATTGTATACTTATACAACGCCTTGTCCTTAGAATAATAACGTTATTAGCGCTTGCATTGTATTTGCAGAAACAACCATAGAATCTATAACCTCAAGATTTCTATGCTTTGAACTCAGTTCGGCGTCAATCATAAAAACGTAATAAAATATGTTTTTATTTAAAAAAAAAAAATCAGTGTATTTACCTACTTAACAATGAATTAACAGTCTTAAAATACTTAAAGACCTAATAGTACGAGTATAAATTTGGTTGCATAATTATTTATGACTTTTTCGTAGTCACAATGACGTAGAATGAGTATCGCTCACTTTAATGTTTAAAATATGAATTACTGAATACTAAAATATGTAAAATTATTTTAGACAAAGTTAGTTAGTTTATTTTAATTTTTATTTCCATTATGTATTTGTTTCAAAGATTTAATATAAAAAGTTGATTTTGATAAATAGAGATTAAATACCTTTTAGACAAATAAAAGTTTTATTGATATTGTTCACCATACACACAGCATACTTAGAAATAATGAAAAGTTTTTTTTTTTTTTTTTTTTTTTTATTTATTAAGGAACACAAACGATGTATTGTACAAACTTCTTAAGATCTATACTACCTAAGGCTTTGTTCCAGTACATACACTAATGACATGTGTCCACAACATTCACAATTACTGATGTATATATTTTTAAAAGCACGCCTTAAAATGTAACATGTTTTTATTTTATTTTTATTTTTATTATAAAAGTTAGTATAATAAGTAAGTATAATAAATAACTTTCTAAGCTATTACGTAACGCCGCACGGCTTTTAATACAAACTTTAAGTCGAAAATATTGGAAACTTCTAACAAAACTTGCCATGCATAAGCAAGTCAGGCAAGTCTAAAAAAAAAGAAATTATTGCGATCTTTTGTCGAATGAAAAGCTAAAAATTGCTCTTACCCAGCAATAAGACTTGCGGTGACGGATTAAGAATACAATTCACCGCCCCATTTCTTCCCGTGGGTGTCGTAAGAGGCGACTAAGGGATCACCGAGCTACCAACTGCTCGACTGGTGGTAGGGTCTGAACACCCGTCTGGTTAGTGACCACCGTACGCATGGCGTAAAACCCGCCAAGTGACCACTTGTGGTCGCGTTCCGGGATCAGTCAGCGTACAACCAGAGCTTGGGGGGACGATGCGGCGATGGATTCGGTCAGTGACGGCTTCCGTCTAACCAGAGCCAGGTGGACTGCGTTGACCCGCCGACCAGGGAGACCGGAAGAAACGGCTATTCCGCTATATGAATGAATGAATGGTCGATCAGCGGTGCACACCCCCACCACAACCACGGTGTTTGAGGTCGGGCTCACTAACATCCGTGGGCTCCATGCTAACCTCAATGCCGTCCACCATCATCTCGAGACGGCTCGGCCAGCAATGCTGTTTTTTGACGGAGACGCAAATACTCAGCCCGGCTGATTCAAGCTACTTGGATTACCCCGGCTACGCTCTTGAAGAGTCATTCAAAGCGAAGGCCGGGGTTTGCTTGTTTGTCCGGGCGGACGTTTGCTGTCGCCGTCTACGCTGCTTGGAGGACCCTACCTACTCCATCCTTGGGGTGCATGTGGACCTGGGCACACATTGCCGTGTATACGTGTGCCTGTATAGATCCCACAGTGGTGACATGGAGACAACTCGACTTTTTGAACATCTTAGTCGGGTGGCAGATGTTGCGCAGGAGCAGTTTCCAACCGCGGAATTGGTGTTTTTAGGGGACTCCAATGCTCACCACGAGACGTGGTTAAGTTCCTCTAAAACTGACCATGCTGGAAGAACTGCCCACGCTTTCGCTCTCACGCACGACCTGACCCAACTGGTAAACCAGCCCACCAGGATTCCAGACATTGTCGGTCACGCGCCCTCATTGTTGGACCTTCTGCTGACGTCTCGCCCGGATGGATATCGGATAGAGGTTCGTGCTTCTTTAGGAACATCGGATCACTGCCTGATATCTGCTGGGGTGCCACGGGCGTTGCCACCGGTACCTATAGTTGCCAAATGCCGAATCTGGCACTATGCGTCAGCAGATTGGGACGGTATGCGGGATTACTTTGCATCTGTCCCTTGGAGGCAGCGCTGTTTCAGCGAGGTGGACCCGAACGCTAGCGCTACTGCTGTTGCTGACGAGATCATGTTAGGGATGGAGTACTATATCCCTCACTCCGATCTCGTCAGTAGTCGTCTCGTCGTCATGTAGGCGTAACCTCTGGTTCAACCGCAAGTGTGCCAAAGCTGTTGAGAACAGACAGTCGGCATACCGCGCTTGGATCAGGGGTCGAGCTTGCGGGGATCCCTACATTGACTCGCTGAAAGCAGCTTATAACAACGCCACCAAGTCCTGCAAAAGGGCATTCATCAGAGCGGATGCACAGCGCGTTGCACGGGTTGGCCAAGAACTACTCACGCATCCTACGGGAAGCCGTAGCTACTGGCGACTGGCCAAAGCCGTGCAGTCCAACTTCTGTCAACCCTCGCTGCCCCCGTTGAGATGTTCTGACGGCTCACTAGCTCACAAGCCGCAAGAGAAAGCCGATCTCTTGGTAAAACTCTTTGCTGCTCACTCCCGAATCGATGACTGCAACTCACAGCCACCAACACTCTCCCACTGTGGCCACACAATGCCCGATATCCGTATCAGGCAATGTGATGTACGTGCGGAGCTTCAGTCAATCGACGTCCGGAAAGCTAGTGGACCTGATGGCATCCCAGCGATAGTACTGAAAAACTGCGCAGCGGAGTTGTCTCCCGTCTTAACGCGGCTATACCGTCTTTCTCTCTCTTCTGGGTGTGTGCCGGAATCTTGGAGAGAGGCCAATGTGCAACCGGTCCCCAAAAAAGGAGACCGATCAGACCCAGCTAACTACCACCCAATAGCTGTCACCTCAGTTCTTTGCAAGGTCATGGAACGGATCGTTAACAACCAGCTGATCCGATACCTAGAAGTTCACTCATTAATTAGTGATCGTCAGTACGGGTTTCGGCCGAAACGGTCAACGGGTGATCTTCTAGCGCACTTAATGCATGTCTGGGGTGAAGCTATTGACAAACGTGGTGAATCAGTGGCTGTTAGTCTTGATATTGCCAAAGCGTTTGATCGGGTCTGGCACAGGGCTCTTCTCTCCAAGCTCCCGGCATACGGTCTGCCCGCTCAGCTCTGCAACTGGATCGCCGGCTTCCTACACGAGCGGAGAATCCGCGTCCTCGTAGATGGATGCGCTTCGCGGTTCATGTCAGTGAATGCTGGTGTACCACAAGGCTCTGTTTTATCCCCCACACTCTTTCTTCTTCATATCAATGACATGCTTCCATTAGGAAACATTCATTGCTATGCGGACGACAGTACAGTGCATGGGGGATATCACGGTCGCCCAGGGGCTGGGCGCGCTGAAACCCGGAGGGAGAGGGAGAATCTTACTATTGAGCTCAACAGGGCGTTGAACGTTATTTCTGAATGGGGCTCTAACAATCTTGTTGAGTTCAATGCTAAGAAAACTCAGGTGTGCGCGTTTACAGCCAAAAAGTCGCCGTTTCTTCCCCTTCCCTCTCTTCAGGGCACTACTCTTTCGGCACAGGGCTCCTTGAACTTGCTCGGAATGGAGATTTGCTGTGATCTGAATTCCAGGAGCTACATCGAAACTGTGATCAAAATAGCCTCACGGAAGCTCGGTGTCCTGAACAAGGTGCGTCGATTTTTCACGCCTGATCAGCTATGCCTGCTTTACAAAACTCAGGTCCGGTCTTGCGTGGAATATTGCTCGCACTTGTGGGATGGCTCCGCCAAGTACCTCCTCGATGCACTGGACAGATTGCAGCGTCGTGCTGTCCGTATCATTGGCGATGTAGAGGTCACGAACAACCTTGAGCCTCTACAATTGCGTCGAGATATTGCGTCGCTTAGCGCCTTTTATCGGCTTTATCACGGAGAGTGCTCTGAGGAGCTTTTCGACCTTATCCCACCTTCCCCCTTCCTGCTCAGGAGCACGCGTGCCGGTCTTCGGAGTCATCCATTCACTGTCTCCACTTCAACATCACGCACAAAGAAATTTAGTGCCTCGTTTCTTTGTCGTACTTCCAGAACTTGGAACTCTTTGCCAGCACAGGTGTTCCCTCCATCCTATAACATGGGGTCCTTCAAGAGAGGCGTGAAAAAGCACCTTTTGGGCCGGCAAGGTGGAGGCGGCTAGTGCAATGTCTATTTTGCACTAGCTGTCTTCACATATGGACTCTCCTTACCGCTTCACATCAGGTGGTGTTGGGTCAATTGTCGTGCTTTGTATTAAAAAAAAAAAAAAATTTAGATAGCTATTTAGACTAGCCTTAAGCTTGACTATTTAGACTAGCCTTAAGCTTGACCTGCTTATGCGTCATCACTAGCGTTTAATCTGCTGGGCACAGGCCTTCCTATATTGAAGAAACACATGAGAAGCTTGTACATGTAATGTCTTATAGATGAGGTTTGTTCGTTTATATTATAATTGACTTGAAAATCTGTATGACAACCCGTGCGGCGATAACCCCCTTATGATGATGAGAACGTCAAGTACACGCGTGTTTAAATAGCAGTCTTTAGTGCGTTTGTTATACGTGTGCGCTCAGATGTCTAATTACTGCTTTGATGTGAGGTACTACAAGATAATATGTAGGTACGCAAGAAATTGCCTTTTTGGTTCATTACACTATAGAAAATAGACAAACAAGAAAAGCATGCTCACATGGATTAAAATGATTTAATTTAAAATGTCACACTAATAGGTAGATAGTTAAGTACCTAATTGATATAGGTATTATCTTGTCTAAGCTTCATAAAACATTAGAAGTGTCACCATTTTGGTTGCCTCTTGCAAAGCTCGGAGGAGGCGTAGGTATGGGTTTGAGCGCTCTGGTTTCGATACGAGAAACAAAGCAACTTTTGCCATTGTCAGTCCTTGAATAGGTCAGTCAAAAATTGTATCTCGAGCTCCTCCGTACCACAAAAGGCACGTTAAGCCGTTTTGGTCCCGTTTGTTACTGCAACCTCTTTCACCCACCAACCCGCATTGAACCGGCATGATTGTGCTATGGCCCAAACTCCTCTTGTGTTTCTCCCATTTATGAAGAATTGGGCCCAGCAGTGGGACGTGTGTGTAGGCTGTTGATGGTGAAGATGACGTAACTATTAAAGTTTTATAAAATTGCTAACAGCCAACGAATTTAGTTGCTATTTTTATTTTCGCATAGTTCTATTTATGTACATTTCAATGGGTACATAAGAAACGTCAATCAGTTCAGTCAAACAAATGCGCTGAACAGTTTATTTCGAGTACCTACATTGCAAACAAGAAAGAATTTTTTGATGAATAATATGAACTGAGTCATTGCTGAAAACTGAAAACCCGACGTTTATAATCAAAACAGAAATGTCACAACATTACCTATTGCCTTTCATAAAAGTTTTAATTTTTTTATCGACCCAAAATATAAATAAGATTTAGAGTTTCTGCTTCGCAAGAAATTAGAACACGTGATAGATAGGTAGTACTCGATATATTTCAGAGGATTTAAATAAAGGTAGAGACAGATGTTATTATCAGGTTTATTTAAATACAGTTATTTCAAAAATATGTATCATAATTATTTTATCAATCACACTTTTAATCATAGGAAGTAGAAAATTGGTGTGAGAGTAAGAATATAATATTGTATTTGATAAAAGATATATTACATAAAAGTAAATACTAAAACTCAATATCTATATTTAATATCTACATAGAGACATGTGGAACGAGACCCACATTCACTTAACGATGTTAATTTATTTTCACGAACCCATATAAACAGTGAGTATTATGCGAATTATGTAGCGCTATCATCTTTCAGTGAGGGTCATTTAATTTGGAGACAAACACTGTGTGCTCTAATTGTGAAAATGAAAATTGTTTTACATATATTAATTAATGTGTTCCTATGTAAAAGAGGCACTTGAGTAAGTATCAAAGTCATTTGACAGATAGTGAATATTAAAATCACTTAATTTTTTTGATTTTAAACTTTATAGAATAAGAACGTGTACAATCTTTATAAGAATGAATTTCGTATTTTTTTTAGTCCTTATTTAAAAAAGTAGTCAATTATCGATAGCATTTTTTTTTTTAAAAACCATGAAATAACTAATCAAATTTGTGATTCAGATGCGAATCCGAATGAAAGTTCAAATTTTAGCCCACTATCAGAAAAAGTATGGTAATATATTTGTTCAGCAATTTTTGTTGCCAACAGTAGGAGTGTTCAATCGTTGTTTGGGCAGCTGGCCAACTGGATATTGTGCTTTCGAATCCCGATAGGGAAATTTGAATTAATTGCTGGCTTGGATTCCTTTACAAAAGCCTTAAAGACATATCAGGCTTGTTATTTATATACTACTAGCGACCGCCCGCGCCGATGATAGCTACGTCCTTTCTCGGGATGTAGTCTATCTTTCTGCCCAACTTCATCTAAATCGTTTTAGAGGCTTAGGAAGGAAGCCGTAACAGACAGACAGGATTACTTGCACATTTATAATATTAATATGAATAAAGAACACGTACCGGAAATCGATAAGTAAGACGGCCCCTCACTAGATGGACTGACGACCTGGTCAGGGTCATGGGGAACCGCTGGATGCTGGCTGCGCGGAACCATTCCGTTTGAAAATCGATGGGCCTTTGTTCAACTGTGGACATCATAGGCTGATACGGCCCGTAAGGTACGCGCTTACCACAGCCTAATATGCTTGAAATAATAAGGATACCTAAGCTGCTACTCACAGGTTAGTCACCATGTAAAAACGAGAGGCAACGTAATGCTGACAGCAAGGACAAGTCCTCTGCTTCCGACACGCTATGAGCTTTGATGGTTGTTTTATGGAACAAAACATTGAGAAAGATCCATAAGTTTATTTCGGGGGGAAAGTACCTATTATGTAAATATAATAGGTACTTTCCTCCTCTATAGTCTATTGAATACTTACTCAAAACAGTACAGACATATCGCCGCAAATCTGATCTTCCTTACCAACACAAAAGTATGGATCATAATTTGTGCCGCAATCAACTAATGAGCTAACATAAGATTACCAGGCCCATTACACAATCTTTGGAATAAGGATAACCATGATTACCTTTTTTTTACTGTGGAGTGCAAAAGCTAGGTGAAGTTCAGAATAACTGAGTCTCCGAGTTTACCTTGTCTCGTGTGTAGTCGGATTCTCTCTTAGTGATCACGTCAGAATCACGAAGATTCGTAGGAGATCAAAAGTCAGCAAAATATCTCAAAAGAGTTGCTAAACTTAAGTGGCAGTGGGCAGGACACATCGCCCGCAGAACCGATGGTCTTTGGAACGGAAAGATTCTACAGCGGCGACCTCAGCATGGCCTGGCCTCCAATATGGAAACCTGACTATCAGGAGAAGGTCGCAGGTTGTCGTGGAAATCTTTGAGGGCTGAAGATTTTGTCCAGCAGTGGACGTCTTCGAGGTGAAACAATGATGATAATGCTCAAAGTAAGAATTCCAAAATAGACCTATTTCCTGACTACAACCGAATGACTTTGAACTAGATAGGTATAAAAAATTCTAATAGACTTTAACGGCAAAGCCACATAATTATAAAGATAACAAAATTAAATAAATCAGCATTAGGTTGGTATGATAAATTCCTTTAACCCACAAAATTGGTCCGTTAAATACTATATGATAGATAGCACATAAAAGAGTCCCAGACATTTATATAATTCACTTAGAGTTCCATAAAGCTGTATAAAAGCTCAGAACTTTGAAATGTTGTAAAATAAATTAAATGTTTTAAGCAACTTAGTCCACGAACGCGGTGTCATTACAGACGAGAAAATAATGATAACACAATTTTCCGGTTTCAACTGTAGAACCTAATTTATTCAGTGTCGTACAAAATGGGAGTTAGCTTGACATTACTGAACGGGTAAGGCAACTAAAACTAATTTTTATCAACATGAACATAAAGCTCAGAATCTGGCATTCACCGCAGTTCAGTCATCCAGTTTGTTAGAAATTTCATGAATGTAGTTTAAAATATGAATGTATGTACGGTCGTTTCATCCTGTTTTCTGGTGCTTGTAAAATTGGGCTCTGAATTCGATAAGGCCACTTAGAATATTCTTTTGAATTTAGTTTGAAAATTCTTAATTGTTTAAATGTAAAAAAAATCGAAGGAAATCGAATAAAGAAATTATTGACGATTTTTGGTTTGTATGAAAAGCTAAAAAATGCTCTTACTCAACAATAAGACTGTTTTTTGAAAATTCCTGAGACAGTTATTTAGCCCAGCCTAGCTAGCCTTACTTGCTTTTGCATGTAAAGTCCTATTAGGATCTGTTTGTTCGTTTTAAATTATTTCGACTTGAATGTTTTTATGAAATTATTATTAATTAATTTTATTTATCTACCACTTACATTTCATCACTTTCTTGATTTGCCGAAATAAACCCAGTACCCAGTTTATAGTTTTTGGTTTTGTTGATTACATAATAATCAATGATTTAAAAAGTAATTTACAAGTCATGGTAATAATATTTTAAATTTCATAACCCAGTTCTTTTGTATATAGAATGTAAAATTTACTATTGAGGGCATACTATAGAATAAACCCGTTCTATAAATGTAACTAATGAATCTTTAGATAAGCAATCGTCGGCCCACTAGCAAAACTATGGTAGACAAGCTGTGATATGGAGGTAACAATATTCAGTATGCATAAAAAAGAAACAATTAACTTCAATTAACTGAAGTGATGGTAATAGCGGTGTATTAATTACAGAACATGACTAACAAGCTGTGTATAACTCATATAACATGAACATAAGGTTCAATGTCAAACATGGCTGTGGTATTATTGCAATAACCTGCTGTGAGTACAAAGATTCGTGTTGGAACCTAGCCAATGGTTTTGTTTATTTACTATGGACAATTTTATGGAGCGGGGAAGATGTGTAAAAATAAAGTTACTATAAATCAGTTCTAGTAAATTCAATTGTTATTGCTGGCAACGAGCTAATTTATAAATGCAGTGATGAAATGCGATTTCAAACGGATGTCGATTAAAATTAGTTTGTTGGTAAAATTTTATGTATAATCTACAAGTGCCTGTGTACTACGACCCTAACTTTGGTACCTTGCTTCCCTTACCAGTAAACTACCGCTTCTACAAACTGAAAAAAATATTTACAGAAACTTTTTTCGGTTTTCGGTACATTACTCGTAATTATAACCATTTGCATATGTAATGACTGTTTATTTGAGTTAAAAAAAACTGACGTAACTCTATTATGTTTGCCTACGTATTATACTTTTGCACTTCCCTTTTTTAAGTTATGTATTCGAAAGTTCAGACACTGAAGTTACATTTTGTTGCTGAGCAATTTCAGTTGAAATCCGCTTTCTTAAAAGGGCAGAAATATTCGCTGGCGTTTGAACTTTCGTTTTAATTTGTTTTGACAATTAAAGTAAACGTGTACCATCTTATAGTTGCTAAAAATGAATCCTACTGGCTTTTAAGAGTCATACAATTTATCCATACTTATAATCTAAATGCGGCAGTCATTCTGTCTGTCTGCTACGTCTTCACACGCAAACCCCTGAAACGATTTATCTTATTTTTTTGGCATGGAGATAACATTCCAAGAAAGATCATTAGCTACCTTTAGCCCTGATAACCGTTATCCGCGCTGGCGGAACCGCGAGAGACTGGTAATTCATAAATCCACATTTTGATGGTATTATTCAATGAGCAAAGTAAAACTTCAAATCAGATTAGTAAAAGTTTAAAAATGCTGGTAGTTTGAAAATGCTTGTAAAAGTATACTTTCGATCACTAGAGGTGTTTAACTTCGATGAGTGGTGAGATAAACGTTGCTATAAAAACATTAAAAGAGTAGAAAGCGGTTAAAAAAATTGGTAGGTAATCGCGTCTGGACGGATCCCAGGAGACGCGGGTAAACGTTGCAAAATAATTTTTGCATCGTTTTCTTTCTTTATTTTTAATTGTTACAGATTAGTAAATATTGGAGTAAAAGAGAAGAAGTGTAACTCACAACATACTCGATGCCTTATGAAGTCTTATAGGCATTTAACTTCTGGTTAAAACGTAGAACTAAACTATATTATATAAAATCCTTATTTACCAATAACTAAAAATAATCAAACAACACCATTTCATACCATGCCTATTTATAAAAAGAGTAATAATAATAATAATAATAATAATATTCATACACTCACTCCTATTATCTAGCCCAAAGTAAGCATCATTAGGAGCTTGTGTTATGGATACTAGATAACGGATAATTAATGATGATAACATGTCTATAAATATTAGAAATATACTAAATAAACATATGAACATCCATGACTCGTGAACAAATGCTCGTACTCATCATACAAATATTTGCTCCTACCGGGATTTGAACCCGGGACCTCCCGACCGAGTAGCCTGTGTAGCAAGGGGCACAGACCACTCGGCCAGCCGGTCGTCAATAAGAAAGAAGAAGAAGAAGGTGGAGTAAGAAGATAATGATGTAGTATCATAATTATAATATACTTTTAGGGAAAATAAGACATTTTCGTCTACCTCTACGTCACTATCACCTTAACCACGTCCAGAGCGACGGAACTCCCCGACTACAGTCAACAATTTGGCTCGTTCCCTAGAGCATGTTGGGCACACCTCTAAAGTGTTCAGGCAGCTCTCCTCGCTATGTTGCACAGGTAGGGGAGGTAGGGGAGGGACAGGCAGTCGGGAGACATGGGCACCCCCCTTTTATTCTGATCTGGTCACAGAATTTATTTTTTTCCTAATTTAATAGTTTACTTTACCGACTGATAACACTGTTCATCCATAGAATATCTGCGATTTCTGTCTGTTGTTAAACACAGACACGTTTGAAGGTTATGCGCTCGTAAAAGTAAATTTTTTGTTGTGGTTTCGGATCGTAATAAAGAGACAACTAACGAAAGGTATGTCTATTCTTTATTATATATCTATTGTGTATTTACTAACTTATAAATTAATCTGAAATTCACGCTTAAATACCTAAATAAATAAAAATACCAGTAACTTATGTTGAAAATTTATACAGAGGGAGCAATGGGCATTCTGATGTGAGGGAGGCTTGGGCATGCCTAATGCCTCCTATACTCAACATTGTATCCTTTAAGTTGAGTATAGGAGGATTTTTTAAAATTCTTAGTACCTGCTTAAATAAAACTATTTGAATTATTTTTAATTACAGAAAGATGCCGTTCAAATTCAAAAAGAAAGGTTTGCGACGGGAAATTCCTAAAGATTTGATATTACGAGCCATAGAAGAGGTATCAAAATGATCAAAAATAAAAACAACTATACGATACTGTTTTATTTGTTGTTAACTTTTTTTTCGATACTATTATGGATATAAAGTGTTTTATAGGCCATGCCCAAGCCTCCCACAGGGTGTGTCCAAACCTCCCTACCATAGGGAGCATTGGGCACTTTTGATTATTAATCTGAAATTATCTCTTAATGTTGAGACTGGTTATAATTTTAAGAAAGTTATGTCTAAGATATGTAGCCAAATGTTTGGTGCAATGGGAAATGATAATAAATTTTGATTATCTAAAAAATCTGATTTTTTATGCATTAAATTGTGAAAAAGTGCCCATCCCTCCCCTACCTCCCCTACCTTCCGAAGCAACCGTGCCCCAAGGACCTGTGTCATGCTGTAGGCCAGCGCCCCTCATTGCGCGACCACGAATAGTCGCAACAGTGCGGTGTCCAGCGTCAGGGTGATTTATTTTTACTCGCCAACTTTCAAACGCCACCTCTTGTGCGTCGTTCCGCCATCCTGCTATCCCTTCCGGACATTATAATAAACCTAGGTTTATCAAACTCAATAAAGGCAACTCAGGCAATTATGTAAAAAATATTAACTTCTAAATATTAGGGGTTAAAGTATGAAATTGGCGATATGTACTGAAAAATTGAAATTCGTTTTTTTTAATTTAGCATATTTATTTAATCAAAATATCTTCCACTTTTATCTATACATTGCTGTCATCTAATAGGAAGGTCGTTTATGCCTTTGCGACAGAACTCTGGTGATATAGATTCTACAAACTCGGTGAAAACATTTTGTACTGCCTCCTGGGAAGAAAACTTTTTATCACGTAATTTTTTATCACGAATGGTTTCTAATTGCAGTTCCTGTAGAGTTAAAACGGTTTCTTGTGCTGTATGAGGTCTCGCGTTATCATGGAGCAATAACGGTGAAGATCGATTCATGAGTCGGGGCTGTTTCACTGCAAGTTTTGCTATCATTGTTCGGAGTTCGGCACAGTAGACATCTACCGTTATCGCTTGACCAGATCGGAGAAAACTATAGTGAATAACACCATGCTGAGACTACCAAATAGTTACCATTACCTTTTTATTAGTAAGCTTTGTATTAGGACACTGTTACGGCGTTTGACCTGGGGTCAGCCATTGCAGTTTTCGCTTACGGCTATCGTAAAGAATCCACTTTTCATCACATGTCTCAATTCGATCCAATATTCCTTCATTTCTGTATCGATTCAATAAGGCAACACAAGTTTTAACACGCGTTTCTTTCTGCAGATCAGTCAAATCATGAGGCACCCATTTTTCATATTTTTTAAATATTAAAAATGTGCTTTTTATTATTTTGATTATTTTTTTGATTTCACGCAAATGAGTCAATATTGTTGATAAAGTAACGTTAGACCATGCCGCTAATTCCTGGATAGTTTTGCTCGGATCGGCTTCCACCATCTCTTTCAATTCATTGTTATTCACCTATGTGGGCGGTCTTCTACGTGGTTCGTTCTTCAAATCAAAATTTCCATCACGAAAACGTTTCACCCAAAATCGCACGGTGCGTTTATTAGCAGTCCCCTCTCCAAACGCAACATTGATATTGCGAGCTGTTTCTGCCGCGTTAGTTCCGCGTCGGAACTTGTATTCAAAATCACTCGAATTTTCGAAGTATCCATCTTTCTTGTCTAAGCTGAATAAAAAAAAACAACTGACAGTTGATAATCGAATAGTGCACATTTTTTAAAAGAGGAACCTCATAGGTACTATTTGAAAAAAGTTTCACTCAAAAATGTCAAACCATGAAGGCTCTATTTCAATTCGAAGTACCTATTACAATAAAACGGCAACTTCATAATTTAACCCCAATTGTTTACTTTTTCAAATAATTTTATACATAATATATTTTTTAGTTAATTTCTTTCGTTTGTACAGTCGACAGCACATCAAGCGTAACAGTTTGACCTTGAGACCTTACTGCGTTCGTAATAGAGACGGCTTTCGTAGTGCCACTGTTACACTTGACTTACTGTCGTCGGTACATGAATTCCACCATTCTTCTAGATAACCAAGTACGTACTACGCAGCAAAGAAAATAATATTTCAAAGAAATTATGTACTTCAGCACCTAATGTAGCCACTTAAAGATAAGTACCACTTTCTCAGTAAAATATTCAGAAAGACTTGCAAAGTGCCGTTTCTAAAATTGCATTTGTAATGAGAGCTTTTTTTTAGAATTACTTCTTATTTTTGGTCGCGTACAATCGGCGAATTGATTTGTTTGGTATGTTAAAGGTTTTTTAATTTTGTCGTATTATAACGGAAAATGAGATGATAGATTCTAATTTATCGACTTTTTTTGTAATACTTAGTTCGTTTATCGCTATGATAGGACTAAATACGAACATTTGTCAACATTCTAAACATTTAAATTTCCCGACTTTTATTTTATACAACTAGATGACAAACAAGCTGACGGCCCACCTGGTGGTAAGCGGTTACCGCCGCCTATAGACACCTGCAATAACAAGGAAAAGCACTTGATATTGCAGGTGCGTTGTCATCCTGAGGCCTAAGATAAAATGCCATCCATGCCCAGTAATTACACTGGCTACCTTTCCCTTCAATCCGAAACACAGCGAACTGTACATCATAAACGAATTCAAAATAATAATACTATTATTTAGAAACAAACTTTTATAATACAAGTCTGTATTATTATTGTCCTAAACAAATATAAATTAGTTAATTATTTTGGTATGACGTATGAAATATTTTAACTGCACATTCACATTCTATCACGTCATAGAATAGGCGGAACAATTATATTATTTACAGCTTGATGTAGTTATCAATATATATCTAGTCATACTTAAATAAGTACTTAAACTGGAATATGGTAGTATTTAAGTCTTCAAAAATATGAATACACAACCTTATAGCTATTACAATACAGTGCACTTAACAAAACTACAGGACATTTACACTTTACAGCGTTTATGTAGCCACAGATTAAACCATCGTATTAATGTCACATACAAGGGTGGTGTTCACCATCCTCATTTATTTCTGCCTCATAGGAGTGGCATTTGTATTGCAGCATTCCGGAATCAAAGACGAGGGACGACGAAACAATTTCCCTCTGTAGCTATACTACAAGTATGTTGATTCTCAAATTACTTAGGACAACTAAATATTTTAGATGTGCGAGTCATTCCCCATAGTAACTATTTTGGATAATATTCAGTCATTTAAAAATTAGTTTAATTCATCGCAAATGATATTTGACATTGTTTATTAGCAAAATTAATATTTAAATACAGCGACGGCACAAGCGTTGGCCTTGAGACCATTTGTAATAGAGGCGGGTTTCGTATTGGCACTATTACACTTGACGTGTTATTCTGTACATATTGGGTATACACTCTTAAGACAAAATAATAAGGATTATTTTCTTAATTTCTGCATTGTTTGAAATAAAACCACTTTCCCGGATTTAGCTCGCGTTAAATTAGATGTTACATTATTAATATTAAATACCCAACGTTTCGATTAGTTTACTGCGATCGTGGTCACGGGAAATGTCAGTTGTCTTTGATAAGTTTAATTATATCCGCTAGTGGTATTATTTCAAATGTGTAGTGCTCTCGAAAATGTAAGACAATACTTTTTTCACTGTATTTAATGTTGGAAAGATATTTTTTTATAATATATAAACCAGAAAAAATCGTGGGACCTTTCAAAATCCGGGTGAACGATGTCCTGGGCAGCTCAGTCAGTGCAGTCATCCGGATTTTGACTCTGATTGTGAATGAATGTGGTTCGGTTCCCGCCTCCAAAAACTTATTAGGGTACTTTCATTATGAGAAACACCGAGAAAATAGCTAAATAAATAAAAAATCAGAATAGATGCCAATATTTTTTTCTGAAATCACACTAGTATGATAAATATGCCATTTCTCACTTTGAAAGAAACGAAATATCTAAAAACTCTGATTTAGCCAGAATAGGTTTGATAAGTGCTGTTAAGTCAGGCCGTAAGAGATTTACTGTTATATCGATGTTTACGGCATAGAAATATTTTGCATTAATGATTAAGTGGCAGTAAGATATAGACTACATTGTTGAAATTTCATAATGGCTCTCAATATGTGGCCTTGTCGCAATGGAAGCAACGTTGAACTTTATAGCACCAATCAACTTAAGGAAAAGCTCTACAAAATAGTGGGTAGTATTTTCCGAGCTTATTCGCGCATACCAACACGTTACAAAGATACTAAAATTGGTTTTACGATCACTAGAAAATAAAGGAGACAGTATTGCACATCTTTAAAATGTTGCTCAGTTCATTATTAAATTTAATTTAATATACGTCCTATAAAATAGTGACATTCCAACCTTAATCGTGTTCCGTCTGAAGAGTTTGTTAAGGAATAGATATCTTAGCAACAAAGAGACAGCTACTTGTCATATTTCTAGCACAACAACGCAGGCCTTCCGTAGTGTGAAAAATCCTCAAGTAGCAATACCCTGCATATCACGAAAGACGCCTACGCCAAATTAGAATGTCGAGTAAGTTCATTATCATCATCATTTCAGCCGGGGAGGCTTATGTCCAGCAGTGGGCGTCTCTCGGATCTCCAAACCGATCTGCCGCCTGCGCTGCCCGCATCCAGCGGTACGCGGCAGCCATTCGAGAACCGTTCCTCCCCAACGGCCATCAGTCCGCCTTGAAAAGTGGACTGCCCAATGCCACTTGAGGTTCGCAATTCTTTGGGCTATGTCGGTGACCTTAGTTGGGCAATATGCATTTTTTTTTATATTGCACTAAGGTAGCAATCAAGCTCACGGTCCACCTGATGGTAAGCGGTTACCATAACCAATGAATGCTTGCAACACCAGGGGCATCACTCGCTCGTTACCGACAGTTGTGTTTTTAAATATTCTCTCTTCTGATAATTTAAATACTAAGAAAATTATGACTAACATTTTTTTGTCGACTGTGATAGTGTAGATATATATAATTGACCAATAATTAGTAAAAATACTTTGAAATTTCAATTCAAACTAATCAAAACACAAACAAATGAAAAATGTCAGGGACAAGAAAAATAAGGTCATTAGATATAAGCAAATATACACAGAGCAAATGAAACAGAAACAAAAAGTGTGGAAAAATAGTCTTGCCCAATTTAGTTCGTATTTACAAACTAGGTATGTTTGTGAACACCGGGACCCGGGGTAAGGCCTGGTGCCCCGCCCTAGGACTGGCTCTGGTCGGTTCTAGGGTCGGGCTGCCCGGAGGCGGCTCGGTGAAATGCTTCAGCAAACCCCGGGTCGTCTCCATTATGGGCATGGGGAAACCAGAGTGGTTTAATACCGGCCCGGGGTAAGGCCTGGTGCCCCGCCCTAGGACTGGCTCTGGTCCGTTCTAGGGTCGGGCTGCCCGGAGGCGGCTCGGTGAAATGCTTCGTCAAACCCCGGGTCGTCTCCATTATGGGCATGGGGAAACCGGAGTGGTTTAGCAAGTATTCCCAGTGCCACTATGATCAGGCGCTGGGCGACCCCTGCACAGGCCCACGTCTAGCCGACGGTCCGCTGGTCCACCTAACCAGCGGTTTAGGGTATCGTCTGTAAGCGGATTCCACTCCGAAAAAAAAAAGGTATGTTTGTGAAAGTGACCACCAACAGACATTCATTACCCACTTTTGAAATTGCTTGGTATTAAATAATAATTTTCATAATATAATATACTTTAGTTTGTTTATAGCTACGTCTATCTTGAAGTCGACTAGACAATTTTCTACTACAATTTACTTTTGTTCCTCGTTCACAATACAAAGTTCAATATTTAATATGAATACTGTGATCATTACTCCTTTAATTTTATGCCTTAAATAGAAACACGATAAGGTCTGCTTCTGATGTACAGTCGACAGCACATCAAGCATAACAGTTTGACCATGAGACCACCCTTACTGCGTTCTGTTATACCCTACGCATGTTAGTTGAACTGCTGACCGTAGAGACTGCTGAATCAGCAGCCTCAGCTAGTTAGAACGGCTCGCGTCTCCGCTAGTTCAGTCTGTCGCGCGCTTTCAAAGCAATCGGTTGTTGAAGGGTCTTTAATCCAATTTTATAATAAGTGTTTCCTTGATTAAATATAGTGTTCATTAAAAGTTCCTTTTTTAAAAAGACTTCCAAGTTCCATCCTATAACATTTTGGTGGCAGCGGTGGGATACGAAAATCCCCAGTGCTTGTGAAGTGAACGTGACAATTTAGCAGTGAAATCGAACAATTACCTCGAAAAACACCTCGCGACCGAGCGGCAGACTCATCCAAATTCATCCACACAGACTTATCTTTTCAACAACCACTGTATCCTGTCCTGAAGATATCTTAAAACAAAATTTTACGCAAAATCAGAAGAGCGTAATAGCTTCCCGAAGTATACCGACGAGTTCCTGAAAGAAGATTTACTTACCGTAACAGCATATCGAAACATTCCGACGAGTTCCTAGAACAAAGAAAAACGAATCCCAGACTACGCAACACCTACGTGCCAGACGCTTCGTAATGTTCCCAGCTTCCTGCCTCATCGTTATCGCCGTCTGTACAACATTGTAGTGAGTCTTTGGTCATTGTTCTAGCTTAAGTCGTAGTTATTAATAGATTAGTGTACCACTTTTAAACATTTATACTTAGATTGATTTCCTTTGTTATATTTTATTGAAAAAATTATCAAGTGTAGCATGCCTAAGACAACTAAAGAGGAAGACGCCAGAGTTTACCTCGAGACACCGATTCCAGTGGAGAGGCCTCAGTCGCCTACTACTCCCTATCCTGAAACTCGATCAGCAAAAGGCCGTGTACCAACGACAGAAATGGAACTAAATACATTGTTTAAGTTTATCAAACCCTACAACGGGAGTAGGGAGACCCTAAATTCATTCATTTTAAACTGTAATAATGCTTATGAGCTTGCGTCTGAAACACAAAAATTAGTCCTTTTTAAATACATTCTATCCCAACTGCAGGGCAAAGCGGAGGTTGCTTGCTCAATAAAGGAATTCAGCAGCTGGGAACAGCTTAAAGATTTTTTGAAAACGCAATTTAGCGAAAGAAAACATTTGTCCCACCTCTTAACCGACCTACAAGAAAGCAAGCAATCTTTCGCCGAAAATGTCAGCCAATACGCCCTTAGAGTTGAAACATATTTGTCACAACTCCTAACGGAGATATCATTATCCAGTACCAAGGTCAAGGAGATTCCTGGCCGCACTGCATCAATGGAGGAGCTAGCCTTACATCATTTCCTTATGGGCCTCCATCCTCGTTTATCAAATATAGTTAGGTGTCGCTCTCCACGTACTCTGAATGAGGCAATCAACTTAGCCGTGTCGGAGGAGAGAATCCAGCAGAGCCTATATAAGAGAAATCCACCTGCCGAAACGTCAAGAGGTAAGTCTGCATCGTTTAACAGAAATCCGAGAACTTTCGTGCCACGTAACCAACAACTTCCGGTCGGAAACTTTCCCCAACTAATGCCCCCTGTACGGCCACAAACACAACCCAATCAAACTGGTGACATCGTGTGTCGTTACTGCAAACACGTAGGCCATGACATATCCGCTTGCCGAAAACGTCAATTCTACAACAATCGTTTCCGTCAAGGTCAACCGTCAAATTCAGCATTCGGTAGGACAGCCCCGCGCGTTAATTTCGTTAACGAAAGCGATAACGAGAACGAAGGCTACGACGAACAGGACGACACACCTACTGATATTAACGATGTTTCTCATTTAAACTAAATGGTGTCTCGTCTCAGTGTCGCACGAGACGAAACCTAAAAGCCGGCACTCAAAGCGCTATATCCACTGTATCTGCCCCTAGTAAGGCAATCACTGTATTCACTGTATCCACTGTATTTGCCCCTCGCAAAGCAATCACTGTATCCACTGTATCTGGCCCTCACCAGGCAACCGCTGTATCCACTGTATCTGGCCCTAAAAAGGCAACCACTGTATCCACTGTATCTGCCCCTCGTAAGGCAATCACTGTATCCACTGTATCTGGCCCTCACCAGGCAACCGCTGTATCCACTGTATCTGGCCCTAAAAAGGCAACCACTGTATCCACTGTATCTGCCCCTAGAAAGGAAACCACTGAGTCCACTGTATCTGTCTCTCGCAAAGCGACCGATGTATCCTCTGTATCTGCTCCTCAAGACAAAGCCAATCCATCTAATTCATTAGGCCACAATAAAGTAATTTCTTCATCCACTAAGTCCGCTGTACATATCCATCCTAAGCCGCACGACGCGCCTAACACGAGTCCTGTTCCCGTCACACACTCTGTATCTCCCAAGCCCGAGGAAGCTTACCTTTCCAATCCACGTTGTCCCTCGGAACCTGTCAAGGAAATATACGAAATCAATATCGACACAACCAAGAGACTACTCCCTCATATCCTTATAGACACCACTGTATCCGAATTTCCACTGTCACTATTGGTAGACTCTGGTTCATCAGTAAGTCTGATCAAACGCTCGAGCATTACCAAAATGCCGAAGCTCAATGTTGAACCTATAAACTTGAAGGGAATAGACCCCGCGAATGAATCAACGAGGACTCTAGGTCACTTCCTAATGAAATTGTTTCTATCTGATTCCCCAAGAAAATCAGTATCACATAAATTTCACGTAATAAGTGAAATAAACCTACCCTTTGACGGGATCATTGGCACTGATATGTTAGATTCACTTGGTTGTACGATTGACTACACCAAAGACGTCCTATTAATAAACAAAATCAATTTAAATCTTAATTTCAACGAACCGACTTACCTTATCCCTCCTCGAACTGAGATGATTATAGAATGCACCGTATCCGATCCAACCATCAGAGAAGGCCTCGTCCTAGACCAAAGCGTTTCCGAAAAACTCCTAATCGCTAACTCCATTGTCCGCGTAAAAGAGAACAACAGAGTAAATATATCAGTCGTTAATATTTCCGAGGACCCAATTGACCTCAATCCTAATCTGGGCCTGAAGCTAACACCTACCTGTCCTGTTCTATTCAATCAACTTACTCCAAGGTCACCCAATCAAATTCACGGAACACCTAGAACATCGCTGGAACGAAGTCAGGCAGTCCTAGAACAACTAAGAATGGAACACCTAAACAATGAGGAAGCTAACTCCCTTTCTCAAGTCTGTGCAGACTATTCAGATATCTTTCATCTTCCTCACGAGAAGTTAAGCTGCACTAATGCTCTCCAACACTATATAAAAACAAATTCACAAGACCCAATCCATACTAAATCATATAGATTTCCCGAGATACATAAGAATGAAGTTAGTAGCCAAATAAGTAAGATGCTTGACCAGAACATCATAAAACCATCTTCTTCTCCGTGGTCCTCGCCCATTTGGGTCGTCCCAAAGAAAAAGGATGCATCCGGGCAACAGAAATGGCGAATCGTCATTGACTATCGAAAGTTGAACGATATCACTATTGGGGACACATATCCTATCCCTCAAATAAACGAAATCCTTGACCAGCTAGGAGATAGCCGCTATTTCTCCACTTTAGACCTTGCTTCCGGCTTTCACCAAATTAAAATTAACGAGGAAGACGCAGCTAAAACAGCGTTCAATGTCCCTCAGGGACACTACCAATTCACGCGCATGCCATTCGGGCTCAAAAACGCCCCATCCACTTTCCAAAGGCTGATGAATACTGCATTGTCCGGCCTCCAGGGCATTAAATGTTTCGTCTACCTGGATGATATCGTGATATACTCTCGCGATCTTCTCAACCACATAAGTAACCTCAAAGAAATATTCCAAAGAATTCGAGACTTCAATCTGAAACTACAACCTGAGAAATGTGAGTTTCTCAGAAAAGAAGTATCATATTTGGGCCACATTATTACCGACCAGGGTGTCAAGCCCAACCCAGACAAAATTAAGGCGGTAACTGAGTATCCAATACCTAAATCGCCCAAGGATATAAAATCCTTTTTAGGCCTTGTTTCTTATTACAGGCGTTTTATCCCAAACTTCTCTAAATATGCTAAACCGCTCACGAGTCTCCTAAAAAAGAATGTCCCATTTGAATGGCAAAATCAGCAACAGTTAGCTTTCGAAACTCTTAAACAAACACTTACCACAGCACCTATCCTATGCTATCCGGACTTCTCTCAAACATTTGTGCTAACCTGCGACGCGTCCAATTATGCCATATCCGCTATCCTATCCCAGGGCCCCATAGGTCAAGACCGGCCTATTGCATTCGCATCGAGAACGCTAAACAAAGCGGAATGCAACTACAGCGTAACAGAGAAAAAGTGTCTCGCTATAGTCTTTGGAACTAAGACCTTCCGTCCTTACCTCTATGGCCGTAAATTTTCTATTGTAACAGACCACAAACCTTTACAGTGGCTCTTCAATTGCAAAGACCCTGGCTCGCGACTTATCCGTTGGCGTCTAAAATTAGAAGAATTTGAGTATGAGATTCGTTATAAAAAAGGGAAAATAAATTCTAATGCCGATGCGCTCTCAAGATTCCCAGTAAATCCCATCCTACCTACAGAAGACTCACCTGTAGACGACAATCCCATCCTACCTACAGAAAACTTACCTGTAGATGACAATCCCATCCAACCTGCAGAAGACTCACCTGTAGACGAAGAACCTGGCAAGCCCAGTAAAACACCACCTTTTAGTCCCTTGACACTCGAAGACCTCGACATCCAACTCCTTCCTAGTCCACTCGAAGTGATCGACATTAACAGCAATGATCTACCATCCGTAGACCTTCTTGAAGACAGTAGCTTACCATCAGTTACTTACAGTCCTGGAAGCCCCGAGATTCCAACCTACACTCCATCTCTAAGGGACATTAACGTACCCGAGCCGGAACAACAGCAATCTCCCAGTCCTTCTACATCTAATGACTCTCCTCTATCCGGCAATTACTCTAGTTTGCTGAAAGCTATCGCTGACAAGAACCGAGTGCTCAACACTTGTATTATAGAGCACAACGAAAGTCTCATGAAAAGTTCCTCAAAAATCATCCTACTTCCTATATCTATCGATCTCGACGAATCCAATCCCTATCTCCAGGAAATCCTGAGTATGGTAGAAAACCCCGACGATATTCTGAACACTGAAAGAGAACTACATTCCTATTATAAAGTGGTCTTAAAAGACAAAACTGTTTTCCTATTATTCACCAGAGTTAACCACTTTGACGTAGCATCATATCCTGATATACTCAAAACAATCCAATGCGTTAGAGACGAACTAATGAAAATAGAAAACGTTCCTGACATCAGTATACCTGACTTTAGAAATGCCTTTGAAGTCCATTCATTTGTTAAGATTTACAACATTCTTCTTTTCTTGTTCCATAACACTACAATTATAATCAACGTATATCATAATAATATAATGTATCCATCTCCTACTGAAGTTAGGAAAATCCTATACGACAATCACGACATCCCTGCAGCGGGTCACTTAGGCTCAGTCCGAATGTTTAACAGAATAAAAGAGTCTTACTATTGGAAGGGTATGCGCAGCGATATAGAAGCCTATGTCAAACGCTGCCAATCTTGTCAGGAAAACAAGGCCCTTCGAAAAATCAACCGTGCCCCTATGCAGATCACGAGTACATCAACAGCACCTTGCCAACGCATTTCTCTAGATATAGTTGGTCCTCTACCCGAATCGGGCGTCGCGAAACTTAAATTTATTCTTACGATCCAAGATGATCTTACTAAATTCTCCACCGCGTATCCTATTAGAAGCACGACCGCAGAAGAGACCAGTGAGTGTCTCCTGCATTTTATTTCTATCTTCGGCATCCCTAAACTGATCCTCACAGATCAGGGAACCAATTTTACCGCCGATCTCTTCAAAAAGACATGTGATTTCCTGAAAATCAAGCAACTTTGGTCCTCTCCATATCATCCTCAAACTCAGGGTGCTCTGGAAAGGAGTCACTCAACTCTAAAGGAATACCTAAAGTCCTATGTTAATGAGGAACAGACCAACTGGCCTCGGTATGTCTACACAGCAATGCTTTCCTACAACACTGCTGTCCATTCTACAACACATTATACTCCATACGAGCTAATGTTTGGTCACAAACCGTATCTACCCAACTCCATCTTTGACGAACAACCAGGAACAACATACCCGGAATACGTCCGTATGTTGCAAAATCGCCTAAACTATTCACGGCAAAAAGCTCTTGATCATGTACATAAGTCTAAAGAAACATCAAAAACCTATTATGACTCGCGTACACGCGCCGTAACATACAAAGTAGGTGACTACGCCTACCTTAAAAACCATTTGAGAATGCGCAAGGCCCTTTCTCCTATATGGAAGGGACCTTATAAAATTATAAGGGTACATGGAAACAATACACTTACCCTCTTAATAAGTCGCCGCCATGTTCGGCACCACTTCGATCAGGTTAAGCCCGCTGACACCGGTAACCTGTAAAATAAGTAATAGAATTAGCATAAGGTTGTAATTAGGAAATATAATAGTACTTACCGTAGCTTACTCGTAGTGACCACAGCTATGCTAGAATAATTTTAATAACTAAATATTATATATATATAATTATTAATGTACATATATATACATGTAATAAATTTATAAGTATAATATACAAGGCACGCGCACATATAATACGCGTTTAGTAATGGTAGTAAAGTTAGGTTACGTAAACAGTAGGAATATAAAACAGATAGTTATAGGTTAGATATAGGTTCTTTACTCAGGAGTTATAAATCACCCTATTAATATTACTTACAGTGCACCGACGCAAGCTCATAACCAACATGACTACGTACAACGGATCAGATCAAGTCCGGGCCTTTACTTTGATCCCCTCGGAACTCTGAAAATTGAAAACGGCCAGTTGAACGTCTTAATACCCGTAGATATATCACACCTGAAACCATACTTAGAAAATATTAAATCCTCCATAGACACCGCCACTGAACTGTGCCAACAAACCGAGTTAGGGAAAAACCTGGAATGTTATAATATATTAAAACCGTTAGTTACACGATACCAAGACATGTCGCGAGAATTCGAGTCCATATCCCACTTACTTGATGACCGAAGTAGACGTAGCGCCTGGTTTGCAGGTATCGGAACTGTCCTCAAACATGTTTTTGGTACATTAGACGAAGACGATGGCATTAGGTATAACGAAATAATAGAATCAGTACAAAATGGACAGAAGAAGTTAGCTACATTGATGAAGGAAAATGTTTTGGTAATGACTTCCGTCATTTCCTCGTACAATAAAACATTAAGTGAAATAAAAATTAATGAAGCTAATTTGAGTAAAGCTATCGATAAGCTCTCGAACAGTCTCGGAAATGTAACGATAAAAACAAATGAACTTTTATTGAGATCATATATTAATGAAATCTTCGACAGTCTAGAAACAACAATATTGATACTATCTTTCCAAATCGAAGACATAGTTAGCGCCATTCTATTTAGTAGTCAGGATATACTACATCCATCTATAATAACCCCTAAGCAGCTGTATCGAGAACTCATCGAAAGTTACAGGCACCTGTCAGATAATGTAAAACTACCTGTAACCTTAGATTTAAGTGCTATTCATTATATTCTAAATTTATCTAAGTTAGTTTGTTATTTCATTAATAACAAAATTGTATTTGTTCTGAAAATACCTTTAGTCTCACCTACAGAATTCATGTTATTCCATAATATCGCTTTACCTACACCACATAAATCTGATAACCCTGACTCATTTAGTTTAATATTACCAGATTCAAAATTTGTAGCAATGACCAAAGACAAATTATACTACTGCACATTGGATAGCCTCGAAACATGTAAATCAATCAACGCAAATAGTTTCGTCTGTGACGTCACGCACATCTACGCGTCGGACGCTAAGCCGACTTGCGCTAGTGAACTATTGACTAAAGTGATCACCGAAACCCCAGTGCAGTGTAAAACTAATTTTATATACGGAAGTGTAGATATATGGAAACCATTGAGCAATAATAAATGGCTATTTGTACAGTCAAAACCTAATAAACTCTCAATAGACTGTGTCAGTTCAATACTGTATGAAGATAGTATAGTCGGAACCGGCATAGTCACCATTCCCAATGGATGTACGGGACATTGTAAAAGTACTACACTATTACCCAAAAATAACGTTATAAACTTTACCTCACCTGTTAAAATTTCTGAGTTCAATTTAATCAACGACTCCTGTTGTAATTTAGTTAAGTTAAATAAGATAAAAGCTAATGTGCCCCCTGTTGAACTTAGCAACATAGATTTAGATAATTTGGGAAAAGAAAAGGATATTTTAGTAAAATCTACTGCCCAGTTAGACAGTTTCATTAATGAACCACATATTGTTCAATATGGGACACACTATTCTTCTTTGATTATTATTGTCAGTATTATAATAGTTATCTATATATTTTATAAAATTTGTAAACCCGGAAACAACCTATTATGCATAAAATTTTGTAAAAAGAAATCCCTTCAGGAACCAAACGTAAAAGCAGAATTAGAAGCGGATGATGAGAATGAAATGATTCCACTGCCAACTATTAGATCTAGAATTTAAAACAGAAACTTCTTTCCACAATTTTAAGGAAGTTTCTTTTAATGGGGGGAGATGTTATACCCTACGCATGTTAGTTGAACTGCTGACCGTAGAGACTGCTGAATCAGCAGCCTCAGCTAGTTAGAACGGCTCGCGTCTCCGCTAGTTCAGTCTGTCGCGCGCTTTCAAAGCAATCGGTTGTTGAAGGGTCTTTAATCCAATTTTATAATAAGTGTTTCCTTGATTAAATATAGTGTTCATTAAAAGTTCCTTTTTTAAAAAGACTTCCAAGTTCCATCCTATAACAGTTCGTAATAGAGGCGGCTTTCGAAGTGCAACTGTTACACTAGATGTGCTGTCGTCTGCACGCAAATATCACATATATTTTTGTTTATTTTACTCCACGATACTAAAAGCCAGCAAGTTTACTTTGAATGGAATAGTAATTTATTTATTTAAAATACAATACTGCTAAACAAACATAAAACTTGACAATTTAGTTTTGAAACTCACAATTTCATGTTAATTTTGTATTCAGAATGGAATGGTTTTAATTAGTGAATTTGTAAATATCTGAATTGAAATTATTATATCTATTAATTAGTTTGCCAGTTCGTAAATGGTATTCTATTTTATTAGCAATGTGATATATTTAATCATTTAATCTTTATTGCACAGTACTTATTATTGTGCAATAAAGACACTTGGCAGGAATACAATTGGCAGACTTATTGCTTATAAGTTATAACAGTCAACAAGAAAGTTGAGTCCAGAAAGATGAAATAAGTAATGAAAAAAGTGGTTGTAAACTCAATTTGTATACTTACTTATTATTTTGCCGCCGTCTGGTATATTCGCCGTTTAATTGGATGCCTAGCTCATTGATTGATCGTCTTCAATCAATGAGCTTAAACTAGTTTATAAATTGATCTGAGTAATAATATATTAGTATGGTAATTCCAGTTTGCACAAAATACTAAAAGCAAAACGGCAATTTTATACCTTAAAGACCTAATAATTATTAGCATCGATTATGTCTTTCATATTAAATACATCTATTCATACTTGAGTTGAAAATGCTACAGCTATAAAAGATTACCTACGTACTTACCTCTTTAATACGGATATGAATTTTAAGGAACGCCACACTAAACTCAACCTTTGAGAAGACGGGAAATTTCAAAGGAGTAATTGACGTAAGCTGATTTCAAGGATCGTTTGTTTTATGACAATTCCACCCGGTCTCGCTAAGAAGGCATATGACGAAGGTTCAGTTTGACAACTAACTTCACTTGTGGTAAAACAAAACTTTCTTATAACGCTACAAGTCAGCATTTAAAAATACTACCTATATTAAATTATATAATTCGAATAAGCGTCGCTGAGAACGTAATTGTTTTAGATATTTCTTAGGTATAAAAGTAACGAATAGTTCATAAGTTCTTATGTCTTGTAAGCCAAAAAAAAATAATGTTATTGTTTATTGCTGTTTAAATATACACCGGGGATATTTTGATTTTTTCATGTTGCTCCCTTACAGAAAGTTGTTCGTTTTGATGGTATAAATCATCCCCTTGAAGGTATTTAGTAATATAAAATTCGCGGTGTATTTTGCAATACTCACTTCCTTTTATGGCTACACCAAACAAACATAATTAGAGTCCTACTGATGGTGAGTGATAGTCGTAGCCGATATACCTTAAAGCGATCACGAACTGACAGCAAAAGGGACACGATTCTTCATCATCAAGGACTATAACTACTAAACAAGACCTTTTGCAGCCAACTCAATACTTGCTCAAATAGTTCTACCCTTTCCGACAAACTTATTGCGAAATATTTCACATACATAACTTTCAGAAACTTTCCTGCGTCCCTCTACGATTTGGATAACGTCAACTCAATCTATCAACTCAACGAAATGGGAAAGCATTTCTTACAGGCGTCGCTGATTTATTTTTCACCATCCGGTTTAGTTCCTCCAATATACTTAAATAATTGTTTTAAAAAGTAAGTTATTCAAGTTCACAACTTGTTCTTTTATTAGTCGATTTTTGACAATTACTTGGAGTTTCTTTATGTTAAATCCATAAATACTCGCTACTTAAGTAACACAGCAGGTGTTACTTAAGTAGCGTAGCATAAATATTTTACCGCTTATTTTGGATTTGTTACACCATTTAACACAAAAACTCAATTTTAATCGGAGACCTCGAAAACCCGGCCATGTTTGAAAGCCCCGTCGAAAACTAAAATTAAAAAAGTTTCTTTCGGAAGAGCTTTTATGCAAAGTGAATACTCGTAAAATAATCTTCACAATTCAAAAGAGATTCTTCATTAAAATCTAGAGACATATTCCGACAAAAATGTACCAAAATTGCGGACCCTTCATTTAGAACGCATTGTTATCGAGAGAAACTCGCCTTTCATAAATACCTTGTATTATTAAAGACTTTAAAAATATAATTTTAAAACTGTTTTCTATTGATTAGGCTTATCTAATCAAGTTACTTGTTTCCTTTTCATTTCAGTCACAAAAATTGATAAAAAATTATTTAATCTTTACTACATATTTATGGCAAGCATATGTTTTGTGGTTTAGTTAAATTAAGAATGTAGTTTTACTTACAAAACAAGAATACTGTAGGTAATACGGGTCGCTTCGCAACTTTAACGTTTAGCGGGAAATGAAAAGAAAACACGACCACATCTCGAATCATATTTTTGCTTTTCCTACTACAGGAATAAAGTTGAGTTTGCTGTCGTAGCTGTGTTACATGCATCGCTAGGCTGAAAACCTGCAAGCACAAAGCGTTTGTGTATACTATGAAGTTCTTTGAAACAGCGGAAAAATCAAGCCTCCAAAGAGTTGTTATTGTTGTGTCCATGAAGATAAAGTGACATTAGTTAGTCGACATTACGAAGAATGGATTACAAAAGAACAGAGAGTGTAATTTACTAAAGGAGAGACAATTTCCTATAATTTAAATATCACCGATACTAATGCTGGTAAAATTTATGTAGGCTGGGAATGTAAATACCTAACAAAACCCTATTCCCCGTCAAATTACAGATGACGCTTAGGATAATTACATGACTAAACTCTAAAACCAACGCTTTATTCGTAATTCTACATAATTATGACATGAAATAACAACTTCGTTTGATCTGTTCATTAAGTCATAGTAAAGCTTATAATTTGAAATGAAAATACTTTTTTCCATACTTAATTTTAAGAAAAATATAAAAATAGAGCACCAACAACATCTGAGATAATTATTATTTTCAAGCGCTAGAAGAACTATCGGAGGAGGACTATTCTGCTAATGAAGTAGAAGAACATATTCTAAACTGACTGTGTCCTAGAACGGGATTCGAACTCACGATCTTTCACAATTCGGATGAGTGCTCTTGGGTTCTGAAAAGACATGTGTTCCTATATCATCAATTTTTTCTAGTTTCCTTTTTTTAATATCCGTCTAACATTTTATAAAATACTTTTGTTAGCTAACTAAAATCACAAAAGAATGACCCATTTAGTATTTTACTCTTTTAATTATACATTAGTTGCGCAATAATATCGTAGATACATACTTATATAATATTAATATGCTGTACTCAATAAAACATATACCTACTGGCACACATTTATAAACGAAAATCTAAAAGAATATAACACTACGTTAAAATAAAATAATGGTGTTGACTTTTCGTTTCTCATTTCAAAAGAATTCATTCAGAAATGTCAGTCCATTTGTAAAGAATGAAATATTAAAGAGGCTGTTTCAATGAGTTTAAATCGGAAACGCCATGATGATTCCTTTCGCGAGACTGTGCGGTGTTTGAAATGCAAAATCCATTTGAAATGATTGATTGCATTTTATTAATTTTATTTTAACGTGACTAAATCTCTGGAAGATATTTAGAAAAAAATATATACCTACCTAAACGAGAAAGTAATCATGTCTTATTGCGGAGACCGAACCCGCGTAATTTCGCAATCCGGGTGATTGTTCTGACCATTAATCTGCCGAAGAATCGGGTTAGCCGAAATCTAATAATAGAATAATAGAAAATAAAATAATATAATAAAAATAATAATAATAATAATAATACATAAATAATACCATAATTAGATTTCGGCTAACCCGACTCTTCGGCAGATTGCGAAATTACGCGGGTTCGGTCTCCGCAATAAGACATGATTACTTTCTCGTTTAGATATATACTTTTTTCTTAATAACACGCCTTAAATCTTTCAAACATTTATTATGATTATCAAGAAAATCAAGTATATATTTATTTGTCAAGCCACTTAATACTCCCGGATGTCTTCATCATCATCACCAGCTTGTAAACGTTCTACTGCTGGACACAGACGTTTTTACGTGGGAGAAACACATGACGAGCTTATCTGCGGGGGTCGTATGACAATGAAAAACCAATTGTGTCTGGAATCTGTGGCTTCGTAGGTGAAAAGCAATGCCTAACTTAATCGAATCGAAGTATTTTAGTGATCAAAGTAGGTATGATTACCTACTCATTCGCGTGTGTTCGGGTATTGAAATATAACAGTTATCATTAATTTGTAGTCAACTATTATTGTAATCCATATTTTTGATACGTTAGTTTAGATAATATTAGTCGTAATACACGTGATAATGTTACACTATATAGATGTAATCCCATTATTGCTAAAGCAAATGGCACTCAGTCAATGATAAGAACAATAGATGGGCATGAACAGACAGTTTGAATACAAACCTTTGAAACGTGTCCAGTCTACATAATACAATGAGATATTCATTAAAACCTTGCTGAGCGCAATCGCTGAGCTAGACTGCGTAATGGTCTTATTATGCTTTTGATGGATTGAAAGTGAGATGTAATTTGGATATAAAGTAAGGGATTTTAAAGTTGGATTGTCATATTTAGAGATGATGTAACATTTTTGATGTTACCAGCGGCAGCGCTGTAGCATTCTATCTACAATAAATTAAAAATTTAATTAGATATAAAAACGACTACTAAGAATAAAATAACAAAATAAATTCAATGATATAATATCTATTAATCATATTTAAATGTATTTTTGTAGTACCTACTCATATAATTCACTATAAAGTGATTTTGAAAATTTCCTTAGCACTCTTTTCAATACCTTTAAATGAGATAAGTACTTTACATTTAATAAATGTCTGCCATTTTAGTGTTTGTTTTTAATTTAGTTTTTAATTATGTTTAAATGTTGAATTTCCAAAGTCAAAGCGAGATAGGTGTCCGTTCGCGTTATAGTCTTGTCAGCCTAACAGTCTCTGACTAAAATACATATTGAAAAGTCTTGTTTTCTGTCTCCAAGGATCAGTATCAAATAATATGGGACCCATTCGGTAGCAAACTCTGAACTAAATAGAAATTGGTTCTAATTCGACAAAGATTTTGCGTATACACACAAAAAATACAGTAAATTTAAAACCTTCAGCTTTTATGCTATCGGTTGCACAAAATAAATCTTAAAGCAAAAATAATACTCCTTTTGTATACGTATATAGTTACGTATTTTAAAAATGCTGTGTTACTTTAGAAAATAATATCGGTAGAGTTCATTGAATTTGAGAAAGCGGCGAGGAACTTCTCTTCTGTAGCGTTGCACTATTGATTTTAGCAAGGTGTTGGAAAATCATGGGCTATCAGCGTTTATACACCATGGTTACGGCTTGGCATTTGTATATTCATCAATGAAGGTTAAATTAAAACAAAATACAAGTAGTACATTGAAAATTTTGCCCTTAGTAATCAATCAATTAAAATACAAACCTTATCAAATTACAAGAGAAAACGAAAAATCTGAATGACAAACAGGATTACAAGTAGGTAGTGATTGAATTGAAATTTAGATAACTGGACTTACAAAATCACCGCTCATGCTATTAACCCCTGGCTAGAACCAGAATGAGCCTTCTGGAAGTGGCATATCCAAAGCCAGAAGACTACAGGCTCTTTCTGCCTAAAGATATAGTAAGGCTAATGACATCTATATTCTGGACACAGGAAGAGTAAACGCAGGGGAGGCACAAAATATCCCAATAGGTCGAAGTGCACTGTGGTTTAGTCATGGCCCCACTATAAGATAAGATAAGAGCCCCCGACGAAAAAAGAGGGGTGTTATAAGTTTGACGTATCTGTCTGTGTATCTGTGTATGTGTGTCTGTCTGTGGCATCGTAACTCCTAAATGAATGGACCGATTTTGAGTTGTTTTTTTTTCTTTGAAAGCTGACGTGACTATGATGGTTCTTGGCTACAATTTATGAAGATCAGATGTATAGAAATCATATAATTATACACCCTTACGTTAGGTAGGTACAAAGCTCTAGAAAAGGGATATAGGTGTTTGAGGAACTTTTTATACCTATGTATTTCGTTGCTGCCTAGTTTATGAATAAATAATGAACGTATGTTTATCATAACTCTTTAGTTATATGTGTATACCACAGAATTAGCAGTCATATAGGTGTGTTATCTCGCGGCAAGCTAAAGGTTATGTTATTTTTTCCCTTCGCGAGATATGAACCGTTAAAGGGTCGTGCGGCGCCGGGATTCGTTTTACAGGTCATTAGAGTAAAAAAAGGGTAAACATATTTGCGGTGGTACTAACCTTATATTTTCAAAAGCATTTTTTCCCATACACTTTGTGGGGTGTGATAAATGTGGAAATAATTTTATTAACAAACACCGGTGAGTATAAAAAATACAGAAAAACACGTTTGTAAATTTTTAAAACTGTAATTTATTAAAAATGGATTGAATATTTTTTTTGAAAATAAATTTGGTACATATTAGTTTAAAGGTTTATTCTTAGTGTAATTGATGATCTTATCCTAACTAATATTATAATTGAGAAAATGAGTACTTTTAAGCCTAAACCACTTAACCGATTTAAATAAAATTTGGTATGAAGATAGTTTGAGACCTTAAAAAGAACATAGGATACTTTTTGGAGCGATAACTGACATCCACGTGAGCAGAGCCGCGAGCAAAAGCTAGTAAAGTAATAAATAAAAAAGATTTCAGTATAAAATTTGCATTACCCTTGCAGGGGTCATGTTACATGTTACAGTTCACTTACGACCTATTTTTGAGACCTTCATAATACAAACTGAAGATTATGAATACGACACGCAAGCTACTCTGCGCCTGCGTTCAAAGCTGTGAGCTTAGCCTCAACTAGCGCTTTGTCACTTATGACTCACTTAGCTCTGTATTCCACAGAGACTAGTGTAGCAATTTGGTGTTTAGCTGAACCATCCCAAAGGTGACTGCAATACTCTATCATGCTTCGAGCTTAATACAATTTCAGTAGTTGCTCGGGACTGAAGCATCGCTTTGCCTTATTTCTGTTTCCCAACTTTTTGACCTTGATTTGAGCTATAAACTCGTCAGTGGTGCTAAAAGTTGGACGTTAAATATCCAAGCATACCAGTTCCACATGATAAAAAACTATGGCATGAAAAGGTTATTGTTATGATGCCTTTTGATAACAGTAGCAACCTTTTCATACTTATTGGTATTATTGCAAATGTTCATAAGCAAGCTTATTTGCAACTCATTATGGAGTTTAAAATATTCGAAAAAGATTCTAAACTGAAATAAGTGGCAATAAAATTTATTATCAGCTCACTGAGATCTTGAGTTCAGTTTCATTCTCTTTTCATGACGAGAACTCTGTGCTGGACGTGAAGCTCTATGCAACTGTATTGGCGATGATGTCTGCTCAATCAACTATCCCCTGCACAAGTAAGAAATAACGCAGAAACTCAGTTGCACTTGTGGTTCAGCTATCTTGTAATAGTTAGGTCTTAATAACTACACATTCTTGACGTTCTCTATCCATCCACTAATATTCTAAATGCAAAAGTAACTGTGACTGTCTGTCTGTTTTAAATAAAATTTGTTGAATAGATAACATTGTGAAAAATGTCTTTTTGGCGCGATAACTAACATTCACGCAAGCGGAGACATGGTCGGCTACAAGTTTAAAATAAACCCTAAACTGGTCGAGTGATTCACTATCTATAATAATATCGACTAACTCAGAGGTCTCGCTTTCGAATCCCGGGGCAGTTGTTTGTGAGATGGCTAGGCTAAAAATTAGTATGTGTAAAGTCAAAGTGTAAGAATATTATTTTGATTTATCAAATACTTGTGAAAATCAAGATGTCACACAATGACATTAAGTTACATTATAATATTAATTGAATTATTTAAATTTAAATTTCATAATTCTTTAATATCTAAGACTAGGTTAACCCTCAGCGGTAAAACAAAAAAAAATATCTACTAAGTATAGATTTATAGAATACGACTATACTTATAAATGGGATAGTCGAAACTATTATATTGTCGCCGCACCGTGTTTCGCCGTAACGTCATGGAATTTTCCTGTCGCCGTAGCGTTTGTCGCCGCAATGTGCTATCGCTGTAACGTTTGACGCCGTAACGTTTGTCACCTCAAGTGCTGTCGCCGCAACGATCGTCGCCGTTTTGTTTGTCGCTCTCACGTTACGGAGTCGATTTTATTCCAAGGTGAACATAAGGCATACTATTATTTCCACTTTGTGCACCTGGATGATATTACCTAAATGCACAAAGTAGAATAATCTATTTTAGATGGATGCTCTTCTAGAAGATCGAAGATTTGTAGGTCAGGGTTCAGTGATATTAAGTATCTGTCGCCGTCGTTGTTAAACAATAGGTAGATGTGTTGATAGTGATCCCATAATAATGTACTCTTTGATGTCATATTCCCATATCACACGGTTGATGATGACAAACTAATTAATAAATCCTAATATTTACAGCTATTGCCATTAATTCTAAATTAACATAGAAGTAGATCTGAGTAGAATCCAACATTAAAGTCGTTAATTGGGTGGTGAGGTGAGTAACTTTGATACTCAGTTCTCTTACGTTAATATTTTTTATAGAAGTAGATTTATAAAATGATAAGATATTTTTGTGATCCCGAGGCTAAACGTCGTTTCAAAGAACGTTAGCGCCATTTGTAACACATTTGGGGTGAGATAATTGAAAATAATTTGAATAATAAACATAACTTTTTTGCTTTAATATCATAATAAAGTTACCTTACAATAAAGTCATACATACATTAATTAGTCACTGTTTTTGCGTGCCTTAAAATATACTTTGCAAAGCATTTTTTCGTTAAAATAAATTATATTTTCGAAATGTATTTGAAAAACCTTCAGTTTCACTTGTAGGAAACAACCCTATTGAGCGACTGCCACTTTTTTATGTAATATCTAATATAATTTCAGCCATAGTCAGTATAAAAGCCCTCTCAAGTACTCATCCTTAGATATTTCGCAGACAATTTCTCGTATTCGTGTCGACAGTCGAACCTCAGTCCAGCACAAGTACTCGCGACTTCTGCGCTTTTGTTCGCACGCCCTTGGCACAATTTTACAAGAGCTGATTTTTTAAAAACATCAGCAGGAATTTGTTTTTAATTTTATTCGCCCATTGTCTTGTTTTATGTTACCAATATTATAAGCCTGTATAAATTGGATTGTTACAATTAATATAGTATTTATTAAGGTAATATTGTGATCTCATATTTCATCATCATCATCACCAGCCTATATACGTCCCACTGCTGGGCACAGGCCTTCCTACAAGGGAGAAACACATGAGGAGTTTGGACCATAGCACCACCACGCTGTCCCAATGCTGGTTGGTGGGTTAAAGCAGTTGCAGGAACAACCGGGACCAACGGCTTATCTTGCCTTCCGAAGCACGGAGGAGCACGAGATAACAAACTTTGATTGACCCATCCCAGGATCGACCATGGCGAAAGTTGCTTTGTTTTTCGTATCAGAACCAGAGCACTCAAACCAATACTCCACCAAACTCCTCACATTTACTTGTCATTATTATTTACATATTTGCTCGCTTGATAGCGCCTTTGAAATATAAATCAGTAGTTAAGATACCACAAAAATTTGTATTAAAATAAATAGGTTACTGTGTCGAATTCTTTTGAAAGTTATTATAGGTAATGAAAATTTTATGTAAGGCGATTGATAGCGCCTTTGAAATATAAATCAGTAGTTAAAATACCACCAAAAATTGTATTAAAATGCCAAGGCGACGATCATAATCGAGCAGCTATCAAACGAGCTTGCTTACTTAGTAGCTATGCACCAAACCCCAATCAACAATCATTATTTTTAAATTTACCGTTAGATCGATAACTTTTGGCACTTCTTGGTAATCTAGAGTAGCATTAGGTACTCGTAGCATAAATAATAAAATTAATTGCGCTTCCACCAACAGCTTACCTACCTGTTTACAGGTAGGTACCTATTAACCTAATAGCAGGTAACGTTTTTTTCTGTAGTAACGTAGATAATTTGTTCGTACATGGTCTTGCATCCTAAATTAATTCAATTTTAGGGTTGTCCCCGCCAGGTATGACCACATTTTTATTAAATTAATCGGAAAATAAATGTGGTCTGAAAGGTGTGTATAAGCGACTTGGAGATGATCATTGTTTGTTCTGAATTTTATGTGTGTATCAAACAGTAAGTTACAAAAAAATTGCTATGTATCATATATCGAAGAACGTAACTAGTATAGGCACTCCAATGCGTAAAACTATATTTATTGATCAAGCTGAGCTAATCTACCACTTACAAGGTTTAAACTACGCAACTTTGGCAATGGTACAGAATAATGAATGTAAAAGGATTAACATTATTTTGACAGCACTAGACAAATGTTTGTGAATAATTGATATTGTTAGAAAGAAAATCAAATTTAACTATGAATTATATTTAAATGCAAAATAGTTCTAGCAAATATTAATTAAATACTTTTGTAACAACATCAGATTCTTGAATGCATACGGTGATAGATAGGTAGACTTTTATAGTCTGAGTTCCGTACCGGTCTTCTCAGTGTTTGCTTGCACGTCGAGTAACTATGTCAGCATATTTATGGAAGTTTCATTTTTAAATACTTACTTATGGTTTTTTTTATTTCTGGAATTTTTCTAGAAAGTTTTACTATCAGATCGAATCTGGCTACCGCGCGCAATGGTCGGTTACTTAAACTTATAATAATATGCTATTTCTTTTATGCAGCAGTCTGTATTCAAGCATATAGTATAGACACGAACATACATACAACACGCGCACATCTACAATCTCGACACCTCGTAACCCCAGAACAAATTTTAATTCAGAATTCAGAAAGAGTCCAGCGTGAGTGTTATGAAAAATTTATCATAAATGCCGAAAAAAAGATTAAAATAAATAGTAAGTATTTCTGGACCTTCATGAAATCGAAAATAATATCGTCAGATCTTGCGGATACGATGATTTTAGATGATAAAGTCTCGTGTGTATGGCAAAGAGATATGCACTATCTTTAACGACCATTTTCGCTGCGCTTTCGAGCCTCCTTTGAAAGATTTTACGTATTCATCAGATGTGTCCGGTTTTGGTCAGCTTAATACTATTGGCTCTGTTGAGATCTCAATGTCTAAGATTGAGAAATATTTGAAATCACTGGATGTGGCCGAGGGGTTGTGGCCCGGACGGAATCCCACCGATATTTCTCAGACTATGTTATAAATTTCTTGCTATACCCTTATCTATATTGTTCAACTTGTCTCTACTAAATGGTGAAATGCCCGATATCGATAAATATTTAAATCGGGTGATAGGCACAATATATATAATGTATAATCCCTAAACTTTTTGAAAAAATTGTTTATGATGATATTACCCCTCTTTTAAGACCTGGCCAAACAGCCTGGCTAACCAGCGATGGGAATGGATCAGGGTTATCAGGCGGACGCTGTGTATACTGACTACTTTAGAGCATTTGATAAAATTCCTCATTCCATACTTATACATAAGCTTGGTGACCTTCTACGTTGGCTTAAGTCTTATTTAAGGGATCGAAGCCAGGCTGTCACTATTAGAGGTTTTTGTTCAACTTTTGTACCAGTAACATCTGGAGTGCCACAGGGCCACCTCGGTCCACTTCTTTTTAATGTATTTGTAAATGATGTGGTTTCAATCCTGAAGCATTCCGAAGTTCTCATGTATGCTAATGACATGATAATTTTCAAAATTACAAAATCGCCATCAGATTGTGATTTATTACAAATTAAGCTGAATGAACTCTGTGCATACTGTAATAAAAATTATTAAATTCTTAATCCAGAGAAATGCAATAGTATCTCATTTGCTCGGAAGACTAAACCAATAAATTATATTTACAAATTAAATAATGAAATTCTCAAGAATGTGACTGAGGTGAGAGATTTGGGCATGTATTTTGATTGTAAATTGACATTAGAAAGACATGTTGACCATATAACCTCAAAAGCGTTCAGAATGTTGGGCTTTGTAATTAGGACGTGTAGAGAGTTTAAGCAATGTTCTACTCTTCTACTTCTGTATAATTCTTGTGTGAGGTCGATTTTAGAGTACGCTTCTACAGTGTGGAATCCCCAATACAGGGTTTATATAGACGCTATTTAAAGAGTTAATAAGAAATTGGAAAAGCATCTTAACTATACAGCTATTCACGGTAACCAGTTGGTACCGCATGCCCCGTCGCTAATGGAACGTCGTTTAGAAAGAGATCAGATGTTTCTTTATAAAATTTTGAATAACTTTATAGTTTCTCCATTTTTGCTGCTAAATTTGTGTGTCAGATGCCCTAGGACAGGTTCCCGTTCCTTTAAATTGTTTTCTGCCCCGTTAACTTGGACCAAGTATGCTGGCAATACATTCGTTTTTAGATCTTGTAATGATCACAATAATAAATTTAATATGATAGATTTTTTTGGTAAGAATTTATTGAATTTTAAACGGCAAATAAAAGACATATTATTTGTTAATATTTGCCTTTTTTAATAATTTATATTGTTCTTTAATGTTTATAATTTTTTTTCTAAAGTATTTATTGTCATTATATTCTTCAAACTTTTTAAATAAGGGGTATGTCTGTTGTCAGTAATTTGTGGAAACTTCACTGATTAATGTATAACTTTAACTGTGTTTTTATTCATGTTTTATTATGTAATTGTTTGTTTCCCTAATAAAGAAATAAATACTATAACATACTTAATAGTAATAGTTCAGGCATAATTATATGTACTATATAACCATAATTCGTAATTTTCGGGGTCAGCAAATTACACTGTGAATTGCGAATAACTGAAATAGGTGACTGATTTTCATCTATTGCTCTCAATGGTGTGAGATGCGTGAATAATGAAGAAACAATAGAAGGACTTCATTATTCGTAAAACTATATACCTACGTAATACTATGAGGGTGTGCCCAAGTTAAGCTTGTAAAAAAATATCCTTGTAATAAGAAACCACTTTGATTCTTAAGCCACTGCTGTTTTTTTTCTTGGCAATGAATTAATTTCGAAAAGGTACTGGATTGCATGAATGATTGTCAAAATACAACTCCGATTCGTATTCTATCGATTTTGATTATACAACATTCCGAAACAGCAGCGACCTTGTGGACCTTGCACTCAATCCGGCTTATTATGCATTGACAGTTTAGAAAACAGTTGCCGGTCGTTTTATGGAAGGATGTTTACGTCTCCTGCTATATCTAGAGCGTGCAGTTGCGCTTTTATTGTGTCCCGCAAACATTCGCCTGTCGTAAATTATATACTCTTTATAAGTCTCCGCTCTCAAGAATATTTAGGTTAATCATATTAAAAGTGTGATGGTCTGAAAAAAAATACTTTTTTATTATTAGTAGGAAAACATTTGACCAGACAAAACACACCTATGTTAAGTGATTATATGGCCTAAAATGGTACAATTATTTACCTAGAATATGCCTATATATTCTATCCTTGTAGATGTACAAATTGTAGGTTTTAGTTGGAATATTAACAATGTAAGGATGAAAGTTCTAGTTCCTCGATGGACAAAAAAAGAGCTTGTAGAATTAAATCACATAATTCCCTCGCTAACACTCCTAAGTGTTTTTATATAGAAAGCCGAAATACGTGAAACTCTACGGCGATGCTCAAGATCTTGGAGTTCAGCTGGTGCTGGGTTGTTTATAAGTCCTATAGTTCGCTTTCCCACAGTGTAATGCCGCCAGCTGATATTTGGCAGATCCACCCCATAGGTGACAGCAGTATAATCCATATATGATTGAACATGCGCCATAGACTATAATAGTAGGTTTTATTTTATAGTAACTTAGTTAAATAATAAACAAATTAAAAGTGAAATCATAAAACATAACGGTTTTACAAGTAACAGTACCTCTTGTGTGTAAATTTGGCTGTAAATCCAGAAGAAGAGCACATCTGAAACAAAATACAGTCAAATCAAACGCCACTCTAAAGTCAAATTAAGCTGTATCAACTGGCCGGAATCCAGGGTCAGAGCAATTACTTTCCTACAAATTAATATTTGTTGGTTGTCATAAATCCGGAATTCCGAAACCTAAGAGCAGTATGATTTTGATACTAATATAATAGTTAAATGCTTTTCAAAATAATAATTGAAAATTCCAAGACTCAACAATATTAATTTATCTTAAAAATCCAGGATATGTGATTATACAGGTTGGTGCCGTCAATACGTTAAAAAATTAAAACATGGGCTTTAATAGTTCATAGAAATGGTTTGCCACTTTCAAAAACATCTTATTCATTTAATAATTTCATGACATTTCTATGAAATAATGCAGGCAATGTTATATGATTTCATACAAATGTCATGAAAATATTAAATGATTGAGGTATATACCTACCTAATTAGCTATTCGCACGATTACTATAGAGGAATATATTTTAATTACTAGTTTTGCCCACACGGTCCCGACAGTGGATATCAGCTATCACTCCAAAAAGTATTCTATGTACTTCCCAGATTCTCAAACTATCTGCATAAATAATAAATCGTTTTAGTGAATTAGGTGTGAAAGCGTGACAAACCAACAAACAAACTCACTTTCGCATTTATAATGTTAGGTAGGATAGTAGCCGCCTGGCGCTCCACCCTCGTGGATGTCGGTTATAGTGCCAAAAGGTAGCCTATCGCCTTTCTCAGATATATCTATCTCTATTCCAAATTTTATATGAATTGGTTCAACAGTTTAAATAAAATTTTGCAGGCAGATATATGGATTGAGGCGCGAGTGGGTAAGTAGTTATTAAAGTATCTATTTAATATAGAAATGATTTACTGATGGACGTCTCAATAGTTATACAAAAACAAACATTTTTTAATGATTTCCACAACAGAAGATGAATGATAATAATTAAACATTTATTGCAAAAATCCTATGCAATAAAAAACCAAAACGAAACGTTTTTTCGTATTTCATTTCCCGAATCAACCTCACTACTCGGCATTGGATGTCCGGTAGCACACGCGCGAATTCAGATATTTTAACGACAGTTTTATGGGCGACTGGAGCCATGCTGACTCAATGTCGGTATCGTTCAGACAACCAATGAAACTGGACCCCCACATAAAAGATTAGCATTAACAAGTTAAACCAAATCCACAGTCCTCGGGAACTAGTCACAGCATCAAGGAAAGAATGACCGTAAACTAGTAAGATTCATTTAAATGGTAGCCCGCAAAAATAAAATTCCGCTAAAATTTCGAATAATATTAATAGAAGATAGTTTTTATCTCGGATCGGATTTAACTCGCTTTTAATTAGATGTTACATTATTATTATATACTCGACGTTTCAACTGGGAACGTTTAATTAGACGTTAAATTATTATTAAATCGATGGAAAGACTGAAAATGTCAGTTCTCTTTGATAAGTAAGTATATAAGTCTTTGTGTTATATTTTGAGTGCTCCGATTCACGCATATGGAGCTCACGATGTCAGTATGTCGGACAGTGTAAAGACGGACTTGCGACTTTATTATTTTCATTTTCACTCCAACCACCTTCTCTATTGAAATTAGGATGTTCTTTGATTTCAATAGCCTCACGTAAAATTCTAGGAATGAAGCGGTGTTCTTTGGGCCCCCCAATTTGGGGCTTATCAAATCTAGATGTAGTGATCGGGTCCGTCTAGTTAGGGCCGTAGTTCCCATGGTTGTCCAGATGGACCCCCAGGGGTCCAAGGAAGACTCGAAGGGGGTCTACGTTGGCGTGTCAAAGAAAAAGTCATTTTTTGACCTATGTATGAGAGGCCGCAGTCACAATCTAATTTGTATAATAATATGTCCGCATCTTGTAAGGGAATGTTACACTTGACAGGTGGAAGGATTTGGTTTATTAAATTCCTGTAATGGTCTAATTAAGGTGCCTACCTAAACTGAAGTAAATGTCATCCTGTGAACTAAATTATATATTATAATCTACTACTTTCTATGTGCTGGTTTCTGTAAGGTAGAGAGTCTTTCCTCATGGAACATTTGAGCGGAACTATCTTTACAAAATACCTATTGAACAATAAGAAGGCCGTCACGGCGCAGTGACTTGTACATTCATGGTGATCGTAAAAGTTAAGCAATTTACGCCACGGTTAGGACCGGGATGAACGACCAAAAAATATACTTAGACAAACTTCATCGTATTTAGGTTTTTCTCCGAATCTAAGACGGTTTAATTTAACAAATGCCATTGTTGAAATAAACTGTCTAAGATTCCATTGAGGCTTGGAATTAAATGCACCTTCATGGTTCCTAAAAAAGGAGAAAAAGTGCCTGGATGCACTATTTAAGTTTGAAGAACAATTTACTAGAATTTTGGTAAATTTAAATTTCACATTTACGTATACGTATACGTATTGTTGGAATGGTTCGGAAATAATAAACAAAAACTCACAAATACAGATTTATTAAATAAACCATAGACACAACCTTTTCGGTTAACTTTTCAACCCAGAATGATCGAAAAATCTCTCACAACCACCAACTGTCTATTGCGTCTCGAACCGGCAGTCAAGAGTGTTTCTGTTTGTACATTTTGAAAACGACTTTACTTTGTTTTTAAAATCCTCATTACACTAAGTATGCTTACAACAAAAAGACTAAAACTTACTTTAACTCATTTTCAACATTATTTTAAAAGCAATGGCCATAGACAAGCAAATAGCAATCGGTATCATACAGCCAGCTTGCCGGCTGTATGACGAAGAAAAAGTTAAACAGACCAGAGAGAAAATGACATTACCATTTGTTTATCGTTTTGAACAGAAATCAATCCAATAGTAATTTCCTAAAATTGGAAAGGGAAAACAAACATTACAAGTTATTTATTTCTTATATGTAACCGTATCTAGCCATAAAGCTTTATAAAGTTCTGGAGAAAATCAAAACACTTTACATAAATATTAAATTTTCCGCAGTGCTTCTGAATCTCTAAGCCAGATTTAAGCACAATTCTCAGATTCATAAGGCATGGCTTATCCTTCCGTTCGGCCGAGGGGAGCGTTCCTTTGTCTAGACTAACCTTGTTATTAAGAATTCCACTTCACTATGATTCATTAATTGGAACACAATGTTTTGGACCAATAAGTGTCAATTGAATTTTAATAATTCATGGAATTATTTTCGAAGAATAACTTAATTATACATTAATCATAAGGTAACTTTTACCTGAAAGTAAGACTGCATGAAAATCATGTATTCTCTTAGTAGGTAAGTATCTAAAAGTTTTGTTACAATTAAAATAATTATTTTGATAAATTTGATTTGTTATTGATATATTTTATTCTACGTCTTATTAAAAGTAATAACTGATTATATATTAAAACTATGTAAATGCGAGATTTTTGTTATTAACGGAGGAATTCTTGGTATTCATCTCACTTTTAAGGCAAGTAATGATAAGTTCGGAAATGGAAGCGGGCTATACCCGGATTCCTCAACCACAAAGGAACCAGGGCCTCGATCGCGCAACTTTCAACGTATTACCAAAGCAAAACCAAAAATGTTACGTTGCACACAATTTGTGTTGCGCTAAACTTTTTAACGGCCACCAAGTAGGTTGTTTTTTGCAACATATACGTTGATATTATTTGGTTTTATTCATAACACATATTAATTTAGTTTATATTAGGTACATAAATAAATAAAATAAAATCTTCCTAAATTGTGTAAATATATCTAACGGTTTTAGACAACATTTATATACAAAGACGTTGCTATGGGAACCATCTATGGGAAAGTATTTAACGCTCTCGGACGAACGTTTTTGATTTAGTTAGTGCCTAGCCACTTTTCAAAAAACGTCAAAAATGATTGTTGGATAGCAGAAAATACGTTCCCATGGATGGTTCCCATAAAAATGACTTTGTATATAAAGCTTATTGGTTGCCGTTTAAATGTTTAGCGCAACACAAATTGTGCGCAACATAACGATTTTGGTTTTGCTTTGGTAAACACGTGAATTGGCGCGATCGGGGCCATGTTATCTTAACTCCAACTGCCGGAACACAACATTGCTGTAACACAACTACATTATCCACAAACCATACATAGGTAATAGGTTTTTATCGTTTTGGAGACGCCGGTGGGCTGGAACAAAAGCTAAGTGAGTTATTATTTACATAGATCTCTTCAGAGGAATACAAATCATTAGGAATGCTCATATTCCTTTGTTGTGTTTTTAGAGTACCTTTTTCATATTCATACTAAAATATAGGTGTACAATAGTCTTGCCTATCCTCAACTACCGAGCCTGGACGCTCAACTACATATTTTCAGATTAAGGTAAGTAGCACAATAAGCAATGAAACAATCTATGTGAGCATTTTTTTCATTGGCCGTGTATCACGAAATTTAGAGTAAGGATCAAAAATCTCATATGATCTTTTATTTTTTAATCCCTTAGCTTTCCCTTTGAGTAACCAAAGTTTGAAGTATTAGCTTCACCACCGCAACCAAATGATTTAAATTAGGCCGAAGACATTACAGTGACCACGGTACATATTTATGAGGCAGGAACAGGCTGGGAGCCGTTAAGTCGCCTGTATTTCTCCATAATGGGCCGTCGTCAACATGTTTATGGCAAGCGGTGCACAATCTGTGAAGGATTTTTGGAAGTTAACCGATAATAGCACATTGTTCTTAGTTTATTTGTTAGACAAACGGAAAACATAAGCAAAATATCTAAATGTTTACTTTTTAAAATTTATCATAATAAAAATAAATATTTTACAATAAAAACAAATGCAAATAGAATTCTATCCTCGTCGTAGTTGATAAAGAAATTTGAAGAAGGAAGGGAACCAAGAAGGTAAATAATAATAATATTCTTTCAATCACACCTGTATCATCTAGCCCACAGTAAGCATAATTAAAAACTTGTGATAACGGTGATAGATAATAATATATGTATATAAATATCAGACATATACTTAATAAACATTTAAACATCCATGACTCGTGAACAAATGCTCGTACTCGTCATACAAACATTTGCTTTTACCGGGAACCCGGGACTTCTGACCGAGTGGCCTGTATAGCAAGGGGCACACACCGCT